>CM062816.1:288091409-289444088 GCA_031772625.1 Pinus tabuliformis | reverse complement strand
AACATACCATGTTAAATAAATTAACTAGATGACATAATGTTACAGGTCTATTTGGGCACATCACTTCCGACGATCAAATCAGTACACTTAGGACTCATCAAACCCTAATTCAGTTGCTACATGCCCTAAACAAGTCATCAAATTGAATGCTTTCATCCATGAAAGTTTCCTAGTTTGAAACCCTGCTAAAATGCCTCCTTGGGACACCAGCACAACCTTGGCCAGGGGTAACTACGTTGCAGAGAAGGTAGGCCCATTCATACCTGCACTGTAGTGAACTTAGGCCCACTTTGACCTGCGCTGGGTGGAATGAGAGAAATTTGCATATTGTTCTAGGAATGTTCCTTGATTCTAGATCATTCTAGAAGGATCCCATCTCTTATCTCATCCTATGAGCTCGAATTTGGATAGGTTATGGATCAATTAACCTCCTATCCTCTCATCCCTTGCTCCATGGAAACTAACTCCAATTTTGGAAGGCCATTCAATACCCAATTTATGACAAAACCACCTCCATTTCCCTATAAATTGAGCACTCATCATAGTGATCAAGGGCTAGAATCTAAAGATTGTAAGGAAATACTGTTGGTTTGAGATTTCAATTCATGCCAAGTAATGTTATGCTGCTGGATTGGTGAGCTTTTGGTGTGACAATAGTTGGAATGAAGCTGGATGAGTGACACGGGATCGAACCGCATTGGGTGAAACTCTTCCTTCTACATTAATAAAGTTGTTTATTCCTTTTCTCATATTCTTTTTCATATCTATGATGATTATGTGTTTCAATGTCTTTGATTCCATTGTTTTATAGTAGATAGATCATGTATGCTTTGATCGTTGTTGTTTCTGTTTCTGTTGACAGAGGTACCAATTGAGCGGATTCAGTTCAAGTGGGAGCGATGGGAGAAATTCAAAGGAGATCAAGGAAGCGAAAGACTACAAGTAAGTTCCTTCATCTCATCTATCGACTATAGAAAAATGTTAAACTACTTTCTTTCTATTGTTCTAAGTGTAGCTACCCACTTATGGAAAATGTGTTTATCCATAGATACAAATTCCATATAACAAATTGGCGACTCTGCAGGGGATCAAACCCAGAACCTCTGGTTTCGCATAATGTGAATCCCATGAGTCTATACCTGACCAATCACAGGTAAAGGAAACAGTTGACCCAATTTCACCCTCAGTTAATCATACCTTTCCCATAGAGAGTGAGTATGGTACCACTTAGGTCCTTTTTGTTTCTTCAGATTCCAATGATCTTGGAGGCAACCCTCCTGTTCCATCAAGATAGGAGGAAAATCCTTCCGTTCTTACGGTACCCCCTCCAAGTATTCTGGTCACTTCCTTTGATTAGAATCGACTAGCAGGATGTCATCTTCCTTCTTATGTGCCTTTCCATATCATAGTAAAGGTTTATAATATGATTGTACCTAGCATTATTATAGATGAAGGTGCATCTATGAGTATCCTTTCCTCCACTGCTTGGCAGGTGCTTGGTTCACCACCACTTGTGCCTGTTACCTAGAATCTATTGGCTTTTAACAAAGGAACCAGTCAACCATTAGGGATCCTTCCTCAGTTGCCTATTACTTTGGGAGGAAAATTTTTTTATCTCAATGTGATGGTAATCCCAGGCCCTTTATATTACAATTTACTTCTTGGGTGCGACTATGTTTATGACATGGGAGCTATTGTTTCAACACTCTTTTAAGTGATGTGTTTCCTGCATGAAGGTAGGATTGTCATCCTTAACCAACTTTCATTTCCCAGCCCAAATATGGCTTCCAGTCAACCATCTTCCCTAAATGGTCCTTTTGTCCCAATGGTATCTTCCCTGCCACGGGTCAATTATGTAGCAACCTGTTCCATGCCTACATCAACTGACGATCAATTCTATGATGTTGTGCATTATGTACTGGTCACATTGGAACCAAATCTCTCTAATGGATTCCTTGCTACGTATCCCTTCCAAAGTTTTGTTCTCTCGTCTGATGAGAACCTATTGGAAGTCATGACCTCTTATGGGTCGTGATCAAGTAATCATGAGGATAGTTCCTGGTCTTGTGTCAACCTCGTTAAAAAATAAAACAAGGAATATGAGGATAGTTCCTGGTCTTGTGTCAACCTTGTTGAAAAATGAAATAATGAATATGAGGAGAGTTCCTAGTCTTGTGTCAACCTTGTTAAAAAATGAAACAAGGAATATGAGGATAGTTATTTTACTATGTCAACCTCATTAAAAAATGAAATAGGTCCCAGAGCATAGTTCCTTGCCTTATGTCAAGCTCATTAAAAAATGAAACAAGGTACCCTGAGCATAGTTCCTTGTCTTGCATCAAGCTCGTTAAAAAATGAAACAAGGAATCTGAGTAGAGTTCCTTGTCTTGTGTCAAGGTCATTAAAAAATGAAATAAGGTCCCCTGGAACAAAGTTCCAATCTAAGTCTTTGATTAGATCTCGTAAAATCCTAGTTAAGTCTTTCACTTGAGCTCATAAATGAATCTTCATTCCATCCACCTGATATCCACAAGTAGTCTACTTAGGTGAATGTAATCAAGCTTGGGGAGCATGCACCTAGAATTGAGTCATCATGCTAGGGGCATGTAAACCAATCCAAGCATAGTTTTTTGTTTCAAGCTTGTGTAAACATGAACTGAATCCAAGCATAGTTCCCTATGGTTCAAGCTTGTGTAAAAGTGAACCCATCTCCATTTTAACCCTCATTATTACCATTCTATCAACCTCTTCCATCATATGAGCCTTGGGTTTTCTCCTTCCATTGTCACTATCTACTTGGCCGATCATACGCTTTCACTTGGTTGTTTTACCCTTTTTGAGGAATAGTTGCAATGAGTGGTCTTATTAGCCAGCCTATTCACATAAATCAACATGTTTTGAGAAGTTCCAACATCACCAGAACCAATTTCTATCCTAAACACCACTCATTCCTCTAAGATGAGTCACCTTTAAGCTCTTTTTTGACTCATAAAAAATGAAAAGATCGTCGAGTATTTTCCTTTTTGGCTCTTTAAAAGAAAATAAAAACAGGGGTTCTACTTTCAAGCTCTTTTCCAACTCTTTAAACACAAAAATATTGTTGGGTGCTTGTCCTTTCCATATCGTAAACGGATTGGAAACAATGCCTGCTAAGTATAAGTTTACCCCTTTTCTGGACTGAGATAGATTACTTACGAAAAAGGAATACGTTGATCGAACATGGTCAATAGGTTCTCTCTTGTATTATTTTACGCTTTTTTAGACTTGAGAGACAAATTTACGCAAAATAACTTGTGGAGTTTTCTTTTTGTCCCTTTTCAAACTCTCTAAACATGAAAAGGACCAAGTTCTCATTATAGTTAAACTCGTTAAAACATCAAATAGCGAAAAACTTGTCCATCATGGCAAGACCGAGTTTCACCTTTGCTAGACTCATTAAAACATCACATAGCGATGGATTCACCCGAAGGGTGGAATTATACTGCAAGCATATGTTATCCTCCTCAAGCTTGTTAAAAAATAAAGAGGTACTAGTCAGCAATAACTACGGAAAATGGGAAAAGGGATAAATCACTTTATGGTAGCAAGTCACTCTTGAACATGACACTTTCACTTCATCTCTGTGACTATTTGGGTTGGGTTATCTTCTTGATGGTTATCATACCTATGGTCTATCACACCATCCATCACTTTGGTTTTGGGTCAATGTTGCCAATTCATTCAATGTCGTCGACATGTTCAAGAGAAGTCACTCAGTAAACTTCATTCTTTGTAATACTCATAAACCTCCGTTTTAATGACCGCCATTCCTGAACATTGTGCCGTCAGTCACATTTTGTCTTCAAAATCATTACACTCATTTCATGTCGTTGATGGGGGATGCATCAAGGCCCTCCTACGACAAGTCGCTTCTTGTCAACTTCAGCACATTATCCAGGAAGTTGACTTAGAAACACCCTTCCAGTACTTTGAGGTTTGCATACATCAATGGAAAGTTTCTCACTTTTAGTGATGGGTTGACATCACAGGCCTTCAACCAAAAGACTTTGTATGGTGTTCAACATCAAAACATCTATTCACACCATGCAAAATGTATTGTAGTACCTTGAGAATCATTATCATTATCGATGATTCTCTCACGTCTATTAACAGCTTGCATCATTGGCTGGTAATCAGACGGTGTCTTCCCATGTTCGACTTCAGATCATATTTTCAGATGGTTAGACTAGTACTTGAGCGAACGATTCGACGAGATAGAAGACCCCAGATCTAGTTTCATCCATCCAGGCTACGATTTCAGGAGTGTACTAAATCATTTGTACGATGTCTTTACACAGATGGTCATCCTATCAGGGGTCTATATATGTAGATGACTATTTGATTTATGTACATGTAATGAAAAGTTTATATGCTGAGCATGGGTATGCCTTCCCTTAGCAATTCATGGAAAATTCAAAGATATCATGATATTATGTATTGTAATTGATGCAGGTCACCATCTGCTTAGATCCTCCTCTTCACATCATAAAGCATATCACTCAACATTATCATTTTCGACTCCATGCTTTAGGGGGCAGCGGTTATAGGTCTATTTGGGTACATCACTCTCGACGGTCAGATTAGTACAATTAGGGCTCATCAAACCCTAATTCAGTTGCTACATGCCATAGACAAGTAATCAAATTGAATGCTTTCATCCATGAAAGCTTCCTATCTTGAAACCCTACTAAAATGCCTCCTTGGGACACCAGCGCAGCCTTGGTCAGGGGTAACTACGTTGCAAAGCAGGTAGGCCCATTTAGACCTGCACTGCAGTGCACTTAGGCCCACTTTGACCTATGCCAGGCGAGAATGAGTGAAATTTGCATACGGTTCTGGGAATATTCTTTGATTCTAAATCATTATAGAAAGATCCCATATCTTATCTCATCCTATGAGCTCGAATTTGGATAGGCTATGGATCAATTAACCTCCTTTCCTCTCATCCCTTGCTCCATGGAAACTAACTCCAATTTTGGAAGGCCATTCAATACCCAATTTATGACAAAACCACCTCCATTTCACTACAAATTGAGCACTCATCATAGTGATCAAGGGGCTAAAATATGAAGATTGTAAGGAAATATTTTTGGTTTGAGATTTGAGTTCATGTCAAGTAATGTTATGCTGCTGGATTGGTGTGCTTTTGGTGTGATGACGGTTGGACTGAAGCTGAATGAGTGACACGAGATTGAACCGCATTGGGTGAAACTCTTCCTTCTACATTAATAAATTTGTTTATTCCTTTTCTCATATTCTTGTTCATATCTATGATGATTATGTGTTTCAATGTCTTCGATTCCATTGGTTTATAGTAGATAGATATGTATTCTTTGATCATTATTGTTTCTATTTATGTTGACACAAGTACCAATTGAGCGGATTCAGTTCAAGTGGGAGAGACAGGAGCAATTCAAATGAGATCAAGGAAGAGAAAGACTACAAGTTCCTTCATCTCATATATCGACTATAGGAAAAGGTTAAGCTACTTTCTTTCTGTTGTTCTAAGTGTAGTTGCCCACTTAGGGAAAATGTGTTTATCCGTAGATACAAATTCCATATAACACATAATCAAAGAGTCAAGCACCAAATATACGACATAAGAAAACTCGTACCTTACTGTATCTCAGAGGAGCCTATCTTATTTGCACAATCAATCCAGATTAGCATGATATAACTTCACAACATATCAACTCAAACACAAGTAAGATCACGCTATCCATAACAATCACTAACTAACATGCTCACATCCTAACTCATAAGCAATTATCATTTATGCATAGCAATCACATATGTATGATCGGTCTAGATTAGTACGACAGCAAATCACAAATATGTCAGCTCATACCTGAATACCACAACCATAACCATCTACATAGGCCAATCCAATTTAGCATGATACATATAACATCAAGATCTTAATGTAATAAGTCTAATAATCAAGCTACTAGCATATAACAACAACAAGCTAACCTATCATGCTCATCAATAGCATATAACATAATCATCAAGTTATCCAACATAAAACAACAATAGCAATGCATACAACCACATGTTACCATCATTCTTGACTATCCGACTTATGCTAATCAACTATCATCTATCATGTACGTAACCATAACATCAAAATACATGTACATAAACCTAATTTATATAACACTATTTCATATAACAATCCTTAACCTACATACCTACATGCCCAACATACAGTACCTATATGGTGGTCTGCTCTTACCCCAAAGTCTAATGTTGCAACCTCACTTTGATAGTTTGCATATCCTGCTCTATCTTAGCCAACGCATTAGCATCATAGAAACCAATAGCATCATGATGACCTATATTGCTTACCATGACTCCACAAGGCATGTTTGACCTACTATTCATGCAAAACTATGACCAAGACCATTCATGCATAATCACTGCATATAGACATATAACACATGAGTAGAAAACCATTTACACATTCTTCTAGCTAGAGTCCATTCATTAATGCATGACCATATCAACTACAAAAACCATGACCTCATGCATGACAACAACCATTACTCCATTGTACGCATTGCCACATGCAACCATCAACATGCATAAGAAATGCCTAATCAACTACACATACGCATAAACACATGTAGTCGAGAATAAGTGATCAATTCTTGTAATCAACCTATAAGACTGATTCATGTAATCAAAATATTCAAGAATTTAACCTTTAAGTAGGCAACATAAAATCAATCATGTAAGCGAGATATAACCACATGAAACCAGACATATACTCATGACAAATGCATTCCACAAAATCAACATCAAGTTCCTCATGACAACCTGACTACAACCATAATCAATCATCAAATTAATGCAACAAGCACATGGAATGAAAGTGTAATAGACACACATGCAAATTTCATGCATGACCAACGCACACCACCCATCCAATTCGAGAGTTGAACCATTCTTTGATACTAATCTGTAACACCCTCCTCCCACATCCACCCAAGTAACCATGCCAACTGGGGTAAACATGAGACGAGAAGCTACTATGATTAGATTTGACCTCCTATGTGACCTTAAGGAAGTGGAATCAATGGAAACATCACACAAAATCATCCAACATTAGCTTTAGGATCCTCAAGAGACATGTCAGCCACTCAAACAACCTGTCCCTGGGGTTCCACTGTTGTTCTAGATCTCTTAAGCCATAGTCACTCTAATGTTATGGGAAAGGGAGTGACCGGATGTTATAGACATATTTTGGCACTACAACCCCAAACTCATATGTCCATAAAACAAGGGCTCTTTAACCCCTAAAAGTGTTGTTTCATACCCTAAAGGATCATGGTCAACTGATTACATCATTTCCCAGAAGTCCCACCTGAAAAACCACTCAGAACTGGCCAAAACTGGACCATACTAATTACTCCATGGTCAAGGTGCGATGCATACTGGCTGCCACACTAGCCAGGTGCGATGCATACTAAAAGATCCTTCTGTGGGGTACGATGAGCGAGAATAGACAAATGGAAGAGACAGTTTTCTAAGTAGATGATCATGGAATCTTCTAGAAATTTCTCATATGGCACTTGCCTCTCTAAATCCAGTCAGGGATGAGTAAGAGATCAATGAAATCTCCAAGTGGAATAAAAAACTATCAGTGGAATGACACTAATCAAAAACCCAGAGCTGACTCACACCCTTGCAAGACATCTATAAATGGATCCCTCATCTGAGAGATCTAGAGGCTGGAATTTTGTAATTTGTAAGGAAGTGTTGTTGGTTTATCTGTGAGAAGAGACATTGTATTGTTGGGTGATCTTGCTTTTCATGAGGTGAAGAGGGCTTCTATGCTGGGAGGATGATGTTGGATCAGACAGCTAGGTTGTAATCCTCTCTTCTACTATTAATAAAGTTCTTTGAGTTTTCCTCCATATAATCGTGTGTTTGTGAATCTTATTGTTTATGAATGAAATTGTATGGTCAATGTGTTTTTGATTCTGCATTGTTTATGATGTTTTAGATAGAGATGATTTGATGGTTTTCTGTTACTTTGACTCTACAGGTACTCTTTAAAGCGGGACAAGTAGGAGAGGAGTGGCAAATTCTATCAAGGGAAAGAGAAATCAAGCAAGGATCCAAGCGGAAGATCCAGGTTGGTCCTCTTTTCTTCCCTCTTATCTATTACACTTAAAGGAAATCTCGAATTGCTTTGATTGTTTGTTTCTAAGATAGCTACCCATCTTAGTGGGACTAGCAGATCGAATAGACACTAGTTTTCCTAGAAACAAAATGGTGACTCTGCTGGGGAGCGAATAGTTTGTTTGTTTGTTATTGTTGTTTGCTTTATAAACTACAAACGGAGCCTAAAGTTAGCCAGCTAGCCTTTGAACCGCCTTTGCTATGCAATTGTGAAGTAGATGAATGCTGCTTCAATCAATCTCTGGGTTGGTTTATGAACTAAACATCTGACTTACAAGCATCCTAAGCACCCTTGTGGTAGTTCATAACCTCATAAGATCATACCCCTATGCTTAGTTTTTACTGTCCAACATAACTCAGCCTAAATCATTGAACTTAGCTATAAATTTTGAGCAAAAACCAAACTCAATTTCGCTCCCTGGCCCATCGCACTGTCTGCAACTAGGTAGCCTGTATGCATCGCACCTCCCGTGTGTTGCAGGTGAGATGCATCCCTGTTTCCCTGAAGGACAGGTGCGATGATTGAGTGACACTGTTTTTCTCTTTGAAATTTGGTTTCTTTTCTCCTTGTTTTCAACTCTATTCAATAGTTTTGTTGTTCATGATCAGTATCTCATTACTGAAGCCTCCTTCCTTTACATTATTCAGCCTCCATTGATTAGGATTTGTAAATGTTTTTATGTATTTTTCAATCATTTACAGTCCTCCTTTGTCGAAAGTAGCTTAATCGAACTGTCGTTTTTGATGCAAAAAAGTGTCATAACTGTCATTTTGAGTCAAAAAGAAGAGTGTCGTAAAGTCTTCCTCCTCTAGATAGTCGATTGTACTTTTGTCATTGTATTTGATTTGGATTGTTAATATTTGAAGTGTCGAAAGTAGTTTTCCATTCAAAATCAAAAAGTGTCATTTTAGTCTTCCTTTCGTTTTTTGAAAAGAAATTGTCAAAATGTCGCTTTGAAGAAAATAGTTTAGATCTATAATTAGTTTTCCTTTTGAGCATTCTCACATTAAGGAAACGAAAAAAAAATACATGCATTTGCATTTGCATTTATACTGTGTGCGAAAGATGATTTAGGAAAAGTGCATTTAGTGTGTGCTCTTTGCTCTATGTTGAAAGAATTGTATTCTTCTTTCCTTAGTAGCTAAGATTTTCATTGCTAAAACAAAATAAACAATTGTTTATCATTTTAGATTGCATATTTAGGAATTTTACATCTATATCATGTGGTGAACCTTGAAATACAAACTTCTAAGCAAGATCAACTCTAAAATAAATCTCAATGAACATAAAAACGCTTTGGAACCTAACGCAACACATCTAGAAGTCTAGGCTAGAGACGTGTTTCGGCGTCGTAAAACTTGGTAACTATCATTTTCATCAAAGTTTGGGTGATTCCTCCTCTTTAGTATGACAAGTGCCAGTACGGACTTGTGCTCCCCATACCGTCGAGTATATATTGGGAGACCACAATAGGCTGATATCCTTTATCCTTAGGAAGCCGTGTCTGTTGCCCTATCGATTGCAATGCACTGAACACAACATTCAGGAAGATTGACTGTCATACGTAGAGTCCTTGGTAATTTATCTTTAATTTACCACCAAGGTGTATATTGTAGTTTTTTGATTGATTTGGTAATCCCTCTGTCTATATTTCCAGAGTAGTCACTTTCATTCCTTTTCGACTCCTTAAAAGAAAAGGTCCATCTGAGCACTTGTCACTTCAGGCTCATTAAAAATTGAAGGCGACTAGAGTCACCTTTAGCTTTTTCTCGACTCTAAAAAATTGAAAAAGATAAGTTGTGTCAAAGCGTCATAAAATTTATTTAATATGGAACATCTTTTTCCCTTTTAATTTTGAGTTGATCAAGTAATCCGCAATCGTGGAAGAAAGTCAATCAAAACCCCGTCGTTCGCAGAGATTAGCGAGTCAACCATCTTTGACTCCGGAGACAAAACCATTCTGGGCAAAACGGTCTCGTTTAACTGAGTCCAATTCACCTGATTTATTTGAAACTTGTGTTTCAACATCGTCAGAGACTACAGTTGCTCTAATCATTTCTGGTACATATGCCTTTATAGAAGAAGATCCACGGTTACAAGAGGACATTAGAACTGATCCTAGTGTAACAGTAGGCACTTTTATACCTGAGATAGCTCCATCTAGAGTTGAACTAGGGACTGAAGTTCACTTACCTAAACATCTGGAAGTTGAATTCCAGAATTCAGAAGGTGCCACTCCTCTAGTATCTGTTACTACAGAAGCTATACCTTCTTCGGCTCCAGAAATATTTTACAGACCTGACGGTCTACCTCTTCCACCTAGACTGATTGCCATAGAAGAGATAGTAGAGGATCTTCCATCCAGTACTCCATTGCATTTTGGAACTGGGATCCACTTATATCCTTCTACTACAGAAGTTAGTTCTTTTAATCATCCTTCATTGCAAGTTCCTGTCGAATCGCTAGGAAATCTTTTGGATAGACTAAATATGTCTAAGCAACCATCAACATCTAGGACTGTGTCAACTAACATGGCTATGGTAGAGCTTCCTGCCGCCATTCCTACAATGTTTGTTGGTATACCATCTATCCCAGCTAGTTATCAACAGCTAGCTAGAGTCCATTCAGGGACTGTTTTGACGACATGGTCAGTTCCTATTTCTTCATCCGGAGTCTCATCTGGTATTTCTTATGTTGAAACTCAACAAATTGATCTTGTATGTCTTCAAAGGCTAATCTATCCTTTAAGCACTGGATTGCCACCATATGAGGGCAGTATGCCTTTTCATTGTTCCCTCCTGGAGAACAACCATATGAGAGTTTACAACAAAATTCAAGTTAAACTGGAATTACATCCAGTGGTTGGGTACCAATACTACCTCAACAACCAAGGGTTGTATATTCAATGCAACCGGTCTAACCTGTGTTGAATATTCCCACTACACCCGCTATTGTGACTGTATCGCAAGTACAAGCACTACCTGTTGTGTGTCAACCTCAAGTCTCTCAGGTTGCAATACAACAGCCTCTTGTCTCTGTGGCTCAATCACAACCTCAGGTTAGTGCCTCCTTACCTAGAACAACTCAGGCTCAAACAGGTACTATCACTCCGCATCTTGGTCAATCATCTAGTATTGGGCAACAACAAATGGTCCAACAACCATGGCTGGTACAATATCAACAACCGCAATTCCAGCAAGCTTACTAAGGACCTGAGCAACAAGGCTTTGTAGGTAACAGGCAGCCAAATTTTCAAAATGGTTATCAACATCCATACTATAATAATTATGCCCATCAACCTTATCAAAGTTATCAGCATCAGATACATTATGTTCATATGCAAAGACCTACTTCTCAGGCGATTCCATCTTATCCTGGGTATGCTTCACCAAACCTGAATCAACAGTTGCCTTTGTAGCAACTCCAGAATTACCTAATCTGAATCAGCTAACAAATGATCGAATTGCTTATGCCCCTTGGTGGCCAGTGATTCCTCATAAACTTCCCTCTGATATTCCTAAATTCAATGGAAATCCAAGTGAAGATCCATCGAATCATGTAATGACTTTGCATTTGTGGTGCTCATCTAACACCTTGAATGATGATTCAATTAGGCTTCGCCTTTTTCAATGAATACTAATTGGTCCAGCAGCAAAATGGTATATTGAATTGCATAGAGCCTCATTTGATAACTTCAGCACCCTTGCCACGACTTTTCTAACCCACTTTCAGTTACCCATAAGGTACGAAACAGGAACAGAACTCCTTACCAACTTTAAACAGACAACAGCCACTCACATATCTAATCATATTCATGAGTGGCGGCGTCGTTGTCAAATGCTAAAGACGTATGTTCCTGATCAGCTTTTAGCTGAATGGTTTATAAAGTCATTATTACCCTCTATCACAGAGGCTATGGCTAAAGGAGGAGTTGTCACTGAAGAGCAAGTCATTACTCGTGCACAATATTTAGACTTGATCTATACTCAGTCTGACATGCTCTATGACAAAATTCTTGACGCTCCTAGACCAGAATTTTCCATTCCTCCCCCTCCTAAATCAAACTGGGACTCTCATGCCGGTGATGGCATGATTGGTACAACAAGCATGAAAACCACAAGGCTGCATCTAAAAAAGCCCTTTCAGTTTCTAGTCAAAAATCAAATGAAGAACCTCTTGCCTTGGAGGTTAATGTCATGTCATCTGACAAGGGCAAAGAACCAAAGCAACCAGGGGGCAAGAAGAAAGGGAAAAACAAAAAGAAGAAACAGGAAGATTCAACTCCTGAGAAACCTTCTGGAAACCCTACTGGGCGAAAGAAACCTAATCAGCCATGTTTCATATGTGATGAGGACCATTATATGAGATATTGTCCATGTCGAGTTGAGGTCACAAAGTTTTTAAAGACTTCAAGTACCTAAGCGGTATTGACTGATCCGTTTCCAAACCCAGAAACTAATCTAGTTGCTATTGATCGTGCTTCCCCATCCCAAGTGCTTATGCTATCCATATCGAAACAGCAAAATGATGCTTTGATATCAACAAGGAATAAAAATTATGGAAATCCACAATCATTGAAAAACAAGGCTATAGATCAACCTAGTAGTTCGACAACAACCTCACTAGAAGTTGTTCCACCCATCATTCCTGAATTAACTATAAAACCGCCAAAGGGAGTAGTACATAAATCTATGTTTAATCCTCGTGCCCGAGCAGCACAGAATTATAATATAGTGGAGGATCTGGCCCAATCGCCATCTGCTATGTCAACACTTGAAGTACTACAGAATTGCCCCTCCCAAAAGCAGGCTTTGTTATCAACGATAGGTGGGATTGATCCAACAGATTCAAATTTGGTGGCCTTTAATCATAAAGGATATGAACCTCAGTTACCGGCACAGCTCGCTTTCCTTATACAGGTAAAAGCCCTCAATAAAACTGTTCATCGAACAATCATTGATGAGGGGGCATCTACCTGTATTATGTCAATGAGTTGCTGGAAAACTTTAGGCTCGCCACCCTTGTCACGATCATCAACAACATTAAAATCATTCGATGGAAGGACATATACGCCGTATGGGATATTAAGTAACTTGCAAGTTGAACTGGGGGGAAAGATAGTAGAAATTGAAGTCGAGGTCATTGATGGAAACCTTGACTACAATATCCTACTAGGCAGGCCCTGGATTTATGCTATGGTTGTTGTTGTGTCAACATATTTTTGAAAGATTGCATTTCCCTTTCAAGGCAAGATTACAATCATTGACCAACTAACCTTTCTCCCCAACAGTTCGCATGTTACTGGAAGCATTCCATTGATCCATGGAAGTTCTAAAACGCTTCAAAATATCAAAGTAGGTCTCCTAAAAACCCTTCCTTAATGGGTACTTTTGCCCTCCCGCCACCGAGTAATTTGGCGAAAGTGGCCACAGTGGAAACCTGTCACATGATATCTTCTACATCAACAAAGATTAAGAAGAACTCTGAACTTTTTGATAGTGTGGATCATCGCCAGGTGTTGCCCCCAAGCCCTATAGAATTGTTGTAGCAATCAGTTTTTTGGGCATGGGTGGCGAACCCAAATCAATGCTCTACAAGTGTTTGGATAGATAGGTCTCTAGAGTATGGCACCTCTTCTGATCCTTGGTCTCATGTACATTCTACAGACAAAGGAATCATTTAGTCAATGATGATAGGAGAGGCACCATGGGAAGATCACCACCATTGTTCCCAGCTTCAAAATAACAACAAAGATTATTCTAGCGACCTTAATCATCCTTTAGTCTTTGACTTTCTATCAAATATTATAAATATGGTGGATTCCAAGTGAAATCTGTCCAATATTGAAGAAACTATTGCCATTAATATCTCGACCAAACCTAATGTTGTAGAGAATATATGTGTTGGCAAATCTTGTTCTCCTTCAGAACTGGAAATATATTGTGCTCTCTTTCATGAATTCAAAGATGTCTTTGCATGGTCATATGAAGAAATGCAAGGCATTGACTCGAGTATCATTGAACATGAAATAAAGATGTATCTAGATGTCAAACCAGTAAGACAACGGCTTTGACTGGTTCACCCGAAGAAAGTCGCCGCCATTAAGGCAGATGTTGAAAAACTTTTGCATGCTGGTTTCATTTACCCTATTTCTCTCACTGAATGGGTATTGAATATTGTTCCTATCATGAAAAAGCAAGGAACGATTCGAGTGTGCGTCGATTACAAGGATGTAAATCAAGCTTGTCCAAAGGAAAACTACCCTACACCCTTCATCGACCAAATAATTGATGAATGTGTCGGATGCGAAATCTTTTCATTTATGGATGGATTTTCCGGATACAATCAAATCAATATCCGCCCACAGGACCAGTCAAAGACTGCATTTATATGTCCATGGGGCACATTTGCGTATCACAAACTACCTTTCGGTTTGAAGAATGCAAGGGCAACATTTCAAAGGGCAATGAACTACGCCTTCCATGACATCAAACACATTGTTCAATCGTATCTCGACGATCTACTGGCTCATTCACGAAAGTGGACTGATCAACCGCTGCATTTGAGAGCTATATTTCTACGTTGTCGACACTACAAGATATGACTCAATCCACACAAGTGTGTGTTTTGTGTTCATTCTGGTCAGTTACTTGGTTTCGTAGTTTCTAAGGACGGAATTCGACTCGACCCATGTAAGGTTCAGGCAATCATCGACATGCCTCCACCTTCAAATTTGCTTCAAATTTAGAAACTCCAAGGGAAAGAAAACTTTCTAATGAGGTTCATTCCAAATTATGCCGAACTTGCTAAAGGTTATACACGTCTTTTGAAAAAATAAGTACCCTTCAACTGGGATCAAGTTGCGCAAGCTTTCTTTTATGCTCTAAGAGGTTCCCTAGTAAAAGCATCATTAATGTACGCTCCTGACTATCAAAAAGATTTTAACCTCTATCTCGCAGCTATAGATACAACCATCGCCATGGTTTTAGTACAAGAAGACAATAGAATAGAACATCCTGTGTATTATTTAAGCCACAACTTAAATGATACAGAAAGCAAGTACTCCTATGTTGAAAAGCTGGCTTTAGCAGCTGTTCAAGCAGTATAGATATTTCGACACTATATACTCTTTCGCAAAACTACCATTTTGTCAGATTGCAACCCTATGACCTACATTCTGTCACGTCAATTACTAGGGGGAAAGTATTCCAAATGGATAGCAATTTTGCAAGAGTTTGATCTGGAATTTACCAAATCCAAATCAAAGAAATCTATAGTCTTCGTGGAGTTACTTTGTGATCTCCCATCACTGTCCAACGATTTAACATCTAAAGCATCAATCGTGGACGAAACTCTGTTTCTGATATCATCAAGCGACCCGTGGTATGGAGATATACTAATCTATCTCCAAACCCAAACCTTTAGGCCTAACACCTCTCACTCGGAACAGCGACATATTCAATACCAAGCAAAAGACTACATGATCGTTGGTGATACACTTTACCGTCGTGGTTTTGATACAGTTCTACGAAGGTGCCTCACACATGAGGAGGCTGAAAAATTCCTAAATGACTGTCATTCAAGTGCATGTGGGGGGCATCTATCTGGTTATGCTACTGCACAAAAGATCTTATGAGCTAGTTACTTCTGGCCTACTATCTTCAAAGATTACATAATTGCAGTCAGAAGTTGCCATGCTTGTCAGATTTTTGATCGCAAAACCAGATTACCACCTGCACCACTGCATCCAGTAGTTGTTGTTGGCACATTCGCTAAATGGGGCATAGATTTCATGACATGTAACCCCACCTCGGCTGGGGCCATGGGTATATCATAGTCACTGTCGACTATTTTACAAAATGGGCCGAAGCAATGCCTACATTAAGCAACATCGGCGAAATAGCTGCTCTTTTCTTTTTCAATCATGTAGTCTCTAGGTTCGGTGTTCCACATGCTATAGTCACAGATCATGGATCACATTTTCACAATCACATGATGGTTGAATTGACTGCCAAATTAGGACTATCCCACGATAGTTCTACTCCATACTATCCGCAAGCTAACGGATAGGTTGAAGCAATCAACAAAGTCCTAAAGCGCATGCTGCAGAGAATGATTGGACGCCACAAACAGGATTGGCATTTAATCCTGTACTCAGCCCTGTGGGCATTTAGGACTTCGGTAAGAAATGTGACCGGATTTACGCCTTTTCAGTTGGTGTATGGCCTGGAAGTTATCTTACCGATTCAGTGTGAAATTTCATCTCTCAAGCTCGCAATTGATCTACTTCCCAAAACTTCAGAGGAAGAGGCTCGTTTCTTGGAACTAATCCACTTGGATGAAACCCGTCGTGACGCCGCACTGGCTAACAAAGCACATAAGAATGTCAAAGCGCAATTTGACAAGAATGTCAAACCTCGATTCTTCTCAGAAGGTGACCTGGTCTTGCTTTACAATCAGGACTCTGAAAAATTGAGAGCAGGTAAGTTCAAATAATTATGGATGGGCCCCTACATTGTTAAGCATGTATTAGCAAAAGGATCCTATGAGCTAGTAGATTACGATGGAATTCCACTGTCGCAACCCCGAAATGGGTTGTATCTTATGCGTTACTATGCTTGATCAAGTGTAGTAATCTCTTTATAGATATGCTTTTGTTTTGTTTTTGTTTTCATCAAGAGTTGTCATTTTGGTTAGGTAATCCACTTTGCATTTTTTGCAGATGTCGGACCTTTTGGAATCATTCATTGGGTACGTCGACGGAGCTAGTCATAGTACGCGGAACCTATCTTCTGTAGCCTGGGCCATTTTTCCTCCAAGTGGCGAGTTGGTGAGTTTCAGGGGGATATGTATTGGTCGATCAACAAACAACATTGCTAAGTATAGCACGTTGATTGAGCTTCTCTCTGATGTCATTTCACATGGCATACACCGACTTGTTCTCAGTCTAGATTCGCAGCTCGTCATTATATAGCTTACGAGCATCTATTCCGTTCGGAACCTAGCTATCTATCGTATGTTCCTAAGGGTCAGGATTTTGGAAAGATAGTTTGATTCCATTCAACATCAACATATTTCCAGAAACTTAAACACATTAACTGATTCATTAGCAAATTATGTGTTAGATAGAAATTTGCAGCATTTGTAAAGAAAAGCATTTCACATTAACATTTGCATCTGGATCACGTAACTTAACCAAAATAAAAATCCCAAAATCAAAAATATATAACTGTTTATAGTTTTTCAAAATGTTTTGTGTGCAAGGGAAAATCGGTCACACGACCAAGAAACTCAAAAATGAATGCAAAAAAGCATCCTATACTAATGATGCTGGTGATAACATGTCACCGCCTATGCGATCATATGCAAGAGCCTAGTCCATCGACTCGGCATGCCAGTAGTATGGCGCTGTAACCTCAGAGGTAACTCGTCGGTCCTCACATCCTGAATACCAAGGGTAAGACCCTCGATCTGATCCTGCAATACTGCCAGGGTCTCTTCTATGTTCAGATTGCAAAGGACAGCCCTCCCTAAAGCCTCTCCTCCTGGAACGTCAGTTGCCGCCCTTGGTCGGACCGTTGGTCACGCTGGCCCAATATCTGCACACACATATGGTTTCAATTAGTCTTGATAACATTTAAAAACATAGAAACATTATAAAACTGATAAACGAATATATGGTCAAATCAATTTACCCATGGCACTCCACTGCTCGCCAGCCAGTAATGCCAAATCCGGGTCGCCACAGAAATCCATCCCAACGTATGGATACTCTGCGAGGACCATCTCTTGATGATCGGACCACTCAAAGAAGGCATTAGAGAAAGAAATTTGTGGCTGACCAGCATGTCTGGCCATGAGATCAACCCATCTCTGCATCCTGGGTTCCCTTGGTGCTGGCAATCTCAGTGAAATGTACTGAGGTTGCATCAGTGGGATCTTCTCCAAGGAAAAAGCAGTCAAAATGGAACCGTAGCCAAAGTTCTTGGATATTACATTCTTTACCTTAGAGAGTTGTTCTTTTATCACCTGAAGTACTGCCTCGCACCAGTTGAATACCTTTGGTTCCAGGCATTCCAAGGCATACTGCACATAAGATCTATTTGCCAAATGAAGAGTCGCGCTACCAACCAATCTAGCAAAGGTGAATAAAATGGTCCTCAGAGACCGATTAGTGACATCCCGGATATTGATCCTGCCATCTCTGCTAGGCTGAGATCCATCTCTAAAAAATTGACAGATATAATCTCTCATAGATTCACCCCCACGGGTGGATCCCGACAGTGAAAGAGGGGCACCACGCCTCGATAACCCCGTCAAAAAGTAGATATCCTCAACTGTCAGTGGAAAGATTTGCCTCTAATCTGGAATACCTAGTTGGTCGGATCCAAAGCAATGAGAAAATACTGCAACAAACTGATTTGTTGCCTCATGCTGGATATACAGAAGAATTTGAGAAAACCACAGTTTCGCAATGCAGTAACAGTACCCTGATCATGTAGGGCAATCATATCCTCTTCTTCATGTTCACGTTCATGCCACGTAATGACCATCTTGATCCAACAAATATATTATTCATAGACAAAATATGAATTAGGATCCAAATTTGAGCAAAAACGGGCAAATATTTCATAAAAATTATTGTGTAAAGTTTCCCTTTTGCGCCCATCGCACCTTGCCTTTCAAATAGCTGAGATGCATACTGACGAGCCAGTGTATAGCTCAGTATGCATCGCACCTTTCGATATAGGGCAGGTGCAATGATGGGTGAACGAATTCTTCAAACCCCAAGGGCTCAGAAGGAAGGGAAAACTTGCTCAAAATCAAAAAAAGATGGAATGAAAATGAAGAGCTCAAGGTTAGCTCCTACCTAGTCCTGACGGCGTGGAGAATAGTCCATCGGATCTCCTAAAATCAGTTGATGAAATTTGAGGGGGAAAACCACTCCAGAGCTCCAAAGTACCAAATTTGAAATGAAATGGTAAAAATGGGAGGTAAGACTACTTTTTATGTTACTATTAACATACTTCAAGTAAGATGTTAGTTTTTAATTCATTTTTCAGGCATATATATGTGTATTTATAATCAATTTGACAGAGCAATTGAGCAGGTTGAACGACCGATGAAAGAATCTAATGTGCTAAATGGTGAACTGAATATCTTTGACCAAAATCATGAGCAATGTTTACGCAAGGTTCAAGCTCATTAAAAAATAAACTCGCCTATGAGCATAGTTTCTCGTGGTTCAAGCTCATTAAAAAATGAATCCCCCTTTGGTAAAAAACCTTTGTGATTTCCCTGCTATCAGCCTTTTTGAACCTTGGTTGTGTTCCTACCGTCACCTTCATTCTTTTGGTTGATCATATGCTTCCACTTGATTGTTTACCCTTTTGAGGAACAACTGCGACAAGTGATTCTATTAGCCACCCTCTTCACACTGCCATGTTTTGAGAAGTTCCAAACTTACCTGGAACCAGTTGCTACCCGAAAATACCACTCGTTCCTCAAAAACGAGTCTCTTTTAAACTCTTTTAGACTCGTTAAATATAAAAAGATTGTCGAGCTATTGGCCTTCCTAGCTCGTTAAAGTAAAGGGAAGCACCATCCCTCCTGTACATTTTAATTTTTTTGGACTTGAGGGATTATCAAACAAAAAGATTGAGCGCTTGTCTTTTTCGGCTCGCTAAAACGATCGAAAAGTCACCCTTTCGTATTATTTTATACATTTTCGGACTTAAAGGATTATGCTATGAAAAAGGACTATTGGAGTTTCCTTTTCATCCCTTTTCAAAGTCTCTAAACATGAAAAGGACTGAGTTATCTTTGTTGTTAAACTTTTTAAAAGAATAGCAACAAACTTGTCCATCTAGACAAGAACGAGTTTCATTGTCGCTAGGCTCGCTAAAACATAACGACAAGTTTTCCCGAAGGGCAAATTATAGACCAAGAATATGTTATCCTCCTTAAGCTTGAAAAAAATAAAGAGGTACTGATCAGCAATGACTGGGGAAAAAGGGAAGAAAACTTGGAGAATTTTATTGGTAGCAAGTCTCTCTTAAACATGACACTTTCACTCCATCACCATGATTGAGTCGAGTTGGGTTATTCCATTCACGATTCATATCACCATTGGTCCTCCATACCATCCATGGGGTTAATGCTACCAATCCATATCAGTGTCACCGACATGTTCAAGAGAAGTCATTCAGAGAATTTACCATCCAGCTAACACCTCATCCACTGCAATACCTTCACCCTTCATTTTTCATGACTGCCACTCCTCAACCTTATATCACTAGATCGTTTTCACCTCCAGAAGACCTTTCTGTTCCGTTTCATGTCATAGATGTGGGATACACTAAGGCCTCCTACGGTGAGTCACTTCTTGTCAAAATCAGCTCATTATCCAAGAAGTTGACTTAGAAACAACCCTTTCAGTACTTTGAAGCTTGCATGCCTCCATGGCAAGTTTCTCACTTTCGGCGACAGGTTTACATCAATGGCCTTCGACCGAAAGATTTTGCATGGTGTTCAACATCAGATCATATATTCACACCACGTGAATTGTACTATAGTACCTTGAGGGTCATTATCATTATCGGTGATTCCTCTCGCGCCAACTTACATTATTGGCTGGTAATCAGGCAATGTCTTTCCATGTTCCACTTCAGAACATCTTTTCACATGGATCGACTTGTATATCGGGCGAAGATTGAATGAGTTTGAAGACCCCAGATCTAGTTTCATCCATTCGAGCTATGATATATTCAGGAAAATAAAGACATCAATTGTACACAGAAGCTACACAGATAGTCATCTAAGCCAGGAAGATGACTCTTCATGCGAAGAATCACCAGTCTGCAATAGCAGACGATTGTCTGTCCTATGTACATGAAAATTAATTTATAAAGCTGAGCATGGGAATGCCCACCTCAGCTAGATCATGAAAATAATATGATGATGATGTATTGTATTTTATCTTATACAGGTCACCTTCCAGTTCGAATACCTCAGATCCTCATGATAAAGCATTTCACCTAGCATCAAAAGATTTACGACCTCATGCTTTAGGGGGCAACTGTTATAGACATATTTGGGCACTACAACCCCAAACTCATATGTCCATAAATGAAGGGATATTTAACCCCTAAAAGTGTTGTTTCATACCCTAAAGGATCATGGTCAACTGATTACATCATTTCCCAGAAGTTCCACCTGAAAAACCACTCAGAACTGGCCAAAACTGGACCATACTGACTGCTCCATGGTCAAGGTGCGATGCATACTGGCTGCCACACTAGCTAGGTGTGTTGCATACTGAAAGATCCTTCTGTGGGGTGCGATGAGCAAGAATAGACAAATGGCAGAGACAGTTTGCTAAGTGGATGATCATGGAATCTTCCAGAAACTTCTCATATGACACTTGCCTCTCTGAATTCGCCCAGGGATGAGTAAGAGATCAATGAAATCTCCAAGTGGAATGAATAACTATCAGTGGAATGACACTAATCAAAAACCCAGAGCTGACTCACACCCTTGTAAGACATCTATAAATGGATCCCTCATCTGAGAGATCTAGAGGATGGAATTTTGTAATTTGTAAGGAAGTGTTGTTGGTTTATCTGTGAGAAGAGACATTGTATTGTTGGGTGATCTTGATTTTCATGAGGTGAAGAGGGCTTCTATGTTGGGAGGATGATGCTGGATCAGACAACTAGGTTGTAATCCTCTCTTCTACTATTAATAAATTTCTTTGAGTTTTCCTCCATATAATCGTGTGTTTGTGAATCTTATTGTTTATGAATGCAATTGTATGGTCAATGTGTTTCTAATTTTGCATTGTTTATGATGTGTTAGATAGAGATGCTTTGATGGTTTTCTGTTACTTTGACTCTACAAATACTCTTTAAAGCGGGACAAGTAGGAGAGGAGTGGCAAATTCTATCAAGGGAAAGAGAAATCAAGCAAGGATCCAAGCGGAAGAACCAGGTTGGTCCTCTTTTCTTCCCTCTTATCTATTACACTTAAAGGAAATCTCGAATTGCTTTGATTGTTTGTTTCTAAGATAGCTACCCATCTTAGTGGGACTAGTAGATCGAATAGATACTAGTTTTCCCAGAAACACCAGAGACCAAAAGTCGCTCTCACAGGGTTTCATGCTAGCGACCAGAGACCAAAGTTTTCAATTCTATGCCATCGACCCCAAGATTTAAGCCACTTTTTCAAGCCCAAATCCTAGACCACTACCCAGAATGGAGTGATAGATTAAAATCAGTAAAAATACATGGAAACAATGATGCAAAAGCAATAATTTGAACAATACCTTAATCAGACCCCTACTATTCATACCAGGCATTCCGTCAAACATATCATCAACATGTAACCTGCAGGAGTAAACAACATAATTAAGTGTAGGGATTTCATACTTATCTAAGAACCGCTATGAACCATTGTTCCCTCATGTCATTTGTTTCATTATCATCTATTAGGCCATAGATACATTATCCATTCATTTACAAGTAAAAACATGTTGAGAGATATACATAGTTGTTGTCATAAAATATACGTATAACCAACATAATAGGAACAAAAATACCATAAACATATCAGCCATCAAAATACACATATACTCGCACCCCATAGAAGGGATTTTCAGTATGCATCACACCTCCCGTGTGCATTTAGGTGGGATGCAGTGCACTTTGACCATGGAGCAGGTGAGATGGTCCAGTTTTGACTAGTTCTAAGTAGTTTTTCATGGAGAACTTCTGGGAGATGATGTAATCAGTTGACCTTGTTCTTTTAGGGGTTGGAACAACACTTTTAGGGACTTAGGAGCCCTTGGTTTATGGACATTTATGATTGGGGTTGCAGTGCCCAGAAATGTCTATAACAGTCATCTACATACAATATCAATATAATATAGCTGCCATCATTTTTCCTTTTGAGATAAACACAATGATCAGAGTCACATCTAGTATAACCTTGTTCAGACATAAACCTATCAAGTTTTAGATACCATTGCCTTGGAGCCTGTTTTAATCCATACAAGCTCTTCTTCAACCTGCACACTAGTTTCTCCTTCCCTTTTACCTCATATCCTTGTGGCTGCTGCATATATATCGCTTCCTCCAAATCCCCATGGAGAAAGGTTGTCTTTACATTTAACTGCTCAAGATGCAAATCTTCAACTGCTACTAGACTTAAAATAGTTATGATTGAAGTCATTTTAACAACAGGAGAAAATATCTCATCAATGTTTATACCATTTTTCTGTGCAAACCCCTTCACCACAAGTTTAGCTTTAAACCTTTTTTTACCTCCATCTTCTTCCTTCAACCTGTAAACCCATTTATTCTGCAATGTTTTTTTACCTGCAAGCAACTTGACTAAGTCCCAAGTCTGGCTATATGCTAAGGAGTCCATCTCTTCTTTCATGGCTTACTCCCACTTCTTCCTGGTTTCTACCTGCAACGCTTCTTCATAACATTCTGGTTCACCAGAATCAGTCAAGAATACATAATATAATGAAGGAGAGTATCGTTCAGCGGGTCTACTTATCTTGGTAGATATTCTAACACCACTTTCAAGCGTTTGAGGTGCTTGTCGCTGTTGTGGTTGTTGTTGTTGTTCTGGTTGTTGATCATTATGATTTTTAGTCACCTTCACTTTTTTTGTGATCTCATCAAGCACTGTGTATTCTCTATTTTCTTTTTCTTGTTTCTTTTCCTGTAGTTGATCCTTATACAAAACTTTTTCATTGAATATGACATCTTTGCTCCTAATGATTTTGTGTCTTTGATAATCATAAAAGTGATAACCCAAATCATTAACACCATATCCAATAAAGGTACATTTCTTTGATTTTGCCTCAAGATTTGTTATATTTTCTTTATTAATGTGGACAAAGGCTTCACAACCAAAAGTCTTTAAAAATGAGTAGTTTACCTTTTTACCTGTCCATGCCTCCTCTAGAATACCACCATCCAAGGAACTTGAAGGCCCTCTGTTTATTAGATAAATAGCAGTATCTACAGCATCTACCCAAAATTGTAAAGGCAATCCTGCATGCAATCTCATGCACCTTGCACACTCCATGATTGTCTTGTTCATCCTTTCTGACACACCATTTTCTTGTGGTGTTCCTAGAACTGTCTTTTCTATACGAATTCCATTCTCTAAATAGTACCTATCAAACTCTTTGCTGCAATATTCACCTCCATTGTCTGATCTGAGACACTTCAACCTTTTTCCTGTCTCATTTTCAACCAAAGATTTCCATTTCTTGAAAGTATCAAATACATCAGATTATTTCGAATATAATAAATCCAGGTTCTTCTAGTTGCATCATCAATAAAAGTAACATAATAACAAGAGCCACCAAGAGATGATACTTGGGCAGGTCCCCATACATCTATATGCACAAGCTCTAACTTTTCGCTCCTCTTTTCTTTCCTAACTCTGAGGAATCTGACTCTCTTTTGTTTTCCATAAACATAATTCTCATAGAATTTTAAATCAACAAGCTTCAAACCTGGCAAAAAAATTCTGGAGTGAAGAATCTGCATCCCCTTCTCAGTCATGTGTCGGAGCCTATGATACGATAATGACATATCTTCTCTTGTAGAGGTTAAAGCATTAACAAAATTAGAAATACCATTACATAAATACAATGTACCAACATTTTCTCCTTTTGCTATCACCAAGGCTCTTTTAGTGACCTTCCAGGTTTTATCTATAAACGTAGTTACACAACCTTCACCTCCCAACTGCGCTATTGAAATTAGATTTTTCTTTAGATCTGGAACATGCCTTACCTCCTTCAATAGCCATTGATTTCCATCCTGCTGTTTTATGAAAATTGTACCTATTCCAATGCTTTTAGAGGGTGTCAGGCCAGGAGATAACTCCAATAGGCAATAAAACTGATTCGATTTATTCCATTAGGTATGTTATTGTTATATACAAAAGGGTGTGACTGCTCAGTTCATCTCCTGATGACTGTTCACATTCCTAATTTAATTATTTACATAAATTCACCCAATCGTGAGGATTAGGTATCAACATTTCCCCCCTTAATCTGAAGGGATGTTGGTGAGTCCAAGCGTCGTTCTGAATCTTTCAAAATTTTCTCTTCCAAGCGCTTTGGTGAAGATGTCTGCAATTTGCTCATTTGTGGAACAATGATGGAGATGGATTGCTTTGGCCTCAACATGATGTCAGATCAGATGATATTTAGTATTGATGTGCTTTGTTCGATCATGGAACTTTGGGTTCTTGGCCAACTTTATTGCAGAGGTGTTGTCAATCATGAGTGGAGTTGATTGTACTTGTTTTACCTGCAAATCTTCAAGAATTTTCCTCAGCTACATAATTTCTTTTGTTGCTTCAGCTGCTGCCACGTATTCTGCTTCTGTTGTGGAATCTGCTGGAACTGATTGTTTGCATGATCTCCAGGAGACAGCTCCTGATCCAAGACTCATAGCATATCCTGAAGTAGATACCCCAGTTTCCTTGTCTCCATCGAAATCTGAATCAGAGTATCCGATCAAACTGAAGTCATCCACCTATGTGTACTTGATTCCAAAGTCTTGAGTTCCCTTCAAGTACTTTAGAACTCTTTTTGCAGCAGACCAATGTCCCTCACAAGGCTTTTGCATAAACCTGGAGAGGATTCCAACAGCAAATGAAATGTCTGGTCTGGTAGTAGTTAGGTAGTTCAGACTTCCTACAAGCTATCTATACTTTGTTGCATCCTCAAATTCCTTTCCTTCAATAGATGTGAGCTTTAAGTTACGTTCCATTGGAGTAGTAAGAGGATTGCACTCTGTCATGCCAAACCTGTTCAAAAAATCTCCAATGTATTTCTTTTGAGAAAGAAATATGGACTTTGGATGTTGGGTTACTTCAATGCCAAGATAGTAATGAACATAGCCCAAATCAGTCATTTCAAAACTTTTCCCCAATTCCTTCTTTATGGATGCAATGTAGCTTTCATTGTTCCCTGTCATTAAAAGATCATCTACATATACCACAACATATACAACTATTTTGCCAACTTTCTTGACAAATAAAGTTGCATCATCAAGATCAAAATGACTGAAGTTGAGTTTCAGAAGATGCTCAGTTAGTTTTTCATACCAGGCTCGCGGTGCTTGTTTGAGGCCATACAAGGACTTCACAAGTTTGCATACATTATGTTCATGTCCTTTCACAGCAAATCCTTTAGGTTGGGACATAAAAACATTCTCTTTTAGATCTCCATTCAAGAAGGTAGTTTTTACATCCATTTGATGGACTTTCCAACCGTTCTGAGCTGCTAGTGCAAAGAGTGTCCGGATGGTGGCCCATTTTGCTGTGGGGGCAAAAGTCTCCTCATAATAGACCCCTTCCTTCTGTGCAAAACCTTTTGCCACAAGCCTAGCTTTGTGCTTGTCAAGTGAGCCATCAGCTTTATACTTGTTCTTGTATACCCACTTGCAACCAATTGGTTTGGTTCCAAATGGAGGATCAACCAGCTTCCAAGTGTCGTTCTTTATGAGTGCATCATACTCCTTTTGCAACGCTTCTTTCCATTCATCATGAGAAGCAGCTTCTTTGAAGGAAGTTGGTTCAAAATCTGTAGACAAGTTCAATTCACAATCATAAGAAACATCCATATCAACAGGTGAATTAGAGTCATCTACATCACCTCCATTTTGTCGGTTTGAATTTCTGGTTCCTGCTTTTCCAATTTCATCAGGATGAACACTTTCAAGTGTCTTCGTCAGCCACTTTGGGGGACCTTTCTTAGATGGTCCAGGCTGCTCTATTGATTGAGTTGGGACTGAATCAAGATTGAGTCTCCCAATTCTATCAATTACATCACCTAAAGCATCATCCGTTGTTGGAGTTTCATGCAAGGGAGAGTGTTCTTCAGAAGAAGATTCCACATGTTGATCTAGTATAGGAATCCCCCCTTCAAGATGTGGAATCTGATTATCAAATTCTTGAAATGATTTTGTTTTTGCAAATCTATCCAAGCGATAAAGTTGCCGCTCAACAACATTGTCAGTTTTGGATGATTCAAGAAAAATTACATCTCTAGATACAACAAACTTTTTATTTACTTCATCATAGAGGCGGTATGCTTTGGAGGTGTTTGAATACCCCAGGAAGATACACTTACGACTTCTAGCACCAAGTTTGTTTCTATGTACCTTTGGTATCAAAGCATAACATGTGGAACCAAAGACCCTGAGATGTTTTACCGAAGGAACATGTCCATACCACAATTCATAAGGAGTCTTGTTTCTTATAGCATTAGATGGACATATATTCTTTATATATGCAGCACATAGAACAGCGTCAACCCAAAACATTATCTTTACATTTTTGAAGAAAAGCATGGATCGTACCATATTCAAGATTGTTCTATTCATTCTTTCAGCTACACCATTCTGTTGGGGATTATAAGGCACAGTTGTTTGATGTTTGATCCCATGTTGGCGAAGATAGTTTTCAAAATCATTTGATGTGTATTATTTTCCATTATCATTGCGAATAGACCCAATATGAGATTGTGCATCATTTTCAATCCATTTATGAAAATTCTTGAATGTTTGAAAAGCATCATATTTGCTCTTCAATAAATAAACCCAACACATTCTGGTGTAGTCATCAATAAATGTCATGATATATTTATTTCCATTTGCAGAAGGAACAGGCATTGGACCACATAAATCTAAATGAATAAGTTCAAGCTTCCTATGTGCTCTTGAATGTGAATCATGAAAAGACTGTTTTCTATGCTTTCCTAGAATGCAAGCATCACATTGCTCAAGTTTCCTAGGAATTGTAGGCAAACCAGCAACACCATTTTTCTTCAATAAGCGGAGACTGTCATAGTTTAAATGTCAAAATCTAGCATGCCATAATAAACTTGATGGAAGTGTACCTTCTTCATGATGAGAAGTATATGAAAAATGTTGTGCATGAACAGAGGTTCCTTGCAGTTTGAGAAGCCTTTCTTCTTCTATTCCCCTCATGACAAGTGAGTGGTCAGATGCTTTTCTTACCTCAAGCTTGCCATCAAACATATGAATGGAGTGACCTTGCTGGCAGATGTGGACCAAGGACAGCAAGTTTCTCTTGAGCTATGGGAGATATAGAACATGATCCAGAAGAAAGTTTGGAAGACCAGGCAGTTTAAGCCTTGATTGTGCCAAGCCCTGATGGCTTGATTTTTGATTGATCTGCAAAGTATACTGCTCCATCAACATTGTCAGTAAAATCTTCAAAAAAATCTTTTCTATGAGTCATGTGACAAGTTGCTCCTGAATCAAGCAACCAATCATTTTTCCAAGAAGCAAGTGAAGCATTAAACAAATCTTCATTTACTCCAATGTTACATTGTTCCTCAACATAGTGAGCAGATTCAGGTTCTTTACCTTTGTCTGTATCATCAGTTTTACCTTTCTGTTGGTTTCTTTTCTGCTTAATTTTGTCCCATGGTAGCTTGCATGTAGAGGCATCATGTGATCCATTTCTTTTGCAGCGAATACAGTGTAAATCTGCCTTTTCTCCTTGAGAATGTCTGCCCCCCTGTCTCTGAAATATCTTCCTCTTCCTCTTCATCCACCTCTTCCTCTTGTAGAATCTTGAGCAGGATGCTTTTCTTTATGAGCAAGGCACATAGTCTCTTCAGAAGATTCAGGGGCTGTCTTCTTTCTGAAAGCTTTCTCTCTTTCAGCAAACTTTTTCACAAGAGAGTCAAAGGTTATATCTTTAAGATTTCCATTTGCTTGCAATGACTCAAGATAATTGGAGTAAGTAGGATAAAGTGCCTTGAGAAAAGCAATAAGAGGAATATCCAATTCAACCTTAGTGGATTTGATATCATGCATTATAAACTTTACTTCAGATGCAAGAGCAAGAGGATCATTATTTTGCAATTCAAGAGTGAAGAGTTTAATCATGAGTTGGACAACTTCAACTGCAGAATATGAGTCATAGAGTTCTTTCAGCTTTTGTAGGGCTTCAAAGGCAGTTGAATATGAAGAAATATGGCGACTCACCTCTTCATTTACAAATGTTGCGATTAATGCATAAGCTTTGTTGTTCTTGTTTTCCCAAATGACGAGCTCTTTGTCTGAGGTAGGCTGTACTGGGTCATTGTCTCCTTCTCCGACACACACTCCTTTCCACAACTCATTGAAGATGAGGGTATGTTTTATCATCCGGGACCATTCAGGATAGTTCTTCTTGCCAGTGAGAACTGTTCCTACCATGGAGATGATTGAATGCATTCTGTAAGAAAAAAAATTACTTCTGCTGATAGAAAACAATATATATGTTATACCTTCCACTTCTCAAATATATATGCTATAGCTTCCATATACCATATAACATATCGCCATAAAAAACTAAATGAATTTCATTTCACTTTTATTCCCATTCAAGATAATATATTATCACTCCATATAATATATTATTATTCTTACACACATGAAATTCACCTCACCAATGTTTTCATGTAAAAAAAATATCGCACCAATCTGAACAGTAATTTAAAACAGTGCTGGTATCCAAAAAAAATCACCAGATACCATGGCTTGTAATGTTGCATAGCAAATGGAATTGGTTGGATCGTATACCATTCAGGCAGCATTCAAACTTATTCAAAACATATTTGAAATAGCAGCATTCAAGATTTATTTGATACCATTCAAATGTTCAGCAAAATTTCTCACACACCATTCGAATGTTACGCTTCCGCTGCGCTTTTATACCATTCACCATACCATTCAATGGCACCATACCATTCAACACTGGTTTGAATTCCAGAAAGAGAAACAAAAGGAAATTTGTCTTCAGAATATCCAAATCCGTCGCAGAGACCAGTCAAAACCGTTCCACTGCCGAAAAAAAATCCGAAAAACAGGAAGCTTGAGGAAGCGTGGCCCATACTTCTCCAAATTAGGCTGCAAAAATGATCATCATCACCCTCAGACGATTTCGAACCTCTTAAACAAGGTCTCGGAGGGAGAATACACAGTCAATTCAACATCGTTTAATCAGTGGAGGGTGGTATAACAAGGAGATACACAGTCAATCTAGACGTTAACCAAGCAACAAGGAGGAGCAGTCAAACGCCATTGATCCCATCACGATTTCCCATGGCAATCTAGCGCAACACGGATTGCAGTCAAACGCAATCAAAATGCAGTAAAATGCAATACCAATTCACCGAAAAACGTTTTTTTGCCTTCCGCTCTGGACAGAGGCGTTGAGGCAATGAAACACAATGCAAAGGACAGAGGACAGAGGCATTGAGGCAATGAAACACAACGAAGAGGACAGAGGCATTGAGAACAAAGGTGTTGAGGCAATGAAACACAACGCAGAGGACAGAGGTCAGTTAGAACAGTGCTCAGGTCAGAACGACAGAGGACAGCGCTCAGTGGACAGTGCTCAGACCAGCGTACTACCCACAGTAGCAAAAATGAAGGGAGTTACAACTATTTTGAGAACTTGGCTCTGATACCATGTCAGGCTAGGCAGTGACTCCAATAGGCAGTAAAACTGATTCAATTCAGTCCATTAGGTATGTTATTGTTATATACAAAATGGTGTGACTGCTCAGTTCATCTCCTGATGACTGTTCACATTCCTAATTTAATTATTTACATAAATTCACCCAATCGTGAGGATTAGGTGTCAACACAGGGTTTATCATCACCCAATCGAACCTATCCAAAATCTCCTTAAACATAACCATGAAAATGTTTTCTATCAAGTGTGGCATGGAATGAGGCCCCTGAATCTACCACCCAGGCATCAATAATATTTTCTAATGAAAGAATCAAAGCATCTTGCTACACATCTCCTTCTTTTCCCTTCTAAGACTTGCAATCTTTCTTCAGGTGTCCTTTCTTCCCACATTTCCAGCACACTATCCCCGGTCTGGACTTGGATCTGCCTTTCCTTGACTACCCACGATACCCTGGGCTCTTTCCTCTTTCTATTTTTCTTCCCCTAGTCTCTGCAGTCAAAGCATTACCTGATGTCTCACCGAAGTTTTTCCATCACATTTCTTCGCTAAGGATTGCATCGACAACATCATCAAACTTTAAAGTAGTAGATCCAGAGACAGAGTTACTAATGGCCATAACTAAACCATTCCAACTTTCTAGAAATGAGCACAGAAATAACAGAGCCCTAACTTCATCATCAAAAGTTACCCCTACAGAACTTAACTAACTGGTAACTATATTAAATTCATTTAAATGATCAACAACAGATCCACCTTCTGACATCTTCATATTAAATAAATGCTTCATAAGAAATACCTTATTTGAGGACGAGGGTTTTTCATATAATATTTCCAATGTCGACATTAAACCCTTTGTTGCCATTTCCTTTGAAATATTAAAGGCTACCAATGCCGCTACGCATAGCCGTATTGTTCCAAGTGCCTTTCTGTCAAGAATCCCATTTTGTGTCTGTCATACTCGTCGACTTCTTTGTCTTTCCACTCAATGGTAGGTACAGATCTTTCTGATATAGATAATCTTCCATCTGCATCTTCCACAGCTGGTAGTTTTTGCCATTAAATTTTTCAACCCTAAACCTACAATCTTCTGCCATTGGTCCCACTCGAACCAGGAACCCTTCTCTCCTGTGGATTTATCAGCCAAATAGACCTTCGGCTCTGATACCAGTTGTTAGAAAATTATATATTACAGAGCAATGGAACACATAAAATATGTTGCAAAAATATAAACACAGAAAACACATAAAACAAGAGAGACATAGGTTTACACGGTTCACCCAATTTGGGCTACGTCCACGGAGAAACAACCAGTCCTTCCTTTTATATCATCCAGCAAACTGAAGAGATACAACCTACAGTAGATCCACTGTAATTCCATCTTTGCTCTCACACAATCTCCTCTCTCTATCTCACTCAGAATACAGGTCTACATAGACACAATACAATTCCCTCATATATAGCAAGGGGCTGCCTTCTAGGGAAAAAACCCTAAATTAAACATAACTTCTACTGTCAGATCTCCGCCTAATGAACAACCCAGATTGACTACGAAATTACAACATTTTACAAGGCAATTTTACATCTATTTTTAGCTTTAGGGGTGCTTCCCCCCACTAGACCCCCCTTGCTGCGTACATTTTACAGGCGGCGTTTCTGCCACATTACAAACTGGGGTCCAATGTGGCGATACCTCTAAATAAAGAAGTTAATCAAGCTCCACACCCAACACATAGTTCAAACTTTATTTTACCCTCATTGCATGCATGGAAAGCACAGTGATGGGAAGTGTGTGGTATATGGATAGTGGTGTCTCGTTCCACATGACGAAGAACAAATAATTTTTTAGTGACTTGGAGGAGAAGGATCTCCAAATGCATATCAAGATGGGAAATGATGGAAGGTATAGCATGATCAGTATTGGTATAGTCACTTTTCATAGGGATTTGGGCTCCCCTATCAGGCTCAAGGATGTGATTTTTATACCGGGTCTGAAGAATAATCTAATTTTTGTAGTTGTGTTGGAATATCATGGCTATGATGAGATATTCAGGAAAGGGAAGGCTTTCCTAAGACATGTCACCATGAGACAAGTGAAATAGGTCAAGGTTCAAGTGAAGAACCTCTACAAATTAGATGTGGAAGACTGTGCAACATTGAGCACAAAAGAAGAGAAGGTTTAGAGTTGAGATGTCAGTGAATTATGGCATAGAAGACTTGGCCATTTGCATCATGGCACTTTGGAGATCGTGCAGAAAACTTCTATAGGCCTCCCCAAAGGAGAACTAGAGCACTGGGATACATGCAAAGGGTGTACATTGGGGAATTACACAAAATACACCTTCAATGATCAGGATAGCAAGGTGCATGTAGTCCTTGAAAGGATCCATTTTGATGTCTATGGACCTTTCTCAACATCCTTCACTTCCAAGCACAGGTATTATGTCATATTTGTAGGTGATTTCTCACGGAAGTGTTGGATCTACTTCATGCAGAATAAATACCATACATTCTCCAAATTTATTGAATTTAAAGCACTTCTTGAGAAAGAAACTAGTAAGAAATTGAAGGCTCCCTGTTATAGACATTTTTGGGCACTGCAACCCCAATCATACATGTCCATAAACCAAGGGATCCTAAGTCCCTAAAAGTGTTGTTTCATACCCTAAAGGAACAAGGTCAGCTGATTACATCATCTCCCAGAAGTTCTCCATGGGAAACTGCTCAGAACTGGTCAAAACTGGACCATACAGGTTGCTCAGTGTTAAGGGTGTGATGCATCCCATCTACCTAGTGTAAAGGGTGCGATGCATACTGAAAAGCCCTTTTGTAGGGTGCGATGGGCGAGAGTGGACAAATGGCAGAGACAGTTTGCGAGGTGGATGATCATAGAATCTTCCAGAAACTTCTCCTATGACACTTGCCTCTCTGAATTCACCCAGGGATGAGTAAGAGATCATCAATCTCCAAGTGGAATCAAGAACTATCAGAGAGAGGACACTAATCAAAATCCCAGAAGCTGACTCACCCCCCTGCAATCATCTATATATGGATCCCTCATCCCAGAGATCCAGAGGCTGGAATTTTGTATCTCGTAAGGAAGTGTTGTTGGTTTCTTGGTGGAATATCATAGTGTTGGGTGATCTAAGCTTTTCATGAGGTGAAGAAGGGCTTTCATGCTAGGAGGATGACGCTAGGTCAGAACAATTAGTTGTAATCCTCTTTGCTATTCTTTATATTAATAAATCTCTTCAAGTTTTCCTCCACATTCTTGTATGTTTGATGATATATACATTTGTGTGGTCAATATATATCTGGTCCTCTATTGTTTATGATTGTAGATCTCTGTTCTTCGATAGTATTATGCTTCTTTGATTCCACAGGTGCTCTTTGAAGCTGTGTAGACGAAGGAAAAGCAGCAAGGTTCTGTTAGAAGGGAAAGGAACCAAGCAAGGAACTAAGTGCAAGACTGAGGTTGGTGTCCTTTGTTCCCCTCTTATCTACTTCTCATAAAGGAAAGCGAAAGTAGTTTTAGTTTGTTTGTTTCTAAGATAGCTACCAGTCTTAGTGGGACTAGCAGCTCCGAGTGGACACTAGATTTCCCGATAACTAAATGGTGACTCCACTGGGGATACCAGTGAGCTGTAGGATGACGAGTTGTGAGTCTAGCCTGACAATGAGTTGGCGTATGCCGCATGTGATGGCATCAGAAAGGAGTTCTATCAACGCGCTGTATTCAGCAATATTGTTCGTTGACCGACCAATACATACCCCTCTGAAACTTACATGAATATTCTCTACAACATTTGTTTTGGTCGAGATATTTATGGCGATAGTCTCGTTCTCCTTTAGAACTGGAGATATATCATGCTCTTTTCCGCGAGTTCAGAGATGTCTTTGCTTGGTCATATGATGAAATGCCAGGAATTGACTCGAGCATAGTTGAACACGAAATTAAGATGTATCCAGATGTCAAACCGGTACGACAACGGCTACGGCAGGTGCACCCCAAGAAAGCCGCTGCCATCAAGGTAGAAGTTGAAAAACTTCTCCATGTTGGTTTTATTTACCCGCTTCCTCTAACCGATTGGGTATCGAATATTGTTCCTGTAATGAAAAAACAAGGAACGATTAGAGTGTGCGTCGATTATAGGGATGTAAGTCAAGCTTGTCTGAATGACAACTACCCTACACCCTTCATTGACCAGATAATTGATGAATGCGCCGGATGTGAAATATTTTCATTTATGGATGGATTTTCCGGGTATAATCAAATAAATATCCGCCCACAGGACCATTCAAAGACTGCATTTATTTGTCCGTGGGGCACATTTGCATATCGCAAGCTACCCTTTGGTTTAAAGAACGCAGGGGAAACATTTCAGAGTGCAATGAATTACGCCTTCCATGACATCAAAAACATCATTCAACCATATCTCGACGATCTTCTGGCTCATTCGCGAAATCGGACCGATCATTCGCGGCATTTGAGAGCGATATTTCTACGCTGTCGACACTACAAGATACGACTCAATCCACACAAATGTGTGTTCTGTGTCAGTTCTGGTCGTTTACTTGGCTTCATGGTCTCAAAGGACAGGATTCGTCTCCACCCATGTAAGTTTCAGGCGATCATTGATTTGCCTCCACCTTCAAATTTTCTTCAGATTCAGAAACTCCAAGGGAAAGCAAACTTTCTGAGGAGGTTCATTCCAAATTACGCCGAACTTGCTAAAGGTTATACTCGTTAATTGAAAAAGAAGTACCCTTCGTCTGGGATCAGGTCACGCAAGCTTCCTTTGATGCTCTAAAGGAATCCCTAATAAAAGCATCATTAATGTATGCTCCTGATTATCAAAAAGACTTTAACCTGTATCTAGTTGCAACAGATATGACCATCGCAATGGTTTTAGTTCAAGAAGACAATGGAATTGAACATCCTATATATTATTTAAGTAGAAACTTAAATAATGTAGAAAGCAAGTACTCCTACGTTGAAAAGCTAGCTCTCGCAGTTGTTCAAGCGATACAGAGATTTCGACACTATGTCCTCTTTCGAAAAACTACCATTCTGTCAGATTGCAACCCCATGACTTATATATTGTCGTGACAGTTGCTGGCGGGCAAATATTCAAAATGGATAGCAATTCTACAAGAGTCTGATCTGGAATTTATAAAATCCAAATCGAAGAAATCCTTGGTTTTCACGGAGTTACTATGCAATCTCCCATCGTCGTCCAACAATGCAACATCAGAAGAAGCAATTGTGGACGAATCTTTGTTTATGATATCTTCAAGCAATCCGTGATATGGAGACATAATAATCTATCTCCAAACCCAAACATATAGGTCTAATACCTCCCGCTCGGAACAATGACGCATTCGATACCAAGCAAAAGACTACATGATTGTCGATGATACACTTTACTATCGTGGTGTCGATACAGTTCTGAGGAGGTGCCTCACCCACGAGGAGGCCGAAAAAGTCCTGAACGATTGCCATTCAGGCGCGTGTGGGGGGCATCAATCTAGTTACACTACAGTGCAAAATATTTTACTAGCAGGATACTTCTTGCTAACAATGTTCAAAGATTGCATAACCGCAGTCAGAAGTTGCCATGCATGTTAAATCTTTGATCAAAAAACTAGAATACCACCTGCACCTCTGCAACAAGTAGTTGTTGTTGGGCCATTTGCCAAATGGGGCATAGATTTCATGACATGTAACCCCACCTCGACCGGGGGGCATGGGTATATCATAGTCGCAGTAGACTATTTTACCAAATGGGCCGAGGCGATGCCTACATTAAACAACAACAGCGAAACGGTTGCCCTCTTCTTTTTCAATCATGTGATCTCCAGATTCGGCGTTCCATAGGCCATAGTCACAGATCATGGATCGCATTTTCGCAATCACATGATGGTTGAGTTTGCTGCCAAATTAGGGTTGTCCCATGACAACTCTACTCCGTATTATCCGCAGGTCGACGAACAAGTTGAGGCAATCAACAAGGTCCTGAAGCGGATGCTGCAAAGGATGATTGGAGTCCACAAAAGGAGTTGGAACCTGATCCTGTACTCAGCCTTGTGGGCATACTAGACATCGGTGAGGAATGCAACCGGGTTTACACCCTTTCAACTAGTGTATGGCCTAGAAGCATTCTTACCAGTTCAGTGTGAAATCTCGTCCCTCAAACTCGCGGTCGACCTTCTCCCCGAAACTTCAGAAGAGGAGGCTCGTTTCTTGGAACTAATCCAATTGGTTGAAACCCATCGTGATGTCACTTTGGCTAATGAAGCGCATAAGAAACAAGTCAAGGCGCAGTTCGACAAGAATGTCAAACCCCGTGTCTTCTCAGAAGGTGACCTGGTCTTACTTTATGACCAGGAATCCGATAAATTGGGAGCAGGTAAGTTCAAGTCCTTATGGATGGGCCCCTATATTGTTAAACGTGTATTAGCAAAAGGAGCCTACGAGTTAGTAGATTATGATGGGATTCCACTGGCGCAACCTCGCAACGGGTTGTACCTTAAGCGTTACTATGCTTGACTCAAGATAGTAACCCCTATGCTTTTGTTACATTTTTGTTTTCACTAAGGGTAATTGTTTTGGTTAAGTGATCCACTTTTATGTTGTTGCAGATGTCGGACCTATTGGAATCATTTGTTGGATATGCCGATGGAGCGAGTCGTAGTTCGCGGAACCTATCTTCTGCGGCCTGGGCCATCTTCGATCCAAGCGGCGAGTTAGTAAGTTTCAGAGGGGTATGTATTGGTCGGTCAACGAACAATATTGTTGAATATAGTGTGTTGATAGAACTCCTTTCTGATGCCATCACATGTGTCATATGCCGACTCATCGTCAGGCTAGACTCACAACGCGTCATCCTACAGCTCACTGGTTTCTACTCCACACGGAATCCAGCTATCTATCGCATGTTCCTAAGGGTCAAGATTTTGGAAAGGAAGTTTGATTCTATTCAATATCAACATATTTACAGAAACTTAAACACATTAACAGACTCATTGGCAAATTATGTGTTAGATAGACATTTGCAACATTTATAAAAGAAGCATTTCATCAATATTTGCATCAAGATCACGTAACTCAACCAAAATTAATCTCCAAAAATCAAAAATATATATAACTGTTTATGGTTTATACATAATGTTATGTAACCAAGACAAAATCGGTCAAATGACCCAAAACTCAAAATGCTAGGGGGCACCCTAGTCTAATGATGTTGGTGATAACAAGTCACCGCATGTGCAATCACGCGTAAAAGCCTAGTCCATCGACTGGGCACGCCAGTAGTATGTCGCTGCAACCTCAGAGGCAGCTCGTCAGTCCTCACGTCTGGAATACCAAGAGTGAGGCCCTCGACCTGATCTTGCAGTGCTGAAAGAGTCTCGGCCACATCAAGGTCACGAAGGATAGCCCTCCCCACAGCCTCTCCCGCTGGAGCGGCAGCTGGTGCTCTCAGACGTATTGTTGGCCGAACTGGTCCAATATCTGCATGAACACATGATTTTTTATTAGTCTTGATAGAATAAATCACAAGAACATTATAAAAAACAATAAATAGAGATATGGATATGGGTCACACCGGAAATCCATACCAGCATATGGATACTCAGAAAAAACCATCTCCTCATGGTTGAACCACTCGAAGAAGGCATCAGAGAAGGAAACCTGGGACTGACCAGCATGTCGGGCCATAAGGTCGACCCATCTCTGCATCCGTGGCTCAGTCGGTGGAGGTAAGCCAAGTGAAATGTACTGCGGCTACATCAGTGGGATCTTTTCCAAGGCGAAAGCGGTCAAAATAGAACCATAGCTGAAGTTCTTGGATTTTCCGCTTTTTACCTTGGTCAGTTGTTCTTTCATCACAGGGAGTACTGCGTCACACCAATTGAACACCTTTGGTTCAAGGCATTCCAAGGCGTACTGCATATAGGACCTATTAGCCACGTGAAGAGCCGCACTACCAGCCAGTCTAGAAAAAGTGAACAGAATGGTCCTCAAGGACCGGTCATTGACATCTCGAATGTTGATCTTGCTGTCCCTACTCGGCTGAGATCCCTCTCTGCAATACCGGCGAATATAATCTCTCACGGATTCGGCCCCACAGGCGGAACCTGATAATGAAAGAGGGGCACCATGCCTCAGTAAACCGGTCAAAAAATAGATGTCCACGACAGTCAAGGGGATAGATTTGCCTCTGATATGAAACACCTGGTTGGTAGAATCCCATGCATCGAGAAGATATTACAACAAGTTGATTTGTTGCCTCATGCTAGAGATGCGGAAAAAATTGAACAGGTCATAGTTCTGCAGTGCAGTTACCGTAACTTGATCATGTAAAGCAACCATGTCCTCTTCTTCATGCTCATGTTCTCGCCATGTAGCAACCATTTTACTCCGATGAATCTCTGTAAAACAAGCAAGGGAAGAGTTAGGGTCCTGATTTGGCAAAAAACAGGCAAAAATTCCATGAGACAACAGTGCAAAAGTTTCCCTTTTCGCGCCCATCGCACCCCAGCAGTGTACTGGGTGAGATGCATACTGACTGGCCGATGGCCAAGACAGTATGCATCGCACCTTTCAATATAGGAAGGGTGCGATGGAGCCGGGGTGAATTTTTCAAACCCCATAGGCTCAGAAAAATAGGGAAACATGCACAGAATTAAAAAAGGATGGAATGCAACTAAAGAGCTTGGGTTTAGCTCCTACCTCGTCCAAACGGCACCAAGAATAGTCCACATAATCTCCCGGAATCAGCTAGTGAAAATCAAGGGAGAAAAGCACCTCCAGAACTCCAACAAACCAAAGTTCAAATGAAATGGTAAAATGAGGGGTAAAAACCACTTTTAAATTATTTTTTACGTAATTCGAGTAAAATATTAGTGTTTTAATTCATTTTTCAAACATATATTGTTCATTTCTAATCAGTTTGATGAAGCAATTGAACAGGTAGTACAACCTTTGAAGGAACAAAGTGGTTAGCGGTGAAATTAAATAATCAATGACCATTACCACGAGCAGTTTTTATGTGGAGTTCAAGCTCGTTAAAAATTAAACCTAAGCAATGAGAAAATTTTCCCCCAGAGTTTAAGCTCGTTAAAAAATGAACCAATCCCTAGTAAATAACCATTGTGAATGCATTATCATCAGCTTTTGAGCCCTGGTCGTGTTCTTACCATCACCTCCACTCTATTTTAGCCGATCATTGACCTCCATTTGATTGTTTACCCCTTTTTAGGAACAGTTACGACGAGTGATCCTGTTAGCCATCCTTGTGACACTGCCATGATTGGAAAATTCCAAACCTTACCTAGAATTAGCTGCTACCTAAAATTATCACTCGTTTCTCAAAAGACGAGTCTCCTTTAAGCTCTTTTCAACTAACTCGTAAAATATGAAAAGATTGTCGAGCAATTGGCCTCTCTAGCTCGTTAAAGCTACCGGGAGTGCTATCTCTCCTCTAGATTTTAATCTTTTTGTACCTGAGGGATTATTACACAAAAAGATCGAGCGCTTGTTTTGTTCGGCTCGTTAAAATTACCGAAAATTCATCCCTTTCGTATTATTTTATACTTTTTCGGACATAAGGGATTATATGACGAAAAAGGATTATTGGAGTTTCCTTTACGTCCCTTTCAGACTCTCTAAAATTGAAAAGGACCATGTTATATTTGTCATTAAACTCGTTAAAACCAAATCGCGACAAACTTGTCCATTCAGACAAGAACGAGTTTCACTGTCACTAGGCTCGTTAAAACATAGCGACGGGTTTTCCCGAAGGGAAAATTATAGAACAAGCATATGTTATCCTCCTCAAGATTGATAAAAATAAAGAGGTTCTGGTCAGCAATGACTGGGGAAAATTTGGGAAGAAAACTTGAAGAAACTTTATTGGTAGCAAGTCGCTCTTGAACATGACACTTTCACTCTGCATCCGAGTCGGGTTGGGTTGTTCCGTTCACCAGTCATATCACCATTGGTCCACCGCACCATCCATATTTTGGGTTAACGCTACCAATCGATGTCAGTGTCGCCGGTATGTTCAAGAGAATTCGCTCAAGAATTTACCTGTGTCTCATCCGCTACAATACATTCATGCTCCATTCTTTCATGACCGCCACCCTGAACCCTGTATCATCATATCATTTTCACCTCCAAAAATCATTTACTCCATTCTGTGTCCTAGATGTGGGATTCATTAAGGCCCTCCTACGATGGGCCGCTTCTTGTTGACATCAGCTCATTATCCAAGAAGTCGACTTAGGAACAACCCTTTCAGTACTTTGAAGCTTGCATGCCTCAATGGCAAGTTTCTCACTTCCGGCGACAGGCTTACGTCAATGGCCTTCGACCGAAAGATTTTTCATGGTGTTCGACACCAAGTCCCTTTTCACACCACACGAATTGTACTATAGTACCTTGAGGGTCATCATCATTATCAGTGATTCCTCTCGTGCTTGTTAACATCTTACATCATTGGCTAGTAATCAAGCGATGTCTTTCCATGTTCGACTCCAGAACATCTTTCACATGGATCGACTTGTACTCCGAGTGAAGATTGGACGAGTTTGAGGACCCCGGATCTAGTTTCATCCATCCGTGATGTGATATATTCAGGAAAATAAATACATCAAATGTACATCATTGCTGCACAGATGATCATCTGAATCAAAGGATGATGGCTCTATCAGAATCATCAGTCTGCCACACAGACGGTTGTCTGTCTTATGTACATGGAAATGAATTTATAAAGTTGAGCATGGGAATGCTCGCCTCAGCTAGATCATGAAAAATATTATGAAGATAATGTATTGTATTGTATCTTATTACAGGTCACCTTCTAGCTTGAAGAAACTTCAGATCCTCATGATAAAGCATTTCACCCGACATCAAAAGATTAACGACCTCATGCTTTAGGGGGCAACTGTTATAGAAATTTTTGGGCACTGCAACCCCAATCATACATGTCCATAAACCAAGGGCTCCTAAGTCCCTAAAAGTTTTGTTTCATACCCTAAAGGAACAAGGTCAGCTGATTACATCATCTCCCAGAAGTTCTCCACAGGAAACTGCTCAGAACTGGTCAAAACCGGACCATAGAGGTTGCTCAGTGCTAAGGGTGTGATGCATCCCACCTGCCCAGTGTAAAGGGTGCAATGCATACTGAAAAGCCCTTCTGTAGGGTGCAATGGGCGAGAGTGGACAAATGGCAGAGACAATTTGCGAGGTGGATGATCATAGAATCTTCCAGAAACTTCTCCTATGACACTTGCCTCTCTGAATTCACCCAGGGATGAGTAAGAGATCATCAATATCCAAGTGGAATCAAGAACTATCAGAGAGAGGACACTAATCAAAATCCTAGAAGCTGACTCACCCCCCTACAATCATCTATATATGGATCCCTCATCCCAGAGATCCAGAGGCTGGAATTTTGTATCTTGTAAGGAAGTGTTGTTGGTTTCTTGGTGGAATATCATAGTGTTGGGTGATCTAAGCTTTTCATGAGGTGAAGAAGGGCTTTCATGCTAGGAGGATGACGCTGGGTCAAAACAATTGGTTGTAATCCTCTTTGTTATTCTTGATATTAATAAAGCTATTCAAGTTTTCCTCCACATTCTTGTATGTTTGATGATATATGCATTTGTGTGGTCAATATATATCTGGTCCTATATTGTTTATGATTGTAGATCTCTATTCTTCGATAGTATTATGCTGCTTTGATTCCACAGGTGCTCTTTGAAGTTGTGTAGATGAAGGAAAAGCGGCAAGGATCTGTTAGAAGGGAGAGGAACCAAGCAAGGAACTAAGCGCAAGACTGAGGTTGGTGTCCTTTGTTCCCCTCTTATCTACTTCTCATAAAGGAAAGCGAAAGTAGTTTTAGTTTGTTTGTTTCTAAGATAGCTACCAGTCTTAGTGGGACTAGCAGCTCCGAGTGGACACTAGATTTCCAGGAGCATACCTACTAATTGAATATTTATAAGGTGCTTCATTGATGGATTGTATTGTTTCTCGAGTAGCACCATTAACTACTTCCATGTAGGAATTTCTTTGAGTTTTTGTTCAATATATTTGATCCTTTTTTCTAGGTCCTTCTGCTATGGGATTCTATTAAATCCCAAACATACAAAAATAAAATTTAGGTTGGGATTTTAATCATTCTCACCCTCCAATTTAGCACCTCTATGTCACTAAATTCATTATCTAAAGAATCAGAGCTCTCAGTATTATGAACAAATCATTTAGAAGGATCTAAGAAAATGATATGTCGCTTTGACATATTTTCCCAAATCTCAAGACCCATATTTATCAAAAAATGAAATTTCATGCATTGAAGAGGAACTACACAATCTGGAAAACCACATCGATCCTTGATACAGAAGCGTCGTGGACCTAACCTTTACTTCTTTTCAAAAGAGAATCTAGTATGAATTGTCGAACATATTGTAATAATGATTTGTGTGTAGTAGAACACTCCACTATGTAAAATAGTAGTAGTCATGTTTAAAGGGGCTCCATGAGTGGCAGTTTGTTATCCCTCCAACTCACAAATAGATAGTTCAACGACTTAAAAATTATCATCTTCGAGGGGGAAACCTCCTTTACATTACATAGATGAACAATTCTTGGATGATTCAAATTACAAAACCTCCTTTCTATATATAGGATACTAAGGGGTCACAATATAATCAGAGGCGACATAAAAATAATAATGTAAGGGCACAAAATAATAATAGTTGGATTCTATGGGAAACACTAATAACAATATGGGGATAACATGGGCACAACAATAACAATAAGGGGGCTACACTAACAATAACAATGAGGGAATACACTAGTATTATAGGGACCTAACATGCCCCTCTCCTTCCAAAAGGTGTTGTCCTCAACGCTTTAGTTCTGGATGATTCTGTATAAAGTTATCATCCTCCCATGTGGAATATTTAGCAGGTAATTTCTTCCACTTGATGAGATACTCTGAAATTGATCAATTTCATAGATGTCAAGTTCTTGTTTCTGTGACTGCTTCAGGTTCCAATATGATTTTTCCTTCCTCTTCAAGTTTTGGTAATATTTTTTGAACTAGGATCTTGTCTCCGATAACCTTCTTTAAGCATGAAACATGGAAAAATGGGTGCACTCGGGAAGGTGCAAGAAGATCCAATTTGTATGCCATAATACAAATCTTTTGCAATGCCTTGTATGGATCATAATACTTTGGTGATAATTTGTTAAACTTCTTAGCTTGCTTGAGGGACTTTTTTTTGTATGGTTGTAGCCGTAGAAATACCCAGTCACCTACATCAAAACTTCTTTCGTTGCAATGTTGATATGCCTGATGTTTCATTCTATTATGCGCTAAAGTGAGGTTAGCTTATAAGAGTTGGAGAACTTGTTCTTGATGCTTGATGTGATCTTCCACTGCTTGAACCTTAGAATTTTCTCTTAAATATGATGTGATGGACGATGTAGGATATCCATAAAGTGCCATAAATGGGGTCATTTTTGCTACAGTATGGAAGGAAGTGTTATACCACCATTCAGCCAAACATAACCACTTGACCCATTTGTTTGTTTATCGAATACAAAGAAATGAAGATATCCTTTCAAAAATTTGTTCACTATCTCAATTTTCCCATCAGATTGATGATGATAAGATGAGCTATGAGCTAATTGAGTACCCAAACAAGAAAATAATTCCCAGTGAAAATGAGATCTCTGTCGCTTACAATAATCTTTGGGTTTCCATGTAGCTTTTGAATTAATTCCATAAATGTATTAGCAATTGTACTGGCTTTAAATGGATGAGATAATGCACAAAAGTGTGCATACTTGGTAAGTCTATCAATTACCACCATGATGACACTCTTTCCTTCGAACTTGGGTAAACCTGTGATAAAATCCATTTAAACCTCCTCCCAATGTTGACTTGGAATGGATAAAGGTTGTAACAGACCCGAGACCGTAATTGTCTTAACTTTATTTTGTTGGGAAATCAAACATTCCATTACAAACTTTTGAATATCAGATTTTAGGTCATCCCAAAAAAAAAAATTCTTAACCCTATGGTAAGATTTTAAAAATCCTGAGTGCCCTCCTAAGGGAGAGGTGTGCAATTCTAGAAGAATCTTTTGTTTGAGTTGGTAATTCTTACAAAGGTATAAGCGATCTTTGTACCATAATCAATCATTTTTCCAGCTAAATGTATCAGAAGTACTGGGACCTTGCTACAACTTTTGAATGAATTCCCACACTTCTTCCTCATTCTTCCATTCATCCCTTGCTTCGGTTATTCAATCTGGTTGAATAATATAAATGGCACAAAAAATGCTTCCATGTCCTCATCATTTCTTTTAGAGTGCATCTTCAACAACATTTTTCTTCCCTTTTTTGTAGATGATTTCAAAGTCATAACCCAACATCTTTGTCACTTATTTTTTTTGCTCTTCCCAAGATAATCTTTGTTCTAAAAAGTATTTAAGACTATCATGATCTATTTTTACCTTGAAGTGTCTTCCCATTAGGTAAGGTCGCCATTTCTTCAGTGCATGTAGTATTTCCAACATTTCCTTCTCATAAATATCTTTGTGTAAATAATTTCCTTTGATTGGATGACTTTCAAAAGCAATGGGTCTTCCTTCTTGCATTAAAACAACACCAATTCCATTTCCTAAGGCATCACATTCCACAATAAAGGTTTTTGTGAAGTCTAGCGTAGCTAATACCGGTGATTGGCACATTGCCTCTTTATGATGTTTAAAGGTCTTAGTTGCTTCTGGAGTCCAAGAAAATGCATCTTTGTTCAGTGATGTTGTTAGAGGTGTTGTTATTCTCCCATAATTCTTAACAAACTTGCAATGCGATAATACCCTATCAACCTGAGAAATCCTCGCAAAGGCTTTATGGATGTGAGGATTTTCCATTCTTTAATGGATTTAATTTTCTTAGGTCTACCTTAACACCTTCATGAGATACAATATGACGCAGATATTCCACATCTTGTACTCCAAAGAAACATTTGGAGATTTTTGCATATAATTATTTCTCCTCCAATAGTTTGAGCACGTTGTCAACATGTTGAACATGATCCTTCCAAGACTTGTTGTAGATTAGTATATCATCAAAAAATACTAACAAAAATTTTCTAATGAAGGGTTTGAAAATGGAATTCATGAAACCTTGAAATGTATAAGGTGCATTGGTAAGGCCAAAAGGCATGACTAAAAATTCATAATGACCCTCATGAATTCTAAATGTTGTTTTCGAATTGTCTTCAGTCTTCATTATGATTTGATGATATCCTAAATGAATATCCAACTTGGTGAAGTGAATTGCTCCATGTAATTCATCCAATAATTCATCAATGACAGGAATGGGAACTTTATCTTTAATAGTGAGCTTGTTGATCTCCCTATAATCCGGAAACATGCGCCATGATCTATCCTTCTTGTGCACTAATACTACTAGAGCAGATAAAGAACTTTGACTAGGTTGAACTATACCAGCCTCTAGCATTTCTACAACCATACGTTCAATTTCACTCTTTGGGGAATAGGGATATCTGTAAGGCCTGATGTTTGGAGGAACACTTCCTAGAATCAAATGAATAGCATGATCATGATCATGAATAGGTGGGAGACCTTTGGGAGTCTCAAATACCTTGGAATGATTGTCCAAGACTTTTTGGAGATCTGGAGAAATAGATGATTTCGATGTGGGAACCTCTAGTGAACATAGTTGTGCAATTACATGTTGTTTTTCTTTCTTTAGAAGCTTTTTCATGCCATTAGAGTTGATTATCTTTCTTGGTTTCCCCCTGATACCCCTTAATTCAACTTCATTTCCTTTCAAAAAAAATCAAGAAAAGTTCTTGAAAATTAATAGCTATCATACCCAAAGATTGTAACCATTAGACTCCTAGTACAACATCAACATCACCCATTGGAATGGAAAGCATTGGACTATTTAGTACATATTCTTCTATGGATAGCTTGAAATTATGGCACTTTCCAGATCAATTTATGGTTCCTCCATTTGCAACCATAACTTGACACTTTGGTGCTGGATATAGGAAGCAATTCAATTCCTTGGCTATCTTATAATGAATAATATTATGGGTACTACCAGAATCAATCAACACTATTACCTTTTTATTCTTTTTATGTCCTTTTATCTTGAGAGTTTGGGGAGTGGTAATTCTTGCCAATGCATTACAAGATATGGTCGGATTCATTTCTTCTTTCTTTGGGGTTTGTTCCTAGTGTATATCCTCTTCTTTTGATGTTTCTTGTTCCTTTTCTTCCTCCTCTTCACAATCTATGTAAAATAATTTCTTCTCAGCACACTTATGACCTTTAGTGTATTTTCTATCACAACCGTAACAAATCCCTTTTGCTATTTTTTCTTCTAATTATTGTGGTGTCAACCTTGTAGGTTGTGGAAGGCTACGGGTAGGAACACTTACATCTTTATAGTTGTGAGTGGTATGCTTCCTTGTTGCCATAATTTTTCTTTCAATTTTTCTTGCCAACCTGAATTCCTTCTCTAATGAGTCAGGTTCCAAAAGGTGAACCTCATGTTGAATGTTATCCTTTAAAGTCCCTATGAATACATCAATCCTATGCTCCTCTGGAATATCATTTACCCTTATATTCAATTTTTGGAAGTCCTCAATGTGCTTTTCCATTGAAAACTTTTGTTTGATATTTATGAACTTCCTACAGAAGGTGTTGCTCTTTGTATCCTCATATTGTGTTATCATTTCCTTCGTAAAAATTGACGAAGTGACAAGTGGTTTATGAGAACAAATCCATCGATGCCATACAAACTGATTGGGTTCTAAATATAAAGTTAAAATGCGTATCTTTTGTGTGTGTTTCACATTATGAAGATAAAAATATTGCTCCATTTGTAGTATCCATGTTACTAGATCCTTTTCATCAAAATTTCTCATATTGATCTTTGGATTATGGTGGGTCTTCAATCCAATGTTAGAGTCTATGAAATCATGATTAACATTTCTTGTGTTTTCATCATGAGTTTCATCTAATACAATTTTTCCATTACAAAGCATTTCTTGTAGAAACTTTGTCAAACCTTCCTTCAAATGTTCCATCTCTGCTTTCAAACCATTATTTAAATCTTCCATGTTGCCTTTCATTTTTGCTTCTATACCATTCATATTAGCTTTCATGCCATCCATACTAGCTTTCATGCCATCCATATTAACTTTCATGCCATCCTTCAAACCTTCCAAGTCTAATTTTAAACTATTCTTCAAACCATCCATCTTAGCTCCCATTTCATTTTTAGTTACTCTTTGTGAGAGTGAAATTTGTTGCACTTGGTCTCGTAATTTTGATATATCATGTTTCATTTCTTCTTCTTCTTCTTCATGCGTCATAGTAGAGATTTCTGGTTTCTTACTAGATGTTTCAATTTTCTTGATTCGAGTCATTTTGAAATCAAACAATGATATATATGCTTCACTATTCCCTTTGAATCACTTCAAACTGATTTTTCAAACAAAAGTTATGCAATTTTTTAAAAAATACACACCTTTTTTTTTGCTTTGTAGGAGCTCGATATTGAATCTATTGTATCTCTATAATTTTGGATCTCCAATGTTTGAAATTTCATCCTATGGTATCCCTCTGAATACTCTTTCCAAACCCACAAGTCTGATCAAGATTGAATTCTTAAATAAATGGTTATGCCCAATCTCCCACGATGACCTGATTATAGACTAGTTCAGTAGAGTGCAATTGTATGCAGTGCCACATGTCTCTGTTTCGACCTTCGGCCCTGAAAATGATACCCAAAAACCTACACCCTATTCTATTTTTGTAACTTTTTATTAAATTTAAATCCAATGCTCAGTGAGAAAGTTATGACGATTTTCCCAAGGTCCCCAGTTTGAGATGGAATTTTGGAGCTTGCAAAAACCTTAACTTTCTCAGATCATATCTCTTAAAATGTAGCGAGAAAATATCTGAAATTCGCACACGAGGTTCATCAAGATTTCAGCTCCATGGGGTTTCAATTTAAGCTTCTAAATCTTTGTATAATAAAACTTATAGTGAAATTTCCATAATGACCTGTTTGAAGCAACGAAACCCTAGAATCTAAATCTCGGATACCAAATGTTATGCAACCAGCTCACAAATAGATAGATCAACGTCTGAGGAAAATGGCTTTGAACACACGCCCTATTTCAAACCTACAACCTTCACACGACCATGTTTAAGTCACGTTGCTTGACTGTAGCATGACAAACTTCTCACTGTGTCCTCTTCCTCTCTTCAGACCTTGTGGGGACTTAAGCGCATTTTCCGTGGAAATATGTTTTGGTCAGACCCAATATCGTCTCACAAGATAACTGCATCACTATCGGATGTTGAGATGGAGAACGAACTTGTAGAATTTCAGAGGACCCCTACGAATCTTCGTCCATCTGGACTAAGCCTTCACATCAATCAGCATCTATGGATCCACCAGCGACAAGAGACATACCGTCTTCCCTGGTCAGTGATTCTAGGGTTTCCCAGACATATTCTCCCGAAAAAACTAACCCTACTGGGTTGGTCTCCATTCGCATAGTCAGTCATGTATCTATGAGAACCCATTCCATTGCTACCCTGAAGACCCATTTCTCTCTCATCTAACACATTACCCCATTCCATCCTTGTCCTCGATTCATTTTCTAGAATCTTTTCTCAACTTTCACCCTTCGCTACCTGCTATGTAGATCTGGGCCCCTCTAGGGCGGTTCCACCCACTCTACTCATGTTCCTCCATCCTCTGGTTGTTTTGAAGGAGGCCCCATCCCACAACCTGATAAACCTATTGAAGCCACCAAGGTTAGTACTTCATGGAAAATTTTAGGGGCTAATGTTCGCCCAGTGGGCTAATTTTCCATGATTTTTCCACAAAAAAGATTCGCCAATTTCCAATTTTTTATAAAAGATGATTCGCCCAAATTTTAGAATATAACATTATTTTACCTTAAAAATCACCAACATTATATAGATAATATATATAAAATCATTATAAATTTGAATAACTTTACAAATATATCAATAAACATTTTATAGTTTGCATATTAGGGATTAGTGAGATTCGTCAATGTTTTTAAACTTCAAGAAAATTTTCCATCCTTAAAATTTTCCTTGTAATACATCCTCAGAAGCCCCTTCCATTGAAGCAGCTAACCGGGAATTTGGAACTCGCAAGCGCAGGGTTAAAAAATCCAAGTGTATCAAGGTGAGAAATAAGGGAAGTCAGCTAATTCTCGGCGAAGGGCTTCCTATGGCCAATGTCATCAGCACCGCAAAGAGGGTTCTGGTGGGAAGGGATCGTTGAAGGAATTATACTACCCCCCATATGCAGAAATGGATTACAGAGATTTGGGATCAAATAGAGGTGTTACCGTCGGTTGTAGCAATACCAAAGGGTTGGTTCGCTCTCCAATTTCCCAAACTTGAACATGCATATTGGGTACTCACCAAATTTCGGCACATTGAATCGGCATCTGTGCTACTTAAATGGTGGAGTCCCCTATTTGATCCTGAATGGAAACAGTTAACTGCAGGCCCAATTTGGGTTAGGCTGCCAGGATTTCCTTTGCATCTATGGTTGGAGGACATATTCAAGCACATTGGAAACACCCTGGGGACATACCTCGACCATGATAAATATTTCATTGAGACAAGGAAGATGGCTTTTTCTCGTATCCTGGTACATGTGGACACCCGTGAAGGATTGGAGGAGAACATGAAGATTCAATGGAGGAATATCACCAGAGTTCAAATTATGGATTATGAAGGAGTATCATTTTGTTTTTTGCGTTGCCACAAAGTTGGCCATCTCTACAAAGAGTCTCTCCTGCTGGCCAAAGAACTCCCTCCTCTGGCGACTTTGGATGATACTAGTAAGGTTGGGAAACCTCCACAAAAGGAATAGCAATTGATGAAGGAGGGGTCATCAAAATCAAAGTCGATTGTAGCTCATCAAATGAGATCAACGGCAGCACCACAACCGCCTTCCCCAAGGGTCACTAGGGCACACTCTACAGTTTTCGGTCATCCTCTGGGTACTGAATCCTTTCCTCACCTCTCTGCTCCTTTTGTTTCAATTGAATCATCTGTTTTTTCTCTTGCAGCTCTTAGGGATGTTATTCAATCTTGACTCAATATTAATTCAGTGCCCTTCCCCTCTACTACTTCCCTTGTTGTTCTCTCTAAACCACCACCTTCCATCCCGACTTCCCCCCCCCCCCCCCACGGTGCCCCCTTCCACCCTCGAGGCATCATCTGATTCTCACTCAAGCCATCAATATAACTTGCGATCTCTTGACAAGCATGTCTCATCCTTTGGGGGTGGATTAGGTACATCATACCCCCCAAAGATCCCAAAGATCTGTAAATCCTCGAGGGGTAGACATTCCAACATGTCCAAAGCCATACAACAAGTCAGTCTTGACATGGGCGAAGGTGGGTACCTCTCCATTGATTGGTTTCTTAGAGCAAGAAATAACCCCTCCTCATTCCCCTCATGAAGTGGTTCCCCTTCAATTGTCACGAGTTGGATAGACCTGCAAAACGACTAGCCCTTAGGAGACTATTTGAAGTTGAGAAGGTGGACATGATCTTGATACAGGAGACTCTTGGTGACTGTGACCATATTATCCTTGTTATGGATTCGATCTTACCAAGTTGGACCCTCCATGCCCTCGATGTCTGCGGATGTTTAAGGGGTCTTGCTATTGGCATCAATCCCAAGGCCTTAAGACTCATCAATGTATGGGGTAGGGAGAGTTTTTTGGTACTTGAAATAGATTGGGATGGAACTTCGATTTGTGAATATCTATGGACCCTTTCAAAATCGTATGATATTCTAGGAATCAGTATTGAATTCCTCCTTTATGCAATCTGAAAACATCATTCTGGGTGGTAACCTCAATTTCTCTATTGAAGCTACAAAATCATGTGGATCCCATGCACAGTCCGACCCTCTCTCTGACATGATCAGCCTATTGTTGGAGCATCACCATTGAATTGATATTTTGATGGTGCATCTACAACCTACTTGGAGGAACAGAAGAATTAGGAAGACCTGAGGTCAGCATGACGTCAGTAGTGGGTCCCGGTACAGCAAGGTGATGTGGCAGGGTGACATGGTAGTGTGATGTGGCAGTACGGTAGGGTGACGTGGCATAGGACACGGTGGCAGGGTAGGGACGGAGGCAGATGTTGTGGCAGTGACACGTAGCAGTGAGGGGTCGACGCAGAGGTGACATAGCACTAACGTGGCGCTGACGTTAGGGGCGGAGAGACAGAAGGCGGTTTGTGGTTTCATCGGACCGCCTTCTGTACCAAAGCGGTAATTGTCAGAGGAGCTCCGATGCAATCAAGGGCGGACACGCGTCCATTGTACTGTGGAAAAACCACCGTGCTATTGGACGCTAACTGTCGAGTGACAGGGCGGCTCTGAAATCACTGAGGGCCATTGGATCTGGGAGGGCAGATCGGAGGGCTGACAGAGTGCAGAGCTGGCGGCAAGTTTATGTGCGGGGGCCCGCCCGAATATTAAATTAATATTGCGCGATGGGGCTTTCGAACTTTTGGTTTGTGGGTAATGTGGGTTTTACATGGTTTGTGCACCGGGGGTACAGTTTAATCAAAATATTTAAACCAAACCCGAAAATGTGAGCGCGCAGGGTAAAACATCAAGGTTTATGGGTAAGAGAGGGGAAGGGAATGGTTATTAGTTTAACCAGAGGTTAAGCTAACTCCTGGTTTAAGACGCGGATGGGTTAATAGTAGCCCCAGGTGGACTATCATTTCCCAAAACCATATATACATAGCTATAATGCTATAAGGTGGGATATGTATTATTTTTGGAATTTTGTATAGTTTTTTGTATAATAGGGGATAAGGAAGTGATCTAGGGAGCTAGATAATAGAGTTAGGAGTTAATATGAATTTGTGAGGTGAAGTGTAGGGGAGAGGCTAAGTTTTTGAACTGAAACTTAGACATAGGAAGTGAATGGACTGCGGAGAAATGATTTTTACACAAGAAATGTGGCTTCTTTTCACTGAAGAAAGTCAAAGCTTGACTTAGTATTTCACAAAAATGAAGTTATAACAGGACTGGTTGGGCAGATCCCAAGGTCCTCAAGGGGATGTTAGTGAGTGATTTGGGGAATAAGAAGAATGGGGAGTTAGACATGCCTCGCTTGAGCTCCTCCAAATGAAAAACAGCCTCATAATTGTGATCTAAATAGATATAACACTTGAAAACATGAAATGGATCACATAGCTTGATTCTGCAACCACAAAACTACTTACCCAGCCTACTTACCTAGCATTTTTTCTTCCTTTTGAATGGGTGCACTTAGACTTGCAGACCCTAATTATCTTCTTTTCTTTTGACTGCCCTCCTATCTAAATGTACCCTTATATCTTCCAAGGGCCCAGATCAAGCAGTTGGGCTCCTTCATTTCTCTACCTAGCTACTGATCTGCCAAGCTTAAGCTGTTTGGACAGATATTCATACTCTATCTTCTAGAACAAGCAATTTAAACCTAGGGAAGCCAAGATTAAGCTGCTTGGCTTTCCCTTAACTGTAAAATTCTTCAAAAATGGTATGATTCTTCAAAATGGAACTTCTTGGAAATATGGAACCTTGCAGTATGACAAGATGACATATTTGGCATGTAAAACAGTCAATCATGAAATATGAAACCTATTGCAACAGGAGGCTAACAGTGGCTCCACTTGGGGATGGTTTTTCAAGATGAAAAGCCAAGAACAGCAGGTCAGAATGCCTTGATCTTCACTTGTTGCTGTAAACTAAAATTTTCCTTCTTGTCAATGCCTTTGACTGAATTCTTATAAGTTGATATGCAGTATCCTTTTGAGCTGAATTGCAGAAACATTACAGCTCTGCTTCTTGCCTTTTGGGTGCTTGTAATCATATTGAAATCTGCTTGAGCACTTCTTTGTAATTATTTCAAAAACAGAGATCTGAAATAGAACTTTCTTTGATCTTTCCTTCAAAATTTGTTGCGTTGTTCCCTCTTATTGGCCTGCTATAAGAAAAAGTGTTGAAAATACAAATATTAATGTACAAATAGTATACAGAGCTGTGTTGTGTTCAACAAAAGGGATCATGATAGTGCTTTAGCATTCGGCCATTGACAGGGCCTTCTTCAGCTGTGATGCCATCCAAACTCTTCAGAAAATATGTGTTGTTGCCTTGAACAACAGAAATAATAAAGGGGCCTTTCCACAAGAAATCAAACTTGCCATGCTTTCCTTTGTCCTCTCTTCTTGAATCCCATCTTAAGACTTTGTTTCCTATGCACAAATCTTCAGCCTTGGTTCTTTTGTCAAACATTTTCTTGAGCTTCTCTTGTAAGATCTGAGCTCTGTCGTACACTTGCTCTCTTGTTTGCTGCAAATGGATGGTTTGGTTTATTCTTCTTTGGATATCATTTGGTTCTGCCTGGATCTCTTGCAGCAATTTGATAACAGGGATTCCCAAAGAAGAGGGGAACTTGGCCTCCATGTCATAAACTAACTCATATGGGCTCATCCCTATGGATCTCTTGGTTGACAATCTGTCTGCCCATAGGGCATTTATAAGCTTTTTGTGCTAGTTCTTCTTGTTCTCCTCCAAAATTTTCTTAATGATGTTAATCAGACTCTTGTTAGATGATTCAGCCAGGCGATTCCCTTGAGGGTAATAGGTTGTGGAGTGACCTAAGGTAATGTGGAATTTGTGGCAAAAACTGATCATTTTCTTGGATTTGAAGGTAGCAGCGTTATCTGTAATTATCTTCTCAGGACAGCCAAATCTGGATAAAATATTGGTTTCAAGGAATTGGATGATAGTGGAGTCATTGGCTTGCCTACATGGGATGGCTTCAATCCACTTGGTAAAGTAATCTGTGGCTGTTAGAATCCACTTATGCTGGTCAGAAGAGGATGGATGGATTTCTCTGATGAAGTCAAGACCCCATTGTTGAAAAGGCTTCTCGGTTGAAATGGGTTTAAGGGGCAAGGGCAGAAGCTTTATTTTTCCTTCAAAGATTTGGCATTTGTGGCATGAAACAGCAAACTTTCTCACATCAGCAAACAAAGAGGGCCAATAGAAACCAGCCCTTAGTATCTTATCAGCAGTAGACTTCCAATATAAGTGCCCTCCACAGTCCCCTGCATGGAATTCTTTCATGACACTGTCAGTTTCATTCATAGTTAGACAATTCAGCAATATTCCTTCATGATTTTTCCAAAACGAGGCACTATCTAAGACACAAAACTTTGATGCTTTCATCTTTAAAAATCTCTTTTTGGTTCTGGACAACCCTGGAGGATCACACAGGTTTAACAATATAAAACATATATCAGCATACCATGGGGATTGCAAAAAAGCTTGACTGATATGTGGAGTCGCCAGCTCCTGTTAATTGTCCAGTTGATTAATGTCTAAGGCTTGAAAATTGGTTTCGGACATCAGTTTGGCTAAACCTTGTCCCTTTATCAGCTTGGTGGGTTTTATCTCAATGTCATACTCAAGGATATTTGCAATCCATTTGCCTCTTTTGCCTTCTATGCCCTCTTGAGTTAATATGTCTTTTACAACAGTGTTTGGCACATAAGCAATCACATGTGAATATAAAATGTAAATTCTGAAATCTTTGATTGCTTTAACAAGGGCATATGCTTGCTTCTCCATGATTTGGTACTTCAAGGGTGCATCTCTAAGGGCTCGGCTGAAAAATGCCATTGGCTTTTCGTTTCCCTGATCATCTTTCTGCAAAAGGACAGTAGCAATGGTGTGTTCAGATGCAAATGAAAAAATGATGAAATCTTTATCAAATTGAGGTCTTGTGAGGACTGGGGCTTGGGTTAAGGCAGATTTTATGCCCTCAAAGGCTTGCCTGGTTTCTAAAGTCCATTTTACCTTGGAATCCTTCTTTAACATTTTATTTAGCATTTGTATCAGCTCGGCCATGTTTGGGATAAATCTCCTTAGGAAATTGATCTTTCCTAGGAATGCTTGCAATTCTTTGATGTTTCTCGGATAAGGGATTTGCAAGATGGCTTGAATTCTTTCAGGATCAATTCTAATCCCATCTTTTGAAATGATATGGCCTAGCAATTTTCCTTCTTCTAGGCCGAAGAGAGATTTCTTGGGGTTCAAGGAAATGCCATATTTCCTACAGGTTAGGAACACTTGCCTTAGGTGTTTAAGGTGCTCTTGATCAGATTTTGAGAAAGGAGTAAGGTCATCAAGGTAAACCACTAGGAAATCATGGATTTCCTTGGAAAATGCAATGTCCATGGCCCTTTGAAAGGTAGCACCTGCATTCTTTAGTCCGAAAGGCATCTTCACATACTTAAATGTTCCCCACGGTGTTGTAAAGGTTGTCTTGTCTTGGTCATCCGAGTGAACAAGTATTTGATTAAAACCTGAAAATCCATCTAGAAAAGAAATTCTTGAAGACCCCACTACTCTTTGTAGAATGTGGTCCATTTTTGGCAGTGGGTAGTGATCTTTAAGAGAGACTTGGTTTAGATATCTTAAGTCCACACATAGTCTAATCTCCCCTGTTTTCTTCCTCGTGGGAACAAGATTGGATACCCATTCTGAAAATCTAATGGGTGCTATGATACCAGCCTCAAACATTCTTTTCACTTCTTTCTCAATCAAAGGGAGAAGCACAGGATTGATTCTCCTTAGTTTCTGTTTGAAGGGCTTTTGATTTGGCTTTAAGGGAATGGTATGATGAATAACGGAGGTGTCATAGGACTTAAGGTCCTCATAACTCCAGGCAAATACATCTTGAAACTCTTTAAATAAATCAACATATTTTGGTTTTTGATCGGGAGGCAAAGACTTGGACAGTTTAATCATTTTGGGCTTCTCTGTTGTCCCAATATTACAGTCTTCCACAGCAGCGTTTAAGGGTTGCATCTTTGGCTTTTTGGGGACATCGTTTGAATCAAATATGTCTTCTAATGGAGTGAGGCCAACAGGTAAAAAGTTGTCCTTTAAATCAATGACTTCAACCTCTGCTTCAGCTATTTCATCTAAATGCATTTGCTTCAGCTCTTGCATGTTTTTCTCATCAAAAATGGTTGGGTGCAGCATTTGATTTGCTACTTCATCTGTTATAGTTTGCTCATTTTGGCTGATTTGTTGTTGTGGGTCATCCATGGCATCTTCATCAATGTTTGAGCTTGAGAATTCTTGTTGTAAGGTAAGAAAATTGTTGATTTGAGCATCATCCTCAAACACTTGCCAATCTTTGATATTGCTAGGGACAGCAGGCCTGTGCTTTATCTCAGCAGTAAAGTGGTAATTGGGCTCAAAGGGCAGTTTGCAAGTGCTATCAAAAGTAGCTAGACTATGAGCATGCATGTTATGGTTTCTAGAAATCTTAGCAAGCTTGGATTCGGTGAAGGAATTCAGTATTTCTGTGGCAGCAGACCTATAAGCTCTTAGCCTATTGTCATTAGTAACAAAGTTACCTTTCATCTGTTGAATGATCAAATCGGAGTCACCTAGAATGGACATTTTGCAGCTCCTAGAGCTTTGAGCAGTTTAAGGCCTAAAAAGAGAGCCTCATACTCTACCATGTTATTGGTACATTTAAAGTTTAGTCTGTAAGCATGACCCTCTGCATGGCTGTTATGTGTATTGTGAATCCATATTCCTGCCCCTGCTCCTAGCTTATTGACAGAACCATCAAACTCTAAATACCATGTGATTTCTTTCTTGTGGTTAGTATTAAGAGTTTCAGTCATTTTAGGATTGGGCGGACCTAGGTTTTGTGCTTCATGTGGTTCTTCTTGTATGCTGGTTGCACTAATTGTTTCAACAGTTTCACGGGTATGGGCAACCGACTCTTGATTGATGCATGTTTCTTGTTCTAAAGGCAAAGGCTTCTCATCAGTGGGAGGGCAACTATCATCATTGAACAATATAAAGGAATCCATATCAGAATGGATTGAGTAAATGGGAAAGTTTTGGGGTTTTTCCTCACTACTTACCACATACTTCATCAGTGTTTCTCTATACAGTCTCTTTGGTTGCCCAAAGACTGAAATAGTGGCATAAGAGAGGTCTAGTTGGAGAGATCCTTGGAGTTTTGCTCCCCAAGTTCTTGATAAGAGCATGCCATACTTTGTTGGAATGTCAGCAACCACCACATCCATTAGGATTGTTTTGTTGGGAAATTGGACTAAAGACACACAAAGGTCTTTGATTAAGCCTAAACACTTGACCTGACTAGAATCAAATGAGAATAAGTCTTTGTAAGGTCTAGTGACATCAAGGTTTAGCTTCTCCATTACGACTTTGGGCATTAGATTGTGTGAAGCACCTGAATCAAACATAGCATTGTGCAACACTTTATCACGAATGTGCAAACTGACATAAAAGGGTAGAACAACTCCATGTCCTAATTTACCATTGACTTCAGGACCAAAAAGTAATTCAGGTTGATTATCTAAGACATTAACATCATCCCTGTTCTCTGGCATTTGCAGTGATCTTTTGATTTGTTGTCTGTACACATCATGTTTGGCAAGCTCAGAGAGAGGAATAGATATCTTTAATTTACCAATTTCTGCTTCTAAATCAAAAGGTTTTTCTGACTGTGTTTTAGTATTGTGACTAGCAGATTTTCCCTTTTCAATTGTATCTTCAGTGATCTTCTCTTGGTTATCAGTGATTTCTTGAGATTGTTCTGTTTTGGGAAGGCTTTGAGGAGTGCTATTTGCATTGTCTTTTGAGGGAGAGGATACAAAAGGCTGGTTATTAGAGGGTTGCATGTCAGATACATCCTCTATGGTTACTTCCTTTAAATTTGGGTCTGTTTTATCAGCGGGTTCTGTGATAGCAGCCTTGTCCTTTACTTTCTTAGCTGGCTTGGCATCCTTTGGCTTGATGGGATCAGACACATCAATGGTTCTTGTTCTCAATTTGTATTGTTTATGGACTTCGTAGACAGCTGAATCATAGCCTTGTTTGAAGTCAAATGACTCTATAGGCTTGGTCTGAAATTGATTTATATCTTGGTCTTCTTGGGTTAGAAATACTTGTTGTTCATTCTTCAAACCCATCAAGTTTATGTGAGTGTCCTCTATCTACTCACTAGATGTGGATGCTTCAGCATAGTTTTCATGAAAAGGAGGTCTTATATCGTGGTCAAGACTTGCCCTTCCAACGTTTGGGTTCTGATTTTTTCTAAAGTTTGGATTTCTGATAGGATTGTTTTGTTGTCCTTCCCATGAGGCTTTTCTTTCAATAGTTCCCATTCTATTTTCAAAGCTGTCCATCCCTTTGATGATTGTGTCCAATTTTTTCTCAAAGGCTGAAGGTTCATCTTTGAAAGTGGTTCTTCTCTCAGCTCTTGCTCTATTTTTCTTGGCAATCAAATTTGCCTCCACACTAACAGCTACATTCTGCATGTCTGCTAAGGTTTCAGGGGCTCTTTCCCTTAACTAATAAGCCATGTCTGAATCAAATCCATCAAGGAATTTGTATAAAGCAAGATCAGGTGGAGGTCTAAGGTTTTGTGGAATAGCATTGTAAACATTGTTAAACCTGGCACAATAGTCTAAGACAGCTTCTTGAGGGCCTCTTTTGATAGTGTTATACTCGGATAATATGTGCAGAGGGTCCTTCTTCTTTTCCCATCTGTCAAGAAATGTTTGGTAAAGGGTATCTGGATTGGCTATGGAATTTGCAGCAAGTGCTCTAAACCAGGGCCTTACATCTCCTGTTAAACTTTGGACAAAAATCTTCATTCTTACACTATCATCATCTATTTCATAACTCTCAAAATAGTCCTGCATTTTCTTGGTATGTTGCAGGGCTGTGCCAGAACCAGTACCTTCAAAATATGTGATTTTGGTTTGATAATCCTGAGGCATAGCCCCTGGATTTGTAGGTAACTGTAAAGGTGCATATCTGTTAGCCCTATTTACAGGAATAAGTGGAACGACTGGAACAGCTGGAAGAGCTGTAATAACAGTGGTGGTACTGGTAGTATGCACAGTGAATGGAGGTGTGGAAAAGGTGCTTGGAGAGGTGGATGATGAATAAGGGGAAGTGGGGTTTGAACGAAACAAAACTTTAACAAGGGTTGGAAAACAGCTTGGCTGAACTGTTTCAGGACTAGAATCAGCAAACACTTCTTGTTTTTGTTTGCTAAGGTTTCTAGAGATTAAATTGGGATTTTCAAAAACAGCTGGTGGATTTGGGTCTGGATTTGACCTAGTATTATGTGTTTTCTTCTTGGGAGCCAGCTTCTAACTTGTTTTTTTTTTTTTTGGAATTTTCTGAATAAGGTCCCCAGTGGAGTCGCCAATGATGTTATCACTCAGGTTGTCCCTTGGCTCCTTAAGGGATACGGCCGAGGTAACCACAAACCAATCTTTGGGCTACAGGTCCTAGCCTACCTGCAGCCAGAGAGGGCTTTCTCTTTAAAATTTAACTTTATTTTGGGTTGATTTTAGGCTAGTTATGGTGTACATGGGTTTTGTTTTGATTTTGGTGGGAGGGATGATGTTTTCAAGCAGAGTTGGGATGCATAGAGTGAGAAGTTCAAACCATTGGGCATGGAGTCATGGATTAGGGCTTGCTGTTGTGTTTTCTTGGTCACAAGAGGAATACGGAGCAGGATAGCTACACATAGAACAATATCAGGCTGGAATAAAGATGGAATGAAGGTCAGAGATGAAAGGCAACTAAGAATCTTTCATTAGCTAATAGAGAGGGAAGGTGAATGAAATTTTGTCTAGGAGCAGTCAAGAATTCCTAAATAACAGTCATATGTGAAAGAAACATGGTAAACATGATCATTTAAGTATGCATATTCATAACCATTTCTGAAGAAAACATATAGAAATAACAAGAACTGAGCATAGGGTACAGTCAAGCAAAACCTAAGCTATTCTTTTTTCTTGCTATTTAGATGGTAACACAATGGTGCGTAAACATATGTAAACTGTAAACAGAGGTAGGAAAACACTTAATGAGCCATGTAGTAGAACAGGAATTCCACAGTCACTCTTTGGCCATTAAATAACACAACAGTCAGTTCTTCATCCAAAGCATTCCAGCAGTCTTTGATTACAGAGCTTCTAAAAAATATAGCGCAAGTCCAGAATGAGGATTATCAACCAACCAACCCTTTAAACAATGAATTAGGGTGGTTTATATAGAGAAAATATCCAAAAATATCTATTACAGCAGACCTTAAACAGGTCTGAGGGAAATGAGTTTTTTAACCTAATCTTGTCCTGAAATTAATGCAAGAAAATATCTTTTTGAGCTGCGCTGGAGGCAGCTGTATCAAAATGAGTTAATATCTGTCCTTATGGATCTATGCTGTTCATTCAGCCATAACTGTGCTTTGGGATTTGATCCCCTGCTCTTGAGTGGATTTGATGTGCATTAACTATGATCTGAGAGCCTTAAATGGCTTCACCGCTTTCTTTGACTTTGCTTGGGGGCCTTTAATGTTCACCTACTTTGATATTGCCGATCTGATACTCTTTGTCGCTTCACTGATACTCTTTAATTTAATCTGGGATTCATCTTTCCTCTGATACTCTTGAGACTGTGAAATCGCCCCTTTTCTGAACCTACGTGAAGAAATCCTGTCAAATTGCGAATTTTCGGGCCTGCTGGTAGCCGAGCCATAGGAGGCCTTCCATTTTGGTCAATTTTTCTTAGCGAATCGTGCATCAAAAACTGCCTCAGTTTTTCATTCCGAGCATCCTTTGCTGCAATTTTTGCGTTTCGCGCCTTTTTTGGTGATGACGTCAGCGGTGGGTCCCGGTACGGCAGAGTGACGTGGTAGTGTGACATGGCAGTACGACAGGGTGACGTGGCACAGGACACGGTGGCGGGGTAGGGACAGAGGCAGATGCGGTGGCAGTGACACGTAGCACTGGGGGGTCGACGCAGAGGTGACGTAGTGCTGATGTGGCGCTGACGTCAAGGGCAGAGAGACAGAAGGCGGTTTGTGGTTTCATCGGACTGCCTTCTGTACGAGAGCGGTAATTGTCAGAGGAGCTCCGATGCAATCAAGGGCGGACACGCATCCATTGTACGGTGGCAAAACCGCCGTGCTATCGGACGCTAACTGTCGAGTGACGGGGCAGCTCCGAAATCACCGAGGGCCATTGGATCTGGGAGGGCAGATCGGAGGGCTGACGGAGTGCGGAGTTGGCGGCAAGTTTATGTGCGGGGGCCCGCCCGAATATTAAATTAATATTGCGCGATGGGGCTTTCGAACTTTGGGTTTGTGGGTAATGTGGGTTTTACATGGTTTGTGCACCGGGGGTACAGTTTAATCAAAATATTTAAACCAAACCCGAAAATGTGAGCATGCGGGGTAAAACATCAAGGTTTATGGGTAAGAGAGGGGAAGGGAATGGTTATTAGTTTAACCAGAGGTTAAGCTAACTCCTGGTTTAAGATGCGGATGGGTTAATAGTAGCCCCAGGTGGACTATCATTTCCCAAAACCATATATACATAGCTATAATGCTATAAGGTGGGATATGTATTATTTTTGGAATTTTATATAGTTTTTTGTATAATAGGGGATAAGGAAGTGATCTAGGGAGCTAGATAATAGAGTTAGGAGTTAATATGAATTTGTGAGGTGAAGTGTAGGGGAGAGGCTAAGTTTGTGAACTGAAACTTAGACATAGGAAGTGAATGGACTGCGGAGAAATGATTTTTACACAAGAAGTGTGGCTTCTTTTCACTGAAGAAAGTCAAAGCTTGACTTAGTATTTCACAAAAATGAAGTGATAACAGGACTGGTTGGGCAGATCCCAAGGTCCTCAAGGGGATGTTAGTGAGTGATTTTGGGAATAAGAAGAAGGGGGAGTTAGACATGCCTCACTTGAGCTCCTCCAAATGAAAAACAGCCTCATAATTGTGATCTGAATAGATATAACACTTGAAAACATGAAATGGATCACATAGCTTGATTCTGCAACCACAAAACTACTTACCCAGCCTAATTACCTAGCATTTTTTCTTCCTTTTGAATGGGTGCACTTAGACTTGCAGTCCCTGATTATCTTCTTTTCTTTTGACTGCCCTCCTATCTAAATGTACCCTTATATCTTCCAAGGGCCCAGATTAAGCAGTTGGGCTCCTTCATTTCTCTACCTAGCTACTGATCTGCCAAGCTTAAGCTGTTTGGACAGATATTCATACTCTATCTTCTAGAACAAGCAATTTAAACCTAGGGAAGCCAAGATTAAGCTGTTTGGCTTTCCCTTAATTGTAAAATTCTTCAAAAATGGTATGATTCTTCAAAATGGAACTTCTTGGAAATATGGAACCTTGCAGTATGACAAGATGACATATTTGGCATGTAAAACAGTCAATCATGAAATATGAAACCTATTGCAATAGGAGGCTAACAGCACTCACGGAATCTCATATTAGAATTTTTCACAGGGACGATGAACTCATATAAATTTTCTCACAACATGGCAGGTACTCACCTAAGGATGGATATTCTTTCATATATGCTTATCATAAACCACTGGATTTTTCCTGGTGGTAACGCCCCATATGGAAACTGAAATTTCCTTCCAAGGAAAAAATATTTATGTCGTGTATCCTATGCAACAAAGCACCCACAAGCAACAACCTACAAAAAAGATATTTCTGTGGTCCCTCTTGGTGTTCACTTTGTAGGAATGCAGAAGAAAGTATAGACCATCTATTCCTTCACTGCCCCATCATCATAGCATTTTGGCGTCATCTGTTGCATATGCTCAATATCAGCATATCCTGGACTGGTCAGAACATCATTGCAACCTGGAAAGCATGGTGGAACCAAGCTATCCCCTCCAAGCTCCAGAACCTCCCTCTGCTCGTATGCTGGGGTATTTGACTTAGTAGGAAATCGATTATCCTTCATGGTAGAAATCCAAACTGGATTTTAGTCTCTGCACACATATCTACTCTTTATCACTTGATACCCGAGGAAGAACCTAAACAAAACAATAGGGACATCACTGCAAAGACCATTGACAAATCTTCCCCCTGGGCATATTTTGACCGATCTGCACAACATGATGGTTGTGGGGGTGGAGCGATATTATATCTTAATGAGGAACAACATTTCAAATTAAAAATGGGCCTTGGAAGAGGCACTACTAACTTTAGAGAGCTTATCGGTCTCAAACACCTTCTTTCTTTCTCAATAGAAAATGGATACAGACACCTACAGATTTTTGGAGATTCCAAACTTAGTGTTAATGGGTTCAATTAGCAATCTACTTGTCACATATACACACTGTGGAACCTATTGGATGATGTTCTACTATTAAAATCACAATTTGACTCTATTTCATGTCATCATATTTACAGGGAAAGAAATCAACTTTCCGATCAACTTTCCAAGGAGCTAGCTTACCTTCCACGTGGTCACTGGTTGATACAAGAAGAGAAGAGTCATGCTTCTTACCAATACTTCCACAGGCCATTTGTTGAACAACCCTCACAAGGGGCAGCCCCGCCCTGATTTTGGAGAAGATACTTTCTCAATGATATATATTTACTGAACTGTATATTTTTGTTTATCTCTTGTATATTTATCTCAGGTCATCAGGTTATAGCTATGTAATAGACATTTTACTATGTATGTGGCTTGCCACCAGATTTTGATATATGCTTCCTAAGAAGCATCTACAACATGTAATTTTCTAATACATAATGAAAGTTATGATTTTTCCTTGGGAAAAAAAGATAGATCAACGACTTAAAAATTATTCTCTTTAAGGGGGAAACCTTTTACATTACATAAATGAACAATTATTGGATGATTCAAATGACAAAACCTCCTTTCTATATATAGGAGTCTAAGGGGTCACAATATAATCAGAGTCAACACAACAATATTAATATAAGGGCACAAAAATAACAATAGTGGGCGTCTATGGGGCACACTAATAACAATATGGGAACAACATGGGCACAATAATAACAATAATGGGGGCTACACTGACAATAACAATGAGGGAATACACTAGTATTATAGGGACCTAACATGGTGTGCTCCACTTTGTATGGTAATGTCAATGTCCAGTTGGGTCCCCATATGTCAAAAGACTAGCTAAGGGACAAGATAACATGAGGTAGTTCTCTCATGCCCCAAATCTTGGTACCAGTGTGTCATAACTTTGACTTACAAATGCTAGTCATATTAACTAGATACATTGGCTATAATGCTATAAAAAAATGATCATAGTCCCATTCTCATCATCAAGAGTTATATCGTGAAGCTCTGAGTATTCTCTCTTCCATGCATCTAGTAGTCTAGAATACCGAAAAGGAACTAACATGTCTATATAGTTGTGTCTTAATACAACAAAGTCATTGCATCTACTCTCACCCTATGCATATAGTGATCTAGGTGATGAGTAACGAGGTATTACCAAAATAAACAAATCAGATATATACAATATGAATCATGCCAACTCATACCTTCAAAATACACTCCTATAAAGGTGCGAAAAATATGGAGTAGAGAAGAGCCATGCTATGGGATGGTTATTTCCATGAGCGAGATAGCGGATGGAGGGATGAGTTAGAACTTTGGAGTTTGAATCTTCCGTTCACATTTTTATCTAAATCACCCCTCCCTTGTTTATTTGTTTTGTGTCCTCCTCCTTGGAAATGATTGAATTTGGAGACAACGAAGTTCAGACCATCATGTTCATCTTCTTGATTCTTGTATCAATCATGCTTTCTCACATGTCTCATTGATATTTCCTACCATTGCATCATAGCTATGGGGTGAGTGTATAACCTTATACGCAATACAATATACAACGTACACTAATATATATATTATAAAATGTATAATTGACAATTATATACTATGTTGACAATAGTATACGAGTACAAAATTAAGGGGAGATCATTAATAATGGGATGCAACATTAAAGCTCGAGTTATGTGAGGGAAAAATTATAAAACTAGATTCATAAAGTTACAAAATTATAGAAGAATCACTATGAATTAAACACAAAATTACATGTACATTTAATCTATATTCATACAAAAATGAATGATAAAGGCGTACCATAACGATAAACCTTTTGCATAATGAATGAGAATATTCAGTAAATCATTTTATAAAATAAAATCACCTTAAACATGTTTAAGATCAACTACTAGTAAATTTTTCATATTTACTTCACCAAGTTTAATCACCTAACTTTTAAACAATGTTAACCCTCAAAATTGTTCACTTTTTGTTAATATGAAATGTCAATATATTGCTATAATGGGATAGTGAGTTGTTGAGACCACGTTAATTAAATTGAATGTTGATTTTAAAGGATAAACCATTAAATATTACTTGATCAATGTTAACCCATTAAGTTGTTAATTTTTTGTTAACCTAGACTATTAATATATTTCTAGAGGGAGAAACATAGCTAAAATCTATTTTCGGGTGTCACCTGGCGTAACTGTTAAGCAATGTTCACCCTTTGAGTCGTCGGCTTTTTGTTACTAGGGACTGAGACCACACCAATTAGTGCGAAAGGGGTTGGTTGTAGGGTGTGCATTTGTCAAAAAGAAGCTGACACTTGAAAATGACAAGATCGAATCATACCATTCGTTGAAAATTAATTAAGATGTGATGGTGCACGATCACTTCGAAAATAGTACTCATTGAAGTGAACATTCTCTCATTTCAACACCTTTTGGCGTAAAGGTTACTTCACCTATAGTATTAATAGATTATCAACTACTTTTTTGATGTTACCAAAGGTTAAAAAAATCAATACAAAATGCTGATTAATATATATTTTTTGTTTTATCAACCTGATTATTAACCTATATATTTTTATTTTATGATATATTTCTTTATTTTATCATAGATAGCAATAATGTATAGGACTTCATGTGTTTGATAGATTAAAATGGCAGTTGTCTATAATGAGACTTTTTGGAAGCTTTTTCGGTGGGTTTTTCCGGTCCAAATCCGGCAACAATTTATTGGAATCACAAGTTTGATAGCTAGTTTCTGCAGAATCAAAGGGTCCCAGGGGTTTTTCAGTGTGCTGAATCCAAATATGTAGTTAAAAAACCATTTTAACGGCAACAAATCAAGATTTAACCTCAATTTCTTCCGCCGGATTCCGTCAGCGGAATCTCCAAAAAGTCGCATTATAGACAACTCCGATTAAAATTTCACATTTGACAATAATAAATAAATTAATAATGTAAAATGAAGAATAAAATTTCATATTTCTATAAATAATAATAAATTCTTTTAAATTTTATAATTTTCAAAAAAATCATACTAATCAACGTACATTAATAAATAACAATTAATAGTCATTTTCTCACAGCTCATTAATAATTAATTTACATATATGAAGTAACAAGTTAAAAATATGGTATATAACACAATAGGGTAAGGAGGTGATTTTTTGACTTTTTGATTTTTTTTTGTTGGACTTTGATGGCACAATTTTTGGTGAGATGTGATGTTTTGTATTTTAGTTGTCTTTTGAATATAGAAATAGATTCAACATTATGGAAAACCATTGGATATTTGAATTGTGTAAATTTAACAATATAAAACTACAATTTTCTCAATTTTATAGTCCAATTCTAACTATTTGATGTTTGGGTTTTTTTACTAGAAATTGACAATCCAATTTTGGGTGAGATTGTAGTTGTTTAAAAAATGTGGATTCAACCCCCTAAAAGATATAGGGTTTCTCATATTGTGAAGATTACATAACTCAAACTTATATTTCCAACAAATACATCTCGAATTTCCTACAAAAAATGGCCACAAAATATGCCCTAAAAAGGATCAAATTGTCAAATAATTAATAATTAGACTACATTATTTTTAATTGGATTTTGGATTAAATCAACCAAAAAAATCTACCCAAAATATTGTCTCATTAAATCATTGCATTGCAAGAAAAATGGGGTATCCACCATCGGTCGGTATGACATTTGATGGGTAAATTGCATATCACAAAAAAAAATATCGCTTTAATCTAGCATAGTCAAATTTATTTATAATTACCCTAGAAATTCTAATTCTTTCCTCTTAATTTATCTCTTTATGACCTGATTCAAATTTGAGCAAATATCTTGTTTAATCATTTTAATATGTTTAACAAATTTTTGAATTATTTTATTTCAAATTCCTAAATATCAATTTGACTTGGTTTAAATTTGGTCAAATAACCGATTTAATCATGTTGACTCAAAATTGTAATAGATAGAGACCTTGGATTCACTCAAGGGTCAACAAAAGATCTGTTGTAGTCTAGCAGAATGACGACATTTTCACCTTACTCATTAGGAAGTAAATTGTCTCACCCGAGGTGTGCCGAGACTTATGTGGGAAAGGGTCCAGTAACAGACATTAAGGAGTAGCATAACAAACAATTCAATATCTGCATCTACACTAGAAAATATTATCCGCAAACATGCAACATGTGGAAAGTAGAGATTTATGATACAACAAGAGAACAAGATAGCCTTCAAGTCCATGCAAAATAAAATTTAAAGGGGCCCATTCAATTCAACTCGTTCAGAGGTATAGGATAATCCAACAACTCCCATTCCATTAACACATATTTCATCTTTACATTCTAGTACTGCAACCCTTAAGGGAAAATAAAACTTATTACTACACAATTAAGTTCAGAGAGAGAGAGAAGAGCAAGGAACGGACAAGACTTCATTTGACACAACGACAACATCTCAATATAGGGTCCTTGCATCTCCTCCTTTGTTATCCTTTCCCTTAGTTTTTATAGACTTCCTATGTGACCTCGCTCACCTGAACTTCTAGTCATCCCTTTGGATACCATGCCCTTTCCTCTTCGGCGGATTTTGTGACTCAGCGTCAACTACTCCTTCTCTCCTCGACGATCCCTATGAACTCTTGTTTGCTTGCACTTTTCCACACTTTCATATTGTCAACTTCAGTGTCTGATGGATCTTGGTTGATTCCTTTTCTTTTCCTGATGATTTTTTGCACAACTGCCTTTCGGTCAGACTCAGTCAAAACATGTCAAAATTATGTCCCCCAAAAACGAAGGACGTAATAGGCACCAACCATAATCAAATGACTCATCCTCGAGTCAATCCTTAGCTGACGTTATTAGTTCCCCTATTGTTGTTATGCTCCTAGTTCTTATGCTTCTTCTTTAGTTGTTCCTTCTCATGTCATAGGTTCACCTTCAAACAAAGGACTCAACTCAGGCATAGACTAGAGGGCTTCACTTTTGAACTAAGTGTATTTAGTGATCATCGACCGCTAGGAATCCAATAAAACATCAGCTTGATCAATAAATGGCGCAGTAAGTTCGATGGTGGGGTGGTCGGGTCGGGTAGTCACGAGGGTGTTCCATTCGTTCTCTGCTTCAATGTTGAGCTACTGCAACTTCTGAAAATGAATCTATGTAGGTGGTTTGAGGTTGCACATTAGATCCTTGGTGGAACGAGAGTCATCTTCAAGTGGATCTGCTTCTCTAGCGAGCCATTCTGTGCGAGAAAATCCTTTTGTTGGTCAAGGTCATCCATGAGAAAAGCTTAGTTGTATAATTGTTGAGCCTATTGACGCAATGTATATACTGGTTGATTCTTCCCGGCAAGAAAACGAGACCAATCATGAACCTACTTGAATATTTCTTGCACTTCTCCAGTAACGTGGTGAAGGGAGGCCTTAAGGGAAGTGGATTTAGTGATTCTCTGGTGAATTTCAGCACATTGAGTGGTTAGGTCAAGGAGTGCTTTTTGGTGACTATGATAGTGTGCTTAATCTCTCGGTTCAAAGAAACAAGTTCGGTACATGCCTCTCCAATGTGGTCACAACAATCACAAAGGGTGAAGGGTGAGAAATCTTCTAGTGCATTCAACACCACCTTAGTGATAGTGGACCAAAGCACCTGAAATTTGGCATTGATATATTCAAATTGTTGCTGCAACACTTTCTTTTCATGCAGTATTTGATCCCACTCGGTCGTTAGGGAAAGAATCTGTTGTTGTTGTTGGTCATGATCGATGACCAAGGTATTATGCAGTGCTTCAAGTTGTCAAGAAGTCAGTTGAATGAAGAGAAACAATTGAGATGAAAACTAATTTTGGAGATCATTAGATGACATGGCACCAAGCAAAGGAAATCGAGCCTATAGAGGTTGTCCACTAGAGACTGAATTTTCAGACTACCCCTGTGAGGAAGTTTCTCGCTGCAGGTCCTCCTCAGTGCGAACTTCTGGAATAATTGGTGACAGTGAGGGGGGGATAGGGTTAGAGGTATGGATCAGGATGCTTAGAACTTCCTAGCATATGACGAGTTTAGGACTAGAGTGGATGGGTTGGGCGTTCGTTGGTTCGGGGCCTGGTGATTTTTTTGACTTTTTTTGTTGGACTTTGATGGCACAATTTTTGGTGAGATATGATGTTTTGTTTTTGGTGAGATATGATGTTTTGTTTTTTAGTTGTCTTTTGAATATAGAAATATATTCAACATTATGGAAAACCATTGGATATTTGAATTGTGTAAATTTAACAATATAAAACTACAATTTTCCCAATTTTATAGTCTGATTCTAACTATTTGATATCTGGGTTTTTTTACTAGAAATTGGCAATCCAATTTTGGGTGAGATTGTAGTTGTTTAAAAAATGTGGATTCAACCCCCTAAAAGATATAGGGTTTCTCATATTGTGAAGATTACACAACTCAAACTTATATTTCCAACAAATACATCTCGAATTTCCTACAAAAAATGGCCACAAAATATGCCCTCAAAAGGATCAAATTGTAAAATAATTAATAATTAGACTACATTATTTTTAATTGGATTTTGGATTAAATCAACCAAAAAAATCTACCCAAAATATTGTCTCATTAAATCATTGCATTGCAAGAAAAATGGGGTATCCACCATCGATTAGTATGACATTTGATGGGTAAATTGCATATCAAAAAAAAATACTGCTTTAATCTAGCATAGTCAAATTTATTTATAATTACCCTAGTAATTCTAATTCTTTCCTCTTAATTTATCTCTTTATGACCTGATTCAAATTTGAGCAAATATCTTGTTTAATCATTCTAATATGTTTAACAAATTTTTGAATTATTTTATTTCAAATTCCTAAATATCCATTTGACTTGGTTTAAATTTGGTCAAATAACCGATTTAATCATGTTGACTCAAAATTGTAATAGATAGAGACCTTGGATTCACTCAGGGGTCAACAAAAGATCTGTTGTAGTCTAGCAGAATGACGACATTTTCACCTGACTCATTAGGAAGTAAATCTTCTCACCTGAGGTGTGCCGAGACTTATGTGGGAAAGGGTCCAGTAACAGGTATTAAGGAGTAGCATAACAAACAATTCAATATCTGCATCTACACTAGAAAATATTATCTGCAAACATGCAACATGTGGAAAGTAGAGATTTATGATACAACAAGAGAACAAGATAGCCTTCAAGTCCATACAAAATAAAATTTAAAGGGGCCCATTCAATTCAACTCGTTCAGAGGTATAGGATAATCCAGCAACTCCCATTCCATTAACATATATTTCATCTTTACATTCTAGTACTGCAACCCTTAAGGGAAAATAAAACTTATCACTACACAATTAAGTTCAGAGAGAGAGAGAAGAGCAAGGAATGGACAATACTTCATTTGACACAGCGACAACATCTCAATATAGGGTCCTCGCATCTCCTCCTTTGTTATCCTTTACCTTAGTTTTTATAGACTTCCTATGTGACCTTGCTCACCTGAACTTCTAGTCATCCCTTTGGATACCATGCCCTTTCCTCTTCGGCGGATTTTGTGACTCAGCGTCAACTGCTCCTTCTCTCCTCAACGATCCCTATGAACTCTTATTTGCTTGCACTTTTCCACACTTTCATCCTGTCAACTTCAGTGTCTGATGGATCTTGGCTGATTCCTTTTCTTTTCCTGATGATTTTTTGCACAACTCACTTTCGGTCAGACTCGGTCAAAACATGTCAAAATTATTTCCCCCCAAAATGAAGGACATAATAGGCACCAACCATAATCAAATGACTCATCCCCGAGTCAATCCTTAGCTGACGTTATTGGTTCCCCTATTGTTGTTATGCTCCTACTTCGTATGCTTCTTCTTTAGTTGTTCCTTCTCATGTCATAGGTTCACCTTCAAACAAAGGACCCAACTCAGGCACAGGCTAGAGGGCTTCATTTTTGAACTAAGTGTATTTAGTGATCATCGACTGCTAGGAATCCAATAAAACATCAGCTTGATCAATAAATGGCACGGTAAGTTTGGTGGTGGGGTGGTCGGGTCGGGTAGTCACGAGGGTGTTCCATTCGTTCTCTGCTTCAATGTTGAGCTACTACAACTTCTGAAAATGAATCTATGTAGGTGGTTTGAGGTTGCACATTAGATCCTTGGTGGAACGAGAGTCATCTTCAAGTGGATTTGCTTCTCTAGCGAGCCATTCTATGCGAGAAAATCCTTTTGTTGGTCAAGGTCAGCCATGAAAAAATATTAGTTGTATAATTGTTGAGCCTGTTGACGCAATGTATATACTAGTTGATTCTTCCCGGCAAGAAAACGAGACCAATCATGAACCTACTTGAATATGTCTTGCACTTCTCCAGTAACGTGGTGAAGGGAGGTCTTAAGGGAAGTGGATTTAGTAATTCTCTGCTCAATTTCAGCACATTGAGTGGTTAGGTCAAGGAGTGCTTTTTTGGTGACTATGATAGTGTGCTTAATCTCTCAGTTCAAAGAAACAAGTTCGGTACATGCGGCTTCAATGTGGTCACAACAATCACAAAGGGTGAAGGGTGAGAAATCTTCTAGTGCATTCAACACCACCTCAGTGATAGTGGACCAAAGCACCTGAAATTTGGCATTGATATATTCAAATTGTTGCTGCAACACTTTCTTTTCATGCAGTATTTGATCCCACTCGGTCGTTAGGGAAAGAATATGTTGTTGTTGTTGGTCATGATCGATGACCAAGGTATTCTGCAGTGCTTCAAGTTGTCAAGAAGTCAGTTGAATGAAGAGAAACAATTGAGATGAAGACTAATTTTGGAGATCATTAGATGACATGGCACCAAGCAAAGGAAATCGAGCCTATAGAGGTTGTCCACTAGAGACTGAATTTTCAGACTACCCCTGTGAGGAAGTTTCTCGCTGCAGGTCCTCCTCGGTGCGAACTTCTGGAATAATTGGTGACAGTGAGGGGGGGATAGGGTTAGAGGTATGGGTCAGGATGCTTAGAACTTCCTAGCATATGACGAGTTTAGGACTAGAGTGGATGGGTTGGGCGTTCGTTGGTTCGGGGCCTGGTGTTGGAAGCAAGGCCTATAGGATAGGAATTGTGACCATACCCCCAAGGTTAGTATTCACATCCATGGCATCATGGGTAGTTTTGGTGATGCTTGAATAACATAGTTGACCTCCATTTCAGTTTTGGTAGTAAAGGGATTTTTGGTCTGAGGGGGATCAAAAATGGTTATGGAGGGGGAGGTCATGCGGGGTGAGGGGTTGTGGGACATCAGAGATGTAGCTGATGTGGAATGTAGAAGTTCTTCGACTCATTGAGTACAAGCAATGGAGTGAGGCTCTTCATCCGTGAGGCTGACAATTTTGGGCAAAGGAATAGGGTTAGGGCTGTTATCACTCAGATTTTCCTAGAAGTTGTCAAAAGAAGGAAAGGGGTCTGAGGTAACCACAAACCAATCTTTTAAGTACAGAATCTAGCCAATATGTACTTAGAGAGGGATCTCTCTTTGAGATTTAGCTTTGTTTATGAGATATTAGGCTAGTTATGAAATCTTGGGGGTTTTTGATTTTGTTTGGTGGTGGAATTCAGGAGCAGATGGATAGAACAGAGTATTTCAAGCCATTGGGCTCTGGAGTCAACTGAGGATGGCTTAACTGGATTAGGTTGATTCACCAAAGGAGGGCTTCACAGGGCAAGATAGCTAAACAAGAGACAAATGGTAACTTGAAATGGTGAAATGGTCTCGAAAAGGGGAAGGGCAGTTAAGAATCCTTCAACAAATTTCAAGAGGAGGGAAAGTGGGTGATCATTAACAAAAAGAAATTAAGAATTTCTTGTTAAATGACCACAATGATAAACTAAGAAGCAAGGAGCAATTAATAATTCCCTGCCTATGATAGCTTAGATGAAAACATTAAGAATATAAACGATTTTAAAGACAGAATGCAGTAAAGAACTTTCTGAAATATACTTTTTCATTTATTATTCAGATATGAAACACATGTGAAATATTAAACCAGAAAACAGTAAAAACATAAGATATAGAATACTTATTTGTCCATTGTTTGACACATGAATCCTGTCAAATTCCTTTGCTTTACTACTTCTTCTAGCCAACCCTACAAAATTTGTTCAACAACACCTCTATTCCAAAATAATGAGTCTACAAAAATGTCTAAGAATCCACCCTAAGTACTCCGAATGAGGAAGTACTTATACAAAAATTTACAATAAAATATCTCTTAACTGAGAGAGATATATTCTAGGAAAATCAAATATATTTTACATAAAAGTAGAGACAGATGGTCTCGAAGATAGAGACTGAAAGTGAACTGTTGGCTTGTTGTCCTTGTTTTTGTGAATGAGCTGGAGGCAAGCCCTATGATTGAGCATCTTGTTGTCTTGCTCATAATTCTGTGTTCGTTGTTTGCTTTTCATCTTCTTACTGATACTCTTTGACCTATTCTGATACTCTTTACCTGCTTTATCCTTATTCACCTTCTTTTACCAAAATTGACTATGGTAAATACTTCAATTTTACTTTTTACCAAGGTAAATCATAAAATGTCTGTCATATCTCTCCACCAATCATCCCTTGGTATCCTGGTCCTTTGTAGCTTCCTAAAGATTTCATCAGCCTCTGTGTATTTTACAAAATTTGGTTGTACAGGAAACAAGTGTTTCAATTCATGCTCAACATAAAAGAGGTTCTCCAAACTGTCATAGAGAAACCTGCCTGTAGGTAATGCTTTGGGTGCATATGAGCTAGCAGAGGAATTGGCTTGGTTGTTTGCATACTGATATAGTTTGTCGACATAATCCTCATGCCTCATTAACTTATCATTGATCACTAAAGGACTTGGAAGTCCTTTACTCTATAGATTGCCAAATTTCTCCATAAATTCATCTATATCTTCTTGCATATTCTGACATTTTCTTTCCAGGTTCTGCATTAGAGACCTTTTGGTTAAAACTTTCTTGATCTCTAGGATGGTTCCAGTTCTATCCTCAATATTCAGTTGTTCTAATTGTTGCTTGTTCCTGCTATTTAAAAAGTTTATCAGCTTGATAGCTTCCTTAGGCTTCCCTCCTATCTCTTCCTTGGTTTTTTGAATTTCTTGAAGAGCAACTTTCACCAGTTCAATCTATTCAAAAATGATATGTATTGATGACCAAACATCATTAATTGATTGAGTGATATTGGTCCATAGAATTTTTCTGATATCTATTAAAGGCTTTACAAAGGTGAGATCCTTTTCCAGTGTTTTTACTTATTAAGCCAAGCCTTTATTTTTCCGCACTTCTTCAGCAAAATTGATCTTTGACACATCATACTTCTACTCTAAGGTGACAAATTTCTCCTTTACTTTCTGGAGTTCAAAAACTTGGAGTTTCATTTCCTCCATGGACTTGATTAATTCTTCAGTGCTCTGACCTAAAGTTCCCACCTGTGATGTACCTGTGCTTGTACCTGTGATAGTTTCTGTTGTGACCAAAGGGACATTTGGTGTGAGAGTTGTTGCAAGAGTGGAAGGGACTGTTGTGGAGACCACTGGGTCTACATTTTGAGGCTGAGAGGTCAACTCACTCTGCCTGCTTTGTAGTGATTTCTCAAATTCCTGCTCAGTCTCCTTTAATTGTTCATTTAGCTTGAGGACTAGGCCCATAAGCTCTTCTTCAACCTTCAGTTGCTTTCTCAGGGCAGCTATATCTTCATTTTTCTTCTTTATTAGGGCCTCTACAACTTTTACATATTTTGGGTTATGACCCAATCCAATAATCAACTCCTCCAATGATTTAATTCTATTGTCTTTTTCCTGTGAGGAGGCTCTTTCTAACTGTAGCTGAGCAGTAGTATTATTCAGTGAATTCTCTAACCTGTGTGCCATCATGGCCTTACTTGTCAATGTTGAATACACCATTCCCCTATCTGCTTGTGCAATTCTATTTGATCTATGGGGTGTATGTCCTTGGCCAAAACCTCAAAATTAGTTTTGAGGTAGTTTGCAAGTGATTGGGGTTGTTGTACTTTGGGCTTAAAAAAGCTCATCTTCATTTTGCCTTCCTTGATGTCATACACTGACATCAACCTAGTCTGATTGGTAGAAGCCATCTTCAAATATTGATTGTAGACTTGGGCCTTTAATGGTTCATTTTTGGCCTTTATTTCTTTGAATTTTTCTTTGATGTCTAAGGACTTGTTAGATGAAGGCCTGAAGGATGATACTTTAGCACTTTGTTGTCTTTCCAGCTCCTGTCTTTGTGAGCTAGAAGGTGTCCCACCTACTAGGAAAGTATGTTGGCTATCCGCACCTTCTTTCCTCAAACTCCCTATAGTTTCTTCAAAAAAATATTCTTCTGAATGTGGATTTAGCCTATGCCTCTTAGCACCAGGCTAGTCTGAAGGACCACTGGCAGGGGTAGCTACTTCCCTGTCTCTTTTTAAACTCTTTTCCTCATTCAGAGGAGTTTGCAAAACTGGGGGATCTCCCATGTTAACTTGAGTTGGATGGGTCTGTGTTTGAGCTTGTTCTTGAGAGATTTCAGGCTGCTTTGACATGCTTGATTGCCCTGTTGCTGGAGTACTAGTTCCTTTTTCTTTTTCCTATGATGATTCTGCAAGTGATGCATTGGTTTCCTATGAGTGCCTTTGAGAAGTATCTGATGTTGAGACACTAGTCCCTAGTGTTGGCTTTTGAGAAGTCCCAACTTGTACTTGTTCAAAAGAGTCCAGGTCAAGTGTATTTTCTAGGTCTTTCATTACATTTTCTACATTAACCTGATCACTATCCATCTCTACAAGAGTCCCTTCCCTCCATTCATCCATGTTAGCATATTTCTCAATTTCTGGGATTCTGTGATGAAAATAAGGTGATAACGTATTTTTCATTCTCCTATCACAGATGAAACTGTGGGGGTCATATTTCCAAACAAAGCTTTTGTTTAATTTCATGTGGTCTTCTAGGATTCCTTCTGCTGCTTTTCCTGCTTCTCTATTATTGCAGACAAATCGGCCTAAGTGATCCTTGATTCTCAACTGTGCTTTCTTCTTGGCCTTGGTAAAGTGGATCTGATCTGAATTTATCATTTGTCTGTAATACTCCAATGCAAACAACCTCATTGGGACACATTTTGATAGCTTGAATGGGGGAAGCTCACAACCATATATCCTGATCTCTGTGTGATTCTGGTACAAGTACTAGTCACCTACCTTATACTATTTTGATAGCTAAAGGATCCTTTTGATTTCATCACTAATCCTAGGAGGAGGATTTCCTGTCAGCATGGTGGTCACTCGGTGGAAAAACTGGTCAATGAATTCATTATATGAATAAGGGCAAGCAAAATATTGGTGGAAGATAGAAGTCCAAAAAATGACTGACCTTGGATTACCATTTGTATCAAGTTTATTGACAGAAAATGGGTACTTGTTTGACTGATAGTAGAGGATAAGGTGATAGATGAATGTAGAATACTTGAACACCTTTTCATTTTCCAATCTCATGAACTAGTCATGGATTTTATCAACAATAAATGCAGCATAGTTGTACTTGACAGCAGGGGGCTGATCAAGGGTAAAAATGGACATCAATACTAGGGTCAATTCATCCAAAAACTCACTAGTGTTGTATCCCATGACTGCACCTATCACATCAACTATAGTCTTACCTATCTCTATGAAGAAAATTTCCAAATAAGGAGGGGGATCTTTGGGTTGATGGTTCTTATCCATAAAAGTTTGACAAAGGCAACTGAGTTCATATTGGGATAATTTAGATGATTTTTCAAGCAAATCTCCAAGGGAAATGGGGGTGAGGGCTTGACTAGGATGAAACTGAAGCATCTCATTGATTGAATCTGCAGTAATTGTGAAGAGGACTGTTTGATTGGGAGACATCACTGCTCTGAGGTTGGAGTCATAATTAGCATGGCACTAATGGATTATGTCAGGGAAAATGTGCACAGAGGGTCGAAAGTACATTGGGAGATTAGATTCCCAAAGTCCTATGGTATCATAGCCATTCAAGTGATTGTCTCGGCATTGGAAAAATACTTTCAAGTGGTTTTTATCAGTATTCAAGTCTTTTATTTGAAAGTCCTTATTTGCCAAGGGTAGATAGTCCAAATCATGGTGAGGGGTAGTGATGGGTGCAATACTTAGGGCAATGGGGGCTTCCATTCTGGTTCTTGTGGATTTAGATAGGAAACTGGGGTTTTTAAGTGACATTTGGTGAAACAGAAGGTCTTGGGAAACTTGAATTGTGAATGCACCAACTGAATTATGATGAAATTTGGGTTTTTCCAATTAATTACAGAGGAAAATAGATATTCACAGGGTTTCTTGACAGGAATCGGTAAATACCTGTTCTTAGGGACGAGTAATGGAATGCAGGTACACTGGCTGTGAATGGTGGACTCAGAGCGGCGTTGAACTGCAAGTCTAAGGGTGGTTGATGGTTGGATGCACGAACTGGTTGACCTCAACGTTCAGTTTGCATGGATGTATGCGTTCGCAGAATAGGACGACAAACTGATTACTTTTGTTTTTTTATACAAAGTCAAGAATTTTGCAGGTTTCGGGATTTGGACAGGTGGCATCAACGGGCAAAAGATTTGATCTTTTGTCGTTAGTGGGAGGTGGTAAGTGGTTTTTATCGCACCGCTAATGGAGGGGAGGTGGTATTTGGGCGCGACCACATGATTCCATACGATGAGCGACACATGGCAATGGCATTGTTTAGAAAACCGCTCGCCATCGCATGCTAACGTTCGGCCGTGGAAGGTTGTGCGATATGCATGACAACCGTCAGATCTGAGGGACTTGATCGGATGGCTATCGGGGGGATGAGGCGGCAGGAGTTTAATGGAGGGCAGGCCTGACATGATTAAAGGTTTATAATTACATCGGGGGTGATGTGATTGGCCAAAAACGTTATTAATTAACCGTGGGGCTTAATTAATCCTTATATTAACATGGCGGGGTCGAGGTTCTTAATTAGTTATAGTTTAACTAATTAATCCCATTTATTAATGCTATTACGATTATATTTAATCGAGGGGCGGGATATATAAAATTTTTGGGGTTTTTATGTATTTATAATAATACGGGAATGGGTAATGTTTATATAGGGAAATTAAATAATATAAGTTAAAAGTTAATATGATTTTGTGAAGTGTGCGCTAAGCTTGAACCATTTCCATGTATGAGTTTAAAACTTAGGCTAAGTGAAAAATGAGGGTTTTTATGGAGAATGTTTTATTTTCCCTAAGTAAAATAGGATTTTACTTAGGAAAAGATTTATTAGGGGAATGAATGACTTATGAAGGGGGGTGAATATTGATGAATGGGCTTAAGTGCTTAAGGTATTATAGATTATTGGGTCGAGGGTCCGGTCCCTCCAAAAGTCAGAGAAATGCTCTGTGCCCCTCTAATTTGATAGATACCTTGGCACTTGGGGGAAACTAGTGAAATTTAGGGGAAATGAGTAAGGAAGTTAATTATTTTTTACTTTGATTGCTTGATGTGCTTTCCATGTGGTACATGCCTTTGCCTTGTGATGTAAATAAAAGATTTACACGTTTAAACTTATCATTCACCACATATTATTCTGCAACCATCATCTACCTACCTTACCTACTTAACCTAGCATTTTCACTTATTTATTAGGGTGCACTTAGACTGGCAAACCCTTTGTTAGCCTCCTATTGCAACAGGTGTTCATGTTTCATGATTGACATTTTTACATGCCAAATATGTCATCTTTCATGCTGCAAGGTTCCATATTTCCAAAAGAGGTCAAAGAAGATGCTATGAAAGTGTGCCAGTCCAAATGCCACTGCTGAATTCCAATTTTGATAACTTAACCATTTTTAAAAGAATGTTCTATAAAAGGGAGGGCCAAACAGCTTAACCTTGGTCTCCCTAGGTTTCAATTTCCTGTTTTAAAATATAGAGAATGATATCTGTCCAAACAGCTTAATCTTGGCAGATTTGTAGATAGGTAGAGAATCAAAGGAGCCCAACTGCTTAATCTGGGTCCTTGGCAGAAATAAGTGTAGGCTCAGATAGCAGAACACAAAAAAGAAAAAATTGTAAAGCTGGGTCTGCAAGTCTAAGTGCACCCAATCCAAAAAGAAGAAAAAATGCTAGGAAAGTAGGCTAGGTAGGTAGTTTTTGAGGTTGCAGAATGTTCATGCATGATCAATTTTGTATTTCTAAAGTGTTATATCTTTTCATATCATAGTCATGATGCAGTTTTTCATATGGAGGAACTCAAACTGGACATAACTAATTCCCCCTTCCTCTTATTCCCCAAATCACTCACTAACTTCCTTGAAGAGATCAAGATATGCTTGAGCCTCTTAGTTTCATCATCTTCTATAACATTGGCCTTGGTGAAGATCTGCCTCACTCAAGGATTTCCATTCTTCTGTTACAAAGTTCTATTCCCCCAAAATAGCCCAAGGTTCCTTACCTTAGCGCTTTCTCATCATCTCCATATTGACTACTAATTCTATTATCTAACTCCCTAGATTCTTCCCCTTCCCCTACTAAAACTATGTATAAAAATCCCCAAAAAATATATTAAATATCCCCTCCCTGGCACTATAGCCCTATTCTCCTAAGTCTGGGAGAAAACAGTCCATCTGGGGCCGTTTTTAACCCATCCGTGTCCTAGCAGGAGTTACTCTGACACCTGGTCAGAATAACAACCTTCACCGCCCCTTTACCCCTTAAAACCCCACATTTTACCCCTCCGCAGTCTTTTTCTAAAGATTAAAGTTCAAAAGCTTGATTAGATGTTAAGTTATGCCCCCACCCGCCTAAACTAACCCACGAAAACCCGCATTTCCTAAGTTTTTACCCTCCCCGCCGCGCTATATCAAAATCCGAATATTCGCGCGCCCGTCCATTATTCCCCCGCCGATTCACCTGTTCCGTCCACCGTCGGATCGGGCCCTCCCCATCCGACGGCTCTCGGCGATTTCGGAGGCGCCCCGCTGCTCGGCCGTTAGCTTCCGATGGCGAGGTGGTTTCTCCGCCGTACCAAAGACACCTGTCCGCCTTCTATTGCATCGAAAGGGCTCTGACGGATACCACTCCCGTACAGAAAGCGGTCCGATGAAACCGCTTTCCGCCTTCTGTGCGTGCGCCCCATGTCACTTGTCCTGTTCTACGTGTATGCCTCGTCACCGCGCTACGCCGTCTGCACAGCATCGGCCTCCTGCCGAGTCACCCTTGCCACGTCACTGCCACCATGTCACTGCCACGTCACCCGCCGTACATGCTGACATCATCCTTCTGACATCATCATGCTGACGTAATCCGCCGTATTGGGTCCCACCCGCTGACGTCATGCTGATGTCATCATCAATTTTTGGAGCGAAAGGTGAAAATCGTGCTTAGGAAGCCCGAATTCAAATTCCGAGGCAGTTTTTCATGCGTGATGCGCATGGCTACGGGAAAAGGGCCGAAATGGAAAACCCCTCATTACGCAGCCCCCAGCAAGCCCGAAAGGCGCCGAATGACCCGTTTTTCTTCGCGAGGCATGCAGAAGGGATCAAAAGACAGTTCTAAAGGAAACAGAGGGCCGAACAGCGGCCATTAAGTTTTGATTTGACCCACAGCGAAGAAGAGAACCGGCCCGATTCATTTGTCAAAGAGTATCAGAGGAAAGATGAAGCGGCAAAGAGTATCAGTTGAATTTTTAATAGAAATCTTCAGTTCCCAAAGCAAGTCAGCATTGAATGGCCTCCAGCAAAGTCAAATCAGATGGTGCAAGCCCATCCCAGCTCTCAAATCACAGTTAAAGCACTTAAAGCCACCGAACTACAATGGAGCAGAAGTCCATGCACAGTTATTGCAGATGCACTGCACCAAGCCAGCGAGGACAACGCATTTAATTCAGTTTTGATACGGCTGCCCTCAACGCAGCCCATAGATATTTTCTTGCATTTATTCCTGATAGGTTTAGGTTAAAGTAATATTTTACTTTCAGACCTGTTTAGGTCACAGCTGTAATAAACAATTTTGGAGAATTTTTCCTATATATACCACCCTCTGCATTGTTTCAAGGGTTGGTCGATTGATAACTTTTCATTAGAGACTCGCACTGTATGTCTGATACTTTTTCTTTAATCAAAGATTGCTGAAGAGATTGGAGGAATGACTGTCTGATGTGTTGTTAATGGTCTCTGGAGACTGAATGATGGAATTTTTGTGCTGCAACATGAATCAATAAGTGCCTCTTACCTCTGTTTTCATTTTTCACCCTATAAATAACAGAAAGAATGATTAGCTTAGAATTTGTTTAACTGCACTCTAGGCTCAATTTCTGCTGTTTCTTTATATTTTCATCTGAAATGAATTGGACATGAATATGAATTCCCTTGGCTCATAGTTACCCTAATTCACATGTGTTTGACAGTTATCTAGGGATTCTTTACTGCCCTTAGCTAGAGCTCATCCACCCTTCTCTGTTAAGGTGACTGAGAGATTCTTAATTACCTCTCCTCCCTTAGCATTCTTTCCATCCTTTAAACTTGAAAATTGTTCCATGTGCAACTACCTTGCTCCTTATTCCTCCTGTGACCAAGAAAACACACCAGCAGTCTTATTCCTTGACTCCATGCCCAATGGTTTGAAACTTACCAGAATATGCATTGCCTCTTTACCTGAAAATATTAATCTTCTCACCAAAACACAAACAAAACCCCCGAGCTCAATAGCTAGCCTAAAATCATCATCAACAAAGCTAAATCAGAAAGAGAGAGCCCTCTTTGACCGCGAGTGGGCTAGAACCTGCAGTCCAAAGTTGGTTTGTGGTTACCTTGGCCGTATCCCTTTACTCCAACTTGAGGGACAACCTGAGTGATAACATAATGGCGACTCCACTGGGGACCATCCTCAGTTAAATTCACGAAACGGGTTGGAAGAATCCACTGAGAAATCAATTTTCTAATTGCTGTATATTCCTTGAAACTACAGATGAAGCCTGAATGTCAGCCAGGTAGCCTTTGAAACTGTCTTTGCTTTGCAGCGGCAGAAGTAAATAAAAGCTACTTCAGTCAATCTTCATTCTAGTTCTAAACTATACATAGCAGTTCCAAAATTTGATCAGTTCCTTGCTAATTCTAAAAACATTCCCAGAAAAATACCAAAACAATTCGGAAGCTGGCTCCCAAGAAGAATCCACGATATACAAGGTCAAATCTCGACCCAAATTCCCCAGCTGCTTTTGAAAATCTGAACTTAATCCCAAAGATCCTTAGGAAGCAAGAGAAAAGAGAAGATTTTGCTGATTTGAGTCCAGAAGCAGCTCTCTCAAGCTGTGTTCCAACTCCTGTTAAGGTTTTATTTCGTTCAACCCCTACTTCCCCTTGTTCATCATCCACATCTCAAAGCACCCCATCCACACCTCCATTCGCTGCACATACTACAACTACCACTACTGTTGTTCCAGTTACTCCTGTTATCCTGTTATCCCTGTTGTTCCATTTATCCCCGTTGTTCCACTTATCCCTACCAATATGGCTAATAGATATGCACCCCTGCAACTGCCTGCTAATCCTGGGGCTTTACCTCAGGAGTACCAATCTAAAATTACCTATTTTGACAATACCGGTCCTTTCACAGCCCTTCAACATACCAAAAGGATGCAAGACTATTTTGAAAACTACGAGATAGACGATGATAGCGTGAGAATGAGAATTTTTGTTCAAAGTTTAACCAGTGATGTAAGAACTTGGTTTAGATCACTTGCTGCAAATTCTATAACTACTCCGGATGAACTTTACCAATCCTTTACCAACAGATGGGAGAAAAAGAAAGACCCCTTGCACATACTAGCAGAATATGATACAATTAAAAGAGGTCCCCAGGAGACTGTTTTGGAGTACTGTGCAAGATTCAATAATGTCTATAATGTAATACCACAGAACTTAAGACCACCACCTGACCTTGCCTTGTATAAATTCCCTGATGGATTTGACCCGGATATGGCATACCAGTTAAAAGAAAGAGCTCCTCAGACCCTTGCAGACATGCAAAATGTTGCTGTTAGCGTAGAGGCCAACCTAATTGCCAGAAGAAACGGAGCTAGAATGGAAAGAAGAACCACCTTTAAGGAAGAACCCTTAGCCTTAGAACAAAAGCTTGATGCTATTATCAGTGGCATGCAAAGGCTGGGAGACAGAGTAGAAAGTGTTGAGAGGAGATCATCATGGGAAGGACAGCAGTCCAATACCATAAGAAACCCAAATTTTAGGAAAACGCAGAACACAAATGTTGAGAGGAGAAAGTGTTGAGAGGAGATCATCATGGGAAGGACAGCAGTCCAATACCATAAGACCCCCTTTTCAAGATAATTATGTTGAAGGATCTACATCCAATGAGCAAACAGAAGACACTCACATGAATCTGATGGATCTAAAGGGTGAGCATCAGACTTTTCTGAGCCAAGAGGACCAAGATGAGCATAACTTTAGTCAATTTGAGACTAAGTCTGGTGAGTCTTTTGATTTTAAACAAGGTTATGATACTGTTGTGTATGAAGTACACAAACAATATAAGCTGAGAACTAGGACCATTGACATTTCTGAACCTAGCAAAACAAAGGATGGCAAACAGCCTAACAAGATTAAGAGCAAGGCTGTCATAACAGAACCAGCTGATACAATCGTCCCAAACCCGCATCAAGTGACTGTAGAAGACATTATAGAAGCGCAACCTTCTGTAGAGCAACTTTTACCACCTTCTTCCTCTGAGAAAAACTCGAACAACGTTCCAAAAAACTCTCCTGAAATCGAAAAACCGCAAGCAATCAATTCCCATAACGCTGACAAACAAGAGCAAGTAGCAGACAATTCAAATGAAACAGAAAAAACTGCCATTATCAACACCAAAACTCCATTGGAAAAGCCATTTAATTTAGAGACAGAAATAGCCAAGTTGAAGATATCCATCCCCCTCTCAGAACTTGCCAAGCACGATGTATATAGGCAACAAATTCAAAGATCACTTCAAATACCAGAGAATAAGGACGATGTAAATGTTTTGGATGATACTCCTAAACTGTTGTTTGGCCCAGAAGTTAATGGAAAATCAACATATGGACCTATTCCACCCTTTTATGTCAGTTTGCATATACATGACAAAGTTTTGCACAACGCTATGTTTGATTCAGGAGCTTCACACAATCTGATGCCCAAAGCAGTTATGGAAAAGCTGAACCTTGATATTACAAGACCCTACAAAGATTTATACTCATTTGACTCAAGTCAAGTCAAGTGTTTAGGCCTCATCAAAGACTTGTGTGTCTCCCTAGTCCAATATCCCAACAATACCGTCCTCATGGATGTGGTGGTGGCTGACATCCCACCAAAATATGGTATGCTCCTGTCAAGATCTTGGGGAGCAAAGCTCCAAGGATCCCTTCAACTAGACCTCTCCTATGCTACTATTTCAGTCTTTGGGCAACCAAAGAGATTGTACAGAGAAACACTCATGAAATATGTGGTAAGTAGTGAGAGAAAGCCTGAAAATTTTCCCATTTACTCAATCCATTCTGATATGGATTCCTTTATTTTGTTTAATGATGATACAAATTCTCTAAATGAGGATGAGCCTTTGGCTCTAGAACAACAAGCACACATTAACGAAGAATCGGTTGCCCATACCCAGGAGACTGTCACAACAGTCAATACAACCAGCATGCTAGAAGAACCTCCCCAAACAGAAATTTCAGATCTGCCCACTACAAGAATGACTGAAACTCTCGGTACTAAACACAAGCAAGAAATCACATGGTATTTAGAGTTTGATGGCTCGGTCAACAAATTAGGAGCAGGGGCAGGTGTATGGATTCACAACACATTTAACAACCGTGCAGAAGGACATGCCTACAGACTAAATTTCAAATGCACAAATAACATGGCAGAGTATGAGGCTTTGCTTTTAGGCCTTAAACTGCTCAAAGCTTTAGGAGCTGCAAGAGTGTCTATTTTAGGGGACTCTGACTTAATCATACAGCAGATGAAAGGTAATTTTGTAACCAATGACAATAAAATGAGGGCCTATAGGACTGGTGCCACTAATATACTCAATGCATTTACTGAATCCAGCCTAGCCAAGATTTCAAGAGAGCATAACATCCATGCACACAGCCTAGCCACATTTGCTAGTACATGTAAGCTTCCTTTTGAGCCAAGCCATCACTTTATTGCTGAAATAAAACATAGGCCTGTTGTCCCAAATAACGTTAAATATTGGCAAGTTTTTGAAAATGACGCCCAAATCAACAATTTCCTCACCCTTGAGCAGGAATTTTCGAATATCAACATTGACATGGATGTTATGAATGACTCCCAACAGTAAACAAATGAAAACCAACAGGCTGTAACAGCTGCAACAGCCAAACAAATCCTAAACCCGACTGTTTTTGACAAAACAAACATAGAACAACTGAAACAAATGCATTTGGAAGAAGTTGCCAAAACAGAGGCACAGATCATTGACCTAAAGGATAATCTTCTGCCTGCTGGCCTAACCCCATTAGAAGACATGTTTGACGCCAATGATGTTCCCAGAAAGCCAAAATTACAACCATTGAACACTGCTATAGAAGAACACAACATTGGGACAACAAAGAATCCCAAAATGATCAAATTGTCCAAAAATTTACCACCTGATCAGAAGCCCAAGTACATTGATTTATTTAAAGAGTTCCAAGATGTATTTGCTTGGAGTTATGAGGACTTGAAGTCCTATGACACTTCAATAATTCAACACGCCATTCCCTTAAAACCAAACCAGAAACCTTTCAAACAGAAACTTAGGAGAATTAACCCTATGCTTCTTCCCATGATTGAGAAGGAAGTAAAGAGGATGTTTGAAGTAGGCATAATAGCACCCATCAGATTTTCTGAATGGGTATCCAACCTCGTTCCTACAAGAAAAAAGACAGGTGAAATTAGACTTTGTGTAGATCTGAGAAATTTAAACCAAGTCTCCCTAAAAGACCACTATCCTTTGCCCAAGATGGATCACATCCTACAAAGAGTAGTGGGGTCATCTAGAATCTCTTTTCTAGATGGCTTTTCAGGTTTCAATCAAATACTTGTTCACCCGGATGACCAAGACAAGACAGCCTTTACCACACCGTGGGGAACATTTAAGTATGTTAAGATGCCATTCAGACTTAAAAACGTTGGTGCTACCTTTCAAAGAGCAATGGATATTGCTTTTGCCAAAGAAATACATGACTTCCTAGTTGTCTATCTTGATGACCTTACCCCATTTTCCAAATCTGATCAGGAACACCTCAAGCATCTTAGGAAAATATTCATGACATGTAGGAAATATGGCATTTCCTTGAATCCCAAGAAGTCCCTGTTTGGCCTTGAAGAAGGCAAACTACTCGGCCACATCATATCAAAAGATGGGATTATAATAGATCCTGAAAGAATCCAAGCCATCCTCCAAATCCCATATCCCAGAAACATAAAAGAGCTGCAAGCATTCCTTGGAAAAATCATTTTCCTAAGGAGATTCATCCCAAATCTAGCCCAGCTGATAAGATTGTTGAGCAACATGCTAAAGAAAGATGCCAAGGTAAAGTGGTCTCTTGAAACCAAACAAGCATTTGAGAGTATCAAAACGGCCTTAACCCAAACCCCTGTCCTCACCAGCCCACAATTTGACAAAGATTTTATCATTTTTTCCTTTGCATCTGATCATACAATAGTTGCGGTCCTTTTACAAAAAAATGAACAGGGAGCTGAAAAACCAATTGCATTTTTCAGCCGAGCCTTAAGAGATGCCCCTTTGAAGTACCCAATCATGGAAAAGCAGGCTTATGCACTCGTTAAGGCCATCAAGGATTTCAGAGTGTACATTTTATATTCACATGTGATGGCCTATGTCCCACACGCTGCTGTAAAAGACATATTGACCCAAGAGGGATTAGAAGGAAAAAGAGGCAAGTGGATAGCAAACATCCTTGAGTATGACATAGAAATAAAACCAACCAAGCTGATAAAGGGACAAGGTTTAGCCAAACTGATGTCCGAAACAAACTTTCAAGCCTTAGATATTAACCAACTGGACAATGAACAGGAGCTGGCGACTCCACATATCAGTGAGACCTTTTTGCAATCTCCGTGGTATGCTGATATATGTTTTGTACTGTTAAACCTGTTTGCTCCCCCAGGATTGTCCAGAACCAAGAAAAGATTTTTGAAAATGAAGGCTTTAAAATTTTGTGTCATAGATGGTGCATTATTTTGGAGAAATCATGAAGGTATATTGCTTAATTGATTAACCATGAATGAAACTAACCATGTCATGAAAGAATTCCATGCAGGTGACTGTGGAGGACATCTATATTGGAAGTCCACTGCTGATAAAATTTTAAGAGCTGGTTTTTACTGGCCCTCTCTTTTTGCAAATGTAAAGAAGTTTGCCATGTCATGTCACAAATGCCAAATCTTTGAGGGCAAGAGAAAGTTGTTACCTTTGCCCCTGAAGCCCATCTCAACCGAAAAACCTTTTCAACAATGGGGTCTTGACTTCATTGGAGAAATCCATCCCTCTTCCTCAGGCCAGCACAAATGGATCCTAACAGCCACCGACTATTTCACTAAGTGGGTTGAAGCCATCCCCTGTAGGAAAGCCAATGACACTATCATTATCCAATTCCTTGAGTGCAATATCCTTTCTAGATTTGGCTGCCCTGAGAAAATCATCACTGACAATGCCGCTGCCTTCAAATTCAAAAAGATGATCAATTTTTGCCACCAATTTCATATTACCTTGGGCCACTCTACAGCCTATTACCCTCAAGGTAATGGCTTGGTCGAATCCTCCAACAAGAGCCTCATCAACATCATAAAGAAAGTGCTGGAAGAAAACAAGAAGAACTGGCACAAAAAGCTGGTAAATGCCCTATGGGCAGATAGACTTTCAACAAAGAAATCCATTGGGATGAGCCCTTATGAGCTAGTATATGGTATGGAGGCTATATTCCCTTCATCCTTGGGCATCCCTACTATCAGACTGTTACAGGAAATTCAGGCTGAACCAAATGACATTCAAAGGAGAATTAATCAGACCATTCATCTTCAGCAAACCAGAGAGCAAGTTTATCACAGAGCTCAAATTTTGCAAGAAAAACTCAAAAAGATGTTTGATAAGAGAGTTAAGGCTGAGGATTTCTATATTGGTGACAAAGTTCTAAGGTGGGACTCAAGAAGAGAAGACAAGGGCAAACATGCAAAGTTTGATTTTTTATGGAGAGGGCCATTCGTTATTTCTGCTGTTCAGGGAAATAACACTTATTTTCTCAAATCCGTAGAGGACAGCACTGCTGAGGAAGGCCCTGTGAATGGCCGTATGCTGAAACATTACCATGATCCCTTTTAGGGGATACAGTGCAGCTTTGTATATATCTTTTGTACAGTGATATTTGTATATATCAGCACTTTGTTTTCATTTTTATATAAGCAAACCAAGTGTCAAGGGAACAACAGTAAATTTTGTGAAGACACAACCAATACAAGTGTTCCAGTTTTAAAAGCTTTGTCTCTGCACTAACCTCAACAAAACAACAAAGAGTAGCACAGTCACATCACAGCAATTCATGGTAAAGGGAAGCCGTTTGCAGTCTTTAGTCTAAAATATCAAAACAGAGCAGTATTTTCAGTTCATATCAACACCCTTGCTCAAAGCAAAAACAAGGCAAACATATCAGTTTTGATCCATGTTTTGAGAATGTTTCAAAGGTACAAAGCTCAAGCAACATTCTACATAATAGCAAGCACACAGAAGAAATCAGACAGTGCTATGCATTTCACAATATTTCAGTTGAGGAGAAGGTTGTTCATATTACAAAGTTTCAATTATCAAAGGGGTTCATTTTCTTTCATTTTTTGACCTCTCTTTATTCTTTTCACCCTTTGATTTTTCTTCTAGGGTATACCCTCTTTTACATTTTTAATTTTTTTTGATTTTTTACAAATATGGAAAACCTTTGCAACAAGTAAAGGTATGAACATATAACATGTTAAACCAAGTCTATCATGATATATGAATCCTATTGGTATAGGGGCATAACAAGGGTGTCGAGGAACTGAGGGAATAGGCTAGAAAAATGAAGGGTTTCTTGCACTGTGGGCATAGTGATAAAAGTAGGACCCACCAAGGGGAGGAAGACAACTAACAGTCTAAGTGAGGAAGCACGAGGTGAATTAGTAATAGGTGTTGGAGAGGTAAATCCCCTCTACGGATAGAGGCGATCCCTACTAGCCCAGCAAGGGTCTAGCAACAATCAAACAATGCTGCTATGCATGTTCCTAATTACAATTAAACAAGAGGTAAAGAGCACCTATGTGGATTCCTGCGCTGTCGTTTGACGAAGAGATGCTGCCTTCGCTCCTTCGCTTTCGCTGGTCACAATCCTCCGCGATCTCCGCGAATAGATACCTACACACACGAAGAGGAAACAAACGCAAGCGTGAAATCTAATAAAAGCAACCATACATCAGTCAGAAAAGATGTAATTCACATTCAACCATTGCAAGTACAAACGAGAATGGAACAATAATAGCAGTCATCTATTATTAATCAGAATAGAGAAGAGTACAACCAAATGTTCTGACGTTGGTAACCTTCTCAGGAGGGGCCGGTCAGCATGTATCTCAAGCATTCACCTTTGAGGATGATTCTCCCAAGACAAACAACTCTCTCTCACATACAAGCAACACAAAACAACCTTCCCTAAGCAATCAACCACTTCCACACCTAGCACACCAAATACCTATAGTAGCAGCAATCTGAGCACTATAAGCTCTATACAATCCAAGCTATGTCTAACTAGCTGCTCATGGTAATGGTGGGAGTTTATATAGGAGAAAGAGCCTCCTAAAAAGGTGGAAGGATGAGCTTATCCTTGAGGGAAGTGGTTGCAAAGAGTCGAACAGACATGCCATAGAAGGGAGTCGACATTCACAAAGCTAACAACCAAGCCTGGAGTGATCTGGAAGGCTGGCTGTTTGAACAAATTCGCCCAAACTGGATCAGCGCGGATTATGAGGCAATTGACGCGATGTCGCCGCGTCTACATAACTGGGACAGTCATGTCAGCGCGGAAGAACACGGGAAAGGCGCGCTGGCGACCAGCGCGGGAAAGTGATGTCCTTCCGAGCTGGCAGCGCACGGAATACACTATGGAGCGCTAGTCATCACGGGTATTTCGCAAACAGACGCGCTGATGAATAGAACTTTAGAAAAATGGGTTTTTGGGCCAGTTCAGAAGGCATGAACTTAGTGATTGGCACAGCAGGGTGACTGACAGGAAGGCAGTGACAAATTACTGTGTAATAGATGCCCCCTAAAGCATGAAGACCGAGAGAGTGGGAGGGGTGAAATGCTTTACAACACACGCCGAACTGGAACACCACCAGGAAGGACCGAAATATCTCTGATAATCAAGTACATGCAGTCTAGGCATGGGCGCAGCCATCCAAAAAGACATGCGAAAAGGTCTGTTGGAGTGGACGCAGCCACCCAGCTAAAGAGACCATAATAATGATAAGGTATGGTCGCAGCCATCCATGAAGACTCAGGTATGGGCGCAGCCATCCATCAATGAGTCATGTAATGATCATCCACAAAATCGCAACCTGGACCATAACAGACAGGGATCTAGGGTCTTGCGCTCCGTCCCGATCCGAAAAAAGTACAAGTTCAAGCATGTGAATATATGGGTTGAAGTCGAACATGCATGAACATCGTCTGATTACCAGTCAATGATGAAAACTGTTAACAGACGCGAGAGGTACCACCAGTAATGACAACGGCCCTCAAGGTACTATAGGTACAATCCGCGGCATGTGAATCAATGAGCTGGTGTCGAACACCCACGGAATCATTCGATCGGAGGCCAATGATGTAAACCTCGCGTCGAACACGAAGAACCTGCCATTGAGGCATGCAGGCTCTAAGGCACCTGAAGGGAGTCTCTAAGTCACCTTCCCGGATAATGAGCTGAAGTCGACAGGAAGTGACCTTGATCGAAGGCGGGCCATAATGTTTCCCACATCATCGATGCGAGACAGAGGAAAAATGATTGGTGTGAGATAGCAGATGAGGTTGTATTATTGCAGAGGTCAACTTCTCTTGAACATATCGGCGGCACTGTAGCGGGTTTGGCAGTATTTGACATCAAATGAGCAAAGGGTATAGTGATGATGGCAATGGGCAGATGAGAGGTCGAATAAGATAACCCAAACCCACGGAGGCCAGTGAAAAAAAAGATGAGATGGTCCCACCCAGACACGAAGCAGAAGAGTGCCATGTTCAAGAGCGACATACTGCCGACACGACTATGATTACAGTTCCATTTTCCCCACCATTTCTGGCAGGTACCCCGGTTATTTTTGGATGACAAGCTTGACGGGGATAGCATATGCTTGAAGAGTGTCATTTCGACAATATCCGATGTCATCGAGTGTTTAACGGGCCTGACAAAGGAAAAACTCGGCGTCTTTTCTTATTTAGAGAGCCTGAAAAGACAGCAGAAAAGAAGACTCCAGGGGGGTCCTTTTTCGTACAGTTGTGTCTCTCGAGCCCGAAAAAGTATAAAACAATGCTCGAAAGAACCGCCCGACCATTACGATCGAGGAGTACTTTTCGTAAATAGTGTTTTTGACCCGAAAAAGTAAAAAAGCGGTCGAAAACACGTTGTTTTAGAGCCGACAACGAGTGTGAAACGACAAACACCCGGCGATCTTTTTAAGTTATACGGTCGGAAAAAGAGCTTAAAATGACCGCTTCTCGTTCCCTTTAACGAGCTGAAAAGGAGGCTCGGCCATCTTTTCTTGTTTTATGTCGGAAAAGAGCTCAAAGACGACATTGTTGGGACCAAGTGATTTCAGGACCGCGATGATTTTCACCGTCTATTCGAACCTGCACAAGAGCACTACCCGCATAAATCCATTCGATATGTGTAAAAAACATATTAAAACATGCATTCGATAAATCTAGGGCTAAATCTATGGCAAAAGATGGTAGAAACCCAAAAATATGGACATTTATGAGTTTTTTACTATAAATGGGGGGGGGTGAAAGATCATTTTACCATTTTACCATTTCTGGATGTGAAGGACGTGGAGAAGCCAGAAAGTTGACGGAGTGATTTCCAGCTCGTACGGACACCATTCTCCGAACCGTTTCTTCCAGGTAAGTTCTCCTCTCCTTGCCCTGCATTTTGATCATATTTTATAGGATTTTAACGGTCGAATTCGCCCAATTGGGCAAATTCTTGGCGCATGGATGCGCTCTCGGTCAGCACGGATTTCCCACGCGGGTCCGCGCTGGCCGAATTAGGACAAAATGCACCCAACTTCGGGTCAGCGCGGAAAACCCGTGTTCTTCCGCGCTGACCTTGAAAAATAACAAAGGGCTGCCATGGCCAGCGCGGCTGTTTTTAAAACAGCCGCGCTGGCGCGGAAAAAAAAAATTTGTTTCAAAATGAACGTGAAAAATTTCATGCCAGCACTTCTAATTTCTTTTCACGGCCTGTGCAGGACGCAATGGCTTTCCAATGGCAGGAAAGAGTGCACGAGGTTGAGGACATAGCTGCATTTGCAAGTGTGGAGTGCTGCAATGCCATGCGGGCATGCGGGTTCATGAAGTTCTTCCTCACACCGCGCCTAAGGGCCCAGCATGATCTCCTCGAGCTACTGATCAGGGCATGGAACCCGGTGGATGGGAAATTCACCATCCGGGGCCAAGACATTGAATTCGACCATATGGACATTTTCTTTCTGACTGGGTTGTCACGTCGGGGTGCAAGGCCCATCATAGAGGGACAACGACCTGGCGGTGGTCCTCTAGACGATCTCATGGCTCGAGTATGTCCAGAAGCCGAGAAGACGCGGAGTGGGAAAGTGGCAATCCCCACGGTGAGAAACATAGTCCTTCGCACCATCCTGTTCATGGTGACCCGGGCAGCGGGAAGCATGGCCAACCACGAGGCCTCGAAGACTCACCTTATGCTGGCTCTCGATTGCCTTGAGCCTACTGTGTTTGATTGGGCCACAGCGGTGACCAACAACATGAAGAGGCAACTCAGCAACTGTCGTCGCGGAGAGACGAAGCAGTTCGGCTACGGGTCTATCCTAGTCCCGCTTATCCTAGAACGAGTGCCAGCCATGCGGCTGCAGACGATGGCCGTGGATGCTCCTAGGGATCCTCGGGAGACGAGGGCCACACGATGGGCTCGCATCATGCCACGCGGAGGTGGTGGCCGGCCACATGCCTGGGGGGCATTCTTCCGGGACTGGCTAGATCAGCAGGTTGTCTTCGTGGAGGACTGGCCATACGCGGGTATGGATTTCCGCAATGATCCTGATATGGCGCTGCCCCCAGGGGAACAGTGGGATGATGCAGGTATAACCCTTGACTTTTTGAGTTTTGTAATGTTTTTGAATTTTTCATGTACATGTCCTAATAAATGTCATGGTATGCAGATGTGGGGCCCACTAGACCGATTGGCCTGGCTGCCGAGGCACGGAGAGAGGGACAGGGAGCTGGAGCCCTGGCCTTAGTCCCTCCAGGGGTTGACACGTCAGAGACTGTAGCTCGCAACCTTGAGGGGTTGCTGGAGGGAGTGCCTGACTACCAGGGGGTCGAGGAGGTCCCTTTAGGGCACCAGATCCATACAGTGGGGGTGGAACCCAGGGTGCACCGTCTTCTGAGGCGGGTAGCACGAGCGGCTGTGTACTACAGAGAGCACCACCCGGATCAATAGTCGCCTAGGCTTTATTTCCACTGTTATTTTGAGACACATGACTCAGATGCACTGATTTTGGACATATACACTTATTTTTGAGCGCCTTAGTGCGCCACACGATATATATATATATACATACCGGCTTTTTGGATGGATCATGGTTACATGTGATGATGTTTTGTTTATGTTATGCAATTGTTCAGTACAACTATGATCTCATGTATGAATTTGCACGACACATGACCCACGCATTTTATATTTTTAAACAAGCTTAAAGGCACACACATGCAAACTATGCTTGAAATGATTTATTTACATATGCTTTACTCTATTATGCTTTCTATGTCTTCTTGTATGATGTTATCTGTTACGCAAATGTCTATCTAACACATGATTTGCCAATGCATCAGTCAACGTATTCAATCGTCTGGGAATGTGTTGATAAGTAATGTAATCAAAGTTCCGTTCCAACAATCTTACACGTAGGTACAACCTTAGTATGCGTTGGTCTCTGACGGAATATCGCCCGTTAAGTTGATGGACGACCAGCTGGGAGTCCAGGTTCACCACCAATTCTCGGATGCCGAGGTCAACTGCTTCGGCAAGTAACTCAATTACAGCGCTGTATTCGGCAACGTTGTTAGTGGTACGACCTAGGCAGACACCCTGAAGGTCTAACAATTCTCCGTGAGGATCGTAGATCACCCACGCCGCAGATGACAAATTGCAAGTACTACGGCAGGCGCCATCAGCGAAACCAACATAAGGTGCACTAGACATCTGCATGAGAAGAAGAAAACACAATAAGAGGCAAACACGCTTTCACACCAAAGCAAAAACGAAATCATGCACAACACACAAAACACACGTATATACAAAGTGAGTGCGCGAAGTTATGCATAATATTTCTTCAGATACAGCCCGTTGCGGGGCTTGTCAAGAGGATTTCCTTCATAATCAATCAACTCATATGCGCCCTTTTGCAAAATTCTTTTCACGATGTAGGGACCTAACCACATAGATTCGAGTTTCCCTGCCCCCAGCTTATCCTTAGCTTGATCGTAGAGCAGTACTAAATCTCCCTCAACAAAGGAACGAGGATGAATATTCTGGTCGAAGTGAGCCTTGACTCTCTTCTTTTGCGCTTCGATAGCCAGAGAAGCCAAACGACGAGTCTCGTCTAACCGTTCTAGGTAAAGAAGCCGTTCCTCCACCGGAGTGGTGTTGGGAAGTAACTCGACAGCTAATTTTAATGAAGGAATCTCGCATTCGATGGGAAGGGTAGCCTCCAGTCCATAAACCAACTGGAAAGGAGTGAAACCGGTGGCATCCTTCACAGAAGTCCGGTAGGCCCACAAGGCTGGGAAAAGCATAAGGTGCTAGTTAGACTTGTGCGTATTGACGGTGCGCTGAAGCATGGTGATCAACACTTTGTTCACGGCTTCAACTTGACCGTTAGATTGTGGATAGTACGGTGACGAACTATCTTGGCGCAAGCCTAGTTGGGTCGTTAGCTCCGTCATCATATGATTTCGGAAATGCTTTCCATGATCTGTAACGATAGCCTGAGGGACTCCGAAACGAGTGATAACATGATTGAATAAAAACTGCGCCGCTGTGTGACCGTCTTCGTTCAATGTAGGCATCGCTTCGGCCCACTTGGTGAAATAATCCACAGCAACGATAATGTACCCATGCCCCCCGGCCGAACGAGGGTTACAGGATGTATAATCGATGCCCCATTTGGCAAATGGACCGACGGTTACAACAGGGTGCAGTGGTGCAACAGGTGCACGCATCTTCCGGTGGTAAACCTGGCATTCGTGACATGCACGTACAGCAAGGATGCAATCCTTGAAGATGGAAGGCCAGAAATAACCAGCACGGAGGATCTTCTGGGCGGTAGCATATCCGGACATATGGCCGCCACAAGCGCCGGAGTGGCAGTCATTCAAGACTCGCTCAGCCTCCTCGAGAGTTAAACATCGGCGAAGAACAGAATCGACGCCGAGGCGGTACAGGGTATCGCCCAAGATACGATATGGTTGAGCTTGGTGACGAATTCGTCGTCGAGCATCTTTCGATACATTGGGACGGAACGAAGACGTTTGTAAATATACGATAATATCCCCGTACCACGGGTCGAGGGTGCTGATGAGAAACAAAGTTTCATCCGGAATATGCTCTTCTGAGCGGGATGGTGCAGAGTGAGATGGTAAGGAACAGAGCAGTTCAGCAAAGACCAGAGATTTCTTAGACTTGGCTGCAGTGAATTCCAAGTCGAACTCTTGGAGGATTACAATCCACTTCGAGTATTTGCCCCCCAGCAGCTGACGTGACAAAATGTAGGTCATGGGGTTGCAATCAGAGATCACGGTCGTTGTGCGCAACAGGATATAATGCCGGAATCGTTGGACGGCACAGACAGCTGCCAATGCCAACTTCTCGACGTATGCGTAGCGAGTTTCCGTATCCAGAAGGTTGCGGCTAAGATAATAGATAACATGCTCGGTGCCAGCATCATCGTCCTGCACTAGAACCATACCGATGGTGGTGTCAGCGGCAGCTAAATAGAGAATGTAGTCGCGGTGATAGTTCGGAGGTCTTAAGAGCGGAGCTGAGACAAGAAGGTCTTTAAGGCGCTCAAAAGACTCCTGGGCGATGGCATCCCAACGAAAGGGTGTGTCTCGCTTTAATAACCGCGTGAAGCCTTTAGCCACCTCGGCATAATTCGGGATAAATCGTCTGAGAAAATTAGCTTTCCCTTGCAAGCTCTGCAATTGCTGCAAAGAGGCAGGGGGAGGAAGATTCAAAATGGCCTCGACTTTGAGGGGATCCAGACGGATGCCTTCCCGGGAGACGATAAACCCGAGTAGTCGGCCAGCTTCCACGCAAAAGACACACTTATGCGGATTAAGTCGAATACGGTAGTGTCGACAGCGGAGGAAGATTTCACGTAAATGAGATGGATGGTCTTGACGTTTAGCTGAATGAGCTGGGAGGTCATCCAGGTAAGGCTGTACGATGTGTCGGATATCATGAAAAGCATACGACATCGCACGCTGGAAAGTGGCACCGGCATTTTTGAGACCGAAAGGGAGCTTTTTATAAGCAAAGGTACCCCAAGGACAAATGAAAGCTGTCTTGTGCTGGTCTGCTGGGGCTATGTTGATCTGGTTGTAACCAGAGAAGCCGTCCATAAAGGAATAAATCTCACTTCCTGCGCAGTCGTCAATGAGTTGATCAATAAAAGGCGTAGGAAAGTTATCTTTTGGACAGGCGCGATTAATATCGCGGTAGTCAACACAGACCCGAATAGTGCCCTGCTTTTTATTCATAGGGACTATGTTAGATACCCATTCCGTGAGAGGAATGGCATAGATGAAACCAGCTCGAAGAAGCTTTTCAACCTCGGCCTTGATGGCTGCTGCCTTTCGAGGGTGCACCGGACGTAAACGCTGACGAACAGGTTTGGCGCCTGGATAAGTAGGAATTTCGTGCACCACAATACTAGGGTCGATGCCAGGCATTTCCTCGTAAGACCATGCAAAGACATCCCAGAATTCACGAAATAGAGCGGTATAAAGTTGAACTTCCTCAGGAGTGCATGTGACTCCAATGAAAATATTCTCGACAATCCCTGGTTTGACAGAGATGTCGATTGGCTGGGTTTGCGTTATATTTCCCAAATTGCCTTCTGACGACACTTGATATAGCTGGACAGGCGTTTGGAGAGGCGGAGATGGGACACATGAAGCAAACCGCTCGAGACATGCGGCCATTTCCGGATGGGGAGGGAGAAACGAAGAGCGATGGTGGTGATCTGACCAAGGGAGCTCTTCTAGGGACATAATCTCTATAATGGCCTCATCGGACGGGAAAATCTCTTTCAAAGGGTCCGAAGTAGGCTCATCTCCTAACCATGGGAAATGATCATATGAATCGGGGACACTGCTTGGAAGAGCAGGTTCCGGGGGTGGAGCCGATGCAGCGACAATCTCGATGTAATTGAGCTTGGCGGGACTCAATGGCATCATATCGCCCCAAGAGTCTTCCTGATTCGGGGGAGGAAGAACCCATGGATCTGAACGTACAGAGATCATATTGATAGAGGCGAAATTGGGAGGTGGGAGGGGAAAAACTCCCATCAAAGCAGGATCTTTGAAAAGTCCGGCTCCCACACATTCTAAGGACTTGGAGGTATGCTCCACAAATGGCACGTTACCTTCGGAGGAAGAGGCGAAGAAAGAGAGTTGGTCCACCGTGACAATCTTTCCTTGGTGAGGGAAACGAATGACACGGAATAAGGACGCTACGGCCTGCATGGCATAAGTCCAGCTGCGGCCGAGGAGGAGGTTGTATGTGAGATTTGCGTCAACGACCTCTACCTCTACTTCGACTGTCTTACCTTCTAAGGAAATGGGTAATCGTTGGAGAATACCGTAAGGGCGAGATTCTCTTCCATCGAACGCTTCTAGGGTCGTAGGAGACTGACTCAAAGCGGGGGAACCAATAGCCTTCCAGCAAGCGACTGACATGATACAGGTTGAGGCGCCTTCATCAATAACGGTACGATGAATCGTTTTGCTATTAATGATGACCTGGATAAGGAATGCTACTTGGTGAGGCAGTCTCTGGGAAAAACTCTCGAGATCAAAAGTAATCAAATCCGAATCTGCCGGGTCGATGCCACCAATGGCTGATAGCAGGGACTTCCTCTGTGAGGGGCAGCTCTGGAGGACTTCTAACGCGGACATAGCAGACGGAGCCTGAGCTAAGTCCTCGACAATGCTATAGTGCTGGGCGGCACGAGCATTGGGGTTATAGGATGACTTCCTGAGTACACCTTTAGGAGGGGGTCGGGGGATCGTCTCAGCGCTGGGCCGTTCGATGTGAAGGGGACCAGAACTGGACGGAGGGGCGCTGGAGGGAATCTCCAGCTCCTTCTCGGCTGAAGAAGGATAATCTTTTGCTCGAGTCAAAACATGGATGGGAATGGTGCCAGCCATGAACACTTGAGAACCGAACGAGGAAGAGGACTGAGAGGGGTCAGTCACATGATGCGTCTGTTGGGAAGGGAAAGGTTCTTTCAACACGGCAGGAGGTCCAGGAGCGCCTTTCAATAACCGACTAACCTCGGACCGCCTAGGGCAGTCTTTGGTATAGTGATCTTCCTCACAGATGAGGCAAGGATACTTAGGTTTTCGCTTGGCTCCATCTTCAGATAAATTTTTAGAAGGTTCCTGCTTGGGTTGTTTATTCTCATTTTTCGGTTTTCCTTTCCCCTTCCCTTTCCCTTTCGAGGATTTATCCGCCGCGGTGGACTGAACGACGTTAACCTCTGAGGTATCAACAGAATTCGATGGGCCCTGAGAAGCATTTTCATTGGAAGCATTTTGCTTTTGCTTTCCAGGGTTTGTGGAGGATTTCTTCGACGACGAATTGACAGAGCCAATGACTCCATCTACTGATGGTTTCGGCGGAGCCTTGGTCTGCCCAGGCCTCGGAGCATCTGGCAAATACTCATATAGAGTACCTGACTGAGAATAGACCAAGTCTAGGTACTGAGCTCGCGCGATCGCTTGCTCTTCAGTTACACAAGCTCCCATGGCAATATCTTTTGCAATTTTGGGCACAAAGGAGGTTGTAAACCAGTCGGTCAGGAGTTGATCAAGAATCCAGAATTTGATCAAACGACGACGCCTTCTCCATTCATGTATATGATCAGAGATGTGCGTAGCCGTGTCCTGTTTCAAAGACGTGAGGAGATTAGTCCCAGTCTCGTACCGAATGGGCAACTGAAAATGGGTTAAAAATGCCATAGCTAACGAGTTGAAGTCTTGAAACATACCGCGATTCAGCTCAATATACCATTTTGCAGCTGCATCGGTGAGAGTCCTCTGAAAGAGGCGAAGCCGGATAGAGTCATCAAGCCATGAGTTTGATGAACACCAAAGATGATAAGTCATAACATGTGCTTGAGGATCCTCTCCTGCCTTACCGTCAAACTTTGGACAATCACCAGGTATTTTAGTCGGAACCGGCGGCCAATATGGATTATGCAAAATGGGATCATTTGTTAACTTGGACACATCCGGAAGTTCCAACGTCGCTAAAAATGGCAGCTGAGGATTAAAGGACATCCGAGGCTGAGGGTTCGAAGCAGTATTAGGGTTCCAACCAGATGGTGGTTTCCCCCAGGGATCTTGTCCAGATGGACCTGGCCCGAAAGGGCCTGGAGCATAAGAACTTTGTCCCGACGGGCCTGGCCCGAAAGGGCCAGGCGCATAAGGACCTTGTCCCGACGGGCCTGGCCCAAAAGGGCCGGGCGCGTAGGGTCCTGGTCCAGAGGGGTTCTGTCCATACGGATTTTGTCCATATGCGGACGATTGACCCTGATACTGCCCCCCAGCACCCCATGTATTAGCAGCTTGGCCCGCAGGTGCACCATATTGATAGTTTTGGTAAGGAGTGACCTGTGGTTGCTGATAATTTTGATAAGGAGCAAACTGATTCTGCCCCTGGGGTTGCTGGTAGCCATATGGTTGCTGGGCCCCATACGGAGCCTGATAGGCAGGCTGCGTTTGGTAAGGAGGTTGATAACCTGTTTGAGTTTGAGGCCCAGGGTAATGTCCTTGAACCGGCTGGGGTTGAACCATCTGTCCCGAAGGTTGACTTGGTTGGATTTGAGATGGGCCTGGTTGGCCAGCAGGATAAACTTGCTGGGTACCAGGTTGTCCATGCGCCACCAAGGGTTGTCTTTGCGGAACGGATGACTGAGCTGGCTGGATAGCTGGTTGACGCCGGGGTTGGCCAGCTTGTCCAGCTGGACGATAAGGGCGGACAGCGGGTTGACCTTGCTGCGTAGAAGGTTGGCCCGTTTGCCCCCCAGGGTGACCAGACTGAGCAGAGGGCTGGGCTTGCTGCATAGCATGCTGCCCTCCTTGGTGCATAGGCTGAGCAGAGGGTTGGCCTTGCTGTATAGCAGGTTGCCCCCCTTGCCCAGAAGGATTCATGGATTGAGCAGTGGGTTGACCCTGCTGAACATAGGGTTGCCCACCCTGCCCAAGAGGATATCCCTGCTGGACTGCTGGTTGATTTTGAGGATTATAAACTGACCCAGTTTGTCCAGATGGGTACCCTTGCTGGAAACTGGGTTGGCCTTGCTGAATGTAAGGCTGCCCTGGTTGTCCAGTTGGGTAACTTTGCTGAGTACCAGGTTGCCCTGGATACCCAGTAGGTTGACTTTGATATGAATACGACGGACCTCCAATGGCCGAGGGTTGTCCCTGGTAGGGTTGTCCCTGTGGGCCCCCAGATTGTCCTGGGTAAGGCGGGCCGTAAAGTGGTTGCCCTTGAGGGGTTTGCACATAAGGCGGCTGGCCTTGATTGGGTGGTCCTTGAGGCTGCACGGGAGGATCCCGGTTCCCATAAAAAACATGAGAGGTGGGATCGTACCTCACGTTCAAAGGTTCCTCGTTTTCTTCGAAAGGACGATGAGGGAGGATCGAAACGTTCTCGAGGTACTGACCATTCGCATCATAATAAAAGAACGAACCTTCGTAATCTGGATCCGTAATAGGCTGCCCAAAGGCATCATACGGCCCCGATCCTGGAACACCGCCAGAAGAGGGTTGAGCACTTTGGGCAGGGTCGATGACTCTAGACAAAACCTCAGGTTGGCTACTATTCACTTGAGCGTGAGAAGAGCCAGCTCCTGGGTTTGTAGATGAAGATGCTGTGACAGCACTAACGACTGGAGTAGAATAGGCCACACAAACAGTTGGAGTTGTGGGAACTGAGGTAACCGATGTGGTATGAGGTTGTGAAACAAAAGGCCCAGTGGTCGGAGTGACATTAGGATCCCACATAGTCGATGCAGGCATTTTAGCAGCCATCTTATCCCTCATTTGTCGATATCGAGGAGGGAGGGAGGCAGAGGCTGAGATGGGAGTAGAGACGCTCGAAACCACAGGTGTTTCACTGACACTGGGAGATGTCTCCCCCGAGGTAGACATTGGAGACGACATACCGGGAGGGGTATGAAAAAGGTCTTCGTCGCCTTCCCAAGAAGGGCTCCAATCTTCTACGTAATCCGCGTCGCCTGGGGCACGTACGTTGATGGGCTGGATACTCGGAATGACAGGAAGAGTATCGCTTACAACTGGTACCTCAGGAGCAACCGAAGATGGAGAGCCTTGATCGCTTGGATCGGGGGTGGACGGGTCAGCCAGGATGACAAACCCCACACAAAAACCTAAGGGAAACTAACGATAGACAACCCTACTCAAACTAGCGCACACAAGATCTAACAGGAAATGTTATCGTGGCCGAATAAATTTTTTAAGACATTGGAATTAGATTTGACCTTTTCATGTTTCAAGAGTCGAGAAAAGGACGAAAAGATGACTCCAGTCTCCTTCGAATGTTTAATGAGCACGAAGTGACAAGACGCTCACTTACACCTTTTCATTTAGGGAGTCCGAAAAGGATCAAAAGTGACTGCTCTGGAGATTCTAGGTAAAAAGGTATGCCAGACTTTTCGCAAAACCACAGAATACTTTTTAGGGTACGGGTGGTCAATCTTCGTGAATGTTGTGTTCACTGCATTGCGAATCGTAAGGCGGCAGACTCGGCTTCCTATGGATCAAGGATAAAAGCCTAGTGGGGTCTCCCTATATACGCGACGGTACGTGGGAGCACAGTCCGTGTTAGACCACTATCGAGTCACAGAAGGAGGAATCACCCAACCGTAATGTGAAACAACAGTGACTATGTTTAAAGACGCCGGAACACGTCTCTAACCTAGACCTCTAGATGTTTGCGTTTAGTTCCAATGCGTTTTTAGATTCATTCGGTTCATTTTATAGTTGATCTTGAGATTAAGTTTCGATTTCAGGTCCTATCGTATGTTCTCTCACAATTACCTAGATGCAAACTACATGCCAAAGAGAATCATTTTGTTCGATGAATTCTAGCTATGGAAGAGTAAAGAGATTTCAATCAAACAAAACGAACACAATCAATCAAGCAGCCTAATGCAACTAAAAGCGAGGAAAGGAAACTTTTTTCTTTTGAAAATGCAAATCAATGAAACATTCTTTTCCTTTCAATTTTTTAAAAGCAAAGCCACTAGTTTGATTTTCTTTCAGTGACACAAAGCATCTAAAATAATTTGGAGGAACTAGAACACCAAGCAAAATGCAATTGCCTAATGAAAGCACACAAAGTTCCCAAAACACTTCAACAAAGATTTCCAAATGAAAAAGGAAAACTAAGCTCCGCACGAGCTATGTGATCTAAGCTCGGCAAGACAAGCAAGGATTGAAACAAGGGGGAAAGCGAGAACTTGCACGAAAACACAACCAAAAACACTCCAACAATCGCTGAACAAGTGCACTCAACAAATCTGAAGTTGGCTGGTCAAACGAGAAAACAAAATCCTTACGGAAGGCTTGACACACACACGGCCGCTAGATACCCCAGGGCTAGAGTGCAAAATCAACAGAAAAGGGCAAACACCCGAAGGATGAGAGTTACAACCAGTCAATTAGAGACTCAAAACCATTCAGCAATCGAAAAAGTGACGGTGCAAACACAAACCAAGCAGCGAAAGCAAAAGGGAAGGTATCCGCAAAACCAAAAACTGAGCAAAAACGGAACCCTATGGATCCAGACTCCGCAATCAAGGAGTTCAGAGTTCAGACAGTGAAAAGCAAGTCACAAAGCAGGTGGAGAGAAGAAGGGATAGTCAAAGCAAGAGGTTCAGGAGGCTATTTTGGTCAAAAATGAACTTTACAGGACCAGCGCGGGTAGCCTTCAGCAACTCGGCGCTGACAGGAGGAGGCCTGTAGCAACTTTGCGACGTCAGCGCGGAAGGACAAGGATAAAGCGCGCTGTCTCAGAAAAACGAGGTCAGCGCGGAAAGAAACCACACAGACGCGATGACACAGATCACAAAGAAGCGGGGGCGCGATGCCAGCGCGGAAGGACACGAGTAAAGCGCGCTGTCTCTAAAAACGAGGTCAGCGCGACTGTTAGACGTAAAGGCGCGATGAAAAGGATACCAAAGGAACAGGGGCGCGATGCCAGCGCGACTGTTCTGAATTAAAGCGCGCTGAGGATGAAAAACAAGCAAAGCCAAAGCAAAAACTTCCCAAACCAAAGGCAAGAGCCTTCTAACAATCAAGAAACTTCCCAGATGTACCCAGAAAGTTTATAAGCAGAAAGACAATCCCAGAATCTCGGAAAAAGAGACCAATCAAAGTCAAACACAAAAGTGGACTCAAGAGACAAAAAGGCTGGTCCCCAGCGTAGTCGCCAAATTGTTGGAGAGGTAAATCCCCTCTACGGATAGAGGCGATCCCTACTAGCCCAGCAAGGGTCTAGCAACAATCAAACAATGCTGCTATGCATGTTCCTAATTACAATTAAACAAGAGGTAAAGAGCACCTACGTGGATTGCTGCGCTGTCGTTTGACGAAGAGATGCTGCCTTCGCTCCTTCGCTTTCGCTGGTCACAATCCTCCGCGATCTCCGCGAATAGATACCTGCACACACGAAGAGGAAACAAACACAAGCGTGAAATCTAATAAAAGCAACCATACATCAGTCAGAAAAGATGTAATTCACATTCAACCATTGCAAGTACAAACGAGAATGGAACAATAATAGCAGTCATCTATTATTAATCAGAATAGAGAAGAGTACAACCAAATGTTCTGACGTTGGTAACCTTCTCAGGAGGGGCCGGTCAGCATGTATCTCAAGCATTCACCTTTGAGGATGATTCTCCCAAGACAAACAACTCTCTCTCACATACAAGCAACACAAAACAACCTTCCCTAAGCAATCAACCACTTCCACACCTAGCACACCAAATACCTATAGTAGCAGCAATCTGAGCACTATAAGCTCTATACAATCCAAGCTATGTCTAACTAGCTACTCATGGTAATGGTGGGAGTTTATATAGGAGAAAGAGCCTCCTAAAAAGGTGGAAGGATGAGCTTATCCTTGAGGGAAGTGGTTGCAAAGAGTCGAACAGACATGCCATAGAAGGGAGTCGACATGCACAAAGCTAACAACCAAGCCTGGAGTGATCTGGAAGGCTGGTTGTTTGAACAAATTCGCCCAAACTGGATCAGCGCGGATTATGAGGCAACTGACGCGATGTCGCCGCGTCTACATAACTGGGACAGTCATATCAGCGCGGAAGAACACGGGAAAGGCGCGCTGGCGACCAGCGCGGGAAAGTGATGTCCTTCCGAGCTGGCAGCGCACGGAATACACTATGGAGCGCCAGTCATCGCGGGTATTTCGCAAACAGACGCGCTGATGAATAGAACTTTAGAAAAATGGGTTTTTGGGCCAGTTCAGAAGGCATGAACTTAGTGATTGGCACAGCAGGGTGACTGACAGGAAGGCAGTGACAAATTACTGTGTAACAATAGGAAACTCATAAAGGAGATATAGATAACTTACTACATGACCAAACGCTACTAGAGTGCTCCAAGCTAAGAAAACTAACTTTTTGAATCACTTCAGGATGGGGTGAGTGTTTCTTCAACGGCTCGCTTCCAAGAGGTGGAGGGGATCTCTCCAGGAAGTGGATGTGGTAGCATTCCTTCAAACAAATACTTCATTTTGTTGTCCTGGACCTCACAACCAATACCTGGGCAGGATAGAAATTCATTATGGAACACTTGATCTGAGAGACAGAAAGGTAGGGGCCACCTTTGAAATGTCTCCAGGTTGACAAATTTGGGCTGAATCCAGGTGGTGCTATGGTGAATGCAAAACCATATGACATGCAAATATTCATCAAGGATTGACCATGGGATTCAGGGAACAATCATTGTAACAATGAACATTTTGGCATACTAGTTAGTGAAGGATGCTTCATTGATTTCTATGTTGCTTGGGTCCCACAATGTTCTCCATAGGGTGTACATGTGTGCCAAGGGCTGATCATCTGAAATTGGTGCTGGTTATATCCATTTAGGAGGACACCACTTCATCATGACAAGAGAGATGACTAGATAACCATAGATGAAGTAAGCCACATGCTTATAAATTTCTTCACAAGCTTCGAACAATTCATTCAACAAGTAACTGCACCAATTCAACTTCTCTCCTTTATCGAATGCTTCAGCCACCGAGATAGTATATAAAGTGCATTCGCCCTTCATGTAGTGGTGCATAATATTCCCGTCTATCACATGACAAGAAAACTTTATTGAAGGCACATTAATCATATCAATGATGGCCCCCATGCCTCTGCATTGAGTAGCATATTTGGTATAAAAATTATTGTCCTTGGTCTTCTTACCACGCTTAGAGGTGGTTTTAAATGTAGACGAAACAAGCGCAACCATATAAGATAACCCTATGAACTTTTGGATATCACCGACATGTATCAGGTACTCTTGATCAAGCCATAAGGAGCCCAAATACAGTCGGCTGATAAGAAACTTCATGCATTACATAGTCGCACCTGAGGTGTCGAAGACAAGAAAATATCTCAAATTCATCAATGTGGACCTTTGTAATGCTCAGAAGCCCTTCTTCAGTCTTGAAGAATGATTGCCATATTTCCGGGTCATGGAATCTATGAGGACTTTGTGCTTGAGTGCAGGGAAATGGAAGGAATCGGATAAATCATTTTCTACTAGTGAAGCCTTCTCATACTTTCCAAGGAGATTTTCAATATCTATAATGTGGGGGTCTAATGGACTTGCAAGGATAGTTACTTTGGACACTCGAGTCATGGACACAACTCGTTGTCTATACACTATGGACATGGGAGACCGGAACTTGAACTGAGAACCAAGAGAATTCAACACCAGAGCCAAAGTAAGCAGCTCGACCACCTAACCTTTCATAATGGAGAGTTCAATATTGCCATGCAAACTATATAGAGAGACTTGACACGACGTCTGTGATTAGACTATTTAACTAATAAATATAGAAACTTGCTATACTTGATTCAAATCAATGTATTAATAGTGACTGTAACCTGGAATTGAGGTAGATGATGAAAAACCTCAAAAGGTGGGTGATGATTATGTCCAATTACTAAGAAATGATGACAAAACAAAAATGTGGATAACCAAAATGTGTCAGGTATATTACGAGAAATATATAAATCAAATTCGAAAAGACGTTGGAAATTATTATTGATTATGAAAGACCAAACGATTGCCACGTGCATTCCCCCGACCACAATCAGTTGTGGAGGGATGCACTTGACTAGACTAACAAACCAAACACAAGTACCTTTATTCACAACTAACCAACTGGCATAACTAACTCAACCTTAAACCGACCTAATTAACTCAATCATGAACCTAAATACGATCCCATTTCAAAGACCAAACAAGTCACTAAGAAGTTTGTGGGCCATGGAAGGGCTTCAGGTGTGCATTTTTCACCCATCCTGGCAAAAACATCTCATCTAGTTGCGCAAGCTTAATAGCTCCAGGGTCTCATACTTCCACAACAAGGAACAAGCCTAACCAATGCACTTGGATCTTGCCAGGATGCTTCAGAAACTTACTGTCATAGAGTAGAACTCGATCCCCAACTATGGAGGACTTTCTCTTGATGTGTCGGTTGTGCCATGCGTTTTGTCATTTCTTCTCAACAATTTGGTGAAAATCAGCTAGAAACTTGGCTTCATCTAACTTCCATAATTTGTTCAGCTTCTCAGCAAGTGACTCATCCTCTGTCATATGAGTAGCTTGTGCAATAAAATGATTGGGAACAATAAATTCAGCATGTACCACAACTTCTTGACCATAAACGAGTTGGAATGGAGTATATTTATGAAATCATTTGATGGTGGTATGGTAATCCAATAAGGTTTCTAGTACCCTCTTGTCCCAGTCATCTTTATTGACAAAACATATCTTGGTGAGGCCCTTCTCTAAGATATTTTTGAAAGATTTGATGGTACTGTTTTCCTGTTGATGATAAGGGTTGCTCTTATGATATTGAATCATGAAGTTCCACAACAATACGATGACCATCTCATTGATGAAATGAGTCCCCTGGTCGTTGGTGATGCTTTGAGGACACCCAAATCGAGTGATGGTATTTTCAAAATGAACCGCGCAGTGGTATCAACAGTACAATCTTTAACGGATGCATCCTCAGACCAACGGGTTAGGTATTCTGTAGCAGTAATAATGTAGCGAGTGTGAGAGTGGCGCACCAAAGGATTAATAGGCCACATGAATTCAACAACCCACTTTCTCGAATGCTTGGAACATGTGTATAGGATGCAGGGGAAGTTCATCCTTGTGCAATGGTCACCCCACCTGTTGGCAGAATTCACATTTCTTGACATACTCCTTTACATCTATGAAGAGTGTGGGCCACCAGATCCCTAGATGCAATAATTTTCTTACGGTAGATTTTCACCCTACATGTCCTCCTGCAACTCCATAGTAGCACATCCTCCTTTTCATGGTTGAGGACACATCGTCATAATATCTTATCGAGCCCTATCTTGTACAATTAACCTACAATCAGTTGGTAATCCATGGCTCGAACCACCATATGAATCCTATGTTTTGTCGTGTACTCATCTAAGAATTTTCCAGTGGCCAAGAATAGTGCAATGCCTTCTAAGTAATCGGGGACAAATTCAGCCCGGAACAAATCTACGTCTGATAATTGGTCATCCACTGACCCTTCTGCTTCACCCAAATCTGGTCGGGAGAGATGGTTAGGTCTTGCATTTTTTCATCGTGGCTTCACGATGACTTCAAATGTAAACTCATGAAATAGAAAGAGCCATCTGCAAATCCTCCCTTCTAGGAAAATCTTATTTACCACTTCATCGTAGAGTGTCAGTAAAGAACTTAAAGGGACCACCCAAAAGATAGTATCTAAATTTATGCAAAGAGTACACCATAACAAGAGCTTCAAGTTCAGTAGTGGTGTAGTTATTCTCCATAGTAGAAAGTTTTCTATTAGTGAGACAAATTGGGTGATCCAAATTACCATCTCCAAGATGGAGAAAAGTAGCTCCCAAAGAGATCCCTGACGCATATATGTGGACATAAAATTATTTATTCCAATCCGATTAAACCAAGATTGGCGCACTTATAAGCTTCTCCTTTAATGTATCAAAGGCAACATCACATTTACTGGTCCAAGCAAAACACTCAAACTTATTCAACAACTTTTCCAATGGTGCAATAATTAGGGCATAATTACAGAGGAACCAACAATAGTATCATGTGTTCCCTAGAGTCGATCTTAAATGTTTAACACTAGTTGGTGGTGACATATTTAAAAGGGTCAACACATACTCCCTCCTTACAAACTGTATTCCCCAACAACATTCCAAAAGGGACAACGAAAATATAGTTCTTTAAGTTTAAAGAAATTTGTAATTTCCTGCAGTGATAAAACATTACCCCCAGTAAGCTGGAGTGCCTTGTCAATAAGTTATATACTATCCAATCATCCATGTATACCTTACGAAACTTATGAATGAAGTCATAAAATGCAACAATCGCAATCCTTGAAAACACTATGGGTGCATTCTTCAATCCAAACGACATGACATGATAAGCATAAGAGCCTCATTTAGTCGTAAAGGTAGCTTTCATCTTATCTTCTTTTGCAATGCGAACTTGGTGATAACCGAAAAACCCATTAGTGAAGGAATAAGCCTCATTATCTACAATGTTATCCAAGACCTCATCACTGAAAGGAGTAGGAAAGGGGTCGTGGAGGCAAGCATTGTTCAAGCTCTAGCAGTCTACATAGATACGGATCTCTTCGAAATCATTCTTATTATGTATGACAATCATACTAACCCAATTAGATTCATCAACCAGGAAGATGAGGCCAACTGCTAACATCTTATTGACTCTCTCTTTACCTTATCTTTGACTCTTGGGTATAGTTGATATGGTCGATGTTTTATTGGTCTTGCATCTAGCTTCAACACGATCTTCATGTCAACCAAATCTCCTTTAATTCCTTTGAGCTCTGCCATGGATGTAGGAAAAAGATCCTCATATTCCTTTAATATATCAAAGATCTCCTTAGTGGTCTTCTCATCCCAATAGTCGTTGATGGAAGCTAGTTTAGGTTTCTCTTTTGTCTTGATGTTGTGCGTCCATAGATTTATGGGTTGCAGATGCGGACCACTTGTAACAAGACCATCCTCTATGTCTCGTTCCCCTTCGGACTCCTTGAAAGTTAAGTGCCTCAATCCTTCCAAGTCGTCATCGTAGGGTTCGAGATTTACCTTCCCGCAAGCCACAACTTTATGGAATCCTAAGTCATAAATGTGGTTGAAGACATCTTGGTCATGGTGGTCCTCAGTAGGCTCTCTCGACAAGAACAAGACCCTCTTGACTACTTTCAAGGAAACTTCCATCCTCTAATCTTCATCTGCAAAGAAGAAATCACAAGCAAACAGGGTTGTCATGTGGTCCCACCCATTAGTCTGCCTTTTCATCTCTTCCTTAAGATACTAAGCCAGGGGGAATGTTCCCAAAGTGTGAATGAACTGATGCACCCACAGATCCTTAGAAAGTCCTTCTCTGGTCCATCTATCCCTGCATTTATGAATATGCTATTGAGGATCCACCTATCCCTCATATTTAGGAAAATTGGTGAAGTAACCTTTTGAGTACCCGAATTGGCATATCAATGCAAACTTTACTATTTCCCACCCTCAAATATTTTCACAATGAGCCCCACCACCTTGTCCGTGTCACTTGAAAGGAGATATCCAATAATTGTATCATGTGTGTATCTGCAATCTTAAAATCAACTTCCTTGAAAAAATCAATGACATGGCCCATACTGTTAAAAGTAGGGAAGTATTGTACCTCTGTACCAACCTACTGGACACGAAGAACAATTGTGCATCATCTAGAGTGTATCTCATGACCTCCTTGATTCCAATGATCCCACGCAGCATCTGAACCAACCTCTCAACTCTGAACACTCCTCTAGCTAATAGACCCATTAGCTGGAGGATTGAATAATCTTTTTGCTTCCCTATCATGAGCTGATATGATTGATCTAATAAGTTAGGTTCTTCTCTATCGTCTACTCACTTAGTATTTTTTACCTTGGTAGGGATCTAAGGGTTGAATCACCCTGATGTCATCCACATTGAAAGTCATTTTTTCCCTTTTTAGATCAATCACCACATAATTTTTGAAAGCCCAATCTATCCCCAACAGTGTAGGATAGGGGTCTTTATCTCTCATGATGTCTATGGCTTCAAAGTCTACATAGGTCTTCACTCCTACTATATCCACTTCCACATCCTTCAAGCATCCCACTAGGAGAAATATTGATTAGCCATACACAACTAAATTGGGGAGAATGTTAGTTTGGGTCTTCCCGGGGCTTCCCAGGTCTACCTTAGTAGAATGTTGACATCCGAGCCCAAATCTATCATAGAATCCTTGATCTGGAACCCCACAATCTGATCATTATCGACACATAATTACCTCCCTATCCTTTTCTTGTTATGTCGGACCTATCTAGAGTGACTTTCATGCAGATCTACAAAGATAAGCCCTTCCAAAAACTCCCCATCTTTAACAGTAGGCCTAAGCCTCTTAAGCAATTTCCCAACATCTGTTCATCATTCATGATCTGCAAGAAAAATTTGAACCATTCCACCATAGGTTGGGAGATGTCCTATGGGATCCTTAAACTTCTAGGCTTCGGTAGTTCTAGTTTCTCCCCCTATTGGTTATCGATCGATATCAACTGTTTGAAAATACGTGTAGCATCTCTATAATATTTCTTATGCTAGTTAGAGCCATAAGAGTGCTTTAGAAAAGAAAGCTTAATTACCACTAGTTGCTCGATGGCCCCAGATTCAGCTCTGTCTTCTTTCCTCCTTGAGTAAATATGTTAATATTTGACAACATAGTTGATTCAGGTTCCTGCAGTTCTGCATTAATTAATTTCGCTCCCCTCTATCGGTTGCGCTCCTTCCACCTAGTGATTAATTAGGGTAGTCCTCTGTTTTGCGTGTGTTGACTTTGCACTGGGAACACCAGGTATTTTGGGTAGCGGGAAATCTCGAGAAACATGTCCCTCCTAGTCACAATTATAGTAGTGTATCAGACCTATTCTCCCAGTTCTTCCCCTCCTTGTTCCTCCACCTCCTCGCCCTTGAGGAGCTTCATTGATTCTAAAGGTAGAATGATCTAGCCGGTCATCTAGAGCATCTAGGGCTCTACACTAATTCATGTGGTGAGGTGCAAAATTCACAGAAGACATTGTTCGGGACATTCAAATATTTCTATAAGATCTGGCAGAGGTGAGGAAGATGGCCATATGTTTGGTAGATTTCACAGTATTTGGTCGGAGATGCACCCTACTTGTTAGGAAAATCATGAAACTATGTGCGACCATGATATAAGACCTACCTACCAATTTGCACAACTCCGGCAACAGGTAAGGATGTAGAGGGACCCGTTGACATGGAGGGTGTACTTGGCCCCCTCATTCTCGGGCACTCTGTGGCGTGATTTCCTTCAACATGGAAATTGGTACACCATGCTTGGTGTCATGAAGGTCATGCTAGGTGCATATCTTTTAAATTCTCACTTAAGTCAATTATTTGGTGCTACAACCCAATAAGAGTAGGATCGTTGGAAATAGATCCCCCTTGGTGTTCATGAGGATACCCTTCCATAGCCTCAATATTGTTTTCTTGTTCAAGCACATCTCGTAGAGTGTCAATCTTCTACTAGGTTAGCAACATCCCAGTGAGTGGTAACGATGCTTTGATGAACCAATCCTGTTGGTGATTAGGATCGATGGGGTAACTTAGCTTTCCAATGGCATATTTAAACCATTGCATCATTTCCCATGTGGTTCCCCTTCTCCCTACTTAATATCCCATAGCTTAGACAACCCCTGTTGATTAGTCTGTGGAAGTTTGAATTATTGAACGAATACCCACTGAATTTAATCTACTGTAGGATTCTGATGCAAAGTAGACCACTTGATGAACCACATAAGGGATCTCTCCTTGAGAGTGGTATGAAACTCAATGTGTTTGGTGGCATATGGAGTCTGACGAGCTCTCTAGATAGCCTCACACAAGTACCAGTGTTGGTCGACATTCTTGTTCCCTCATCTAGAGAATTCGGGATATCGAGTGAAAGAACATGCCATGTTTCCAACTATTTTTGGTTGAAAAAGTGAGACAAGTATGAACCCCTATGAACTGGGTTGAAAAGATCATGGATAACTTAAGTAACAACTACTACCTCTACCACCGGAAGTACCAACCTTATAGGTACTATATACTTTCCAAACCTTTATGACTTTCACTAACTTTTAAAGAAATTGAGCAGGATTTCGATAAAGTACTAGGGGGAGGTCAATGGAAGTACTACCTGTGCTGCTGGGCAATGAGTTGTTACTCTCTGGGGACGTAACATCTTTGGAAAATAATTTATTCATCATGAAATACATTTATCCATCTGGGCCCAGACCTCGGTTTGTAGACCCTGATCCATCTGGTGTCTCCATCTCTCCTGGTGGGTGGCAATCTCTACTACTTCTTCCCATCTATCTCGCAGTAATGGACTCGACCCCTCCTATTAGGCCAGGTATCACCCTATCACTATCCTCCTCATTCTACAACCCGAGCCGACATGTCTCTCATTCTCATGCTTCCAAACTACTCAACAATGCTCCTACTTGGTGTAGCACTCTCTGTAGCCTATGGATTTCCTGTAAAGCCTTCTCTCGCCATTTCATAGCTCTCTGCACCCTCTTCTACACTCGTAGGTCTATGGCCTTCTGCAAATCATTTGTGTCCATCTCATCGACATTTTCATTGCTCGTAACCAGGTAACATTTCTCCCCCTATATCCCACCTTCATTTGAAGCTTTAAGCAGCCAATGATTAGCCCTTAAACGGGATTAGATTTTCTTCCACCATCAAGACCTTAACATAGAGGGGAATCTCCTTCAGCAACCTTCCCCACAACCTTGATCTAAACATAACCTCAGCCTTGGAAAAAGATAGATGGTCTTTTACTGTAAACTTGGTGATGTGGCTTTCTATTGTAGCTTGTACCCAAAAATCGACAACCCAAGTCAGGTCCGTACCAAGTCGGTGTAGCTCAACTAGATCAACAGAAGTCCAAGGATAGGAAGATGTACACTAACTGCTAGTCCCCCCTTTTGTCTACAGCCTTTGCAACTAGCTATAAATATATTTTGGGAACTTACACTAAAATATCTCACATTGATCACTCATGGTCTCCGCTTATAAAACTTCTTCCTTCACTTCCTTCACACCCTTCTGATGAAGTTGTGCTTGTTGGGAAATAAAATGATCCACCTACTCGTGCCACCAATCTTGAAGATATTTCTTAAAAATCCTTGACACCATGTTCTAGGTCCCTTAAAGAAATTTGAGGTCTCGACAACGAAACCATTTGTTGGCTCAAAATTGTAATAGATAAAGACCCTAGGTTCAAATTCAGGGGTCAACAAAGGATCTATTGTAGTCCAATAGAACATCGACATTTTCACCTTACTCATTAGGAATTAAGGTGTCTCACTCGAGGCGTGCCAAGACATAGATAGGAAAAGGTCCAAGAACATGCATCAATGAGTAGCATAACAAAAAAATCAATATCTGCATCTAGACTAGAAAATCTTATCCGCAAACGTGCCGCATGTGGAAAGTAGCGATTTATGATACAACAAGTGAGACAGATAACATTCAAGTCCATGCAAAAGAAAATTTAAAGGGGCCCATACAATTCAACGCATTGAGAGATATAGGGCAATCCCACAACTCCCATTCCATTCACATATATTGCATTATTACATTCTGGTACTGCAACCCTTAAGGAAAAATCAGAGTTATCACTACATAATTCAACTCAGAGAGAGAGAAGAGCAAGGAACAAACAATACTTCAATTAACACACCGTCAACATCTTAGTATAGGGTCCTCTCCTCTCCTCCTTTGTTATCTTTTCCCTTAGCTTTTATAGACTTCCTCCACTACCTCGCTTGGTTGAACTATCAATCATCCCTTTGGATACCACGATCTTTCGTCTTCAACGGCTTCTATGACTTAGCTTGGCTTGCACTTTTCCACACTTTCCTCTTGTCAACTTCAATGTCTGACAAATCTTGGATGATTCCTTTTCTTTTCCTTAGTGGCTTTTTGCGCAAACGCCTTTTGGTCAGATTCAGTCAAAACGTGTCAAAATTTTGTCTCCTAAAAACAAAGGACCCAACAAATAATTAATTACTTTAACCTAATTTAACAATTATTTCTAATTATTTTATTCTAAATTCTTATTTAACCTTTGTCTAAATTTAACCTTTTGCTAAATTTAACTTATATTCTTAATATCAATTTGACCTTTTCAAATAATTGTTTTATTTATTAATAACCTTAATCCAATTTATCAACTATTTCTAATTATTTTATTTGAAATTATTATTTCTCATCTTAACCTTTGACTAAATTTATTTCTCTTTAAACCTTACCCAATGGACCCCTAGTTGCCTCTGCTTATAAAAGAGGCTCTTCAGCGCTCACTTAATCATATAATTCTTTGGTCCTTGATGATGGATGGAGTAACGGATCAAAAACATTACATAGTTCACCTCCGGAAATATCTAACAACAATATGAATAACTGTGGAAGTCTCCGATCATTTAGATTACACAACTCAAACTTACTATTCCTACAAATCTATGTTGGAGTTCAATGAAAATTGACTAGATACTTATAAAGTGACCGAACCCAAAATACTCAAATATCATCCCTTAGTATGGAGTGAGGGAAATGAGGTGATTTTTTGGTTTTTGGAGTAGATTTTATCGAAAATCTAGTTAGAAAACAAATAGTCGAACTATTTGATCTTTTCGTTTTTTTTGGGGGCATATTTTCCAATTGATTTTGTTATAATTAGGTAGGGGATATTTTGAAATAATAAATTTGAGATATATTATTTGCACAATGCAATTATTTAAGAGAATTTTTTAACCATGGAATCCATTTAAATATTAAAAAATACTTTTTAACTCATAATAATAATAATAATTATCTAATTTTAACGTCATGGGCAACCCAGACAGCAAATGTATAAGACTCACTTATTTGTGAGACAAGGGACCCACCTCCGCCCAACCATTTGATTGCTAAATCTACAAAAACATACATACTCTACTCCACACAAAATGAAAAATCACAATCTCACCTAAAATTGAATTATAATTTCTACCAAAAAAAATTCTTCCCTAAAACGCTCCTTCCTTACCTCCGCCCCTTACCTCCGGTAACTTAGTTTTACCCATCAGATTTAACAAGTGGGTTGGATTGCAATTTCCAGCCGTGCCCGGGCTTGTACGTAAGCCGACCCGTCTGCCAAAAATGGGACATCCTCCATCACCAGGGGTCGGGGCATGTACCGGAGCCGTTTTCTTTATTCTGTGTTGATGTTTAAATCTCTCATTGATATGTGTGCCAATGCGAATAATACCAATGTCAGTTAATGTCATACCAATGCGAATAATACATAAAGTCAGGTAATGTCTTTTACCTCGTTCTACAGTCTAGCAACATGGTTGCCAATTTTGTTGATAAAAATTCCGAGGCAACCAGATCTTCCAAAAATCAGAACGTTGGGCCATGGCATGTCCAGTGCCGTGAGAATGGATCCGTGCAGTGTATTGTGATTGCGAGTAAAGGCACGGGCCCCGCGGATCGTCTTCCAGATTACTGCGCAAGGTAGGGCGGTCCGTCTTTCGCTTTCTTAAAAAGACTCTGCATTATTTGTATTGGATTGTTCCGGGATCCATCTTTATATCAAATCAATATCGCCTTTCCACTAGGGTTTGACTTCTTGGGCGATGGCCGGATCATAGACGAGCTTAATTACTTTGGGAATTGTGAGACGTGTATATATCACAAGACAGAAGTCGAGATTTTGGATAAGGTTCACCGTGATATGGCAGTGCCACGTCATTTTATGTGGTCCTTGCTGCTTCCACTGTGGGTAGTACCTAGTAACTTAGTACGTCGTTGCATTTATGGCAAGTTTGTAGTTTGGAGGCAAGGGTCATTGTAATGGTGACTTCGTAAAATATCTTTGTAAAATATCACTGTTTTTGTGTATTATTTATGATGAGGTTGGAGGCTTGTTTTATTTTATTTTATAATTGTTTGGTTGTTTTGTTGTTGTGGTGGTGAAGATAAGAAGTATTATATGATTTCATGTTTTTGTTTATTATCTATGAAGGTGGATTTTCGTTATATTATTTTAGGATTTTGTAGTTGGGGATTTTGATTAGAATCATAATTTTATTAGATCATGTTTATTTAAAGTAATATTAGTATTTGGTAATTTAAATAGTGGGAAAAGAGAGTTTAAATAAGAGTTGAGTGCTTTTATGAAGAGGTTGGATGTTGGGTAATCATTTTTTTTAATCTAACATTTGGTTATGTTAGAGTGGATTGTGAAACATCATTACATTGGTTGATATTTTTGTATTTTTTTTGTCTTTCTATTTGAAAAGATTTTAGAATAGATTCATATAAAAGAAATTATATTTATTAGTATTAATTTTATTATATTATGTTTATTTAAAGTTTTGTTTTTTTTTTAATGAAAAAAATCTAATATTATAATTGAAATTTATCTCTTATATGATGATGTTTATGTATATTGTTAAAAATACAATAATTTTTCCTATATAATTAAGTAATTATCTTACAACCAATCCAACAAATCATGCTTATTAATATTAGTTTTACTAGATTATATTTATTTAAGGTATTTTTAAAATCTATTATGCTGAAAAAATTGACATTATAATTGAAACTTATCTAGTATAGGGTGTTGTTTTATAAATTTATTGAAATATAATATTTTTCTTATATAATAAAATAATAACCTTAAGAGTTTTAATTAAAATAGAATTATGATTAACTTTTACATCAGTTTAAAATGACACTAAATCACTAGCTAAAAGTTCCATTATAATAAAACTTGGTTCATGTTAGACTTTTAACTATTCTTAAAAATTCCAACAAATTCCAACAATTAAATTCAGGTTTTCAAAAGAAAACATAGTTTGTTATAGGTTCAGTTTATTCCCTGCCCATCCAATATAGAAAAAACATATTTTCAATTGACTCATCAAAAAACTGGTATGTAGATCACAAACACATAAGAAAAGATAGATAAACACCTTGATAATAAGCCACTTTGAGGGGCCAACCCCCTTTACATCACATAAATGAAGAATTCTTGGATGATTCAAATGACAAGACCTCCTTGGTATATATATGAGTCTAAAGGGTCAAAATATAATTAGGGCCTACATAACAATAATAATGTAAGGACACAAAAATGACAATAGTGGGCTTCTATGGGGTACAACAATAACAATATAGGTGCTACACTAGTATTATGGGGACCTAACATGCCCCTCTCCTTCAAAAATCATTTTCCTCAATGCTTGAATAGTTTTTGATGCTTTTGTATAAAAAACCCATTCTCCCATGTAGAACCTTTAGTAGGTAAGTTCTTCCACTTAATGAGATACTCTAAAATTGATCGATTCCATAGTAGCTAGATTCTTTTTTCCATCATTGCTTCTGGCTCCAATATGATTTTTCCTTCCTTGTCGAGTTTTGGCAATATAGATTGAACTGGGAGCTTGTCACCTATAACATTATTTAAGCACGAAACATGGAAAATTGGGCATAATCGTGAAGATGCAAGTAGCTCCAATTTGTATGCCATAGTACTAATATTTTGCAACACCTTGTAAGGGCCATAGTACTAGGGTGATATTTTATTATCTTTCTTAGCTTGCTTGAGAGACATTTGTTTGTATGGTTGTAGTTGTAAAAATACCCAATTGTCCAAGTTAAAACTTCTTTCACTGTGATGTTGATATGCTTGTTATTTCATTTGATTATGTGCCAAAGTTAGGTTATCCTTTAAGAGTTAGAGAACTCGTTGTTGATGCCCTATGTGATCTTCCATTGCTTGAACTTTAGAATTGTCTCTTAGAGACAATGTGATGGATGACAGATAATATCCATAAAGCACCATAAATGGGGTCATTTCTGCTGCAGTATGGAAGGAAGTGGTATACCACCATTCTTCCAGAGGTAACCACTTGATCCATTGTGTTTGTTTATCAAATACAAAGCAACAAAGATATCCTTCCAAACATTTGTTCACTATCTCAGTTTTCCCATTAGATTGAGGATGATAAGATGAGTTATGAGTGAATCAAGTACCAAGACAAGAAAATAATTATGTCCAAAAACTTCCAGCGAAAATTGGATCTCTAACACTGACAATAATTATTAGGTTTCCATGTAGCTTTTTAACTATTTCCACAAATGTAGTAGCGACTATATTGGATTTGAAAGGATGAGATAGTGCACAAAAGTGTGCATACTTAGTAAGTCTATTAACTAGCACCACGATAACACTCTTTCCTTCAAACTTGGGTAGACATGTGATAAAATCCATTGAGACCTCCTCCCAATGTTGACTTGGAATGGTTGATGGTTGTAAAATACCCGGGGGCTTAATTGTTGATGAGCATTAGTATTGCAGCAAGGATGCTACAATTCCTGGGGCTACCGACTTTACTTCATCAACTCGGGGTTCATACAAACTTGGAGGTGACAGTGTTGTATACACAAAAAGATGTAATTGGTCTACTCTTGTCACTGCTTAGCTGGGCTGATAGACCACTAGGGTTTCTAAAACCATCATTTTATTGACTAGAAGAAGTCTGATTACCAACTAGAGAGGGAAAATTTACCCTAAATGAGAGAAAATAAATGCTGCCTAATTGCAAGAATGAAAGACTGAAAAAATGCTTGCAAAGTAACATGAAATCCTCTTTCTACTTGTTAACACACTTTGCTGGCAAAAGAACCCTACTTTAACCCTAATTTAACCCTACTTGTCACATGTGAGGTTTTAACTAATCTAAGCATGAAATATGATCTAGAGAGTACTAACTGTTGTGTGCATGAGTAAATATAAAATAACTCCTTTTTTAATACTTTTTCTTTATATATGTAAATGCTAATCTTTCCTTGTTCTTTGACAGGGGAGACAGGTGTGGAGGAAGAGGGGTATAATGGTTTTGATGTATTGGAGGTCAAGTAGGGCATTATCTTGGCTTCAGTGATGATTTTTCTCAATTCGGGCTCAAAACAGGCTACTACAGGTTTTCCTATAGGATGTATTAGTTCTCGTACAGGATACCCTATTTTACTACAGGAACATGCCGAAAGGTTAGTAAGTGGTATAGAAGGTGGTATGAGCTTGGGAAAGGTGAATACAGAGGGAATACGGCATGGAAGTGGTAGACACTACTCATAACTCAAGCAAAATCTTTAAGATGGTTGGATTTACTCAATGGAAAAGGTAAGTTTTCCTTATAAAAATAGAATTCAAATTGAGACCTTAGTGACTTTTGGCAATCATGGATGGATGTGGCTTCGATGAGGCTGATGATATGAGGTCTCCCTACAATGTAGAAGCTCCTACAACAACACACATCATTGTTTGCATTTATACATAAATTCATCTATAAACAAGAAGGGTTTATTCAATAGAAGAAAACATAGTTGTTACCATTTATTTGCTAAGTTCATGAATAGAAGTGCTTGAAATCAATACACAAGCACTATGAAATCAGTAAAAAACCTAAGAGATTAGGAATTCCAATTGCAACTTATCCTACGAAACTAATAGATAATGACCTAATTATCAAGAAACCCTAGATTATGTGGAAAAGCAAGAATTATGTTTTTTGGGTTGTATTGGAAGTGTTCCTCAAATCATGATCCATGAAAGGGAGAAAGGAGGTGGAAACCACTTGTCGGCAACCTTTCTGGAATATCTTCTTGTCACTACGATGCTACTGCTAGAACTGTTCACAAATGGAAACAAACTAATTAACCCTACCAATACTTGAAAATTAACAACACCAAAATCACTTCAACAGCTAACTATGAGTATAATCTAAGCATACCTCTACAAAAAGAGGAACCTCTGTTGCTAGGGTTGGGCCCTAACCCAAGAGCTTCAGCCCAATGTGTCAAATCAGTGCTGGATCAAGGGAATGCTTCTCATTTTCATTAAAATATAAAAAATACCCAAGAGTGCTCAATTACAATGCTTCAACTCGAAAATGATGCTTAGTTATCTTGAACAAAAAGTATGAATCCTAATGAGACTCTAGGCCTCTTTATTTATACAAATGAAGTTACCAACAACTTCCTTAAATTTAGGGAGGCTTGGCTCCCAATCTCGAGATCAACTAGTCTTCAACTATCACTAGCTTGGCTTCCAATGAACCTCATGACTCAGCTGCTTGCAACTTCAAGCTGATGAGATTTGATTGAGGAATCTTCAAGTGAGTGAGGAGTTAAAGAGGGAGATCCTATCTCCTAGAATCCCTCTTTCTTGTCTCATTTGAGTTCCTACACTTTAATTAGCCAAAATTTTCTCCAAAACCTACAATCAATGCACATTAGACCACTAGACATGACATCTCATTAAGAAAAGCATAGTTAAAAAATGTAAATAATTATGAGCAAAGTTGATTTTAGTAAGATGGAGGTGCATTAAGGTCCATATAATTTATCCATTGATGAGCCTCATCATCACCCCCTACTGAAAATGTTGCTCATCCTTTGAGCAACTCAATCTATGTCCATGTCTTTCATTGCTTTGGTGGCCTCCCTGACATTCTAGGTTTATGTTGTAGTCTCCTCCTCTTGTGGATAAAACCTTGCACTCTTCTCTATCTCCTCCCACTGCTTTCTGTCTTCTTATTCCTTTCTCCCCTCTAACATACCTAAAAGCAATGGTTGACTAAGTTTTAATCCAATCCAGTTGACTTTGAGTGTTTGTAATGCTTGCTTATACATTGGGGTTATTTCTAGTGCATCCCTCATTCTATCAGGAGAATGTCATTCTATGATCTTTAGGTTGTATGGTAAGGTGTTCCATCTCCTTTGGTAGGCTTGCTAGCTCTCATCCCCTAGCAATCTCATCATGTCTTCAAAATGAGTGACTACTTGTTCTTCAAAAAAGTATCTTGATGCAAGCTTGGGATCATTGGCAATGAGGTTTTGGGTGCTAATGAAAACCATTGAGGTAGGTTGTTCTGCTCTGATGAAAAGGGGTTCTACTTCTTCTCTTGCCAATACCCTTTTTATTTCTATGGCTCTGGTTGCCTCATGAATCATCCAAGATGCCAAGGCCATTAGTTGTAAGTCCCCTAGCTTTGGATTGGGGTCCCACACATTTAAATCTATTAGAGCCAAATTGTGTAGGTAGAATTAAGATATCTTTGCTCTATCCTCCAGGGTGCTTTGGTCACAGAGGTCAATGAATTTCCTGTAGTCTTGGAAATTCATAGTTCCTCTTTTTGCTAGGGTTTTTATTTGAAACTCCAACCATTTTTCTTTTAGGTATAAGGCATATGATTTTGCTGGCATCCTGCATTCAATTTCCATAGTTTCCAATTGGCCTTCCTTTTCTTGTAGTTGCTTTCTTAGCCATGTGTTCTTAGCCTCTAATTGAGATTTCACCATTTTTTCCCTGTCTCTTATGCTACTTAATTCTCTGCCCATTTCTTGCAACTTCTCTTCCATGTGACCTACATCCTCCACCCCTTTTGATTTAGAAATTTTCATCCATTGATGTGTCCTTGCTCTCTCTTTTTCAAGTTCAAAGAATAGAGGAATGGAAAAATTTTGTGGGATCACCCTACCCCCTTCAATGAATCTGTAGTAGGAGTTGAGGTTTGGTTGTGGGCTAGGATCCTTCAGCTCCTGGGACTCTCCCTCTATTGTTTCTTGAGTAATTTCTACCTCTTTTCCTTCCCTTTTCCCTTGCAACCTTTCCTGATCTTTTTTCTGTGTTTCCTGCAGTTTTGACAGGGTTTCTTGTAGGACTATTTTTGCTTCCTATAGTTCTGTCTGTGTTTCCTGTAGGATACCTTTCCCTTTTTGTGAAGGGGTCAATGGTTGTCTAACTTGTTTTGTTGAAGTTGACTTGGTAACAAGTCTCCTAATATAGGTGATTGGTGACTTAGGAGAATCTTGTTTTGATGTTTCTTCTTCTTCCTTCTTCTCTAGAGGGACTACTTCCTCTTTTTCTTTTAGTGAGTCCTCTATGATAATCAGAATCTTGGTAGGGGTTTGAGGTCTCCCTTGTTTTATCCGAGTGCTCTTCCTTGTTCTGAAGTAAAGGGGAGTTTTCCTCTGTCTCTTTCCCTTTGATTTGATAGGTGTACTTAGGGAAGTTAAAGCAATTGTTGCCTTCTTCTTTGTAGGCTCCGGAGACACCCTTGGTGATTCCTCTTCTTCCTTGCTCTATTTTTCAGAATTTTGTTCATCCTTCTGTACTTCATCCTCTGTTTCATCTGTGTCTGCCTCCTCTTTTTCATGCTCTTTTTCTTCTTCTCCCTCACTAGAAGTAGGGATTTTGTCATACTTAATGTCTTGAATTTCATCTTCTTCCTTCATGTATGCAAATGTTGACCATTTAATAGGGATTCTAAAATTGTTTAGAGCATCTTCCAGGATGAGTTTGATCAACTCATGATGTGCTAGCTGTTGATGTTTCCATTCTTGTACCTTGATGCTCATGTCTATTATTGATTTTAACGAAAAATAAGGTGCACTAAGTCTGTTATGAGGAGGTGTCTCCCCTCCAAATCTTAGCTCATGGAGGAGTCTAAAATGGTACCCATACACTACACTATATCTACCTTCATAGGAAATATACTTGATGATGTGATAACTTACTTCATTCCAAGGATATGGAATGCTTTCCCTTCTAACCCCATTTTTGTCTTCAATTAGTTCTTCTCCTTCCAAGAAAAAGCCCTTCTTGGAAAGAGTGTTGTTAGTTTTTTCCTCTTTTCTCCATTGCAATCCTAGGGGGAGTGTAGTTATCCTGCTAATACTCTCAGGGGTAATTGTTACTGACAAACCCCTCACTACAGCAGTGGCACTGGCTCTAGCTAGAGGTATGAGTGACATTGCAAATTCCCTAGCCACATCATCATCGTATCCCCTCAGTAGCTCAAAGAACCCCATCCATTGATGCCTTGTAAAGATTTCTATCACAGGAGGATGCTGGTGTATTCTAGTTGTGCTTGTGGGCTCTCTTTTGTTGAAACCCCCTGTCATATTTTCTTGCAATTTTTTGTCTAAATGAGGTTTGGGTGGCTATAGTTTAATAACTTTTGTAGGTGATGAGGGTTCAGAGTTTACCCTTCATTAACTTTCACAGAAATATGTCTATCTCTATGCGTACTACAAATACTTAAAAGAAATGAGGATTTATTCTTTTTTTTCTTTCTACAAATGAAAAACACAGAAGGTATGGCACCTACCTTCCTTTGCTATGCTCTAGTGATGAGAATTCTTGAATTGATGGCCCTCGGTGTCCACCTACAACACTGTGTGATAATTCTCCCTGTATCCTGTAGCTTTCCTGTAGTAACCTGTAGGTGCTCTTATTTCCTGTGGATGTTGACTGTTTCCGGTAGGTGCTCACTACAAGGAGGCCGAGAGTAACTTTTTCCTTTGATGACTTCACGAGGTTACCTCCACCTTCAGATCGTTGAAATAACCAATACTTTGCATAGGAGTCGTGATTATTTCTATTTGTGGATGATTTCATTGGGTGATGTGCTCGCTGGCTGAGTATGAATACCTCCTTTTGGATCATTGGTCCCACTACAAGTTCATCATACCACCTTTCCTCGTAATCATCTCCCACTTCTATTCACCATAACTTAACCACTTTTTCTAATCATTCCCCTTTTTTTTGAGGTGAACTTGCCACGTGTGTAGTTTGACTAACCCTTTACTTTTCATTATCGGACTGAGGGTGGCCAAGTTAACTGGCCACCTTCGCTTATGAAGTCATCTTCCTAAATATTCATATAACTTAATCATATTCATACCTATGAGGGAGTATTGGTTAGATGACATACCTGTTGGTCCTTTGCCTTACTGATGCATGCTGGAGAGTGGTGTCAATTTGTTGTTCTTGACCCAGTTGCATATTCTCAACTATTTTTTCTTCTTTTGCTGATGGTTTCTCTCTTTGATGATGTACATGTGCTGTCTTTTTTTGCTGCTGAGCTCTTGTTGCTGTTGAGATCTTGTTGTTGCTGAGCTCTAGAGGAGCTTCCTTATTTCTTTAGTCATTGTGTTGAAAGTGGGTTGGAGTTGCTGTGGTCTTTTTTGTGGAATAGGTTGCTACAGGATGTCTACAGGATATCCTGTAACTGTCTTTTTCTTGAATCTTTGCATCCTTTCTCTGCTCTAAAGTTGAATGGGTATTGGAATGAGTGTAAGGTGTGGTTATGGAGTGGAAGGTGAGGTAGGCTACTATTGGCATGCCCCTTTTTTATTTTATTTTCTCCTTTTTTCTTTTTCATATTTTCTAACTTGATTTTTTTTCTCTGATGGACACATGGGTGAAATGGTCATGAAGGGTGTTGGCTAAGGTGTGGTGAAGTCAATGGCTCTTTTCATATTCCAAAATAGGCACATGTTACCATTTTTCTATTGGACTTCCCTTCCTATACTTTTTCGAGACCTACTGTAATACCTAAAGGAAACTCCTGTAGTAATTACATCAAATCCTGTAGAAAACACATAATTGCTTTGAATTGGAATCTGGAGTTGAGTATGGATGTAAGAAAATGGGGATTATGGAGGAAATGAAATGGATGAAGGAAAGCATAGTGTGTTGTATGGCTTGCTGTCCTCTGTATCCTGTGCTCATCATCTTCTTGCAATCCTGAAAAAACAAAATTGTTATGAGTGATAGGTGTGAGGTCCTTGCCATTATTTTTGTATGTTTTTTCTTTATTTCCTTTTCTTTTTTTTTTGAAAGACAACTAGGCTACCTTGAAGGAGGTTTTCATCCTTTTTTCCTGACTTGGGTGCCTCAAAAGAGGTTTTCACCTAGAGATCTTTTATTTATATTTTTTTTGAAATACTCTTGGGCTGCCTTCAAGAGGTTTTCAACCCAAAAGTTACACTCAGGTGCCTCATGGAGGTTTTCACCTTGGTCTCTTTTATTTTATTTATTATTTATTTTTGTTTCTAAGAAATTGGTGAGGTGGAAGCTGAGACTCCTTTAATCACCATCACTACCTTGTTGATGCTACTGATGGATTCCTTCTTTGATAAGGGCTTTTTGTAGACTTTTAACCTGTACCCATTGAAAAGAAAAGGGATACCTTTTGCATCGATGGTTCTTATTTGAACAATGCCATTATCATGCCACTTTTATATCACATATGGTCCCAACCATCTGGGCATTAACTTGCCTTTGAAATCTTTGTACCGGGAATCATACAACAAGGCCCAATTGCCTTCTTGAAACAATTTGTCCTTGATATTTTTGTCATGCCAAATTTTCCTTTATACTTGAGTCACTTCTGTGTGCAGGAGGGCCTACATCCTAAATTCATCTAACCCATTCAGCTGGAGAAATATTTCTTGTTGTTCCCTTGTGACATCTAGATCCAATTGTGCTGCCATCCTTAAGGTGTTGTATTCAAATTCAATGGACAACAGGGCTTTCTTCCCATAGACCAACTCATAAGGAGTGAAGCTAGTGGTGGTCTTCCAAGTAGTATTGTAGGCCCAGGTGGCCTCCACCAATATGTCTGCCCAATCCTTTCTGCTGCTGCTAATCACTTTGGTCAGAATGCTTTCCAATGCTTGGTTGGTGACTTCCACTTGCCCATTAGCCCGTGGGTGGTAAGGAGTGGACTTTTTGTGCTTGATCTTATGCTGGCTTAACAAATTCTCAATCATGTGGGATGTAAATTGACTTCCTTGATCAGTGACCAACTCTCTAGGGTATCGAAACTTGTAAAACACATTATCCCTCAAGAATTCAACCACTTTTTCTTCTGTGGCTACCTTGAAAACTTTTGTCTCAACCCGCTTTGTTAAGTAGTCGATGCACACAATGATGTACTTCTTCTGTCTGGATGGAGGGTCAATGGTCCCGATGAAATCCATGCCCCACTTATCAAATGGTTCGAAATTCACTTGAGGTTGTAGAGGCATTTCATCCCTGGGGGTAGGTTTCCCCATCCTTTGGCACCGATCACACTAGCTGGTATACCTTTTTACATCTTGGTGGAGAGTGGGCCAATAATAGCCATCTTGTAGTACCTTGAATGCTATTCTTTTGGCTGCAAAGTGACCTCAACAAGGCCCATCACGACATGCCAGAAGGATGTCAAAAAATTCCTCCTCCCTGACACATCTTCTCAGGATTTGATCTGGAACCATCTTGAAGGGATTGCCCAAATCCAAGTGAATGGGGCATTTTTTCTTATGATTCTGCACTTTTCCTTGGAGAACAAATTTGGAGGCAACTGTGCATATACTAAGTAGTTTTCTATGTCAACAAACCATGGAGAGAGAACTGAAATGGTGAATAAATGTTCATCTAGTAGTTGATCATCAACCATTCCCTCCTCACCTGCAGGCAAAGTCAACATGGATAAAAAATATGCAACTACATTCTCTTTGCTAGGCTTATCAATAATAGTTAGATCAAATTATCATAATAAAAATAACCATCTAATAATCCAAGTATTTACATCAGGTTTCTTCATCAAATATTTAATTGCAGTATGGTCAGTATGTACAAATGTTTGGTAACTAGTAATGTAATGCCTAAATTTATTCAATGAATGGATAACAAATAGTATCTATTTTTCAGTTACTATGTAATTTAACTCAGCTTTGGACAGATTCTTGCTGATGAAGTAAATGGCATAAGGTAGCTTGTCATCTATCTGGCCTAGAGCTGCTTCTATAGCTTTGTGAGAGGCATAAACATGAATGTGAAAAGGAAGAGCCCAATTTGGACCTCAAAGAATAGGTGCAGTAGTCAACTTGTCCTTTAGGGTTTCTAGGGCCACTTGGAAGCTTTCTGACCATAAAACTTCAGAGTCTTTGGCCAATAATCCAAATAAGGGCGAGGCTATATTGTTGAAATATTTTATAAATCTCCTATAATATCTGGCTAAACCTAAGAAACTTCTAAAATCCCTCTACTTCTACAGAGCAGGGACCCTTTGTATGTTGGATATTCTATTTGGATCTACTTGCAGTCCTTCCTGGGATATTGAGTGACCTAGAACAGTCCCTGTAGTCATTAAGAATTCAATTTTTTCGGGACTAAGGGATAAGTTAATTTCAATGAATTTGTTTAACACCTTTCCGAGGTTAGAGAGAGCCTCCTGGAAATCACACCCATAGGGGGTGAAATCATCCATATAAATCTCTACTGAATCATGGACTAGCTCTGCAAAGATGCTCTGGACTACTCTCTAAAATGTGGCCAGGGCATTGCATAAACTAAAAGGAAGGACCCTATAATAAAAAGTACCCCAAGGAAAGGTGAAGGTGGTTTTATCCTAGTCCTCTGGTCTGATCTGGATTTGATTGTAACCACTGAATCCATCTAGGAAAGAGAAGAACTTCATTGCTTCCAGACCATCTAATACTTGGTCAATGAAAGGTAGAAGGAAATGGTCCTTCTTTGTGGCTTTGTTTAGCTCTCGGTAATCCACACAAATCCTCCACTTTCCATTTTTCTTTGGAACCAGAATCGGAGGAGACACCCACTCAATGTCTAAGACGGGGTAAATGAATTCCGCATCCAAAAACTTCTGCAGTTCCTTTTTGACTATATCCTTGAGGGATGGATTCATTCTCCTCTGGGGTTGGCAGAATGGCTTGCAACCTTCCTTGATGTAAATGTGGTGAGTACACACCGAAGGGTGCACTCCCTTCATTTCTTTGTAATTCCAAACAAAGGCATCCAAATTCTCTCTTAGCATGTTACATAACTCCTATTCTTGGTGTACAAAGAGAGAGGGGTTGATTTTCAATGCTCTTTTAGGGCCGAATTCTATCGTCTTGACACGAGTAGGGTTTGAATCACCTAAGCATAGATCAATCCGAGGTTCATCTTTGGCTTCCTTTACTTCTTCCACCAGAGACATGGTGTTGGGAGATTGATTTTAGAGGACGTGTTCAATCAGGTCACCTTCATCAAGTTGTCCCCCTCCTATGGTAGTTTCTAGGGTATAGATTGGGGAAGAGTAGACTTGATCTTCTTCCTCCTTTTCTAGCCATAAAGGTAAGTCATGCTCTAGGTATGGTTGAGAAGGAAGGTAAAAGACCAATTGTTATGACATATTCCCATTTTTGATGGTCATATTTCCAACCCTGCAGCTTATGTAGGCATCGACAGTGGCTAGCCAAGGCCTCCCAAGGATGAGAGGATAACAATTGAATTTTTTCTTAGGCTAGATAACTAAGAAGTCAGTAGGGTATTCCCAGGAATCATTGGAGACCATCACATCCTCAACAATTCCCTCAGGAGCTACTTTGGATTGGTTTGCAAGTTGCAAGATTGTTGTGGTCTTCCTTAATGATCCATGGAGATTCAACTTGAGCATAATGTCCTTAGTCATCACATTGATTGCAGCCTCACGATCAATCAAGGTATGGGGAACAATGGTGCCAGCGATGTGTACATCTACTATAGGACTCCCAGGATCTAGATACTTTGGGTAAACTACCCGCCCCAACATTAAGTCGGACAGTTGTCCAATGACATTAATGGTAGGGGTGTCTTTATTTTTCCTTCTTGGATGTTTAAAACACTTCTCTTTGATCATATTGTTGTAGATGGGGACATTTTGATAGCTTGGAGAAGCAATATTTTGACACACATATTTTTCAACTCACCCAGAAGTTTAGTCTCTTCTAGGGTATGCTAGATAGGATTGATTAGCCTTTTAGGAAAGGGAGGTGGATTCACTCTAGGTATACTTTCCTGTCTTTCCTCATCACGCTCCCTAGGTGGGGCTAGAGGTTGGTTATCCGGAAGCACTCTCCCAGACCTAAGGTTAATTTCATGAATTTCCACAGCATAGGCAGGGTAGGATGTTTCTCCACTGTAGACTTGCTATTTCTGTCTATTGTTCGTGTTCAGGTTTGGTTGGGCAGGCATCTGAGGTTGTTTAGGTGGAGTAGGGTGTAGGAGCTGTGGTTGAGATGGAGGTGAAGGAAATAGAGTTGGAGCTTGGTTGTATGGGGGCCTCCACCCTTGGGGTGGTGCATTCCACTGAGGTTGTGGAGGATTATATGGCTGAAATGGTTGGTTGTCTAATTGGGAATGGTATTGAGGTACAAAAGACTAGGGAGAAGGTGTAGACTAGGAAGGATGAGCAGGGGGCACTAAGGGGGAATGGATTAATTAGGGTTGTAATATGAATAGGATGACCCTTGCATGCCCTACTGGTATGTTCGAGGGCCATGAGGCCTCCTTTGATTTATGTAACAAAGTTGTTTAGTCACCCCTTCGGTTCCCTGATAGACAACTTTTAATCTAAGTAGAGAAGGGAACTTGTATGTGGAATGGTTTTCCTCACAGACCGAGCATATTTCTATAAGGTTCAATGGTCATTCATTCATGGGGTGCCTCCTTGTGCATCTAGGGTAGAAGATGGCTAATTCTCTCTCTGATTCCACCTCCTTCCTTTTGATCTGCATAGTGTCCATCTACAGAGCAAGGGTTTGTAACATTTCACTCTTAAAGTCTTTCAACATGTTCCCAATTTCACTTTTTATGGATTTATTGGAAGAGGATGAACTGGCCATCACTTGACTAGCCCTAGCCTTCTTTCTAGCTGCCCTAGAATGATTCTTGAAAACTGTCTTGATATCATCATTGGATAATTAGTAGATTTCCCCTCCGGACAACAAGTTTAGGGTTTCTAGGAGATCTTCCCTGATCCCCCTAAGAAGGAATAACTTAAGTGATTCAGGATCAAGGGTGCACCTGGCCCTTTTGTAGATGAGTTGGAATCTTTCCTCATAATCCTCTAAAGGTTCATCATGTCCCAAGGTCATTCTAAAAATTTCCTCTTTGGTATTTTTGGACCTACAGTAGTCCCTATACTTGTTGTTGTAGGCTTGCTGCATCTGAGAGTGGATGGGAATAATTTCAACTTCTGGTCATAAGAGGTGTAATCATAAGTTCTGCATATGACAACAAATTCAAACAAAAAAGTATTTGGATCTTATGAGGTCAATCCATGGAAGTGAGGAAGAGCAGAGGGGCTTATGTTTTTCATATTAGCATCTGCATTAGTTTCTCTGATGGGAAAATCACCCTCAAATCTTTCTTTTTCAACACTTTCATTTCTATTTTCAACCATTGTGTTAGTTGGTGGAATGATTTCTTCTTCTTCCCCTATAGGCTCTTCAAAAATATCTGGCTGTTCGTTTAAGGGGTCCTCTAGCTCACAACCACCAAAGAAGAGGGAAGGTTGGCTGTTTGAAGTGGTGGGGGTATTTGGTAGAAATTTTCCTAATTTGTCTCTATTCCTACGAGGCATGAAAGGGGTGCTTTTTTTTCTAAGTTTTAAACTGCTTGCAGAATTGAAAGAAAATAGATTAAATTGCAACTATTTGCCGAATGGAACTAATTGCAGAATGAAAGAGATAAGAAAAGGAAGAAAGAAAGCATAAAATCAAATCTACTTAGACACCTCCCCCGCACCAGTGCCAAAAAGTGATGAGCACCAGTATTGCAGCAAGGATGCTGCAACTCTTGGGGCTATTGACTTTACTTCATCAACCTGAGGTTCATACAAACTTAGAGGTGACAGTGTTGTATACACAAATAGATGTAATTGGTCTACTCTTGTCGCTACTTAGCTTGGCCGATAGACCACTAGGGTTTCTCAAACCATCCTTCTATTGACTAGAAGAAGTCTGATTACCAACTGGAGAGGGGAAATTTACCCTAAATGAGAGAAAATAAATGCTGCCTAATTGCAAGAATGAAAGACTAAAAAAATGCTTGCAAAGTAACATGAAAGCCTATATCTACTTGTTAACACACCTTGCTTGCAAAAGAACCCTAATTTAACCCTACTTTAACCCTACTTGTCACATGTGAGGTTTTAACTAATCTAAGTATGAAATATGATCTAGAGAGTACCAACTGTTGTGTGCATGAGTAAATATAAAATAAATGTTTTTTTAATATTTTTTCTTTATAAATGTAAATGCTAATATTTCCTTGTTCTTTGGCAGGAGAGAGAGGTGTGGAGGAAGAGGGGTATAATGGTTTTGATGGCTTGGAGGTCAAGTAGGAGCCTAATCCTGGTTTCAGTGATGATTTTCTCAATTCGGGCTCAAAACAGGCTGCTACAGGTTTTCCTACAGGATGTCTACAGGATGTACTAGTTCTCCTACATGATCCCCTGTTTTACTACAGGAACAGGCCAAAAGCTTAGGAAGTGGTCTAGAAGGTGGAATGGAGCTTGGGAAAGGTGAATAAGGAGGGAATAAGGCATGGAAGTGGTAGACACTACTCAGAAATCAAGCAAAAGCTTTAAGATGGTTGGATTTGCTCAATGGAAATGGCAAGTTTTCCTTATAAAACAAGAATTCAAATTGAGACCTTAGTGAATTTTGGCAATCATGGGTGGATATGGCTTGGATGAGGCTAATGAGATGAGGTCTCCCTATAATTTAGAAGCTCCTACAACAACACACATCATTGTTTTCATTTATACATAAATTCATCTATAAATAATAAGGTTTATTCAATAGAAGAAAACAAAGTTGTTACCATCTATTTGCTAAGTTCATGAATGGAAGTGCTTGAAATCAATACAAAAACACTGTGAAATTAGTACAAAACCTAAGAGATCATAAATTCCAATTGCAACTTATCCTACGAAACTGAAAGATAATGACCTAATTATCAAAAAACCCTAGATTATGTGGAAAAGCAAGAATTCTGTTTTTTGGGCTGTATGGGAAGTGTTCCTCAAATCATGATCCCTGAAAGGGAGAAATGAGGTGGAAACCACTTTGCTGACAACCTTTCTGGAATATCTTCTTGTCACTATGATGCTACTGTAAGAACTATTCACAAATGGAAGCAAACTAATTAACCCTACCAATACTTGCAAATTAACAACACCAAAATCAGTTCAACAACTAACTATGAGTATATTCTAAGCATACATCTACAAAAAGAGGAACCTATGTTGCTAGGGTTGGGCCCTAACCCAAGAGCTTCATCCCTTTGAGTCAACTCAGTGTTGGATCAAGGGAATGCTTCTCATTTTCATTAAAATATCAAAAATACACAAGAGTGCTCAGTTACAATGCTTCAACTCGAAAATGTTGCTTAGCTATCTTGAACAAAAAATCTAAATCCTAATGAGGCTCTAGGCCTCTTTATTTATACAACTGAAGTTACCAACAACTTCCTTAAATTTAGGGAGGCTTGGCTCCCAATCTCGAGATCAACTGGTCTTCAACTGTCACTGGCTTGGCTGCCAATGAACCTCATGACTCGACTGCTTGAAACTTCAAGCTGATGAGATTTGATTGAGGAATCTTCAAGTGAGTAAGGAGTTAAGGAGGGAGATCCTATCTCCTAGAATCCCTCTTTCTTGTCTCATTTGAGTTCCTGCACTTTAATTAGCCAAAATTTTCTCCAAAACCTGCAATCAATGCACATTAGACCACTAGACATGACATCTCATCTTTACTCTTCTCATTAAGAAAAATATAATTAAAACATGTAAAGAATTATGAGAAAAGTTGATTTAGTAAGTTGGAGGTGCATTAAGTTCCATATAATTTACCCATTGATGAGCCTCATTAATTGTCTCAACTTTATTTTGTTATCAAACCAAACATTCCGCCACAAAATTTTGAACATCAATTTAAGGTCATCCCAAAAAATTCCTTCTTGACCATGTGGAAAGTTTTTAAAAATTATGAGTGCCCTCCTATAGGAGAGGTGTGCAGTTCAAAAAGAACCTTTTATTTTATCTAGGAGTTCTTAAATAGATATAAGTGATCTTTGTACCACAATGAATCATTTTTCCAGATTACTATCAGATGCACTAGGATCTTTCTACAACTTTTGAATGAGTGTCCAAACCTCTTCGTTATTTTTCCATTCATCCCTTGCTTTAGTTATCTAATTAGGTCAGATAATAGAAGTGGCATAGAGAAGTGCCTCGACTTCATCATCACTTCTTAAGAATGCATCGACAACAACATTTTTCTTCCTTTTTTTGTAGATTATTTCAAAGTCATAACCCAACATATTTGTGACCAATTTTGGCTACTCTTATGAAGATGATCTTTGTTCCAAAAGTGTTTAAGATTATCACAATATATTTTTACCTTGAAGTTTCTTCCCATTAGGTAAGGGCACCATTGCTTCAAGGAATGTAGTATTTCCAACATTTCCCTCTCATAAATAGGTTTGTGTAAATTCTTTCCCTTGATTGGACAACTTTAAAAGGTAATGGGTCTTCCTTCTTTCATTTAAACAACACTGATGTCATTTCTTGAGGCATCACCTTCCACAATAAAGGTTTTTGTGAAGTCTAGTGTAGCTAAGACAGGAGCTTGACACATTGCCTCTTTAAGATGTTCAAAAGCCTTATTCTCTTATGGAGTCCAAGAAAATGCATCTTTCTCTAGTAATGTCATTAGAGGTGTTGTTATTTTCCCATAATTCTTTAAAAACTTGTGATAATACCTTATTAACTAGAGAAATCCTCGAAGATGCCTTAAGGTTGTGGGGATTTTCCATTCCTTGATGGATTTAATTTTGTTAGGGCCTGCCTTAACAAACTCATGAGATACAATATGACTCAAATATTCCACCTCTTATACCCCAAAGAAACATTTGGAGGGTTTTGCATACAATTGTTTCTCCTCCAATAGTTTTAGCACCATAAAAACATGTTGAACATGATATTTCCAACACTTGTTGTAGATTAGTATCATAAAAAAAATACTAACACAAATTTTCTAAGGAAGGGATTGAAAGTGGAATTCATCAAACCTTGAAATGTGGAAGGTGCATTAGTAAGGCCAAAAGGCATGACAAGAAATTCATAATTATATTCATGAGTTCTTAATGTTGTTTTCGAAATGTCTTATGTCTTCATTCTAATTTGATGATATCCTAAATGAAGATCCATTTCGGTGAAGGAAATTTCTCTATGTAATTCATCCAACAATTCATCAATGACAGGAATGGAAAATTTATCTTTAATAGTGAGCTTGTTTATCTCTCTATAATCTAGAAACATATTCCATGATCCATCCTTCTTATGCACCAATACTACTGGAGAAGAGAAAAAACTTTTTCTAAGTTGAATTATACCTTCCTTTAGAATTTTTACAACCATACGTTCAATTTCACTCTTTTGAGCATAGAGATATTTGTAGGGTCTGATGTTTGGAGGAACACTTCCCAGAATCAAGTGAATATCATGATCATGGTCACGAATAGATGGGAGACATTTGGAGTCTCGAATACCTTGGAATGATTATCAAGGACTCTTTGGATATCTAGAGAAATGGATGACTTAGATGTTTGAACATTTAGTGAGCTTAATTATGAAATTACCCCTCGTTGTTCCTTTTTCAAAAGATTTGTCATGCCATTAGAGCTTATTATCTTCCTAGTTTTCCCTACGATACCCCTTAATTAAATTTCCTTTCCTTCCTAGAAAAATTTCAAGAAAAGTTCTATAAAATTAAAATATATCGTCCCCAAAGATTGTAACAATTGGACTCCTAATACAACATCAACACCACCCATTGGAATGACAAGCATTGGACTATCAATACATATTAACCCATGGTTATATTGATACTATGGCACTTTCCTAAACAATTTATAATTCCTTCATCTGTAACCATCACCTTGACACTCTAGTGTTGGATATATAAAGCAATTCAAATCCTTGTCTATCTTAAAATGTTTTTTTGTTTTTGTTTTTGTTTTGTTTTGTTTTTTGTTTTTTGTTTTTTTGTTTTTTTGTTTTTTCGGTACTACTTGAATCAATCAACACATCCATATTTATAATTGTGACTAGAAGACGTCCTTATTGTGATAATTTTTCTTTCAACATTTCTTGCCACCTTCAACACATTCTCCAATGAGTTATGTTCCCAAAGGCGAACCTCATTTTGGGTGTTATCCTTTAAATTCCCTATGAAGACATCAATTAGATGCTCCTCCGAAATATTAATTACCTTGATATTCAATATTTGGAAGTTCTCAATGTGCTCCACAAATGAACCCTTTTGTTCGAGATTTATCAATTGACTAAAGAAGGTATTACTCTTTGTATCCTCATAATGTGTTATCGGTTCATTTCTAAAAATTGTCCAAGTGATAGATGATTTACAAGAAAAAGGTCATTGATACCACACAAACTGAATTGGTTCTAAATATAAAGATGCAATGCATACCTTTTGTGTGTATTGCACATTGTGTAAATCAAGGAAGTGATCCATATATAGTATCCATGTTACTAGATCCATGCCATCAAGCTTCCTCATATCAATATTTAGAATGCGGTTGATCTTCAACCCAAAGTTGGAGTCTCTAAAATCATGATTCATATTCCTTTTATTCTCATCATGAGTTTCATTGAATACCTTGTCACCACTAGGAAGCCTTTCTTGTAGAAACTTTGTCAAACCTTACTTCAAACCTTCCATGTCCCATTTTATGTCCGCTTTTATGTCTTCTTTTAAACTATTCATCATCACTTTTAGTTCATATTTGGTTTCCCTTTGTGAGAGCCAAATTTATTGCATTTGGTCCCGCAATTTTGATATATCATGTTGCATTTCTTCCTCTTCTTCATACATCATAGTAGAAGTTTCTAGGGGATTAATGAGTGTATCATTTTTTATTATTTATGAGTCATTTTGGAAAAAATAATGATATATATGCTTCACTACACTCTTTGAATGACTTCAAGCTGATTTTTCAAACAAAAGTTATGTTATTTTAAAACTACACACCTTTTTTGTTTTTAAGAGCTTGATTTTGAGCTTGTTGATTTCATCTAACTTGAAGATGTTGTATATCTATTATTTTTATCTACCAAGGCATTAAATTTAATCCTGAGTTACCTCTATTTGTGTTCTTTCCAATGCCATGAGTTAGACCAAGATTGGATTCTTCGAGATAAAGTTATGCCAAATCTCCCACGATGGCAAAATTATGGACATGTTAAATAGAGCAAAATTGTATGAGAAGGCATGTGTCTTTTTTTTAACATTACGCCTTGAAAATTGTATCCAAAATAATATAGTCTATGTAATATTAGTCACTTTTATGGAAGTCAAATTTGATGCTCGAAGAGAAAGCTATGATGATTTTCCCTAGAATATCGGTTTGAGACTGAATTATGGAGCATATAGAAACCCTAACTTACTTGGACTATATCTCTGAAAATATAGCGAACCAAGGTTTGAAATGTTTACCATATGTTCATCAATATTCACCACCATGTGAAAAACATTTCACGATCTGAGGCTTCATAGAAAAAAGGTTATAACAAAAATTCCACGATGAACCGTTTGAAGCAACAAAACCCTAGGATCCAGAGCTCTGAAACCAAATGTTATGTAACAAGATCACAAAAACATAACAAAGGATAGATAAATGCCTTGATAATAAGCCACTTTGAAGGGGCTACCTCCTTTTACATCTCATAAATGAACAATTCTTGGATGATTCAAATGACATGACCTCCTTTGTATATATAAGGGTCTAAAGGGTTAAAATATAATTAGGGCCTACATAACAATAATAATACAAGGGCACAAAAATAACAATATAGGGACTACACTGGTATTATGGGGACCTAAAAAAGACCTACAAAACCCTTAAGGTGCAATGAAATGATAATTGAGATTATAATATCAATGGAACCATGATCCATTTCCCATTTAATCAACACTTTGTGGAAAAAATAACAACAAATTATTGTGTCACGCATGTAAGTTAACCATTGTCTTTGATAAGGTCTTGGACAATATTTCAGACAAATCCATAAAAGATTTCTTGCATGTGATGTCCCTAATTGGAGTGTTATTTTGACCGCAACGTGTGTTTTTTTTTTCCATTTATCCTTTTTTTCTTTCTAGTATTAAGAATTCCTTGTTGATGGAAAACGTTTCCTTTTTGTGTATTTTATTATTTTTCTATTAATATTTTGTTTAATATATGTCAATACTTTTTTTGAGTGGTGAAATGCTTCATTATTATTATTATTTTTTTTTACAAATTCGGCTACTGGTTGTATTCAAAAAAAGATAGGGAGGCTAAGCTCCAGTATTACATGAGTAGAGCTCGCAGGATGAGCTTGGAATTGGATTACATTAAATAATTATGCTAAAATGATTTCATTTTCAACTTGAAAAGTACTGACACAGGAATAGATTCGGACAAACTGAAAAAGAAGTAAACAAACTTTACAAAACATCTAATCTATACTTATGTGACTGATCTGTCGAGCAGTGGACTCTTTAGGTTTGTCGTCGGTGCTGACTTGCTTCAAGCTTGACGACCTTGTTGGAGCTGCGTTTTTCTTTTCTGCTATTCTGCTTTTCCTGCTGTTCCTTTTCTGCTATTCTGTTGTTCCGTTTTTCCTGCTGTTCCTTTTCTGCTATATTTTCTGCTGTTCCTTTTCTGCTGTTCCATTTTTTTTTTTCGATTCCTTTTCTGTTGTTCTTTTATATCGGCTGTTCCTTTGGCAGTGATTATCCTAGTAACGAAATCAATTTTCTCATCCAAGAGGCGTTGATGCATTCTGATTTGCTCAAATTCTTCCTGCAAGTCTCGACAGTGAAGACAATCTTTGCTGCTGGCCATCTGGAGGTCCTCAGCTCTGTCCTGAAGAAACACTGAAATACTGCTCCAGCAAGCTGTAACCGACGAGACAGTGAAAACCAAACAAGGGATCTGAAGAGCAGGGAAGAGGGAGGAAAGAGGGCTTAGAGAATTGAGAGCAGAGCGATAAGAAATTTCAGAAAAAATGAAGTCTGATGCTGAAGCAAATAGGTGGTCACGGATTTTGCACGGGCAACATAGATTCAAAAAGTCTGAGGAGACTGTAGGGAGAAAAGGGAGGATTTCCAGCGGCGTGGAATAGATAGCCTCGAGATTGTTTTGATTTGGTCAGGGTACGCCCTGAGCAAGATGTGAGTCTTTAGATATGAAAATTTTTTACAAGTCATGGGAGTCATGGAAGAAATTGGAATTGTTCCTCGTTGTTACAAAGGATATTTCCTTTTGGTCTTATACAAGCTTGGTTGGCGCATTTATCAGCTTCCCGATTGATGGTCTGAAGGATATGGTAAAATTGGAAATCCTGAGTTTGATTGATCATGACTTGGCATCTGCTGATGGTTTGCTGTAAGAAGATGTTGGAGGCTTTTCATTTGCTAGTCATTAAACTGATAATGATAGCAGAATCGCCGAAGATCATAACTTTCTTGATTTCATGAATTTGTAGTTGAAGAATTCCTTGATAGAGCGCTAGAGCCTCTGCTCTGTTGTTTGAAAGGATCCCTAATCCCCACTCAAAGGTGACTAAGGGCTCACCATTGGGATTGTAGATAACTCCTGTTGCTCCCGCTGCTCCTGGATTTGATTTCGAGGCACCATCAAAGAACAAGGAGTGGGTGTTGCTAGTGCAGAGCCACTTGTTGAAGTCATCCTGCTTTAGTCGGATTTTCCAGTTGTGATTGTGATTGCTATTGATTTTCGTTGCTGGCAAAGATATTGATCTTATCTATCAGACTCCTTATGAAATCTTTTTCTTCAACCTAAAGACTTGTCATGTCCATTTTTTTTGTGCTATTAGAAGCGATGGTGCTATTCCTTTACTTTTAAGAAAGAGAATTATTGGAGCCATACCTGGAAGACTGCTAATTGGCTGATTCCCCATAATTTTATCAGTGCCAATGTTGATTTTGCTGCCACCTTTGGGAACCTTGGAGAAATTTTGAGCCATAAAGGAGATGGATTTTTTACAGAGTTTCCGGATCCTTGTGCTATTCCTGTTGGGTATTTCAGTTGTAAGCAGATGTTGCCTTGGGTGGCTGAGATATTTGGCCTCCAAAACTTTTTTCCACCAATCTGATTGGTCTTCAATAAGCCTCTAGACTATCTTTCCGCCAAAGGCTGAATTGGTGAGAGATGGGGATCTAATTCCAAGACCTCCTTTTTCTTGTTTTTGAATTACTTGTTTCCATCCAACCAAGCTATATTTTCTCTTTTCATTCTTCCCTCCTTGCCCAAGGAAAAGCCTGAGAATACTGTCTATTTTGCGGAGAAAAGAGGTTGGAGCCTGGGCAAGGGAGAATTGGTAAAGAGGAAGAGACGAAAGGCCCGATTTGAGCAGAACCAATCGTCCAGCTGGGTTGAGCCAAGAGGCTCCCCACTTTTGAACTTTTCTTTTCATTTTATCTAAAGTTGTTTCCCAAACATCAACTCTTACGTTTCCTATATTCACTGGCATTCCCAAATAACTGAAATGGTGCCAATTTAACTTGCAAGGCACACCGAAGATGTTGGCTATGTTTTGAAGTGTTTGAGCTGAGGCGTTCCATCCATAAATACAAATTTTGAAGTGATTAATCATTCCCCCTGAATATCTCATGAATTTGTCTAATAAAGATTTGAATCTTCGAGCTATGATTGCGGACGCCCCTCCAATCAGCAGAGTATGATCAACAAATTGGGAGTGATTGATGTTTTTCAATCCATCTTCAAATTTGATTCCAGTGATGAGGCCTGTTTGCCGCTTATGGTCAAGGGCACAACTGAAGGACTCAGCCAATTAAAGGAAAAGGTAGGAGGACAGAGGACAACCTTGCCTTAATCCTCTTGAATATTGAAAGGCAGGGCCGGGTCTGCCATTGATAAGGGGAGCTATCCAAGGGCCAGAGATACAGGCTCTTATGAGATCAATAAAGAAGGATGAGAAGCCCATTTTTTGAAGAACAACAAATAGAAAGGAGTGTTTAACCCTGTCAAAAGTATTTGCGAAGTCCAATTTCAGGATGAAGCCCTTTTCATTTCTAGAATGCCTTGAGTCAATGGCTTCTTGGACTAAGAGAATAGAATCTGAAATGTGCCTATTTTTCATAAAGCCACCTTGGTTTTCAGAGATTAACATAGGCAATAGAGGTTTGAGACGGGAAGTAGAATTTTTGTGAAATTTTTGTAGGAAGAATTACATAAGGATATGGGCCGGAAATGGGAGAAATTTGAAGGCCGGTTCTCCTTTGGAATGAGGGCCAGATGTGATGAATTTGTGTAGCCTCCTAATTTATTTTTCCTTTGAATCCATTTAAAGTATTTGATGAGGTCCTTTTTGATCATTTCCCAATACTCTCTATAAAAACAAGTAGGAAAGCCATCCGGCCCTGGTGCCTTGTCTCGCTGGAGGCCCCAAATTGCTTCCTTGATTTCTTCTTCTTTTATTTCCTATGTCAGCCTTTCATTTGCTTCTGTTGCAATCTTTTTTGGCAAATGCTGTAGGAATTCAGCGTAGTTTTCATCCTCCCCTGATTCAGTTAGCAGCTCTTTAAAATGTTTTGAGGTAGCATTTTTGATGGCAGTTTGATCATTGTGTTGAGTGCCCACGTTATCTGTGATAGCTGTTATATTATTCCTGATTTGCCGAATAGTGGCTTGATTATAGAAAAAAGCTGTGTTCCTGTCTCTGCTCTTCAACCAAGTCTGCCTTGATTTAATTCACCATTTTTCTTCCTCTTCTCTTCTGATATTGTATAGCTAAATGTAAAGATTTTCTTCTTGATTTTATTCAGCCTGATAATATTCTTGCTTTTCTAGTGCATAGTGAAGTTCTTCAATTTTTGCTTTCACTTCTCTTTTCTTTGCTTCTGGCTCTTTATATTGGGTTTTTGCCCAATTCTTGAGAGAATTCTTTACATTTCTAAGTTTTATTTCCCAAATAAAACTTGGGGATCCTTCGACATGTTGGCACCAAGTTTGCTGGACCAACACTTTGGTTGCTTCAATGTCATTCCATAAAGGACTATGTTTAAAAGGGACAGGGCCCAGGGGGTAGAGAGATTCAAGGGTTAAAGTAGGTGGATAATGGTTTGAAGCAGCAAAAGGAAGGATGGAAGTGTTGACAGGTGAAAAGGTGGAGAGAAGGGATACATTTACCAGGATTCGGTCAAGCCTTTCCATAATATTATTTCTCCCCAATCTGCGATTACTCCAGGTGTATTTGCGATTCTTTGGAATGATATCGACAAGATCACCATGTTACATAACATTTTCCAACTGATTTCTAAAAGGATCTGGGTTGAAGCTGCCTCCACGTTTTTCATTAGCATGTAAAATGAGGTTTAAGTCACCTCCTAAAATGATGTTGCTGTTGTTTTATTTTGCTATATTATTGCCGAGAGAGTTCCAGCAAACTTCTTTATCCTTGTAATGATTCAGGACATAAACATTGTAAATTACTATCTGTTGACTACTGATAATACTCTGCAATACAATATTGATCCAATGCTGTTCTACTATTTCTGATGTGCTATTCCATTCATCTTGAAGCCAAAGTGTAGCAATTCCTCCTGAGGCTCCTCTGGAATCACATATACATCCTTTGTAGCGCTTATGTTATTCAATAATCTTGTTCATCTCTGGCTATCTCTGCTTTGTTTCTTGGAGTAAAACAATGGTTGGTTTCTCTTGGTTAATAAGATCCTTTAAGGCATTTGATTTGGAGGGGTGCCCTAGTCCCCTGCTATTCCATGAGAGGATTTTAATCATTTCAGGTGAGAGGTGTAAGGAGTTTCTCTCCCTCCCTTGTCTTTGTTTGCTATGTCTTTGTCTATTGGTCCTTGAATATATGATTCAATGGGGTTCTGGAGCCCCAATGCAATGTATTTTTGTGCATTTTCATCCCTATGCTGTTTGGCAGACTTTCTTCCAGGCTTCTTTTGATTGTCTAGAATGGATCCATGCTCCTTGGAATTGCTTCTGGTGATTTTGAGAGGGGGAGGATCAGACGAGAGGGAAGAGGAAATGACTTGGGGAAGGGGAGAAGAGGTAGGATCAGATTGAATCAAGGGAGGGGATTCCTCGGGAAGAGAGAGGATGTGAAAGGGATTAGAAGAGGGAGAAGAGGTAAGGGGATCTGGCTGGCGATCAAAAGATAGGGGAGGTTGTGGGGAAGAAGGGGGAGGAAATGAAGGCAGGAGAGAAGAGGGAGGAGAAATTGGGGGAGGTCGAGAGGAAGGACCTACTTCATGGGATGGTTTAGGATTAGGGGCTATCTTTTTCTTTTTAACGGTTTCCCATTGCTCTTCTTGAGGATTATTTTCTACATTAGAAAGTTTAGTGCAACGATTAGAAAAGTGACTGTACTTGTGACATACCTTGCACTTGAAGGGGATCTGTTCATAGTCAAGCTGCTGAATGTGCGTCTAGTTGTCAACCTTGAGCTTGATGGCTTCTGGTAGGTCTTTACCCAAATCAACTTCTACACAGATGCGGGTACAGGCCTGCATGTTTTCTTTCGCTTCACTCCAATCAATGTATTTCCCAACAGCATTCCCAATAGCACGCACAGATTCATCTCCCCAGCAATGCAAGGGGAGGTGAGGAAGCCGGACCCAAACAGGGACCGCATTAGGAATATCAAGCTCCGGGTCAAAATTCGGAGTCCATTTGTTTAAATATAAACCTTTGGAATCCATGAAATAAGGCCCATTACGGAAGATTAAATCCTTGTCTTCCTTTGTATCAAAATGAAATGTAAAATATCCCTTTCCACAAAATCCGATAGAGATTTTTCCTTGTATTTTGTCTATCCAATTCCTTTCCACCCACCTCTGGACTATTTTTGGAGAGGGCCAAAGTCCTGTAAATTTCCCAATAAGTCCTTTTTCTGCCAAGGCAAGAGCAACTATTCTGGGCAAAGTTGGAGGGAGAGAAACTTCCTATAACCCATCAAGTTTTTTCACGAACTTTGATACTGAAGGGCGAGCTCGCTGAGGAGGCATGGACTTGATCAAGGCAGAGAAGGTGTGTTGGTGAGCTGCCTCCTCCGGTGAAGCCTTTGGAGGGGCCATCTCGAGCAGTCGAAGATTGGTTCAGACCTAATGTTTGCAGGTGGCGACGGGAGTAGAGCGCGCGTTCTTTGGAAAAACACAAATTTCACAAATGCTTCATTATTATTATTATTATTAATTAATTAATTAATTAATTAATTTTATTTTATTTTATTTTTTATTTTAATTAATTTATATTTATATATATATATATATATATATATAGATATATATATATATATATAGATATATATATATATATATATATATATATATATATATATATATATATATATATATATATATATATATATATATATATATATATATATATATATATATATATATATATATATATATATATATATATATATATATTTTGTTTTCAATTAGGATTATGTTTATGATCATATGTAGATACTTGGTCATCCAATTATCCATAATATTACTTTTCTTTATAAACCATAAGTGAGATTTGTGAAGTTGAATTTAATCTCTAACATTAAGAGGTTATTGAATTTATATATAAATATAAATGTGAATAATATTGTATAATTTGAATTATTTCATTACTCATTAATCTCAAGACATTAACTAAATAGAAAAAATTTCCATGAGAAAATGGTCATAGATATTTATTTGCAAATTAATCCATGTCTACTAAGCTAGTTACTTAGGAGAGTTTTTTTTCCCTATCCAAGCATGGGAAAAATTATAATACCAACATGGTGAAGAAATATTCTACAAAAAGCTAAACTCACTTAGCCTAACCCATTACTATCATAACATGCCATATGCTTACGACAAATCTCTCTAAGCCTTATTCCAATGATTATACTAGTGATAACATTCTCTCCCACTAGCCCACACAACACAAGGAAAACATAGTCTTTCTCTAACCAATAACCTATCAAAGCATCGTTCCTATCCAATGCTCTACAATATGTTTAGAAAAATTCCAATATATTCATTGTATTTTTCTATTAACCTGGGATAGAAGGAACTTGGCCTCAGGGTAGCCATTGAGTAGCAATAATATGGTTGCAAGGCTATTTTCTTAACTACTACAAACATTCTAGGCATAGTAACTTTCTTTAACCATCACATTTTCTTTTACATTTTCAACATCAAGATTCCCTAACTTCTATAGAATTTTACCAATCAAAACCACAAGGGGAACCTTTGCTACAACAATCATACCATCAATAGAATCTAAAGAGAAAATCCCCATAACACAGGACCTTACCTTATTTCCCATGTCCATAAATGGAAGTCTCGTAGAATGATCATAGAATGAACGAAAAGGAAAATGGAAGACATTTCTTGCATGAGAAAATTCTATATTTCCAAGGATATGTAAAATATGGCACTTGTACTTAGTACACACCCACAAGTCAAACATTGATGAGACAATTGTAAGAAAGCATGGGCAAGAAAAGGGAAAAAAATGATGACAAGGTCCAATCACCCAACAACCCCATTTCCTCTTCCCTTCTTGTGGTGCCATAGTCTAATTGTTGTTCATTCAAGTAACCATTTTGGTAAATATTATATTATCATGTCTATTTTTTTCATACATTCCTTTTCATATCCACATGAGCATATCACATTGTAAACATGTCTTTCCTTGGGACTCCTATGCATTCACTTATTGGGCCTTGGTTATTTGTGTTGACACCTAATCCTTAGTGATTGGGAAAATATTTGTAAATATGTACATACAAAATAAGAAGACAAAGATATCTTGAAATATGAATCCCAAGAGTCTCTCCTATGCTTTTATATATTAGAGCTATTCTTAATAGAATTTCAACATTCATGGAGCTACCAATACCTAGTCTGACATGGTATCAAAGCACATGTCTCAATTTGGCTTTCCTCTGCTCTCTTTGTAACTCATTTGACTACAAATATCAGTCCCTCTGCCAAACAATGTCTCTCTCTCGCGTACCTATCTACTAAAAATGCTAAAAAATTCATAAGTTGGTTCATGCACTAGTTAATTAACTCTGATACCATATTTTATGCAATGCACACATTAATCAAGGCTCCGTGCATGCTGCAGATAACATTTCATATCTTCATTCCTTCTTGGAAGGCTATGGTGAATCAGAGTTAGCATTGGATTAACCATTAAATATATTGCTAGAGCTTATGTTGCATTGAATCATAATGATTCAACGTTGAAGTATCTTCATCTTTCAATGCCTATGCGAGGAATTGAGAGATATGGGTTGCATAATTTTAAGATAGGGCTATACAGGTATCAAAATTCACATGCAAGTTGAATATCCTTCATTGAGTTGAACTCCATGCATTTGATCTTCATGCGATGAATAGAATGCGGTGAAGGCTGTATTGAAGCATTTGTGAATCTCCTTCTAGTATATGTGCTGAAGTAGTGAGTTAAGTTGAAACCATTATTTATAGATGAATTGGTTCTTGCTTATATATGTGTTGGGCACATATTTATATGCGTTGATTAAAACTCTTGTAACGCATGTTGGTATTTGATGGGAATTATTTGTTTGAACAATGATTTATGTGCATTAAACAAGGAGTGATGTGCGTCAGATTAGTTTATATATGTGCTTTGAGGGATAGTTTGAACAATCACTTGCATAGTTTGAGTTGAATAGTTAAAACTCTTTTGTTGAACCATTTATGTATGCACATTAAACCATTCATATATTTGAGTTGGATTATATTATAGAGTATGGATTTTATGTTATCTAAGTGTTGTGGTTTGAGACAAAGAGCTAGCAATCAAATTCCAACATCAATTTCTTGGGTTATTTTGATTGATTTTTAATGATATTTGGAGACAAAGTTATATGGTGAGTCTCATCTATATATATATATATATATATATATATATATATATATATATATATATGAGATTATATTGCGGTATTTTTACTATTCAAGGCCCAACTCAAAATCTTGAAGAAATGTATTCTCCTATATTAATAGTTGGAGTAACTCTCACTCGCAAAGAGAACTACCATGAATGGTCCAGAAAGATAAAGCATACCCTCATTTTCAATGAACTATGGAAAGGTGGTAATCCTTTTGAAAACCCCACATTAGATAAAGAGATCGCTGTATAGGAAAATAAGAACAACAAGGCCAATGCCTTGATTGTTACATCAGTAAATGAAGAAGTGAGTCATCACATTGCTTTATTTAAAAATTACTTTATACTACAAAGTTACCAAATAAACAAGAACTATTACCTCAAAATGAAAACTCTAGCCAAAAAACCCCAAAAAAGCATGAAAAAAAGTCTGAAAACAAAAAGTGTTGATGTTGGAATATTTTTATTTTATTTTTTATTTTTTTGGTTAGGATTATTTTTATGATCATTAAATATATGTAGATAATTGATCATCAAATTATCCATAATATTACTTTTCTTTATAAACCATAAGTGAGATTTGTGAAGTTGAATTTAATCTCTAACATCAAGAAGTTATTGAATTTATATATAAATGTAAATGTGAATAATAATCTATAATTTGAATTATTTCATTACTCATTAATCACAAGACATTAACTAAACAGAAAAATTTTGCATGAGGAAATGGTAATAGATATTTATTTTCAAATTAAGCCATGTCTACTAAGCTAGTTACTTAGGAGAGATGTTTTCCCTATCCACACCCAGGAAAAATTATAATAAGAACATGGTTGTTGGTACTATTTTATTGCCATTCTTTTCTTCTAAAAATCCATCATTTATCTATCATTTTCTTCCATAAACCCCTCATAGTCCATTGAAATTTATTAATGGAGCATTATAATTGTTATTTTACATTAAATTTAATTTATGGATTTTTATGTTAAAAATTGGAAATTTTCAACAAAATTACGGGATGTCATGACTTCCTGTAATTGGTTTATGTTGTGACACGTGGCATGGCAGGAAAATTGGAACAGAAGATAAGGATGTGATCTAGGATGTACATACATGGTGGAAAATATATTTAGCATCGAATTTGGAGCTCCTGAATACATGGTCAATGCTGGTCAAACCCAGCCTTTTTGGTTGTAAAAGTAGCAAAAATCTGAAGTTACCTAAACTGATTTCGTTTTGTTTTAGAAATCAGTTAGGATTAGGAAAAAACGAAAATAGCCTTTTTGATTGTAAAAGCAGAAACATCTGAAGTGATAATGAATGTACATTTGGTTGTAAATTTTAATAAATAAGAGGAACGCTGGTAAGGAAGAGAGGTTAGACAAGAGAAGACTTAAGCGTATTCCAGCACTCTGTTTTGCATGTAATCGAACTTAATCATAGGCAGCGTTTCATCAACAAAAAAAAAAAAAAAAAAAAAAAAAAAAAAAAAAAAAACTAATAATGGTTTAGATGTGAAAACCAGACTGTGGCACACTCTAAACCTGAATTCTTACTAGAAAACCAATCATTTGGCTGGTAAGAATTCAATAATGACTTGAGGACAAGTCAAAGATTTAGTGGGGGAGAAGAAACAGTGGTTTCTTTCCTATCTCATCTCCTCATTTTTAAATCTTCAAGGAATTTGTTTCAATAATCTAGTATTTCAATAAAAGACATTTCAAGGAATTTGTTTCAGTAATTCAGTATTTCAATAAAAGAGATGTTTTTGTTCTAATCAGAGGGACCTGTTCAAGAAATATGCAGTGGGACCTGTTCAGAAGACTATGTAAACATTGAAGAAACAGTGAGGGACCTATTCAACCAATGAGATATGTAGTGGGACCTGTTCAGAAGACTATGTCAACATTGAAGAAATAGTGAGGGACCTGTTCAAGCAATGAGATATGCAGTGGGACCTGTTCAGAAGACTATGTCAACATTATCAATATCAGAGGGACCTGTTCAGAAGGCTATCAACATCACCAATATGAGAGGGACCTGTTAAAGACTGCATTTAAGATACATCAGGCTACTTCAACAAAGTTTTCAAAGGTTGCTTATCGTCAGAATTATAATCAACGCTACATCAACACTAAGGATAAAAGAAGCTTCACAAATAGGGTTCTTCAGAGTTCTTCAGATTTTAAAGGGACCTGTTATATTCAATTTCATTTCAAAGGGACCTGTTTTAGACAATGAAGATCAGTCATACCTGTACAATGAAGATCAGTCATACATGTGCACGCCAAATTAGCATTTTGTCAACCAACAAGTGTAATGTATAGTTGAAATTTTTATTTTTAACATTTAAAATTCTTAAATTATTTTAGTGTTAAAAATGATGATTATTATTGCTTGTTATCAATTTCAAAAATCCTTATCCCCATAACCTTTGTCATATTCCTAAATCCTCACCTCATTATCACTCTCCTTATCATCCCCTATCACACCTTTACTACGCTCTTCAAACCTTTTCATAACATAAACCCATCATTTTTAAATCCGACCTCTGTCAATAAAGTACCAACAAGCAATGGGCACCAATGCAAAAGGCCGGTCAATGGAAAGACACTTGTCACACCGTTCCTCAAATGATTTCATTCCTTTCGACTGCTGGAGTTATAAAAACAAGCTTCTGACCAAAGTCTGCTTATGAAATATATCCGTTATCATCACACGATTTGCATAGTGAGTTATCATGATTATACCTCTGCAAATCAGTACTGCTCCTCTGTATTCATGATTTGAATGCGCCTTCCAACTCTACATTATCATCATAGCAATTGGATGAAGGTTGGCTGTTGAGTTTTTATTTTATAAAACTCTAAGTTCATAAAGTTAGTTACCGTGTTAGTGTTCAGACTCTGAGTTTCATAAAGAGGGCCGAGATAGTAGGTGCTATAAAGACAGGCTTATCCCGAGTTTTTACTTCCGCCTTGAGAATTGAAGACGTTAACCAGGTCAGCTCAAGCAATTGAAGAAGGAAACCCTGAGAATCGAGGACATTACCAGGTCAGCGCAGTGGAACGCAGGAAAATAGGTAACAAGTTAAAAACCATGATTGAATCTTTGAGCATAAAGAAGGGGTTAGAACAGAGATTTTTAACAAAATGACCAATAGAGCAGAGCCCGAAAAATTTGATAGTTCACAATATCATGAAGACTGTGTCACGATTTTAAGGGAAAAACACTGGTTATCTTTTCTAGAGAAATTCAATGGAAACAATGAAGAAGTTACGAAGCAATTTGCATTTTCCTTCAATGGAGAGAAAGCTTTAATAGGAAATTTCTATTTTAGAATTTCAGAGGATACCGTAGCAGAAACATTGGGAATCAGTCCAGAAGGGGAAAAGTATTTCAAAACCAAACAATTTAGGGAAAAATCATGGACTCAATTTATGTCTAGGTCAAGGGTTTCCTCTGTCAATTGGAAAAAGGGTGTTCCCAGAAGTTGGCTAATTCACCCTTGGGACGAAATGGTATACATTATTCAGAAATTTGTTACATGTGAAGGACGTTACAGTATAGTATACCTATATCACATAAAACTTCTGTTGCACTTAAAAGGTCAATGCACTATCAGTTTGCCCTACTTCCTCTTACAGAGTTTGACTAAAATGTCGAAGACCATTCAGAAACAAAAAGGTAATGAAGATAGGAGTTTGTATCATTTTGGGTTGATCAAAATTCTAATTGAATTTGAGTTGCAGAGGAGAGGAAAAACATGGAAAGAGTTTTTGATTGACAATCAAATTAAAATTAGAGAAGATGAACAGGAACAGCAAGAACGCACAAAGTTTATGATTGATATTGATGAGGAAATCCCTGAGTGTAAGTCAAGCAATGTTCCTCAACCCAGTAGTGGTGTAAGGACAAGAAGGACGAGGCAAGAAACTACCAAGAAAATTGAAAAAGATAAAATCTTCACTAATTATAAGAGAAGATCAAGGAGAATAAAAAGGAATCAAACACAAGATGATCAACCAGAGCCGAATGCAAATGCACCAATGGAAATTGAAAGCAGTACTAATTCACAGCTAGAACAGGAAGCAGAAATGGAAATTGAGAGTAACAAGGGAGAAAGGAAAGAGCTAGCACCTACAAACAAGAAACAGAGAAGGTTAGAGAAACAAATTGAAGAGCTAAAAGAGGAATTGATGGAAGAAAACATGTTAGAGAAGGTCATAAAGAAGGAAAATGAAATGTTGAGAGCTCAGAGCAAGAAGATTCAACAGAAAAATGAGAAACTGAAGCAGAAAATCAAAGAACTTAGGACTGATCAAACTAAAACGTGCAAATGGGCGAAAAAATGGTACACTCAGAAAAAAGTTCTCAAAGAAAAATATAAGAATATGAAACATGAGTTCCAAGTTCAAAAGAATGCCCAAGTTCAGAAGAATATAGATGTATTGCTACAAGCGGCAGAGGCACAAGCAGGAATAGAATATAAAGGGAGCACATCAGGATTAGCATGAGGACATGCTAAATCATTGAGTTTGGGGGAGATGTTGGTACTATTTTATTGCCATTCTTTTCTTTTAAAAATCCATCATTTTTCTATCATTTTCTTCCATAAAGCCCTCATAGTCCATTGAAATTGATTAATGGAGCATTATAATTTTTATTTTACATTAAATTTAATTTATGGATTTTTATTTAAAAATTGGAAATTTTCAACAAAATTATGGGATGCCATGACTTCCTGTAATTGGTTTATGTTGTGACACGTGGCATCGCAGGAAAATCGGAACAGAAGATAAGGACGTGATCTAGGATGTACATACATGGTGGAAAATATATTTAGCATCGAATTTGGAGCTCCTGAATACATGGTCAATGCTGGTCAAACCCAGTCTTTTTGGTTGTAAAAGCAACAAAAATTTGAAGTTACCTAAACTAATTTCGTTTTGTTTTAGAAATTAGTTAGGATTAGGAAAAACCGAAAATAGCCTTTTTGATTGTAAAAGTAGAAACATCTGAAGTGATAATGAATGTACATTTGGTTGTAAATTTTAGTAAATAAGAGGAACGCTGGTAAGGAAGAGAGGTTAGAAAAGAGCAGACTTAAGCGTATTCCAGAACTCTGTTTTGCATGTAATCGATTCTTAGAACTTAATCACAGGCAGTGTTTCATTAATTATGGTGTTTATGTGTTAACGTTTTTATCATTTGAAGTTGTTCTAAGTGTGCCATCAATGCGTGGACGGGCCCTACGTGAAGATTGGTATACTTTCATTTCTGTTTCATAGAATCTAGTCTTCAGATCTGAATAGTGTTTTATTTCATTTCATCGCTTGTGAGTTTATCAATTCAACTAGAAGTTCTTACGATTGTTATTGAATGATTCATAGTGGTAGCTTGCAAATTCAATTGCGAAATTATTGAATCAGACTTTGTAAAAGGTTTAATTGAACGTTGAATTTCAAGATATTTCTATGGACTCTGTTTTCATGAATTTGATTTTTAGTATGCTTAGTGTGTTATCTAGGACAAAGTTTTTGTGAATGATATCCTTGTAAGAGGATTGAAAACTTAGACTAGTAACACTTTGTTTTCTTAGAACAGTTGATTAAATTAGGTGATATAAGTGTTTGAATTGTGAAAAGAGACATATCTCAATCTCTTGTAAAAGAGTGCTGTAGCTTGTCACAATAGACACTTATTTAGATAGATGAGATCCTTTTAGGTCTATAAACTTTAGACACGTGCCTCTAAGTTTACCTACCTTGGTTGACATTAATTTTAGTCTAATCTAGACCCTTGGATTGGTCACTACAATGGTGAAGAAATATTCTACGAAACTCTAAACTCACTTAGCCCAACCCAGTACTATCATAACATGCCATATGTTTACAAAAAATCTCTCTAATCCCTCTTCCGATGATTATACTAGTGATAACATTCTCTCCCACTACCCCACACAACACAAGGAGAACATAGTATTTCTCTAATCAACAACCTATCAAAGCATTGTTCCTATCCAATGTTCTATAATATGTGTAGAAATATTCCAATCTATTCATTGTCTTTTGGTATTAACTTGGGATAGAAGGAACTTGGCCTCAGGGTAGCCAATGAGTAGCAATAATATGGTTGCAGGGTTATTTTCTTAGTTGCTACAAACATTCCAAGCATGGTAACTTTCTTTAACCATCACATTTTCTTCTACATTTTCAACATCAAGATTCCCTAACTTCTATGGAATTTTACCAATCACAACGACAACGGGAACCCTTGCTACAAAAATCATACTAACAATAGAATCTAAAGAGAAAATCCCCATAATGCAGGACCTTACCTTATTTCCCATTTCCATAAATGGAAGTCTCGTAGAATGATCATAGAATAAATGAAAATGAAAAATGGAAGACATTTCTTGCATGAGAACATTCTATCTTTCCAAAGATATGTAAAATAAGGCACTTGTACTTAGTACACACCCACAAGTCAAACATTTATGAGACAATTGTAAGAAAGCATGGGCAAGAAAACGGAAAAAATGATGACAAGGTCCAATCACTCAACAACCCCATTTCCTCTTCCCTTCTTGTGGTGCCATAGTCCAATTGTTGTTCATTCAAGTAACCATTTTGGTAAATATTATATTATCATGTATTTTATTTTTCATACATTTTTTTCATATACACATGAGCATATCACATTATAAACCTCTCTTTCGTTGGGACTCCTATGCATTCACTTATTGGGCCTTGGTTATGGGTGTTGACACCTAATCCTTAGGGATTGGTAAAATATTTGTAAATATGTACATACAAAATAAGAAGACAAAGAGATCTTTGAATATGAATCCCAAGAGTCTCTTCTATTTGTATATATTAGAGCTATTCTTAATACAATTTCAACATTCATGGAGCTACCAATACCTAGCCTGACATGGTATTAGAGCACATGTCTCAATTTGGCCTTCCTCTGCCCTCTTTGTAACTCATTTGACTACAAATATCAGTCCCTCTGCCAAGCAATGTCTCTCTCTCGCATACCAATCTACTGAAAATGCTAAAAAATTTAATAAGTTGGTTCATGCACTAGTTAATAAACTCTCATACCATATTTTATGCCGTGCACACACTAATCAAGGTTCTGTGCATGCCGCAGATAACATTTCATACCTTCATTCCTTCTTGAAAGGCTATGGTGAATTAGAGTTAGCATTGGATTGAGCATTAAATTTATTGCTAGAGTGTATGTTGTGTCAAATCACAATGATTCAACGTTGAAGTCTCTTCATCTTTCGATTCCCATGAGAGGAATTGAGAGATATGGGTTGCAAAATTTTAAGATAGGTCTATATAGGTATCACAATTCACATGCATGTTGAATCTCCTTCATTGAGTTGAACTCAAGGCATTTGATATTCATGCGATGAATGGATTGTGGTGAAGGTTGTATTGAAGCATACGTGAATCTCCTTCTAGTATATGCGCTAAAGTAGTGAGTTAAGTTGAAACACTTACTTATAGATGCATTGGTTCATGCTTATATATGTGTTGGGCACATATTTATATGCATTGATTAAAACTCTTGTAACACATGCTGGTATTTTATGGGAATTATATGGTTCAAAAATGATTTATGTGGGTTAAACAATGAGTGATGTGCATCATATTAGCTTATATATGTGCTTTGAGGGATAATTTGAACTATCATTTGCATAGTGTGAGTTGAATAGTAAGTGCGTTGAAACTCTTTTGTTGAACCATTTATGCACATTAAAAAATTCATATATTTGAGTTGGATTATATTATGGAGTATGGATTTTATATAAGTGTTGTTGTTTGAGACAAAGAGCCTGCAGTCAATTCTTGGGTTATTTTGATTGATATTTAATGATTTTTGGAGACAAAGTTATATGGTGAGTCTTATCTATATATATATATATATATATATATATATATATATATATATATATATTAATTTTTTATTAGAGATTATATTGTATTTTTTTGAATATTCAAGGCCCATCTCATAATCTTGCAGAAATGCATTCTCTTATCTCAATAGTTGGAGTAGTTCTCATTGGCAAAGATAACTACAATGAATGTTCCAGAAAGATGAACCATACCCTCATTTTCAGTGAACTATCGAAATGTGGTAATTGTTATGTGGAATTTTACATCTATGAATAAACACAATTTCCCTAAGTGGGTAGCTACACTTAGAACAATAGAATTAAAGAGTTTAACCTTTTCCTATAGAAGATAAATAAGACAAGGGACCTACTTGTTATCTTTCGCTTCCCTTTGTCTCCTTTGAATAGCTCCCGTCGCTCCTTCTCGAACTGAATCTGCTTGATCAGTACTTGCAATCATAAACAGAGGACAAAAAGCAATCAAAGCAAGATATCTATCTACTATAAGCAAATGGAATTGAAAGCATTTACACATATAATCATCATACATAAAGACAAGAATATGGGAAAAGGTGTAAACAACTTTATTAAGTAGAAGGAAGAGTTACAACCAAAGAAGTCCGATCCCATGTCACTCATCCAGCTTGAGTTCCATCCTTCATCACACCAAAAGCACAACACTCCAGTAGCATAACAATACTTGCTTATGATCTCAAACCTCAAACCAACAGTATCTCCTTACAATTCTTCAAAGTCTAGCCCCTGATCACTATGATGAGTGCTCAATTTATAGGGAAATGGAGGTGGTTTTGTCATAAATTGGGCATTGAATGGCTTTCCAATTTGGGAGTTAGTTTCCATGGAGAAAGGGATGAGAGTATATGAGTTATTTGATTCATTCCCTATCCAATTTCGAGCTCATAGGAGAGGATAAGAGGTGGGAATCTTCTAGAAGGTTCCATAATGTAGAAATATTCCCAGAACGTTATGAAGATTTTGCTCAATCTCACCTAGCGTAGGTCAAAGTGGGCCTAGGTGCTTTGTAGAACAGTCTTGAATGGGCCTAAGTGCTCTATAGCGCATTTACCCCTGACCAAGGTTGCGCTAGTCCCTCAAGGAGTCATTTCAAGATGTCTTCAAGCCAGGAAACTCTCAGGAATGATGGCATTCAATGTGATGACTTTTCTAGGGCATGTAACAACTGAATTAGCGTTTGATGAGCCATAATAATACTGATCTGAATGTTGGGAGTGATGTGCCCAAATAGACCTGTAACAACTGCCCCATAAAGCATGAAGTTGAAAATGATACTGTCGAGTGATATGCTTTATGATGTGATGAGGAGGTTCCGAAGCAGATGGTGACCTGCATCAATTACAATAAATAATATCATGATATTTTGGATTTTTCATGAATCACTGAGGGAAGGCATACCCATGCTCAACATATAGAATTTTCATTACATGTACATAAATCATATAATTTTCTACAGATATAAACCCATGATAGGATGACCATCTGTGTAAACCCATCGTACAGATGATTTAGTACTCTCCTGAAATTGCAGCCCAAATGGATGAAACTAGATCCGTGGTCTTCTATCTCATCCAATTGTTTGCTCAAGTACAAGTCTAACCATGTGAATATGTGATCTGAAGTCGAACATGGAAAGACACCGTCTAATTACCAGCTAATGATGTAATTCGTTAACAGATGCAAGAGAAATCACTGATAATGATAATTATTCTCAAGGTATTACAGTACATTCTGCATGGTGTGAATATATGTTTTGATGTCGAACACCATACAAAGTCTTTTGGTCTAAGGCCAGTGATGTCAACCTGTCACCAGAAGTGAGAAACTTGCCCTTGATGCATGCAAGACCCAAGGTACTGAAAGGGTGTTTCTAAGTCAACTTCTTGGATAATGTGTTGATGTCGATAAGAAGTGACTCATCGCAGGAGGGCCTTGATGTATCCCACATAAATGACACGAAACAAGTGTAATGATTTTTGGAGACAGAATGTGATTGACGACACAAGGTTCAAGAATGGCGGTCATGAAAATGAAGGTTTATGAGTATTGCAAAGGATGAATTTAACTGAGTGACTTCTCTTGAACATGTCGGTGACACTGAATGAATTGGCAACATTGACCCAAAACCAAAGTAATGGATGGTGTGATAGACCATAGATATGATAACCATCAAGTAGATAACCCAACCTAAGTAGTCACAAAGATGAAGTGAAAGTGTCATGTTCTAGAGTGACCTGCTACCATAAAGTGGTTTACCCCTTTCCCATTTTCCCCAGTCATTTTTGACCAATACCTCCTTATTTTTTATCAAGCTTGAGGAGGATAACATATGCTTGTTATATAATTCCACCCTTTGGGTGAATCCGTCGCTATGTGATGTTTTAACGAGTCTAGCAAAGGTGAAACTTGGTCTTGTCATGATGGACAAGTTTGTCGCTATTTGATGTTTTAATGAGTTTAACGACAATGATAACTCGGTCCTTTTCATGTTTAGAGAGTTTGAAAAGGGACAAAAACAAAACTCCACAAGTTCTTTTTCGTAGAATTGTCTCTCAAGTCCGAGAAAGCGTAAAATAATACGAGAGAGAACCTATTGAGCATGTTCAATCAACATATTCCTTTTTCGTAAGTAATCTATCTTAGTCCAAAAAAGGGTTAAACTTATACTGAGTAGATTTCGTTTCCAATCCGTTTACGAGCTGAAAAGGACAAGCGTTCGACAATATTTTCATATTTCAAGAGTTTGAAAAGAGCTTAAAGAGGACTCTACTTAGAGGAACGAGTGGTGTCTAGGATAGCAATTGGTTCCAGTGATGTTGGAACTTCTCAAAACATGTTGATTTATGTGAAGAGGATAGCTAATAAGACCACTCATTGCAACTGTTCCTCAAAATGGGTAAAACAACCAAGTGAAAGCATATGATCGACTACACAGATAGTGATGATGGAAGGAGAAAAAACCAAGGCTCATATGACAGAAGAGGCTGATAGAATGGCAATCACGAGGGTTAAAAATGGAGATGGGTTCATTTTTACACAAGCTTGAACCATAGGGAACTATGCTTAGATTCAGTTTCATGTTTACACAAGCTTGAAATGAAAAACTATGCTTGGATTTAGTTTCATGTTTACACAAGCATGAAACGAAAAACTATGCTTGGATTTAGTTTCATGTTTACACAAGCTTGAAATGAAAAACTATGCTTGAGATTGGTTTACATGCCCCCATCATGATGACTCGATTCTAGGTGCATGCCCCCCAAGCTTCACTGTATTCACCTAAGTAGACTATGTTAACACTCAGGTTGTCCCTTGGCTCCTTAAGGGATACGGCCGAGGTAACCACTAACCAATCTTTGGGCTGCAGGTCCTAGCCTACCTGCAGTCAGAGAGGGCTCTCTCTTTAAAATTTAGCTTTGTTTTGGGTTGATTTTAGGCTAGTTATGGTGTACATGGGTTTTGTTTTGATTTTGGTGGGAAGGATGATGTTTTCAAGCAGAGTTGGGATGTATAGTGTGAGAAGTTCAAACCATTGGGCATGGAGTCATGGATTAGGGTTTGCTGTTGCGTTTTCTTGGTCACAAGAGGAATACAGAGCATGATAGCTATGTAAAACAATATCAGGCTGGAATAAAGATGGAATGAAGGTCAGAGATGAAAGGCAACTAAGAATCTTTCATCTAGCTGATATAGTGAAGGTGAATGAAATTTTATCTAGGAGCAGTCAAGAATTCCTAAATAACAGTCATATGTGAAAGAAACAGTGTAAACATGATCATTTAAGTATGGATATTCATAACCATTTCTGAAGAAAACATATAGAAATAACAAGAACTGAGCATAGAGTGTAGTCAAGCAAAGCCTAAGCTATTCTTCTTTCTTGCTATTTAGATGGTAATACAATGGTGGCATAAACATATATAAACTGTAAATAGAGGTAAGAAAACACTTATTAAGCCATGTAGTAGCACAGGAATTCCACAGTCACTCTTCAGCCATTAGATAACACAACAGACAGTCTCTTTATCCAAACATTCCAGCAATCTTTGATTATAGAGGCTTTCAAAATAATACAGCGCAAATCTGGAGAGGAATTATCAACCAACCAACCCCAAATACGTTCTGTGGGGAGGTATATATACAAAAACAAGATACAAAAATATCTAGATGATGAGTTAATAGCTCATAACTTCTTCGCCAACTCTTAAGGGATAGTAGCTGAAAGAGTAAATGCTGTAGTAAACATGAATATAACAGTTGTTCATTCTGTCAGAGAAAATTGACTTTTGAGTCCGATTGAGTTGGCTGGGCTGCGCTTTTAAAATCTGCGGTCTTTTGGGCTTGCCGTCCCATCTCTTTGCTTTGTCACTGCTCCAACTTGCTCTGCCTGTTCTTTAACCGCTCTGTCTGGTGCTTTCATGCCTCATTTGGCTGACTCATAGCTGACCGAGATTTGAAATAATAAAAAGGGGCAAAACTGAAATTACCTGGGAAAAATGGCCAGCATTGCCTGCCACCAATCCTCGGGAGGTAACTGATGCTTTTGTATTTTGATGAGTGTTTCATCGGCCTCTGTATACCTATAATAATTGGGTGGCATCTCAAACAAATGATTAATTTCATGTTCAATAAAAAATAAGTTTTCCAACTTATCATAGAGATTCTGCCTAGAAGGTGGCCCTGCCTCTGCTGTAGAGCTTGAGGATGCAGTAAGTTGATTTGTGACATAGTTGTTCACTCTGGTGGCATATTGCTCACGTGTTAACAGCCTTCCAGTACTGGTCAGCAAGCTGGGCAAACCTTTGCTTTGTAATGCTGCAAGTTTCCACTTAAAATCATCTATGTCCCTTTGCATCTCTTGACACTTTCTTTCCAGTGTCTATACAAAACCTCTCAGAGTCAGCACCTTCTTTGCTGTGAGCATGGCCTCCGTCCTATTCATAATTTGCATTTCTGCCAGCTCTTCCTTAGTTTGATGGTTCAAAAAATTAATCATTTTGTTGGCCTGTTCAAGCATGGTTCCCAATGCTGCTCTGGCTCTCTGATTTTCAAACTGAGCTAGGCCAATTAAATCCATTTGTTCTTGTATGGCTTGAATTGACTGCCATTGGTCAGTGATTGATTGATTAATCTTGGCCCACAGAATCCTCTTTATTTCAGCTAGTGTCTTGTCCAAAGTTAGCTCCTCCTCCAAGGCCTTTATTTTGTCACTTAAGGCCTTAATTTCCCTTGTTTTTTCTGCCACTGTCATTTTGGACTTATCATATTTTCCTTCTAGGTTGGCCAAATTTTCCTTGGCCTCTTTTATCTCTGTTGCCTGAAGCTCTAGTTCCTTGACAGCTTTGGTCAATTCATCCATGCTCATGCTAGACTCAGGGGCTGTTGTTGTTGCCGCTGTAGCATCTGTAGCTGTTGTAGTTGCAAGAATAATAGGAGGGGTCACTGCTTCTTGTGTAGGAGGAACAGTAACAACAGTTGGAACTGTTTGAGGTGGCTGGGAGGTCGACTCTCCCTGCTTGCCTTGTAGTGCTTTCTCCAACTCTCCCTCCATCTCAATTATTCTCTGGTTCATTTGCATTAGCAGGTCCAATGTATCCTCAACTTCTTTCTCTTTCACCAGTTCTCCTGTTTGTGGGTGCATAGTCGAGGTGAGCCTCATTTGCTTTTTCAGAGCAACAATATCGTCCTCTTTTTTCTTCATTAGGGCCTTGATGGCTTTGGGATTCTTAGGATCATGCCCTAGGTCCACAATAATGTCCTCCAATGTTTTAATTCTGTTGTCTTTGGCTGTGGAGGACATTCTTTCCAAATCAAGCTGAGTATTTGTATTCTTTAAAGATTCCTTCAACTCATGAGCCAGCGTGGCCTTATCTGCCAAGGTGGCATAGACCATTTTCCCTATTTTCTTATGTAACTCTATTTGATCCATGGGGTGAATGTCCTTGGCCAGGACCTCTAATCTTGTCTTGACATAGTCTGCAACTGACTGTGGCTACTGAACCTTGGGCTTGAAGTGGGTGAGAATCATCCTTTCTTCTTTAATGTCATATGCTGCCATCAACCTTTCCTGCTTGGTAGGTGTTACCTTAAGAAATTGGTCATACAATTGTACTCTTAACAGCTCATTTTGAGCCTTAATTTCTTTAAAGGTGGCTTTTATGCTAGCTGGCTTCTTACTTTGCTGTGTAGAGGAAGATACCTCCATGCCATGTTGTCTGTCTTGCTCTTGTTGGAAAGAGCTTGTAGCTGTTTCTTGACTCCCTTCTCTGTCTCTCCTTGGACTTCCAAGGATTTCCTCACTGACTTCCTCCCCAATTGGAGAGTCAACCTTTTGCCTCTTGGCTTTGGGCTGCTGTGTAGACCCACTAGCAGGTGTGGAGTCTTCTCGGTCTCGTTTTCTGCCTCTTTCCTCATGGGTAGGAGTCTGTAAAGTAGGCACCTGTGGTGCCTCTGTTTGCTGTGGAGGAGCCTGTCCTTGAGATTGTTCCATTGAAGTGGCAGGCTGTTCTGTGACAATTCCTTGTTCTGTATCCATTGGCTCTTTTCCTTTAACTATACCTATTGCTGATGTAGATGCTCCTTGGGCAGCTTGTGAAGCTGCAGCAGTGGATGTGCCTTCTCCGACTTGGTGTGGTAGTTTGAAAGTTACCTGGTCAGCAGAATCCAAGTCAAGAGTTTTTTCTAAATCTTTGACATTTCTTTCCATAATTTCTTCTTGGGTCAATTCCTCAACTAATGTGTCTTGCAGCTGTTATGTTATCACTCAGGTTGTCCTTAAAGCTCCTTAAAGGATACGGCCGAGGTAACCACAAACCAATCTTTGGACTGCAGGTCCTAGCCTACCAGCAGTCAGAGAGGGCTCTCTCTTTAGGATTTAGCTTTGTTGATGATGATTTTAGGCTAGTTATTGAGTACAAGGGGTTATGTTTGAGTTTAGGTGGGAAGGATGATGCTTCCAAGTAGAGAGGCAGGGATAGCATGAAAGTTTTAGAACCATTGGGCATGGAGTCAAGGAGTAGGACTGCTGGTGCGTTTTCTTGGTCACAAGAGGGAATATGGAGCAAGCTAGCTGCACATGAAACAATGATTCAAGCTAAAAGGATGGAATGAGGGCTAGGAATGAGAGGCAGTTAAGAATCTCTCGTTCAGCTTAGCAGAGGGAAGGTGAATGAGCTCTATCTAGGAGCAGTGAAGAATCCCTAGATAACTATCAAACATGAGTGAATTAGGGGAAATATGAGCCACAGGGAATTCATATTCATTACTAATTCAGATGAAAACATAAAGAAACAGCAGAAATTGAGCATAGAGGGCAATTAAACCAATTCTAAACTATTCATTCTTTCTGCTATTTTAGATGGTACATCAATGGAAAACAAAGGTAAGAAACACTTATTGAGTCATGTTGCAGCACAAGAATTCCACATTCAATTCTTCAAAACATTAATACACAGCACACAGCCATTCCTCCAAGCTTTTCAGCAATCTTTGATTAAGTAAAACATCAGGTATACAGAGCGAGTCTCTCTTGGAGCTATACAACCAACCAACCCTTTTTACAATGCAGAGGGACGTATATATACAAAAAACAAGATACAAAATATCTAGATGATGAATTAATAGCTCATAACTTCTTCGCCAACTTTTAAGGAGTAGTAGCTGAAGGAAATAAGTGCCGCAGTAATTATGAATGTAACAGTTGTTCATTCTGTCAGAAAAATTTGACTTTTGAGTCGAATTGAGTCGGCTGGGCTGCGCTTTCAAAAAAATCAGCGCTTTTAGGCTTGCCGTCCCAGCTCTTTTCTTTTCCACTGCTCCAACCTGCTCTGCGCATTCCTTGACCGCTCTGTCCAGTGCTCTCGTGCCTCCTTTCGCTGACTCATAGCTGACCGAGATTTGAAATAAACAGAAAGGGGGAAAAACTAAAATTACCTGGGCAAAATGGCCAGCATTGCCTGCCACCAATCCTCGGGAGGCAACTGATGCTTTTGTATCTTGACGAGTGTCTCATCAGCCTCTATGTACTTGTAATAGTTGGGTGGCATCTCAAACAGATGGTTGACTTCATGTTCTATGTAAAATAAGTTTTCCAGCTTGTCATAGAGAGTCTATCCTGAAGGAGGTTCTGCTTGTGCTGGAGAACTCGATGAAGCAGTAAGCTGGTTTGTGACATAATTATTGAGCCTGGTTGCATATTGGTCACGTTTCAATAACCTCCCAGCGCTGGTCAGTAGGCTGGGCAATCCTTTAGTCTGTAGTGCTGCAAGCTTTACTTCAAAATTGTTTACATCCCTTTGTATTTCCCGACATATTGCTTCTAGGGTTTACACAAAGCCTCTTAATACTAGCACCTTCTTTGCTGTCAATATGGCGTCTGTTCTACTCATGATATGGAGCGCTGCCAACTCTTCCTTAGTCTGATGATTTAAAAGGTTGATCATTTTGTTGGCCTGCTCAGGCATGTTTCCTAATGCTGCTTTGGCTCTCTGAGTTTCAAACTGAGCTAGGCCAATTAGTTCTACCTGTTCATACATGGCCTGAATTGACCTCCATTGGTTTGTGATTGACTGATTAACCTTGGCCCACAGAATCTTTTTTATTTCAGCCAGGGTTTTGTCCAAAGACAACTCTTTCTCCAAGGCCTTTATCTTGTCCTTCAGGGCTTTAATTTCCCTTGTCTGCTCAGCCACTGTCATTTTGGACTTATCATATTTTCCCTCAAGATTGGCCAAATTTTCTTTGGCCTCTTTTATCTCTGTTGCTTGAAGCTCTAGCTCCTTGACAACTTTTGTCAATTCATCCATGCTCATGCTAGAATCATGAGCTGTTGTTGTTGTTGCTGTAGCTTGTGTAGCTATTGTAGTAGCTGGAATAATTGGAGGGGTCGCTGCTGCTTGCATAGGAGGAACAGTAACAATAGTTGGAACTGTTTGAGGTGGCTGGGAAATGGACTCTCCGTGCTTGCCTTGTAGTACTTTCTCCAACTCCCCTTCCATCTCAATTATTCTCTGGTTCATTTGCATTAGCAGGTCCAATGTATCCTCAATTTCTTTCTCTTTCACCAGTTCTCCTGTTTGAGGATGCTCAGTGGGAAGCAACCTCAATCACTTTTTTAATGAAGAAATATCATCATCCTTCTTTTTCATAAGTGCCCTCACACCTTTAGGATCCTTAGGATTGTGTCCTAAGTCAATAATGATATCCTCCAATGTTTTAATTCTGTTGTCTTTAGCTGTGGAGGACATTCTTTCTAAATCCATCTGAGTGTTTGTATTCTTCAGAGATTCCTTCAACTCATGGGCCAATGTGGCCTTGTCTACCAGGGTGGCATAAACCATTTCCCCTGTTTGCTTATGTAACTGTATTTGATCCATGGGGTGAATGTCCTTGGCTAGGACCTCTAATCTTGTCCTGACATAGTCTACAACTGACTGTGGCTGCTGAACCTTGGGCTTGAAGTGGGTGAGAATCATCCTTTCTTCTTTAATGTCATATGCTGCCATCAACCTTTCCTGCTTGGCAAGTGTTGCCTTCAGGAATTGGTCATACAATTGCACTCTCAGTAGCTCATTTTGAGCCTTAATTTCTTTAAAGCTGGCTTTGACGCTAGTTGGTCTCTTGCTTTGTTGTGTGGAGGAAGATACCTCCATGGCATGCTGTCTGTCTTGCTCTTGTTGGAAAGAGCTTGTAGCTGTATGCTGGCTTGCTTCCCTTCTCGGGCTTTCTATGAGTTCCTCACTGACTTCCTCCTCAAATGGAGGATCAACTCTTTGCCTTTTAGCTTCGGGCTGCTGTGCAGAGCCACTAGCTGGTGTAAATTCTTCCCTATCTCGCTTCTTGCTTCTTTCTTCATTGACAGGAGTTTGCAAAGGTGGCAATTGCAGTGCCTCTGTTTGTTGAGGAGGGACTTGCCCTTGAGTTTGTTCTACTGAAGTTGTAGGTTGATCTGTGACCACTCCTTGCTCTGTCTCCATTGGCTCTTTTCCTTTAGTTGTACTTGTCGCTGATGTAGAAGCTCCTTGGGCAGCTTGTGAAGCTGCAGCTGTAGATGTGCCCTCTTGAACTTGGTATGGCAGCTTGAAAGTTACCTGGTCAGTAGAATCCAAGTCAAGAGTTTTTTCAAGATCTTTAGCAGTTTGCTCCAAAATTTCCTCCTGAGTGAATTCTTCAACTAAGGTGCCTTGTGCCCATGCATCTTGATTAGCATATTTTTCAATGTGTGGGGTTTTGCAGTGATCATAGGGTGTCAACCTATATTTGACTCTTCTGGCATTAATAAAGCCAAGTGGGTCATAAGGGACCCACCAGAAACTTCTTTTCAGCTTAAGTTGATCCTTGAGTATCAGGTCAACATCTTGCCAACCTTCCTTCTTGTTCATGATAAAGGGGCCTAGGTGGTCTTTAAATTTCAGTCGAGCCTTCTTCTTGGTGCTGTGAAAATGAGTCAGATATGAATTGATAAGTTGCCTGTAGTATTCCAAGGCAAACAGCCTCATTGGTACATATCTTGGGAGCTTGTAGGGACAAAGCTCACAGCCATAGATTCTGATGACAGTGTGATTCTGGTATAGGTACCAATCACCTACTTTGTAGCTCTTAGATAGCTGCAGTATCTTCTGCATCTCATAAGTTATTCTGGGAGGAGGAGCCTTCATTAAGAGGCAGGAGACTGGATAAACAAACTGGTCAATGAACTCACAGTAAGAGTAAGGAGAATGCTGTATTTGATGGAATACTGATGACCAGAAGACAACAAATCTTCTTTCTCCCTTTGAATCCAATTTCTTGATAGGGCATTGGAAGCATTCAGACTGGTAATACATGAACAAATGATAGATGTATGAGGAATATTTGAAAACTCCCTGCCTATCTAGCTTAGTGAGCTGGTCATGAATTTTGTTTGCTATGAACTTGGCATAATTATACTTGATAGCAGGATGCTGTCCTTGGCTGAATGAAGACAACAGAACCAACACTGTCTCATCCACATGTTCACTTTTTTTGAAGCCTAACACATAGGATATCATGTCTACAAGTAACTTGCCCACCTCATTGAAATGGACATAAAGGAATGGAGGTGGTTCCTTAGGTTGGCAATCTGCTCTCATAAATGTCTTAGCAATTCTCTCAATCCTGGGGCCAGGGAGCCAGGAGGCCTCATCCAGCAAGTGCTTCATGGAGAAAGGCAATAGTAGCTTAGTCTGTTTGAAATTTAACATCTGGTTGATGGAGTCAGGAGTGATGTAGAAAAGTATGCTCACAGATGGAGACCTAACAGCCCTCTGATTTGGCTCATAGTTTGCAGCACACAGGTGAATAATCTCAGGAAAAATATTGACAGAGGGGAGAAAATAATGTGGCAAATTGGAGTCCCATATGCCATACATGTCAGTGTTGTTTATAAAGTTGTTTCTTAGCTGGCAGTAGGTATGCAAATGATTCCTGTTCCCAATTAGGTCTTGAATGAGATAATCTATGTCAGCCAAGGCCATTGACTCAAGCTCTTTACTTGTTGGATTCATGGGAGTGATGCTCAGATATGATGGAGTGGCCATTATGTAACTTTTCACTGTTTGAGCTTGGAAGGAAGATCAATGCAATAGCTGGCTAACAAAGTTGTCTATAAGGAGTAGCAGAGGAACCTCAGACTGAACTCAAATGTAACGATAGCTTGACTGCTTGGCACTTATGCTATGAGAGAGACAAATCTTTGCAAAGTTTGTGGGCCAACTTCCCTTCTCTTAGTGAAATTTCTGGAGTTAAAGACTGCGAGGAGCAATGTAGAAGGGGAAGGAGTTACTATGACTTCAAATGGACTGATTTATACAGTGGAATGAGGTGAAATTGGGCAATGCTGAGCTCTTACAAGGTTTTGTCTGGAGGCCAAGCTTTAAATGGAGTTTTTTTACGGTGAAACTGTAAACGGGTGCACGTTTACAAGATTGATTTTGAAATAAGGGCTTACCAGTGGGTTTTAGTGAAGTATTAGGTGTAGCAGAATTGCCAATTGAGGAATTTTGCAGGTTTGCAGCACGTATAGCGGAAAAACATGGAAGAACCGGAGCGAAGAGGGGAGAAATTGGCAAATACCTGGTTAAAACGGCGCCAAGAGTGGACGAGCTGGAGCAATGGCAAGCTATGGCATCGAATAACAGGCCGCAACAGCTTAGTTGGTCGATTTCAAGCTTTGGGAATGAGAAAATGGTGAAAACAACGAACCAGAGCTTTGCAAATGAACCAATAGAAGTGAAATACAATGGTCGTTTGCGCGCTTTTTATGCAAAAAATAACATTTTGGCGCTTTTGGTGCTTTTTTGGGATGACGTCAGCGTGACGTCATCGTCGGGTCTGAGGTACGGATAGGTGATGTGGCAGCTGACGGGGCGGTGACGTGGCAGCTGACGGGGTGGTGACGTGGCAATGACACAGTGGCAGGGCGCAGGCACGAAAGGGATGAGGTGGCGGAAATCGCGGCACGGCAGCGGAGGCGTGGAGGTGACGTCATGGGGAAGACGTGGCGCCGACGTCACACAGGGGAGGGCAGTATCTGGTTTCAGGCGCACCGCTTTTGTGCGTAGGCGGTTTCGAAGGGAGGGGCTCTACCACAGCCGGGAGGGCGACGCGTGGCAGGAGTACGACGGGAAAACCGCCCATCTCCCGGACGCTAACCCTCGGCATGTCCAGGCACAAAAAGACCCGCCCACCGTAGATCTTGGGTGCGCCAGATCTGACAGTCGGCGGGATAGTTAACGCGGCAGATGGATAGATACGGGGCCCGCAACGCTCTATTAGTAGTTGTTTAATCCGGCGGGGGGGGGGGGGGAACCTTAGTAAAGTGGGTTTTGGGTTAATGTGGCATGGGTGGGAGTTAAGGCAATTATATTCCAAAATGTGAACGCGAAGTGTGATAGAAAATGGTTGATGAGGGGGGAATAAATGGTTATCAGTTCAACCAGGGGCTGACTAATCCCAAGGGACGAACGGGGAGGGTTAAATGCAAGTCCCAGATGGATTTGACATTTCCCCAAACCTTTGGAATATATGGCTATAATGCCAAGGGGTGGGAGTATTATTATTTTTTTGGGATTTTATATAGTTCTAGTAGTAAACGGGGATGGGGAAATAGTTAGGGAGCTACATAGTACAATTAGAAGTTAATATGACTTTATGAAATGCAAATGGAAAGGGAACAATGATAGGTCTATGAAGTGGTGATATACGTAGGATTTGCATAAAAAGTGGAAAAATGATTTTTACACAAGAAATGTGGCTTCTTTTCATGGAGAAAGCCAAAAATTTGACTTAATGTTTCACACAAATGAACTGAAATCAGGACTTGTTGGGCAGATCCCAAGGTCCTTTAGGGGAATGTTAGTAAGAAACTTTTAGGGGGGGTGAAGGGAAATTAAACATGCTTTTCAGAATTCTGCCATAAACACTGTTTTGCTACCTCTGCCACTGATGGGATGAGCTTTATTTGTCAGGGCCAAAACTGAAGATAATCTTGCTTCTGCAACCCCAGGCTACCTACCCAGCTTAATACACCTAGCATTTTTGTTACTTCAGGAAGGGTGCACTTGGACTTGCAAACCCTGATTACTTTTTTCTTTTTAACTGCCCTCCTATCTAAATGTACCCTTATCTCTTCCAAGGGCCCAAATTAAGCAGTTGGGCTCCTTCATTCTCTACCTAGCTACTAATCTGCCAATCTTAAACTGTTTGGACAGATATTTATTATCTATCTCTAAAACAAGAAGTTTAAACCTAAGGAAGCCAAGATTAAGTTGTTTGGCCTTCCTTTAACCAAGGAATCTTTCAAAAATGGAACTTTGCAGTATAGAAAAGATGAACATTTTTGGCACTTCCACTGTCAATCATGAAATATGAAACCTGTTGCAACAGGAGGCTAAAAACAGCCACTCATCTTGGTTGGCATATTGTTCAATTTGTGGGAATTTACAATGGTCATAGGCCATAAGCCTGTATTTAACTCTTCTGGCACTGATAAAACCCTCCGGGTCATAAGGGACCCACCAGAAGCTCCTCTTTAACTTGTATTTGTCCCTCAGTATTTGATCGACATCTTGCCAACCTTCTTTCTTGTTCATAATGATGGGGCCTAGATGGTCTTTGAATTTCAGATGAGCTTTCTTCTTGGCACTATGAAAATGAGTAAGATCAGCATTGATGAGTTGCCTATAGTACTCCAGTGCAAATAGTCTCATTGGTACATATCTTGGGAGCCTGTAAGGACAGAGCTCACAGCCATAGATTCTAATGACAGTGTGATTTTGGTAGAGATACCAATCACCTATTTTGTAACTCTTGGACAGCTGCAAGGTCTTTTGTATGTCATATGGCAATCTAGGAGGAGGGGACTGTTATAGACATTTTTGGGCACTACAACCCCAAGCATGAAATGTCCATAAACCAAGGGCTCCTAAGTCCCTAAAAGTGTTGTTCTAACCCCTAAAGGAACAAGGTCAACTGATTACAGCTTCTCCCAGAAGTTCTCCATGAAAAATTGCTCAGAACTGGTCAAAACAGGATCATTTCAGCTGCTCCATAGGCGAAGTGCGTTGCATCTCACCTAAATACACTGTGTGGGTGCATTGCATTTCAAAAAGCCCTTCTATGGGGTGCGATGGGTGAGAAGTGACAAATGGCAGTGTCATTCCGCGAGGTGGAGAGGCATGGAAACTTCCAGAAACTTCTCCTGTGACACTTGCCTTTCTGAATTCGACCAAGGATGAGTAAGAGATCATCAATATCCAAGTGGAAGCAAGAACTATCAGAGGGAAGACACTAATCAAATCACAAGCTGAGTCATCTCCCTTACAGATATCTATATATGGATCCCTCATCCCAGAGATCCAGAGGCTGGAATTTTGCATATTGTAAGGAATTGCTGTTGGTTTCTTGAGACAACATCAGATTGTTGGGTGATCTAAGCTTTGTATGAGGTGAAGAGGGGCTTCCTTGCTGAGAGGATGATGCTGGGTCAGAACAACTGGTTGTAACTCCCTTGGCTTTTTCTTGTTTATCAATAAAAGCTATTCAAGTTTTCCTCCATACTCCTGTGTCATTTATGTTTTATGCATTTGTATGGTCAATTTACATCTGATCTTAGATTGTTTATGATTAGAGATCCATGTTCTTGTATAGTGCTATGTTACTGTGATCTTACAGGTACTCTGTGAAGTTGGGCGTGCAAGGGAACAAGTAGCGAAAGACTATCAAGAGAGAGAGGAATCGAACTAGGAGATTAGCGCAAGACAGAGGTTGGTCTTCTTTGTTCTTCTCTCATCTATATTTCACAAAGGAAAAACGACAGTAGCTTTACTTTGTTTGTTTCTAAGGTAGCTATCACACCTTAGTGGGATAAGCAGTTCTTTGTAGACACTTTTCCCTGTAACAAAATGGCAACTCCGTCGGGGACGAATTAGTTTGTTTGTTTATCTTCCTTGTTGTCTATTTTATAAACTTATAGACGGAGCCTGAAGTCGAGCCAGGTAGCTTTCGAACTGCATTTGCTATGCAAATGCAAAGTAGATAAATGCCGCTTTAGTCAATCTACGGGATTTGTTTATAAATTAAACAACTGATTTACAAACTCTCTGATTGCCTCTTGTGGTAGCTCTTAGAACCTCCTTAGATCTACCCCTGATTGTTGCATTACTGATTACCATTTTCTCGGCCAAAACCCATGAACTGAACTGCAAACTATGACCTGGAACCCAAGCAAAGTCTCTTCTCTGGCCCAGCGCAAGTACTGTTCTGTGAATCTGAAATTCAGTGCACTTCCCGAGTGTAGTAGGTGCGCTGCATTTCAAATTCCCTGTGTTATAGGTGCGCTGATTAGACTAGGCATTGTTCAGTTTTGGTTTCTGTGATTCATTCTTTCCAGTTCTATTCATGAACTTTGCTGCCCGTGATCAGTATATCTTTGTTTGAAACCCCTTTTCCTTGCTGTTATTCCGCCTCCGTTGTATAAAAGAACTGTAAATGTTTTTGTGTATTTGTTGAGTCATTTTCAGTTCTCCTTTGCAAAAAGTAACGTAATCATACTGTCGTCCTTTGATTTGAAAGTGTCGCAAGTGTCTTTTTCAGTCATAGGAAAGAGTTTGGATGTTGTAGATAGTCGATTATCCTGTTACTATTGTATTTGGTCTGAATTTGTAATTTTTCTAGTGTCGAAAGCAAGTATTCATTTCCAAATCGTAAAGTGTTGTGATTGTCTCCATTTTTGATTTCGAAAAGAAACTTGTTGGTAATTGTCGCTTGAAAAGTAATTCAGATTTGTGCATTAGCTTTCTTTTTCCATTAACATACTAAGAAAGTCGAAAACAAATACATGCATGTGCATTTGCATTTAGACTGTTTGATTGGTTTGATTTAGGACAGTGCATTTAGAGTGTGCTCTTTGCTCTTTGTGAAAGGATACTGTCTCTCTTTCCTTAGTAGCTAGGATTTTCATTGCACAAAGAAGATAAAAGACTGTTTATCATCTTAGATTGCATTTTAGGAATTATACATCTACATCTCGCGGTGAACCTGAAAGGCAAATTTCATAAACAAGATCAACTATAAAATAAATTCAATGAATCTAACAATGCTTTGGAACCTAACGCACAACATTTAGAAGTCTAGGCTAGAGACGTATTCCGGCGTCGTAAAGCCTGGTAACTGTTGTTCTCACTGATGGTTGGGTGATTCCTCCACTTTGAGATGATAAGTGCCAGTACGGACTTGTGCTCCCACGTACCGTCGAGCATATTTTGGGAGACCACAATAGGCTTAATGCTTTATCCATAGGAAGCCGTGTCTGCCGCCCTATCGATCGCAATGCACTGAACACAACATTCGGGAATATTTGACTGCCGTACCGTAAAAAGTATTCTGCAGTTTTGCGATTGGTTTGGTAATCCCTCTACCTAGATTTACAGAGCAGTCCCTTTCGTTCCTTTTCAGACTCCTTAACGGAAAAGGTCCATCTGAGCACTTGTCACTTCAGGCTCATTAAAAATGGAAGGTGACTAGTGTCATCTTTTGTTTTTTCTCGACTCTTAAAAATTGAAAAAACGAGTTGTGTCAAAGCGTATAAAATTTATTTTCAACGGAATAATCATCACCTTTCCCTACGTTGATCTTAGGTTGAGAAAATGGAACCCACCAACCAAGGAATTCCCCTTGGAGGAAATCCTAGTCCCTTCTCCTCTTGGGGAGATTTTGGTGCACCCCATATGGCCACATTGTCGCTTCCAGGATTGACAATCGGCTTGCTCGTATGGCTCTTCTCAACCTCTGTTGTTCAGAACACCGCAATTCCTGAACAATCGAGTCAGCAACTAGACGAATCCAGAGTTACCCACCAACCTTCTACTTCCTCCAATTCTTCCTCTCCTCCTTCTTCTTCACTTGATGGGGTTGGTAAAGCCAAAAATCAAGTACCTGAGAAGAAGAAGGAAAAGAAGAAGAAAGAGAAGAAGAAGAAGGAGCCAAAAGCGAAAGGGGGCAACCAAGCGTCGTCTAGCGAAAATCCACACACTGCACTGACCAGGCCTAAATCACCATGTGTCATTTGCAAAGGAGACCACTATCACAGAGATTTTCCTTGCATCCCTCGGATCTTAAGGGACTGGTCTCCTCGTTTGCATAACCCGGTGTCATCAACCTCTGATGATCATGTTGAAAGCACACCGTTGACTAGTGAAAGTGAAGCCCAAGGACAAAAAGGAAAATATAGATTTCCTTGTAAACTGTGCGAAGGCGACCATGCCGTCCACCGTTGTCCCTTCTTAGAAGAGGCTAAAAGAGTTTTGGACGATCGTCCGGTCTCACCGTTACAACTTCCTCTTGGATATAAAAAACTCTTGTCGAGTCCGTCACTAGTTGAAAAGCCTGCTGACCCACTCAAGTGGTCGGTCGAAGCATCTATCATTGAAGACAAACCATCTGAACCCATGCCAGATGAAATTCAAAAGGGCGAGGTAGTAGTTGACCTGGTCTTGCCTTTAGAGGTTCCATCTTTAGATGATACAGTCACAGAAGAGAATAAGGATGACACCGTCCAAATTCTTTTCGTAAGCACAGACTCCGATGAACATGGGGGCAATTTACCCATTCCTTTATCACAGGAAGGAAGTTCGTTAGAGTCGTACCCGGCCGTCTATTTGGTCCCACCTCCAAGCAACCTAGTTGTCTCCTTCGACTGGAATCAACTAGGCAAAACCCGTTTACCGGCTAGTGTACCATTCCGAATTATTGTTCAAGTATATATAATGGTTATGGCTGGTACCATCATAGATGAAGGGGCTTCTGTGAGTATCCTTTCCTCGACTGCTTGGAAAGCGCTTGGTTCGCCATTGCTTTTGCCTGAGATGAGAAATCTAACAGGCTTTGACAAAGGAACCAGTCGACCATTAGGGATCCTTCCCAATGTGCCCATAACATTGAGAGGGAAAACCGTTCACATGAACGTAATGGTAGTTCAAGGACCCTTGGATTATAATCTACTCCTTGGATGAGACTATATTTATTGCATGGGAGAAATTGTCTCCTCACTCTTTAGAGTAATGTGTTTTCCGCACGAAGGAAGAGTGGTCAAGCTCGTAGACCAACTTTCATTTCCCGGATCACACAGAGCAAATAGTCATATGCCATCCCTGAATGGTCTTTTCACACAAGGAATGTCTCATCAATCTCCAGTCCGTCCACCCGATGAGCGCGAGTGATTCGGGGAACATGGCTGAAACCCAGGGGGCATGCACCCTGGTCTGCTTCGGCAGGAAAACTTCAGGTATAGGGTAGGTTTCCGCGAGAGATATATGACTGGTATGTACTCCCGTCCGTGATTGGAAGAGGGAGTTATTCTGGAATAAGATTCTCTTGTCAAAGTTATGTGAGTGGATTGTCTCACCTTTGTCTATTTCGGTAGACATCGCCGAAGAAGTGTTTTGTTTGCACTGTGAATAGAACAATCTTTGGTAACCTGAAAGAGGTAGACCTTTCCTGATAAAACAAATGTTTTGTTGGAGATTTGAAAGGTGACCTTGAAACTCTGTTTTATACCTGGGGGCATGCAAACCTTTTGGCATGTAAGCGAAGAGTGACTATTTATTTTTTTAAATTTGTAGGTCCTCTAACCCTTTAAACTCGTAGGATTGGTCATTTCCTAACTTGCATAAAGAAAGGATGTGGGGAAAAACTCTAAAAATTGCCATTTTTAAATGGGACATTCTTATTATATGACTGGATTAATCGAGCAGTTTTAGCGCATAGTTCAATCTTGTTAAAAAAATAAACATAAGCCATGAGCAAATGTTTCCCCCCACGTTTAAGCTCATTAAAAAATGAACTGTTTCCTGGTAAATAACCATCGTGAATGTAGTACTTCAGCCTTTAAAAGCCTTGGTCATGTTCTCATCATCACCTCCACTCTGTATTGGCCGATCATTCATCTCCATTTGATTGTTTACCCCTTTTGAGGAACAGCTGCGAAGAGTGATCTCACTAGCCATCCTTGTAACACTGCCGTGATTGGAACATTCCAAACCTTACCTGGAATCAGCTGCTACCCAATTTTATCACTCGTTCCTCAAAAGACGAGTCTCCTTTAAGCTCTTTTCAACTGACTCGTAAAATATGAAAAGATTGCCAAGCCATTGGCCTCTCCAGCTCGTTAAAGGGACCGGAATGTAGGAATTTACAAGGTAAGCTCCTCAGAAAAAATACCAAAGGACACCGCTCACAAACAGATCACAGATCAATACACCAGTATTTTGACGTGGTTAAAACCCTCGAAGAGGGAAACAGTCCACGGCCTGAGCCAACGCGGCCACTTCAGGCAATTTATTAATAAAAGAATGAAAATTTACATATGCTTCTCTCATAGACGGATTACCCTACAAATGACCCTTCATGCGCTTTAAATAGAAATCATGGACCAATCGGGTGTTAAGCCACGGATCAAGTGTCGGTAATACCGAGGAGAGAATGAACCGTCGGATCACTACATATCGTGACCGTTGGATTGTAAGTTACAAAATGTACAAGGTAAAGAAACACACTTTACCTAACTCTATACCTAACTCTATACTAGACCATGTTGTACTTAACTATTTCCTATGTGTCGGAATATCCTAACACGGAAGTGTTATCCCTCCTCTAAATTTTAATCTTTTTGGACATGAGGGATTATTACTCAAAAATATCGAGCGCTTGTTTTGTTCGGCTCGTTAAAAGTATCGAACATTCATCCCTTCTGTATTGTTTTATACTTTTTCGGACTTAAGGGATTAGATGACGAAAAATGAATTTTGGAGTTTCCTTTACGTTCCTTTTCAGACTCTCTAAAATTGAAAAGGACCGAGTTATCTTTGTCATTAAACTCGTTAAAACTTAATAGCGACAAACTTGTCCATAGCAGACAAGAACGAGTTTCACTATCGCTAGGCTCGTTAAAACATAGCGATGGGTTTGCCCGAAGGGAAAATTATAGAACAAGCATATGTTATCCTCCTCAAGCTTGACAAAAATAAAGAGGTACTGGTCAGCAGTGACTGGGGAAAAATTGGGAAGAAAACTTGAAGAAACTTTGTTGGTAGCAAGTCTCTCTTGAACATGACACTTTCACTCCACATCCAAGTCGGGTTGGGTTGTTTCATTCACCGGTCACATCACCATGGTCCCATCACACCATCCACATTTGGGGTAATGCTACCAATCCATCATGTCAGTGTCGCCGATATGTTCAAGAGAAGTCATTCAGAGAATTCACCTGTGTCTCACCCGCTACAATACATTTACACTCCATTCTATCATGACCGCCACCCTGAACCGTATGTCATCAGATCGTTTTCACCTCCATTAAAATCATTTGCTCCGTTCCGTGTCATTGATGTGGGATTCATTAAGGCCCTCCTGTGATGGATCGCTTCTTGTCGACATCAACTCATTATCCAAGAAGTCAATCTAGGAACACCCCATTCAGTAATTTGAAGCTTGCATGCCTCAATGGCATGTTTCTCACTTCCGGCGATAGGTTTACATCAATGGCCTTCGACCGAAAGATTTTGCGTGGTGTTCGACGCCAAGTCCTTTATTCACACCACGTGAATTGTACTGCAGTACCTTGAGGGTCATTATCATTATTAGTGATTCCTCTCGCGCCTATTAACGGCTTACATCATTGGCTGGTAATCAAGCGATGTCTTTCCATGTTCGACTCCAGAACATCTCTCACATGGATAGACTTGTACTTCGAGTGAAGATCGAACGAGATTGAAGACCCCGGATCTAGTTTCATCCATCCGGGCTGCGATATATATTCAGGGACATAAAGACATCAAATGTACATCATTGCTGCACAAATAATCATCCAATCAAAGGGATGATGACTCTACCAGAATCATCAGTCTACACTCAGACGGTTGTCTGTTCTATGTACATGAAAATGAATTTATAAAGCTGAGCATGGGAATGCCCACCTCAGCTAGATCATGAAAATATTATGAAGATAATGTATTGTATTTTATCTTGAAAATATTATGAAGATAATGTATTGTATTGTATCTTATTACAGGTCTCCTCCCAGCTTGAAAGAACTTCGGATCCTCATAATAAAGCATTTCACCCGACATCAAAAGATTAACGACCTCATGCTTTAGGGGGAACTGTTATAGACATTTTTGGGCACTACAACCCAAAGCATGAAATGTCCATAAACCAAGGGATCCTAAGTCCCTAAAAGTGTTGTTCTAACCCCTAAAGGAACAAGGACAACTGATTACAGCTTCTCCCAAAAGTTCTCCATGAAAAACTGCTCAGAACTGGTCAAAACAGGATCATTTCAGCTACTCCATAGGCGAAGTACATTGCATCTCACCTAAATACACTGTGTGGGTGCGTTTCATTTCAAAAAGCCCTTCTATGGGGTGCGATGGGTGAGAAGTGACAAATGGCAGTGTCATTCCGCGAGGTGGAGAGGCATGGAAACTTCCAGAAACTTCTCCTGTGACACTTGCCTCTCTGAATTCGACCAAGGATGAGTAAGAGATCATCAATCTCTAAGTGGAAGCAAGAAATATTAGAGGGAAGACACTAATCAAATCACAAGCTGACTCATCTCCCTTACAGATATCTATATATGGATCCCTCATCCCAGAGATCCAGAGGCTGGAATTTTGCATATTGTAAGGAATTGCTGTTGGTTTCTTGAGACAACATCAGATTATTGGGTGATCTAAGCTTTGTATGAGGTGAAGAGGGGCTTCCTTGCTGAGAGGATGATGCCGGGTTAGAACAACTGGTTGTAACTCCCTTGGCTCTTTCTTTTTTATCAATAAAAGCTATTCAAGTTTTCCTCCATACTCCTGTGTCATTTATGTTTTATGCATTTGTATGGTCAATTTACATCTGATCCTAGATTGTTTATGATTATAGATCCATATTCTTGTATAGTGCTATGATACTGTGATCTTACAGGTACTCTGTTGAGCTGGGCGTGCAAGGGAACAAGTAGCGAAAGACTATCAAGAGAGAGAGGAATCGAACTAGGAGATTAGCGCAAGACAAAGGTTGGTCTTCCTTGTTCTTCTCTCATCTATATTTCATAAAGGAAAAACGAAAGTAGATTTACTTTGTTTGTTTCTAAGGTAGCTATCACACCTTAGTGGGATAAGCAGTTCTGTGTAGACACTTTTCCCTGTAACAGGGACCTCTTTAGGAGACAAGAGACTGGGTACACAAACTGGTCAATGAACTCACAGTAGGAAAATGGAGAGTTTTGAACCTCATGGAAAACTGATGACCAAAATATGACAGACCTTCTTTCTCCCTTAGAATCCAACTTTTTAATGGGGCATTGGAAGCATTCAAATTGGTAGTACATGAACAAATGATAGATATATGATGAATATTTAAAGACTCCCTCCCTATCCAGTTTCACTAGCTGGTCATGTATTTTGTTGGCTATGAACTTGGCATAATTATACTTGACAGCAGGGGGTTGTCCTGGGCTGTATGCAGACAACAGAACCATCACTGTTTCATCAATGTGCTCACTTGTTTTAAAACCCAGCACAGAGGAAATCATATCTATAAGCAGCTTGCCCACCTCATTGAAATTGTCATATAAGAAAGGAGGTGGGCCTGTAGGCTGGCAGTCTGCCCTCATGAATGTCTTGGTAATTCTTGCAATTTCAGAGCTGGAAAGCTTGGAGCCTTCATCCAACAAATAGTTCATGGAGAAAGGAATCAATAGCTGAGTCTGTTTGAAGTTGAGCATCTGGTTGATGGAGTTAGGAGTAATATAAAAAAGTATGCTCCCAGATGGAGACTTGACAGCTCTCTGATTTGGTTCATAGTTCTCAGCACACAAATGGATGACCTCAGGAAAAATATTAATAGAGGGAAGGAAATAATAAGGCAAATTGGACTCCCATATGCCATACATGTCACAGTTGTTTATAAAGCTGTTTCTTAGTTGGAAGAAGGTCTTCAAGTGATTTCTGTCCCCAACTAGATCTTCAATGAGGTAATCCTTATTAGCCAGAGGCATGGCTTCAAGTTCTCTGTTTGGTGGATTCATAGGAGTGACACTGAGAGCTGTTGGAGTGGCCATTATAACACTTTTTGATGTTATATTTGGAATGAAGTTTTATAGCAGTAACAGATTGATGACAACTGACTCTGAGGATTTGCAAAGGAGTTGCAAAATGAGTTCAACTGAGGGAATGGCCTTCAATATCTGTGGTTATGATAAAGAGGACAATTTGCAGAGTTTTTAGACCAGTTTTTTCTTCTCCTTAATGAATTGTTTGGATTCAAAAGACAGTGGGCAGAGTGCAGAGGGGAGAGGAAATTACAGCTCAATGTACTGAGGCTTTTGTAGTGGAATGCGGTAAAAGAGGACAATGCCGAACTGTTATGAAATTTTTGCCGGGAATACGAGCTCGAAAATGAGTTTTCAAAGGTAAATTCGCAAACAGGCGCGGGTTGATAGGGTTTTTCCTGAGGTAGGGGTTTATCAGTGGATTTAGGCAGAATTTAGGTAGGGCAGAGTCATTAATTTGGGAATTTGCAGGCTTCAAATATGTAAAATGGAGAAAAATGGGAAGAACAGGGGCGAAGGGGCAAAGTAGGGCAAATACCTGGTTAAAATGGCGCCGAGGGCAACTGGACTGGTCCAATGGTGACCAGTGTAGACGAATTCGAAGGTGGTTCCTGCTCAATTGGTCAAAATTTGAATTTTGGAGGCAAATGGGTGCAAACGGCAGCAACAGCTCTCCACTATGTCTAGTGAAAATGACTAACAAACGGTTGAAAAACGCGTGTTTTTATAAAAATTTGACATATTTGCGCTTTTGGCGCTTTTTCACGATGACGTCATCAGTGGGTCCCCGGTACAGACAGGTGACGTGGACGCTGACTCGGATGAAGACGTGGCGGTGACATGGTGGCAAACCATGGACGCAGAGGGACGAAGTGGCAAGTGACGTGGGGCAGTGGCGGGGACGAGGTGATGACGTCACAGTTGACGTGATTGCTGACGTTAGGGGACGGAGGGTGGTATCCAGTTTTCCCCGCACCACCTTTGAGCACAGGCGGTATTGGGGGAGGGGCCTCCGAACACGCCGGGCGGTCGACACGTGGCGGGGGTACGGCAGGGAAACCGCCCATCCCCCGGACGTTAACCTCCGGCGGATCGGGGGCTCAAAACGACCACCCACCGTTGATCTGGGGCGTGCACAATCTGATGGTTGGCGGCACAGGTAAGGTGACGGGGGTTAGGGACGGGACCCGCCCGTATTATTTAAACAAAATGTGCCACGGGGGGTCATAAACTTTGGAAATGTGGGTTTTGCGGGTTAGGTTTAAGCGGGGGGAAATGATAATTTAATGTTTAATAAAACATTTAAACATTAACCTTGGGAAAATGACTGCGGAGGGGTAGAAATATAAGGTTTTGATGGGTGAGGGATTAGGTATAGGTTATTAACCTAACGAGAGGTTAGATTAATTCCAAGGTTAGGACGCGGAAGGGTTAATAGTAGTCCCAGATGGACTATTATTTCCCAGGACTGTATTACATGGCTATAATGCCATAGGGTGGGATATTTAATATGTTTTTGGAATTTCATATAGCTTTTGTAGCAATAGGGGTGGGGAAATGACTAGGGAGCTATATAATAGAATTAGAGGTTAATATGAGTTTGTGAGGTGAAGGAGTAGGGGAGAGGCTAAGTTTATGTACTTGAAACTTAGTCATAGGAAGTGAATGGAATGTAGAAGAGTGATTTTTACACAAGAAATGTGGCTTCTTTTCATTGAGAAAGCCGAACTTGACTCAATGTTTTTACAAAAATGAAGTGAAAGCAGGACTGGTTGGGCAGATCCCAAAGTCCTTAAGGGGGTGTTAGTAAGAAACTTTGAGGGGGAGGGTGAAAGGGAGTTAGACATGCTACCAGAATTCTGCCATTAGACAATTGCTTTGACCTTTCTGTGATTGATGAGATGAGTTCTGATTAATAATACATCAGGCGATCCAAACCTTGCTTCTGCAACCTCAAACTACCTACCCAGCCTCCTACACCTAACATTTTCTCTTCTTTTTACATGGGTGCACTTAGACTTGCAGACCCTGATTATCCTCTTTTCTTTTGACTTCCCTCCTATCTGAATCTACCCTTATCTCTTCCAAGGACCCAGGTTAAGCAGTTGGGCTCCTTCATTTCTCTACCTAGCTACTCATCTGCCAAGCTTGAACTGTTTGGACAGATATCCATTCTCTAGTCTAGAACAAGCAATTTAAACCATGGCATGGTCCAGATTGAACTGTTGGGCCATCCATCAAACTAGCAGTGGTATTTGAACTAGCCACTTTCCTGGTCTTTCTTTGGGGTTCATTTTTATCATTTTTTCTGACCAATTTACTCTTTTTGCCCTTTGATAATTCTTTTAGGGCATACCCTCTTTACATTTTTTAATTCTGTCTCTGTACATAGAAAATATGGAACCTTTGCAGCATGAAAAGATGAACATATTTGGCACTTCCACTGTCAATCATGAAAAATGAAACCTATTGGTATAGGAACCTAACAGACTACTTGTGGCTATCAAGTGGATGGAACGAAGGTTCAGTTACGAGATCAAGTGAAAGACTCGCCTGGGATTTTACGAGATCTAATCAAAGACTCGAATTGGAACTTTGATCGAGGAGAGCTTGTTTCATTTTTTAATGAGCTTGACACAAGACAAGGAACTCTGCTTAGATTCCTTGTTTAATTTTTTAACAAGGTTGACACAAGACAATGAACTCTACTCTGATTCCTTGTTTCATTTTTTAACGAGATTGACACAAGACAAGGAACTCTACTCTGGGACCTGTTTCATTTTTTAATGAGGTTGACATAGTAAAAGAACTATCCTCATATTCCTTGTTTCATTTTTTAACAAGCTCGACACAAGACAAGGAACTATGCTCTTACCCTTTGTTTCATTTTTTAATGAGCTTGACACAAGATAAGGAACTATGCTCATACCCTTTGTTTCATTTTTTAACGAGCTTGACACATGACAAGGAACTATGCTCATACCCTTTGTTTCATTTTTTAACGAGCTTGACACAAGATCAAGAACTATCCTCATATTCCTTGTTTCGTTTTTTAACGAGGTTGACACAAGACTAGGAACTATCCTCATGGACTTGTTTCATTTTTTTAATGAGGTTGACACAGTAAAAGAACTACCCTCATGATTCCTTGATCACGACCCATAAGAGGTCATGACTTCCAAGACGTTCTCATCAGACGGGAGAACAATACTCTAGAAGGGATACGTAGCAAGGAATCCATTAGAGAGATATGGTTCAAATGCCCCCAGTACATAATACACAACATCATGAAATTGATTGTCAGTTGATGTAGGCATGGAATGAGTTGCCACATAATTGACCCGTGGCGTGGAAGATACCATTGGGACAAAAGGACCATTTAGGGAAGATGGTTGATTGGAAGCCATATTTGAATTGGGAAATGAAAGCTGGTCAATGGTGACAATTTTTCCTTCATGCGAGAAACACATCACTCGAAAGAGTGTTGAAACAATAGCTCCCATGTCATAAACATAGTCACGCTTAAGAAGTAAATTGTAATCTAAAGGGCCTAGGACTACCATCATATTGAGATAAACAATTTTTCCTCCCAAAGTAATAGGCAACTGAGGAAGGATCCCTAATGTTTGACTGGTTCCTCTGTTAAAAGCCAACAGATTCTGGGTAACAGGCACAAGTGTTGGCGAACCGAGCGCTTGCCAAGCCGTGGAGGAAAGGATACTCACTGATGCACCTTCATCTATAATAGTGCCAGGTCTGACCTTATTACAAACTTGTACTATGATCTGGAAAGGCACATAAGAAGGAAGACAACATCTTGCTAGTCGATTCCAATCAAAGGAAGTGACGAGACTACTTGGAGGGGGTACTGTAAGAACAAGAGAATTACCCCCTTGAGTTACGAGAACAGGAGGATTTTCCTCCTGTCTTGATGGAACATGAGGGTTGCCTCCAAGCTCACTGGAATCTGAAGAAACAAAAATAACCTGAGTGGTATCATACTCACTCTCTACGGGAAAGGTACGATTAACTGAAGGTGAAATCAGGTCAACTGTTTCCTCGATCTATGATTGGTCAGGTATAGACTCATGGTATTCACATTCAAAGAGAGTGGGTTTGAACGACAGTTGATTGGGTCAGTCAATTCATCAACTAGTGAAGGATTAAGGGAGAGTCTTCTGTAACTAGATGGAAGTTGTTGCGGAGAAGTAAGACGATTATCCAAAACTATTTTGGCTTCATACAGATAGGGACAAAGGTGAATGGGGTGATTCCCTTCACATAACCTACATGGAAACTTAACTTTACCCTTCTTTACATGAACTTTAATACCACTAGTTAATGGCGTGTCACCAGCATGATCTCCAGAAGTTGATGGCACAGGATGATGTGAACGAAAATACCATTCTTCTAAGATCTAAGTAATATCAGGAAAATTTCGAAGAATATGGTCTCCCGTACATTGTTTTGCATGGATATCAAACTTTGTGAGGCTTATCAGATGGTTTCTCATCAGAAGTTGCATTCAAAGTAATGGTTGCATGGTTGCCCCCCTGTTGGATTTTCTTCTTCTTCTCTTTATTCTTCTTCTTATCCACCTGGTTACTAGTGTCAATACTTTCACTAGGCGAAGAGGAAGAAGGGGAGGAAGAAAAAAATGAGGAAGAAGGCAAAGGGTCAACTTTAGGATCAACTGGAGGTTGATTTTGTCAAGTTGGAGGAGTACTCAATTGTGAAGAAATCATGACATTTTGAACCAAGGAGGTTGAAAATAACCATACTGGAAAAACAATGGTAAATCCTGGAAGATACAATGTAGCCATATAAGGAGCACCAATATTTCCAAAAGGAGGAAAAGGACTAGGATTCCCATCAAAAGGAATTCCTTGATCGGTGGACTCCAGTGTTGCTGCCATATGTCTCAACCTAAGATCAACTAAGGAGTGAGCGTGGAGGATGTTATCCACGGTCAATTAATTTTATTTTAATCAAAATAACATAACAAAACAAAAGAAGGATAATCTAGGTAAAAGGATTACCAAGCAACTGTGAACTACAATATACTGCCTCAGTAAACCAATGACTTAACATACGTGTAGGAAATCTACCCAAATGCTGTGTTTGGTGTATCACAATGTGCAAGGTGGCTGACTCAGTTACCTAAGGATGGATAGAAACCTAATGTAGTCCTCCCATATATACCCGAAAGTATGTGGAGGCCCAATCCATGTTAGCGTTGTCTAATGCGAAACCACATAGTGAGAGCATTCCTTTATACTTTACGTACTGTAACACCGCCCTATATACCTGAAGGTACGTGGATGAACTACGATATACTTACATACGTGGAATGAGCTATTACACTCGGAATGTATCACATACAAGTTAGTGACAAATGTTATGTTTAATGACGCTAGAACACGTCTCTAGCCTAGACCTCCAAATGTTATGCTTTAAGTTACAATGCTCCATTAGGTTAATTGAGATAAATTTTAAGTTGATCTTCTTAAGAATTTTCCTTTCAAGGTTCACCACGTGATGTATGTTTGCAATTCCTAGAATGCAACTAACATGAGAAACATTCTTTCATTCAATTAACAATGAAAACCATAGCTAGTAAGGGATAGAGAAATTAGATCTTTGACAAAGAGCAAAGAGCACACCTAATGCAATTTCCCTAGCTACTCCTATCAAGAATTCACAAACTAAAATCTGCAAAATGAAATTTTTTCTTTTCAATCCCTTTAGTGTTTAGATGAACAAAAAGGAACTAGATGCACAAACAATCAATCAATACTTTTCTTCAAGAAACTAAGACTTTATGACAATTTCTTTTTCAAAGAAATGAAAACTTTACGACACTTCATTTTCAGAAAAGACTAATCGATATAAACTAACTTTGACAATGAATTAATAATGATAAAGAAAACTCTTTAGAAACACTAAATAATCAAGGTCAAAGTAAGGCTAGGAGGAGAGATACAAGTTGATTTTAGAACCATAGAAACATTGATCTTTAAATAAACAACTTTAGAAGCAAAATTGGAAAAATCCAAGCCAAAGATGGGTTTTTAAGCTTAAGGAGGATCAGCGCAGGACAGAGTCGGAGTAACTGTGCTACAGAGCACTGTCTCTAAGCTAAGGGTTCTCTGTAGAGCACTGTCCCCTGACCAAGCCTGCGCTGGTGCCAAAGAGGCCAATCAAAAGACATCTAACCTCAATTTTTTTGACCAAAAACACTTCAAAAAGACCAAAATAAGATCAATGAAAGAAAGTAAAGTCTACTAAGGTGTACTATGATGAGGATGAACTACCCAGAATGATGCTTCTCCCTAGTATGGTCGCTAATTTGTTATGTGGAATTTTTCATCTATGGATAAAAACAACTTCCCTAAGTGGGTAGCTACACTTAGAACAACAGAATTAAAGAGAGTTTAACCTTTTCCTATAGAAGATAAATAAGACAAGGGAACTACTTGTTATATTTCACTTCCCTTTGTCTCTTTTGAATAGCTCCCGTCGCTCCTTCTCAAATTGAATCCGCTCAATCAGTACCTGCAATCATAAACAAAGGACAAAAAGCAATCAAAACAAGAGATCTATCTACTATAAGCAAATGGAATCGAAATAATTTACACATATAATCATCATACATAAAGACAAGAATATGGGAAAAGGTGTAAACAACTTTATGAAGTAGAAGGAAGAGCTACAACCAAAGAAGTCCAATCCCATGTTAGTCATCCAGCTTGAGTTCCAACCTTCATCACACCAAAAGCACAACACTCCGGTAGCATAACAATACTTGCTTATGTTCTCAGACCTCAAACCAATAGTATCTCTTTACAATTCTTCAAATTCCAGCCCCTGATCACTATGATGAGTGCTCAATTTATAGGGAAATGGAGGTGGTTTTGTCATAAATTGGGCATTGAATGGATTTCCAATTTGGGAGTTAGTTTCCATGGAGGAAGGGATGAGAGGATAAGAGGTTATTTGATTCATTCCCTATCCAATTTTGAGCTTATAGGAGAGGATAAGAGGTGGGAATCTTCTAGGATGGTCTAGAATGTAAGAATATTCCTAGAACCCTATGAAGATTTTGATCAATTTTGCCCAACACAGGTCAAAGTGGGCCTAGGTGCTCTGCAGAGCAGGATTGAATGGGCCTAAGTGCTTTGCAATGCATTTACCCATGATCAAGGCTGTGCTGGTCCTTCAAGGAGTCATATCAGGATGTCTTCAGGCCAGGAAACTCTCAGGGATGATGACGTTCAATGTGATGACTTTTATAGGTCATGTAGCAATTGACTTAGGGTTTGATGAGCCCTAATAGTATTGATTTGAATTTTGGGAGTGATGTGCCCAAATAGACTTGTAACAATAATCCTCTTGAAAATCCCACATTAGATAAAGAGTTCGCTATATGGGGAAATAAGAACAACAATGCCTATGCCTTGATTGTTACATCAGTAAATGAAGAGGTGAGTCATCACATTGCTCTATTTATAAGTTCCTTTAGACTACAAAGTTACAAAATAAACAAGAACTATTACCTCAAAATGAGAACTCTAGCCAAAAAATCCCAAAAAACCATGGAAAAACATACACAAAAAGTGTTGATGTTGGAATAATAATAATAATTATTATTAATTTTATTGGGTAGATTTTCAACATTTTTTAAAAATGGAAGTAAAAGCCAATAAAAGCCATTTTTTTTTGTGCAAAAGACACCCTAAAAATGAAAAGTGTTGATGTTGGAATAACAATTTTTTTTTGTCGGAGTAAATTTTCAATATTTTTTAATAATGACATTAAAGATAAAATATTATGACTCTGAAAAGCCTTAAAATTCCAACGATTTTAAAGCATGACATTAAAGATAAAATATTAGGTCTTTGAAAAACCTTAAAATTCCAACGATTTTCAAGCATGACATTAAAGATAAAATATCACGTCTCTGAAAAACCTTAAAATTCCAACAATTTTCAGCTATGATGCTAAAGAAAAAAATACTTATAACTAATTTCAACGATAATATTAAAGCTAAAATATAATGACTTAGAAAAACCTTAAAATTTTGACAATTTTTCAACTGTGGAATCAAAACCAAAAGTTATGACTACAAAAAACCTTAAGTTTTCAACATATTTCCAGCATTGCATTATGGAAAAATTTTATGACTAAAAAGACTCTAAAAATGAACACCTAAATGAAAGAGTCATTATACCAAGAGTTTTAAATGCTAAAATTATAGCGATTTTAAAATCTTAGCCTAAGACAACTTGACACATTGCAACAAAAAATTAAAAATCAACCATCAAATTGACACTCAGTGTAGGCAAACACGACCCACTATAGTGAAGACTATGAGACCAACCATGAAATTGATGCATTGTGGGGGCAGACTCGATTTATTATAATGAAAACTTTAAAATTAACTATCAAATTGACACATAATGAGACCAGGTTGCTAGTTAAACATCAACACATACCCTAGAGAAAAAATTAAATAAATAAATAAAAATGAAAAATACAAAAGAAAAAAGAAAATTCGAATTGAAAAAAAAGACAAAAAATAAAAATAAATAAATTTCGAAAACATAATTTAAGAAAAAAATTTAAAAAATTAACAAAAATAAAGAAGAGAAAACAAAAGCGATTTGAATAACTAAAAAAAACAAAGAAACAAAATAAAAAACATTAAATAAATAAATAAATAATACACTAAAATAAAGTTAAAAAACATAAAAAATTAAAAACACAAAAAATAATAAAAAGCATTAAAATAATTTTCTTTTAAAAAGAAAAATAAACATTTAAAAAAATTTAAATTAAAAAAAAAACATTAAAAAATCGGGACCTGGGTGGCCAAGGTCAATCCTGGAATCGTCCTTGGCTGCCCAAGGCCCACCAGACCTTAGTTTTTTTATATATTTTAATCGTTTTTAACGTGTTTTTATTAATGTTTTTTAGTTTTTATTTTTTATTTTAATGTTTGTTTTTGTATTATGTATTTTATTTTATTTTATTCTATTTTTTATGTTTTTTATTTTCATCTTTTTCAATGTTTTTATTATTTGTTTTGTTTTTTATTTCCATTTTTTTATTTTTATTTTTTATTTTTTATGTTTTAAATTTTTATTTGTTATGATTTGGTTTTTATTTTTTTAATTTTATTGCTTTTATTTTTATTTTTATAAATTGTATGTTTTTTTTTTACTTAAAATTTTATCTGAATCATTTTTTTGGAAAAAAAAAAAAAACTTTAAATTTCATCATCTTTGGATATAAAATTCATAAAACTTTCATAGAATTTGCTATTTTTCCAATTTTTTTAATCCATTTTTTTCATAAAAATATTTTATTTAACATGTCAATTTTAGTGAAAAGGTGGCATTTTTTTAATTATATCTATATGCCAAATGATATCTTTTTGTTGAGTGTTTAAAATTATTATTTTTTAGTGACAATTATTTTATGTGTGCAGTGCCCTATTTTTCTAGTATAGTTTTGTCACTCCTATCAAGGGTTATATATATATATATATATATATATATATATATATATATATATATATATATATATATATATATATATGATAGGTTGATCACTTGATTCAGGAATAATGTTTTACATACACAATTATATTTCCTTTTATGTTTATGTATGACAGATTGATCACTGGATTGGGGAACAATATTTTATATAGTTATATTTCCTCTTAAATGTGGCATCATTGATTATCTGTATTAGATGGTTTTGGTTAAGTAAGATGTTATACATATGTTTTTCTGTTTGTATCTGATTTATGAAGCAGATGTATGACATGGATGGTGATCCAAGATTGAGACACATACCCATGGATTCTCATGGTTATGCAGAATAGATGGTTAATTATGATTTATGGATTATGCATGATATATGTGATTAAATATGTCTAATATTGTACTAAGTAGGATGTGGTAGGGTACTTGGTCATTTTCCAACAAGGATGTTCAATTATGAATGAATGTGGAAGTTATTTCTTCAAAACCAAAATCACTATGGAAGCCATGCACCATTCTGGGTAAAATGTGATTATGTTAATTTCATTATGAAATTTATTTGATTCCTTTGATCTATGAGATTGTAATGTGTGCAAGTCTTTGAACAAGGCCTTACCAGTGAACCATCAGATGGGTAAAAGGTCACAATCAGTACCATAAGGAGAAATGAAAAGTTTCAAAGTGCAGTAGATGAGAGGGCAAAGAAATTAGGGCGCTGAGTCCTCAGTATTTAAAAAGATCAAGTTGTGGAAGCTTGGATCTTTGGAGTAGATCAGGGCGCGAAGTCCTCAATCTACTAGGCACGGAGATGCATGAAATAGGGGTGCGGAATCCCTATTCTCCAGAATAAAAATACAACTCATGGATGAATTTCCTTAAATAAAATTTCATTCTCAGAATTATGGAATGACTTTCTAAAAATAGAAAGTCATGTCCAGCATCTCAAGCATGACTTTTTAAAAATAGTAAATCACTTTACATAAATTGGTAATCAAGCGGAGTTGAAGAAAAACGAATTAACTTATCATTAATCAATCCTAATAGTTCAATCTTGATTGAATCCTCAATATTATTAATATTAATATTATCTTTTATGAGACTATGATATTATTATTAAAAAGGAATTACAAGTCAATTTTATCTCCTCAATCAATTCACACATCTCTTCATGACTCTCACGGCTCTCTCTCTCTCTCTCTCTCTCTCTCTTTTAAATAATTCATTATACTCTATTTTATGCACTCATCAAAGAATAACATATTCTTTTTCACTCATTAAAAATATGTCATAAAATATTCCTCTTACGCTCTCTTTAATGCATATGTTACACTCTCCTTAACTAAAGCATGCATACCTCTCCTTAATGGCATAAGTTACACTCCTCTAAATGGAATCCAATGCATGCACATTACTCTCCTTTATGACAAGAATTAGTTGCTCCTCCTATATATGAGTCTCATGTATTCTCACTTGGGGGATTAGGAGGCCAAGAGTGGAAGAGACTTGAGGAAAATAGTGAGAGGCAGAGATATGGAGAGTAGCCAATTGCTTCCATAATAAATATGAAATTATTGTTAAAATCCTAAGATCTCTAGCTATTGAGGTTGGCCATGAGTGGTATTGAGAGGAAGTGAAAATTTGCTTCCTTAGTTTTCTTTGCAAATCTCTCTACTATTGTCTTTTGGTACTACTTGTGAGCTTTTGCAGCTTGGGGGTTCCAGGGGGAGAAGTTCTTCCTGGATATGGTTGGGAGGAAATCTGGGTGGTTCACAATGAGTTGGTAAGGATATTGGAGCTGGAGCATACTCTCATTGGAGTTGGAGCATACTCCCATTTTTTGAGTTGTATAAATTCACTGCCAGGTATGTTGACAAAATTATATTGTGTTTCTTTTTGTAGTTCATTACATGGTTTTGCTTATTTGGTTTTTGACTGAAACTTAGATGTATATCAAATGCTGTGCACTAAATGTTGAAGGAATTTGGTAATCACTGTAGTTTATTTTATGTAAGTCTTTTTTGTACAGTTTCATTGCAAGTTGATTTACATCATGTCTTAATGGTTGAAGCATTCAGGTTGCCATGAGTTTTATGAAAACATGTTAATAGCATAAATTTGGGTTTTCCTTCTCTTTTTACAGTTGTAGATAAGTTTTCAGAGTATATGTTTGACAAAAGGGATAAATGAGATAGTATGAATTTGTTTTTGGTTGTGGTTTTACATAATCGCATTTCTAGGCATTTCTGTTTCGATTTATTTTAACTTCAGGGGGTATTTGTACCTTATGGCCATGTCGCCCCAACTTTGATTTCGAAAAATAGAGTTTCAGAATCCGGTTCTATAATGTTCTATATTTTACAAATTTGCTGTTGCTGCCTGGTAGTTTGTCTTGCTGTTTTTTTTTTGTAGCTGTGATTTACTTGGTAATCTCTTTTTATGAAATCAATCTGCTATATAAACTTGGAATTATTATTTTAAAGCATCAATGGTTAATACATTGATAGTATAATAAACTTGTGACTGCTTGTTTGATAGTTTAATGGTTAGCAACTTGTTTTGTGACTCCTAACTGTTGTTTAAAATTCCCAATCGCTGTAGCTACATCACTGTGAGCTATTTATAAAAAATTCCTAAATATTTATAGTCATTGTGTGCCTAAATTTTTGTATATGCAACAATCAAGATGGATGACAGTTCTACTTATGTATTAGGTTCACTTTTCGGCATTACTGACAAAGAAAAAGAAATTATGTAATCTTAGATTCATGTTAGTTAATTTTGGTGAAATCACCTTAAGGGTGATGGTTGTAAGTGTTTGACAAAATGCCTCAATGGTTGTACATTTCATGCTTGCAAACTATTTGACATAATGCTTCAATGGTTGTAGCTAATTACATCTATGAATTGTCTACAAAAATGACTAAGTAAATTTAGGATTTGCAACCAAGGTGTTTTTGGAAATATCTCAAAGAATAAGCATGATGATTCCATTGAAGTAAAAATCCATGGAAGGCAAATTGGTTAGGGAAATGTTGTAATTGTTAGCTCACATTAGAATTCATAATAATTGGAAACCACTCCTTTAGAAGTTGAATTATCTTGTTTTTCTTCCCTTTGTTTTACCAAAGAATTCATAGGCATATTATCTAGAACAAAATCAAATTAGTCACTCTTAAAAACTCTTAATTGCAATAGAATGAACAATTAACTTATTGGATATTGTGGTTTGTAAATATTGATAGTACTTATCCCTCTAAAGACTCTATCATTTAAATGTGATTTTAAGACTTATGGTTGTAAGTTTTGGATCTTGAGGAACCATGACCTTGTAGCCTTAATGAGAAGTTTAATATTACCATGGGTTAGTTAGTTAGTAGAAATTAGTATGTAGTGTAAAGAATACCAATATTAATAAAAATAAAAATAAGAATATAGATATATAACCTTGCATTAACTTTTACGTCTGAAAAACTTAAACTTAAATCACATTTTGAGTAAGCCTTAGTATAATACTGATGGTTGGTAAGGCGGGACCTTACAATGTGTATTGAAATATTAATTAATGATATATAAATATATAAAAAATCCTAACCTCAAAATATTAATGTTATTATTTTTCTTAAACTTTGCAAAACCAATGAAAAATTTCATTATAAAAAACCATTGCAAAGAAAAACCAAAAATCATGTTTGGAAAACACTTAAAAAACAAACATCTTAGTACCAAAACAAGAAGAGGAATAAGAAAAATTGAAAAATGGTTAAATAATAAATATTTAAAAAAATTGTGCATATTTAGGACATAAGAAAATTTAAAGTGTGAAGAATATGCCTTTAAAAAAATGTTGATGCTTTTCAAAATTTGCATGAACATCACCAACATTTAAAAAAATCATCCACACTTAATACATTAGAAAATTTGAAGTGTCAAAAATAAACCCTCTTAAAAAAGGGTTGATGTTGCATCAACACTTTTCAAAATCAGCATGAAAATCTCTAACATTTAAAAAAAATGTTCATACTTGATACATAAGAAAAATTAAAGTATAAAAAATAAGTCCTCTAAAACAAATGGGTTCATGCTGCATCAACAATTTCCAAAATTAGCATGAAAATCACTAACATTTAAAAAAAAATGTTCATACTTGATACATAATAAAATTTAAAGTGTCAAGAACATGTTAAAAAAAGGTGTATTTCGAATCAACAATTTTCAAAATCGGATGACTTTTTTGGTACTTCAAAAAAATGGGTAATCAGTAAAGTTCTCATTTGAACGGAAACTAATAGTGCTTTAAAAAAGCTGAAATACTTATATGACTCACACTATGATCTTGAAGTAGTCCAACTTATGATCAAACTCTTCAATCTTGAATTGAAAGATGATGATACCTTTGCCCTAGTCTCTGAAATCAGAGCTATTATGCATGATTTAGAATCCACTATTGTTAAAATGGATGTTCCTCTTACAATTTTTGTCAAGGCTCTATATCCCACATATTATCATTATCTTGAATCATTACAAGCTAGTGCCAAACTTAAAAATATTACCTTTTTGTTGGCTTGAGGGGGCCTGACCTAGGTTCAACGTTAATTAGCCAAACAAATCCTTACACTACTGGCCCTTTCGGCATCAGCTCATGGAGCGAAGACCAAAGTCTCACCTGAAGTAGTATGGGGATGCTGGAACCAAGTTTCCGCACCCTTGAGATGGTTGAGATGTTGTTTGATCTCTTCTATCCATGCCTTCGCGCAGGTGATCTCGCTTTAGGGCTTGTAAGACAAACCCTTTATTCCAGCCTTCAATACCTTCATGAAAATATATGATCAACCTTCGTGCAACCCTAACTTGGGGCTCAGGTACTTTCACACTGCTATGGTAGCGTGTTGTGCAGATTCCTTAATTATCCTAAGTGTTTTGCTTACTTGTAAAATAGTTAAAGTTATCACCACGTAAGCAGATATTCGTGATTACGTTCAATTATTCAATGTAATTGCATTCATTCATGCACCATAGAAGCATAATAAAGGAACTTCATACACAAAAATATCCAAACCCATCAACAGAACAAATGCATAGAAATTGCAGGATAACTCCTTTTATTAATATCTTTCAATTATTACAGACTCTGTTCACCCTGCGCACACAGCTACAAATTTCTACCCTAGGCCTCTACGCACTCAGCTACAGAACCTCTACCTATGCTACAACCCAAGACTTAGACTTCTTTCTCTAATATATGACTCTCTTCCTCTTGTTATCCTTCTAACTACTTAGAGCTTAGCTCTTTATATACAATCCCATGGTCCGTGGACCATGGGTAGATCTCTTACAGCCGAGTTTACTTTAAAAAAATAAGGGCGGACTACCCTTTGTGACAAATAATACCTACGTGCTCCGTGACCACAAAATGCGGAGTCTTTACAATAATATTACAAAAACTTGACTTAAACATGGACTTTTAGCCCTAAAACTGCCCTTGGGGGATCCTGCTCCCAACAGGCCCTCAACAAAAACATCGTGACTCACCCTCGAGTGACTCGGCAGGTGCAGAGATCTTTACGCGAAGCTCATCCAGCTCGACCCTAATGACCACAACTTCAGCTGTGCACTAAGCTGCTGCCTGCTTCACATCTTTGACTGTCTTCTCATTTACTGCCCCTGTGCTGTCAACCTGAAGCTGTTGTTGCATGGCTTGCAGAGTCGCAAGCTTGCCTTTAATGTTCCCTGTAACTGCATAAGCTTCCTTCAGCTAGGGCTTGAGTGACGCCTTTAACCCTACTTCCTTGTGCAATGCTGCGTCCACTTGTTCCTTCAACTGCTTAGCTTCCTGCAGCTTGGCTAACCTTTATGTCAATGCGATGGTTCACACTGTGCCCTTTACTTTGTCATAGCGCTGTTGAAGTTTGCACGCTTCCATCTCAAGCCTTTGGATGTTTGGGTCCTTCTGTAAGCCGGCCAGGACCTCAAATGATTGTTCAAACAACTCGATGCAGTTTGCTACTGCACTCTCCACTATCGAGACTACTTCTAAGACAGAGGCCACCCGCTGTTCCTTGACCTCTGGTGGTGTTGAAGGCTGAGCCCTCAACTAGAGCTCTGTAATCTACAAGTTCATCTCCAAATATACCCACGCCATCTCCATCCGAGTGTCGCGCACCCCTGTGGCTAATTTACGGATGCGGACCTCGATTGACTCCTCCTCTAGAATGGCCAATTCCAGGACCATTCTACAGGCCTCCTCTACGACCTGTATGATCTTCTTACTCTGGTTGGTCACCTCGGCCTCAACAACGATGGAAGCATCCCTTTGCAAGGACATCTGCTCATTGTTTATTCTCTGTTTGCTGATCACTTGGAGGGTGCGGTGCTCGCGAGCCCTCAGTTCTAGAATTACTCCATCCTGCAAGGAGCGGAGTGCTTTGTGTGGGAGTGCTACGAGGTTTAATCCTACTCCCTTTAAGGCACTGATAGTGGGCCTATCAGCCTCATTTTATATTGTTAGTGCTCCATCTGGTAGCATTAGTGTACTGGAAGCCTTCGTGCGCGGCATATCGACAACCTCTAATGTGTTGATACCCAAGATGGTAGATGCCATACCAACTTGCGATGCGTGGGCCTGTAACTCCTGCAGTCCCATCTAGATGGCCCCTATGATGATCTGCTACTGCTTTTCAAATTTCTGCAGGGCTTCCACGGTGACATCTTTGACTGTGTCATTGATGTCGTATAAGTCTCCCTCCATTAGTGTGATGGGGTCCAATGAGGTCTTGGTTACCTTGGACTTCTTTCTGGATCCACCCTTTTCTGGCTCTCTCAGGCACTTAATATGGCTGGATGTCTCCTGTGGGTCTGCGTTGTGCTACTATGTGTCCTCTTCTTCAATTGCAGGTGAAGGTGAACATGCACCTTTGTTAGAGCCCCGCTCTGTGCCTCCTATTTTTTTTCCTCTCTCCTTTCCTGTCTGCTCTACTTTGGCCTTCTCAGCGGTCTCCTTCTTCCTCTTCTCAACTAGCTGCGCCATCTTCAACTTGGCCTCATCCTTCTTATTTTGTGTGGCATACGTTTTTCCACCCACCACCAAGTCCGTGGAGGTGGACCACTCTACCGACCATTTATCCAATGCTGCATTGATGGCGTCATCTGTGCCCAGGTAGGGAAAATCATACCACTTCTTTGTAGGGTCCTTCCATGCCATGATTAAGATCTGATGGAAATCGGATTTGAATTTGGCATAGCTCTGTAGGTTAGCATATATTGTGGGTGACAAGCATGGCTTGTGATTGATAACCATCCTGATATTCATTTCCATTAGGATCTAGAGGATTTTGTTGTCTCGAATGCGCTCCGCATCCTTGGTTGCCCACAGCGAAATGTACTTCACTGCTTCAGGGAGGTCTGGTGTGACCGAGGGGAATTGGCTCTCTTCTGGTAGCTCCCACACTACAAGCACAATCGAGAGCAAGAGCCACGTGTAGTGGAATGCCTTGATCTACTCCTGCACTTCGTGGCAGTTTGCCAGGAACTCGCTGTGAAGGTAGTCTGACGAGTTAAACTAAACTCCTTCCACACACCGCTGTGCGAGCATGACGACAGGGGTCGGCACCTCGTCAGTGTGGCACTTCCGCATGACCTTCCCTGCAAGGATCTGTGTTGCCACCTTCATAGCGGGGTCGCAAATGCTGGAGATTGCGTACCCGCACGACTTCTTCACCAATTTAAACTTCTCTTTCATTGATTCTGCGAGCGCCAGCTCACCACCATTGTCACCAAAAATCAGCATTGAATTTTTGCCTACATAAAGCAGACATGTGATGCAGTGAATCAACATATCGGTGATGGGTATCAGCTCCTCTAGCCACAGACACCCATCATGCACCAAGCATAGTAGCTGCTTAATGACTAAAACCATCATGAGGTGCAGTTATAGTGCGACACCCAGAGCAGGTTGAGTAATCCTGCCTTCTCTACTCCTTGAGCCACTTCTGCGGCTCCAGTGCAATCATCCTCGTAGTTGTGTCTATGATGTGATGTATCAACTGTTTTATCGCCAGGTGTGGGAAATTCTCATGGTCCGCCAAGTCTCAGTATTTGAGCTTCAAAATTGGCACCCGTGCCAAACCTAGACTGTCAAAAGGATCTCATCTGGTAGCAATGGGATTTGTAGGGGAGTTTTACTTTCATCAATGTCCTTTGGGACCTTGGACTTAGGCTTGTGTGGAGGGACATACTCCAACAACTGTGGAATAAGGTCCGCACCCTTAGCTTCAATCTCCCCTATTTCCATTCCCACATCCTCATCATCCATTGGGATGTCTTCGATATCCTCCTCTTCTGCCTCTAGGTTTATAGCCTTTCCTTTCTCCTGGGAAGTGGGCTTAGGTGGGTTTCGTCTCAACAACATGCGCACTAGGATAGTAGGCTGCTTGCCCTTCTTGTCCTTCATGGTCTCCTTGGTTGGGGTTGGCTTCGGTCTCGGCGTTCTCGGGGATTTAGGGACCTGCGCTAGTACTTTAGCTACTTCTGGGGCAGCTTCTTGGGCTTGTTTCTCCATCTCTTGTGCAGGCCCTTCTACCACTTGCTGTGTATTGATAACTTCTAGGGGTGATGACATAACACTATCTATCAGTACTTGCGATGTCTCAGGAAAGTTCGCAAATGCAGGAGTTTGTTTAAGGGCTTCAAAAAACTCTGGGTCCATAGGCATCTAAGAGATCAACAGCTGAATACTAAAAATTCCAAGTGTTTCTTGCTGGACAACCACTTGTAATTTATAGGGCAATTTGAATTCAAATCCGACTGTTCCCCCTGAAATCAGTTCATTAATGCCGGATTGGCGGCAAATTTTCAGGATCTAAGCCATAAATTTCATCTTAAATGTCGGTTGCCCACTCCATTTGGCCTCACTCCTGTTTCCTTTTCATGAACAGTGACTTTAATGGTCACTTTCTAGCCGACCTGCGAGATTTATTCTTGGGTAGCGCAACTCCCTCCACACTGTCGTGGACCTAGTGACATGTCCTTGCTTTGCAACCTCTTCCAATCATGCAGCTCCTCAACTTCAGTAGTGTAGTTTATAGTCCCACACCTCCTTTCAGCTACCCGGAGTGCTAAGACTGTGCTACTTTCATTTAGTCACATTGTCGGACCACCGGTGTATGGCTTCAAGTGATTGCCATTTACCTTTCCTTGAAGGGTTCTCCATTTAACTTGACCAACTGTACTACTCCTCCATCGGTAATCTCCTTAATAACATAAGGCCCTAACCAATGCATCCTGAATTTTCTGAGGAATTTATCAAAATTACTGTCATACAACAAAACCAGATCATTTAGCTTAAATGTGTGCAGCTTGATGTGTCAATCATGCCATGCCTTTTCGCGTTTTGTTTGGACCTGTTGGTGAAACCCAACCAAAAATATTTCTTCTTCAAGCTCATCTAGCTGTGCGAGCCTCTCTTCTAGGGCTCTGCGATCTGTCATACATGTGAGCGCTACTATGTGCAGATTAGGCACGATGTATTCCATAGGCATTACGTCTTCCACACCATAGAGAAGCCTGAAAGGGGTTTGTCCTATCAACTTCTTGCATGTCGTTTGATAAGCCCATAATACTACAGGTATGTGTAGGTCCCAATCACTTCGTTGAGCATTGAAATCCTTGGTTAACGTGTTTTAAAGCAATTTGTTGAATGCCTCCACCTTCCCATTAGCTTGTGGGTGATAAGGTGTTCTCTTTTGGTGATATACCTGAAATTCCTCCGTTAGTGCGTTGATTGTCTCATTCAGGAAGTGCATACCATAATCACTCATCAAGATCCTTGGACAACCAAATCGCATCTGTACATGCTCAAATAGGAACTTCGTGGCCGTCGTGCTCGTGCAATCCTTCACCGGCTGTGATTCTACCCAACGAGTTAAATACTTCATCGCAGTGATAATGTACCTCGCCCCTGTCTTCCCTTGTGGCTGAATGGGTCATACAAAATCTATTGCCCACTTCTCAAAAGGTTGAAACGTCAAAATCGTACTCTTGGAACAATAAGAGCCATCTGCATATTCGCCCCTTCAACATAGGCTTATTGATTAGGTACTTCAGTGTGGAGTGATCCATATACATCTTAAAATGGCCTCCTAGCAAGTAGTGCCGGTACTGCTGGAGCGCATACACCATAGCTAGCCCCTCACATTCAGTGGTAGAATAATTCCTCTCTACTTTGGATAATCTGCGTCTTGCAAAAGTGATAGGATGGTCCAAGCCTTCTCCCCCATCTTGTGTTAGTACTGCCCCTAGCGCTACACATGACGCGTCGACATGTAAATGAAACTCTTTCTTCCAGTTCGGGAAGATTAGAATTAGCTCGATAACCATATTTTCTCTTAATATATCCAAGATTTTCTTACAGTCAACAATGTAAACTTTGAAATGGGAAATATAAACTCAAAACGGGAACTCTGGCCAAAAAACCCCAAAAAAACATCAAAAACAGTGCTAAAAACGAAAAGTGTGTATACTGGAAGGATGTTTTTTTTTTTTAGGTGTCAATTTTGAACGTGTTTTAAAAATGGCAGTGACTGCGAAATTTACTACGAAATTTTCGTGCAAAATATAGCTTCAAAACGAAAGTGATGATACTGGAATAATGATTTTTTTTTTTAGGGTCAATTTTCAAACTTTTTAAAAAATGCTAATAAAACCAATTTTTTATGTCTCAAACAAAGTTAATTTTTAAGGAAAAAACACATTAATGTTTCTGGTAGAATATCATTTTTCTTTCCTAAGTATAAATTTAACATGTTTTCAACCACAACATGCTAGATACAAAAGAAATTGAAATTTTTTCAACTATAAAATTAAAAAACCATGACATTATGAACAAATTATATCACTAAATGAATTCAAAAGTCTTTATTTGTATACTGAATAAAACAGACATTATATCTCTAATTTGATATTGCATTGTAGATATTTAAACAATAAAATTTATCATACTTAAGACATAATCCAACAACATAAAAATGCTTCATAACTTCTCATCTATCATCATTAATCATAACATATAACCCATGAGGTGTAGATTAGTTGGTTTATGTGAGATTTAATCCTCATCGAGTCTCAGTTTCAAATCTCATGAGGATGGGTTGAGGGTGGAGCCAATTGTGGGGGTTACATTGTCCCAAAGGGCGCCAGGCTCAATCATTATCGCACAATCCTAGTAACGACATCCCATTGTTAGGCATAGCATCCCTCAATCCAACATATGGGTTGGCCTCTATTAGGAAAATCATTCTTTCATCCAACATATGGGTTGGCCCTAGCTTAGGCACTACCCATTATGTTAACAAAAAAAAAAAAACATATATAAAAAACTTGATTTAGGTGGACCTCTTATAATGGTCAAAAAGTCAAAAACCATAGAAAAGTAAATACAAATATTTTCAACCAATAGCCTATGAAATTTGTTAACGTTGTCAATATGAATACTCGATGAAATACAACTCGTCTAAACTACAAGATTTCTTTTTGCCAATTGTGAAGTTGCTCCTTTATTTAAAGGAATTTCAATTGTGAAGTTGCTCCTTATTTAAAGGAATTTTTTTGTCAATAAAAAACTTTATTGATAAGAAAGAAAAAAATTAACACCTCACTCAAGCACAATTTCAAATCTCATGAGGATGGGTTGAGGGCGGAGCCAATTGTGGGGGTTACATTGTCCCAAAATGTGCGAGGCTCAATCATTTTTGCACAATCCTGGTAACAACATCCCATTCTTAGGCATATCATCCCTCAATCCAACATATGGGTTGGTCTCTATTAGGAAAATCATTCTTCCATCCAACATATGGGTTGACCCTAGTCGAGGCACTACCCATTATGTTAAAAAATAAAAAACATATAAAAAAACTTGATTTAGATGGACCTCTTATAATGGTCAAAAAGTCAAAAACCATAGAAAAGTCAATACAAATATTTTCAATCAATACCCTATGAAATTTGTTAGCGTTGTCAATATGAATACCTTATGAAATATGACACGTCTAAACTACAATACCCTATCAAATATGACACGTCTAAACTGCAACATTTCTTTTTCCCAGATTGTGAAGTTGCTCCTTTATTTAAAGGAATGTTTTTGTCGATAAAAAACTTTATTGATAAGAAAGAAATAAATTAACACCTTAAAACAAGCACCTTAACCACAAGATTGTTCATCCTTTACCTATATTATAAGATTCCAAGTGTCTACATGTATTTTTCTATTCTACTAAATAAATCTATTTATGTTGAGTCTAACTCTTGCTTAACTTAAACATTTCTCCGGCTCTTTTACTTTAAAAGAATCTTTTATTTATTAAAAAAAGAGTTCTTTTATCTATTAAAAATTATTAATAAAAAAAAAATTAAATTGACATACAACCTCAAAGTTGTTCATTCTTATTTTAAGTATTTGCATATAATTTTTCTATTGCACAAATTCCATCCCAAAACATACCTATTAACATAATTATAAAATTAAACAATCTCAATCTTTACAAATTTATACTCAATGTCAATATGAGAGAGTAAAAGCAAACGTTTTTTCAAATACGATATATACACATTTATTTATTTTTATCTTTTTACGAAGCAAGACATCTGGATAGTTATAAAATTAAGCCATCCGGGCCTTGCCAAATAGATACAATGTCAATTTAAGAGTAAAGGTAGCGGTTTATTCCAAAAATCCTGTTTATGAAGCAAATGGTGTAGGAATTATTTGGTTGAAAGACTTCATAATCATATGATATAGTATAACTGGACTTAGCTGTTGACGAGGTTATCAATGTCATTGCCAATGTTTCACTTAAGCACATATTTGACTACCCCAGGGATATTGAATGTAATTTAAAATACTCTTCAATCCAATTTAAAACTTTACCCACGAATTATTATGCAAAATTATATTCAATAACCCTATTAACCAGATTGCATATTTTGAAAATATTTAAAGAGACTGTCGAACGGATTTGAAAATATTCACCGAAAACTGGTGTGTACATTACTAGATGGCCGTGCAAAATTTTAATGTCATGTGAAAAGCCTGCACAACTTTATTTCTCCTATCTGCATATTCGCTCCGGGAGATTAAGGCCGACGATGTTCTGTTTTCTGTATTGCCCTCTGATATCATCTTCCACTCTTTCGTACCCAAATTCACTTCTACAAATATCGTTCTCCCCGATCCATTCCTTGCAATGACGCTCACTCTCTCATCTCCATCGTAAGCAGCCGCCACGTCACATGACCAAAAATCTACGCTGTATTTGTTCACCCATTCAACAGGCGTCGTTGTCGACAGCTTCCATTCCTGAGTACCCAGATTTGCCTTCCACAGGCCGACTACACTGAAGGGACGCCATTGCAGAAGTTCATGTGTTCCTGCTACCACACCTAATACAAATATTTGGCCCTTGTACCACACAATCCCAATGGTCCGCATCTGTAGCAAGTCGATCCTGCCTATTTCCTGGAATTCCATAATTGGCATGTCTTCAACAACAGACAATTGGGTTTCTATGTTATAACTCACCATCCTTACCGGATACATTGGGACGAAATCTATTCCATCCGGATCATAGATTGGGGTACAGTAGATTGTGTCGATTCCGGGAATCGACGGGGCGGAGGGTCGAGCAACGATGGAAAACTAATTCACGTAAAAGAGGTCTTCGTTCTGGAGAGCTGCGCGGCAGCGCCACCCCCGGGCCGCCCCGCCCCGCCCGACCGGCGGCGGGTCGATTCCGGGAATCGACCCGCCACCCGTCGGGCTGGGCGGGGCGGCCCCGGGGTGGTGCTGCGTAACATTGTTGAGAATTATTGTTCATGAAAATTGTTGAGAATTGGTCACCATTCTTATGTTGTAAACTATATAATTAGCAATTTTAAGGTTAGGTATTCTATGGTTATTGTGCGATATTCAGCGCAGTAACGTATCCTATGTCATGTCCCAAAGTATTAGAAAACATTAGCTATGTTGATATGACGCTCCATGTCATATAACGCCTTCACTATTGTTAAAAATACTCCTTTATCTGAAAGGGTTCACTATATTTCAAGTTTGTGCCCCATTTGCTTATGTCATTAAGCTTGCAACCCCATATATTCAATACGGACATATTAGTCTCCTCCGTAGTGTTTTATGACCTTCAACACATTCCAACACAGCATCCCATGGTTTTAATGAAGTTGAAATCTCATTATTCATGTGCACGCAATAATGCATAGCCTTTTCCTGCATTTAATATAATTTTTGCCTGCATCGTTTAATGCATTCCAGCATTGCAATAACGATAGGCCCATGTCCATGTCATTGATTACAACATTCAATATATCATTACGGCCTTATCATTGCGTCCACCCTATTGCATTCCATTGTATAGTGTTGCCCTGCAGCGTATTGCATTATAGTAATGGTCTCCATTGCAGCTTTAACGTATTCTTTTTAGCGCCATGTTGTCATGGTTTCCATCGCCACTTCGCATTCGTTTTCGATGTAGTTTTGCGTTCATTATCCTTTGTATGCATCATTTAATAAATCTCTCCAATGCTTTTTTTTTTAACGTTGCTCATGTATAATCTTGTCCCTCAATGCATTGTAAATCCATTCAACGCACTTTGATCACATGATTTACGACCTTTGCAGTGTTTAATATTGTTTCCCTAGCATGCTCTTTTAAACACTTTTTAATAATGCTTTCCAACCCAAACATATGAAACATTTAAAATAAGTAACACTTTTTAATAATGCTTTCCAACCCAACCATATGAAACATTTAAAATATATTACTTATTGCAGCTCTTTACGTTGCCTTTGATCACAATATTGCATTTTATCTAGTCAACGCATTGTGGTATTTCATCAACACATTGCAATATCCACTCAATGCATTTGATATATGACCCCTTAACACATTTTATGCATTTTCTCCCTCAACGTAGGTTGTAACATATTCTCAATGCAGCTTGAATTGTTTTCAACGCTGCCCTTTTGAATGGTTATCAGTGGTCTTTTATCATGGTCTTCAGTCTTTCCTTTGTGAGGTTTCTTAATGATGCATTTAATGTTTTTCAACGTAGCTTTTGAATGAAGAATTTAAATATATAACACTTCATCCTTTTAATACATTCTATTATGTATTCAACGCAATGCTTAAGCTTGGTATCCAACAGAGCCTTTAAATGGTTTCTCAATGTCCTTTCAATTGTTTCTTGGCACTTCATTAAACACTGCAAAACAAAAAGGAAGTTGATGAAAATAATAAGAAGTAAATGAAAATTTAACATTTACCTATGAAATAATTTAAAAATAAATCCACTTAATTATTTACCATTAATGAGAGTAAACACTCTTTTTCACATAAATTTCATGCTTCTACCATTTCCCATTAAATCTCATTCATGCCATTAGCTCCTTGGATTGTATGTACAAAAACTTGTTTTTTGAAGTGGGAAAAGTGAAACTTGAAACATGCAATGGTTGCATGACTTCATTTTAAACCTAATATGATTTTAGAGAGCATGAGCTTGAGGAATAATGCACATTCTTTGATTTTTGATACCTCCCACAAAACTTGGAAAAGATGTGGAACTATCCCCATGAAAACTTGTAAATGATAACAAAGGTTTATCTTGAGATCATTCACTTGAAATCAAGCTTACTTACACTAATTATGTAATTCACAATGCAATCTTTTGCTTACTTACACTAATTATGTAATTCACAATGCAATCTTTTGCTTACTTACACTAATTATGTAATTCACAATGCAATCTTTTGCTTACTTACACTAATTATGTAATTCACAATGCAATCTTTTGCAAACTTTATTGATAAAAATAGATGCAACCATATATGATAGAGCTTTGAGTTTTAGTTTTGTTAGGAAATGCAATTCAAACATGGTTCTATCTAAAAACTAGTAACTATATGCATATAAACTTGCTTTTACAAGCCTGTGCGTGTGGGATTTGTAAAATAAACATTCTTCAAATGGCCAATATTGTTCATTAAGAAGTTGCTAGCATTAGCTCCTGGATAAAATAAAAGAAGCCTCCAAATGATTTGCAAATACAAGTAATAAAGATGTTTCTAATGCCTTCTCTTGAAACAATTGTAATGCATAATGTGGCAATTTGAAAATCTACTTCCTAGTTCATGACAATATATACAAACCCTCTTCATAATCAAGAAGACCTATGGGAATTTAAGTCTTGCGTCATCATCAAATACTTTGAAACAAAATAATATCCAATAGCCAACAATAAGGTGTTGGAAGTTGCATTAATTTCGAAACAAAATCTTAGGATTGAAACCTATCCAATAGCTTGAAAAGCAATCTAATATCCAAGTATAGAAACTAGCTTAATGGAAATGATGTAGGGGGATGGGCGGGGGGTGGGCGGGGGGGGCTAGGGCGCGGGTAGGGGGATGGAGGGGGGATGGGGGGGGGGGGGTAGGGGGGAGGGATGGGGGGCGTAGGGGGGGTGGGGGGTGGGGGGGGATTGGAGGGGGGGAAGGGGGGGGTGTGGTGGAGGGGTAGGGGTATTGCGGGGTGGGTGGTGGGGGCGGGAGTGGTAGGGAGCGGGGGGATGGGGGTAGGGGGAAGGTATGGGGGGCGTAGGGGTAGGGCGCAGGTAGAGTGGGGGGGATGGTTTTGGGGGGGGGGGGGGGGGGGGGGGGGGGGGTAGGGGTAGGGCGCGGGGGTAGGGGTCGGGGGGGTAGGGATAGGGGGTTGTGGGGGGGGGGTGTGGGGGGGGATGGGGGAGGGTGCGGGGGTAGGGGGTGTGGGTGGGTTGGTGGGTGGGGGGATGGGGGGCGTAGGGGTAGGGCGCGGGCAGGGGGGTGGTGCGGGCAGGGTAGGGGAGGGGGCCGGGGGGGGGGGGTAGGGGTGGGCGGAGGGGGCCGGGGGAGGAGGAGTGGGTGGGCGGGGGCGCGCGATGTGGGGAGGGACTTTAGTGAATCACGTGTGGCAAAAAAGGCAAAGGAACCCCAACCACCATTACATGGAATGTTTGGAAAGACATATATTGGGAGATTTGCAGACATCAAAGACCCATTAGAAGAGGAAATTGCGCAAAAGGAAGCAGAAAATATTGTGGAAGATGACAATGATGAAACTCTAGAGGACGAAGAGTTTGGATTACATGACATTGTTGATTAAATTTAAGTTATACCTGGAAATCAAGCTTTGCAATGTTTTGACTCTGACATTTCATGAAAAGAATAATCAATGAATTAAAGTTGTTATGTGTTCAATGTTTGTAATTTGTGATTTTCGCATTGATTTTTAAGTTAATTATTATTTTTTGAAAAAAAAATTGTTATTATTATTTTTTTGACATGAAATTCATAAAAAAAGCTATTATTTGACCATTTTTAGTTAATATTTTTGTATAAAAATTGTGATTTTGACATGTTAATTCTAGCAACAAATTATCAAAACGTTTAGTTTTTTTGTTATATTTATGTTAAAAATGGTTATTTTTATGTCCATTGTTAAAAAATGTTGTTTTTTAGAAACAATTATTTCATGTGGATTGAAAAATTAATTAAGGATGTATAAATATGTAGATTATCTAAAATTCAAACTATCGACTTTCTAATTTAAAAACGCAAAACAATAAAAACCCCCCTAAAAAATAAATAAATTAAGATAGAGAACAAGAAAATATGAATAAAATGACGACTTCAAAAACTATCAAATTTAGAAAATAATTTTTTACATTTCACACACTAGAAAATTAAAAGTCAAAAAATAGGTCTTTTAAGAAAAGGGTGTGATGCAGAATACTCACTTTTTAAAATCAGCATGAAAATCACTACCATTATAAAACTTGATTTCATCCTTGAACATGAAAAAAAATTAAAGTTCCAAAAATCATGTTCTAAAAAAAACATGTGTATTCTGCATCACCACTTTTGAAAATCGGGTCATTTTTTTGCTACCTCTACGAAACGGGTAACAGTATCAGTTCCCGTTTCAAATTTTACATTGTTAGTCATCGTTATAGCAGAACGTGACATCCTTCTTCAACAATTTTTCCATCGGCGTGGTGATCTGGGCATAGCCTTTGATAAACTTTCTGTAATATCCTGTATGTCCCAGAGTAGCGCGCAACTGTTTCACACTCCTCGATGCTTCCAATTTTAGTATCACTGTGATCTTCATGGGGTCTACCATCAGTCCTTGTCTACAAACCACATGCCCCAATAGGTTCCCAAAAGGAATGCAAAACATACACTTCTTGAGATTGAGCATGATATGGTATCTTCGACAGGTATCCAGCATCAGGCGCAAGCTTGCTACGTGGCGCTTAACCAGCCCAAATACAATCCAATCATCAAAATATACCTCAAGGAACTTATGAATAAATTTCTTAAATTTTGCAACAACCACATGTGAAAGAATTGCAAGTGCATTCTTCAATCAAAATGGCATTACGGTGTATTGAAAACAACCCCACTCAGTCATGAGGGTTGTCTTGCTACTATCCTCCTACGCGATTTTGATTTGGTGGTACCTAGAGAACCCATCGATGAAGGAATATGCTTCCTGGCCACCTACATTGTCCAACACTTCCTTCGTAATTGGAGTCAGGAAAGGATCATGCACACAAGCGTCATTTAGTTTTTTGAGATCAACGCATATCCTTATCTCATCCTTCTACTTCTTCTCTTGTAGCACCATTGGGCTTACCCACTCAGATTCCTCCATAGGCTCAGTGATGCCTGCCACTAGCATCTTATCTAGCTCTAAGCGGACCTTCTCCTTGTATTCCGGATTGAGGTGGTAAGGTCTCTGCTTAACTGGCTTCGTGTCGGGCTTTAACGTGATCTTCATCACTCCTAGATCTCTGATTATTCCTTTCAAATCTGTAAACTTGGTAGGGAATAAAACCTGGTATTCACAGAGAAATTCAGCGACCTTATCCACCATTGCATCGTCCCAGTAGTCTCCAATCTTCGAGAATTTGGGTTTTTCCTATATACCAATGTTCACTTGTTTTGTTTTCACCGGTGCGGTTATATCAAGGTTCTCAATTTGCGGTCCTTGAACCTCACAGTGGCCTTCTTTTTTTGGAATTTTAATCTTTCACTGATCCTCATCCTCATCTTTAGCAGTTATGTGACTTAGCTAAGTAGCCCATTGAGGCTAAATTAGGTCTAAAGGATCTTGTTGTATCCTAAAGATGGTTGCTTTCACCTCTTGTAGCGCTTCATCAATATTGTCAAACCCGTCCTCAAAATTGAATGTCATCATGAATCCTTCACGTAGGATATCCCAGTCACCTGTCCCATGGCAAAGCTATGTTTCTATATACCAATTCATTGGGATAAGATCCAGGGTATGACAGAACATGTGCACCCCCTCAGGTTGGGGCTTTTCTCCATAAGCCCGCGTCCATTTGGCCAGATGCGCATGTAGATCATTTTTCCCATCATACTTGTCTATCAGTCCCATCTTAGGCTTCCCAAATTGTGTTCTCATACTCCTTCTACATTCGCGCCAATCATCAAAGCTTCCCTTGTGCGTACCCCACCATCTTGCGGGCATAGGACGCAGTGCCCAATCTAAGGCCTGGAAGTGCTTCTTTTCTGGTACCTCCCTTTCAAATGCATCCAAAACTATATCTACCTCATTTAGACCATCATAAATAGGAATATTTATTGCCTCTGATGACACACAGTGCAGCGATCGAGTCATCATGTTGCAATTCATTGTGGTTACTTCATGTAATCGATTTTGCCAGAATTCTACTTCTTTGTTGGAGTCCGAAGTGAAGGAACTCTCTTAATCCCATGTAATCCATCCATCTGCAGTGGGATTCACCCAATATTGGTTTCACATTGTTATCTTACAGATATAGTCCAGGTCGTCATCACTCTCATAATCACAGACTGGTTATGTATAGCGCGATCCTTCAATAGGATCTAGGGGTATTATCACACGCAATGATTTCTTCTCAAAGATCATCTTTCGCTTCTTCAGATTGATGACCCTGTTCATATCAGTTGCCTAGTCAATTCCCAGGAGCGCAGGGTAGGGATTACTATCATCCACTATCTCCATTACTTCAAAATCTGCCAGTGCACTCGCTCCCTCAATATCCACGGTCACTCCCTCGAGCCGACCCATGAGGATGATTTTCTACTGATTGGCCATTCTTAGATGAATAAAATACCATTGTAGCACAAGTCTCCCCATTCACTCCCAAGTTTTCTTTGACAGGACATTCGTATTCAACCCTAGGTCCAAAATGATCTGATCCATTTCATAATCTCCTATTTGTGCGGTCAGTCTCATCTCCCGTCTCATCCTTCTTTTATGCTTGCCAATATTTCGTACTACATGTGAATCACCTAGCGCGGTTCCAAGGCATCTATTGATGAGTTCTTGTAGCCCTTTCACAGCCTTACTATCGCACAATAACTTCATACAATTTTCTAGGAAATTCGTGAGCATAGAGGGGTCCATATCTGACTTAGGTTTATCCTTGCTTCCTGAGGTGGAGGCCTTAGTGAATCTTTTCTTAGCTTCCATGAAGGCTTCACGAGCATGCTTGAAATTGAACTCAACCTCTTTTGTCAAGGCTTTGCAAACCATGTACTGTCTTCTAGTTGTTTCCCCTTGTCGTCTCCCGTCATGATTCCACTTCTGAGTACTATATTTATGTTTAGATCTTCCTCACACTGCTCAAACCTCATCATCTACAGGTTTTGAGTCGGTGGAGGTGGTAGTGCTCCTTTGTCACGTATCACAATTATTAGTGTAGGAAAATATTTTGTTTCATGATCAAAGAACATGCAATACTTGCATGACAGACACATTGGATTAGTGCAATCGGCGGCATAGTGTCTTGGTCCTCCGTAATTGTAGCAAATCAACTATCTGTGACCTCTACCAGGCCCTCCTCCACTACGGCCTCATCCGTGCCTGTTACAGGAAAATTTGGGCACATCAACCCCAACTTCCAGATCCGTATTATTAGGGTCTATCAAACCCTAATTTAGTTGTTTTCATTCCCTAATGAAGTTAACCTACATCATGCTTGCATCCAAAGAGTTTCATGACACCATTCATCCAAAAAATGTCCCTAAGTAGACCATCGCAGGTGGCCTTCTATCTGGCTGTAATGAATGGCAGGCACTACATTGTCAAGGTGCTATGGATAGCACCTGGCCTTTGTATCACCTGTGGTGGGCAAGATCCATCGAATTTTTCCAGTGAATCCATTGGATTCCTCATCCAATGGATGCTTCTAGATGTTTCTAGAGGGATTGGGCTCACTTTTTGATGAGGAAGGAGATGAATGAACCTTAATCCATTATCCCTTCCTCCATGGAACCACTTCCCAAATATGGCAAAGCATTAATGAGGTCCATTAATGGCCAAACCTCGTCTTTTTAGCTATAAAAGGTCCAGGCATTCAAGGCTGGTCTAAGGTTGAAACTTCTTGAGCTAAGGAAATGCTGTTGGAAAGAGATTAGTAGAGAGAGTAATGTTATCATGTCAAATTGTTGTTTCCATGAGGAGAGAAGGGTTTGAAGCTAGAAGGATGACACTAAATCGGACATGCATCTACATGGGTTGTAATCTTTCCTTCTGTGAATAAAGAGTTCTATGCTTTTTCCATTCATGTTTTCATGTGATGTATATTGTACTTTCGATTCTATAATATGTTTAGTTAATAGATCAATATGTATGCTTTGATGGTTTTCTATCTCGGCTTGGGTGCAGGTACATTTCAAGCTAGTTAAGTACGGAAGGGAGTGGCGAAAGCGGTCAAAGGGAAGAGGGATCGAGCGAAAGATACAAGTTGGTAATTTTGCTCCTCTTTCTTTTATCTGTTGGCTATAGGAAAAGCAATGGAATTACTTTAACTATTGTTCTAGACTTGCTACTAGGTCTAGGGGTTAGTCGTTCGAAAAGACACTAAATTTTCCCATAACAAAATGGTGACTAAGCTAAGGATAAATTTTATTCCTTATAGTAGCTAATCAATCTCTTAGAACACTTTGACGTACTTTACCCTCTTTTTCTCATTGAATTCAGGTTCAATTTACTGAAATTTGAGTCAATTTTGAGCATAAAATTGTCATTCTGTAATCATCGCAGCTCTGTAACTGATAGGGTGCTATGCATTGCACCCTCTACATAGAGACAGTGCTATGCATCGCACTATCTGTCATGCTGGCCTGTGCTGATTCCTTTTGGATCAGTTTTCCCATCTAGGAGTTGAAGCCTTAAGTCAATTTTCAGTTGTTTGAATTGTTTTTTGGATTTAGATGACTTCTTGTCTCTGAAAGCAATCTTCGTTTCCTTGTTTCGACCCATTTTAGATCGTATTGTTAAATGTTTGTTTATGTATTTGTTTTATCATTTGCAGTCCATTGTCAAAAGTAGTTTTAGTCGATTTTTTTGTCAAATACGAAGTGTTGTAAAATATTCCTTCATTAAAATAATCAATTGGTCTACTTGTGCATCTGATTCATATTTTCGTTTAAGTGTCAAGAATCTTCGTTTCCTTAAAGTTAAAAGTGTCGTTTAGTCTTCCTTTATCTTTAAGTGAAATTGTCATAAATCGACATTTTTGTGAAATGAGATTTTGAATCATTGTGCATTTGCTTTTCTTAGTGCATAATTCACATTAAGGAGAACTGAAAAGAAAAAGAAATACATGTAATTGCATCTTAGAGTTTGATTGTGTGTGCTTAAATGGAATGGTTAGGGAAATGCATTAGTGAGTGCTCTTTGTTGTTTGATCCAAAAAGTACTTGTTTTCTCTATCCCTTATTAGTTAGGATTTTCATTGTTGAAAGCAAAATGGAAAGAGTGCTTCTCATTTAGCTGCATTCTTAGGAATCTTGGAAAAAATCTTGTGGTGAAACCCAAAGGAAATTTTTAAACAAGATCAACCTAAAATTAACTTCAGTTAACGTAATAACACATTGGAATTTAATGCAAACATCTAGAGGTGTCTAGGCTAGAGACGTGTTCTGGCGTCTTAAAAGCTAGTGGCTATCGTTTCATTGAGGTTGGGTGATTCCTCCTCTCTGAACCAGTAAGTACTAGTACAGACTTGTGCTCCCTGTACCGTCATGTATATAGTGGGAGACCCTAATAGGTTTAAATCCTTTATCCCTAGGAAGCCGAGTCTGCTGCCTTACCGATCACAATGCACCGAACACAACATTCGGGAAGACTGACTGCCGTATGGTAAATCCTTGGTAATTTCTCTTTAATTTACCACCAAGGTGTATATTGTAGTTTTGTGATTAGTTTGGTAAACCCTCTTGCTTAATATCTCCAGAGTAGTCACTTTTGCTCCTTTTCGACTCCTTAAAAGAAAAGGTCCATCTGAGTGCTTGTCCTTTCAAGCTCATTAAACGACGAAAGAGACTAGAGTAATCTTTTGCTTTTTCTCGACTCTTAAAAAATGAAAAATCAAAGTTAAGTTCTAGTGTCGTAAAAGTTAATTGACCAGGGAAAACATCCTCCACACTTTTTTTTTAGTTGATCTTAGGTTGAAACATATGGTGAGAAATCTAGAGTCCACCAATCAAGGAATTCCTTTTGATGGGAATCCTAGTCCTTTTCCTCCATTTGGAAATATTGGTGCTCCATATATGGCTACATTGTCCCTTCTGGGATTTACCATTGGCCTGCTAGTATGGTTGTTTTCAACCTCCTTGGGTTAAAATGTCATGATTTCTCCACGATCGAGTACTCCTCCAATTGGACAAAATCAACCTCCAGTTGATCCTAAAGTTGACCCTTTGCCTTCTTCCTCATTTGTTTCTTCCTCCCCTTCTTCCTCTTCACCTGGTGAAAGTATTGGTACTGGTAACTAGGTGGCTAAGAAGAAGAAGAAAGGGAATAAGAAGAAGAAGAAGAAGCAATTTCAGCAGAGGGGAAACCAAGCAACCATTGCTTTGAATGCAACATCTGATGAGAAATCGTCCGTCAAGCCTCACAAAGTTCGATATCCATGCAAACTTTGTGCGGGAGACCATCTTCTTAAAAATTGTCCTGATATTCCTCAGATCTTAGAAGAATGTTCTTCTCGTTCACATCATCTCGTGTCATTGACCTTTGGAGATCATGTTGGTGGCATACTATCAACTAGTGATAGTAAAGTTCATGGAAATAAGGGAAAAGTCAAGTTTCCTTGTAGGTTATGTGAAGGGAATCACCCCATTCACCTTTGTCCTATCTGGATGAAGCCAAAAGAGTGTTGGATAACCATCCTGCTTCACTGTAGCAATTTCCATCTGGTTACAGGAAACTTTCCCTAAATCCTTCACTAGTTGATGAACTGACTGACTCAAATCAACCGTCGGTCAAACCCACTCTCTCTGAAGGTGAATCCTCTGAGTCTATACTCGACCCAAATCAACAGGTCAAGGTAATAATTGACCCAGTTTCACCTTCAGTAAATCGTGCCATTCCCAAAGAGAGTGAAAATGATACCACTCAAATTCTTTTTGTTTCTTCAGATTCAAATGAGCTTGGGGGAAATCCTCTTGTTCCATCAAGACAGGAGGAAAATCCTCTCATTCATGTAACTCAAGGGGTTAATCCTCTCATTTCTACGGTACCCCCTCCAAGTATTCTAGTCACTTCCTTTGATTGGAATCGACTGGTAGGATTCTGCCTTCCTTCTTATATGCCCTTCCAAATCATAGTACAAGTTTGTAATATGATTGTATCTAGCACTTTTATAGATGAAGGTGCATTTGTGAGCATCCTTTCCTCAACTACTTGGCAAGCGCTTGGTTTGCCACCGCTTGTGCCTGTTACACAGAATCTGTTGGGTTTTAATAGAGGAACCAATCAACCATTAGATTTCCTCCCTCAGTTACCTATTACTTTGTGAGGGAAAACCATTTATCTAAACGTGATGGTGGTCCTAGGCCCTTTAGATTATAATTTACTTCTTGGGCGCGACTATGTTTATGGCATGGGAGCTATTTTTTCAACACTATTACGAGTGATTTGTTTCCCGCATAAAGGCAAAATTGTCACCGTTGACCTGCTTTCATTTCCCAGTCCAAATATGGCTCCTAGTCAACCATCTTCCCTAAATGGTCCTTTTATACCAATGGTATCATCCCCGCCACGGGTTAATTATGTGGCAACCTGTTCCATACCTACTTCAATTGATGATCAATTCAGTGATGTTGTACATCATGTACTGGGGGCATTGGAACCAGATCTCTCCTTCATGACCACTTATGAGTTGTGATCGAAATATCTGAGTATAGTTCTTTTATTGTGTCAACCTCATTAAAAAATGAAACAGATCCGAGGATAGTTCGTTGTCTTGTGTCAACCTCATTAAAAAATGAAACAAGGGTCTTTGAGGATAGTTCGCTGTCTTGTGTCAACCTCATTAAAAAAATGAAACAAGGGTCTATGAGGATAGTTATTTTACTGTGTCAACCTCGTTAAAAAATGAAACTAGTCCACAAGGATAGTTCCTGGTCTTGTGTCGACCTCATTAAAAAATGAAACAAGGAATATGAGGATGATTCCTGGACTTGTGTCAACCTCGGTAAAAAATGAAACAAGGAGTATGAGGACAGTTCTTGGTCTTGTGTCAACCTCATTAAAAAATGAAACTAAGGGTATGAGCATAGTTCCTTGTCTTGTGTCAAGCTCTTTTTAAAATGAAACAAGGTCCCTTGGAGAAAAGTTCCAAGTCGAGTCTTTGAGTAGATCTCGTAAAATCCTAGTCGAGTCTTTCACTTGATCTCATAAAAGAACCTTCATTCCATCCACTTGATAGCCATGAGTAGTCTACTTAGGTGAATGTAATGAAGCTTGGGGGGCATGCACCTAATGGTAAAGTTAAGTTTTCCTATAGGTTATGTGAAGGGAATCACCCCATTAACCTTTGTCTATCTGGACGAAGCCAAATAGGTGTTGGATAACTGTCCTAATTCACTGCAGTGACTTCCATCTGGTTACAGGAGACTCTCCTTTTCATCATGCTGGGAGCATGTAAACCAATTCAAGCATAGTTTTTCGTTTTAAGCTTGTGTAAAAATGAAACTAAATCCAAGCATAGTTTGTCATTTCAAGCTTGTGTAAACATGAAACTGAATCCAAGAACAGTTCCCTATGGTTCAATCTTGTCTAAAAATGAACCCATTTCTTGTTTAACCCTCGTGATTGCCATTCTATCAACCTCTTTCATCAGATGAGCCTTGGTTGTTTTCATCCCATTGCCACCATCTCTTTGGCCGATCATACGCTTTCACTTGGTTGTTTTACCTTTTTAAGGAATGGTTGTAATGAGTGGTCTTATTATCCAACCTCTTGAAATAAATCAACATGTTTTGAGATGTTCCAATATCACCGGAACCAGTTGCTACCTTAGACACCACTCCTTCCTTAAAATGGAGTCCTCTTTAAGCTCTTTTTAGACTCTCTAAACATGAAAAGATTGCCGAGTGCTTGTCGTTTCTACCTTGTTAATGGATTAGAATCGATATCTACTCAGTATAGTTTTACCCCTTCTTTGGGCTGAGATAGATTAAATATGAAAAAGGTACTCGTTGATCGAACAGGATCAATAGGTTCTCTCTTATATTGTTTTATGCTTTTTTGGACTTGAGAGACAAATTTACGAAAAAGAACTTTTGGAGTTTCCTTTTAGTCCCTTTTCAGACTCTCTAAATGTGAAAAGGACCGAGTTATCTTTGTCATTAAACTCGTTAAAAAACATTAAATAGCAACAAACTTGTCCATCTAGACAAGACCAAGTTTCACCTTTGCTAGACTCATTAAAACATTAAATAGTGATGGATTCACCCGAAGGGTGGAATTATACAAGAAGCATATGTTATCCTCCTCAAGCTTCATAAAAAATAAAGAGGTACTGTTCAGAAATGACTGGGGAAAATGGAAAATGCTGGGAACACTTTATGGTAGCAGGTTGCTCTTGAACATGACACTTTCACCTCATCATCGTGACTATGTGGGTTGGGTCATTTAGCTTGATGGTTATCACACCGTTGGTCTATCATATCATCCATCACTTTGTTTTGGGTCAATGCTACCAATTCACTTCAGTGTCGTCGATATGTTCAAGAAAATTCATTCAGTTCAAAACTTCATCCTTTACAATATAGTAAACCTTCATTTTCATGCATGCCATTCTTGAACCTTGTGTCATCAGTCAATGTTTCATCTCAAAAATTATTTACCTCGTTTCGTGTCGTTGATGTGGGATACATTAAGGCCCTCCTGTGACGAGTCGCTTCTTGTTGACATCAGCGCATCATGCAAGAAGTTGACTTAGAAACACCCCTTCAGTACCTTGAGGCTTGCATACATCAATGGTAGGTTTCTCGCTTCCAATGATAGGTTGACATCAATGGCCTTCAACCGGAAGACTTCGTATGGTGTTCGACATCAAATAATTTATTCACACCATGCAGAATGTACTGCAGTACCTTAAGGGTCATTATCATTATCGGTGATTCCTCTTGCGTCTGCTAATGATTTACATCATTGGCTAGTAATGAGACGATGGCTCTCCATGTTCAACTTTAGATCATCTATTCACATGGTTAGACTTGTACTTGAGTGAAAGATTGGATGAGATTGAAGACCCCAGATCTAGTTTCATCCATCCAGGCTGCGAAATATTTTTCAGGACTACTATATCAAATGTACAATGGCCTTACATTCATGGTCATCCATTCATGGGTCTATATCTGTAGACGACTATATTTGTACATGTAATGAAGTTTATAAGCTGAGCATGGGTATACCTTCCCTCAACAAAATTGTGACAAAAAAATCAAAGTATCATGATATTTGTATTGTAACTGATGTAGGTCACCTTCCGCTTCGAAACCTTCTCTCCAAATGGTAAAGCACCCCACTCGACATGGTTATTTTTGACTTCATGCTTTAGGGGGCATCTATGACAGGAAAATTGTATATCAACCCCTAATTCAGTTGTTTTCATTCCCTAATGAAGTTAACCTACATCATGCTTGCTTCCCAAGAGTTTCATGACACCATTCATCCAAAAAATGTCCCTAAGTAGACCATCGCAGGTGGCCTTCTATCTGGCTGCAATGAATGGCAGACACTACACTGTCAGGGTGCTATGCATAGCACCTGGCCTTTGTATCACCTGCGATGAGCGAGATCCATCAAATTTTTGCAATGAATCCATTGGATTCCTCATCCAATGGATGCTTCTAGATGTTTCTAGAGGGATTGGGCTCATTTTTGGATTAGGAAGGAGATGAATGAACCTTAATCCATTGTCCCTTCCTCCATGGAACCACTTCCCAAATATGGCAAAGCATTCATGAGGGCCATTAATGGCCAAACCTCGTCTTTTCAGCTATAAAAGGACCAGGCATTCAAGGCTGGTCTAAGGTTGAAACTTCTTGAGCTAAGGAAATGCTGTTGGAAAGAGATTAGTAGAGAGAGTAATGTTTTCATGTCAAATTTTTGTTTCCATGAGGAAAGAACGGTTTGAAGCTGAAAGGATGACACTGAATCAGACATGCATCTACATGGGTTGTAATCTTTCCTTCTATGAATAAAGAGTTCTATGCTTTTTCCATTCATGTGTTCATGTGATGTATAGTGTACTTTCGATTCTATAATATGTTTAGTTAATAGATCAATATGTATGCTTTGATGGTTTTCTGTCTCAGCTTGTGTGTAGGTACCTTTCAAGCGAGTTAAGTACGGAAGGGAGTGGCAAAAGTGGTCAAAGGGAAGAGGGATTGAGTGAAAGATACAGGTTGGTACTTTTTCTCCTCTTTCTTTTATCTGTTGGCTATAGGAAAAGCAATGGAATTACTTTAACTATTGTTCTAGAATTGCTACTAGGTCTAGGGGTTAGTCATTCGAAAAGACACTAAATTTTCCTATAATAGTGCCCATGAAATCTTGTCCGTACCATCCTTGCATTCTAGTCAAGGGGCTGCATTTCGGCCTGAACCCTGTAGGCGGGAGTTTTGTCCATCATCAATTCATAACTCCTGCAAGTACGCTCATCATGTCCTACTAACCTACAAAAGTTGCAGAACAGCTGTTGCGGTGCTTGTACATACTTCTATAGCAAGTGACAGTTATCTATGGCATGTTTTCCAGCTACTTGACAGATAGCACACCATAATGCAGGCCCCACGCTAGGTCCTATTTGAGCTTCCGGCCTTAAAGGCATCAGTCCTCCTCTTGCAATGTAATTTGCAAAGACTGGGCAATGGTCTTTGTCATGACCCTGACTCTTGCATTTCAAGCACCATACCTCCTCGTGTACCTCTAGTTGAACCGTCCTGTCCTGCTTTAGACTTTACATCTCAAGGCACAGATTCTTCAGCTGTGCATGGATTTGTTGAACTCCTAGATTAGGATCTTGCATCAGAGTCTCATGTAGTCTCATAGAAATCTCCAAGGCCTCTGCCTCAGTTGTTATCTTCTGCTGTGACAACGCACTTCTTAAGTGTGGTAGTAGGTAAGCCACAAACCACTTGCGATGCTTTCCATCTATCAAATTCATGTTGGCTTCACAGATTGTACACTTTAGCCTCTGATCAAGTTCCCAATGCGTCTCACTTGGTCGCATCGCGATCTCTTTGATTCCCACAATCGATTGTGCCTCAAATTTAGGCCTGCTAAATTCCCTATTTAGTGCTGCCTAGATGTCTGCTACTCCAACATTCAGGTTATCAGTAGAGTACTTAATATACCAGGTTAGCATTCGATCTTGCAGAGCAGTAACCAGTGTCGCCTTCTTTATGTGATCATCTATAATCCCTTGAGCTTCCCATACAACCCTCACAATGAACCAAAATTGGTCCAGGTCCTCATTTCCCAAGCCTTTGAACAAAGGAAACTTCACTGTATTTTCCATACTAAATCGTGGTGGAGGTGGAGGTGTGTTGGCTTTAGGGGGCCTCACCTAGGTTTTGGGTTAATTAGCCAAACAAATCCCTACATTACTGGCCCTTTTGGCAATAGCCTGCGGAGCGTGAACTCAGGTCTCACCCAAAGAAGTATGGGGGGATGTTTGAACCAATTTTCTACACCCTTGAGATGTTTGAGGGGTTGGTTTAGTCCAAATATGAATACCTTCTCGCAGGTCACTTCACACACTATCCTGACCTGCGAGGCCTTTGCAATCTGTTATAATCACCTTCACACAGCCCTAACTATGGGATGAGGTGCTTTCGCGCTGCTAAAGCAACAATCTACACTATTTCCCCAAGTTACACCACAGATATTACTTATCTTCTTATAACTGTTAGTTACCTTCGTGTCAACTGATACCTTATCTTATATTCAATTTATCAACACATTCATATAATTTCACACATCATATAAAAAATAGAAATGCAATTTATATTCGATACATTCTATGCACAAAACAAGAAAAAGACACAAAAAATGATGTAAAACTTCTCTTTATTACTTCTCCAAAGGTTACAGACTCAACTTGCCCTGCGCACTCAGCTGCAGAATACTAGGCCTTTGCGGACTCAGCTATAGAGCCTTCTCCTACTCTTCGACCCAAAGACTCGACTCGACACTTAGATAAGACTCAATTCTTCATCCTTCATTCATGACTATCATTCGGTGATTTAAGACTTAGAGCCTCGCTCTATTTATACAATCCCATGGTCCACGGACCATGGGTAGATCTCTAAAGCCGACATTACATTACAAAGATGAGGGCGGACAATCCTATGACTCATTTACAAGCTTGCACTCCGTGCCCACGAAACATAGAGACTTTACATCAGATTTAGTCAGAATCTAGGTTTTAAGCCCCAAAACTTCCCTTGGGGGATCCCTCACCCAGCAGGCCCCCAACACAAACATCATGACTCACTCTCGAGTCACTCTATCAGTGTGGAGATCTTCGTGTGAAGACCTCCCAACTCTGTCTGAACTACTGTAAGATCGACAACGCACTAAGTAGCTGCCTGCTGTATCTCCTGCATGGGTTGTTCAGAGACTACTATATCTAAACTGCTTCCCTGCATTTGTTTATAGTCCTGCGCCTCCTTTCAGCAACCTAGAGCACTAAGACTGTGCTTTGGTGGGCTAGTCAGATAGCTAGGCCACCCGTGTATGGCTTCAACCAATTTCCATTCACTCTTCTCGGTAAAGGTTCTCCATTTAACTTTACCAACTGCACCGCCCCTCCATCTGTGACCTCCTTAATAACATACAGTCCAAGCCAATGCATTCTGAATTTTCCTGGGAATTTATCAAACTTACTATAATACAGTAACACCAAATCGTTTGCCTTTATGGTGTGAAACTTAATATGTCGACTGTGCCAGGACTTTTCATGTTGATTTTGTACCTGTTGGTGAAAGCAAGCCAGAAATCATTCTTCCTCGAGTTCCTCCAACTGCGTGAGTCTTTCCTCCAGGGCTCTGCGGTCTATCATACCTGTAAGCACTACTATGCGTAGACTAGGCACGATGTATTCCATCAACATTATGACTTCCACTCCATAGACTAGCTGGAAAGGTGTCTGTCCCATTAGTTTCTTGCATGTCGTCCTATAAGCCCATAATACTGCAGGTACACGCAGGTCCCAATCACTTTGTTGCACATTGCATACTTTGGTCAGTGCAGTCTCCAATACTTTGTTAAATGCTTCTACTGTCTCATTGGCTTGTGGGTGATACGGTGTGCTTTTCTGATGATACACCTGAAACTCTTCTATCAGCGCACTGATTGTCTCATTCAGGAAATGTGTACCGCAGTCGCTCATCAAGATCTTCGGACGTCCAAATCATGTCAATACGTGTTCAAACAGAAACTTTGTGGTCATGTAATCATTTACCGACTGCGCTTCTGCCCAACGAGTAAGGTACTTTGTCGCAGTGATAATATATCTTGCGCTCGTTTTTCCTTGAGGTTTGATATGTCCTAAGAAGTCGATCACCCACTTTTCAAAGGGCTAGATTCAAAGGCATCTCGTCCCTCCGTTATGGTTTACCTGTTCTTTGACATACGTCACAGGCCTTGCGATGTGCTTTTGAATCCTGATGAAGGGTCGGCCGCCACAACCTTGCACGAAGAATCTTCTGTGTGGTTGCTCTCCCTGCATAATGTCCTCTCGCAGCGCCCCCATGCACGTCTGCAAGGATATGGTTTCTTTCAAATTCAGTTACATACCTTCGTAGTATCTCATCATTGCCCATCTTATATAGGTTCCCCACAATGACATAGAAATCTATTGCGCGCACCACTAGTTCCTTCTTCTGTTGGACGGAGTACTCTTTCGGCATAGTTCCAGTCGTAAGAAAGTGGATTATATCTTCAAAATGTCCATCTTCTACGTGCACATCAAAGAGTTATGTGTCAGGTTATCCTTCCTATAGACTAGTAGGTTCCTCTCCTGTCTCAATGTGTGATAGGTGATCCAGTCCTGCGTTCAATCATCCAGGTTTCACAACAACTTCAAAATCATATTCTTGGAACAATAAAATCCATCTGCATATGCACCCCCCCAACACAGGCTTATTGACCAAGTATTTCAGCACGGAATGATCTGTATACATTTTGAAGTGTCCCCCTAGCAAGTAGTGTCGATATTTCTGGAGTGCATACACCATAGCCAGTCCCTCGCATTCAATGGTGGAATAGTTCTTTTCTGCTTTAGACAATCTATGACTTGTGAACGCGATAGGGTGGTCCAAGCCCTCGCCACCATCCTGTGTTAGTACCACTCCCAACGCTATACATGATGCGCCAACATGGACATGAAACTCCTTGTCCCAGTTCTGGAAGACCACGATCGGCGTAGTGACCATCTTTTCTTTCAATACATCCAGGCTTTTCTTACAGTCATCATTCCAATAGAACGTGACATCTTTTTTCAACAACTTTTCCATCGGTGCGGTGATCTAGGCATAGCTATTAACGAACTTCTTGTAGTACTCTATATGTCCCAAGGTAGGGCGCAACTATTTCACACTTCGCGACACTTCCAAATTTAGAATCACCACAATCTTCATGGGATCTACCATTAGTCCCTATTTGCAAACCACATGTCCCAACAGGTTCCCAAAAGGAACGAGGAACATACACTTCTTGAGGTTAAGCGCGATTTAGTATCTTCGGCAGGTATCCAACATCAAGCGTAAGCTCGCTACATGGTGCTTAACTAGCCCAAATACAGTCTCATCGTCAAAATAAACTTACAAGAACTTGTGAATATATTCCTTAAATGCTGCAACAACCATGTGCAAAAATATGGCTGATGCATTCTTCAACCCAAATGGCATGACAGCGTATTGAAAGAAGCCCCACTCAGTCGTGAAGGTTGTCTTGCTCCTATCTTTCAGCGCAGTTTTGATCTGGTGGTACCCTGAGAACCCGCCAGTGAAAGAATATGCTTCCTGCCCACCGACATATTCCAACACCTCATCTGTGAATGGAGTTGGGAATTGATCATGCACACAAGCGTCATTCAATTTTCTGAAATCCACGCATATTCTTATCTCGTCCTTCTACTTCTTTTCCTGCACCACCACTGGACTTACCCAATCGGATTCTTCCACCGGCTCAATGATTCCTGCTGCGAGAATTTTGTCTAGTTCTATGCAGACCTTCTCCTTGTATTTTGGATTTAAGAGGTAAGGCCTCTGCTTAACTGGCTTTGTGTCGGGTTTTAACATGATCCTCATCATTCCTAAATCTCCTATGATTCCCTTTAAATTCGTAAATTTGGTCGGGAATAAGTCTTGGTACTCGTGGAGTAACTCAACGACCTTATCCACCATCGCTTCGTCCCAGTAGTCACCAAGCATTGCAAACTTAGGTTTGGCCTCCATACCAATGTTCACCCGCTTCATTTTTACTGGCGCGGTGATGTCAGGGTTCTCAATCTGTGGTCCTTGAACCTCACGATGGCCTTTTGTTTCTGGAATGTTAATTTTCCTCGGATCTTTGTCTTCTTCTTCAGTGCTTACATTGTAACATTCTAGTGCACAGCTTATTTGAGTAGCCCATTTAGGCTGAATTGATTCTACCAGCTCCTATGGTATCCTAAAGATAGCTGCCTTTACCTCTTGTAGCGCTTCATCAACGTTGTCCCACCATCTATCCTCAAAACTGAAGGTCATCATGAACCCTTCATGTAGGATATCCCATTCACTTGTCCCATGGTGGAGCTCCGTCTCTATATACCAATTCATGGGTATAACATCTAGGGTATGACAGGATAGGTGCACCCACTCAGGTTGTGTATTTTCTCCATAGACCTTCGTCCATTTGGCTAGGTGTGCACATGGATCATCCTATCCATCATACTTGTTTGCTAGTCACACCTTAGGCTTCCCAAACTGTGTGCACATCATTCTCCTGCATTCGCGCTAGTCTTCAAAGCTCCCTTTGTGCGCACCCCACCACCTTATGAGAGTAGCGGGCAGTACCCAATTCAAGGCCTGGAAACGTTGCTTTTTCGACACCTCCCTTTCAAACTTATATAGGAAAGTATCTACCTCACTTAACCCATCATAAATAGGAAGATCCCTCACTTCTGTCGATACACATCACAACTATTTTTTCATCATATTATAGTTCAACATGGTTACCTTGTGTAACCGATTCTACCATCACTCTATCTCCTCATCAGAATCTGACATACAGGAGCTTTCGCACTCCCATGAGATGTGTCCGTCTGCGGTGGAATTTACCAAGTCTTGCTCTCACGCAGTTATCTTGTAGATGCAATCCAAATCATCGTTGCTTTCATAGTCGTGCACCGACTCTATGTAGCACGATCCCTCAGCAGGGTCTAAAGGTATAACTATGTGTAGAGACTTCTTCTCAAAAATCATCTTGTGCTTCTTCAGATTAATCACCTCGTTCATGTCAGTGGCCCAATAAATTCCTAAGAGTGCAGGGTAGGGATTGTTTTCATCAACAATCTCTATCACTTCAAAGTCTGTTAGCGCGCTCTCTCCCTCAATATCCATGGTGATTCCCTGCAATCTCCCCATAGGTATTATCTTTTGCTGGTTCGCCATTTGTAGCTGGATAGGAGACCACTGCAATGTACGCCTCCCCATGTGCCCCCATGCCTGCTTCGGTAGAATATTCACATCCAATCCTAAGTCTAGAATTACTTGATCCATCTCATATTCTCAAATCTATGTAGTTAGCCTCATTTCTCTCCCTATCCTAGTCTTGTGTTTTCCAATCTTCCAGACTATGTACAGTTCTCCTCGCGTGATCCCAGTGCATCTGTTAATGAGTTCCTGCAATCCTTTTACAGCTTTACTGTCGCATAGTAGCTTCATGCATGTTTCCAGGAATGTCGTAAGCATATATGGGTCCATTTATAGCTCTGGTCTATCTTTGTTTTTTGAAGTGGAGGCACCAACGAAGCCCTTCTTAGCTTCAATGAAGGTTTCCTTAGCGCGCTCCAAATCAAACTCTGCTTCTTTCGTCGGATCCTTGCGAACCCAATTACTATCTTTGGGATGTTTACCTTTATAATCCACCATCACAATTCCACTTTAGAGCACAATGTTCACATTTGGATCTTCCTCGTGTGGCTCAGCCCTCATTATCTACAGGTTCTGAGTCGCGGGAGGCGGTAGCGCTCCCTTGTCGTGTATCCTAGCTATCAGCGTAGGATAATATTCCATCTCATGATCAAACAAGGTACAATACAAACATGATGGACGCGTTGGGTTCATACAATCACGGGCATAATGTCCTAGCCCTTCGCAATTGTAGCATATCAACTATCCACGACCTCGTCCAGGTCCTCCTCCACCTCAGCCTCGTCCGTGCCCTTGAAATCCAATTTGCGCCACTCTTACATTCGTGTCTAGGGGCCTCGTTTTGGCCTGAACTCTATAGGTAGGAGTTTTATCCATCATCAGCTCATAGCTTCTACAAGCATGCTCATCATGTCCAATCAACCTACAAAAATTACAGAACAACTGTTTTCAAATTCTGCATGTACTTCTGTAACAAATGGCAGTTTTCCATAGCATGCTTTCCTCCTATTTGAAAAATCGCGCACCACAAAGAAGGTGCCACGCTAGGTCCTGCATGTGCTTCCAGCCTTAACGAAATCAGTCATCCTCCCGCAAGGTAATTCACGAACACAGGGTAGTGTCCCTTATCATGACCCTGAACCTTGGATTTTACACGCCACACCTCTTCTCACACTTCTGGTTGGGCTGTCCTGTCCTGTTTCAAACTCTGCATCTCAAGGCATAAGTTTTTCAACTGCGTGCGGATTTTCTAAACTCCCAAATTAGGATTTTGCATCAAGGTTTCATGCAGCCCCATCGAGATCTCCAAGACCTATACCTGAGTCGTTAACCTCTATTCCGACAACGCGTTCCTCAAATGTGGCGTTAGCGATGCTACAAACCATTCATGGTGCTGTCCATCCATCAAAGTCATATTAGCTTTGCAAATCGTACACTTCAATCTTTGATCTAGCTCCAAAAGGGTCTTGCATGGTAGCATTGTGATCTCTTTGAATCCAATGATCAACTGCATTTCTGACTTCGGTCTACTAAATTCCTTATTTATCACAATTTGGATATCCGCGATTCCCACATTTGGATTGTCATTAGAATGCTTAATATACTAGGTCAGCGTGCAGTCTTGTAGGGTGCTGACTAGCGTTGCTTTCTTTATATTATCATTTGTAACTCCCTGCACTTCCCATACGGCCCTTATCACGAACCAAAACTGGTCTGGATCTTCATTTCCTACTCCCTTGAACACATGCAACTTTATCGCGCTTGCCATATTGACTCGCGGTGGTGGAGGTGGTACGAATGAGGATGGAGGTGATGGCGGTGAAGCTGGTGGTGGTGTGGGTGGGGTTGGTATGCACAAAATCCTTTGCCTTATCAAATGGATCATAGTCCATGGTGAGACCTTCATGAGCTCTTCCTCATCTCCTCGCGGAGCTGAAATCAAAGGGCTATTCTCTTGTCACTTACTTCCTTCATTTCTATAGGTTTTTCCACTTCGTGTAGCTCTGGACATCAAGGTAATTGCATAACCATCTTTTCACACAATAGCATTTTAATCCAAGTATTCAGAGACTTTACGTACTTACCTCGTGGTCTTTTGAGAAAGCATTGCTCTGCCTCGCTATAGCTAATTGAAGTATCTATCACGAACTCAGTAATGAATCCTCCCATAATCTTATTGAGCCAGTGATCAACATCACGTGCGATATTATCCTCTAATGCTTCTAATCAACGCACCAACTCTGGGTCCACACAATAGGATTGTCAAGTTTCCACCTTCCTTGGCTATCTGCTAACTTCACGATCCACTCATACAACTCTGTAGGGAAAGATGCGAAGAAAATTTCGTGGATCTCTGTGTACAGGTCGCAATCTAACTACTCCTCTTTTGTCAGTTGCACATTCTTGTTTTTCTGTGCCACGAACTCGTGAATCCTTCTATTCAACCAACCTTCAATTTCCTTCTTAGTTGGATTCCAATGATAAGACATCAGACATCTCTATGCAGATTCCGGTCCCAATAATGGAACTATTTGTTGTCTTTAGGGGCCTGAACCAGGTTTGGAGTTAATTAGCCAAACAAATCCCTACATTACTGGCCCTTTCGGCAACAACCCATGGAGCGCGGACTGAGGTCTCACCCGAAGCAGTATGGGGAATGCTGGAACCAAGTTTCTGCACCCTTGAGATGTCTAGGGGGTCGGTTTAGTCCAACTGTGAATACCTTCACGCAGGTCACTTCGTGCACTATCATGACCTGCGAGGCCTTCACAATCTTATAATCGCCTTCATGTAGCCCTAACCAGGGGCTAAGGTGCTTTCACGCTGCTAAAGCAACAATCTGCACTATTTCCCCAAGTTACACCACATATCTTACTTATCTTCTTATAACTGTTAGTTACCTTTGCGTAAACTGATACCTTATCTTATATTCACTTTATCAACACAGTCATATAAGTTCACACATCATATAAACAATAGAAATGAAATTTATATCTGATACATTATATGCACAAAACAGGAAAAAGATACATAGAAATGATGCAAAACTTCTCTTTATTACTTCTCCAAAGGTTACTGTTACACTAAAAAATGTCACCTTGACTACTTACAGTTAGTATGGCTCAAATCAAACAGTCATGCTACCCTCTTAGGCAAGTCTCATGCCTCTGTTATCCATCTCAAACTCAAAGAAGAGAGAAAGTCTTGTAAAAACTATGTTTATCTCTGGGGTCGCAGGTTCTCTCTAGCCTTACCTGCGGGGACGCTGACCATGTTCACAAAATCTGCGTCCGTGGACGCTCTGTATGTTAAGGGACAGGTGCGTCCCTCTGTAAAAGGCAAAATGCGCGAGTTTTATCTTGAAAAAGTTACTTGTGGTTACTTCTAGAACATTCTAGAGGTCGGTTTGATGAAATGGATGCGCCTCCAGTTGGTTCATGTATCTCTATTAAGGGGGAACTTATCCCATCAATAAGGGAGCTATCCCACCCAAAGAGGGGGATGATCCCATTGATAGTGGACCTGAATAACCTCTTTACAGCACTATAAATAAAGGCATTGAGCCAGAAGGAGAAGAGGTTGGAGCTATACATTTTCTTTGGGTAAATGCTGCAGGATTTAGGTCTTCCATTAGAGCCTTTGTGAGGAGAGATTGTCTTCACTTGATTCTACTTGGGAGAGGGTGAGCTTTGTCAAAGTAGAGGAAAACCCTTGATGGACCCTGGGAGGAACTTGCACAACACCAAGGCCAGGTTGTAAGAGTTTCTTTGTTTCGTTATTAATACAAACTGGTTTATTTTTCTCAATAGCTTGTGTTAATGAGTTATTTCATGTGTTCCTTGGTCTGCATGTTGAATATATGTTTTATTATATGAAATGCAAGTGCTTGGTAATTGTTTGATTGTTTGTGGTTGCAGGAATTGACTTGAAGGAGGAGCTCATCCGGATCGTCAAGAACGGACTTCAACAACAGCGTTTTGGAATAAGGTAAGCCTAAACACTTGTAGTTTTCATGTTGTAAAAGGTGTATTTAGAGAAAGATCACTCCATTTTGTCTTGTTTGTCATTAGAACGTCTTAGACTTCTAGGAAGGTCAGTCGTGTCCGCACCCTTGACAAATTCCGTGTGACAAATTGGCGACTCCACTGGGGAATCCATTAATGAGAGAGTCTTTTCCTTTATATGAACTTTGCTTTGAGAAAATCATTTTTATTTTCTGGTTTTTGACTGTGAGAATTAGTATTTGGGTGGCTTAGCTTTAGATTTAGTTAGATTTGGTTTTTCTTCATTTTTCCAGAAGGACGCACCCTCTGAGTACTGCACAGTGCGTCTTTGGACGCGCTGTTTCCATTTGCACAGAGCGGGGCCGCACCTGTGACAACGGGTTGCCTGCGTCTTCCTGTAAAACTTAAGAAAATTCCATTTTTGCTTTAAATTCCTTTTAGATTTTGATTTTCCTTAGTGTTTTCTGCCCAGATCCTTTAGTACCCTGTCAAGAATTTTCACCTGAACTTGTTTTGTGAGCTTTGAGTGTTTTAGTGGTTTTCAACGAAGTTTAGACCTAGGGTTTGATTTTTGGATAGGTTTTGTAGTGACTTTGATAGTAGAAAGTTGTCCAGCCTTAGATCTCTCTGGTTAGTCAACCTTCTTAGAAGTCGGGCCTGTCGTAAAGTCTCTTTGTGTGAGCAACTTGCCATTTGAGTTGTTTTGGGTCAAATTTCGAATTGCTTGTTTATAAAGTATTGATTTCCATTTTACAAAAAGAACAAAAAGATTAGAGTTTTGTTTTGGCTAGTTTTTGATTCTGCAATAAGCTAGTCCTTGATTTGATTGTGATCAAGTAAAACACCTTAGAAATAATCATTGTTAGTTTTGGCCTCGTTAAGATTGCTTAGAGTAAATTTGCCTTTAGTTTGCTTATGAGTGCATTTTCATAGATTTTAAGAGTTGTTAAGATTGATTTTTTGGTTATATTAGATTTATTTGCTTTAATAAAAGAAAAATACAAAAACATCTTCTTTAAAAAGTCTTGTTTCAAGTAGCTTTTTGTTTTTGAAAGAAGAAAAGAGTTTTTTTCGTGCATGTAAAGAGAGGTTATGTTTTTATGCTTGGAAAAGAAAAACGAATTGTTTCTTTGATTGTCTTCAATTAAGAAGTTGCTTTTATAAAGATTGCATTCTCTCAACTTTTTAGTTAAGCAATTCATCGAAAAAGTAAAGTAGTGGATAAATCATTCTAGGTGCATTTTGTAGTGGTTTCGAGTCGAGTCAACACACCACTGGTTTCACTTCCATCACCTTTTGACTTAAGAAACAACCTTAAAAGTAACGCTTAAATTAAAATCAATCTAGTAATCTTTATTTTTCTAGGGCTCTGAAGCACCAACATAGCTTAGGCTAGGGTCTTGGAGTAGGTGAGTACTTAACTCTCCAAGACTACAAAACCAAACAGATAGTCTATCTTGAGTAGAACAAATCCAATTGTTTCAGTTACATTCTGGGAAAGCTCCTCTTAAAGGAGAAGCACGAGCTCGTGTCCGAACCAGTGAGGGGATCATTCCTCCCTCGTTGGGAACGACGCCAGGCAGTACGTATTACAAACGGTAAACCTCGGATTAACCATTGTCGAGGAGCCAGGGGTCACTTATCGGTAAACCTTGGATTGTTGTCAAGGAGCCGGTAAGGGGATTGGAGCTTGCTACTCTGCCCTTGCGTGCTGTCGGAGTTTAGACTGTTCCCCCAGGTGTAATTGTTGTGATTGGTAACCTTAGTGGCCATAATATCTAGGATTCTACCCAAGGTGACGGTGGAGGGAAGGTCCCACTGTACCTGGAGCAGACGTCGGTTATACTCACTTGGATTTTCTGGGGGGTTCGCTTCACTTCGAGACGGTTAAAGTGGAGGAACTTGGTCCAGTCTATTCATTAAGCAGGTTGCCGGGGTAACTGTTCCACCCGCCATTTCTGTACTGAATCCTGCGAGGTTGGGCCTAATCACCAACTAGCGCTTTTGGTCCGGAAGACTACTGTTTGTGTGTGGTTTGACGCTCTAGATTATTTAGGCGTGTGCTTCAAATTTGTTTGGTTCTTTAGAAGACTTTAGGTGGTTTGATTTGAAATTTTTACTTTGTTTTCGTGTGTTGTAGTTAAAAATCTTTAATTGTGGCGGAATTACCGAGAAGGTCCCGTCGAATTGCGGGCCAGTCTCCTGAAGTTGTTTCTGTGGCCGAATTGTTGAGAAGATCCCGTAGACTTAGGGGATCCCCTCCTCGAGACGACCCAGGTAATTTAGAAGGGTTAAAGGTCCTTGTAACTCCTCCTAGTGGCAGTAGAGTAGGATCACCTGAAGAAGGAGAATTTTCCTTGGTAGTCCATCCAGATTACCAAAGTTTAGAAACAGGTTACAATCCCGAAGCTGTTACAGTTTCCGAGCTTGCTGGTAGTTTTTCATCTGCCAGTGAAACAGGCGAAGAACCTGAAATTTCCGAACCTGTTACTCCAACTCCTAGTGTTCCTGATTCACCAAGAATAGAAAGAATTATCACCGAAAATCTTCCTGTTGGATTAATTGCTATAGAAGAACTTGTTCCAGAGGAAGAAATAGGCGTTTCTGATTCTGAAGATCTAATTACCCTTGATCTAAGGGAGCGTGAATCCATCTTTTACAGTCCTCCTAGAAGTGAATCTTGGTACCTTGCATTAACCAATTTTTTAGACAACTCAGTAGGTTTTTCTACACCTCGTACTCCTATTCCACCTAGAGGAATTCATTCTCCTGTAAATATGTCTGGTCAGTCATCTGTGTTTTCACAAAGTCCTGAATCATTTTTACATGGCGGTCCTTCTGTTCCTACTGGGTATCAATCACTTTCTGGTACCTTTGCGGGAGCATCTCCTCAACCCATTGATCATGGGTTATTAGTTGGAAACAGTGGTAATGTACCATTGAGTATAGGTGATGTTTATATGATGTCAGGTTCAACTCCCATTAACCAACCTCAAGGTGGCCAATTACCGCCTGGGGGGCAACCTTCGTTAATGCCTGGGGGGCAACCTCAAGGTACTTCATTCGTGACTGGGGGGCAACCTCAAGGGTATCAACCCCAAGGGTATCAACCCCAGCCTCAATATGTACCCCAAAGTCAACCTCAGTATCAATATCAACCTCAAGGATGGCAACCTCAAGGATGGCAACCCCAAGGGTATCAACCCCAAGGGTATCAACCTCAAGGATACCAACCTCAAGGTCAAGGTCAACCCCAGTATTCGTATTTACCTCAAGGTTATCAACCTACGGGTCAATACCCTGGTCAAGGTTATCAACCACCTCAAGGGCAATCATATGGGACTGCACCTTACAGTTATCAACCCTATCCTCAATACGGCTATGGATCTCAGTATCCTCAACCTGTTACGAGTCAATACCCTGGAATGTTAACATGGGATCCGTCACAGGGTCAACAGATGTCGCAACCAAGTATACAGTCGGTACCTCAAGCAGGACAACCTGCAGTTCCTGGTCCACCCCAGCAACCGCAACCTGTCCAGTCAAGTGTTCAGACCCCTGTAACTTCCGTAGTTACTCAGCCGCCAATTGCACCTGGTACTCCACCTCACACGGCTGCAGCAACTACCGCTTCATCTACCATGCTTACTTCTGGAGTATCGGCAGCTCCGGTTTCTACTGTCCCTGTAACCACTCCTCAGACATCTGTACCGTTGTCTGGACCTACGGTTCAAACCACAGTCCAGATGCCTGCAGGCCAACCTGGTACAAGTACGGTTGTTACTACTCAACCTCAATTTGTTCAACCTCCGTACCAGGGACAGTATCAACCTGGGCAAGCTGCCCAACAACCGGTTTACCAGTATCAACCGTATCCTGGGTACACTTATCAACCACCTCAGCAACCCCAGTACGGTCCGGTTAATCCTGGTTTTCCAGGAGGATATAATATCCCAAATGCGACTTTAGATTTACCCGACTTGACGCGCCTAACGAACGATCCAATTCAATATCTTCAGTTCTGGCCGCCAATGCCAAATAAGTTGCCCAGCGATATACCCAAGTTCGAAGGTAAGTCTGGAGAGGATCCGTCTAATCACGTGATGACTTACCACCTCTGGTGTGCATCAAATTCCATCTCAGATGATTCCATCCGCTTACGTCTTTTCCAGCGTACACTCATTGGTCTCGCAGCCAAGTGGTACATTGAGTTACCACGGGCCTCTTTTTACAACTTTAGCCAGTTAGCTACCTCGTTCTTAACTCATTTTCAGTTACCAGTCAGATACGATAATGGTACAGAATTATTAACTTCGCTAAAACAATCGACATCCACGTACATTTCTGATCACATCCATGAGTGGAGACGTCGAAGAAGATTAGTGAAAGTTTTTATCCCGGACCAAATCTTAGCTGAATGGTTTGTCAAATCATTATTACCAAGAATTACTGAAGATGTAGCTAAGGCCGGAGTAGTTACTGAGGAGCAAGTCATTGCTCAGGCACAATACCTTGACTTAGTTTACACTCAGTCGGGTACGTTACACGAGAAAATTCCGGATCTTCCAAAGTCAAACCAAATCGCTGCTGCTCCTTCGGGATCTCATGCCGCTGATGGTATGATTGGTATCGTGACTACGAAGAGTAAGAAGAAGTCTTCCAAGGCCTCCAATACTCCAATTATCACTTTGCCTGATTCTCCGACAGGAGAGTCTTCTCCTCCTGAACTTACCGCCGACATTCACGCTGTAGAGTCATCTACGGCCAAATCAAAAAACGGTGGAAAGAAGAAAGGAAAGAAGAAGGCTAAAGCAGACAAGGCTCCAAAGGAGAAAACGGAAAAGTCGGAAACCAATGACGAAAAACGCAAACCTCGATATCCTTGTCTCATTTGTGAAGAAGATCATTTTACGAGAGACTGCCCTCATCGGGCCGAGGTAGTGAAAATAGTCAAAGGTTCTCCCACTCCTGCTGTGTTAAAAAATCCATTTCCAGAGCAGGAGAATAAGATGATAGGTTCTTCTTCGAATGCCAGTGAAGAACCCATTTTGATGATGTCTCATGTCAGGATTGCGACTCGATCGCAAGATTATGGTAGTAAGGCTCCTGTTGATGGTAAGGAAGCAGAATCTTCTCACTCTAACCCATCAACCTCAGCTCCTGGTTCCGATCCACTACAGATCGAAAAACCTAACCCAGACTTAGTGATTAAGCCGCCCGCCAAGGGTGTACTTCGAAGGTCTGCTTTCAATCCACATGCGAGAGCAGCCCAGAATTACAACATTGTTGAAGACTTAGCTGTTTCACCTTCAGCAATGTCGGCACTCGAAGTGCTGCAATCATGTCCAGCGCAACGAAAATTGCTTTTGTCGGCTATTGGAGCTGTCGATGTTCAGGACCCGAACCTAATGATCTTTGATCTAGAAAGTAGTACACCGCGTCTCCCCCATCAAATGGCTTTCCAAATTCCAGTGATAGTCAAAAACAGGCCTATTCATCGGACTGTGATTGATGAGGGAGCTTCTACGTGTATTATGTCGATTCAATGTTGGAGATCGCTTGGTTCTCCTTCGTTGAACCAATCCCCCACCATCCTTAAGGCCTTTGATGGCCGTGGGTTCCGTCCGTTTGGTATTCTACAAGAATTGCCTATAGGGGTCGAAGGTAAAACCGTTAGTCTGGATGTGGAAGTGGTTGATGCCCCTCTAGACTACAACCTTCTTTTGGGTCGAAGTTGGTCATATGCTATGACAGCGGTCGTTTCATCGGTCTTCAGAGTCATTAAGTTTCCACATAACGGTAAGATCGTGACTATTGATCAGCTGACATACTTTTCATCCGACCCAACCTCTTCAGAAACTATCCAGCATGTTGGTAAAACGACAATCCCTTATAGGGACATTGGTGTAGGTTTAGTTAAGGATTCCGGTTTACTGGGAACTTTTCCTCTCCCTCCACTCAATGCAGACCCTTCGTTTGCAACAATTCATATGATCACGTCAGAAAACATTATTTATGATGATCCTTGGTATGTTCCATCTGACTCTGAGCTAGACTCACTCGGTGATGTTATGCCGTTGAGTCCGTATGAGATTGCTTATGAAGCTCTTATGTCTTTTACCGACTTTCATTCAACCGAAACCGACCAAATGAATGTGGTCAGTGAAGAGTCACTTTTCACCTCACCCTTAGAACGGATAACGTTTCCCGAAGAAGTGTCATCTGACGAACAACTTCGCGAAATCCTAAGTGTAGATGATCTACCATGGGAAGATCTCCATCACAGATCTTCGTTTTTACCTAAGGATGATGCATTTGAAAATGATTTTTCATCTATCTTTACCGCTGAATATGTCAAAGACGCTCAGGATCCAACGAAACATTCTGATTCAGAGCTGAATTTAGGGAATATTTCTCGTACTATTCCCATTGATATTTCAGTGAAGCCCGGAATCGAGGAGAACATTCATATAGGTGCCGCATGTACTGAAGAAGAAATCCAAACTTACAAGGCCCTATTCCAAGAATTCCGCGACGTGTTTGCCTGGTCTTACGAGGAAATGCCGGGAATTGATCCTGCCATTGTTGTTCATGAAATCAAAACCTACCCGGATGCTAAACCCATTCGGCAACGGTTGCGTCAGATTCACCCTCGAAAAGCGGCTGCGATTAAAGCAGAAGTCGAAAAGCTGTTGAAAGCAGGTTTCATTTATCCGATCCCGTTAACGGATTGGGTATCGAATATTGTTCCCGTCAATAAAAAACAAGGAACAATAAGAATCTGTATCGACTATAGGGATATCAATCGAGCTTGTCCAAAAGACAACTATCCTACGCCTTATATCGATCAAATTATTGATGATTGTGCCGGAAGTGAGATGTTTTCCTTCATGGATGGTTTCTCAGGCTATAATCAAATCAATATTCTACCTGCCGATCAACCAAAAACGGCATTCATTTGTCCATGGGGGACATTTGCTTATTGCAAATTACCTTTTGGACTTAAGAATGCCGGGGCCACTTTTCAACGGGCGATGTCTTATGCATTTCATGACATCAAGCACATTGTGCAACCCTATCTCGATGATTTGCCTGCTCATTCTTTACATCGAGCTGATCACCTTGTCCACCTACGAGCAATCTTTATGAGGTGTAGGCATTATCGAATTCGGTTGAATCCCCACAAGTGTGTTTTCTGTATAGAAACAGGTCGATTGCTGGGATTTGTTGTTTCAAAAGCCGGCATTCGCGTCGATCCCTCGAAAGTCGAGGCTATCATCAAATTGCCTCCTCCTTCGAGTTTGCGCCAACTCCAAAGTTTGCAAGGGAAAGCGAACTTTTTACGCCGAGGTCACTAAAGGTTTTACACGGTTGTTGAAACAGAACGCACAATTCTTTTGGGACGAGATTGCCCAACAATCTTTTGATGCACTGAAACACGCGTTGACCCATGCACCGTTATTGCATCCTCCCAACTACAACCAGGACTACTTCTTATACCTCGCAGCTTCGCATTCCACCATTGGAATGGTGTTAGTTCAAGAAGATGAATTCAAAGCAGAGCATGTGATATATTATCTTAGTAGAACCTTAAATCCCACTGAGTTAAAATATTCGCATGTGGAGAAATTGGCCCTGGCAGCCGTTCAAGCTGTCCAGCGTTTTCGTCACTACATTCTTCTCCGCAAGACTACAGTTATTTCGGATTGCAACCCTATGATTTATATTTTGACAAAACAACTGCTAGGGGGCAAGTACTCTAAATGGATTGTTATCCTGCAAGAGTTCGACTTGGAGTTCGAGAAGTCCAAGTCTAAGAAATCTTTAGTTTTTGCGGAATTGATGTGTGATTTCCCGAGTGCTGACACAGAGACTGTGGCAGAGGAGTCCATTGCGGACGAATCTTTGTTTCTTATTAGCACTTTAGATCCGTGGTATGGGGATATAATCATCTATCTCCAAACCCAAACCTTTCGGCCTGAAGCTTCCAAGGAAGACCGTCGAAAAATTCGGTTTCGATCCCAGCAATACAGAATTATTGGAGATACACTTTATCGCCGGGGGCAGACTTAGTTTTTCGACGTTGTTTAACTCACGAAGAGGCTGAGAGAGTTTTGAATGATTGTCACTCTGGAGCATGTGGCGGTCATATGTCTGGGTATGCCACAGCTCAGAAGGTGTTGCGCGCTGGCTATTTCTGGCCGTCTATGTTTAAAGATTGTATCCTTGCTGTCAGAACATGCCACAACTGTCAAGTGTTTGATCGAAAGATGCGCGCTCCACCTGCTCCTCTCCACCCTATAATTGCCGCTGGTCCATTCGCCAAATGGGGCATTGACTTTATTACTTGTAACCCTCACTCGGCCGGGGGGCATGCGTATATCATCCTCGCGGTTGATTATTTTACAAAATGGGCCGAGGCGATGCCTACATTCGACGCAAGCGGCAAGACAGCTGCAGTTTTCGTATTCAATCATATCATAACTAGGTTTGGTGTCCCACAAGCAATCATTACTGACCATGGGAGCCATTTTCGAAACGTCATGATGACTGAGCTTACAAGCCAGCTTGGTTTGCGCCACGATAGCTCTACTCCTTATTATCCGCAAGCCAACGGTTTGGTTGAGTCAATCAACAAAGTTCTAGTCATCATGATTCGACGGATCATTGGTATCCATCGAACGAATTGGCATAACATGTTATTTTCGGCGCTATGGGCATATCGAACTTCAGTGAAAAATTCAACAGGTTTCACCCCTTTCCAGCTAGTTTATGGCTTAGAAGCTGTGTTACCTATTGAATGCGAAATCCCATCACTTCAAATGGCTGTCGAATTACTTCCAGCTACTTCCGAAGAGGAGAAACGGTTATTATACTTGGCTAAATTAGATGAGACTCGACGTGACGCTACTTTAGCTATCGAGACTCACGCGAAACGAATGAAAGCTCAGTACGATAAAAATGTAACCCCTCGAAGTTTTTCGGAAGGAGACCTAGTACTATTATATGATCAAGCTAACGATAAGCTAGGTGCCGGAAAATTCGTTCCCATGTGGCATGGGCCCTACATTGTAAAGCGAAAGCTAGCAAAAGGGGCTTATGAGTTAGTTGATTTTGATGGGGACTCTTTGGGTAAACCCAGAAATGGACTTTACCTAAAGAGGTATTATGCTTAAAATGATGGGTATGGAGAAATTTTTAGATAGGTTAGATTTCCTTTCTAGCTAGCAAGTGTGTTAGTTTAGTCAGTGTGCTTAGCTTAGCGAGTGTGGTTTTTCGTCATTATTCTGGCTTATCTTGGTTTTACTCTTGATATTGTAGATGTCGACGCCTCTCCAAACATACATTGGATTTGCTGATGGTGCTTGTCGTAATACACGGAATATCTCTTCCGCAGCTTGGGTTATCTATTCGCCCTCTGACGAGTTAGTTTCTATGCATGGGGTAAGCCTCGGTCAAACAACGAATAACATTGCAGAATACAGTGCAGTGGTTGAATTATTATCCGAATCTATTTCATTTGGAATTCGACGTTTGATAGTGAGGTTAGATTCTGAACTTGTTGTATTACAGCTTAATAGAGTTTATGCCATTAGAAATCCTGTGTTATTAAGGTTGTTTTTGAGAGTGCGTCTCTTGGAACGTGAATTTGATTACATTGAATATCAACATATTCCAAGGTCTTTGAATACATTAGCAGATGCAATTGCTTCTCGAGTGTTGGACAGACATTTATAATAATCATGCAAGTAAATTTAAAAACATTTCATCATACATGTTAAACAAGATAAGCCGGTAATAGTGATATATATATAGATAGAAGTGTGTCAAAAAACATATACATCGTCTTCGATCATAGGTTGAAAACACCTTATGATCGGCAAAATGATAGTACAAAAAGTCAAAAATGTCACATGTGACTACAAAAGTGACTAGTCAATCACTGGTGGTGCTCTCTGTACGACACCACTGCGCGGGCTACCTTACGCAAAAATCTCCTAAACGGTCCAGGGACCGCGACTACGAAGCGCTGAAGCCTGATAGGAATGTCGTCCATAGTAGTCTCAGGTATATCTGCCGTGAGACGCTCTAGATCATGCTCCAACTCAGCTAGTACTTCTGCTGTCGCGTCCTGTGGGACCGGTACCGGTGCAGCTGGATGTAGTCTATCATAAGGCCGGAGGTTGGCTGGACGCTGTGGACCAACATCTGCATTTTGAAAAAGTTTTACTATTAATTTTGAGACGATATATATAAAAAAAAAAAATACAAAAAATACATAACTAGAAAACTTGTGAAAATAAAAGTACCTCTGTCGTCCCATTGTTCTCCCTGTGGAAGAACCATGTCCGGATCACCTCTGAAATCCATTCCGGCATACGGAAAGTCCTGTATCACAAAAAGCTGGCCCTCTAACCAGTCAAAATAACTATCTGAGAATCGAACTACTGTCGCGCCCTCGTCAGGATGCCGGGCCATCACCGCAACCCATCGTATCAGCTTTGGCTGCCGAGGACCCAAGATATCAACAGTGAGTTGCTGAGGGATCAGCATTGGAATTCTCTCCAAGGCAAAGCTCACGACTATAGGCCCATATCCAAAAGTCTTTAGTCGTCCGTTCTTTGCCTTGGTCAGTTGGCTCTTCATATGAGCCGACACAGCTTCACACCAGTTGAAAATGGTGCCTTGGTAACAGTCAATTGCCATCCGCATTTGGGATCCGGAAGCAATGTGTAAAGCGGCCGCGCCGCAAATTCTGGTAACCGTGAACGCTATGACTTTGAGTTCCGGTAGAGTGATGTGTTTTATCTCTATGCCTTTTGAATGGTGAGCCCCACGTGTGCACCAATCCTCGCGGAGACTATCAAGGGATTGGCCACCCGGCCTAGTCCCCGCAAGACTGAGTTGCTCACCTCTGTTTGGCAAGCCAGTGAGAAAGTATACATCCGAGGGCTCTATCTCGAGCTGGTGCCCTCCTATGTAAAAGCATTGTTCTTGAACGTTCCATCGCTCAACCAGCCATTCCAAGAATCTTACCTGGCCCCTCATGCCCGGTATGGTCCAATATTTGTATAATCCGCATGCTCTTAGGGCATCCAGGGAAGGTTGATGATTTATTGCAGCTTCATCTTCCTCTACATGCTCTCTTTCTCTCCAGTCTAACATGATTAATGCCCTGCATATCAAAAATAGCAATTAGAAATTGATTTGGGAATTTTTGGTGGTTTTTTGAGAGAGTTGGGGTTTTGAAATGCGCGTTTCTCGGAGGACGCACCCCGGCTTTGTAGCACAGGGCGCTCGGACGCAGCTGGCCTGAAGGCGGGCTGCGTCTTCCGACCGTTTTCCCGTATGAGAAAAAGTCGGGGGACGCAGGTCACCCGAAGGGCACCTGCGTCCGCCGAGAGGCGCATTCCAAAACCAAAACCCCCCCAAAAAATGAAACTAAAACCTAAAAATTGATTCTAAACGGATAGAAATGCAGAGTAGGATGTGTAAAATACCTGGATGAGACGGCGTTCGATTCCGACGGTCAGATTTTCCGCAGCGACCACGGGAAGTTTCTTGTCAAAAGCTCCTTTTTCAACCTCAACAGTGAAACGGTAAAAATGACATGGTAAAAGGTCTTTTTATAGGTTTTTTGGATGAATTAGTTCATTTTTTACCATGAAAAGATGTTTTTGAATGTATTTTTGCCTATTTTAAACAGGTATGAGTAATGTGTTGCTTTTGTGCAGGACAAAGGGATTTCGAGGGAAATTGTAATTTTTTCACAAACAAAAATATCAGAGTCATCTTTTAAGCCCTTTTCTGACTCCTAAAACATGAAAAGATCGCCGAGTGTTTCTTTTTCACTCGTTAAAACGGAATTAAAAGACGGTCCCCTTTTAGCTCTTTTCTGACCGCAAAATCAGGAAAAGATTGCCGGGTTTTTGTCGTTTCAAACTCGATAAGGAAATAAAACGACGTGTCCTTGATCGCTTTTTACTTTTCAGGTCAACGACACTATTATGAAAGTACTCCTTGGTCGCAAGATCAAGCGGTTCCCCCAGGTATTATTTTATACTTTTTCGGGCTTGAGGGACACAAATATACGAAAAAGTTCAACGTGGAGTCTCCTTTAGTTTTTTCAGACTCTCTAAAGTTGAAAAACGCCGAGTTTCTCCTATACTGGGCTCGTTAAACTTTTACAGTAGAGGACCTGTTCAATTACAAACAGGAACGAACCACTCCTTCCTAGGGTTCGAATTTAAACTAGGTTGGACTCGTCCGAAGGATGAGCTTATAATCAAGCATATGTTATCCTCCTCAAGCTTGTTAAAAATAAAGAGGTACTTGCCAGAAATGGTGGGGGAAAAGAGAGAAGAATGAACCTGTTTGTCACCTTTTGTCTCAGAAGAAACTTTATTACCACTCTTGAACACGACACTTTTCATTCACCTGGGTTGGGAAATCTTTTACCTCACAGTTGACCAAATCACTTTGAAAGTCTTTAAACGGGTTTCGGGGATTAACTTTGAGTTATTCGTCACCAAGCCATCTGTTGTGTCGTTATGTGTTCAAGAGGTCTGCAAGCAAAAATTTCATCTGCAAAATACTTGTCATCCATTTGACCATCCCTGAGTCAGTCCTTACAGCAACATTTCTTCAACTTGAACAATGATTTCGTGTTGCGGGCTTGCCTGCAACGGGTCGCTTTCTATCGACATCGACACATTATCTAGAAAGATGACTTAGGAATCGACAGTACCTTGAAGTCTGCATGCATCAATGGCAGGTTTCTCGCCTTTGACGTCAGTTTACATCATTGACTTTCGATCAAAGGATTCCGTGAAGTGTTCGACATCAAAACATCTATTCACATTTCACGGGTTGTGCTTGGTACTTTGAGAACCATTGACATTACTGGTGGTTTCTCTCACGCTTGTTAACAGTTTACATCATTGACTGGTAATCAAGTGGTTTCTACCATGTTCGACATCGAATCATTTAATCACATGGCTAGAATCGTACCAATTCGGGAAGTAGAAGTGAAGACCCTGGATCTAGTTTCTACCATCCAGGCTGCGAGGAGTTTTGTATTCATTATCTATGTAGACTAATCATAAACAGATGGCTGCGTCCATACTGTGTCTACAAAAGTCTATTAAAATGATGTACTGCAAGATCATTCCTGTATCAAAATAGTTAGTCCATTAGTTAAAGTTTTGAATCTGAGTATGGGAATGCCTACCTCAGTGATGATATAATCTTATCCATGTATTTTGTGTTGAAAATTGCAGGTTCCAACCAGGCCATCCACAAGACAATCCTTGAAATGATAAAGCGCTTCACCCTTCCTAGAATTACAAAACCCTATTCTATTCCAGGCTTCGCACTTTAGGGGGCAATCTGTTACACTAAAAAATGTCACCTTGACTACTTACAGTTAGTATGGCTCAAATCAACAGTCATGCTACCCTCTTAGGCAAGTCTCATGCCTCTGTTATCCATCTCAAACTCAAAGAAGAGAGAAAGTCTTGTAAAAACTATGTTTATCTCTGGGGTCGCAGGTTCTCTCTAGCCTTACCTGCGGGGACGCTGACCATGTTCACAAAATCTGCGTCCGTGGACGCTCTGTATGTTAAGGGACAGGTGCGTCCCTCTGTAAAAGGCAAAATGCGCGAGTTTTATCTTGAAAAAGTTACTTGTGGTTACTTCTAGAACATTCTAGAGGTCGGTTTGATGAAATGGATGCGCCTCCAGTTGGTTCATGTATCTCTATTAAGGGGGAACTTATCCCATCAATAAGGGACCTATCCCACCCAAAGAGGGGGATGATCCCATTGATAGTGGACCTGAATAACCTCTTTACAGCACTATAAATAAAGGCATTGAGCCAGAAGGAGAAGAGGTTGGAGCTATACATTTTCTTTGGGTAAATGCTGCAGGATTTAGGTCTTCCATTAGAGCCTTTGTGAGGAGAGATTGTCTTCACTTGATTCTACTTGGGAGAGGGTGAGCTTTGTCAAAGTAGAGGAAAACCCTTGATGGACCCTGGGAGGAACTTGCACAACACCAAGGCCAGGTTGTAAGAGTTTCTTTGTTTCGTTATTAATACAAACTGGTTTATTTTTCTCAATAGCTTGTGTTAATGAGTTATTTCATGTGTTCCTTGGTCTGCATGTTGAATATATGTTTTATTATATGAAATGCAAGTGCTTGGTAATTGTTTGATTGTTTGTGGTTGCAGGAATTGACTTGAAGGAGGAGCTCATCCAGATCGTCAAGAACGGACTTCAACAACAGCGTTTTGGAATAAGGTAAGCCTAAACACTTGTAGTTTTCATGTTGTAAAAGGTGTATTTAGAGAAAGATCACTCCATTTTGTCTTGTTTGTCATTAGAACGTCTTAGACTTCTAGGAAGGTCAGTCGTGTCCGCACCCTTGACAAATTCCGTGTGACAGTTACAGACTCAACTCGCCCTGCGCACTCAGCTTTAGGGGTCCGCACAGTCAGCTACGGACTACTAGGCCTCTTTGCACTCAGCTACAAATCCTTCTCCTACTCTACAACCCAAAGACTTGACACAACACTTAGATAAGACTCAATTCTTCATCCTTCATTCATGACTATCATTCGTTGATTTACAACTTAGAGCCTCGCTCTATTTATACAATCCCATGGTCCGTGGACCATGGGTAGATCTCTAAAGCCACCATTACATTACAAAGATGAGGGTGGACAACCATATGATTCATTTACAAGCTTGCACTCCATGCCCACAAAACATAGAGTCTTTACATTGGATTTAGTCAGGATCTGGGTTTTAAACCCCAAAACTTCCTTTGGGGGATCCCCGCGCCCAACAAGGTGGTATGGGTGAAGTTGGAGGTGATGGCGGTGAAGTCAGAGGTGGTGTGGGAAGAGGTGGTATTCGCAGGAACCCTTGTCTTATTAACTGAATAACGCTTCGTGGAGAAACCTTCGCTATCCCTTCTTCATCCCTTCACAGAGGTGAGATCAAGGGGTTACACTCTGGACCATTATTTCCTTCGTTTCTGTAAGTTTTTCCTTTTCTCGTAGTCACAAACATTAGGGTAGCTGCATAACCCGTTTTTTGCACAACAACAGTTTAATCTAGGTATTCAAATATTTTACGTGCTTACCTCACAGTCCTTTGAAAAAGCATCCTCCACATCGCTATAGCTAACTGATGTGTCGACCGCGAATTCAGTCACAAATCCTCCTATGACACAATCGAGCCAATGATCGACAATGCAAGTGATCTTATCCTCCGATGCTTCGAACCTTCACACTAGCTTTGGGGTCCAAACAATAGGACTGTCAAGTTTCCACCTTCCTTGGCTATCTGCTAGCTTTGTGATCCACTCGTATAGCTCAATCGGGAAAGAACAAAAAAAGATCTCATGGATCTCTATATATAGGTACCAGTCCAACCATTGTTTCTTTGTCAGTTAAGGGTTTCGGTTCTCCTGTGCCGTGAATTCATGGATTTTTCTCTCCAACTAGTCTCCAATCTCCTTCTTAGTTGGATTTTAGTGATATGACATCACAGGTCTCTTATTCGGATTCCGGTCCCGAAAACGGAACCATTCGTTCGTATGAGAGGGCTTGACCCAGGTTCAACGTTAATTAGCCAAACAAATCCCTACACTACTGGCCCTTTTGGCATAAGCCCGCGCATCATGAACCATAGTCTCACCTGAGGCAGTATGGGAGGATGCTGGAACCAAGTTTCTGCACCCTTGAGATGGTTGAGATGTTGTTTGATCTCTTCTATCCCTGCCTTTGCACAGGTGATCTTGCTTTAGGGCTTGTAAGACAAAACTTTTATTCTAGCCTTCAATACCTTCACGCAACCCTAACCTAGGGCTCAAGTACTTTTTCGCTTGTATGGTAGCATGTCGTGCAGATTCCTTAATTATCCTAAGTGTTTTGCTTATCTTTTCAAATACTTAAAGTTATCACCGCATAAGCAGATATTTGTGATTGTGTTCAATTATTCAATGTAATTGCATTCATTCGTGCACCATATAAGTATAATAAAGGAATCTTCATACACAAAAATATCCAAACCCATCAACAGAACAAATACACAGACATTGCAATAAATCCTTTTATTAATATCTTTCAAGTATTACAGACTCTGTTCACCCTACGCACATAGTTGCAGGGGTCTGTGAACTTAGCTGCAGACTTCTACCCTAGGCCTTTGTGCACTGAGCTGCAAAGATCCTACCTATGCTACAACCCAAGACTTAGACTTCTTGCCCTAATCTATGACTCTATTCCTCTTGTTATCCTTTTAACTACTTAGAGCTTAGCTCTTTTTATACAATCCCATGGTTCATGGACCATGGGTAGATCTCTTACAGCCGACTTGACTTTACAAAACTAAGGGCGGACTACCCTTTGTGACACATAATACCTTTGCGCTCTGCGACTATAAAATGTGGAGTCTTTACAATAATATTATAAAAGCTTGAATTAAACATGGGATTTAGCCCCAAAACTGCCCTTGGGGGATCCCGCTCCCAACACTTTTACACTCTTTTGGAGAAGTTTGTAGAAAGAGAGAAAGATTTTGGGAAGAAGAAGACAAATTTTCAGTTTCCTGAAGAAGTTGTGTGTCTTGCACAAAAAGAGAAGAATCATACAAAAGATTCTTCCAGAGGAAGAGGTGGCAAAATAGCACATGGAAATAAGAATAACAGAGGTAGGGGGGAAAACATTACCAATGAGGAAAACCCTATCTTCATTGTATGTGATACAACTGAAATGGACATGATGCTTCCACATGCAAGTTCTCTTTAGAAAAAATCAGATAAGAAATAAATGAAGTGAAAGGTAAATCACCAAATCTAGGGAAAGGTAAATCCCCTGAATCCACTCATTATATTGTGACACACTACAAAATTGGAGTAACTAAAGACTTGTTTAATAATTCACTTGCTTCATGGAAAGATGCATGGTTGCTTGATATGAGAGCAACTTGCCACAAAAATTTTCATAAGGATTTATTTGAAGAATTCATTGACAATGTAGATGGAGGATGTTAAAATATGGAAGTTCTAGGAATAAATTTAAAAATTATTTGCAGAAACTTGAAAGTTTTATGCAGAAAACTTAATGTAGTTTGCAAAAAGTTTAATGCGCTTTGCAGAAAACTGAATTTACTTTGCAGAAAATTGAATGTTCTATGTTGTTACAATTAGAATGTAGATTTATTCTTCAAAACTTTTCAGACTAGCAATTGTAGATAGAATATAAGCTTAAGAATCATATGAAGACAACCAAGCACAAATATGAGACACTGAGATTTTGGTCCAGTGACTACGGAAAAAACCCTTAAGGGGGAAAACCCAAATGATTCTTCTTTTATTAGATTTATTCAATTGTTCAACATGTTACACAGAGAGAGAGAGAGAGTGAGAGAGGGAGAGAGAGAGAGAGAGAGAGAATGGATAAAGTCACCAATGTTTAATCAACTTGTAGCTAAAGTTCACTTGGTCTTTGATTGAAGATCTCCTCCTTCTCCTGATCAGATCATGTCCTTCAGACTTGCTCCAGTTATTCCCTTGCTCTTGCGCTTCACTAGTTCTGACACTTCTCTTGCACACACTCAACACTCTCTCTCCTTCTTCATAATGAACATGCTACTCTCAACTCTCACATCCTCTTGCTTAAATAGATGAGAAAGGAGAGGAGTCATAAACTGAATTCATGCTTTGAGCCAATAATAGGAGAATAAAATTCCATGACAGAAGAGTTACTTGAGGAGAAGTGTAACTCATCCCAAGAATAGATGAAGAGGTACACTTGTCTTGAGGAGTTATAATTCGAATTAGAGAGAGAGAGAGAGAGAGTTACACTTAGACATAAGAGAATATTTAGTGAGAGTTACAAATCAAATTGAATGAGGGAGTTACAAGTGCATTTAATGATGAGAAGTTACATTGTTTCCATACATTGAGTTAGTGAGGGAGAGTTACATTCTCTTAAGTGCGGAGTCACTATTTTATTCAAAGAGATAGGTTCAATTTTCCAAGAGAATATCAATTTAATTTACTTATTCCATGAGAATTTATTTTTATTAATCCATTAAAGGTGAATGACTTTAGACTATTTTATAAATAATAGTATCATAATAATAATAATACTAGTAGGGATAAAAACATTAATGTGTGATTTGTACAATCATGATTGATTTTATTTTAAAGTGGATTCCATATGTTGAGATCATCCTTGATCATTTAGACATGAATTTCTATTTCTGGAAAGTCACTTCCAAATTGAGATGTGACATACTATTTTTGGAAAATCATATTACAATTATTAGAAATGAAATTTTATTATAGGTGGTTCAAACATAACTGAAAGATATGATTTATTCTAGGGCATGCCTATGCTGCCAAATTTTAACAGTTCCTCTCAACTAGGGAGGAATTTCTTTCTGCATAAAAGATCTTTGCTTCCTCTAATCTCTTTCATTTCGTCTCAGTTTTACTCTACTCTGTAACATTTGTAACAATGAAGTCGTAATCTCAAGACGAATCATCCACTTGACAAAAATTTAGAAAGGAAAGGATCATCATATGGACAAGATTTAAGTCACACAGACAAAAATCAAACACAACCAAGTTTCATTAAACATCAAGTGGTGGAACATCTGCATCCTAGACAAGTGACACATACAAGTATCACTACACCTATTGTGAATATAGGTGGCTCTTCCCACGTCCTAGACTGTGGGTTGGATCCATACTGAGGCCTACTCTTATGGCACACACTACCAAAGATGTCCCTCATTATTAGGAGCTTTCCGACATCATTCTCTAATTCAGTGATCTATTGACAGGGGGAATGTAGCTCAATGTTCTCAATCAGCTATGACCACTTCCCGAAAGGGTCACGTCCATAAGTCCAATCTTCTCTCTAAAAACCAGGAACTTTCCTTTCAATAAAGGCTTGGTAAGAATGTTAGTGATCTAATAATCAATGGAGATGTGATGGAGCCTCACTACTCCTCTCTACACCATATCCTGGATATAGTGATAGTTTATCTCAATATGCTTGGACTTATCATGAAACACAACATTTTTTGGAATATTAATCCCACTATTATTGTCAGAATATATAACTGTTGTGCCTGAAACTTTCTCAAATAGTTCCCCAAAAAGCATTCTCAACCAAACTGCCTCACAGCTAGCCATGATAGCAGCAATGTACTCAGCTTCATCTGTACTCAGTGAAAAATACTTATTCTTTCTTCACATCCCAAGCTAAATAAGCGTTGGAAATTTCTCTTTCTATCAACATAGTTACTAGCCCAATCATCATCATTATATCCATGAAGTCTTTCATTTTAAGCAACATATTTCAATCCTAGATTGATAGTTCCATGCAGGTATCTTAGTACATGTTTTACAACAGTCTAGTGGGAATGAAAGGGACCAATCATATGTTGACTTAAAGTGTTTTGCAACAAAGCATATGTCAGGTCTAGTGTTTACCAAAAACATCAAAACACCAATGAGCTGTCTATGCTCCATGGGATTTTCCAGACTAGGTCCTGTAGTTTTTCCACACAATTTCTTAAAGTTCATTTCCATAGGACTATGCATGGAATTATATTAAACCATAAAAAATATTCCAAGAATCTTAACAACATATTTTCCTTGAGAAAGATAAATTTCACTAGGTCTTTGCCAAACCTATAGACCCAGAATGCAATGCATCAAACCAAGGTATTTCATTTCAAATTTAGAAGCTAACTGCCTCTTACAGTGGAAGATAAGAGGTTTTCTTCCTGTCAAGAATAAATCATCAACATATAATACCAAAATCAAAGGTATACCTTGGACCGTCTTGAAGTAGAGGTTTGGGTGTGCACTGCTTCTTGTGAAACTAAGATTTAGCAGGTAGCTATCTATGTAAGCATACCAAGCTATTGAAGGTTTCTTTAACCCATATAAGGATTTCTTAAGGCTGTATACATGAGTTTCCCTGTCATGCTCTTCAAAGCCTTGTGGTTGTTCCACAAATACCTCTTCCTTGAGGAAGCCATGCAAGAAAGCAATTTTCATGTCCATTTGGTGAAGAGTCTATCCATGGCTACAAGCTAAGGCAAAAATAGATCAAATAGTAGTATAAGGAGCTACAGGTGAAAAAATATCATCATAATATATTCTATCTCTCTAAGAGAAACCTCTAGCTACAAATTTAGCCCTATAATTTTCAATACTGCCATCTAGACCATGTTTGATCTTAAACAACCATTTAGAAGTCACAACATATTTACCTTGAGGTCTAGGAACCACTTCCTAGACATCATTCTGGATGATAGATTCATATTCTTCAGTCATGGCATCTTTCTAGACTTGTTCTTTTGAAGCTTCTTCAAAGGTCCATGGTTATGCCTAAATGATGTTGCTCATGGCAGTAACATACCCTTGAAACCGACTTGGCTTCTTACTTTCTTTAAATGTTCCTCTTGGGGAAGCATTGTTGTTCAACATCTTGCAAGGTATAAAAAAGCCATATTGGTGTCTTACTGGTAGGAGGATCATGAGGTGGAGGATCTAGAGGATCCATGGGACCCATTGGATTATTAGCAAGCTCATTCTCAGGTTCTGGTTCAAACTTAGATGCAATTTCTTTTTCATTAACATCTTGTCTTTCAACAATCGTAGGAGGAGGAGAGTCTCTTACTTTTCTAATAGCTGCATCTTCATCAATTGTTACATCTATGTTAAACTCTGTAGTTCTTTGACTAGGTACATAAATTATATAAACTTTTGAATTATCACAATAACCAACAAATGTACCTTTCTTACCTGAAGCTTCCAATTTGTTCCTTTTCTGTTTTGGCACATGGAAGTACACAAGATAAACAAAGATTCTAAAATGAATAAATTTAGAAATTTTACCAATGAATACTTCTTTAGGAGTATTATTATCTAAGGCCTGATGAGGAGTTATTCTTTGCACGTAAAAAACAATAATTGTAGCTTCTCCCCGAAAAAACTTTGGTAGATTTTGAGCATGTAGGATAGCTCTGGCCGCTTCCATAATGGATCAATTCTTCCTTTCATCCACACCATTTTGTTGTGGATTTTACAACAAAATTTCCTCTTTCTTTATTGTGGTGTCGTTTACAAATATCATTAAAAATCATTAGAGGTGAGCTCTCCCCCATTATTAGATTTGAAAGGTTTGATGAACTTTCTAGTTCGATTTTCAATCAGAGCATTGAAATCTATGAACATGTCAAATGCTTCGCCTTTCATTTTAAAAATAATATCCATGTCTTAGGAGAAAAATCATCAAGGAAAATCATGAAATACAAGTATCCACCAAGATAAGTAACAAGCATGGGTCTACATAAATCAGAATGTATGAACTAAAGTAACTGACTAGTTTTTCTTTTGCTTGAAGGGAATGGTCTGTTTATATGCTTTCCACTTGCAGATCCCGGGAAAAATCCTTCATGATCCATTCTAATCTCAGTGATTGAGGGAAATTTTCCCCTAGGGCTTTTTGGGTTGAAACCCTAGCAGACTGAAAGTTGTCTATTCAAAGAAGTACACATTCACACAACCATTATGCTATTAGAAGCAAATTCTATTGTAGAGGGTACGTACCTTAGGTCCTACGTTCGAGAAGGCCTTTAGGGTCCAAAACCTTCTTGGAGTTCCCTTCTTTTCTTTTGTCCTGCAAAACAACTAATTCCAAAGAACACAACAGTATATGGACAAAACCTTATAAAGAAACCATCTTCATGTTATAGATAAAGGTAGTTAGTTATGAAATCCAAACAACCATTTACATATGAATTCTAAACATGAATATCATTAACATAAAGAGGATTCATTTCGGGAACCAAGACATGTGTTTCTTTTATTATAGACAAATAAAGTACATAAAAAGAATATTTTCACCTAAGTCACCTTCAACAGGCTCCAAGCAAAGCTTCCTTCCGGATCCGTTCCAGCCTCAAGCCTCTAACAAACTCCTTCCATTGACTCTCTCCATGATGTCTCAAGTAATGGATGAACATCAACACACAAGGAAACAAGAGTTTCCTGTACAAATGGGGGAAGTGCAGAAGGCACAAGGGACTTTAGACCTAGTCAGGGGAAAAATCTCAGCATAATAACCTTTCTCTCTCTTCTCTCCTCCCTTAGGCCCTCCCTTTGAGGTCTTTTTATACCTCTCCCAAAGTAGTTTTTTAGTTGGGAGTTGGTTGGGAACAGTTGGGCCACGGGCACTAACAGGTGATCAGCAGGTAAAACCCGCGATCTCCGCCCCAAAATAAGGAATTTTATATTTTTTTAAGTGTTTTAATACATATACATGGGTTGGATATACACAGACCTGCGTATACACGCGTTTAACTCAGGGTAATGTCGCGTATAAGGGATAAAACACTGTTTTTTAAATTTTAGGACCAGGTCTGGAAGGAGGGTTTGCCCTAGGCCATGAGTACAACATCACAAACCATAAGAGTGAGATTTGGAGCTATAACAGATGCCCCCTAATATATGAGGTCAGAAGGGGTACATGATGGCCGAAATATATTATGTGAGTACATGGAAAGGAAGTCTGTCAAAAACCGAGGAGGACTTCACCAGAATTCAGCCTGCCAAGCCACCAAAGGAGATCAGAAAGAAACACTGTCTGAGGCAGGCATACCCATGCTCAGAAAAAGTAAATCATGTCCGCATATCAAGTACAAGTGGATCCACTAAGTATACAAGTATAAATGACTGAAAAATACATAATGGATCTTCTGATCATAATGAACAAGTACATGTCTGAATATCACATATAAGACTGTCAATGATGCTGAAAGATGCAATGGATCACTGATATCAAAGACTAATCCCAAAAAGGTACCAACTGAACATGATGGAATAGGATGGTACTACACTGCAAACTCAGGTGCCCGCATATAGAATGTCGCCATGACTGACTGCAACATATAAAGTGGAGTGGTATCAACTAGCAGCAACAGGAGCAATTGTCAAGTGAACTAATGAATGCTGATACAACCTGAGGTCTTCACCGACCGCCGTGGTACATTTCTACACCATGGGAATAAATGATCTGAAGTCGACCATGTGAGAAATCGTTTGATTACCGGTCATTGATGTATATTGTTAACAAACGCGAGACTACTCACCGATAATGATAATGAGCGTCAAGGTACCCAGTACAATCTAACAAGTGTGAATAGATGAGCTGGAGTCGAACACTTGTAAGAATCTATCGATCAGGAGACAATGATGGTTTCCCACTGTCGATAGCGAAGGATCTGCCACTAATGACTGCAAACCCCAAGGTACTGCCAAATGGACTCTAGATCTTTGCCCCAGAGCAATGAGTCGGAGTCGATAGGGAAAGATCCGCTAGAAGGAAGGCATTAAGGCATCCTTCATCAATCTAGTGCGAGTGTAACCCGTAGGCCAATAATGTGAAAGGAATCGAACGAAAAAGATGTAGTAACCCAACCGGAGTACGTTTCTGACGTACACAAGATGTGGCTAGCGCACAATAGAAACCCTCTGAACCAACCAATAATGAAAGCTGACACAGAGGCGAGGTATCCACCAATAGGGTCAAATGGAAAACAAGGTACTGCACGAATCCCAATGTGTGATAATGTAAGCTGATGTCGAACACAAGGGAAACCACTCAGTCAAAGACCCATGATACTGATCGATGCTGAGCACAAGGTGACCTATCAATAATGAAAATAGGGCCAGGGTGCGGCTCTAGGCCTGTCCTCAGAGCAAGATGTCGTCGTTGATAAGGACAAGACCCACCAACAAGAAGTCAATGGCGACCTGCTCAAACTGGCACGAGTAAAGGACCAATATAGCTGATGTGATGAAAGACATGACACTGACAACCAGGGATGGCCGATTGAAAAATGAGTCAAGAGACACCGCAAAGAGGCCGACTCAGGCTAACTTCCCTTGAACAAAAGCATGACTCAATGTGACTATGTGGCAGCATATGATGACTCTGTATAAGTTTGCCATGCAGGAGGCACGAATGAACCCTCCATATGATTGGAAGAGATAACCAATCGGGGGAGAACTGACTCAAATAACAAGGTTATGGCATACCTAAGTCAAACTAAATCCCACCCATGTGGAGGAGACTTTGTTTTGAGTGCTTTGTTTAAGGGCGACACGACTGACTCTAGCTACCAACAATAAATGGAAATACTGTCCCGTTCCCGCTCTTTTTGGAATATTTAATTTTTTTTGTCTTTTTCTGTTAAGCTGGAAAAGAATAAAAGAATGCCATGGTACAGTGGAAAGAATGAGTGTCGGTGAAACAGATGATCTAGTTCCTGGGAATGGAACGTTCCTATGATCAATGTAGGGAGGTGAAAACTGGCCAGTGACACTCAAAGGTGTGTTCCTTCCACGGGTCAAGGTGTGTCAAGCTGCAGAAGTCAAAGGTATGCAAGGTTGATTTTGCAGTCATCATGGTCAACATTTGGCTTAAACACGAGTCCAAGTGAAGCCGACTCTAGGCCAAAAGGTGCAAGTGGTCAACATGCAATGCAGTAGTACAACTCAACACAAAGGAGCCTCTAGGGTATAAGGCCAGAACAAAGCAGAGAAGCTAAGAGGAATGAGTCTTCAACGCATAAGTTATGGTGGGACTACAGAGGACTCCTGAGCCTACTCAATGGAGCAGCATGGGCAACAAATGTCAGTGAGGTGCTAACTACGATGCCCATGTAATAGGATGGCTTTACCATCGTGTCATGATTTAAAGAATCGGCGAGTGAAGATGGCTTGTGAACCATAACACGATGGGATTGACCCTATGACAGATGTATCGGAAAATGGAGGCTAGTATGCATAATGCAGCGGAAAAATGGTGTCCCTAACCTATATGCCAGTGAGAAAACGATACCTGCCATGACGGGTCAGCAGTCATGGAACCGTCTCGAAACTGAAAATCGTCCAAAATGTCCTGAAAAACAAACCATTCTCAACATTCCAAGCTCCCAAGTTAAAAGTCACATGAGGCTAAACAAAATAAAATTTTGAAAAAATTTTGCATTTTCAAAACTTATAAAAATCATTTTGGACTCACCATTTCTACCATTTGAGTTTGAGAGCAAAGGATTTGGAGCAAAAGGAGCAAACTTCCCACAGCCAGATTCAACCGTTCAAATTCGTCACAGACCTCCAGGTAACTCTTATACTTAGCTTGCAATTGATTGTGACAGGTTTTAAGATTTTTGATTGATGTTTCACCGTTGAACTTTTGTCAAAAATTTCCCCGCGGCGTATACGCGGGTTGGTAATATTGAACCCGCGTACACGCGGGCCCTATATGCGACTGTGTGCATAGGGACCCGCGTATACGCCGCGAACCATTTTTACACAAAAACTAACGGTTATAAATCGATTTTTTCTCAGGATGCCTGTCACGTGGCATGAAAGAGAGCACGCAGCGGTAGATAATGAAGTTATGAACAGTCCAGAAGCATTAGATGCCCTACGGGGATGCGGTTTGCTTAAATTTTTCAAACTGCCAAATATGAAAGCGAACACGCGTCTGCTTGAGATGCTCATTGATTATTGGGACGTCGAGGAGGAAGCCTTTATGATCGATCAGATGCCGCTCAGGGTAGAAGTGGAGGATATCTATTTTATCACGGGCCTTTCCCGAAGGGGAGAGGTAGTACATTCCCAGGGTAGGACACGGAGTAGCCTCACGATAGAGGACTATGTACGGATATACTTCCCGAGACATCCCAAGAAGGTTGGGAACCAGATTTCCATCACATATGTGGCGAGTTTGTCACTTAGGATAATCCTGTTCACCATAGCTCGAGTGAACGGATCATCCTCTCTGCATCAAGCATCACGGGTCATCGTGAGCGTGGCAGTTGACTGTCTCACTACTGTGCTTGACTGGTGTACTCCTCTCCTGGCCAACATGAAGAGACAGCTCACTTCTATCAGGAGGGGACAGACCAAGAACTTTGGATATGGGACTATCCTATGTACTTTCTTTCTCGAGAAGGTTCCCGCACTCCGCCCCAGGGTAGCAGTTTCCATTAGCACCCCACGCGATCCACGCATGGGCCAGTGGGCCGATCTGATGAAACGTCTGGGGGGTGGGGAGTTCCCAAGGACTGCCTTTGATGATGATTTCTTCACCTGGTGGGATCAGCAGATCATCGCCGTGGATGACTATCCCTATGCTGGGCTGGATTTCCGAGGAGATCCTGATCTAGCGTTACCACCGAACGCAGCATGGGGCGAGATTGGTAAGAAATTTTTGATTTTATGATTTTTTTGAAATTTTCAAATATAATGATGCAAAAAAAATATTTTTGCTGAGATTCAAATGACTGATATGATGATCATGTTCTAGACATTGGGCTGGTACGACCAGATGGGTTCCCATGGCATGGATGGCGTGGACGAGGAGCCGAAGAGGCGACTGTTGATACACAACGGACTCTAAACAACGTCCAGCGACACTTGGCGAGACTGAGCTGTCGAGTACCGATGGCCGCCATAGAGGACCTTCCTAAGGATATGCAACGTCATGTGGTTGGCATGCCACGTGACTGGGTTCGCACTTTTCGGCGTGTGGCCAATGCGATAGTTACATACTTAGACGCTCATCCTGAGCCGAGGCATTAGATATGCCGGACATGATTATGGGCATTTGAGTCCCAAATTTTGTATATTTTTGGACACACATATGTACACTTGAGACGCTTTACGATATATATATATATATATATATATATATATATATATATATATATATATATATATATATATATATATATATATATATATATATATATATATATATATATATATATATATATATATATACAATTTGACTTTTTGATGCTTGATTTTATTATGATGAATGATTGATGTGCCAGCCTAATTCCCGATTAGCGATAGAATCATCTAACCAATTATGAGATCTTGGAATGTGCAAATAACTAATATAAGTAAATGATCTTTGCAACAACCTCACCCTTAAATACTGGCGATATAAAGATGGATCCCGTACCCGATAAATGTTATTTAATTGAGACACTATCAATTGAGAATCAAGATACACTACCAACGAGTCGATCCCATGAGGGATTGCCTTGGATAATAAATTAATAACGGCAGTATACTCGGCCATATTGTTTGAAGCGGGACCGATACACACGCCTCTTGATGCCATCAATTGACCAGTTGGATAATAGAGTACCCAAGCTGCGGAAGCGAGATTCCGAGTGTGCCGACTAGCACCATCGGTGAACCCAAAATAGACCAAATCATCCATCAACACCTGCCACAGTAGACCAAAAAGTGCTGATATCAGAAAACTCTCGATGATATATGTACAAATATACATAAAGTACAAAGAAGCCATTGCCTAGCCAAAACTAAGCAAAGCACTTCCTTAGGTAGAGCCCGTTAGGGGGCTCCGCCAACTTACTCCTAGGGATGTTTATAGGTACGATGATCAAACCAATCAATATACTTCCTTCGGAAAATAACTGTGTTGGAACCAAAGGGACCATACAAACATCGTTAGTCAAACTGGAGGACCGAGATCCGACTTCATGCACAGGGGAATGAAAACATGACCGACGATATAAATCTTCCAAAGGCCGATCTACAACCATCATTGCTTCAAATATCGCTTCATTCGATGGAAAAACAATATCCGAGCAATCCGATGCAGAGATGGAATCAAGGGTCCGATTATGAGCCACATTACCATCTATTTCTTTCCCAGAGGAAGGAGTAGAATGGTTATCTGCAGAGTTATGGATAGATTCACATCTAGGTTCTACTACAGACATAAGAGATTCTATTCCACCTACATTATCGTCATCTTATGTGGTCATAGATGAAGCTAAGGTTCTAGGATCCGAAGAATAAGGAGTTTGAACAAACTCTCTCTGTAAAGGGTCCCTGGAGGATGAAATTGTATCTATTCTAGCCATAGGAGGGGGAAGATCAAACGTACCCATTAATGAAGAGTACATCCTGACTCCTAAATTCTCAATAGGCGGACGGGGTTTATCCACTAAGGGAACAATAGAGTCAGAAGTTGCTTGAGGATCAACTGGAGAATAGTCCAATTGGTCAACATTAACGATTTTCCCTTCATGAGGAAATAAAACGACACGAAATAGAGTCGAAACAACGACTTCCATTTCGTATACCCAGTTCCTTCCTAAGAGGAGATTGTAGTCTAGGTTAGCATCTATGACCTCTACTTCGATATTAACGACCTTTCCTCCAACACATATAGGAAAGGCCGGGATAATCCCGTATGGCCTATGAGAATGACCATCAAACGCTGTTAAGAGGGTAGGTGAAGGAACAACCGACGGTGATCCAATGGCCTTCCAGCATGACATAAACATGACACACGTGGAAGCTCCCTCATCTATAACCGTCCGAAAAATATTCGTTTTCTGGTAGGTAGACTTTATCTGGAAAGCCATGTGATGAGGAAGTCTCTTTTTGACATTATTCATATCAAAAGTGAGAGCTAAGGAATTACTTGGATCCACTGCCCCCATTGCCGGTAGCAAGGCACTTCTCTGAGCCGGACACGACTGGAGAACCTCTAAAGCGGACATGGTGCACGGACTCCGAGCCAGATCATCCTCAATGGAGTAATTTTGGGCGGCCCTAGCATTAGGATTAATCGTTGCGTGTTTAGCGGAACCTTTCGGTATCCGTGGTATAGTCTCGACAGGGGGTCGCTCAATATGAAGTGGGTTGTTAGTTTCGGGAACTGACTTACCCTTGGAAGTTTCGGCTTCACGATAATCACATGACCGAGTGGTCACATTAGCGTGAGAACCCATCATGAAAACATTTGATGACTTGTCCCCTTCCTGGTTGCCCCCTGCGGAGGTACCAGGATTTGAACTCGCGCCAGCAAGAAGTTGCTGCCCTTAGGGAAATGGGTTGGTCAACATAGCTTGAGAACTAGAAGTCCCTTTCTGTCCTAACAAGCGCTGAGTGTCTTCAATCTTAGGGCAGAGATGAGTTAAATGGTCTCCACCGCACAACTTGCATGGAAACTTAACTTTCTTTCTTGACTCATTTCTACCACCACCAGCATTGTTGCCGAACTTATTTTCATCAAGCTTCCCATCCTGGTTCTTTTTCTTACCTCGTCCTTTCTTTTTCCCATTGGAATTTTGATTTCCTTTAGGGTTATCAGATTGGACGGCATTAATTGAAGAAGTTTGGGAAGCCGGGGGATTAGACGATGTGACTTGATTGTTAGAAGCAGTTTGTAAGGACAACTGCTGCAATTGGTTCAACAAGTTCACGGTAGTTGTGTCTACTGACCCAACGATACCATCCGCGTGTGGAACTGGCTTCAACTTAGCTACGCCAACCTTAGACCCAGGAGCATCTGGCAAGTATTTTTGTAGGATCCCAGACTGAGAGTAGATCAATTCTAATTGCTGGGCCCTAAAAATGGCTTGCTCTTCAGAATAGACACCAGACATGGAGACATCCTTGGAGATATGGGGTTGTAAAGATATCAAAAACCACTCGAGACGATACTCCAGAGGGATTTTGGCTTTAATGAGCCTCTTTCTTCGTCTCCATTCTTGAATATGGTCAGAAATGTGAGTTGCCTTATCCTGACGAAAAGTGGCCAGAAGTTCAGTTTCGTCATCATAGCGGATAGGCAACTAGAAATGATTTAAGAAATATTGGCTAAGTCAGCGAAAGACATAAAGCTGCCCCCTAGCAACTCTATATACCATTTGGAGGTATTACCAGTCAAGGTGCGTTGAAAGAGTCTGAACCTAATCGAGTCATCGATAAGGGAGTTAGATGAGCACCACAAATGGAATGTGGTTACATGGTCGCCTGGGTCTTCACCGCTCTTCCCTTCGAATTTTGGAATGTCCGAAGGGAGTTTGGTTGGGATCGGAGGCCAGGCCGGATTGTACTTGATTGGTTAATTTGTTAACTTAGTGAGATCTGGCAAGTTCAACGTTGCCAGAAACGGAAGCCTAGGAGGACCTTGGGGATTCCATCAAGACTAGGCAGAACTCCTGAAGTTCTGAAAAGATTGTCCTCGATTTTGGGAGGTGTTACACTAAAAAATGTCACCATGACTATTTGCAGTTAGTATGGCTCCATCCACAGTCATACTATCCTCCTTGGAAAGTCTCATGCCTCTGCTCTTCATGTCAAACTTCAAGAAAGAAGAGAAAAGTCATTTAAAGTCAATTATCTCTGGTACGCAGTTTCTCTTAGCCTTACCTGCGCGTACGCAACCCAAGTTCACAATACCTGCGTACTTGTACGCTCTGTATGTAAAGGGATGAGTGCATACTCCTGTAAAGGTCAAAAGGCGCAAGTTTCACTCTAAAAAAGTTACTTGTGGTCATTTCTAGAGTATTCTAGAAGCTTGTTTGACGTGTATGAAGCGCCTCCAGATGGTTCATGTATCCCTACCAAAGAGGAACTTATCCCATCAAGAGGGGAGCTATCCCATCCAAAGAGGGGCTTATCCCATTGATGGTGGACCTGAATAACTTCCTCTAGAGCACTATAAATACAGGCATTGGGCCAAAGGGAGGGGAGGTTGAAAGCTGAATATTCCTAAGGGTAGATGCTGCTGGAATTAGGACTTCCTTGTAGAAGCTTGTGAGGAGAGATTACCATCTTTGCTTGTTCTATTTGGAAGTGGGTGAGCTGATCAGAGTAAAGGAGAACTCTTGTGGACCCTGGGAGGGACTTGCACAACACCAAGGCTCAGGTTGTAATGGTTCCTTTTGTTACCTTTTAATACAAATTAGTCCATTCTTCTCAACAATTTGTTATTTATGAGTTGTTTCATATACTCCTTGGTCTATATGTTAAATATGTTTTATTTTATGTGATATTCAGGTGCTATTTAATCGTTTGATTGTTAGTGAATGCAGGTTTCGAGGGGAAGGAGGAGCTCATCCGGATCAACGAAGCTGGACTACTACAACGGCGTTGGGTTACAGGTAGGATCTAAACACTTGATTTCTCATATTGTAAAAGCATATTTAGAGAAGGATTGCTCTTATTTGTCTTGTTTGTCACTAGAAAGTCTTAGGCTTCTAGGGAGGTCGGTTGTGTCCGCACTAACGACTCTTTCCGCCTGACAAAATGGCGACTCCGCTGGGGAATCCATGAATGTGTTTGAGTTCTTTTTGATTTGATATTTTGGTCTGAGAAAAATCGCTTGTTTTCTGATTTTTGGCTGTCTAGCTGTGTATTTGGGTGGGTTAGCTTAGAGTCAATTTAGATTTTTATTTTTCTTAGCTTTGCCAGCAGTACGCAGTCTCTGAGTTAGGCACAGTGCGTACTTGTACGCACTGCGTCTTTGTGCACAGGGCGTACCCGCGCCTGTGTCAACAGATCACCTGCGTACCCCTGTCAAATTTGAGAAAATTTCATTTTTCCTCTTTTTGCTCTTTAGATTTTGTTTTTACTGCCCAGATCCATTAGTTTACTGTCAGAGATCTTCACCTGAACTTGTCCCGTTAGTGTCGAGGGTTTTGGTGGAATTCATAGGGATTTTGCCTTAGGGTTTGATTTTTAACTGGTCCTGTAGTGACTTTGGCGTTAGAGGTTGTCAAACTTTGGATCTCCTTGGTTTTGGTCAGTCCTCTTAGGAGTCGGGCCTGTCATAGAAGTCACCCTTGTGAGAGACCTACCTTTGTGTCTTCTCTTTGCGAATCTCGAAAAGTTTGTTTGTTAAAACCTTGAATTTCATTCTTGAGAAAAAAGAACAAAAAGATTTCGATTTTGTTTTTTGATTAGTTTATGATTCTGCATGAACTGATCCTTAGTTGCATTTTGACTGAGTAAAACATCTGGAAATTATCCTTGTAGGCTTTTGTCCTCATTATTTTTTGCTTTTAGGTAAATTTCCTTTTAAATTTGCTTTTGAGTGAATTTGATTTGATTGTCTTAGATTTGTTAGATTTCATTTGATAAATAGTTTTTACATGCTTTATTAATATAGAAAAAACACAGAAATTCTTTTGGAAAAAGTTTGCTTTGGGAGCATTTGTAGACTTTTGGGAGAAAAAGGAAATTTCGTAGAGTAATTAGTGGTCATGAGTTGTGTGTTTTGAAAAGATAAAGAGATTGTTTCTTTGATTGTCTTTACTAAGAAAGTTGTTTTCTATAAAATTTGCATTTTCCAACTCTCTTAGTTAGGAGATTCATTGAAAAAGAAAAGTAGTGTAAATCATCTTAGGTGCATCTTTGTAGTGGTTCCGAGTCGAGTCTACACACCACCAGTTTCATCTCCACTACCTTTTTGTCTTTAAGAAAAACCATAAAATTAACGCTTAAAGTAAAATCAACTTAGTAACTTTTATTTACTAGGGATCTGAAACACCAATCTAGATTAGGCTAGTGTCTTGGAGTAGGAGAGTAATTAACTCTCCAAGACAACAAAACCAAACAAATAGCTTATCTTGTGATAGAATAAATCCAATTGTTTCATTTGTACTCTGGGAAAGCTCCTCTTAAAGGAGAAGCACGAGCTCGTGTCCGAACCAGTGAGGGGATCAATCCTCCCTCGTTGGGAATGACGCCAGACACGCACGTATTACAAACAGTAAACCTCGGATTAACCATTGTCGAGGAGCCAGGGGTCACTTGTCGGTAAACCTTGGATTATTGTCAAGGAGCCGACAAGGGGATTGAGCTTGATACTTTGCCCTTGCGTGCTGTCGGAGTGTAGACTGTTCCCCCAGGTGCATTTGTTCCTATTGGTAACCTTAGTGACCATTATCTTTAGGATTCTATTGAGGTGACGGTGGAGGGAAGATCCCACTATACCTGGAGCAGACGTCGGCTAGACTCACTTGGATTTTTCGGGGGGTTCACTTCACTCGAGACGGTTAAAGTGGAGGAACTTGTGCCGGTCTATTCATTAAGCAGGTTGTCGGGGTAACTGTTCCACCCGCCACTTCTGTACTGAATCCGGCGATGTTGGGTTTCATCTCCAACTAGCGTTTTTGGTCCGGAAGGCTACTGTTTGTGCTTGGTTTGACGCCCTAGATTCTTTAGGCGTGTGATTCAAATTTGTTTGGTTCTTTAGAGACTTTAGGTGGTTTGATTTGAGATTTTACTTTGTTTGCGTGTGCAGTAGTTAAAAGTTTTTAACTATGGCGGAATTACCGAGACAGTCCCGTCGACTTCGGGGCAAGTCTCCTGAGGTTGTTTCTGTGGCCGAATTGTTGAGGAAATCCCGTAGACTTCGGGGTGAGCCTCCTCAAGACGTCCCAAGTCATTACAAAGGTTTAAAGGTCCTTGTAACTCCTAGTGGCAGTAAAGTAGGTTCACCTGAAGAAGGAGAATCGTCATTGGTAGTCCATCCAGATTACCAAGGTCTAGAAACAGGTTATAATCCTGAGGCAGTTGTAGTTTCTGAGCTTGCTGGTAGTTTTTCATCTATTAGTGATATAGGAGAAGAACCTGAAGTATCTGAACCTGTTACTCCAACTTCTAGTGCACCAGATTCACTTAGGGTAGAAAGAGTCATCATCGAAAATCTTCCTACTGGTTTGATAGCTATTGAAGAACTTGCTCCAGAGGAAGAATTAGGCGTATCTATCCTTGAAGATCAACCTACTATTGATCTAAGAGAGCGTGAATCTATCTTTTAGAGTCCTCTTAGAAGTACTACTTGGTACCTTTCGTTAACCAATTATTTAGACAACTCAGGGATAGGTTTTTCTCCACCTTGTACTCCTTTTCCACCTGGAGGTATTTATACTCCTGTAAATATGTCTGGTCAGTCATCCGTGTTCACTCAATCTCCTGAATCATTCTTGCACGGCGGTCCTTCTGTTCCCGCCGGGTATCAGTCACTTTCTGGTACCTTTGCGGGAGCATCTCCTCAACCCATTGATCATGGGTTATTAGCTGGAAAAAATGGTAATAAACCATTGGGTGTAGGGGACATTTACATGATGTCAGGTTCAGTTCCCGTTTCTCAACCTCAAGGTGGCCAATTACCGCCTGGGGGGCAGCCTCAATTAACGCCTGGGGGACAACCTCAAGGTACACAAATCATGTCTGGGGGGCAACCTCAAGGACAGTATGTACCCATAGTACAATACATTCCTCAAGGTCAACCCCAGCCTCAATATGTACCCCAGGGTCAACCTCAGTATCAATATTTACCTCAAGGGTATCAACCTCAAGGTCAAGGTCAACCCCAGTATCAGTATTTACCCCAAGGTTATCAACCTCAAGGTCAATACTCGAGTCAAGGTTATCAACCACCTCAAGGTCAGTCATATGTTCAAGGTATGGGAACTGTGCCTTTCAGTTATCAATCCTATCCTCAATCCGGTTATGGATCTCAGTATCCTCAACCTGTTACGGGTCAATACCCCGGAATGATAGTGTGGGATCCATCACAAGGTTAACAGGTGTTGCAGCCAAGTATACAGTTGTTACCTCAAACTGGACAACCCGTAGTTTCTGGTTCACCCCAGCAACCGCAATCTGTCCAGTCAAATATTCAAACTTCTGTAACTTTGGTAGTTACTCAGCCGCCAATTTCACCTAGTACTCCATCTCAAACGACTGCTGCAACTACCGCAACATCTACCACACTTACTTCTGGAGTATCGACAGCTCCGGTTTCTACTGTCTCTGCAACCACCCCTCAGACATCTTTACCGTTGTCCGGATCTACGATTCAAACGACGGTCCAGATGCCTGCAGGGCAGCCTGGTTTAAGTACTGTTGTAAAAAGTCAACCTCAATTTACCTACCAACAGTACCAAGGACAGTACCAATTCGGTCCTGCTGTCCAACAACCAGTTTACCAGTATCAACCGTATCCTGGGTACACTTATCAACAACCTCAACAACCCCAGTAGGGTCCGGTTAATCCTGGTTTTCCAGGAGGATATAATATCCCGAATGCAATTCCTATTCCAAGTTATCCTGGATATCCTCCTCCTGGGACTGGTCTTGTGACCCAAAGTTTTAGGGATCCTAATCGACAATTACCGTTTATCGCAACTTTGGATTTACCCGACTTGACGTGCCTAACGAACGATCCAATACAATATCTTCCGTTCTGGCCGCCAATGCCAAATAAGTTGCCCAGTGATATACCCAAGTTCGAAGGTAAGTCTGGAGAGGATCCGTCCAATCACGTGATGACTTACCACCTCTGGTGTGCTTCAAATTCCATCTCGGATGATTCGATCCGCTTACGTCTTTTCCAGCGTACGCTCATTGGTCTCGCGGCCAAGTGGTACATTGAGTTGCCACGGGCCTCTTTTTACAATTTTAGTCAGTTGGCTACCTCGTTCCTAACTCATTTTCAGTTGCCGGTCAGATACGATAATGGCACAGAACTATTAACTTCATTAAAACAGTCGACCTCCACTTATATTTCTGATCATATTCATGAATGGAGACGTTGACGACGATTAGTGAAAGTTTTTATTCCGGACCAAATCTTAGCTGAATGGTTTGTAAAATCATTGTTACCGAAGATTACTGAAGATGTAGCTAAGGCCGGAGTAGTTACTGAAGAGCAAGTCATTGCTCAAGCCCAGTACCTTGACTTAGTTTACACTTAGTCGGGTACGTTGCACGAGAAGATCCCAGATCTTCCTAAGTCGAATCAAATCGCTGCTGCTCCTTTGGGGTCTCATGCTGCTGATGGCATGATTGGTACGGTAAATACTAAAAGTAAGAAGAAATCCTCAAAGAATTCTTCTCCAATAATAACCTTACCCGACTCCCCGACAGGAGAACCTTCTCCTGAAATTACCGCCGACATTCACGCTGTAGAGTCATCTACGGCTAAATCAAAAAACGGTGGTAAGAAGAAAGGCAAGAAGAAGGATAAAGCAGACAAGGCTCCAAAGGAGAAAAAAGAGAAGTCGGAATCTAACGACGAAAAGCGCAAACCTCGCTATCCTTGTTTAATTTGTGAAGAAGATCATTTCACGAGAGATTGCCGTCATCGGGCAGAGGTTGTGAAAATCGTTAAAGGTTCCCCAACTCCTGCTGTTTTGAAAGATCCATTTCCAAAGCAGGAGAGTAAAATGATAGGTTCTTCCTCGAGTGCCAGTGAAGAACCCATATTGATGATGTCTCATGTACGGATTGCGACTCGATCACAAGATTATGGTAGTAAAAGTCCTGTTGATGGATCGAAAGAAGCAGAATCTTCTCGTTCTAATCCATCAACCTCAGCTCCCGGTTCCGATCCACTATAGATCGAGAAACCTAACCCTGACTTAGTAATAAAACCGCCCGCCAAGGGTGTACTTCGAAGGTCTGCTTTCAATCCACATGCGAGAGCGGCTGAGAATTACAACATTGTTGAGGATTTAGCTGTTTCACCCTCAGCAATGTCGGCTTTAAAAGTGCTGCAATCATGCCCAGCACAGAGAAAATTACTTTTGTCGGCTATAGGAGCTGTTGATGTTTAGGACCCGAACCTGATAATCTTTGATCTAGAAAATAGTACACCGCGTCTCCCTCATCAGATGGCTTTCCAGATTCCAGTGATAGTAAAAAATAGGCCAATTCATCGGACTGTAATTGATGAAGGAGCTTCTACGTGTATTATGTCGATTCAGTGTTGGAGATCGCTTGGCTCTCCTTCACTGAACCAATCCCCAATGATTCTTAAGGCCTTTGATGGCCGTGGGTTCCATCCGTTTGGCATTCTACAGGATTTACCTATAGGGGTTGAAGAAAAAATCGTTAGTCTGGATGTGGAGGTGGTTGATGCCCCTCTAGACTACAACCTTCTTTTGGGTCGCAGTTGGTCTTACGCTATGACAGTGGTCGTGTCATCGGTCTTCAGAGTTATCAAGTTTCCACACAATGGTAAGATCATGACGATAGACCAGCTGGCTTAACTTTCATCCGACCCAGCCTCTTCAGAGAGTATCCAGCATGTCGGTAAAACGACTATCCCTTACAAGGATGTTGGTGTAGGATTAGTTAAAGATTCCGGTTTACTGGGAACTTTTCCTTTCCCTCCAATCAACGCAGACCCTTCATTCGCAACCATTCATATGATTACTTCAGACACTATTATCTATGATGATCCTTGGATTGTCCCATCTGAATCTGAGATAGACTCATTCGGTAATGCAATGCCTTTGAGTCCATATGAAATTGCTTATGAGGCCGTGCAGTCTTTTTCTGACTTAAGTTCAACCCAAATCGACCAAATGAATGTGGTCCGTGAGGAATCACTTTTCACATCAACCTCAGAACGGATAACGTTTCCTGAAGTTGTGTCATCTGACGAACAACTTCGCGAAATCCTAAGTGTAGATGATCTACCATGGGAAGATCTTCATCATCGATCTTCGTTTTTACCTGAGGGTGATGACTTTGAAAATGATTTTTCATCAATTTTTACAGCTGAATATGTCAAGGACGCTCAGAATCCCATGAAACATCCTGATTCAGAGTTGAATTTGGGAAACATTTCCCAAACTATTGCCATTGACATTTCAGTCAAAACCGGAATTATTGAGAACATTCATATAGGTGCCTCGTGTACAGATGACGAAATTCAAACATACAAGGTCCTATTTCAAGAATTCCGCGACGTGTTTGCCTGGTCCTATGAGGAAATGCCAAGAATTGATCCCTCCATTGTTGTTCATGAAATCAAGACTTACCCGGACGCTAAACCCATTCGGCAACGTCTGCGTCAGATACACCCTAGGAAAGCGGCTGCGATTAAAGCAGAAGTCGAAAAGCTGTTGAAAGCAGGTTTCATTTATCCGATCCCGTTAACGGATTGGGTATCGAATATTGTTCCAGTTAACAAGAAACAAGTAGCAATAAGAATATGCATCGACTATAGGGATATAAATCGTGCTTGTCCAAAAGACAACTATCCCACACCCTATATCGATCAAATAATTGATGATTGTGCCGGCAGTGAAATATTTTCCTTTATGGACGGTTTTTCCCGTTACAACCAAATCAATATTCTACCTGCCAATCAACCAAAAACGGCTTTCATTTGTCCCTGGGGGACATTTTCTTACTGCAAATTACCTTTTGGACTTAAGAACGCCGGAGCCACTTTCCAACGGGTAATGTCTTACGCGTTTCACGACATCAAGCACATTGTGCAACCGTATCTCGATGATTTGCCTGCTCATTCTTTACATCGAGCTGATCACCTTGTCCACTTACGCGCTATTTTTATGAGGTGTCGGCATTATCGAATCCGGTTGAACCCACACAAATGTGTCTTCTGCATAGAAGTGGGACGATTGCTAGGATTTGTCGTTTCAAAAGCCGATATCCACGTCGATCCCTCGAAGGTCGAAGCTATCATCAAATTGCATCCTCCTTCGAGTTTGCGCCAACTCCAAAGTTTGCAGGGGAAAGAAAACTTTTTACGTCGATTCATTCCTAACTACGCCGAGGTTACAAAGGGTTTCACCCGGTTGTTGAAACAAAACACTCAATTCTCTTGGGATGAGATAGCTCAGAAATCTTTTGATGCACTTAAGCACGCGTTGACCCATGCACCGTTGCTGCATCCTCCCAACTACAACCAGGACTACTTTCTGTATCTCGCCGCCTCCCACTCCACCATTGGAATGGTCTTAGTTCAGGAAGACGAATTCGGAACGGAACATGTGATATATTATCTTAGTAGGACGTTAAATCCCACTGAGCTAAATTATTCGCATGTGGAGAAATTGGCCCTGGCAGCTGTTCAGGCTGTCCAACGTTTTTGTCATTACATTCTTCTCCGTAAAACTACAGTGATTTCGGATTGCAACCCTATGATCTATATTCTGACTAAACAATTGCTAGGGGGCAAGTACTCCAAATGGATTGTTATCCTGCAGGAGTTCGATTTGGAATTCGAGAAGTCTAAGTCTAAGAAATCCTTAGTTTTTGCGGAATTGATGTGTGACTTCCCGCGTGCTGACACGGAAACTGTGGTAGAGGAACCCATTGCGGACGAATCTCTGTTTCTCATCAACACTTTAGATCCATGGTATGGAGATATAATCGTCTATCTCCAAACCCAATCCTTTCGGCCCGAAGCTTCAAAGTCGGAACGTCGGAAAATTCGATTCCAGTCCCAACAGTACAAAATTATTGGAGATACTCTTTATCGTCGTGGGGCGGATTTAGTTTTTCGTCGTTGTTTAACTCATGAAGAGGCAAAAAGGGTTCTAAATGACTGCCATTCTGGAGCATGTGGTGGTCATATGTCTGGGTATGCCACAGCTCAGAAGGTGTTGCGTGCTGGCTATTTCTAGCCGTCCATGTTTAAAGATTGTATCATTGCAGTCCGAAAATGCCACAACTGTCAAGTGTTTGATCGCAAGATGCGCGCACCACCTGCTCCTCTCCACCCTATAATTTCCGTTGGTCCTTTTGCTAAATGGGGTATCGATTTTATTACATGTAACCCTCACTCGGCCAGGGGGCATGCGTATATCATCCTTGCGGTTGATTATTTTACTAAGTGGGCCGAGGCGATCCCTACATTCGAGGCAGATGGCAAGACAGCAACAATTTTCGTCTTCAATCATATTATTGCTAGGTTTGGTGTCCCACAAGCGATAATCACTGACCATGGGCGCCATTTTCGAAACATTATGATGACAGAACTTACAAGCCAGCTTGGTTTACGCCATGATAGTTCTACTCCCTAATATCCTCAAGCAAACGGTTTGGTTGAATCCATCAACAAAGTTCTAGTTATCATGATCCGACGAATCATTGGTATTCATCGGTCGAATTGGCATAACATGTTATTTTCAGCGCTTTGGGCGTACCGAACCTCAGTAAAAACATCAACAGGGTTCACTCCTTCCCAACTAGTTTATGGTTTGGAAGCAGTGTTGCCCATTGAATGCGAAATCCCATCACTTCAAATGGCTATCGCATTACTTCCAGCTACTTCCGAAGAGGAGAAGCGTCTGTTATACTTAGCTAAATTAGATGAGACTCGACGTGACGCTGCTTTGGCAATCGAGACTCACACGAAAAGGATGAAAGCTCAGTATGATCGCAACGTGACCCCTCGTAATTTTTCGGAAGGAGACCTAGTGCTATTATATGATCAAGCTAACGATAAATTAGGTGCTGGAAAATTCGTTCCTATGTGGCATGGGCCCTACATTGTCAAGCGAAAGCTAGCAAAAGGGGCCTATGAGCTGGTATATTTTGATGGGGACTCTTTGGGAAAGCCCAGAAATGGACTTTACCTAAAGAGGTATTATGCTTAAATGGTGGGTATGGAGATTCAGTTAGTTTAGTTAGGTTAATTTTTCTTTCTAGCTGGTATGTTCGCTTAGTTTAGACAGTGTGCTTAGCTTAGAGAGTGTGTTTTTCGTCGTTATTCTGGCTTATCCTGGTTTTACTCTTGATATTGCAGATGTCGACGCCTCTCCAAACATACATTGGATTTGCTGATGGTGCTTGTCGTAGTACACGGAATATCTCTTCCGCAGCTTGGGTTATCTATTCGCCCTCTGATGAGTTAGTTTCTATGCATGGGGTGAGCCTCGGTCAAACAACAAACAACATTGCAGAATACAGTGCAGTGATTGAGCTATTATTTGAATCTATTTCATTTGGGATTCGGAGTTTGATAGTGAGGTTAGATTATGAACTCGTTGTATTACAGCTTAATAGAGTCTATGCCATTAGAAATCCAGTGTTATTAAGATTGTTTTTGAGGGTGCGTCTCTTGGAACGTGAATTTGATTACATTGAATATTAGCATATTCCAAGGTCTTTAAACACATTAGCAGATGCAATGGCATCTCGAATGTTAAATAGACATTTGTAACAATCATAAATGTAAATTTATAAACATTTCATCACACATGTTTAACAAAATAAGCCAGTAATAATGATATATATAGATAGGAGTGTGTCAAAAAATATACATCGTCTTCGATCATAGGTTGAAAAACACCTTATGATCGGCAAAAATGATAAGTACAAAAAACCAAAAATGTCACATGTGTCTACAAAAAGTGACTAGCCAATCACTGGTGGTGCTCTCTATATGAGACCACTGCGCGCGCTACCCTACACAGGAATCTCCTGAAAGGTCCTGGGACTGCGACCACATAGCGCTGAAGTCGAATAGGAATATCGTCTATAGTCGTCTCTGGTATGCCCGCCGTGAGACGCTCTAGGTCCTGTTCCATCTCGGCTAAGGTCTCTGCGGCCGCATCCTGTGGGGCTGGTGCTGGTGCAACTGGTACTCTTCTCTCAAAAGCCCGGAGATTGGCCAGACGCCGTGGGCCTACATCTGCATTTTGAAAATTTTTTGCTGTCAGTTTTGAGACGATATATAAAAAAAAAAAAAAAAAATAGATAATTTAAAAACTTGCGAAAAATGAAGTACCTCTGTCGTCCCATTGTTCTCCCTATGGAAGAACCATGTCCGGATCATTGCGAAAATCTACTCCGGCATAAGGAAAATCCTGAATCGCAAAGACCTGGCTCTCCAACCAGTGAAAGTAACCCGCAGGAAATCGGACAACTCCCGCTCCCTCATCAGGATGCCGGGCCATTACCGAAACCCATCGCGTCAACTTAGGCTCCCGAGGAGACCCAACTGGAACAGTAAGATGCTGGGGGATCAGCATTGGAACTCTCTCTAGGGCAAAGCTCACAACTAAAGGCCCATATCCAAAGGTCTTCAATTGTCCGTTCTTTGCCCTAGTCAGTTGGCCTTTCATATTGGCCAGCACAGCATCGCACCAGTTGAAAATGGTGCCTCGGAAGCAATCTATAGCCATCCGCATTTGGGAACCAGTGGCTATGTGCAAAGCGGCAGCACCGCAAAGTCTGGTAACTGTAAAGGCAATTACCATAAGTTCAGGTCGGGATATGTATTTGATTTCTATCCCCTTATCCTGGTTTTGATTGTTGCACCACTCTAGCCGGAGACTAGCAAGGGATTGGCCACCCGGCCTAGTCCCGAATAGAGAAAGTTTCTCGCCCCTGTTAGGCAAGCCAGTGAGAAAATATATGTCGGAGGACTCTATCTCAAGCTAGTGTTCTCCGATGTAAAAACATTGATCCTGAATGTTCCACCTTTCATCCAGCCACTCTAAGAAAGGCACCTGGGCCCTCATGCCAGGTATGGCCCAGTACTTGTAGAGACCGCATTCCTTTAAAGCATCAATGGAAGGTTGATGACCTATTGCGGCCAAATCGACATCTTCGTGTTCTCTTTCACGCCAATCTAGCATGGTGGGCAATCTACACACCAAAAAACATCGATTAGAATTCATTAAATCAAATTTTGATGGTTAGGTTTTGAGTTTGGGTTTTGAAAATCCGTTTTGCGCGGAGTACGCACCCCATGTTCAGAAAACAGAGCGTGGGGACGCAGCTGTTCTCAAGGTGGGCTGCGTACTCTGACCATTTTCCCATATACGAAAATGTCGAGGTATGCAGGTCACCCATGGGGCACCTGCGTCCCCCGAAAAACGGACCCTAAAACCCCAAACCCTCCAAAAAATCAAACTAAAACTTAATATGGAATTCTAAACGGATGAAATTGAAGAGGAGGATGTTGTGAAATACCTGAAAGAGACGGCGCTCGATTCCGACGGTCGGATTCTCCGCAAAGTCCACGGGAAGTTTCTTGTCAAAAGCCCTTTTCTCACCCTCAACAATAAAATGGTAAAAATGACATGGTAAAAAGTCTTTTTATAGGTTTTTTGGATAAATGAATGCTAAGTTTGTTTATTTTTCACCATGAAGGGATATTTTTCAATGTATTTTTGCCCATCTTAAACAGGTATGAGTAATGTGTTGTTTTTGTGCAGGACAAAAGGAATTTAGGGTAAAATCATCATTTTTCACGAACCAAGACATCAGAGTCATCTTTTAAGCCCTTTTCTGACTCCTAAAACATGAAAATATTGCCAAGCGTTTCTTTTACACTCGTTAAAACGGAATTAAAAGACGGTCGCCTTATAGCTCTTTTCTGACCGTAAAAACAGGAAAAGATTGCCGGATTTTTGTCGTTTCAAATTCGATACTGGAAATAAAACGACATGCCTCTGACCGCTTTTTACTTTTCAGGTCAAAGGCATTAATCATGAAAGTACTCCTTGGTCGCAAGATCAAGCGGTTCTCTCAGGTATTATTTTATACTTTTTCGGGCTTGGGAGACACAAATTTACGAAAAAGTTCACCTTGGAGTCTTCTTTAGTTTTTTCAGACTCTCTAAAATTGAAAAATGCCGAGTTTCTCCTATACTGGACTCGTTAAAATTTTACAGTAAAGGACCTGTTCGATTACAAACAGGAACGGACCACTCCTTCTTAGGGTCCGAATCTAAACTAAGTTGGACTCATCCGAAGGATGAGCTTATAATCAAGCATATGTTATCCTCCTCAAGCTTGTAAAAAATAAAGAGGTACTTGCCAGAAATGGTGGGGGAAAAGAGAGAAGAATGAACCTATTTGTTATCCTGTGTTACAGAAGAACCTTATCACCGCTCTTGAACACGACACGTTTCATTCACCTGGGTTGGGAAATCCTTTGCCTTAAAGCTGATAAAACCACTCTGAAAGTCTTTAATCGTTTCTGGGTATTAACTTTGGGTCAATCGTCACCAAGCCATCTGTCGTGTCGTTATGTGTTCAAGAGGTCTCTGCAAATAAACCATTCATATGCAAAATACTTGTCATCCATTTGACCATCCTTGAGTCAGTCCTTACAGCAACATTTCTTCAACTTGAACAATGATTTCGTGTTGTGGGCTTGCCTGCAACGGGTCGCTTTCTATCGACATCAGCACATTATCTAGAAAGATGACTTAGAAATCATCAGTACCTTGAAGTCTGCATGCATCAATGGCAGGTTTCTCGCCTTTTACGACAGTTTACTTCATCGACTTTCGATCAAAGGATTCCGTGACGTGTTCGAAATCAACCCATTCATTCACATTTCATGGATTGTACTGGGTACTTTGAGAACCATTGACATTACTGGTGGTCTCTCTCACACTTGTTAACAGTTTACATCATCGATTGGTAATCAAGTGGTTTCTACCATGTTCGACATCAACTCATTTATTCGCATGGATAGAATCGTACCAATTCAGGAAGTAGAGATGAAGACCCTGGATCTAGTTTCCACCATCCAGGCTGCGAGGAGTTTTGTATTCATTATATAGTAGACTAACCATAAACAGATGGCTGCGTCCATATTGTGTCTACAAAAGTCTACGATTGTGATGTACTACAAAATCATTCTTGTATCAGAGCAGTAGTTAGATTGTTAGTTAAAGTTTTCAATCTGAGTATGGGAATGCCTACCTCTGCGATGATAGCATCTTATATATGTATTTTGTGTTGAATATTTGTAGGTTCTGACCGGGCTCTCAGCAAGATACTCCTTGAAATGATAAAGTACTTCACCCTTCCTAGATCATATAAAAAACCCTAATCTACTACAGGCTTCGCACTTTAGGGGGCAATCTGTTACACTAAAAAATGTCACCATGACTATTTGCAGTTAGTATGGCTCCATCCACAGTCATACTATCCTCCTTGGCAAGTCTCATGCCTCTGCTCTTCATGTCAAACTTCAAGAAAGAAGAGAAAAGTCATTTAAAGTCAATTATCTCTGGTACGCAGTTTCTCTTAGCCTTACCTACGCGTACGCAACCCAAGTTCACAATACCTGCGTACTTGTACGCTCTGTATGTAAAGGGATGGGTGCGTACTTCTGTAAAGGTCAAAAGGCGCAAGTTTCACTCTAAAAAAGTTACTTGTGGTCATTTCTAGAGTCTTCTAGAAGCTTGTTTGACGTGTATGAAGCGCCTCCAGATGGTTCATGTATCCCTACCAAAGAGGAACTTATCCCATCAAGAGGGGAGCTATCCCATCCAAAGAGGGGCTTATCCCATTGATGGTGGACCTGAATAAATTCCTCTAGAGCACTATAAATACAGGCATTGGGCCAAAGGGAGGGGAGGTTGAAAGCTGAATATTCCTAAGGGTAGATGCTGCTGGAATTAGGACTTCCTTGTAGAAGCTTGTGAGGAGAGATTACCATCTTTGCTTGTTCTATTTGGAAGTGGGTGAGCTGATCAGAGTAAAGGAGAACTCTTGTGGACCCTGGGAGGGACTTGCACAACACCAAGGCTCAGGTTGTAATGGTTCCTTTTGTTACCTTTTAATACAAATTAGTCCATTCTTCTCAACAATTTGTTATTTATGAGTTGTTTCATATACTCCTTGGTCTATATGTTAAATATGTTTTATTTTATGTGATATTCAGGTGCTATTTAATCATTTGATTGTTAGTGAATGCAGGTTTCGAAGGGAAGGAGGAGCTCATCCGGATCAACGAAGCTGGACTACTACAACGGCGTTGGGTTATAGGTAGGATCTAAACACTTGATTTCTCATATTGTAAAAGCATATTTAGAGAAGGATTGCTCTTAGTTGTCTTGTTTGTCACTAGAAAGTCTTAGGCTTCTAGGGAGGTCGGTTGTGTCCGCACTAACGACTCTTTCCGCCTGACAGGAGGCACCAGGCTGCCTGAAGTAACCCATAGAACCGGCTGAACCAAAAGGCAAGCCTTGTGATCCAGTAAAATTCAGAGTTTGACCAACTCTGGCCACAAAACCTCCATAACCAACAAAGTTTCCTCCTAAAGGATTGTAGGGAGTTGATAACCCCTGATAAGGATTCCAAGCCGAAGCTAGGGGAGGAATACTTTGAAACGAACTAACTGTGGAGTACGACCTATTCCCATGTTGGTTGATAAACGGATTCCCAGTTCCCGTGCCACTAACCTTAGGGATAGACCAACCTTGGAAAGGATTACTGCTTTGTCCTACAGAAGAAAAAGGCATGGATCCTATCATCGGGTTGGAATGTGGCATATGACCACTTCCGAAAGGAAAACCCTGGAATGAAGCCAATCTGCCCATAATGGACGTAGCGGCACTAAACGGAACCGATGGAATACCCTGTGAGTGGGTGCCAAATGGAAAGAATCTAGTACCAAAAGCATTGGTTTGGAAATTTCCACTCGTGGACGGAATGGAGGTAGACCCAACTAAAGATGTGCTAGCAAAAGATCCAAACAAGGAAGCAGAGGAGATGGAAATCATTCCCCCCCCTTGCACCGATGTTGGAGTTTGCATAGTCATAGCACTTGTAGAAGCCATGCTTCCAGTAGTGGTCATCGATGGTAAGCGCGTAGCGTAACCTGGACTTGATGGTCTATGCATCGGAGTCCCAACGTATTGTAATACGTTTGGATGACCAGATGGTAGTGGAGAATTTAGAGCCGCTAATGACTCTGAGAGTTCTTGTACCTCTATGTTATTCTCCGCTTGAAAGAGAACTCGAGAAAGGACTGGAGTGTCTCTCTCTTGTTCAGAAGTGCCAGGCCTTGCTTGAACACTAATGCCCCTGAGAGGAGGATCAATCCCTGATGCGTCAATCGGCGTGGGACGTAACCCACCGGTAGTATTACCTCTGTGCCTTCTAGGAGAAGGCTCTAAACTTGGTGGTGAAATACCACGAAGTCTTCGAGACCGTCTGCGAGATCGGTCAACCACTTTGAATTTTTTGTTATGATGTAACTAAAGACTCAAAAAATTGAAAGCTAGGCCAACTAAGAGCACAGAGCACACACTATAAAGTCCCTAAAGATAACAACTAGTCAAACAACTTCCAAGTATTTCCGCTCTGGGTGATTAGGACCGGACACCAAAATACAAGAAAGTGAAATAAGGGGCCTTCCGAAGATATTCTGGGATGATGAGGGCCCAGTCCTATCAATGAAGGTATCAGAGGAAGTTACGCTAACCTCCTAAAAACAGCCTGCGCCGGTGCAAGCCCCCAAGCTTCACAAGGGTGCCCTCCAGTAGTACTGTCGAGAGTGATGCAACGTCGACCTCAGGTGCCACGGGATTCCCCTCCGCTGCCACCTATGTAGATCCCTAGGAGTAGCAACTATGGATACCAACTCGTCGCAGAAGCCAGGCGGAACAGTTGTGAGGTAAGTTCGGAAAAGTAGGAGAGGGGGTATCTCTCTTCCCTGTCTTCACAGACCCTCGTGCTTAACTCCCAGATCCGAAGCTTTCCTGGTCTTCCTAATGCTATTGGATTTTCTCTCGTTATTCAAACTCCTACATTTGATGTTTATATGGCCTTGGAGAGTTAACTCTCCACTCGCCTAATCCAAGGCCCTAAAATCCTAAACTTGTTGGTGTAACTGACTAAAACAAAAAGTTCTAGTGAATTTTAGTTAGCGCTTGATTTTAAAATAGGCTGTTCTTTAAGTCACAAGGTAACAGGTGTTTTTTGACGCAAAAGAAATTAATAAAAACTTAACTACATGCCCATGCACTTTTTCGTTTTTCGATGAAGAGCAATTTCTATAGGGTTCAGAGGAACTTCTAATAAAACAATTTTTTCTTTTCTTTTTGTTAATTCACGCTTCACACTCACAAAAGTTAACAACTCTATGTATGCCTAAAAGGGGATGCAAATCTATCCTAATGCAACAAATATATGCCGATGCAAGATTCAAAACTACTCTAAAAACAAAAAATGAAAGTTGCTTGCTTATCAATCTTTATCTTGCCACTTAAAATGTCTAGATGGAATATGAGATGCTACTATTCATTTCGTCTAAACACTAAAAACAAGTTCTAAGACAAACATAAAGCACTTTCACTCACTAAAAGGAAACCAAATGAAAACCAAGTTCAAGAAAGCAAAACTAAGTTTTTCAAAAAGATTTTCTTCAAAAGTAACAACAAAAGAGTCTTTTCAAAAATGCTCCCAACAACACTGAAACTTGTGATTGAAGAATAGGCAATCAAACACGTTTGCAAGTTGACACCACACAACGGATGAAAACTCAACAAAAATAAATGTGTTGAAAAGTGCTCTTAACAATCAAAAGCAGCAATGAAACATTTGGCAATGAAAAACAAAAAGATAAAAAAGACAAATTCCAAGAAAGTGTCAATCAACAACTTTCATGAAACAAAGAAGCGAATGGTCACAAAAGTGGTTTTTGTCAAGCAAACAAAATGTAACCAAAAGCAAGGTTAACACAAAGATTGAGATCAATCTTCCTACCCTGATGAATCAGAGCAGCCAAGATTCCTAGCAAGAAATCTTGCGTGCTTTAGCAAAAAACGATGACGCTTGCAATCAACGAAAAACAAGACCAATACTTCTTATACTCAGAGAGAATTCGGAACAAGATGCTCGCTGTAAAACAAATAACTGATACTGGAAAATGATTGTTTCAGACTGACTCAAACTACCAGACAGACCTTCAGAGACAAAAAGATTTACAAATCTTGAAAATTGCAAGATATACGCGACTGTACTTATGTACAGAATGCGTGTATACACTACTATAGCTAAGGAAACTTGCATATACGCAGGTTCACTTAAAGCAACATGTGTACATACGCCTCTGTAACTAAGAAAAACAACGTATATAAAAGGTTTCAAGAAAAATAAAAAACAAACTGAAGAAACTGGCAAAAATTAAAGTTCAAAAACAGACCAGACAGCAACAGCAAACATAGGCAGCTGAGCTCTGATTGGCTTGAAAAACACCTAAACTAGGAACAACAAGATCGTTGTCCCTAGTGGAGTCGCCAATTTTGATTGAGGGAAATGTTCCCCTAGGGCTTTTTGGGTTGAAACCCTAGCAGACTGAAAGTTGTCTATTCAAAGAAGTACACATTCACATAGCCAATATGCTATTATAAGCAAATTCTATTGTAGAGGGTACGTACCTTAGGTCCTACGTTCGAGAAGGCCTTTAGGGTCCAAACCCTTCTTGGAGTTACCTTCTTTTCTTTTGTCTTGCAAAACAACCAATTCCAAAGAACACAACAGTATATGGACAAAACCTTATAAAGAAACCATCTTCATGTTATAGATAAAGGTAGTTAGTTATGAAATCCAAACAACCATTTACATATGAATTCTAAACATGAATATCATTAACATAAAGAGGATTCATTTCGGGAACCAAGACATGTGTTTCTTTTATTATAGACAAATAAAGTACATAAAAAGGAATATTTTCACCTGAGTCACCTTCAGTAGGCTCCAAGCAAAGCTTTCTTCCGGATCCATTCCAGCCTCAAGCCTCTAACAAACTCCTTCCATGACTCTCTCCATGATGTCACAAGTAATGGATGAACATCAACACACAAGGAAACAAGAGTTTGCTGTACAAATGGGGGAAGTGCAGAAGGCACAAGGGACTTCAGACCTGGTCAGGGAAAAAATATCTGCATAATAACCTTTCTCTCTCTTCTCTCCTCCCTTAGGCCCTCCCTTTGAGGTCTTTTTATACCTCTCCCAAAGTAGCTTTTTAGTTGGGAGTTGGTTGGGAACAGTTGGGCCACGGGCACTAACAGGTTATCAGCAGGTAAAACCCGCGATCTCCACCCGAAAATAAGGAATTTTATATTTTTTTAAGTGTTTTAATACATATACGTGGGTTGGATATACACAGACCCGCGTATACACGCGTTTAAGTCAGGGAAATGTCGCGTATAAGGGATAAAACACTGTTTTTTTAATTTTAGGACCAGGTCTGTAAGGAGGGGTTGCCCTAGGCCATTAGTACAACATCACAAAACATAAGAGTGAGATTTGGAGCTATAACACTCAGGCATTCCATAAACCATCTTCTTTACATGAGGTAATTCTTTGTAGTGTAGGTGAGTGAATATTTTGTGCCATAACTCACAATGAAGATCGATATCATGGACCAATGTTTGAATGGGTTTACCATTGACTTCATAAATCCCTTCAAATCTTGATCCAAGATGGAAGGCTCCTCTCATACTTGAGTTCAAATGTCAGATTAGAAATTTTCCATTAATAAAAGCAACTTTCATTCCTTTATATTCTATAATAGGTATGGATACAAGATTCTTTTTCAAACTAGGTACATACAAAACTTCTTGTAGAAAAATAGATTTTCCATCATCTAACTAAGATGAAACGGAACCATAACCTTTAACTTGGTGGGTATAATTATCTCCAAGGATAACATTTAAATTAGTCTCCCTCTCAACTAGATTAGAGAGTGCTTCTTTGTAACCAGTAAAATGTTTGGAAACACAACTATCAACTAACCAACTATCAAATGAATCTATAGAAGAAGAGATGGAAAGAGTAGAAACAAGAAAATATTTTGATTGAGATTTTGTTGCATTATTTCTATACCTTGGATTTCTTGTTTTCTTAGGATATCCTTTTCTTTGATTTTCAAGAGTGTCTTTTCTATAATCATATTTGTTTTTGAATCTAGGAGCTCTTATTCTTTCTTTATAGTCACAAGTAAAGTGACCATGATTTTGACAATTAAATCATATAACTTTTGACCTGTCTAGATTCCCTTTATTTGATTTGAAAAAATATTTTTCTATTACCTTTCTTTCTCTTGTCATAGGCTGAAAATGTAGTAGCTTCTCCTTCTTCATGATGTGAAATTCTCCCTCTCGAGATCATTTTGGCCTCCTCTTGGATACACTTTCCTAGGAGCTCATCAAATGTGGGAATAGGGTTGATATTGATAAATAATGGTGATAAAATTCCCCCAAATAGGAGAAAGGTCTCCAATCACAATCAACACCATTTATTTTGTGGGTACAACTACACCAACTATTGACAATTGATTCCTGATTTTGGTCATTCTCAGGAAGTATGCTTGAACTGTCTATCCTCTATTCATCTCGATTCCTTTGGATGATTCTTCAAGGAAATAATATGGTTCAAGCTATTAATGGAAAACACGAAAATTAGTTTGTCTTACAGTTCTTTATATTTCTTCAAACCAAAAACATAAGTAATGAGATGATCACTAAGAGAATCAAGGATAATTTTTCTAGCTATGATTTCACCCTTTTTATGTTTGGATTTGACAGCAACCCTTGAATTCTCTGGTGGATTATCTATTGTGACTTCAACATACTCTAGAACTTCGTGTTCTTCAAGAGTGATATCTAGCCTTGATTTCCATGGGCCAAAGTTTGAAGCATCATTCAACTTCCCCTCTACCTTGAAGTAGGATGAAGTCAGATTGATAAAAGAACTTTGGTAACAAGTGGGGTCTCTTCAAGCGATATATGGTCTCCTTGGGATTTTCTTCACCAAAGATTTGATGTCATGTTAATATCTAAGAGTTCTATTGTTGGCTTAAGGGGGCCTGACCCAGGTTCAGAGTTGTTTACGCCAACAAAAAAAAACCCTAATTATTGGCCCTTTCAAAAACACCCTGCATAGTGAAGGCTATAGTCACACCCGAAGTAGTATTGGGGGATGTTAGAACTAGATTTCTACATCTAGAGACCGTGTGATCATTAACCTGAAGCCCTCGTAGCTTAGATCTACCTTCACACATATCTATGTCTTCCTATGGTCCGCTACTGCAACTTTATGAAAACAGCCCTCAGACCTTTGTGAAGGCCTCCAATTAGACTTTACAAACCTAAAAGAAGCAGGCTCACAACTTTCACATAGTAAATACTAACCCTAGAACTACCTTCGCACAGATATACCCGATTCGAACAGAGATTATACAGATTTATCTAATACCTTCGTAAAACAAAATCATTACTTATTTCATGCATATATATTGAGGTTTTAACACATTTGTGCAGAAATTACACTTTATTCCACAGAAAATAAATCAATAAGAAATAACACATAAACTTAAACAAAAATAAGAATAAGACACATATGCAATATATTCGTTCCAAAATCAGTATTTATTATATTCAACGTTCAGAATACAAACTTTTCCACCCTGCGCACCCAATTGCAGGGGCCCTTGCACTCAATTATGGACTTGCCAAGGTCTCTGTGCACTCAGTTGCATCAGCCTTCTCCTTTTTCGTAAGCATAGGAAAATAGAGATTTTTTACCTTAGCACTTGCCCAAAACAATAATCTTCTATCTTAGTTACTTTCCTAAACTCGTTATGACTCATCTATATATAGCATTTTTGCTTACAAGATCATGCCCCGCGGCCTATGGGTGAGCCTCAAAACTGATCTATTACTTACCCATACAAGGGGCTAAAGCCCGTTTAACTCATACTTAGCTGTGCACTCCACTTCCTCATTTCACAGAAACTTTTCATTCTGTTAGTGCCTAAATCTACCTCAGGCTGAGAAAGGCAGGTGTAGGGTAACATCAAACCATGCTTAACCTGGTAGCTAGCCCTACCAGGTCGGGAGAGGGCTCTCTCCTTTTCAACCTCAGGAAAATATTATTAATAAAGCTGAGATAACTGATATAAAGACTAATTTTAGGCTAGGTATATGCTTAGAGGAGTTTGATTGAATTTAATGTTGGTTTGTTGGATCAAATGTGAAAGGCAGATTTGGGTCCGGGGAATGAACTCAGTCTTGCAAAGGTTTCTGTGGTGCGAGGTAGGAAAATGATTTAGTACTTTAAATTGAGTGAAATGGAGAGTCTTAAGACTGGCGAGGAGTTGGAGAGGGCATGAAAGTATCAGGAATCCTCTTCAAATTGTTGAAAACATATAAAACTAAACAAACCCTAGGTAGAACACTACAACATCAATGATTTCTACCTTTATCCTTTATTCATTTAATTAAGATGAAAAGAGAGAGATGATGGCACACATAAAAACATGTAAACTTGAATCACAGAAAGGAAAAAAATACTAAATCACCTTGCCACAAGAATCCCACAAAATGCTGCAAACCCTGGTTTATTCCTTGCCAAACTACAGAGATGAATGTACAATAATGCTCAAAGAATTCACAAGAGTCCAACCTTTACAAATGACTGAAAAATTACTAGATATAGGAAACAAAAAACTCATGCTAGCCTTTAGGGGTCGAATTCATGAGTTTAGGAGCCATTTCAACAAGATCTAAACTAAGAACTAAACAATAGGTAGTGGAATAGCTTGCCTCTAAAACCTAGTAAACTGATTCATTTAGTTCAAAATCACCTATACATGATGTATCTACCTCCATGAGTCAATTTTCATCATTTTTACATCAAAGTACATCCATTTACATCAATTTACATCATGAGTTTGACCATGAGAGAGAAAAAGTCAAATTGAGAAAAAACTAGGCGAAAAGCAAATTTTTTTGGAAAAAATGGCACTTTTTCATCCTGTGCGTAGCGCTTTTTCCTAGCTGCATTTGGAGGCCTCCCTCTTCACCAAATATGCCTCAAGTGGGATTTTTGGAAAGTGATCTCTGTCTACTTTCTAGAACAAGTGGAATTTTTGAATTTTGTGTCCATTTTCCCCTCCAAAAATCCGTTCTCCCAACTCTGCTTCTTGTGTGGCCAAAAAGGGGCAGAGAGGGCATTTTTGAGGTGTTTTTGATCATTTTGGAGGCCCAAAAATTGTCAAAATTTTCTATTAATTTCTGGGTATGCATGATTTTTCACAAGGAATCCAAAAATGTAGAGTTTTCCTCCAGAGTAGGTCCCTATCAAAAGCGAACGCTGGGTGGCGCTACACACCAGGCAGAAAAACTTGTTTTTTCCTTCAAAATTTCAAAATTGTCAAAAAGTGTGCCAAATTTCTTGAGATTTGGGATGAGTGACCTGCTTCAAGTAATATGTTGGGCCAAGGAAGCTTTAGCCAAGATCTTGAGCTAATCTTGCTCTTTCTTGCTCCTCAAAGTTTTCCTCAACTTGGCTTTTAGGCTCCTTATCCTTGCTTTGAAAATCTTGTTTCTTGCCAAATAATGAAAAGCCATGTACCTCAACATATTTTTCTCCTTGTTGGCTTTCTCAAGAAGCTTCTCCAAATGCATATTTTCCCTCTCTATCTAAGATTCCCGGTCAGCATCAACCTCTTGCTCAAGCGGTGTTAATTTGACTTTCCTCCTCTTTGCTGCTTGCTTGTTCTCCCTTATGTTTTGCAGATCCATGATTGTCTATTTTTCCTCCAACTGCTTGTTCCATTGCTCAAGGTAATTTATGATCCACTTAGCTCTTTCAATATTAAGAGATAAGTCATGAATGTCAGCTTCTTGTTCTTTGATAATCTCCTTGAGTTTTGAGCTTTGGGAGCCCAAATCAGTATCCTCATCTTGAATCAAAATGAAATATTTCTCTTGCCCTTCAAAAGGCCCTTCATCATGCAATGGTTGTTTCCCTTTGTCTTGTACCTGCTTTGCTGAAGAAGAAGGAAAATCCCCTTTCACCCTGGGTGAAGATAGCATTTGCTTATGATCTGATGAAGGAAATGAGACCCCTTACACCCTGGGTGGAGATAGTATTTGTTTGGCAGCTGCAAATAATCTCCTTGTGCCTTTTTGATAAGTGATAAATACTGGCATACTGGTGGTTTGAGTTTCATGAAATTCTTGCTGATTTGAAGGCCCTCTTGCCTCTTGGAATACTGATGGGGTCACTTGAGGGCTTTTGAAAACCTCATGTGAAATGAAATCATCCCATGAAACATTCAACAAACTCAGCTGATGCAAAACAACAATCTTGATCAATGCAAAGTGATAAATGTTGTTGTACTATTGATGAGGAGGTTTTCTTTGCACTAATGTGATCATTTTCTCAATATTTCTGCATATGAAATAGGGGAGGTTCATCATCCTCACTCTAGTGAAATGCATCAATAATCTAACATGATAAGTGTACAAGTGAGAAAATCTTCCTTCATAGCTGAAGTATTTAATAATGAGCTTCATGAGTGGAGCATATGTGTCCTGTAGGTATCTGAAAGGAAAGACCCTACTGATTTGCTTTTGATAACTAGCCTTGATATAAGGCTCATAATGCTCTTTGTCCACAAGTTGTCCTTTGTTCCATTGTTCACCCACATTAGGAATACATGTTGCTTTAGCTATAGTTTCAGGTGTTAAAGTGAAGATAACACCGACTAAACTGACCTGTCCATTGTGAAGATGAAGGGCAAATAGCCTAGCAAGCTCATGGTGGTATTTCACCCTTTCCACCATCTCACAAAACTGGTAGCAAGATTGATGTTTGAAACATGCTACTGTAAGAAGACAAGCCAATAGCTTTGTGAGTGTAGTGGGCTCCTTCCGAATGTGTTTTCCTCCCTTGTGTGGTTTTCTTGGTGCATGAATCTCTTGGGAGGAACCACTCGCAGTTTCCTCATCCCTTTCATAAGCTGAATCTGTTTCCATATTTGCCACTGTATGGTGTTCAATGATGAGTATGAAGAGATTTTATATCAAGAATAGGTGATTGATGTTTGATGAATAGGACTGATGAGTGGGACTGTGAATGAGGGATTTTGATGCTGGCTATAAGGTTTTTAGGGAGTGATAGGGTTTGGGAATGCAAATTAAGGTTTGGGAATGGTGGGAATTTGATACGATTTTAAGGTTTTGGGGATAGGGGAGTAGGATGAGTGAAAATGAGAGATGGAAAGGGAAATGAAATTTGGGAAATGTAGTGGAGGGGAATGTGAAAATGATACAGGGGAGCAAAACAACAACAATGACAAAATTGCAAACCCTAGACAGTTTTTGTAGTTCAACTGTGCAACAAACTAGGGTTTGATTTTTCACCTGTTAAAATACCATCAAAGCTGATCAAATCTCTTGTAATGGCACAATGGGAGTTTCCACTTACTTGAGGAATGATGATTGCAAAGTTTTAGAGCTTGAGGAGGTCGATTGAGTGAGATTTAAGCTAGGCAGACCGGTGCACCGCGCCAACACTCAGATGCGCCACACCAGTTGAACCTTCAGTGAAATTTCTATGCCCGACGCACCACACTAATTAGGTGCACCGTGCCACTACCCAGGTGCGCCGCGCCTAGGAGATTTCAAACTCTTGCTGCGATTTTTCTCCCTTTACCTCAAAAACACGATTTTCTCTTGTTCACTCTCTCTTTAGCATGAAAAATGAAATCTTCAATACAATGGGCAGTTTATATACAAGTGAATTTAATTTTTCATTTAAAAAATCCCACTTTCTAATGTTTTCCTTTCACTTTATCCTTTAAAAGCTTTGTTTTGCAGTTTAACTTTCTTTTTGACTTTTGGTGGACTAATGCTTTGAATTTCTTGTCTCTTTTGTAGGAGCTGGAGTGCAGGAGTTTGGCAAGGTGACCCAGGGCTACATTTCCAGACTTATTACATATAGGAAAATTAAAATTACATGAAATTTTATACATAAAACATAAAAACTCTGTTTTTCCTCAAAACAGGGTTTTGAGGAAAAATCAATCACTGAGCATGTGATTATTGAAATTTTTGATGCTGAGACCTTATTTGACCTCCTCATATGATTGCTGACCATTATTGAGCTTTTACAAGACTATGATGAAAAGCCCTAGACCTAATGAGACCTAAAACCCTAAAAATGGCTTTTGCAATTGTAAAGATAGAAAATCACTGTAAATGACCTGAATTTGTGAAAATAGGCCAACAGGTAAAGATCATGAGGGAAAATTGATAAGGCGCCACTACCATCAGATGATCCATGATCCTAATGGAATGCAGTTGATCAGATGAGACACCTAAGAATACATGCAACAAGAGAATTTTGGTCACTGATGGAGGGATGAAGATACTGACACTAACAATGGCTCCAATGGGGATGGTAACTCCTTGCAGGTGCCAAGAACTACAGATCTCTAGAAAGAAGACAATGCCTCTTCCATTGGGATATGGAGTCAATAAATTCAACAAACCAAAACAAATATCTTGACTCAAAACTGACTTACTTACAAGACTAAAAAGTGACTGAAAAATGACTCAAACAATCCACACTAAAACTGAAATTAGACCTTCAGTTTTATAGCCTTCACTTCGGACCCCAAACTAAATGAATGACGACAGTACACACTTTGCAATGAAGGAAATAAAATGGTATGTACAATGACATATGTGATAGCAGAAAACATTTCAAAGATAATACCATTTCAGCAACCGACCATTGATTGACCCACCTAGACAATCTTCTCCATTAATTTATTTCAGAAGAAAATAATTTTGACCCCAATATGTAGCAATCCTGAATAGTCCCTTCCACAGATTCTCAAACTTGCCATGTTTACCTTTGTCCTCGTTTCTAGCATCCCATTTCAGCACTATGTCTTCAATTTGAAGCTTGTCTGCCTTTGCCTTCCGATCATAGATTTTCTTGATTCTCTCTTGCAGCTTGAAGGTATTTTGAAAAACTTCCTCTCTCGTCTGCTGTAAATGGATCATTTGTTTGATTCTTCATTGTAAATGATCTTCCTCGCTGCCAGCTTCCTGCAGAAGTTTAACAACCAAGACTACGAGAGATGTCGGGAGCACCGTGTCAACACCATATACAATCTCGAAAGGAGACTTGCCTATTGATTTTTTCTGACTTACTCTATCCACCCATAGTGCATTAACCAATTTCTTATGCCAACTCTTTTTTTTGTTTCCAACAACTTTTTTATGATGTTAACCAATGATTTATTTGAAGATTCTGCCAATTCATTACCTTGTGGATAGTATGCAATAGAGTGCCCCAAGGTAATTTGATATTTGTTACAAAAATCAATCATATTTTCAGATTTGAAAGCTGCTGCATTATTTGTAATCAACTTGTTAGGACAACCAAAACTTGACAAAATATTATTTTCAAGAAATTGAATTATTACCAAGTTGGTGGCCTGCCAAGTGGGAATCACCTCAATCCATTTTGTAAAATAATATGTCACTATGAGGATCCACTTGTGCTGAGTTGAATATGTAGGATGAATCTCACCAATGAAATATAAACCCCACTACTGAAACAGAGCACTTACTTCAATAGGCTTGAGAGGTAAAGGCTCCAACTTTCTCCTTCCTTGAAAAATCTGGCACTCGTGATAGCTTGTAACAGTTTTATACACATCAGCAAAGAGGGTAGGCCAATAATATCCTACTCTCAAAACCTTATTGGCTATTTTTTTCCAAAATAGGTGACCTCCACAATCTCCCTTATGAAAATCATCCATGACCTGTTTTGCTTCCTCCTCAACCAAACAATTCAGCAAGACACCTCCAGGATCTTTCCAATAGAGTGCATTATTCATAATACAAAACTTGGCAGCCTTTAATTTCAAAGTCCTACTTTTATTTCTAGGCATCCCCGGTGGCGGTGAAAGATGCTGGAGCACATATACAATATCCAAATACCAAGGAGAAAGAAGAAACATTTTATATACCTGAAAAAGCGAACTTTCTTCATCTTCTTCGGACATAGCAGCGATTAAAGTTATGTCCAAGGCATTCAAATTAGACTCCACCATTAGTTTTTCCAACCCCTGGCCCTTGATGAGCTTTGTTGGCTTTATCTCTACATCATATTATAACAAAGTTGTGATCCATTTACCTCGTCTCCCTTCCAGATCTGTTTGTACTAAGACATCTTTAACGACTGCGTTAGGGACATAAGCAAGAATATGAGAATGCAAAATATATACTTGAAAATCTTTAAAAGCTTTTACCAAGGCAAGAGCTTGCTTTTCAATAATGTTATACTTTAAGGCTGCATGTCTTATTGTTCTGCTGGAAAAAGCAATTGGCTTCTCAAGCTGGTCTCTTTTCTACATTAAGACCGTTGCCATAGTATGATCCGAAGCAAATGAAAACAAAATGAAATCTTGGGAATAATCCAGGCTGATTAAAATTAGAGCTGAAGAAAGAGCCAATTTTACCAAATTGAAAGACTTGATAGCTTCTTTGGTCCACTTCACTACACTATCTTTCTTTAACATGTTTGTGATTTCCCTCAAATGCTCAGCTAGATTTGGCACAAAATGACGTAAGAAGTTCATCTTACCGTTGAATGCTTGGATCTCCTTTTTACTTCATGGAAAATCAATCTTCTGAATGGCTTCCACTCGAGTAGGATCGATGCGGATGCCCTCCTTGGATATGATGTGACCGAGAAGCTTCCCTTCATCCATGGAAAACAAGCTCTTTTTTGGATTAAGAGATATGCCATACTTTCTACACCGCTGAAAAACAATCTTCAAATGGTAAAGGTGCTCTTCATCTGAATTGGAAAAGACTATCAAATCATCAAGATAAACTACTAAAAATACATCTTTCTCTTTTGCAAAGGTGATATCAATATCCCGATGAAAAGTTGCACCAACATTCTTTAATTTGAATGGCATTTTGGCATAATGGAAACTTTCCCATGGAGTGGTGAATGCTGTTTTGTCCCTATCATCCTCATGGACTAGAATTTGATTATAGCCGGAATACCCATTAAGTAGTGACATACAAGATGCTCCAACTACTCTTTGAAGTATGTGGTCCATTTCTGGCAATGGATAGTTATCTTTCAAAGACACCTTATTCAGATTTCTAAAATCAATACATAATCTAATCTCCCCTGTTTTCTTCCGATTGGAAATCCAATCTGAAAATCTTATTGGAATGATTATACCAGCCTTGTACAATCGATTCACTTCTTTCTCTATTGATGGTAGCAACTTTGGATTTATCCTTCTTAACTTTTGTCGAAATGGCTTTTGGTTTGGCTTGATTGGAATGATGTGCTGAATTATACTCTTATCATACACTTTCAAATCTGAATAGTCCCATGCAAATACATCAGTAAATGAAGACAATAAACTAATGTATTTTGCCTTTACCTATGGAGGCAATGCCTTTGAAAACTTCACCATTTTTGGATTTTCTGCTGTTCCAATATTCACATCCTCAAGTCCCTTCTCGGTTGGCACTAAGCTTGGTTTCTAGGCTACATCATCTTGATCAAACAACTCCTCTAAAGGTATTAGACCTTTAGGAATGACATTGTCTTTTAGCTGCAAAACTTCCACCTGATTTACCTCTATATATGTTTCACCATAATCTTGCTCTCCATCGATAGAAGTGTCTTTGTACTTGCCTTCATTTTGCAGAAATTCTTCCATCTCCTTGTCATCTTGAAACACCTACCAATATCTTTGATTATCAGGGACAACTGGGCGATGTTTCACATGAATTTCAAACTTATTGTTTGAATTCATCGGGATTTTCAAATTACTTGTAGCTGTTGCAAGAGAATATGCAATAAAATTTTGTACATGAGGGACACATGTCAAAACATAATCTGGAAACAACCTCAAAATATCTAATACCACATTACGGTAAGCTCGCATTTTAGGATGTTTAGCTTGGTATTCACCCTTGACTTGCTTGATTACTGATGAGCCCCAATTTTGGTACAATTTGGGCTCATTTTGGCCTATTCTACTTGCTCAAACCATTCATATTTTATTGCTTATGCATGCATTTGTTAGTTTGTTCGTGTTGTTTGTAGGAAGAAGGGTAGACATATTATCTACGTGACTAATGCATGATGCTTTCAGGTTTTTTTCATTTAAAGGGAGAAAAGACACGAAAAAGGAGACAAGGAGACAATGAGGTGGCACTGTTGGTTTTTAGGAGAGGATGTCCACAGTCTTGGGGACCTTCCTCGTGATTCCCACCGTAGCTCCAAGCTCCAACCAATCTCCCCACCGAGCATAGAGCACCGAGCATAGAGGCAGCCAACTGTTCTACAGGAACAACAGTCATAACGGTTCTACAGGATCACCAAGTTAAACTTCAGTTGGACAGCCGAGTTCCTAAAATCAAGGAGACCTGTTGGATGATCGTTTTTGCATAAGTATAGAGGCCGTAGCCTTTGAGAGGTTGTTGAAACTTTCGCATTACTATTGTAATTTTTGAGCACTGCTCGGTGTTAGTTCTTGTTGTAAGCCAGTTTTGGCATAACATCAGATTATGAATAAATAAGGCAGATTTTGATCCAGCTCTGAGTTTTCTTAAGGAGACTATAGCTCTCAGGTTAGGGCCCAACCTGAGAGCCATAGATCCCCTCTGCTGTAGTGTTGTTTGCATTTCGTTTCAGCACTCTGAGTTTTCATTTTCACATGCAATTTGAATTACAGGTTGTTGAATTAGTCTTTTTCATGAGCATAGATAGGACTAGTTTATGGTTGAATTGCTTTCGGTTGTTTAGTTAGATTAGCAGGTTGATAATACATTGGAGCTCCAGCAAAAAAGGTTGAGGAAGTCTCCACTGCCATCTCCGTTTGGAGATTGGAGTGCAGCCTATACCAGCCACAAAAACACGCAGTTCTTCACTTCATACATGCTGCAACATAGTCTCGTTATGATAGATCTTTCCACATGATTCACACCTGCACACACGCCTTCATCACAGCTTCATGCACATTCTCCTTCGCGTTTTGGATTGCTGTTCATTGAATTTATACGCACAGGTAGTTTAGGTTGATGCATTTTCGGTTTGGTGACAGTCATAAGCATTTGTTTCACTTACACTGCTCTCTCTCGTTCCATTACCTCATTCTCCATCTTGATCACGCATGCAAACACATCGTTGACCCCTGCTCCGCTCTGTTATCTCCCAAAGTCTTTCACTCCTCACATAGCTTCATTCTCTAGCCCTTTTGTTGACCTAGTCCTCTATCTTCCAACCTACTCCCTACACTCATTCCCTATCCTATTCTTCCACTTCTGAGCCATCACCAACCTTATTCATACCTTACACATCTCCCCCTACCATTCCATCACTCCTCCATCACTTCAAACACTCACGGTAGGTCATCCTGTAGCAATTTGTAGACATCCTGTAGAAATCTCTGCGTATCCTGTAGGATCCCCTGCAGACATCCTGTAGGAGGCCACTCACTCGGTTGCTGAGCTTCTGAATGCGAGGAACCTCTGTGGATGGATGCTAAGGATCCCTAGGGACCTCTCCTAGCCTCCCCAACCTGTCCCACGCTTTCCTTCCTTCTCCATCCCATCTGCACAACCAAACCCTAGTTAGTACAAAATCACAATCATTCCATCCACTTAAAGGAAAAATACAAAACCATGTCTTTTATGATGCAAGTAGCTTAGATCCATGCATTTCCACTTATTAGAGGTAACAGCAGCATTGGTAGAGGTTTCATTCACATTCTTTGCATTATAGAGGTTAGACTAGTTAAATTAGGGTTTCCTAGGTTTACATGCTTTCATTTGCTTTCAGTCCATTTTGTCAAGTAGAGTAGTTTTCCTTTGAGAATAGCTTTCATCCATCAATTAGCAAGCTTCTTCTGAGAGCCTATAGAAGTTGTCTTGAGCCCTAGCGGACTTGTGCCAGCTGACCAAGTGACAGCTGCGACAAGAGCTAGTACTTGTGCATATAGCACCGTCACTTCCAAGTTTGTACGAACTACCGGGTTGATAAAATGAGAGACAGGAAGCCCCAGGAGTTGTAGCATTATTGCTACAATACTGGAGCTCACCATCTTTTTGGCGCCGTTGCCGGGGAAGCGTCAGAGTATTAGTAATTGTTTCTTTTCTTCTACTTTCGTACTCTTACTTCTGCTCAGTAGTTTATTTCATTTCCATTCTGCAAAAGTAGCTTAGTATTTCTTGCTTTCCTAGCTTAGTATTTCCTGCTTTCATAGATTAGCATTTCCTGCTTTCCTAGGTTAATATTTCTTGCTTTCCTAGATTAATATTTCTTGCTTTCCTAGATTAGCTTTCCAATTCCGCAATTTCATTTGAGCAATATAGTTAGTTGTAGATCACTCTGTTTCAGTTTTGCAGGTACCAAAGAAAAAGCAAAAGCACTCAAAAAAGAAAAGTCCTTTCCATTTCATGCCTCGTAGGAACCGAGATAGATCAGGCAAATTCCTACCAAACACCCCCACCACATCACTAAGTCACCCTTCTCTCTTCTTTGGTGACAGTGACCCAGAGGAACCTATAGGTGAACATCCTGAGATATACCAAGACCCTATAGAAGAAGAAGAGTTAGAGACCACTCCATCTGAAGCCATGGCTGATAATAGAAGAGAAGATGGGAGAATAGAAGGAGCTTTCCCCATCCGAGAGACCAATGGAGAGATGAAAATGAAGAACATTAGCCCCTCCGCCTTGCCTCACTTCCATGGACTGACCACTGAGGATCCTGATACCTTCTTGTTTGAGTTTGCCGTCCTTTGTAGAACCTATGACTATACTGAAGATGAGCAAAAGCTGAAGCTTTTCCCTTCCACTCTTAAGGATGCAGCACTACGCTGGTTCATGGGATTACCTGGGAATAGTATCGCTACTTGGCCTCAGATGCAGCAAGTCTTCAATACCAAGTATAGGGATTACTGTAGGTCTAAGGAAACCAAGGGAGAGATCTTTCGGATGACGATGGGGAATGATGAGTCTTTAGAGGATTATGAGGAGAGGTTCCAACTTAGCTATAAGCGGGCCAGGTGCACACTTGACCCTGAATCCCTCAAGTTGGTTCTACTCCGAGGAGTCCCTGAAGATCTCTTAGACACCCGTCACATGTTAGCTGGGGGGGACATTTACCAACTGCCTTACGAGGACATCAAGACTGTGTTTAGAAATCATTCCAGGGCAGCTAGGAAACGAGGTAGAGGAAATCTCCTCTCCAATGGTGTCCCTTTCTCCAAACATGAGTTTACAAACCAATTAGAAGATCTTAAGAGTGAGGTGAGACAGACCATTGCCATGCAGCTGGACACATTCAGGATCCAGCAGAAGAAAGAAGAAGCTGAGAGAGCCTTGGCTGTCTTCTGTCCTAGGTGCACCAGAAGACACCCTAAGAACGAATGCCCATTGCATTCGGTTGAAGTGTGTTTCATTTGTGAGGAGGACCACCCAAAAAATCAGTGTCCAACCTTACCTGGGTTTAAAGGCATGTACCAAGGGACCGAAGCTCCCACAGAGCCTCTCTATTACCTCAACCAAAGGAGGCCACAAGGATCTAGACCTTATCAGCAGGGGATGCAAGGGGCATCTCAAGCTTATTACAACCCCAACCAGTCAACTCCTATGCCTTCCTGGGGTCCCCCTGCTCATCCTTCATGGTCCATGCCTCCTCCATGGTCTTATCCACCTCAGTACCCCACTCAACCTACTTCTCATCCATATCACTCACATACCCAGCCACAGCCTCAATGGAATGCACCTCAGTCGGGGTGGAGGCCTCAGTACAACGCTCCACCCGCCATTCTGCCTCCACCTCCAGTTCAACCACAACCATTACCTCCTGCTCCTCCAAGGCAACCTCAAATTCCTACTCAACCGAACCCGAACCCCAACAATAGACAGGCCCAGCAGGTATACACTGGGGAAACCTCATGCCCTACCTATGCTGTCGAGATCCAGGAGATCAATCTTAGATCTGGAAAGACTCTTCCAGATCGCCAGCCTCCTCCCCCAGAGGATGAGGAAGACCATCAGGAGAGTGAACCAAAGCCTATTCCACCCTTTCCTGAGAGACTAACAGCCACCACACAACCTAACCCAGAAGAAGATGAGCTTTTGGGTGAGCTCAAGCAGTTGTGTGTAAAAATCCCACTTCTCCAAGCCATCAAGGATGTGCCAATATATAACAAGCTGGTTAAGGAGAAGTGTTTCAAACACCCAGGCAGATGGAAGAAAGATGCCTCAACTATCAATGTCATAGGACAACTGTCTGACCTTATGCTAGGACAAGTCATCTGCCCAAAGTACCTAGATCCTGGAAGTCCTGTCGTAGATGTTCACATCAATGGCACCATTATCCCCCACACCTTGATTGATCTGGGGGCGGCCATCAATGTGATGACCAGGGATACCATGCTTAAACTCAATCTACAGGGTTCCTTGAGGAAGACCTCGACAGTACTGCAATTAGCAGATCGCTCCACCGTGACTCCCGAAGGGATTGTGGAGGATGTCATGGTCTCCATTGATTCTTGGGAATACCCTGCAGACTTCCTTGTTCTGCAACCAAAGGCCAAGCTTACTGGATATCCTCTCATTTTGGGAAGGCCTTGGTTAGCTACTGCAGATGCTTACATAAGTTGTCGGGCAGGAAACATGACCATCAAAAATGGTCCCATGTCCAAGCAGCTAGTCCTATACCCTCCTGCCCAACCTTCTTTAGAGCATGATTTACCACTCTGGTTGGAAGAAGGAGAAGAAGACGAGGTGTACTCAGCACCTCTGTGCACCTTAGATACCACTAGGAAAGACCCCCTAACCGAGGATGACTTGATCGAGACCTTGATCCAGGATCCACCTTCCAGTGCACTATCCTTAGAGAAGTTGGTGGAGGATGCCCAAGCTAGCACCTTAGTGGATCTTTGTACAACCAACCCTGTCACTCCCAGAGTTAAGAATGTGGAGTTCGGCCCTGAGAAAGCATTGAAGATCAGCTCCTCCTTATCTCCTTCCCAGGAAAAGGAGCTGTGTAGTCTGTTGGCCAACCACCTAGATGCTTTTGCTTGGAGCTATAAGGAAATGAAAGGAGTCCATCCTTCGGTCTATACCCATCATATATACATCAAAGAGGATTGTAAACCGGTTAGGCAACCTCAGAGGAGAATGAATCCAGCCCTTAAGGACATTGTCAAGGAAGAATTGCAGAAACTGTTGGATGCCGGATTCATCTACCCCATCTCAGATAGTGAATGGGTGTCCCCTCTAGTGTTGGTTCCCAAGAAGAATGGGAAGTGGAGAATCTGTGTGGATTACCGGGAGCTGAACAAAGCTACCAAGAAAGACCATTTCCCTCTACCTTTCATAGATCAAGTGTTGGATGGACTGGCAGGAAAGAAGTTCTTCTCTTTCCTGGATGGGTTTAGCGGGTACAATCAAATCCAAATCAGCCCGGAAGACCAAGATAAGACCACCTTCACTTGTCCTTGGGGTACCTTTGCCTACCGAGTCCTTCCCTTTGGGCTATGCAATGCTCCTGCTACTTTTCAGAGAGCTGTCTTGAGCATCTTCTCGGAGTTGGTCCATGATGCAGTTGAAATATACATGGATGACTTTACTCCTTATGGAGCCAACTTCCAGGAAGCATTGTCCAACCTTGGGAAAGTCCTAACCAAATGCACCGAGATGAACTTGTCCCTTAGTCCTGAAAAATGTGAATTCCTAATGACTGAGGGGACCGTGCTAGGCCATACCATTTCTTCCCAAGGATTGCAGGTGGATCCTAACAAAATTTCTCTCATCAAGAGGGTTCCACCTCCTCAAAAAGTAAGGGATGTCCGGAGTTTCTTGGGATTAGCAGGATACTACCGGAGATTCATTAAAAATTTCAGCAAGCTAGCCTCGCCATTGTTTGGTATGTTGGCAAAAGATGTGGAGTTTAAGTGGACTGACGATTGTCAGAAGAGTTTGAATGAGTTAAAGGACAAGTTGGTGTCAGCACCAATCTTGAGAGGTCCAAACTGGGCCCTACCTTTCCACATCCACACTGATGCCTCGAACAAAGCCATAGGTGCAGCTTTAGGACAAGTTGAGCAGAAACTTCCATATGCCATTTACTTTGTTAGCAAAAATTTGTCCAAAGCTGAGCTGAATTACACTGTAACCGAGAAGGAATTCTTGGCTGTGGTCCATGCATTAAACAAGTTCCGACATTATATTACTGGTTACCAGACCTTTGTACATACTGACCATGCTGCTATTAGATATTTGATGAATAAACCAGATGTGAATGCTCGTATTATTAGATGGTTACTTTTATTGTAGCAGTTTGATCTAACCATTGTTGATAAACCAGGTAGAGAAAATGTTGTTGCTGACTTCTTGTCTAGATTGGATTTGTCTGCAGATGAAGATGGGACGGTGGATGACCAGATGCCTGATGAGCATCTGTTTGCTATCTCAGTACTCTCTCCATGGTTTGCTGATATAGCAAACTACCTTGTTTCGGCTCAGTTCCCTCCGCACCTCTCTTCAAAAGAGAAGAGCAGAATCATCAGAAAAAGTGCCTCATTTACTTGGATTGGGGGCAACCTGTTCAAGCTTGGCCCCGATCAGATCTTAAGACGTTGTGTAAGGGAGGAGGAAGTCTTTGATATCCTCCTCACTTGTCATGATGGGCCTTGTGGAGGGCATTTTGCAGCAAAGAGAACTGCCTTCAAGATCCTGCAGGCAGGCTACTATTGGCCCACACTTCATCAAGATGTCAGAAGATATGTCAGTCAGTGTGACCAATGCCAAAGAATGGGGAAACCGACCCAAAGGGATGAGATGCCTCTCCAACCTCAAGTGACTCTTGAGCCATTTGAGAAGTGGGGCATGGACTTTGTGGGTCCAATCAATCCCTCTTCGAGGCAAAGATCCTACACACAATGATGTAATGCGAGCGCATGCAACCACAGCATTCCCTCCATCGTCAGCAACCTGTAACCATGAGCCTCCGGGTCTGTGTGAGTGCGCATACAGCAGGTAGATCCGCTCACCATCATCGAAAAACTGGAAAAATCGTGTGCAGCCACGCAGGTAAGCGTCTAACCCCTTCCTTCCATCAAATCGCATGAATATTACTTTGATTTGTTTGCATGGCGTAAAGGTGAATGGTTGAGCAGCCGTATGGCCAAGTAGACTGGCCACGTCGGCTAGTTATGGTATAGTTGAATGTTCGGGTGGTGGCCACGAAAAAATCAGCAGCACGCACGTGAGAATCCGTGGGAATGAGTTCAGCAGAAAAAGGCGGCGGCAGATCTGTGGGAATGAATGCGGCAGCAAGTGAATACGCCGGTGAGTGGTTGATGATGTCGCTCAACGGTCCGGCGGGGGATGAGCTGTCCCCCCGCGCCACGGATCACGCCGATTCAAAATCTAATCGGCTAGATTTTGACATGCATTCAATCAACCACCACTGCGAACTCGAGTGGCTATTCCGATCGTCTCTGCACCTTGATACGCTGAGCTGTTGGCTACCAGAACACCGGTGAAGCGCACCTCAACCGCGGTCAAATTGCAGTCCTCTCGGAAATTTGCGCACTGCTCCTACAGGAACACAGTTCTACAGGAACGCAGTCTACAGAAATGCAGTGTTCTACAGGAACGCGGGTGTTCACGTAAAAAAGGTGGCCGAGTAACGAGGTAAACCTGGACTTCTCATGCAAATGGTCATGTAAGGTGGTAGAATTGTCAGTTACTGTTTGGGTATAGAGAAAGTGGTGAAATTGCTGTCTGTAGTCTTATACTGTCATTCTACAGGATTGTTGAAGTAGTTAGACTGTGTTGTAAAATTTTGTGGATTATACGCATTGTTCTGCACTCTGTCGCCGAAACTTCACACTCCTCCACCATCACCACCTCCGGTTAAGAAAATTGTGCATCATGCCGGGTGGATTTATTAGGCGAGAACCCACAGATTCAGAAAAATTGAGGAGAAATCAGGCCGTGGTAGAGCTTTTTACACGAGCACAGTGGACGTCTTTTTGTGATAAGTTGCAAGGGTACGATGAGGAAGTGGCCGAGGAATTCTTGCAGGCCCTGAGGCCAAAATCCAAGGTGCTGGCCACAGTCAATTTCAGAGGCCTAAGCTTCAAGATCACCCCGGAGTCTATCAGCAGAATCACTGAGCTTCCTATGGGTCTCCCGTGGGATAAAGAAGAACGAAAGCTAAGCCAGCAAGCCAAGAAAGATTTCTTCCCACCTGAAGAAGAATTCACAGAGGATAAAAATGGGGTGAGAAGGACGAGCCTGTTGCCACCATGGAACGAAGTCAGTTTGCAAATCATGAAATATATCACCTGTGAGGGTCGTTACAACATCGTGTATGCATATCACTTCAGGCTACTCACCAAATTAAGACACCGGATTGATCTTCCTGCAGAACAGAGATTGAGCATTCCTTAATTTTTACTACATTCCTTGATGGAGTGCACTACAAAGCTCAAGGACGGCATTCCGGATCAGGTAGCCCACCATGGGTTAATCAAGCTTCTTGTGGAGGATGCTCTCCACTCATATAAGGTCCCCCTCGCATGGGAATCCTTTAGGAATTTAACAAGAGAAGGGGACATAAAGATGTTGCTTGAAGAAACGGGGTCCTCTAGCGGTGAGGAAGAAGAGCCAGTAGCCAAGAATAAGAAAGGGAAAAGCCAAAAGATCCCGACTCCAACACAGAAGAAAGAACGAAAGGAGAAGGAGGAGGCAAAGGATGACAGAGCAAAAGAGGACACCCCCATCCTGTTAGCAAGGGAAAAGAGGTTGAAAAGTAGGGCAGTCAAAACTGAGGTGGTCCCTGCCAGCCCAAGCACCTCGTCAGCTCCTGCAGTCAAAACCAAAAGCAAGATCCATGCAGCCAAGCAAGAAAAAGTGGTGAGAGTTGCATCTGCAGGAACGCAAAAACAGGCTTCTACAGGAAGCCCGAAAGCAGCCTCTACAGGAAAACAAACGCAGGCTTCTACAGGAAGCCCAAGAACTACACCTACAGGAAAGCAGACAAAGGCTTCCACAGGAAGCCCAAAAACAGAGAAGGAGTCTTCTACAGGAAGCCCACAGCTCGTAAAGAAAGGGTCTTCTACAGGAGGGCCGAAAGTGGATAAAGAGGGGTCTTCTACAGGAAGCCCGAAAATAGAAAGGGAAGGGCCTTCCACAAGGAGCACCGGGAAAGCAAAAAGCAAGAGAGAAAAGGCTGATGTTCTCGAGAAGGAGGCGGCAGCTGCGCTTGCCGCCCTCAGCACTCCTGCAAAGCCAAAAGAAAAGAGGGAGAGGGAGATCCCTCTACCTTCCGAAACCAGGAGAAGTCAGAGGATGAAAACAGATAAGTCGCAGCCTCCTCCCAGCAGCCAAACCACTTTAGGGAGTGTTCCTACCTCACCCAGTGAGAAAACTCCCTCTAAGACACCGGCCACCCCCGAGAAAGGAAGCCCGAAGGTCACCTCCTGGACCCTAAAGATAGGCCAATCGCCTTCCGAAGCCCGGCTCAAAGAAACAGGAAAGAGGGAAGAAGTTCCACCCTCGTCACCACCAGGGGCAGAGAAGGTAGGACCATCAAAAGCGGAAAAGAAAGAGCCTGTTCCGGTCCCGAGTCCTCGGCCAAGGACAAGGAGCAGGAGCAAGGTTGCTCAAGGATGAGCAAATGGTTCAGCTGGGGGGTGATGATGAGCCCCAATTTTGGTACAATTTGGGCTCATTTTGGCCTATTCTACTTGCTCAAACCATTCATATTTTATTGCTTATGCATGCATTTCTTAGTTTGTTCGTGTTGTTTGTAGGAAGAAGGGTAGACATATTATCTACGTGACTAATGCATGATGCTTTCAGGTTTTTTGCATTTAAAAGGAGAAAAGACACGAAAAAGGAGACAAGGAGACAATGAGGTGGCACTGCTGGTTTTTAGGAGAGGATGTCCACAGTCTTGGGGACCTTCCTCGTGATTCCCACCATAGCTCCGAGCTCCAACCAATCTCCCCACCGAGCATAGAGCACCGAGCATAGAGGCAGCCAACTATTCTACAGGAACAACAGTCATAACTGTTCTACAGGATCACCAAGTTAAACTTCAGTTGGACAGCCGAGTTCCTAAAATCAAGGAGACCTGTTGGATGATCATTTTTGCATAAGTATAGAGGCCGTAGCCTTTGAGAGGTTGTTGAAACTTTCGCATTACTATTGTAATTTTTGAGCACTGCTCGGTGTTAGTTCTTGTTGTAAGCCAGTTTTGGCATAACATCAGATTATGAATAAAGAAGGCAGATTTTGATCCAGCTCTGAGTTTTCTTAAGGAGACTATAGCTCTCAGGTTAGGGCTCAACCTGAGAGCCATAGATCCCCTCTACTGTAGTGTTGTTTGCATTTCGTTTCAGCACTCTCAGTTTTCATTTTCACATGCAATTTGAATTACAGGTTGTTGAATTAGTCTTTTTCATGAGCATAGATAGGACTAGTTTATGGTTGAATTGCTTTCGGTTGTTTAGTTAGATTAGCAGGTTGATAATACATTGGAGCTCCAGCAAAAAAGGTTGAGGAAGTCTCCACTGCCATCTCCGTTTGGAGATTGGAGTGCAGCCTATACCAGCCACAAAAACACGCAGTTCTTCACTTCATACATGCTGCAACATAGTCTCGTTATGATAGATCTTTCCACATGATTCACACCTGCATACACGCCTTCATCACAGCTTCATGCACATTCTCCTTCGCGTTTTGGATTGCTGTTCATTGAATTTATACGCACAGGTAGTTTAGGTTGATGCATTTTCGGTTTGGTGACAGTCATAAGCATTTTTTTCACTTACACTGCTCTCTCTCGTTCCATTACCTCATTCTCCATCTTGATCACGCATGCAAACACATCGTTGACCCCTGCTCCGCTCTGTTATCTCCCAAAGTCTTTCACTCCTCACATAGCTTCATTCTCTAGCCCTTTTGTTGACCTAGTCCTCTATCTTCCAACCTACTCCCTACACTCATTCCCTATCCTATTCTTCCACTTCTGAGCCATCACCAACCTTATTCATACCTTACACATCTCCCCCTACCATTCCATCACTCCTCCACCACTTCAAACACTCACGGTAGGTCATCCTGTAGCAATTTGTAGACATCCTGTAGAAATCTCTACGTATCCTGTAGGATCCCCTGCAGACATCCTGTAGGAGGCCACTCACTCGGTTGCTGAGCTTCTGAATGCGAGGAACCTCTGTGGATGGATGCTAAGGATCCCTAGGGACCTCTCCTAGCCTCCCCAACCTGTCCCACGCTTTCCTTCCTTCTCCATCCCATCTGCACAACCAAACCCTAGTTAGCACAAAATCACAATCATTCCATCCACTTAAAGGAAAAATACAAAAACATGTCTTTTATGATGCAAGTAGCTTAGATCCATGCATTTCCACTTATTAGAGGTAACAGCAGCATTGGTAGAGGTTTCATTCACATTCTTTGCATTATAGAGGTTAGACTAGTTAAATTAGGGTTTCCTAGGTTTACATGCTTTGATTTGCTTTCAGTCCATTTTGTCAAGTAGAGTAGTTTTCCTTTGAGAATAGCTTTTGTCCATCAATTAGCAAGCTTCTTCTGAGAGCCTATAGAAGTTGGCTTGAGCCCTAGCGGACTTGTGCCAACTGACCAAGTGACAGCTGCGACAAGAGCTAGTACTTGTGCATATAACACCGTCGCTTCCAAGTTTGTACGAACTACCGGGTTGATAAAATGAGAGACAGGAAGCCCCAGGAGTTGTAGCATTATTGCTACAATACTGGAGCTCACCAATTACTAATTCGGAGTTGCCATAAATTGAAATTCTTTTTGCATTTAACTTCTTGAGGATTTTCAAACGAGCAATTAAAGCCTCATATTCAGCTTCATTATCAGAACAATCAAAAGCCAATTTATACGAACAAACTCTTACATTACTCAGGACGTTTTGGTAAGAATGCAGGGCCGCATATCCAAATACCAATTCCAGCACCCTCCTTACCGACTGCTCCATCAAAATTCATGCTCCACAAACCGACTTCATCCTCCAAAAGCTGAAATTATATTTGCTCTTCTACCTTTGCTTGCTATCCATCAATTTTCTGCTACTGGCAGAAAGTTGATTGTTTAGTGGTACTATCAAGCCTTTGTCTTTCTTGATCAGGTACAGCTCTGAAATTTTCAGTGATCTCTGGAATATCTTCTACTTCAACTAATTGACTATTTACATCATTAAAACTATCAAAACAAAGAACAAAAGATTCCAAATCAGTATGTACATAATTGATAGGATGATTTAGAGGTTTCTCCTTGCTTGTGATCATGTACTTCATCTTTTTCTCCCGGTATAATTTCCTCAACTAACCAAACAGGGGAATAGTGGCATAGGCGAAATCTAGCTGCAATGTCCCTTTGAGTTTTTCTCCCCAAGATCTGGATAGAAGCATGCCAAATCTTGGAGGAATATCTACCACAACCACATCGATAAGAACATTCTTCACAGGAATCTGATCTAAAGTGAAAACCAAATCTTTGATGAGACCGATACATATAACCCTACTAGAATCAAAGGAATTAAGATCATGGTACTTGCGAGTGATATCTAAACCCAATTTTTCCATTATTTCCTTAGGCATCAAATTATGAGATGCTCCTAAATCAAACATGGGGTTGTGCAAGACATAATCATGCAATCTAAGGCTGATGTAAAAAGGAGCCACATCACTATCCTAAGATTGACCTTCTAATGCTAGACCAAAGATAAGCTTGGGTTGGTCATCCTCCACATTAACCATATCAGAGAATGGATCTAAATTCAAAATTTTTGACACATGACCTTTATAGCTGCTATTCTTCATTAATTCAGTCAAAGGTATTGACACTTTTAACTTAGCAATCTCATTCTCTAAGCTAAAGGCTGTAGTTTTCCCTACTTCTTTGATTGGAGAATCCTTCTTTTCAGTCTTCTCCTTTGATGCACTTGGCTGATTTGACCTTTCATTTGTTGATTGTGTTTTGCTGGTGGTAGGATCTGCTGCCTCCTTTCCCTTTTTCTGCACACTTGGAGAATCGTTCTTTGGTGGTGTCACTTCCTTCCTATTTTGAATTGGATTGATGGGTACCTCTCTACTCCTGGGTGAATATTGTCATTGCTGAGCTATCAAGGCATTCATGTATCCCCTTTGATATTCGTCAGATTCTTCTTCTAGAATTGTCTCATTTGCTAAAATGAAATCTTCATCCTTTTGTACAGCTGGGCTTTCTGAATACTCTTCATCCTCCATGATATAAATTGGTAGATCATCAGGTGTAAAGAAATGATTCTCCTATCCTATTATGTTCTCATCATCATCTGATTCCGGACCATGTACAAAATTCTACTGTAAGGGTGTCTTAACTTGCTGCTATGCTACTTGGTCTTGTGCTCTTTGTTCTCATTGTTTGATTCTAAATTGTGATTGCTGCTGACCACGGAAGTTTTGATTTCTGATCTGTGTCTCAGGCTTATCTGCAATAGTGAGTCTATCAAACATCTTCTCGATCTTGCGAAGCAAATGATCTGAGGAAGAAGCTTCCTCCTTTATGGTCACCTTCTTTTCGGCCTTTGCTCTAGCTCTCTTGGCTAGCAGATTTGCCTCTACGCTGACTGCAATTTTCTACATATCCTCCAATGTGGCCGGATCTCTTTCTCTCAATTGATATGCCATGTTAGGATCAAACCCATCAGGAAATTTATTCAAAGCCAACCCCATTGGTGGCTTTATATCAGCGAGAATTGCATTATAAATAATATTAAATCTAACACAATAATCTTGGACACTTTCACCAACATTCCTCTTTATGTTTTCATGTTCAGACAAAATTTGAAGAGGATTTTTCTTTATCTCCAAACGATCCAAGAATTGTCTCTGAAGAACATCCAATGTATTGATAGTTGCAGCTGGCAATGCTCTAAACCACTTCCGCACTTCACCTCCCAAAGTTTGCACAAATAATCTCATGGTCACATTTTCTTCATTTATCTCATGAAGGTAAAAGAAATCTGTCATCTTATCCACATGTTGTTGTGTTGTGATTCCTTGGGTACCATCAAACAATGGAATTTTTCTTTGATAATCAGCAGGCATAGCATCAAAGTTTTATGGAAAAACAAGAGGTTCATATCGAGCAGCCATTGCTCTAGGTGGATTTGAAACTAGCCTTGGGGATGTAGGAGGAGTCGGAACAACAATAACAAATGATGTAATTGGTGTATGAGGTGTAGAAGGAGGGGAGGAAATATGAGATGTTTGAGGTGTTGAAGGGGTTGATGGGGGAGAAGAGACAGGGGGTCTCTGATCAGATATTGTGGGCTGCACGGGAATGGTGGGAATGAAAGGAGTTTTAGTAGGAATTTCTGAACCAGATACAACAGCAAATGAACCAAGAGTTGCAGATGCAGATTCTAAGAACTCAAGAATGTTTGTAGCCACAATGGAAGTTTTAAGATTCAATATATAATCATCAATTGATCTATTAGCCTTTTCGTTTTCAATATCTTTGACAAAATCTGGATTTAGGATAGTAGAACCAACAACACTTTCAGATTTAGTTTCAAACAATGATAGATCAAAATGTTCATCAAACTCAAGATCTTCAAGATATTCAAAAACAACTGGACATTAATGAGATCTGAACATGGGAATTACAGAACTTTCGTGTCGGAGAATTCTTGGTATGAGATTTGGGTTTTCATACATAGGAGGAGGATCAGGATCAAGATTGGCCTTGGTGTATCGTCTGGAAGCTAGTGTGTTGAATTATTCCAAAAAATCAAATGGACATTATCAATTTGTTCAGCCTATCAAATTATAAACTCATCATCCAAAGTCTAGAATTGGTTTAAGATAATGGGGTAATAGTTTAGTTCAGATGTTTAGTTTATAAACTAAACTGAAGATTCACTGAAGTAGCATTCATCTACTTTTGTACTTGCAAAGCAAGAGCATTTCGAAGTCTAACTGGCTAACTTCAGGCTCCGTCTATAGTCAACAAAGCAAACAAAGATAAAAAAGTTTTCTTCCCAGCAGAGTTGCCAATATGTTAGTGCCTAAATCTACCTCAGGGTGAGAAAGGCAGGTCTAGGGTAACATCAAACCATGCTTAACCTGGTAGCTAGCCCTACCAGGTCGGGAGAGGGCTCTCTCCTTGTCAATCTCAGGAAAATATGGTCAATAAAGATGATATGACTGATATAAAGACTAACTTTAGGCTAGGTATATGCTTATAGGAGTTTGATTGAATTTAATGTTGGTTTGCTAGATCAAATGTGAAAGGCAGATTTGGGTCCGGGGAATGAACTCAGTCTTGCAGAGGTTTCTGTGGGGCGAGGTAGGAAAATGCTTTAGTACTTTAAATTAAGTGAAATGGAGAGTCTTAAGACTAGTGAGGAGTTGGATAGGGCATGAAAGTATCAGGAATCCTCTTCAAACTGTTGAAAACATATAAAACTAAACAAACCCTAGGTAGAGCATTGTAACATCAATGATTTCTACCATTATCCTTGATTCATTTAGTTAAGCTGAAAAGAGAGAGATGATGGCACACATAAACAAATGTAAACTTTAATCACAGAAGGAAAAATGATACTAAATCACCTTGCCACAAGAATCCCACAAAATGCTGCAAACCCTGGTCTATTCCTTGCCAAACTGCAAAGATGAATGTACAATAATGCTCAAAGAATTCACAAGAGTCCAACCTTTACAAATGACTGAAAAAGTACTAGATATAGGCAAAAAAAAACTCATGCTAGCCTTTAGGGGTTGAATTCATGAGTTTAGGAGCTGTTTCAACAAGATCTAAACTAAGAACTAAAAAATAGGCAGTGGAACAACTTGCCTCTAAAACCTAGGAAACTGGTTCATTTAGTTCAAAATCACCTATACATGATGTATTTACCTCCATGAGTAAATTTTCATAATTTCTACTTCAAATTACATCCATTTACATCAATTTACATCATGATTTTGACCACGAGAGAGAAAAAGTCAAACAGAGAAAAAACTAGGCGAAAAATAGAGTTTTTTTGGAAAAAGTGGCACTTTTTCATCCTGTGTGTAGTGCTTTTTCCCAGCTGCATTTGGAGGCCTCCCCCTTCCCAAAATTTTCTCCAAGTGGGCTTGTTGGAAAGGTCTATCTATTTACTTTCTAGAACAAGTATAATTTTAAAATTTGGTGTCAATTTCCCCCTCCAAAAATTATTTCTTCCAACACTACTTCCTGTGTGGCCAAAAAGGGGCAGAGAGGGCATTTTTGAGGTGTTTTTGACCCTTTTGGAGGCCCAAAACTTGTCAAAATTTTCTAGTAATTTCTGGGTATGCATGATTTTTCACAAGGAATCCAAAAATTTAGATTTTTCCTCCAAAGGAGGTCCCTTCAAAATCGAGTGCCGGTGGCACTACGCACTAGGTAGAAAAACCTATTTTTTCCTTCAAAATTTCAAAATTATCAAAAGGTGTGCCAAATTTCTTGAAATTTGGGATGAGTGACCTGCATCAAGTACTATTTTGGGCCAAGGAAGCTTCAACCAAGATCTTGAGCTTATCTTTCTCTTTCTTGCTCCTTAAAGTTTTCCTCAACTTGGCTTTTAGGATCCTTATCCTTGCTTTGAAATCTTGTTTCTTGCCAAATAATGAAAAGCCATGTGCCTCAACATCTTTTTCTCCTTGTTAGCTTTCTAAAGTAGCTTCTCCAAGTGCATATTACCCTCTCTAGCCAAGATTCCCAGTTAGCATCAACCTCTTGCTCAAGCGGTGTTAATTTGACTTTCCTCCTCTTTGTTGCTTTCCTGTTCTCCCTTATGTTTTGCAGCTCCATGATTGTCTGCTTGTCCTCCAAATGCTTTTTCCATTGGTCAAGGTAATTTATGATCGAATTAGCTCTTTCAAGACTAAGAGATAAGTCATGAATGTTAGCTTCTTGTTCTTTGATAATCTCCTTGAGTTTTGAGCTTTGGGAGCCCAAATCAGTATCCTCATCCTGAATCAAAATGAAATATTTCTCCTAGCCTTCAGAAGGCCATTCATCATGAAATGGTTGTTTCTCTTTGTCCTGTGCCTTCTTTGCTGAAGAAGAAGGCAAAGCTCCTTTCACCCCGGGTGAAGATAGCATTTGTCTATGATTTGATGAAGGGAACGAGACCCCTTCCACCCCGGGTGGAGATAGTACTCGTTTGGTAGCTGTAAAAAATCTCCTTGTGACTTTTGATAAGTGATAAAAACTAGCACAATGGTGGTTTAAGTTTCATGAACTTATTTTTTATTTGAAGGCCCTCCTACCTCTTGGAATACTGATGGGGTCACTTGAGGGCTTTTGAAAACCTCACGTGAAATGAAATCATCCCATGAAACATTCAGAAAACTCAGCTGATGCAAAACAACAATCTTGATCAATGCAAAGTGATAAATGTTGTTGTACTATTGATGAGGAGGTTTTCTTTGCACCAATGTGGTCATTTTCTCAATATTTTTGCATATGAAATAGGGGAGGTTCATCATCCTCACTCTAGTGAAATGCATCAATAATCTAACATGATTAGTGTACAAGCGAGAAAATCTCCCTTCACAGGTGAAGTATTTGATAATGAGCTTCATGAGTGGAGCATATGTGTCCTGTAGCTATCTAAAAGGAAAGACACTTCTGATTTGCTTCTGATAAATAGCCTTGATATAAGGCTCATAATGCTCTTTGTCCACAAGATGTCCTTTGTTCCATTGTTCACCCACATTAGGAATACCTGTTGCTTTAGCTATAGTTTCAGGTGTCAAAGTGAAGATAACACCTGCTAAATTGACCTGGCCATTGTAAAGATGAAGGAAAAATAGCCTAGCAAGCTCATGGTGGTATTTCACCATTTCCACCATCTCACAAAACTGGTAGCAAGATTGATGTTTGAAACATGCTAATGTAAGAGGACAAGCCAATAGCTCTGTGAGTGTAGTGGGCTCCTCCCGGATGTGTTTTCCTCCCTTGTGTGGTTTTATTGGTGCATGAATCTCTTGGGAGGAATCAATCACAGTTTCCTCATCCCTTTCATAAGCTGAATCTATTTCCATATTTGCCACTGTATGGTGTTCAATGATGAGTATGAAGAGATTTTATATCAAGAATAGGTGATTGTTGTTTGATGAATAGGATTGATGAGTGGGACTGTGAATGAGGGATTTTGATGCTGGCTGTAGGGTTTTTAGGGAGTGATAGGGTTTGGGGATGCAAATTAGGGTTTGGGAATGGTGGGAATTTGATAGGGTTTTAGTTTTTTGGGGATAGGGGGGTAGGATGAGTGCAAATGAGAGATGGAAAGGGAAATGAAATTTGGGAAATGTAGTGGAGGGGAATGTGAAAATGATACAGGGGAGCAAAACAATAACAACGACAAAATTGCAAACCCTAGACAATTTTTGTAGTGCATCTGTGAAGCAAACTAGGGTTTGTTTTTTCACCTATTAAAATACAATCAAAGCTAATGAAATCTCTTGTAATGGCACAATGGGAGTTTCCACTTACTTGAGGAATGATGATTGCAAAGTTTTAGAGCTTGAGGAGGTCGATTGAGTGAGATTTAAGCTAGGTAGATTGGTGCATTGTGCTAACACTCAGGTGCGCCGTGCCAGTTGAATCTTCTGTGTAATTTCTGTGCCTAGTGCGCGGCGCCACTACCCAGGTGTGCTGCGCCTAGGAGATTTCAAACTCTTGCTATGATTTTTCTCCCTTTACCTCAAAAACACGATTTTCTCTTGTTCACTCTCTCTTTAGCATGAAAAATGAAATCTTCAATAGAATGGGCACTTTATATACAAGTGAATTTAATTTTTCATTTAAAAAATACCCACTTTCTAATGTTTGCCTTTCACTTTATCCTTTGAAAACCCTGTTTTGCAGTTTAGCTTTCTTTTTTACTTTTGATGGACTAATGCTTTGAATTTTTTGTCTCTTTTGCAGGAGCTGAAGTGCAGGAGTTTGACAAGGTGACCCAGGGCTGAATTTCCGAACTTATTACATATAGGAAAATTAAAATTACATGAAATTTTATACATAAAACATAAAAACTCTGTTTTTCCTCAAAACAGGGTTTTGAGGAAAAATCTATCACTAAGCATGTGATTATTGAAATTTTTGATGCTGAGACCTTATTTGACCTCCTCATGTGCCTGCTGACCATTATTGAGCTTTTATAAGACTATGATGACAAACCCTAGATCTAATGAGACCTAAAACCCTAAAAATGGCTTTTGCAATTGTAAAGATAGAAAATGACTGCAAATGACCTGAATTTGTGAAAATAGGCCAGCAGGTAAAGATCTTGAGGGAAAATTGATAAGGAGCCACTACCATCAGATGATCCATGATCCTAATGGAATGCAGCTGATCAGATGAGACACCTAAGAATGCATGCAACAAGAGAATTTTTATCACTGATGGAGGGATGAAGATACTAGCACTAACACATTCTTTACAAAATTCTATTAAAAAATTGGTTAAACTAGCCCAAAATTGACCCTAAGTACCCTATCCCAATAGGTCCCCAACACAAATATGGTGCCTCGCCCTCGAGTCACTCATCTAGCTTCTTGACTTTTTGGAGGAGCTCATTGAATTATTGCTTTAGTGCATTCAGCCCTGTGGTACTCTGTACTGTAGCCTTCTTCACTTCTTTGACCAACTTTTTAGTAGTTGGTCCCTCTATTGCAAGATGCATTGTCCGATGAGTCTGTGGTAGATATTCTAGCTTCTCCTGAATGGTCTAAGAAATTTGCCTGGCCTATTCTGTCCAAGGTTGAAGCCGAGCCTTTAGAACTGATTCTTTTTGCTATATTTCTTGTTCTTTTGCTTGTATCAGCTTTCCATCCTGTAAGTGCGCGAAGCAATGGACTAGCACCAATGTGCAGGCAGTCGCCCAGATCTCATCATACTTCTGCTAGGCCTCTATGATTTATGTGCTCAACCTTTGTAAGTTGGGGTCCCCTAGAAAGTGTCCCATAATTCCATGGCCTGGTTAAGGAGAAAATCACATCCTTTAACTACAATATCAAAAGTATTCATATGTTCTTTAATGGCTGCATTGCATTGCTCCCTGATCTCTAGCGGAGTCATCAACTGTAACTTCAGCTGTAATTATTCTATCTTCATCTGGAAGTCAAACGTGACTTTCCTATCTCATCTTTTGTTGTGCAGACTATAAAAACCAATTTCTTGATCTTTGTTGTAGCTGCGTCATCGTCTGAAATATTTAACTCTGGGACTGAGTTGTATGCTTGTGTTATTTCTATTTCCAGGCTCTGACTTCGCACTTCCAGTTCTTCCATTTCTTTTAGAGCCTGAACCTTCTTAGAGAACATCTGCTCATTGTTTACCTTAAATTCGTTTATTACTTCCAGTGCACATTTCTCTCTAATTCTAAGCTCGTCTGAGACCCCCCGATGCAGCGCATGGAGAGTCTCAAGTGGTAGCGCGACTAAGTTCACCCCGATTTCCTTGATCATACTCAGTAGAGTGCAGTCTTCCTCTGATAACATGCAGACTGATCCTTTTGGTAAGGATATAACTATGAGGTCCAGAGTCTGTTCCATCTCAGATGCTTTCTCTCTCCCTTGCAATAGGCTCACTTGCACCCTGCTCACTTGCCCTACGCTCACTTGAATCCAGCCTGTTTGGATCTACAGCTCACACAGATCCTTCTGGATGCTCCCTAGCATATTCATATTTTGTTTTTCAAATTACTGCCATAACTCTATTGTGGTGTCTCTTACTTTGTCCCAATCTCATCTAGATCCCCTTCTGTGAGAATCATTGGGTCAATGCATGCTTGCTTATCTGATTGGTGCTTCTTCCTTGGCCTGATAGTTGTCTCCTTACTGTGCTTCTTCAGTGTGAAGGGAGTGCTCTACTCCTCTCCTCCATCTTCACCTTGCTTGAACATTTCTTTCTCCTCAGTATGCTAGGAAGCCGAAGCTTCGACTTTCTATGTGTCGGTGCACTCTGTCTCAGCATGCTCTTTCGCAACACTCTCTTTTTCAATAGCTGCCTTAGCAACAAATTCTTTATTTCTCTGCTTTGCCAATTCTCATGTGGCTTTTTGTGCTACCTCTTTTCACTGATGCATAGTTGTCGTCTGCGCAACAAAGCTTTCCCCTCCCATACTGGTACCTACACCAACATCCGTGGGTTGGTTCCACTCTGCTAGCCAACTCCCTAAAATTTCCTGCACATCCATCTCTGAAACTAAGTATGGCAGCTTGTTCCATAGATGTTTAGGGTCCCTCCTCACCTTGATTGATACATTATGGAAATTAACCTTGAACTTCGCCAAGGCCCTCAACTGCTCGAACAAGGTTGGAGACAACCTTAGCCGTTGACTGATTATTGTGCGGAGGTCCATTTCAACTAATATCTAGAAAATCTTGGATTCCTTGATCCTATTTGGATCCTTTGTCGCCCACAGCGAAGTGAACTTCACTGCCTCTGGTAAATCTTCTACCTGCAGAGGAAAATGGCTATCCTTCAGCAGGCGCCATGCTACTAATAAAATTAGCAACAAGAGCCAGGCATAATCAAAGGGCTTGCTGTCCTCCTGTGCTTTGCGATAGTTTGCAAGGAATTCGTTACATAAATACTGCACCCAATTGTATTGTACTCCCTTCGCGCATTGGGCAACCAATGATACTACTGGTGCTAGAACTTCATCCGTGGGACATTTCCTCACAATCTTCCCTGCTAAGATTTCCTCTGGGTTCTTTCTCGGTGAATGCCTCACTGGTATAGGTTTCTCCTACTTCTCTTTTGCAATCAATTGCTTTGGCCGAGGCTACCACTATGTCGTAGGCACAGGGGGTGCAACTTCCATAAATACAACTTCAGGACCTTCTGCTTGCGAAACTGCAACTTCAGAACTGATTAGAGCAAAAATTTGTGCGAGAATAATCCTCTGGTTAACTTCAAGTAGTGCTATGAAAGTTGGACTGGCAACTAAGTTCTCCAAAACCTTTCGATTCATACAAATAGAACAAGAGGGCTCATACATAGTCGTCAAAATGCAAAGTGTTCTTTGGTGGACCAACATGCCATATTTATAGAGGTTTTCAAATTCAAATCCGACTGTTCCCTCCATTTTCGGATCATAAATGCATCTTTGGCTGCAGATTTCCAAATATTTTCGCCATAAATGACACCTACCCGATCCTTTTAATGAGATTTTTTTCCAATCAAATCATGAATAGTGACTCCAACGGCTACTTTTGGACCCATTTGCGCAGTACCATCCTCTATGGCGCAATGCATCTAGTGCAGCTTTACCCGCCGCACTCCTTTCTTCCATCGCGTAGCATCCCTACTATATTTGTCTCCACTTCGGGAAACATAGTTTATAGTCTCACAATCCCTTGAAGTTGTGTTACAGGGAAAAGTGTCTATTTAGAACTACTCTATCCCACTAAGGTGTGACAACTACCTTAGAAAGAAACAGAGAAAAACTACTTTTGTATTTCCTTTATGAATTATAGATAGAGAGGAATAGAAAGAACCAACCTGTATCTTGCGCTAATCCTTTGATCCAATCCCTCTCTTCTTTGATGGTCTCCAGCTACCTGCTCCCTTGCATTCCCAGCTTTACAAAGTACCTGTAAGATCACAGAAGCAGAGCACTATACAAAGACATGGATCTATATTCATAAACAACTTAGGATCAGATTTAAGTTAACCATTCAAATGTAACTAGCATCAATGATACAAAAGCATGGAGGAGAACTCAAATAGTTTTTATTGATAAACAAGAAAAGATCCAGGAGTAGTTACAACCAGTGGTTCCAACCCAACATCAACCTCCCAGCAAAGAAGCCCCTCTTCACCTCAAACAAAGCATAAATCACCCAACAATTTGATGTTTTGTCTCTAGAAACCAACAACAATTCCTTACAATATGCAAAATTCCAGCCTCTGGATCTCTGGGATGAGGGATCCATATATAGATATGTGTAAGGAGGATGAGTCAGCTTGTGATTTGATTAGTGTCTTCTCTCTGTCAGTTCTTGCTTCCACTTGGAGACTGAGGGCCTCTTACTCATCCTTGGTCGAATTCAGTGAGGCAAGTGTCACAAGAGAAGATTCTGGAAGCTTCCATTGCCTCTCCACCTCGCGGAATGACATTGCCATTTGTCATTTCTCGCCCATCGCACCCTACAGAAGGGAGTTTTGAAATGCAACGCACCCTCACAGTGCATTTGGGTGAGATGCAATGCACCTAGCCAGTGGAGCAACTGCAATGATCCTGTTTTGACCAATTCTGAGCAGTTTCTGGTGGAGAACTTCTGGGAGAAGCTGTAATCAGTTGACCTTGTTCGTTTAGGGGTTAGAACAACACTTTTAGGGACTTAGGAGCCCTTGGTTTATGGACATTTTATGCTTGGAGTTGTAGGGCACAAAAATGTCTATAATAGTTGCCCCCTAAAGTATGAGGCCGTTAACCTTTTGGTGTCGGGTGAAATGCTTTATTATGAGGATCCGAAGTTCTTTCAATGCTGGGAGGAGACCTGTAATAAGATACAATACAATACATTATCTTCATACTATTTTCATGATCTAGCTGAGGCGGGCATTCCCATGCTCAGCTTTATAAATTCATTTTCATGTACATAGGACAGACAATCGTCTGAGTGTAGACTGATGATTCTGATAGAGCCATCATCCTTTTGGTAGGATGATTATCTGTGCTGCAATGCTGTACATTTAATGTCTTTATTTCCCTGAATATATATCGCAGCCCGGATGGATGAAACTAGATCCGGGGTCTTCAATCTCGTCCGATCTTCACTCGAAGTACAAGTCGATCCATTTGAGAAATGTTCTGAAGTCGAACACGGAAAGACATCGCTTGATTACCAATCAATGATGTAAACTGTTAACAAGCGCGAGAGGAATCACCGATAATGATAATGATCCTCAAGGTATTGCAGTACAATTCATGTGGTGTGAATAAAGGACTTGGCGTCGAACACCACGCAAAATCTTTTGGTCGAAGGCCATTGATGTAAACCTGTCGCCGGAAGTGAGAAACTTGCCATTGAGGCATGCAAGCTTCAAAGTACTGAATGGGGTGTTCCTAGATCAACTTCTTGGATAATGAGCTGATGTTGACAAGAAGTGATCTGTCACAGGAGGGCCTTAATGAATCCCACATCAATGACACGGAACGGAGCAAATGATTTTGACGGAGGTGAAAACGATCTGATGATATAAGGTTCAGGGTGGCGGTCATGAAAGAACGGAGTATAATGTATGGTAGTGGGTGAGACACAGGTGACTTCTCTGGATGACTTCTCTTGAACATATCGGTGACACTGATGTGATAGATTGGTAGCATTAGCCCCAAATGTGGATGGTATGGCGTGACCATGGTGATGTGGCCGGTGAATGAAACAACCCAACCCGACTCGGACACGGAGTGGAAGTGTCATGTTCAAGAGCGACTTGCTACCAACAAAGTTTCTTTGAGTTTTCTTCCCAATTTTTTCGCAGTCATTGCTGACCAGTACCTCTTTATTTTTGTCAAGCTTGAGGAGGATAACATATGCTTGTTCTATAATTTGCCCTTCCGGCAAACCCATCGCTATGTTTTAACGAGCCTAGCGATAGTGAAACTCGTTCTCGTCTAAAGACAAGTTTGTCGCTATTAATCTTTTTAACGAGTTTAACGACAAAGATAACTCGGTCCTTTTCAATTTTAGAGAGTTTGAAAAGGAACGTAAAGGTAACTCCCAAATTCCTTTTTCGTCATCTAATCCCTTAAGTCCAAAAAAGTATAAAACAATACAGAAGGGATGAATTTTCGATAGTTTTAACGAGCCGAACAAAACAAGCGCTCGATCTTTTTGTGTAATAATCCCTCAGGTCCAAAAAGATTAAAATCTAGATGAGGGATAGCACTTCCTGTCCCTTTAACAAGCTGGAGAGGCCAATGGCTCGACAATCTTTTCATATTTTACAAGTCAGTTTAAAAGAGCTTAAAGGAGACTCGTCTTTTGAGGAACGAGTGATAAAACGGGTAGCAGCCGATTCAAGGTAAGGTTTGGAATTTTCCAATCACGGCAGTGTCACAAGGATGGCTAGTGAAATCACTCTTTGCAGCTGTTCCTCAAAAATGGGTAAACAATCAAATGGAGGTGAATGATCGGCCAATGAAAAGTGGAGGTGACGGTGCAAACACGACCAAGGCTTTAACGGCTGAAGTACTACATTCACGATGGTTATTTACTGGGGAATAGTTCATTTTTTAACGATCTTAAACACGGGTGGAAACATTTTCTCATGTCTTATGTTTACTTTTTAACGAGCTTGAACTATGTGCTAAAACTGCTTGATTAATCCAGTCTTGTGATAAGAATGTCTCATATAAAAACGACAACTTTTAGAGATTTGCCCCACATCCTTTCTTTATGCAAGTTAGGAAACGACCAATCCTACGAGTTTAAAGGGGTAGAGGTCCTAAAATTTTTAAAAATAAATAGTCGCTCTTCGCTTGCATTCCAAAAGGTTTGCATGCCCCCAGGTATAAAACAGAGTTTCAAGGTTACCCCTTCTTTAGTCCGTTAAAACATTTGTTTTACCGAGAGAGGCCTACCTCTTACAGGTTACCCAAAGATCGTTCTATTCACAGCGCAAACAAAACACTTCTCCGGCGATGTCTACCGAAATAAACAAAGGTGAGTGGCGGTGCTCGCCAACTCACATAACTTTGACAAGAGAATCTTGTTCTAGAATAACCCCCTCTTCCAATCACGGACGGGGGTACAGACTAGTCATATTCTCTCGCGGAAACCTACCCTATACCCGAAGTTTTCCTGCCGAAGCAGACCAGGGTGCATGCCCCCTGGGTTTCAGTCATATCCCTCTGAATTACTCGCGCTCATCGGGAGGATGGACTGGAGATTGAGACATTTCTTGCGTGAAAAGACCATTCAGGGATGGTATATGACTATTTGCTCTGTATGATCCGGGGAATGAAAGCTGGTCCACGAGCTTGACCACTCTTCCTTCGTGCGGAAAACACATTACTCTAAAGAGTGAGGAGACAATTGCTCCCATGCAATAAATATAGTCTCGTCCAAGGAGTAGATTGTAATCCAGGGGTCCTTGAACTACCATTACATTCATGTGAACGATTTTCCCTCTCAATGTTATGGGCACATCGGGAAGGATCCCTAACGGTCGACTGGTTCCTTTATCAAAGCCTGTCGGATTTCTCATCTAAGGCAAAAGCGGTGGCGAACCAAGCGCTTTCCAAGCAGTTGAGGAAAGGATACTCATAGAAGCCCCCTCATCTACGATGGTACCACCCATAACCATTCTATATATTTGAACAATAATTTGGAATGGTACACTAGCTAGTAAACGGGGTCTGCCTAGTTGATTCCAATCAAAGGAGACAACTAGGTTGCTTGGAGGTGGGACCGAATAGACGGCCGGGTACAACTCTGACGAACTTCCTTCCTGCGTTAAAGGAACGGGTAAATTGCCCCCATGTTCATTTGAGTCTGTGCTTATGAAAAGAATTTGGACGGTGTCATCCTTGTTCTCTTCAGTGATTGTATCATTTGAAGATGGAACCTCTGAAGGCAAGACCAGGTCAACTGCCACCTCGACCTTTTGACTTTTTTCTGGTATGGATTTAGATGGTTCATCTTCAATGACAGATGCTTCGGCCGACCACCTGAGCGGGTCAGCCGGATTTTCAACTAGTGACAAACTCGGGAAGAGTTTTTTATATCTAGGAGGAAGTCGTAACGGTGAAACCGGACGATCATCCAAAACTCTTTTAGCTTCGTCTAAGAAGGGACAACGATGGACGGCATGATCGCCTTCACACAGTTTACAAGGAAATTTACATTTTCCTTTTTGTCCTGGGGCTTCACTTTCACTAGTTGACGGTGTGTTTTCAACATGATCATCAGAGGTTGACGACACCGGGTTGTGCAAACGAGGAGACCAGTCCCTTAAGATCCGAGGGATGTAGGGACAATCTCTGTGAAAGTGGTCTCCTTTGCAAATGACACATGGCGATTTAGGCCTGGTTGGTGCAGTGTGTGGATTTTCGTTAGATGACACTCGTTTGCCCCCATTCTCTTTTGGCTCCTTCTTCTTCTTCTCTTTCTTCTTCTTTTCCTTCTTCTCCTTAGGAACTTGACTTTTGGCTTTACCAGCCCCATCAAGCGAAGAGGAAGGAGGAGAGGAAGAATTAGAGGAAGTAGAAGGTTGGTGGGTAACTATGGACTCGTCTAATTGCTGATTCGATTGTTCAGGAATAATGGTGTTCTGAACGACAGAGGTTGAGAAGAGCCATACAAGCAAACTAATTGTTAGTCCTGGAAGCGACAATGTGGCCATATGGGGTGCACCAACATCGCCCCAAGAGGAGAAGGGACTAGGATTTCCTCCAAGGGGAATTCCTTGGTTGGTTGACTCCATTTTCTCTAGGAATTTACAGGGTAAGTTCCTCAGAAAGAATACCAAAAGGACACCGCTCACAACCAGATCTCAAATCAATACACCAGTATTTTTGACGTGGTTAAAACCCTCAAAGTGCAAGGAGGGAAACAGTCCACGACCTGTCCCAACGTGGGTACTACAGGCAATTTATTAATCAAAGAATGAAAATTTACATAAGCTTCTCTCATGCACGGATTACCCGAACAATGACCCTCCATGCGCTTTAAATAGAACTCATGGACCAATTGGGTGTCAAGCCACGGATCAAGTGTCGGTAATACCGAGGTGAGAGTGAACCGTCGGATCACTACATATCGTGACCGTTAGATTGTAAGTTACAAAATGTACAACGGTAAAGAAACACACTTTACCTAACTCTAACCTAACTCTATACTAGACCAAGTTGAACTTAACTATATCCTATGTGTCGGAATATCCTAACAAGATCAACGTAGGAAAGGGGTAATGAATATTCCGTTTAAAATAAATTTTTAGACGCTTTGACACAACTTGTTTTTTCAGGTTTTAAGAGTCGAGAAAAAACAAAAGATGACTCTAGTCTCCTTCGATTTTTAATGAGCCTGAAGTGACAAGTGCTTAGATGGACCTTTTCCGTTAAGGAGTCTGATAAGGAACGAAAGGGACTTCTCTAGAGATCTAGGTACAGGGAGTACCAAACCAATCGCAAAACTGCAGAATACTTTTTACGGTACGACAGTCAATCTTCCCGAATGCTGTGTTCAGTGCATTGCGATCGATAGGGCGGCAGACACGGCTTCCTAAGGATAAAGGATTTAAGCCTATAGGGGTCTCCCAAAATATACTCGAGGGTACGTGGGAGCACAAGTCCGTACTGGCAGTTATCGTCTCAAAGTGGAGGAATCACCCAACCATCAGTGAGGACAACAGTTACCAGGATTTACGACGCCGGAATACGTCTCTAGCCTAGACCTCTAAATGTTGTGCGTTAAGTTCCAAAGCGTTGTTAGATTCATTGAATTTATTTTAAGTTGATCTTGTTTATGAAGTTTGCCTTTCGGGTTCACCATGAGATGTAGATGTAATTCCTAAAATGCAATCTAAAGATGATAAACAAACTTTTATCTCTTTTGTGCAATGAAAATCCTAGCTACTAAGGGAAAAGAAAGACATAATCTTTTCACAAAGAGCAAAGAGCACACTGTAAATGCACTTTCCTAAATCAAGCCAAACAGACTGTCTATATGCAAATGCACATGCATGTATTTGTTTTTGACTTTCTTAGTATTGATGCTAAAAAGAAAGTTGATGTACAAATCTGAATTTCTTTTCAAGCGACAAATATAAACAAGCTCTTTTTCGAAATCAAAACAGAGATGATTACGACACCTTACGATTTTGAAACGAACACTTGTTCTTGACACTGGAAAATTACAAATTCAGACCAAAGGCAATAGTAACAGGATAATCGACCATAAACAACAATCAAACTTTCTCCTATGATCGAAATTGACACTTGCGACAGATTCAAATCAAAGGACGACAGTACGACTATGCTACTTTTGCAAAGGAAAACTGTAAACGACTCAACAAACACACAAAAACATCTACAGTTCTTTTGTACAAAGGAGGCGGAATAACAACAAGGAAAAGAGGTTTCAAACAGCCATATACTGATCACAGGCAGCAAAATTCAGGGATAGAACTGAAAAGAATGAAGCACAGGAACCACAGCTGCACAGAGCTAGTTTGATTAGCGCACCTGTAACACAGAGAATCTGAAATGCAGCGCAGGTTGCCCCTTTGGGAAGTGCGTCGAAATTCAGGATCTCTGAACAGTACCTGCGCTGGGCCAGAAACGAGACTCTGTCCGGGTTCCGGGTCACAGTTTGCAGTTCAGCCCTTGGTTTTTGGCCGAGTAAAAAGCAATGAGTAATGCAACAATCAGGGGTAGATCTAAGGAGGATCTAAGAGATATCACAAGGGCAATCAGATAGTTTGTGAATCAGCTATTTGAATCATAGACAGATCCAGTGAATGGATTGAAGCAGCAGTTATCTACTTTTCATTTGTTATGGCAAATGCAGTTCGAAAGCTACTTATAAGTTTATGAAACAAACAACAAAGAACGATACACAAACAAACTAATTAGACATTCCCTAGTATGGTCGCCATTTTGTTACAGGGAAAAGTGTCTATTTAGAACTACTCTATCCCACTAAGGTGTGATAGCTACCTTAGAAACAAACAGAGAAAAACTACTTTTGTCTTTCCTTTATGAATTATAGATAGAGAGGAATAGAAAGAACCAACCTGTATCTTGCGCTAATCCTTTGATCCAATCCCTCTCTTCTTTGATGGTCTCCAGCTACCTGCTCCCTTGCATGCCCAGCTTTACAAAGTACCTGTAAGATCATAGAAGCAGAGCACTATACAAAGACATGGATCTATATTCATAAACAACTTAGGATCAAATTTAAGTTAACCATACAAATGTAACTAGCATCAATGATACAAAGGCATGGAGGAGAACTCAAATAGTTTTTATTGATAAACAAGAAAAGATCTAGGAGGAGTTACAACCAGTGGTTCCGACCCAGCATCAACCTCCCAGCAAAGAAGCCCCTCATCACCTCAAACAAAGCATAAATCACCCAACAATCTGATGTTTTGTCTCTAGAAACCAACAACAATTCCTTACAATATGCAAAATTCCAGCCTCTGGATCTCTGGGATGAGGGATCCATATATAGATATGTGTAAGGAGGATGAGTCAGCTTGTGATTTGATTAGTGTCTTCTCTTTGTCAGTTCTTGCTTCCACTTGGAGACTGAGGGCCTCTTACTCATCCTTGGTCGAATTCAGTGAGGCAAGTGTCACAGGAGAAGATTCAGGAAGCTTCCATTGCCTCTCCACCTCCCGGAATGACACCGCCATTTGTCATTTCTCGCCCATCGCACCCTACAGAAGGGAGTTTTGAAATGAAATGCACCCTCACAGTGCATTTGGGTGAGATGCAACGCACCTAGCCAGTGGAGCAGCTGCAATGATCCTGTTTTGACCAATTCTGAGTAGTTTCTAGTGGAGAACTTCTGGGAGAAGTTGTAATCTGTTGACCTTGTTCGTTTAGGGGTTAGAACAACACTTTTAGGGACTTAGGAGCCCTTGGTTTATGGACATTTCATGCTTGGAGTTGTAGGGCACAAAAATGTCTATAACAAGTTGCCTGGATTAACAATACTATTTTGCTACCATGTAGTCATTTCACAGGGGCAAGATACCATATATAAAGCTTCAACCTGCTCCCATTCACTCTTCCAGGGAATGGCTCCCTATTCAGCTTTACGAGCTAAATTGTGTCATCATTTATGATCTCCTTAACAACATATGGCCCTAAAAGTGCATTTGAAATTTTCTTAGAAATTTTGTGAACTTGCCGTCATATAGCAACACTAAATCATCCACCTTTAAAGTGTGTAGCTTAATATGCCTATCATGCCATGCTTTCTCGCGCTCCTTTTGTACTTGTTGGTGAAATCCTGCAAGAAATCGGTCCTCTTATAACTCCATCAGCAGCGTGAGCCATTCCTCCAAGGTCTCATGATCCACTATCTCTGTCAAATTTTCAATGCGTAGACTTGGCACAATATACTCCATAGGCATCACTGCTTCAATCCCATAAACCAACCTAAACGATGTTTGGCCTGTCAACTTTTTGCAGGTCATCCTCTATGCCCATAGTATTGCTGGTACATGCATATCAAAGCCATTCCTCTGCACATTGTGGACCTTTGTCAATGCATTCTCCAAGATCTTGTTAAACGCTTCTACCATGCCATTCTCCTGTGGGTGATAGGGTGTGCTATTTTGATGATACACCTGGAATTCTTCAAGCAACGAATTGATCATTTCATTCAAGAAATGTGTACACCTATCACTCATTAATATCTTAGGGCGTCTAAACCGTGTTAATACATATTCAAATAAAAACTTCGCAGTGGTGGTAGCTGTATAATCCTTCATTAGTTGTGCTTCCACCCATCTCGTTAAATACTCTATTGCAGTAATGATATACCGCGCACCCATATTTTTTCTTGGTGGTTGTTTTGGACCTATGAAATCAATAGCCCATTTATCAAATGCCTAAAATGAAACATGTTAGAGCCTAAATCTACCTCAGGCTGAGAAAGGTAGAATCCAGGGTCAACATTAGACCATGCTTAACCTGGTAGCTAGCCCTACTAGGTCGGGAGAGGGCTCTCTCCTGGTCAATCTCAACAAAATATGATCTCTAAAGGCTTGAGATGACTGATATAACTACTGATCTTAGGCTAGGTATAAGTACAAAGAGTTTGATTGAATAAAATGATGTTTTTTTGGCTCTAATGAAAGGCATATCTTGGGTGCAGGGAATGAGGCTCAGTCTTGCAGAGATCTCAATGGGGCAAGGTAGGAAACTAATTTTGGCACTTAAAATCGAATGAGATGGAGGGATTAGATAGGTGAGGAGTTGAAGAGGGCAAGAGGAGCCATGGATCCTCTCCAAACAGCTGAAAACATCAAGAAACTAAAGCAAACCTCAAGTAGAGCACTGCAATTTCAATGGATTCTACTTTCACTCTTGTTTGATTTAGTTAGGAAGAAACAAGATAGATAATGTCATACATAACACATAAGTAAATTCAAAATTACAAAGAAAAACATTGTACTAAGACAATATGCCACATGGATCCCAAAGGGTGCTGCAAACCATTGTTTCAATTCCTTAGCCAAAATGCTGATATGGGTGTACAATGAAGCTCCTTGCTGTCTCAAGAGTCCAACCTTGCTAATGACTGGAAGATCACAAGATATAGACAAACCATAACTCATCCTAGCCTCTAGGGGTCTACCTCATAAGTTTAGGAGTTGTTTCAACTAATTCTAAACTGAGAACTAGAAATTAGGCAGTGGAACAACTTGCCTTTAGAAACTAGGGAACTGATTCATTCAGTTTCAAAAAACTTTTTAACAGATGAATCTACCTCTATAAGTGAAAATTTAACATATTTACATCATGATACATAAATGTACATTAAATTACATCACAAATTTGACACTAAGAAGGTGAAAAAGTCAAACTGGCAAAAGCTAGGTGAAAAACAGAGTATACTTGGTCAAACTAACAAAATTTTCCCTATGCGCCGCACCTGATTTCTCTATGCATAGTTCCTGTTTGGAGACACTTTTTAAGGCCTTCCTGGTGTCCAAATTCACCCCCAGTGTGCTTTTTGGAAATTTCTACCTCTCTACTTTCCAACCCAAGTGGAATTTTTCAATTTGGCCTCCATTTACCCCTCCAAAATTTAGTTATCCCAACACTGCTTGCTGTGTGTCAAAATAGGGGCAGTAAGGTCATTTTTTGAGTGTTTTTGACCTTTTTGAGGGCTCAAAACCTATCCAAATTTCTTGGCCATTGGTAGGCAAGCATATTTTTCCATGCCAAATCCAAAAATGTTGATTTTTTGTCATTTGGAGGCTCCCATCAAAAGCGAGTGCCAGGTGGCACACACATAGAGCAAAAATTCCTATTTTTTGAGCAAAAAATTCCAAAAATGCAAAAAGTGCCCCAAATTTTTTGGAATTTGGGCTGAGTCTTCTCCATCAAGCATTGTGTTGGGCCAAGGAAGCCTCAGCCAATATCTGAAGTCTATCATGCTCCTTTCGCCTCTTTGATGCCCTTTTCAATTTTGCCTTTAAGCTCCTGATTCTCACCTTGCAGACTTTGTTTCTCGCCATGTAATGATATGCCATATGTCTCAACAATGTCTTCTCCTTGTTGGCCTTCTCCAACAACCTCTCTAAGTGGATATTGGCTCTTTCAAGCCATGACTCCCGATCGGCATTGATCTCTTGCTCAAGTGAAGTGAGCTCCACCCTCCTCCTTTGGGCAGCTTGGCGATTCTCCTGAATGTTTTGCAACTCCATAATCGCTTGCTGATTTTCAAGTTGCTTATTTCTTTTCTCCAGGTACTTTATTATCCATTTAGCCCTCTCCAAGTTTAGGGACAAGGCATTGATGTCTACCTGTTGCTCTTGGATGATTTCTTTGAGATTTTTGCTTTGCAGGCCCACATTGATATTATTACCCTCAATGAGAATGAAATCAGTCTCCTGCTCACCTGACGTTGAAAACAAGACCCCTTCCACCCCGGGTGGAGATAGTACTCATTTTGCTGTTGCTGCAACTTAGCAAGTGAAGTGGGCTCCTCTCATATATGTTTGCCACCCTTGTGGGGTCTCCTGGGTGCATGCATTTCTGTAGGAGAGTCACTGTGTGTCTCTTCATCTCGGTCATATGAAGGATCAGATTCCATGTTTGCCAAATGTTTGTGTTGTCTTAGATGAGTATGAAGAGATTTTAGGTGTCTTTGATCTTTTGCTACCAAGTGTATGAAAATATATGAGGGACTATGAAGGGAGAGGGTAAGAGGGGTTTGGGAATGTTGCTGACTGGAATTGAGGGAATAGAAGGGTTTTAGGGACAGTTTTTAGGCTATGGGATAGCAATTAGGGTTTGGGGATTTTGCAGCTAGGGTTTAGGATAATGGGAATTGGGGATAGGGGTGAATGAATTTAGGGATATGGGGGACAGTAAAATGGGTTAATGAAACTAGAAAATAAGTGAGGGAATAAAAGGTGAGGGAGTGACGGCAACAAAAACAAATTTACAAACCCTAAGTAATCATGTTTTGAACAAAAATTGCAAGGAGTTAGGGTTTTGAAGTTTTTTTACTAAATCAACATAAAAATCTAGAGACACACATTCATTGGCATTAGAAGAACATTTGACTTACTTGGACAGGTGGCAACGAAGAAAATTTGGCAATTGGATGAGTTTCGTGGGTGAAATTCGGCTTGCAGCTCTATGCACTGTGCCACAAACCCAACGTGCTACGCCTGCACTATGCGCCAAGCCAGTGACCCAATGCATCGCACCTTTTGCAGGAGAATTTTGGAGGCCTTCCCGGTGTCAAAATTGGGACTAGGATAGCCTGTTGGAAATATTATTGAGTCTAGTTTCCAACCCAACTGGAATGTTTCAATTTGGAGTTCATTTTCCCTGTCAAAAGTCAAATCTCCCAAGATTGGTCAAAATGTGCAAAATGAGGCTGCCTAAAGGCAGAGTGCTGTTGCAGTCAACTTTTGAAGGTCTTTGTCAACCCAAAATTGAGCTCATGATAGCTCATTCGAAATATCTTTGTGTCTAGTTATCATTTGACTCATCAAATAGGTCATTTGGCCAACCAAGCTAGGAGAAATCTTGATTTTCCCAAGGTCACTTCAGAGGTGCATCAATTCTCCTGAGGCAACTGTATTTTTGACGGTTCTCTAAAACCGTGACACCTGTGTAAACGTTGAAGGAGGTTTTTCTTCTTTGGCCTATTTTGGACATAAACCTCTCTCAAGTTTCCAAAATTCATCTTTTCTTGCTCAGAAACATCATTGGAGTAAAACCTATCCTGATGTGTGGAACAGGGGATTTGTCGAAATGAAGTAAAATGAAGGGGATAAGGGGATTCTAAATTCTTGAGAAAAATTTTGGAAGTAGGGAGGGATGTTATGAAGTAGGGAAAAGTGGAATTTCAAAGATTTAGTGAGGGGAACGGGTCCAAAAGGGCAAAGCATAGGCCTAGCCTAGAAAATTGTTAAGTTGTAGCAAGAAACTAGGGTTTGTGTGAAAATTAGGAATTTGAGGGATATCAGTGATGGGAAGTGTTTAGGTACATTAAGGATAGGGGAAGGTGTATGAACATCAAGATACAATTTTGCTGATTATTTGACCATCCAAGAGAAATTACCTTAGAAACCCTAGGAGAGGATAATGAACCTTACGTAGGCATAACTAAAGCATGAACAAGGTGTGAAATGACCTATTGGAACCTGCATGATGATGACAAAACTCTGAATGATGGTACACTCAGCTGAATGGTGACATGGACCAACATTTGGACAACTTTGAAAGGAGTGAAAGAAAACCCTAGACTTAATACGCTTGAAGACTCACTGAAATGACAAAATTGGACCTTGACACCTTAAAATTACTTTGCAAGAGCATGTTTGATCACTGGAGGAAGGATGCAAAGACTGACACTAACATTGGCTCCAATGGGGATGGTAGCTCCTTGGAGGTGCCAAGAATGACAGATCTTTGGGAGAGCAGACAAGTGCTTTCATCCATTGGGCAATGGAGTCAAAAACTAAAGCTGAAATGCATGACTGAAAACTGACGACTTGATGACACAAACTGACTCTCACTCAACTAAAAACTAACTCGATACTTAAACACAACTGAAAAACTGGAAATGATGCTCAAAGTAGAGCTTATTTATCAAAACCTACTCTAACAGTTTCATTCATCACCTGATCAAGTGAAATGAAACAACCAGTGCAACCAAGTAAGCATTCTGGCTGCTGTTTGAATTCTCCATAAGTATGTGCAACAAGAGAGAACTACTGAAAGGCAACTCCCATGAAAACTTGTGAATAGATCCGTTGAATAATATGGATTCTCTATCCACCTCCAAAAACACTGCATAAGGATCTCAAAATTCATGCACACTGGGACATAGCTCATCCAATGGATTACTTCTCTTCTCCTCATACCATGAATGCAAACTTTCATCTAAGCTTTGTGACGAGACTCCTACTGAAAGTGACAAAGAAACCGGCCGGCAGATCAAGTTTGTATCAATACTTTTGTCAAGCTCACAGATAGGAGAAGGACTTTGATTACAGACATTATCCAACACATCATCTATTGGATTGTGAAAAACATGAAGAGACTGTTGCAACCCATTTTCTATTCGCTCTAATGAGATTGCACGATTTCCTACAGGCTGCTCATTTGAAGAGATACTATGCAATTTACCCTTCAAAAACTGAAATGATTCAAAACAAAATGGTATGGAATCATATTGCATCATTTGATCATATGTTCCAGCTTCCAAGTCTTCATCTACAACTTGACAATCAATGGGATTCGGGGGCTGCAATGTTGGATATGAAAAGTCTTGAACAAGGTTTTCATTGTCCTCAAGATGATCCAGGTTTTCATTGTCCTCAAGATGATCCAGATCAAAACTTGTCGACAATTGATTTCTGATTGCATGAAGGTTGTCTCTAATGAACTGAAACGAATTAAAAAAAAAAGGCAAAGATCCTTCAGTTACTTCAAAAATTTTTGTACTTTCCTCGTCATTTCCATAGCTGATATGTGATGGCTGAACATTGTATTCGAGCTACTGAAAGTGAACTTCTTCCTCCCACAAACTAGCTGCTGGTTTGTCTATAATATTAGCTTCTGTTTGGAGAACATAATCATCATCATACTGATCAAACTGAGGAAAATCATCAGTATAAAACACATCATCAAGCATACATGTCATATCAATAGATCTCTCTTCTCCAAGATGATCTACAAAACAATCATTATCAGATCTATGACAACTGCGATAAGAAAGAAAATGTTTTGGATCAGCAACTTGTTCCTCTTCAATCAGCGAGTGATGGTCTTGAACATAATACTCATTTCTTGTGGTGATCCTTTGCATCATCTCTTCCACTACACTTACCAAAATGTCAAGCTTTACCTCTAGAGATGTCGATTCCTTTGGATCTATGTTTTCATCTCTTCTTCCTTCAGCTTTGCCCTTCGGATCAGCAGATGAGCCTCTACATCTACTGCATTGTTCTGCATCTCTTCGAGTGTTACAAGATTCCTTTCTCTTAGCTGAAACTCCATTTCCGGATCAAAGGCACCCGGGTAGTGCAAGAGCAGATCTAGGAGGAGGTCTTATATTAACCGGCATCGAAAACTAGACTTGATTAAATCTGACAGAAAACTATTGTACTGTCTCCCGTGGTAGTCTTTTCAGCTGGTTATACTCTTCTATAATCAAGAAAGGGTTTTGTTTGACCACCCACCTGTCGAGGAAAACTTTGATGAACTAATGGAAATCTGAGATGCTCGCATCAGGGAGGGTTTTGAACCAACCCTTGACTTTTCCTTGCAGAGAAAGAGCAAAAAGCCTAATACTTACATCTTCTTCTTCAACTTCAAAAAGGTCAAGAAAGGACTCAAAATTCAATACATGTTTCTCAGCAGTGATATTGTCACATTCACCATCAAATCTTGGTAAATATAGATCATTATTTTTAGGGAAAGCATGGGATATAGGAGGTAAAATCAGAGGCTTGTACCGATATGGAATTTTACGAGGTGTAGGAGTATATACAGAAGCTGTAGAATTAGTCTTGGTCTCTTTAAGCTCATCAGTTTGAAGATGGTCATCACAAGATTCAGAAAAAGGGTCTTGATCAAGCTCAAAGGCATGCAAATCTTTGGTATTCACAATCTTCAAAGGGAAGGAATCAAATGCAGGCCGAGGATCTTTTCTCAAATACAATATACTTTGCAAAGCCTTCTTGACATTCTCGGGAAAAGAGAAGAAATAATTTATGACAAAGAACAAAATGTCTTGGATGAAATTCCAACTTGAATACCTGATCTTTCCATATTGTCCTTTCATGTTTCTACTGGTCGGGTTCATCCTCCAGTGGAGTCTTTGGATCTGATCTCGAAAATGATTTGGAATCGCCAGGTGAATGATTTCAGCCTTTCCGGTGTCTAATCGTTGTCCACCATCAACAATCAGATCTGAACTTGATACATGTACTGGGGCAATTTGCAAGTCAGATGTTCAGCTTATAAGACTAGACCGGAGATTGACTGAAGCAACTTTTATCTACTTATGCACTCGCAAAGTAATGTGCAGTTCAAAGGCTTCCTGGCATACCTTCAGGCTTCGTCTGTAGTTTAGAAAGCAAGAACACTAACAAACAAATAAGCTTTCTTCCCCAGTATGGTCGCCACTATTTTAGATCCTAAATCTACCTTAGGCTGAGAAAGGTAGGATCCAGGGCCAACATCAAACCATGCTTAACCTGGTAGCTAGCCCTACTAGGTCGTGAGAGGGCTCTCTCCTGGTCAATCTCAACAAACTATAATCACTAAAGGCTTGAGATGACTGATATAACTACTGATCTTAGGCTAGGTATAAGTGCAAAGAGTTTTATTGAATAAAATGATGTTTCGTTGGCTCTAATGAAAAGGCAGATCTTGGGTGTAGGGAATGAGGCTCAGTCTTGCAGAGATCTCAATGGGGCAATGTAGGCAACTGATTTTGGCACTTCAAATTGAATGATATGGAGGGATTATATAGGTGAGGAGTTGAATAGGGCAATAGGAGCCATGGATCCTCTCCAAACAGCTGAAAACATCAAGAAACTAAAACAAACCTCAAGTAGAGCATTGCAATTTCAATGGATTCTACTTTCACTCTTGTTTGATTTAGTTAGGAAGAAAGAAGATAGATAATTTCATACATAACACATAAGTAAATTCACAATTACAAAGAAAAGAACTGTACCAAAACAAAATTCCACAGGGATCCCAAAGAGTGCTGCAAACCCTGGTTTCAATTCCTTAGCCAAAATGCTGATATGGGTGTACAATGAAGCTTCTTGCTTTCTCAAGAGTCCAACCCTACTAATGACTGAAAGATCACAAGATATAGACAAACCATAACTCATACTAGCCCCTAGGGGTCGATCTCACAAGTTTAGGGGCTATTTCAAGTAATTCTAAACTGAGAACTAGAAATCAGGCAGTGGAACAACTTGCCTCTAGAAACTAGGGAACTGATTCATTCAGTTTCGAACAACTTTTTAACAGATGAATCTACCTCTATAAGTAAAATTTTGACATATTTACATCATGATCCATCAATTTACATTAAATTACATCAAAAATTTGACATTAAGAAGGTGAAAAAGTCAAACTGGAAAAAGCTAGGTGAAAAACAGAGTATACTTGGTCAAACTGACAAAATTTTCCCTATGCGCCACGCCTGATTTCTCTATGCATAGTGCCTATTTGGAGCCACTTTTGAAGGCCTTCCTGGTGTCAAAATTCACTCTACGTGTAATTGTTGGAAAGTTATACCTGTTTAATTTCTAACCCAAGTGGAATTTTTCAGTTTGGCCTCCGTTTGCCCCTCCAAAATTCAGTTCTCCCAACACTGCTTCCTATGTGTCAAATAAGGGGCAGTAAGGTCGTTTTTTGAGTGTTTTTGACTTTTTTGAGGGCTCAAAACCTGTCCAAATTTCTTGGACATTGGTAGGCAAGCACATTTTTCCATGCCAAATCCAAAAATGTTGATTTTTTGTCATTTGGAGGCTCCCATCAAAAGCGAGTGCCAGGTGGCACGCACATAGAGCAAAAATTCTTGTTTTTTGAGCAAAAAATTCCAAAAATGCAAAAGGTGCCCCAAATTTTTTGGAATTTGGGCTGAGTCTTTTCCATCAAGCATTTTGTTGGGCCAAGGAAGCCTCAGCCAATATCTAAATTCTGTCATGCTCCTTTCGCCTCTTTGATGCCCTTTTCAATTTTTCCTTTAAGCTCTTGATTCTCGCCTTGCAGACTTTGTTTCTCGCCATGTAATGATATGCCATATGTCTCAACAATGTCTTCTCCTTGTTGGCCTTCTCCAACAACCTCTCTAAGTGGATATTGGCTCTTTCAAGCCATGACTCCTGATCGACATTGATTTCTTGCTCAAGTGAAGTGAGCTCCACCCTCCTCCTTTGGGCAGCATGGTGATTGTCCCGAATGTTTTGCAACTCCATAATCGCTTGCTGATTTTCAAGTTGCTTATTTCTTTGCTCCATGTACTTTATTATCCATTTAGGCCTCTCCAAGTTGAGGGACAATGCATTGATGTCTGCATGCTGCTCTTGGATGATTTCTTTGAGATTTGTGCTTTGCGGGCCCACAACGGTATCATCACCCTCAACGAGAATGAAATCAGTCTCCTGCTCACCTGATGGTGAAAACGAGACCCTTTCCACCCTAGGTGGAGATAGTACTCGTTTTACTGCTACTGCAACTTGGCAAGTGAAGTGGGCTCCTCTCGTATATGTTTTCCACCCTTGTGGGGTCTCTTGGGTGCATGCATTTCTGTAGGAGAGTAACTGTGTGTCTCTTCATCTTGGTCATATGAAGATCAGATTCCATGTTTTCCAAATGTTTGTGTTGTCTTAGATGAGTATGAAGAGATTTTATGTGTCTTTGATCTTTTGCTACCAAGCGTATGAAAATATATGAGGGACTATGAAGGGAGAGGGTAAGAGGGGTTTGGGATGTTGCTGACTAGAATTGAGAGAATAGAAGGGTTTTAGGGACAGTTTTTAGGCTATGGGATAGCATTTCAGGTTTGGGGATTTTGTAGCTAGGGTTTAGGATAATGGGAATTGAGGATAGGGGTGAATGAATTTAGGGACATGGAGGACAGTAAAATGGGTTAATGAAACTAGAAAAGAAGTGAGGGAATAAAAGGTGAGGGAGTGATGGCAACAAAAACAAATTTACAAACCCTAAGCAATCATGTTTTGAACAAAAATTGCAAGGAGGTAGGGTTTTGAATTTTTTTTACTAAATCATCATAAACATCTAGAGACACACATTCATTGGCATTAGAAGAACGTTTGACTTACTTGGACAGGTGGCAACTGAGCAAAATTTTCAATTGGATGAGTTTCATGGGTGAAATTAGGCTTGCAGCTCTATGTGCCATGCCACAAACCCAATGCACCGTGCCTGCTCCATGTGCTGTGCCAGTGTATTTTTTGCACTATGGAGGGCGGCCCAATGCGCTGCGCCAGCTCTATGCACCGCGCCAGTGACCCAATGTGTCGCACTTTTTGCAGGTGACTTTTGGAATTCCTTCTTGGTGTCCAGATTGGTCACAAGATAACTTTTTGGAAAGCTTATTAAGACTACTTTCCAACCCAACTAGTATTTTTCAATTTGGAGTTCATTTGCCCTGTCAAAAATCAAATCTCCCAAGACTAGTCAAAATGTGCAAAACGAGGCTGCCTAAAGGTAGAGTGCTGTTGCAGTCAACTTTTGGAGGTCTTCCTCAACCCCAAATGGAGCTCATGATAGCTCATTGGAAATCTCTTTGTGTCTAGTTATCATTTGACTCATCAAGCTAGTCATTTGGCCAACCAAGCTATGAGAAATCTTGATTTTCCCAAGGTCACTTCAGAGGTGCATCAATTCTCCTAAGGCAACTGTATTTTTGACATTTCTCTAATTCCATGACACCTGTGTAAAAAGTGAAGGAGGTTTTTCTTCTTTGGCCTATTGTCGACAAAAAACACTCTCAGGTTTCCAAAATTCATCTTTTCTAGCTAAGAAACATCATTGGAGTAAAACCTATCCTGATTTGTGGAACAAGGGATTTGTCAAAATGAAGTGAAATGAAGGGGATAAGGGGCTTCTAAATTCTTGAGAAAATTTTTGGAAGTAGGGAGAGATGTTATGAAGTAGGGGAAAGTGTAATTTCAAATATTGAGTGAGGGGAAGGGGTCCAAAAGGGAAAAACACAGGCCTAGCCTAGAAAATTGTCAAGTTGTAGCAAGAAATTAGGGTTTGTGTGAAAATGAGGAATTTGAGGGATATCAGTAATGGGAAGTGTTTAATAAGGTAAATTAAGGATAGGGGAAGGTGTATGAACATCAGGATACAATTTTTCTGATGATTTGACCATCTAAGAGAAGTTACCTTCAAAACCCTAGAAGAGGAAAATGAACCTTACCTAGGCACAAATGAAGCATGAACAAGGTGTAAAATGACCCATTGGAACCTGACATGATGATGACAATCCTGTGAATGATGGTACACTCAGCTGAATGGTGACATGGACCAACATTTGGACAACTTTGAAAGTAGTGAAAGCAAACCCTAGACCTAATACCTAGTGACCAAATTTTTCTTGAAGACTCACTGAAATGACAAAATTTGACCTTGACACCTTAAAATTGCTTTGCAAGAGCATGTTTGATTACTGGAGGAAGGCTGCAAAGACTGAACCTAACAAAACCAAAGGGTTTAAAGGAAATTTGTCTCTTAGCAAAGGATTTCTCGTCCTTTGGCAAGCATTGCAAACCATGCAGTATGCCTTAGAATCCTTATGTAATGTCGGCCACCATAACCCTACACGCAAAATATTTTGCATGGTCGCTTCTCCTGGGTAGTGTCCTCCTGCCACTCCTCCATGTGCTTCGGCAAGGATGCTAGTGTGCTCAAACTCTGGAACATATCTTCACAGTATTCATCTGATCCCATCTTGTACAAGTGACCTAAAATCACTGTCACATGGAATAAGTTGATCTTGCAGACAAGATAGACCTTCCTAGAATCTAAAGAAGACCTAATGACAAGAAAACCAACCAGACACTATCTTTCTCTAAATATGCTTTTATAAACAATGGGAAACAAGTGTTTTTAGGGCCTACCTTAGGTCCAACGCAAGCTTGTGGATGCCCTCGCTCCTTCGATCCAAATGAGCTCCTTTTCTCGAATCTGCAAACACAAACAAGGCAAACAAATTAAGTAGCACCTGAAAAGCAAATTGCATAAAACGCATTTAACATGAAATTCAAGGAGTTCATGAAACAAATAACATGAGATACTTGTTGAGAAAAATGAGTTTGATTGTATTAATTCAAAAGAAGAAGAACTTTACAACCTTTGCCTTGACGCTGTACAAGCTCCTCCCAGGGTCCAGCAAGAAGTCTCCTCTACTTTGACAAGTTTCACTCACTCCCCAATGAAGACAGAAAGGTATGTGATCTCTCCTCTTAAGCTCAACTAGGAAGTCTTGATTTCACCAACATTTACCCTAAAAAATGTTCAGCTTCTAACCTCTCTAGCAACCAGCCCAATGCCTGTATTTATAGTGCAATGGAGGGAGGTTACTAGGTCCTCCTTCAAAGGGATAAAGCCCTCCTTCAAAGGGATAGCTCCTCTCATCAAGGGATTAGCTCCTTCTCTTTTGGGATGCATGAACCACCTCAGAGCGAACAATCCACGTCAAAATTCCTTCTAGAAACCTCTAGAATTAACCCAAAGTGAGTTTTTTAAGATAAAACTTGCGCCTTTTGACTTTCACAGGGGTCCGCACCTACACCGTTAGGGACAGAGTGGGCAGGTCCGCAGTTTTTGTACACAGAAGGTGCGAGACCGCAGGTGGCAGTGAGAGAAAGTGTGGAACCAGAGTTACATTGATTTTTAATGTCTTTCTCCCATTTCCAAAGCTTGATTTGAAGAGCTGAGGTCTGAGACTTGCTTAGGAGGACAGTACAAGTGATGATAGACCCATAATGACTGCAAATAATCATGGTGACGATATTTTTGTGTAACAGATTGCCCCCTAAAGTGCGAAGTCTATAGTAGATGAGGATTTCTTATCATTTAGGAAGAGTGAAGTACTTTATCATTTCGAGGATCATCTTGTGGAGAGCCCAGTTGGAACCTGTAAAAACATTCAATGCAAGATATATATATATATATGAGATCATATCATCGCTGAGGTAGGCATTCCCATACTCAAATCAAAACTGATTAGAAAAACTAACTACTGCTCTGATATAGGAATGATCTTGTAAAACATCACAAGTAAAGACTCATGTGGACACAGTATGGACGCAGCCATCTGTTTATGAATAGTCCATTTTATAATGAATACAAAATTCCTCACAGCCTGGATTGTGGAAACTAGATCCAGGGTCTTCATTTCTACTTCCCGAAACAGTACGATTCTATCCATGCGAATGAATGTGTTGATGTCGAACATGGTAGAAACCACTTGATTACCAGTCAATGATGTAAACTGTTAACAAGTGTGAGAGAAACCACCAGTGATGTCAATGGCTCTCAAAGTACCCAGTACAATCCATGAGATGCGAATAAATGTGTTGATGTCGAACATGTCACAGAATCCTTTGATCGAAAGTCAATGATGTAAACTGTCGTCAAAGGCGAGAAACCTGCCATTGAGGCATGCAGATCCCAAGGTACTGACGATTCCTAGATCATCTTTCTAGATAATGAGCTGATGTCGATAGAAAGCGATCCGTCGTAGGCAAGCCCACAACACGAAATCATAGATCAAGTTGAAGAAATTTAGATGCAAGGACTGACTCAGGGATGGTCAAGATGGATGACAGATATTTTGCAGATGAATGGCTTATTGGCAGTGATCTCTTGAACACATAACGACACGACAGATGGCTTGATGACAATTGACCCAAAGTTAATACCCAGAAACCGGTTGAAGACTTTCAATGCGGTTTGATCAACTGTTAGGCAAAGGATTTCCCAACCCAGGTGAATAAAAGTGTCATGTTCAAGAGTGGTTACAAAGTATGACAAACAGGCTCATTTTTCTCTCTTTCCCCCACCATTTCTGGCAAGTACCTCTTTATTTTTGACAAGCTTGAGGAGGATAACATTTGCTTGATTATAAGCTCATCCTTCGGATGAGTCCAACTTAGTTTAAATTCGAACCCTAAGAAGGAGTGGTTCGTTCCTGTTTGTAATTGAACAGGTCCTTTACTGTGAAATTTCAACGAGTCCAGTATAGGAGAAACTCGACGTTTCTCAATTTTAGAGAGTCTGAAAAACTTAAGAAGACTCTAGGGTTGACCTTTTTCGTAAATTTGTGTCTCCCAAGCCCGAAAAAGTATAAAATAATACTTGAGAGAACCGCTTGATCTTTTACGACCAAGGAGTAATTTTCGTCATTAGTGCCTTTGACCCGAAAAAGTAAAAAAGCGATCAACGACACGTCGTTTTATGACCGATATCGAATTTGAAACAACAAAAATCAGGCAATCTTTTCATGTTTTTTACGGTCGGAAAAGAGCTGTAAGTGGACCGTCTTATAATTCCGTTTTAACGAGTTTAAAAGAAACAATCAGCAATCTTTTCATGTTTTAGGAGTCAGAAATGAGCTTAAAGATGACTCTACATGTTTTCTCGTCGAAAATGATAGGTTTCGCCTGAATAATCCTTTATTCTGCACAAAAACACAAACATTACTCATACCTATTTGAAATAGATAAAAATGTTGCAAAAATATCTTTTCAAAGTGAAACATAAACAAATTTTCAATTTATTTACTCAAAAAACTTATAAAAAGGGTCTTTGTCAATTCATTTTTACCGTTTGAGTTTGGGTGAGAAAATAGTGCTTTTGCTTAGAAAACTTCCCGTGAAGATTGCGGAAAATCCAACCGTCGGAATTGAATGGCGTCTTCTCTAGGTAATCCACATCATCCCACTCTTCATTTTTAATCATTTAATTTCTTGTTTTAGTCATTTATTTCATTTTTGGGAGGGTTTTTAGGCACAAAACCCATGCGCGGGGCCCCACAGGTTTACCATTGCGGGCCTGCGGACCTCGACTTTTTCTCCATTGGGAAAAAGCTCGGGGTTCGCACCTTCCATGTAGACAAAGTGCGGTCCCACACACTGTGTATAACCCGGAGGGTGCGGTCCCCATCGCAAGGGTTTTTAACCCAAAAATTCTCAAAAATGGACACACAAAATAATTTATATCATTTTAATTTGTCTTTATACTTGATGCATAGAGTACATCATGCTAGATTGGCGTGAACGAGAGCATGAGGATGTGGATGCTGCTGCATGGAATCATCAGCCTTCACTTGATGCTTTGAGGGCGTGTGGATTGTACAAATACAGGGCCATTCCTCGCATGAGGTCTCAGGTGGATTTCTTACAGTGGTTGGTTGACAGATGGAGCATACAGGACTAGTGTTTCTTCATTGGTGGCCACCAGCTCGAAATTGAGCCGGCGGACATATATTTCTCAACTAGTTTTCCTAAGAGAGGTGAAGACTTGACTTTGTTTGGGGCTAGGCCAGGTGGCCAGTCTGTCGATAGCCTCAGGCTAGAGTACTGCAACAGCCAGGCTAGAGACAAAGGGATAGACATAAAGACCATATCCCGTCCTGAGCTCATGGTGATTGCGTTCACTGTCACCAGACTTTGCGAAGCTGCCGCATTACATATTGCCACTGGATCCCAGATGCGTATGGCAGTTGATTGCTTTCGAGGCACCATCTTCAACTGGTGCGATGCCGTGTTGGCCAATCTGAAAGGCCAACTGACCAGGGCCAAAAACAGACAACTAAAGACCTCTGGTTATGGGGCTTTGGTTGTGAGTTTTGGCCTGGAGAGGGTTCCTATGCTGATCCCACAGTACCTTACTGTTGGAGCTGGGCTTCCTCGAGAGCCCAAACTGATGCGATGGGCCGCAGTTATGGCCCGTCACCCAGACAAGAGGACAGAGGTTGCTCGATTCAAACCTGAGTATTTCCAATGGCTAGAAAACCAGGTCTTTTCCATTCGGACTTCCCTTACGCTGGGATAGATTTTCGTGGTGACCCAGACATGGTTCTTCCACCAGGAGTGCAGTGGGACGAGTCAGGTAAAATCCTTTTCAACATTTTTTCTATTTTAATTTTTTGTCATTTTTTCATCGTCTCAAAACTGATAGTAAAAATTTCAAATGCAGATGTGGGTCCATAGCGACCAGCTGCTCTCCTGCCTTACAAGAGGAAGCAACTAGTTGCACGCTCTCCAGCCCCACAGGACGAATCAACAGAAGTTTTGGCCGAGTTGGAGGGTCATCTCGAGCACTTGACAGGAGATATTCCTGAGAACACTATAGACGACATTCCTCGTCGACTTCAGCGCTATGTGATTGGGGTCCCGGGACCTTTTAGGAGGTTCCTTTGCAAGGTGGCCCGTGTAGTGGTTTCTTATAGAGATCATCACCAGTGATAGGATGATCGCCTATTGTGGGCACATGTGACTTTTTTGTTTTTTGTACTTATCATTTTTGCCGATCATAAGGTGTTTTTCAACCTATGATCGTGGACGATGTATTTTTTGACACACTCCTATATATATATATATCACTATTACCGGCTTATCTTGTAAATCATGTTATGGAATGGTTTTAAATTTACATGTATGATTATTGCAAATGTCTATTTAACATTCGAGAAGTAATTGCATCTGCTAATGTATTTAAAGATCTTGGAATATGCTGATATTCAATATAATCAAATTCACGTTCCAAGAGACGCACTCTCAAAAATAATCTCAATAACACTGGATTTCTAATGGCATACACTCTATTAAGCTGTAATACAACGAGTTCAGAATCTAACCTCACTATCAAACTCCGAATCCCAAATGAAATAGATTCAGATAATAACTCAATCACTGCACTCTACTCGACAATGTTGTTCGTTGTTTGACCGAGGCTTACCCCATGCATAGATACTAACTCGTCAGAGGGCGAATAGATAACCCAAGCTGCGGAAGAGATGTTCTGTGTATTACGACAAGCACCATCAGCGAAACCAATGTATGTTTGGAGAGGCATCGACATCTGCAATATCAAGAGTAAAACCAAGATAAGCAGGAATAATGACGAAAAACACTCTCTAAGCTAAGCACACTATTTAAACTAAAACACACCAGCTAGAAAGAAAAAACTATCCTAACTAAAAATATCCATACCCATTCTTTTAAGCATAATACCTCTTCAAGTAAAGGCCATTTCTGGGTTTACCCAAAGAGTCCCCGTCAAAGTCTACCAATTCATAGGCCCCTTTGGCTAGCTTTCGCTTGACAACATAGGGACCATGCCACATAGGAACGAATTTTCCAGCGCCTAATTTATCATTAGCTTGATCATAAACTAAGACTAGATCTTCTTCCGAAAAATTTCGAGGGATCACATTTCGATCATACTGAGCTTTCATTCGTTTTTCGTGAGTCTCGATTGCCAATGCAACATCACGTCGATTCTCATCTAATTGAGCCAAGTATAACAAACGCTTTTCCTCTTCGGAAGTGGCTGGAAGTAACTTGATGGCCATTTTCAATGATGGGATTTCACATTCAATGGGTAACACAGCTTCCAAACTGTAGACTAGTTGGAAAGGAGTGAACCCTGTTGATGTTTTTACTGAAGTTCGGTATGACCAAAGTGCTGAAAATAGCATGTTGTGCTAATTCGACCGATGAATCCCAATGATTCGTCGGATCATGATGACTAAAACTTTATTTATGGATTCAACCAGACCATTCGCTTGTGGATAATAAGGGGTTGAACTATCGTGACGTAAACCAAGCTGGCCTGTAAGCTCGGTCATCATAACGTTTCAAAAATGACACCCATGATTAATGATTATCGCTTGTGGGACACTGAACCTAGCAATTATATGATTGAACATGAAAATTGCAGCTGTCTTGTCGTCTGCCTCAAATGTAGGCATCGCCTCGGCCCACTTAGTAAAATAATCTACCGCAAGGATGATATACGCATGCCCCCCGGCCGAGTGAGGGTTACATGTAATAAAATCGATACCCCGTTTGGCAAAAGGACCAACGGCAATTATAGGGTGGAGAGGAGCAGGTGGAGCGCGCATCCTACGATAAAAAATCTGGCAGTTGTGGCATTTTCAGACCTCCGTAATACAATCTTTAAATAAAGACGGCCAGAAGTAGCCAGCGCGCAATATCTTTTGGGTTGTGGAAAACCCAGACATATGACCGCCACACGCTCCAGAGTGACAGTCATTTAGAACCCTTTCAGCTTCCTCGTGAGTTAAGCAACGTCGAAAAATAGAATCCGCCCCACGGCGATAAAGAGTATCTCCAATAATCCTGAAATTGTTGGGACTGGAAACGAATCTTTCGACGTTCTGACTGTGAAATTTTTGGCCGAAAGGATTGGGTCTGGAGATAAATGATGATATCCCCATACCACGGATCTAAAGTGCTGATTAGAAACAAGGATTTGTCCGCAATGGGCTCCGCCACCACAGTTTCCGTGTTAGCACGCGGGAAGTCACACTTTACTCCGCAAAAACTAAAGATTTCTTAAATTCCAAGTCGAACTCCTGCAGGATAACGATCCATTTAGAGTAATTTCCCTCTAGCAATTTCTTGGTCAAAATGTATATCATAGGGTTGCAATCCGAAATTACTGTAGTTTTACGTTGTAGAATGTAGTGACGAAAACATTGGACAACTTGAACAGCTGCCAATGCCAATTTCTCCACATGTGAGTATTTTAGCTCAGTTCGATTTAAAGTTCGACTAAGGTAATATATCACATGTTCAGTTTCGAATTCATCTTCCTGAACTAAAACCATTCCAATGGTGGAATGAGAGGCGGCGGGATACAAGAAGTAATCCTGGTTGTAGTTGGGAGGATGCAACAACGGTGCATGGGTCAATGCGTGTTTGAGTGCATCAAAAGATTTCTGAGCTATCTCATCCCAATAGAATGGAGTATTTTGCTTCAACAACTGGGTAAAACCCTTTGTGACCTCGGCGTAGTTAGGAATGAATCGTCGTAAAAAGTTTTCTTTCCCCTGCAAACTTTGGAGTTGGCGAAGACTCGAAGGAGGAGGCAATTTGATGATAGCTTCGACCTTCGAGGGATCAACGCGAATGCCGGCTTTCGAAACTACAAACCCCAGCAATCGACCCGTTTCTATACAGAAGACACATTTGTGTGGGTTCAACCGAATACGATAATGCCTACACCTCATAAAGATTGCTCGTAAATGGACGAGGTGATCAGCTCGATGTAATGAATGAGCAGGCAAGTCATCGAGATAGGGTTGCACAATGTGCTTGATGTCATGAAACGCATAAGACATCGCCCTTTGAAAAGTTTATCCAGCATTCTTAAGCCCAAAAGGTAACTTGCAATAAGAAAATGTCCCCCATGGACAAATGAAAGCCATTTTTGGTTGATCGGCAGGTAGAATATTGATTTGATTGTATCCGGAAAAACCGTCCATGAAGGAGAATATTTCGTTGCCGGCACAATCATCAATGATTTGATCGATATAGGGAGTTGGGTAATTGTCCTTTGGACAGGCTCGATTAATATCCCTATAGTCGATGCATATTCTTATTGTTCCCTGCTTTTTGTTAACCAGAACAATATTCGATACCCAATCCGTTAACGGGATCGAATAAATGAAACCTACTTTCAATAATTTTTCAACTTCTGCTTTAATTGCAGCAGCTTTTCGTGGGTGAATCTGACGCAAATGTTGCCGGACGGGTTTAGCGTCCGGGTAAGTCTTGATCTCATGAACAACAATCGCGGGATCAATTCCTGGCATTTCTTCATAGGACCAGGCAAACACGTCGCAGAATTCTTGAAATAGGGCCTTATATAATTGAATTTCGTCATCTGTACACGAGGCACCTATATGAATGTTCTCAACAATTCCGGGCTTAACCGAAATGTCAATAGGAATAGTTCGAGAGATGTTTCCCAAATTTAACTCTGAATTGGGATGTTTCATTGGATTCTGAGGTTCCTTGACATATTCAGTTGTAAAAATTGATGAGAAATCATTTTCAAAACGATCATCCTCAGGTAAAAATGAAGATCTGTGATGGAGATCTTCCCATGGTAAATCATCTACACATAGGATTTCATGAATTTGCTCATCAGAGTGAACAAGTTCAGAAAACGTAGTTAAATCCGAGGTTGATGTGAAAAGTGATTCCTCACGGACCACATTCATTAAGTCATTTTCGGTTGAACATGGGTCGGCAAACGACTGCACGGCTTCATAGGCAATTTCATATGGACTCAAAGGCATGGCATTACCAAATGAGTCTATCTCAGATTCAGAAGGGACAATCCAAGGATCATCATAAATAATGGTGTCTGATGTAATCATATGAATGGTTGCAAATGAAGATGATGCGTTTATTGGAGGAAAAGGAAAAGTTCCCAGTAAACCGGCATCTTTAACTAATCCTACTCCAACATCCTTATATGGGATAGTCGTTTTACCGACATGCTGAATACTCTCCGAAGAGGCTAGGTTGGATGAAAAGTAAGCCAGCTGGTCTATTGTTACGATCTTTCCATTATGTGGAAATTTTATTACTCGAAAGACCGATGAAACGACCGCTGTCATAGCGTAAGACCAACTTCGACCCAAGAGAAGGTTGTAATCTAGAGGGGCATCAACCACCTCCACATCTAGACTAACGGTTTTTCCTTCAACCCCTATAGGCAAATCCTGTAGAATGCCAAAAGGATGAAACCCACGGCCATCAAAGGCCTTTAGAATCGTCGGGGATTGATTTAGCGAAGGAGAACCAAGCGATCTCCAACACTGTATCGACATAATACACGTTGAGGCTCCCTCATCAATTACGGTCCGATGAATAGGCCTGTTTTTGACTATCACTGGTATCTGGAAAGCCATTTGATGAGGCAAATGCGGTGTACTATTTTCTAGATCGAAAATTATCAGGTTCGGGTCCTGAACGTCAACAGCTCCTATAGCCGACAAAAGTAATTTACGTTGTGCTGGACATGATTGAAGCACTTCCAAAGCCGACATTGCTGAGGGTGAAACAGCTAAATCCTCAACAATGTTATAATTCTGAGCCGCTCTCGCATGTGGATTGAAAGCTGACTTTTGAAGTATACCCTTGGCGGGCGGTTTGATTACCAAGTCTGGATTAGGTTTCTCGATCTGTAGTGGATCGGAACCGGGAGCTGAGGTTGATGGATTAGAATGAGAAGATTCTGCTTCTTTACCATCAACAGGACTTTTACTACCATAATCTTGCGATCGAGTCGCAATCCTAACATGGGACATCATCAGTATGGGTTCTTCATTGGCATTCGAGGATGAACCTATCATCTTACTGTCTTGAGCCGGAAAAGGATCCTTCAAAACAGAAGGAGTTTGGGAACCCTTGACAATCTTTGCAACCTCTGCATGATGAGGGCAGTCTCTTGTAAAATGTTCATCGTCACAAATGAGACAAGGATAACGAGGTTTGCGCTTTTCATCATTGGATTCCGCCTTTTCAGGTTTCTCCTTTGAACTTTTGTTAGTTTTATTATTCTTCTGTCCTTGCTTCTTCCCACTGGATTTTGATTTGGCTGTAGATGACTCTACAACGTGAATATCGATGGAGATCTCTGCAGAAGAATCTCCTGTTGGGGAATCAGGCAAGGTTATGATAGGGGAAGAATTCTTGGAAGACTTCTTCTTACTTTTAGTGTTAATCGTGCCAATCATACCATCGGCGGCATGAGATCCCGAAGGAGCTGCAGTGATTTGATTTTTCTTGGGAAGATCGAAGATTTTTTCGTGTAACGTACCCGACTGAGTATAGACCAAGTCAAGGTACTGTGCTTGAGCAATTACTTGCTCCTCAGTAACAACTCCAGCTTTAGCAACATCTTCAGTGATTTTTGGCAACAAAGATTTTACAAACCACTCAGCCAAGATTTGATCAGGAATGAATACCTTCACTAAACGTTGTCGACGTCTCCACTCATGAATATGATCTGAAATGTAAGTGGATGTCGATTGTTTTAGCGAAGTTAACAATTCCGTGCCATTGTCATATTGGACTGGCAACTGAAAATGAGTTAAAAACGAGGTAGCTAACTGACTAAAATTATAAAAAGTGCCTCGCGGTAACTCAATGTACCACTTGGCTGCGAGACCAATTAGAGTGCGCTGGAAAAGTCTAAGATGGATTGAATCATCTGTAATGGAGTTAGACGCACACAAGAGGTGGTAAGTCATCACATGGTTCGACGGGTCCTCTCCTGATTTACCTTCGAACATAAGAATGTCACTGGGCAACTTATTCGGCATTGGCGGCCAAAACGAAAGATAATTAATGGGATCGTTTGTTGGGCGCGACAAGTCAGGTAAGTCCAAAGTTGTGATAAATGGTAACTGCCGATTAGGATCCCTAAAACTCTGGGTCATGAGACCAGCCCCAGGAGGAGGATATCCAGGATAACTAGGAATAGGAATCGTGTTCGGGATATTGTATCCTCCCGGAAAACCAGGATTAACCGGACCGTACTGGGGTTGTTGAGGTTGTTGATAAGTGTACCCAGGGTACGGTTGATACTGATAGACTGGCTGCTACACAGCAGGACCGAATTGGTACTGTCCTTGGTACAGTTGATAGGTGAATTGTGGTTGACTTGTGACAACCGTACTTAAACCAGGTTGTCCTACAGGCATCTGAGTTGAAGTTTTAATCGTAGATCCAGACGATGGTAAAGATGTCTGAGGAGTAGATATGGGAACAATAGAAACCAGAGTTGTCGATACTCCAGAAGTAGGTGGGGTAGATTGAACAGATGTTGCGGCAGTTGTAGCAGTCGTTTGTGGCGGAGTACAAGGTGTACTAGGCCCAGGTTGAGAAACTACTGAAGGTACAAAAGTTTGAATGTTAAACTAGACTGGTTGCTGGGGTGAACCAGAAACTAAGGGTTGTCCAGTTTGAGATGACAGCTGTACACTTGGCTGTAACTGTTGAGCTTGCGATGGATCCCACACTATATTCATTCCGGGGTACTGACCCATAACTGGTTGAGAATACTGAGGACCATAACCGAATTGAGGGTAGGATTGATAATTGAAAGGTACATTTCTCGTTCCTTGAACATACGTTTGACCGGAGGGTGGTTGGAAACCTTGGTTCGAGTATTGACCTTCGGGTTGATACCCTTGAGGCACATACTGATACTAGGGTTGACCTTGAGGTATAAATTGATACTGGGGTTGACCTTGGGGTACATATTGAGTCTGGGGTTGACCTTGAGGAACGTACTGTCCCATAGGTATGTACTGTCCTTGAGGTTGCCCCCCAGGCGTTAATTAAGGCTGCCCCCCAGGCGGTAACTGACCACCTTGAGGTTGAGGATTGGGAATAGAACCTGAAATCATGAGAATGTCTTCTACGCTCAACGGCTTAGTACCATTGTTTCCAGTTAATAACCCTTGCTCAATGGGTTGAGGAGATGCTCCCGAAAAAGTACCGGAAAGTGACTGATACTCGGAGGGAACAGAAGGACCGCCGTACAAAAAATATTCGGGCAATTGAGTAAACATGGATGACTGTCCTGCCATATTGACGGGAGTATAAAAACCTCTAGGTGTTGGGTGATAAGGAGCACGAGGTGGTGAAAAACTTAACCCTGAGTTTTCTGGAAAATTAGTCAAAGAAAGATACCAAGAACTACTCCTAGGTGGACTGTAAAAAATTGATTCACGCTCCCTTAGTTCAATAACAGGTTGATTTTCAGGGATAGGGATGCCTACTTCTTCTTCCGGAGCAAGTTCTTCAATAGCAATAAGTCTAGAAGGAAGATCTTGGGTGATTACTCTTTCTACCCTAGGTGAACCAGGACCACTAGAAGTTGGAGAAACAAACCTCGATGTCGGAGTAGCAGCAAATTCACTTTCAGGCTCGGATATTTTGGGTTCTTCACCTATATCACTAGTAGATGAAAAGCTACCAGCAATTTCAGAAACAACCACTGACTGTGGATTATAATCTGCTACTAACGGTTGAAAATTAGGATGTATTATCAAAGAAGATTCTCCTTCCTCAGGTGACCCAACTCTACTGTCTCTAGGAGTTACGAGGACTTTCAAGCCTTCAAGCTGGCTCGGTACTTCCTCAGGAGGTTGGCCCCGAAGTCTACGGGACTTCCTCAGTAACTCAGCCACGTTTACAAACTCAGGAGACTGGCCCCGAAGTCTACCGGACTGTCTTGGTAATTCAGCCACAGTTGAAAACTTTTAACTACTTCACACGCAAACAAAGTAAAATCTCAATGAAAAGCACCTGAAGTCTCTAAAGAACCAAACAAATTTGAATCACACGCCTAAATAATCTAGGAGATCAAACACACACAAACAGTAACTTTACGGACTGAAAACACTAGTTGGTGATGAAATCCAACGTCGCAGAGTTCAATACAGAAATGGCGGTTGGAACAGTTACCCTGGCAACCTGCTTAATGAATAGACTGGCACAAGTTCCTCCACTTAACCGTCTCGAGTGAAGTGAACCCCCCAGAAAATCCAAGTGAGTCTAGCCGACGTCTGCTCCAGGTGCAGTGGGATCTTCCCACCACTGTCACCTCAGGAAGAGTCCTAAAGAATATGGCCACTAAGGTTACCAACTGAGACAAATATACCTGGTGGAACAGTCTACAATCCGATACACACGCAAGGGCAGAGTAGCAAGCTCAATCCCCTTGAAGGCTCCTTGACATAATCCAAGGTTTACCAACAAGTGACCCCAGGCTCCTCGACAATGGTTAATCCGAGGTTTACCATTTTTAATACGTGAATATCTGGCGTCGTTCCCAATGAGGAAGGATTGATTCCCACACTGGTTCAGACACGATCTCGTGCTTCTCCTTTAAGAGGAGCTTTCCCAGAGCATAAATGCAACAATTGGATTTCTTCCCTACCACAAGATACAGCTACTTGTTTGTTTTTACTGTCTTGGAGAGTTAATTACTCTCCTACTCCAAGACACTTGCCTAAGCTAAGTTGGTGTATCAGAGCCCTAGAAATAAAAATGTTACTAGGTGAATTTTACTTTAAGCGTTAATTTTAGTGGTTTTTGTTTGAGTCCAAAGGTGCAGAGATGAAACTCGTGGTATGAAGACTCGACTCAAAATCACTAAAAATGCACCTAAGATGATCTAAACAATCTTTTTCTCTTCGATGAACTTCTAACCTAGAAAGAGTTTGAGAATGCAAATACTTTGTAAACACAAATCTTTCTCAATTCAACAAATTAAAAGAAGAGTTTTTTCCTTTCCAAGCACTCAAAACGAGACAACTAGTTATTTCACAAAAATTTCCCTTTTTCGTTTCAAAGCATTCAGTCACTACAAAACAAACTTTTTCCAAAAGAGATTTTTATATTTTTTAAATAAAACACTCAAAACTATGAAAATGACTAACTTTAAGATCTACAATTTATAAAAACCTATTTGAAGTCAAAGCCTACTAAAAGTCTTTTTTAAGGATGTTTTACTTAGCTAGATGTAAGCTAAAGACCAATTTATGCAGAATCACAAATAAGTCAAGAACAACCAATTTTGTTTTCTTTTTGAAAATGAAAATCCAAATTCTCAAACACAAGCTTTTCGAAGTTTTGTAAAGAGAACACTCAAAGCGGATTCCTCAAACAAGGGGAGATTTCATAAATGGTTAGAATCATAAGAAGGTTGGTAGACACTAAGGTGATCTGAATTCCCTACAGCTTCTAAGCTCAGAGCCACTACACAACCAAAATGAAAAAACAAACCCAACAAGCAAAACTCCTAGGAATTTCACTTAAAACCCTAACACTAACAAAATCAATCTAAGGAAAGCTTCTGACAAGTTATATGCTGGTCTGGGCAGTGGATAACAATTTCTAAACAAACACTAAGCTGACTAACAGAGGAAATCTTAGGGTTTTTCAAAATTTTGACAGGGTCCGCAAGCCCACAGTTGACACAGATGCGGTCCCGCTCTGTGCTAAAAGCCAAGCTGCGGGTAGGTACGCACTGTGTCAAATGGCTAGGGTGCGGTCCTCTCCCAAAGCTATGAAAAGCAAAAAATAACCCTAGATCTACAAACTCTACCCAATTTTACACACAACAAGCCAAAAACAGAAACAAAAACACAGTTTCTCAGGTCAAAGTAAAAAAAAGGAAAACAATCAAGTCCCCAGCGGAGTCGCCATTTTGTCACACGGAATAAGTCGATCTTGCGGACAAGATAGACCTTCCTAGAATCTAAAGAAGACCTAATGACAAGCAAACCAACCAGACACTATCTTTCTCTAAATATGCTTTTATAAACAAAGGGAAACAAGTGTTTTTAGGGCCTACCTTAGGTCCAACGCAAGCTTGTGGATGCCCTCGCTCCTTCGATCCAAATGAGCTCCTTTTCATGAATTTGCAAACACAAACAAGGCAAACAAATTAAATAGCACCTGAAAAGCCAATTGCATAAAACACATTTAACATGAAATTCAAGGAGTTCATGAAACAAATAACATGAGATACTTGTTGAGAAAAATGAGTTTGATTGTATTAATTCAAAAGAAGAAGAACTTTACAACCTTTTCCTTGACGCTGTACAAGCTCCTCCTAGGGTCCAGCAAGAAGTATCCTCTACTTTGACAATTTTCACTCACTCCCCAATGAAGCCAAAAAGGTATGTGATCTCTCCTCTTAAGCTCAACTAGGAAGTCTTGATTTCACCAGCATTTACCCTAAAAAATGTTCAGCTTCTAAGCTCTCTAGCAACCAGCCCAATGCTTGTATTTATAGTGTAATGGAGGGAGGTTACTAGGTCCTCCTTCAAAGGGATAGCTCCTCTCATCAAGGGATTAGCTCCTTCTCTTTTGGGATGCATGAACCACCTTAGAGCGAACAATCCACATCAAAATTCCTTCTAGAAACCTCTAGAATTAACCCAAAGTGATTTTTTTAAGATAAAACTTGCGCCTTTTGACTTTCACAGGGGTCCGCACCTACACCGTTAGGGACAGAGCGGGCAGGTCCGCAGTTTTTGTACTCAGAAGGTGCGGGACCGCAGGTGACAGTGAGAGAAAGTGCGGAACCAGAGTTACATTGATTTTTAAAGTCTTTCAACCATTTCCAAAGCTTGATTTGAAGAGCTGAGGTCTGAGACTTGCTTAGGAGGACAGTACAAGTGATGATAGACCCATACTGACTGCAAATAATCATGGTGACGATATTTTTGTGTAACAATCACTGAAAAATATGTTGAGAGGACTACTAATTCCTTCTTCTACTGAGTAGAGTATCCTTCCAGAGCTGTACCCATAGTTAGAAACTGAATGATATAAGAAAAATGGTCATCTGTGATGCGCACAACCAAGGGTTGCACATCCAGTAGTCCCTCCTCTAAACTATTTCGTTATTCGCTCATTTCAATCCTTGACAAATGTTTTGGTCTTGCATTCAACCTTCCAGGCTTCACAATCACTTCAAAGTCATATTCGTGAAACAATAATAACCATCGGCAGATCTTCCCCCCCAACATAGGCTTATTCATCAGGTACTTCAACGCATAGTGATCTGTATACATTTTAAAGTGTTCGCCCAACAAATAATGCCGGAAATTTTACAGCACGTAGACCATTGCCAACCCTTTGCGCTTTGTAGTGGAATAATTATTCTTAGCCTTTGATAACTTTCTGCTAGTGAAGGATATCGGATGATTAATTTCCCCTTCTCCTTCCTGTGTTAATACTACACCGAGCACATTGCAAGAGGGATCTATATGCACATGGAACTCTTTCTTCCAATCTGGAAACACCAAGATAGGCACAACTACCATTTTTCCCTTTAATACATATAGACTGCATTGACATTCTTCATCCCAAAAAAACATCGCATCCTTCTTCAATAATTTTTCCATCAACGTGGTTATCTGAGCATATGGGTTGATAAAATTTCTATAATACCTAGTGTGCCCCAATGTCACGTGTAACTGTTTTACATTCTTGGGAGCTTCCAAATTCACGATCATAATGATCTTCACAGGGTCCACCATCAATCCCTCCTTGGATATGACATGGCCAAGAAAAATTCCAAAGGGCACACAGAATATGCACTTCTTCAAATTCAACGCAATCTGATACCTTCGACATGTATCCAGCATAAGGCGCAAACTTGCAACATGGCGCTTTTCCAACCTAAACACAATCCAATCTTCGAAATAAACCTCCAAAAATTTATGGATAAACTCTTTGAATGCCGCGATCAATCTCTGGGAGAAGATTGCAGGTGTGTTCTTCAATCCAAATGGAATTACTGTATACTGAAAGAAACCCCACTCCATCGCGAAGATTTTCTTTGTTTGATCTTCTGACATGATATTTCTTTGATGATATCCTGAAAGCCATCAGTAAACAAATAAGCCTCATGTCTAGCAACATTCTCTAATACTTCATCTATGAATGGTGTTGGAAACGGATCGTGCACACATGCATCATTCAATTTCCTTAGATCTATGCATATCTTGATTTCACATTTATGTTTCTTCTCTTGGACAACCATTGGGCTCACCCAATCAGATTCTTCTATGGGTTCAATAATACCAGCATCCAAAATATTATCAAGCTCTTGGCGTACCTTTTATTTATACTTCAGATTGAGCCAATAAGGTCTCTTCTTGACAGGCTTCACATCTGGTTTCAGTGTAATCTTCATAACACCCAAATCTCCAATGATCCCTTTCAACTCTGAAAACTTTGTTGAGAATAGATCTTGGTACTCATGTAGTAGTTTGACCACATTATCAACTATATCTCCGTCCCAATATTCTCCTATCTTTGCGAACTTAGGCTTTGCTTCCAATCCAATGTTTACTTGTTTGGTTTTCAACGGTTCTGATATATCTAAGTTCTCAACTTACGGTCTTCAAGGTCGCGTTGTCCTTCTATTTATGGAATGTTAATATTTTGTGGGTCTTCTTCTTCCTCTTTAGCTGTCACATTGTAGCATTCCAGCGCATGGCACAACTATGTACTCCAATCCGGTCGAGCCCATTCTAATGGTTCCTTAGGCGTTCTGAAAACAGCTGCTTTGATCTCCTGTAACACTTCATCAATAGATTCAAACCCATCCTCAAAGCTAAAAGTAAACAAGAAACTCTCTCTTAGGATATCCCATTCAGCTATCCCATGGTGAAGCTCTATTTCCAAATACCAGTTCATTGGGATTGTGTCTAAGGTATGACAAAAAATGTGCACCCATTCTGGTCGTGGTTCTGTTCCCTAGGCCTTAGTTCATCGTGCCAAATGTTCGCATGAATCATCCTTCCCACTGTACTTTTCTGTCATCTAGGTATTAGCATATCCAAACATTAATCTCATTATTCTTCTGTATTCCTTCCATCCAACAAATTTTTCCTTGTGCGTACCCCACCAACGGGTAGACGTAGCACATAGTGCCAACTCCAGTGCTTGGAAGCGATGTTCTTCTAGTACTTCCCTTTCAAATTCATCTAAAAATAGATCCACATCAGTCAAACCATCATAATGTGGAAGATTTCTTACCTCAGTTGAGACACACCACAGTGATTTGGTCATCATATTGCAACGAAGCATAGATACTTCATGCAACTGATTCTACTAGTGTTCAAGCTCTTCATTCGAATCTGAGGTGCATGAACTATCCCTGTCCCACACAATTCATCCATCAGTCATAGGATTGATCCAATCTTCATTTTGTACTGTGATCTTGTATATATGATCTGGATCATCACCACTTTCCACAAAGTTACAAACAGGTTTAGTATAACGTGCTCCTTTAGCAAGGTCTAGTGACACTACAACCCTGAGCAATTTCCTTCAAATGTCATTTTCCGCTTCTTCAAGTTGATTGTTGCGTCCATATCAAAATCCCAGTCAATTCCTAGTAGCATGGGGTATAGGTTACTGTCTTCCACTATTTCAATGAACTCAAAGTCAACTAGCGCGCTTGCGCCCTTAATGTCTATCATGACACCATATAAGCGCCCCATTGGAATAATATTTTATTGATTTTCCATGTGCAACTGAATAGGATACCACTGCAGTGTAGGTCTCCACATCATTTCCCACTTCTTCGTAGGCAAGAAGTTTGCATCAGATCCCATATCGAAGATTACCTGGTCCATTTCATATTCTTCTATTTGAGCGATTAGCCTCATCTCGTGCATCGTTCACTTCTTATGCTTGCAATTTTTTCTCGCGGTGCGCTGTTTAGTAGGGGTCTTCTCTTTACTTGCACATTTGTCGATTAACTCTTGCAATCCCTCTACTGCTTTCTTATTGTGCAATAACTTCATATACATCTTCAGAAACATAGCTAATACTAAAGGATCTACCTCTTGTGTCGTACGAGTTTTCGACATTTTCTCCTGACTTCCCAAGGTGGAGGCCTTAACATATTTCTTCTTTGCTTCCATAAAGGTTTATTTAGCGTGATTAAGGTCAAAGTCTATTTATTTTTAGCAGCCTTGCACATGCAATCTTCAGACTCAGGCTACTTACCCTTATCGACACAGTGACCATACCACTCCTTGTTACTATACTTATGCTCTGATCTTACTCATGAGGATTTTCCCTCATCATTTGGATGTTCTGTGTAGGTTGCTGGGGCTACGCCTTCTTTTCATGCATATTTTCCATAAGCACCAGACATTCTTCTATCACATGGTCAAATTGTTGACAATACTGACATGATGGATGCATGGGTTTTGTGCAATGTTGTGCGAAGTGTCTTGTTTCGCCACAATTATAACAAATTACCTGACCATGTCCTCGACTAGTTCCGCCCCCTCTTCTTTGTCCTTGACCTTGGAATCCTTCACATGCTACTCCTGCACCTTGATCCTGAGGCCAAATTTCAGCCTGAATTCGATAGGTAGGGGTTCTTTCCATCATCAACTCACAAATTCTATAATGGCGTTTGTTATGACATACAAATTTATAGAAATTGCAAAATAATTGCTAATGGGTCTGCACAAACTTCTATAGTAAATGGAAATTATCAGTTGCATGTTGTCATGTAACCTGATAGATAATGCACCATAGTGTAGCTCCAATGCTTGACCCAATGTTATTCTTTGGTTTAAAGGGAACATGCCCTCCCCCAACAAGGTAGTTCTTATAAATTGGGCAATGGTCCTTATCGTGTCCATGGCTCTTGCATTTCAAGCACCAGACTTTGGTGTGCACCTTTGGATGAGCTTTCTTTCCTTTCTTCAGGCTCTCCAACTCCAAATGCATGCTTTCTAGCTGTGAGTGAATCTGTTGCACTCCAAGGTTTGTATCCTGTATGGGCAAGGCATCTAGCCTGATCGCAATTTCTAAGGCTTCTGCTTGTGTTGCTATCTTTTGTTTTGACATAGGCACTCTTAAGTGCATCAAGAGCAATGATATATACCAGTCGTGATGATGAGAATCTGTAATCACCATATTGGCTTGCCTGATTAGGCATTTCAACCTTTGATCAAAATCCCAAGGTGTCTCATCTACTTTTTGTCAAATTTCTTTAAACTCAGTCACCGACTGTGCCTCTGACTTAGGCTTTCTAAACTCCTTGTTCAGAGCTTGCTGGGTCTCTGCCAATGTCATGGTGGGGTTATCAGTGCAGTACTTGATGTACCATGTCAATGCTCAACCTTGTGAGGCTGTGACCATATGCACTTTCTTGATGCTATCATTCGTAATCTGTAGTGACATCCATATAGCTACCGCAACAAACTAGAACTGTTTGGGATATTTGCTCCCCATCTCTTTAAAAACCGACATCTTCATTGCTTACCCCATGTTGAATGGTGGCAGAGGTGGAGGTGGAGGTGAAGGTGTAGGCATATGAGGTGGAGGTGGGAGCGGAGGTGGAGGGGATGGATGAGGTATCGTCAGGATACCCTGCTTAATTAACTAAATTTCACTTCGTGGAGTAGTCAACACCGTTCCTTCGTCATCACTTGAAGGGGGTTCAATGAGAAGACCTGTAATATTAGCTCGATCCTTCGTTTCTTCTAAAGGATCTCCCACTTCACATAGCCCCAAACATCAAGGTAACTGCATAACCCTTTTCTCAGATAACAACATTTTAATCCAAGTCTTTAATGATTTCAAGTACTTACCTCGCGGTCCCCTAAAGAGGCTTCATTCCACTTCGCTATAGCTGATATTTCTATCGATCCCGAAATTAGTTAGAAAACTTCCAATGTGTAATGAATCCAATGATCTATGACCCATGTGATATTACTTCTCGATGCCTCTAGACATCGCACTAGTTCAGGAGTCTAAACTATAGGGACATCAAGCCTCCATGTCCCGTGGCTATCAACCAATTTAGACAACCATTCATGTAGTTCGTTAGGGAAGAAATAGAGAAATGCTTTAGTCTCGTCTGTGTACAAAAATCTCTGCACCCACTGCTCCTTAGATAATTTAGGGCTCCTATTCTCTTAAGCCGCAAATGTGTGCACTTTTCAGTCAGTCCACTTCTCAATCTATTTCTTTGTAGGAAACCATTTATCACACATCTCTTATATAGATCTTGGTCCTGGAGATAGAACCATTTGTTGGCTTAAGGGGGCCTGACCTAGGTTCAAAGTTGTTCATGCCAACTAACAAAACCCTAACTGCTGGCCCTTTTGGCAACACCCTGCATAGCGCAAGCTGTAGTCTCACTTGAAGTGAAGCAGTATTGGGGGATGCTAGAACCAAGTTTTTGCATCCAGAGACAGTGTGATAAAAAACCTGAAGCCCTTGTAGCTCAGATCTGCCTTCATGCAGATCTATGTCTTCTTATGCTCCACTACTGTAACTCTCTGAAAACAATCCTCAGAGCTTCGCGAAGGTCTATGATCAGACTTTATAGACCTAAAAGAAGCAGACTGACAACTTTTGTGTAGTAAATACTAACCCTAGTTCTGCCTTCATGTAGATCTACCCAATTTGAACAAATATTATACAAATTTAGTTAATACCTTCGCGAAACCAAATCATTACTTATTTCATGCATATATATTGATTTTTTAACACATTCACACAACAATTACACTTTATTCCACATAAAACAGATCAATAAGTAATAACACATAAACTTAAATAGAAATAAGAGTAAGACACATATGTAAGATATTCGTTCCAAAATCATTCTTTATTATAATAAGCATTCAGATTACAGACTTTTCCGCCCTGCAAACCTAGTTGTAGGGGACCACACACTTAACTGCAGACTTGCCAAGGTCTCCATGTACTCAGGTGCAGGATCCTTCCCCTTTTTCCTAAACATGGGAAAACAAAGCTTTCATGCCTTAACACTTTCCCAAAACGATAATATTCTATCTTAATTACTTTCCTAAACTTGCTATGACTCATCTATATATAGCATTTTTTCTTACAATACCATGGCTTGCGGCCTATGGGTGAGTCTCAAAACTAACCTATTACTTACCCATACAAGGGGCTAATGCCCCTTTAACTCCTACTTAGCTGCATGCTCTGCTTCCACATTTCGCGGAGACTTTACATTCTGTTAGCCTCCTATTGCAATAGGTTTCATATTTCATGATTGACTGTATTACATGCCAAATATGTCATCTTTGCATGCGGCAAGGTTCCATATTTCCAAGAAGTTCCATTCTGAAGAATCATACCATTTTTGAAGAGTTTTATAGATAAGGGAAAGTCAAACAACTTAATCTTGGCTTCCCTAGGTTTAAATTGCTTGTTTTAGAAGATAGAGAATGCATATATGTCCAAACAGCTTAAGCTTGGCAGATCAGTAGTTAGGTAGAGAAATGAAGGAGCCCAACTGCTTAATCTGGGCCCTTGGAAGAGATAAGGGTACATTTAGATAAGAGGGAAGTCAAAAGAAAAGAAGATAATCAGGGTCTGCAAATTTAAGTGCACCCAAACCAAAAAGAAGAAAAAATGTTAGGTAAGTAGGCTGGGTAAGTAGTTTTGAGGTTGCAGAATGAATAAGTGTGATGAATTTTATATTTCAAAGTGTTATTTTACTTCAGATCACAAGTGCAAGGCATTTTTCCCTTGGAGCAGCTCAAACGAGGCATGATTAACTTCCCTTTCTTCCTTTCCCCCAAATCATTCACTAACTTCCCCTAAAGATGTTAAGATCTGCTTAATATCTTTAAAAAATCATCATATTCCATAGCATTTGCCTAGGTAATGATCTGCTTTGCTTAAGGATGCTTATATTTCTTATACAGGTCCTGTTTCCCCTTTAAAGCATAAGATTTCTATCCTTAACGCTTTCTTCACAAAATTCATATTAACTCCTAAACTCTATTATGTAAATTCCTCCTTATTTCCCCTTCCTATACTAAAAAATATAGTAAAAATCCCCATTATTTACATATCCCCTCCTCTGGTTGAAATATAACCATAAATATTGCTTGGGAATTACTAAGTTTACTTGAAACTTAGTAAGAACCCTCATTTTGCTCAAAAACCATCTTCCTAAGGTGTTTGGACTCCTTCCAAAACACAAAACCCCCCCCTCAAATGCTATCGGACTCCTTCTGATGCATTAAGGACTCTTCCTAAAGCTTAAAAATCTTCATCCGATGTACTAAAACCCATCTCCGATCGCATTAAGCCTTCTTCCGATCACGTTAGGCCTTTGCCGATTAAACAAAACATTCCTCCAATCCGTATCCCCCTCCCTCCGACGCGATATCGCTATCGGAGGTGGCAATGACTTTGTTGGCCCAAATATATTCACGCTCCGATAGCAAACCGCCGATCGCGACATCGCGATCGGCAGTCGCAAAGGTTTCTGTACCTATATATATATATATATATATATATATATATATATATATATATATATATATATATATATATATGCCCCCCTCTCATCCGCCGATGCGATATTACTATCGCACCTGAAAGCATATCGCATCGCGATCCACTCATTATCGCAATCGCATTATTTATCCATATATGCCTCTGCTTCCCTGTAAAACTTGGTTATATTGCAAAACTTAAGTTTACCGCTAACCTCATTTTACCTCAATATATGAAATTTCTGTATTATTTCCATTTTCGCGCAGCCGCATGCCTTATCGGTTTTTCGATATCGGCGATCGCTCCCATCGCATCGCATATATAAAAGCCATCAGCCCCTGTCCCCGCCAATTGTCAATCGCCAATTTAATCCCTGCCGTACTACCACGTCACCCTGCCACGTCACTACCGTACCAGGACCCACCGCTGATGTCATGATGACGTCATCACTGAAAGAAGGCGCGAAGGGCGAAAATCGCAGCAAAGGAAGCCTGAAACGAGAAACAGAGGCAGTTTTCGATCACGCATCGCTAAGAAAAAATGACCAAAATGGAAGGCTTCATATTGCTCGGCTACCAACAGGCCCGAAAATTCGCAGTTTGACAGGATTTCTTCATTTATGTTCATATTCAAATCGGCCAATGCCAATAGCATTCCAGAAGCCATGAAAAGCATTTGCAGTAGCCGTTTTTGCCTTGAAAGGGCAGAAAAGTGGTGATTTGACAGTTTCTAGCATATCAAGGGAGAGAAAGTGGCCCGATTCAAGTGTTAAAGAGTATGAGAGGAAAGATAAAGCCCAGATTAAATTAAAGAGTATCAGTGAAGCGGTGAAGAGTATCAGATCGGCAATATCAAAGCAGGTGAACATTAAAGGCCTCCATCCAAGTCAAAGAAGCAGTAAAGGCCATTCAAAGCTTATCAGATTGAGATTAGTGCACATTAAAGCCACCTAAAAGCAGCAGAACCGCCTAAGAGGTGCAGATGAGAGAATAAAGGCACATTTATTGTAGAAAACACTGCACCGAGCCACCAAGGACACCATATTAACTCATTTTGATGCAACTACCTCCAGCGCAGCTCAAATAGATATCTTCTTGCATTAATTCCAGGACAAGATTAGATTAAAGAACTCATTTCCCTTAGATCTGTTTAAGATTGGCTGTAATAGATGTTTTTGGATATTTTCTCTATATAAACCACCCTGATTCATTGTTTAAAGGGTTGGTTGGTGGATAATTCTTATTCTGGACTTGCGCTGTATTTTTGAGAAGCTCTGTAATCAAAGACTACTGGAATGCTTTGGATGAAGAACTGTCTGTTGTGTTATTAATGGCCAAAGAGTGACTATGGAATTCCTGTGCTACTACATGGCTCAATAAGTGTTTTTCTAACTCTGTTTATAGTTTACATATGTTTATGCCACCATTGTGTTACCATCTAAATAGCAAGAAAGAAGAATAGCTTAGGTTTTGCTTGACTGCACCTTATGCTCAGTTCTTGTTATTTCTATATGTTTTCTTCAGAAATGGTTATGAATGTGCATACTTAAATGATCATGTTTACCCTGTTTCTTTCGCATATGACTGTTATTTAGGAATTCTTGATTGCTCCTAGAGAAACTATCATTCACCTTCCCTCTCTGTTAGCTAATGAAAGATTCTCAATTGCCTTTCATCTCTGACCTTCATTCCATCTTTATTCCAGCCTGATATTGTTCTATGTGTAGCTATCCTGCTCTATATTCCTCTTGTGACCAAGAAAACGCAACAACAAGCCCTAATCCATGACTCCATGCCCAATGGTTTGAACTTCTCACACTATGCATCCCAACTCTGCTTGAAAACATCTTCTTCCCACCAAAATCAAAACAAAACCCTTGTACACCATAACTAGCTTAAATCAACCAAAAACAAAGTTAAATCATAAAGAGAGAGCCCTCTCTGACTGCAGGTAGGCTAGGACCTGTAGCCCAAAGATTGGTTTGTGGTTACCTTGGCTGTATCCCTTAAGGAGCCAAGGGACAACCTGAGTGATAACACATTCTTTACAAAATTCTATTAAAAAATTGGTTAAACTAACTCAAAATTGATCCTATCCCAACATCTATGTAGAAATTTAAAAATTCTTTGTAGGAAATGGAAGTTCTATGCATAAAATTGAATATTCTTTGCTGAAAACCAAATGTTCTTTGTAGAAAACTGAATGGAACTGAATTTAATTTATGGAAAGTTAAATGTACTTTCCAGAAAACTTAATGTTCTATGTTTTGACAATTACTTCGAATGAAAATTTCTTCTTAAAAACTTTTTAGATCAGTAATTGTAGATAGAACATAAACTTAAGGATCATATGAAGGCAACCAAACACAAATATGAGACATTGATATTTTTTTCCAATGACCAGGGAAAAACCCCTCAACGGGAAAAACCAAAATAATTCTTCTTCTATTACATTTCTTCATTTGTTCAATAGAATATAAATACACACACCCACATACACACAAAGAGAGAATGGATAAAGTCACCAATGTTTGATCAACTTGCAGCTGAAGTGCACTTTCCCTTTGCTTGAAGATATCCTCCTTCTCTTGACTAGATCATGTCCTTTAGACTTGCTCCAACTATTTCCTTGCTCTTCACTAGTTCTCACACTTCTCTTTCACACACTCAACATTTGTTCTCCTGCTTCACAATGAGAATGCCACTCTCAACTCCCATTTTATCTAGCTTAAATATATGAGAAAGGATAGGAGTTTAAATATGAATTCATGCCTTGAGCCAACAATAGGAGAATTGAATTCCATGAGGGAGGATTTACTCGAGGAGAAGTGTAGCTTATCCCAAGAATAGATAGAGAGGTACACTTGCCTAAGAGTTACAATTCGAATTAGGGAGAGAGAGAGTTACACTTAGACATGCGATAATACTTGGTGAGAGTTACAAATCAAATTGAATGAGGGAGTTACAAGTGCATTTAATGAGGAGGAGTTACACTTTTTCCATACATTGAATTAGTGAGGGAGAGTTACATTCTCTTAAGTGTGGAGTTACAATTTTATTCCAAGAGAGAGGCTCAATTTTCCATGCAAGAGATTCTCATTTTAATTTAGTTATTCTATGAGAGAATTCAATTTTATTAATCCATTAAAGGTGAATGACTTTAGACTATTTTATAAATAATAGTATAATAATAATAATAATACTGGTAAGGATAAAAATATTATTTATTTACTTGTATAATAATGATTTATTTTATTTTAAAGTGGATTCCATATGTTGAGATCATCCTCGATCATTTAGACATCTATTTTTGGAAAGTCACTTCCAAATTGAGATGTGATATATTTATTGAAGAGAAATGGTGTTATTGATTTTCCACCCATTCTTAGGAAACTAAAGTAATGTGATGCTTGTATCTTAGGAAAACATAACAAGCAACTGTTTCATGATTCTCTTACCAGAACACGTTGAAATCTTAAACTTATTCATTCTAACTTGTGTGGCCCTATGAATGTTCCTTCAGAAAATGGAAATAAATAAATGATGACTTTTATTGATGACTACACTAGAATGTGTTGGATTGAAAATGATACAAAATCTCATATTGGCTCTATTCGTACTGATAATGGTAAATAATATAATTCAAATGATTTTGAAAACTATCTTTGCCAACATGGGATTCAACATCAAATTATCATTTCTAGTAGTTTCCACAACAGAGGCAGAATATGTGGCAACTATAGAAGAAACGAAGGAGATTGTATGGCTTAGGAAAATTCTTGAATATTTGCAGGAGAAACAAGTGCATTCTACTAATCGTTTGATTGACAATACTTCTGCAATAAAATGGGTCAAGGACCCAAAGTTCCATGATTGAACCTAGAATATCAATACAAAGTATTGTTTGATTCAACATCATGTTGAGGATAAGACTATTCACCTATTCCATTGTTCCACAAATGAGAAGATTGTAGACATCTTCACCAAAGCACTTGGAATAGAAAAGTTTGAAAGATTCAGAATGATGCTTGGACTTGCAAACATCCCTTTAGATTAAGGGGGGGAATGTTGACACCTAACCCTTTGGGATTGGGAAAAAATTTATAAATATGTACATACTAAATAAGAAGACAAAGAGATATGGGAATATGAATCCCAACAATTTCTCCTCTATTTGTATATATTAGAGCTATTCTTAATAGAATTTCAACATTTGTGGAGTTAACAATACCTGGCTGTAAAATGGGCTCCACAATATGAATATTTATAGTGAATTTCATATATTTACAATATGTTATCATTATATCTCTCCCCGCATGGTGTGATTCACATCACATAAGTCACCTCATACAGTAATACATGATTATTTTGTATAATATTTCAAGGATCAAAAGGGAGATATTACAACAAGGAGATGCATTGAACATACTCTTGAATGTATTTAAAAGTTTAGCGTTATTTTGGTTATAGATGGGAAGTAGAAGTGTTGGTTAAAAATTATGGGTTTGATGCTTAACTAATTATGGTGATATTCTCCACCAAACTACATATTTCTCATAAACATGTTTCACTTCACATAGATATTTTTTCCATTGAATTTTACCATTTAATATATTGAATTCATGTACAAATACAAGATAAATTTATTAATATAGATACCGCACCCATAATTTAATGACCAAAAGATTCTTCAACAAAATTTTTACATCGACTACAATTCATTTTAATACTCTTGGATGTAATGTGTTCTTCTCCCCCTAGTGTGTCCTATATCTAGGAGCTGATGAGAAAATTCTCTAATAAGTTTAGATTTAGAGAAATATTGTCTCTCCCAGCACACAATCCATTCCAGTATTCATATGTTAGATTGAGTCCAAGGATGGGTTGTGATCTAAAATGCAACAACCACCTCCTGGGCCTGAACTTCAACCTAGGAATAACAGGGTTGACTATGACTAGATTGCCTATGTTCACCTTGTTGGGGCTCCTAGAGACAACCCCCAAATTTAGGATATGGGTCAGTTCCTGGGACATCTTAATATCTCTTGAAAATGAATCAATGCTACTTAAGATATAAATGTAAAATTATTTAAATTTAGTTCAATAACCCTTCTCAGAGCCATATTCAATATACACATAAATAGTAGATCATTCCCAAGAGTAAATGTTCAGATCTAGTGGCCTACACACAAAGAATGTAGTTGGATTGGTCATTGTAGTTAAGGCGGAAAAAATTAATATAAGAAAGAAACCTAGTGCAAAGGGTTGGATAGACACAAAATCCTATGCATTAAATCTTAGTAGAACCATGAAAAGATAAAGGAAATGAGGTTCAGAAATTATGAAGAGCATTTTAAGGCTTTCAAATCAATATCTCACAGGTATTATTTGCTATATCATAACATAGGTTAATATGAAATCTCACAAGTATCGTATGCTATCACATAACATAGGTAAATCTGCAATCTCACAGGTACCATCTACTATCACATAACATAGGTAAATCTACAATCTCACAGGTACCATATGCTACAACATAACATAAGTAAATCTATGACTTAAGAGTGAATCCAACAACTACAAATACAAAATTTATGAAGAAGAAAAATACACATGAAATGACGTATGAAGGCATAATACATACTACATATCCCAATGCTTGGAATCACCAAGAATTTCTTCATTAATCTACAAGAATGAAAAACATGTGACATGCGTGAACTTGCAAAATTTGCAAAACAATTACTACTGATGGAACAGGAAAATCAAACCCCTTACTACTGAGTTCCTCTCCCTTTTATAGGAAGAGATTCCCAATAAACAGTTACAAAATATCATGAATGCTACAACTGTTTGAACTACCCAGTTTTTTGAGCATGCGAATGGCCTAGTTGTCCCAATGATTATATAACAGATTTTGATTCCTTCTTGAAATGAAATATTTACAAAACTTGAAAAGCATGAGGTGTCATAATGGACTCAACAAAATATCTCTATTGTCGATTCCTATGATTTCCTAAGGTAGACTCAGGGTCCATTATCTCGGTTCGTGTTGGGTTGATGATATGGCCACGCCTCTGCCATTGTATTCTTCCCACAATTACCTACCAATTCACTTGTCTTTTTCTCCCTCTAATTGCTTAGATTTCCCCCTTTTTGGAACTGACCCTTCTTGTATGGTGTTACATTTTACCCATCGAGATTAAAATCCATGGTGGGCAAACCTGATTTTGTAGGGTGGCATTGGAGGTGCTCTGCACTGAATGATGGCTGAGTGGGGTTGAGCATAGAATGGGTGACAAAGGACACTGTTGAAACAAATTAAAATTTGAACACTGACAGCAAGCAGGTGGTGACTATATAGGTGGGGAGTATGGTGGCATGATGTGTGGATGGGAGACACATGGAGCCATGGGATTGGATGAGAAGTGGAGGAGGGAAGTGCCTCAGCCCTGTAAAAATCATGCTCACTTGCTGAAGTCACCATTGTGTTGGAATGTTGGTGGTGGGTGTGGCCCCCCTACCCCGGCGAGGTGAATGAAAACTATATGGAGTGAGGCCAGACCTCCCCAGATTCAATTCTGGCTGTTGATTGACCATACTTGATAGTTAATGTTGACTATTTCAGGGGCTCGCGTTGGTCTATTTTCCATGCTAGTTAACCCCCGTAATACTTTCCTGGACCATGTGGACTTGGGAACGATGGTGATCCGCCTTGTTGTAACATGCATTGTTTATTGTTTATAACATTCTTTTTTCATTTTTGAAAAATTCTTTAAAAAGGAGACAAAGCAAAAGGAATGATATATCAGATGCCAAAGGTTATATGGGCACACATGCATCTCTCTCTCTCTCTCTCTCTCTCTCTCTCTCTCTCTCTCTCTCTCTCTATATATATATATATATATATATATATATATATATATATATATATATATATATATATATATATATATATATCTATATATATATATATATATATATATATATATATATATATATATATATATATATATATATATATATATATATATATATATATATATATATATATATATATATATATATATATATATATATATATATATATCTCAAACATAACACTATCAGAATCAAAATAAAGAGGGAAATGAATGAAAAATTATATTTACAACAGAAAAAAAGTGTTAAATATTAACACTGGACCCGAAATGTTATATGCTACATTCTAAATATCATCGGGTCCACAATATGGGTGGTTAGCTCCACAGCTCCAATTGCGATTGCCGATTGGGTTCCGGGCCCGAAAATTTATATGGCGTATTTCATAAGAGCAGCGGGTCCGTAAAGTGTGAAATGCTTATGTTATATGCATTGACCCCGCCGATCGTGATATGTGATAAGGGTCGGACCCGAATGCATATATATCATATTTTAAAGTCCGGCAGGTCCACCCTTTATGCATATATGTGTTGATAAATGCCGATTGCGATTCATTGATTTCAGACCCGATATTTGATGTATTGTATTTGATAATCTCTCACGTCCGATTATAATATGGGTCATAAAGATTTATGTGATATTCGTATATATTGCGTAGACAGTTTTATATAAAGTTTTATTATAATGGATTATAATAGAAGCGTCAGACTTGAAAGCATATATTTGTTATATTTTAAAGCTCGGTGGGTCCTCCATCTTTGTGCAACAATTTACATATATATAGCATGCCGACTGTGGCCCAATAGCAATATACGTTATGTTATAGAAAACTTACAGACCATCCGATCTGAAAAGCATAGTTCAACAGTGGAGATGGATTGGCGGGAAGGATACCTTGGGAATTACGCTAAGTTACACATTATATATTTTCATGATAAACACATAATTCCAGTATTTTCATGGTTATTGAAGCCAAGAGCGTAAGTTAAGTTCCTACAGGGGTTTGGGGCCGATTACAATACGCAATAGAAGACGAAAAAGAGTTGAACAATTATAAAGCTGGATCTACTCTTGTTGAGTTTCATATTAATGAGAAATGTTAATCTTGCTTTGTAACGTGGAAAATCAGGGATTAGAGCCAGGGTTGAAAGGAGAACAAATCTAATATATATTTCTTGGCATTTTGGCCAATCAGAATGCCCAGGATTATACAAGCTAAACATAGTGCATTACGATTAAGAGGAACTAAACATCATTAGAGTGTTTATAGAGGAATTTGGCAGCAAATCAACAAAACAAGCCAACAGTCCTTCTAAATTCAGTTTTGTTTTGTTATTTTTTGTTCTTCGAGGTGTTTTCACCCTTTGTAAATTCTGTAACAATTTTATTTCATATAGTTAGAAAGTAGTTAGATAGGTTTTAGAAATTCATAACTGTTCCACATGGTATAAAAGGTGGAAAATTTACTAAGAAAGGGTTGGAATTTTGGAGAACCAGGCCACTGTATTTATGATAATATCATTGATTAATAAAACAACCAAAAGTTTGCAGGAGTTGTTACATATAATTTGTAAGTTTCACTATCATGTGTCATGCAATGTTTTCTTCTTTTTAATTGTAGTAATGAAGCTACATGGTTAAATCCCTTAAAGAGCTCTCCTATACTTAAAGTATTCATTTCCTTTCTAAGTTATAGACAATAGTTTCTGTGAGAGATCAGCATATTGTCTATTATTTATTCTTCATGATAATAATTCCTCTAAGTTACAGATAATAGTTCCCGTGAGAGATTAGCATATTGTCTTTAACTTCCCTTTCAAATTTTCCTCACTCATCATTTATATTTAGCAACAAATGGCATTCTAGGAATTTCTAATCATACATGTATTAAGAGTCTAGGGCCATGTTTTCCAAGTCCTTCATTTGGTAATCTAATAAACAATAAGTGACAGTAAATAATCTTTATTAATGTCTTAAGAAAAATTTCCCTATAGCCAGGAAATTGGTTTCTTAAGGAACAACATTAATTGGCGCCATTGCCGGGGAGAGAAGACAAGAAGGTTTTTCCCTGGTTTTCACTATTTTCCTCTAGTTGTTCAGTGAGGAGGAAATATTTGGCTATTTGAATCAAAAAAATAACTCTGGCTTTAAGAAGGCCCCATACAAGATCAGACACTTCACAAAAGAAGGCTCAAGCTTTTTCAGATCCTGAAAGGCTGTTTTCAAGAAGGACCTCAGATAGATCAATTCCTGTATTGTCTGCATCAAGTAGCACTTTATCTGAACATTCATATGATATAGAGTCATATTTTTCATCATCTGCATTTTAGGAACCTGGCTGTCAAGACCAATCTTTTGAGTTTGTTACTTTTCATTTACATGCTGTAATTATTCAACCTCAACCAATAACCACATTACCTCCTTTGCATAGTCCATTTGCATTTCAATCATGTTCCACATCTGTAGGTAATCAAAGTTTGGTAAACATGGTAGCCCCTACATTCCTAGTCAATAGGTATGCACCTCTTCAACTACCACAACCTTACAATGAAATGCTAGAGGATTACCTCAAAATTCTTCCTCGTTTTTCAGGAGAAGATACACAAACATTAGAGAATCATGTAGTGGTATTTCGTAATTTTGCAGAAAGCCTAAATGTTGAACATTTAGATGTTGTTCTATGACTTTTTGTTCAGTCCCTTGATGGAGAATCAAGGAAATGGTTCAAAGGTCTTCCCAATGATTCTATTCCTTCTTGGGAGGAGATGGAACGTGTGTTTATTCTAAGATGGGGAGAAAAAAGATACCATGGATATTCATTAACAAAATGTAATTCCATAAAGAATAAGTCTATTGAAACCGTGGCTGAATTTGTCAGAAGATTCAACAAATTGTACAATAGTCTACCAGCAGAGATAAAGCCTCCTCCTATTGGTGCAAAAATCACTTTTGCAAGGGATTTTGAATCAAATTTTGGATTTAGATTAAGGGAAAGAAGAGCTCCAACCCTTGATCAAATTGAAACAGATTCTTTAGAGATAGAAGCGAATCTGGTGGCTGCAGGAAAAGCACCAGAAACACAGCTTTCCAAAGACAAGGGAAAAGCAAAGATGGAATCCTCCCAAAGTCAATCATTGGAGGATATGTGTAATATAATTAAAACCATGTCAGATAAGTTAAATAGGTTAGAGTTAGAGAATAAGAACTCTCAGAGACAAACACAATATAATAAGAATTTTAATACCCAATTCAAAATACAACCTTTTCAAATATTGTGAAAGGAAAGAAAAGATCAAAATCAAATTCAAGCACTATTGTACATAGAAGTAGATCCTGGTGAAGAACAATCTGAAGATAAAATTTCCACATTATATACAGTTGATGAAGATGAACTCGACATTGAAGGAGAAGAGTATGTGTATGATGAAGTAGATGTTATTCATGATGGAAATGAAATTGATGAATACTGGAAACAATTCTTTGATTTTATGCAGGCTGAACTACACAAGAAATATGACTTGAGATCCAGGAAAAGATCCAGAAATCAGGAAAATGAAGGTGAGTAGCAAGTTCCAACTTCCTCATCGAAGGTGACTCCACAAGAATCCCAGTCTACAAAACAAGTAGATAAAGGAAAACAGCAACAAAATACAAATAGCAAAGCACAGATACCTCAAGGCGAGTCTTGTCAAAATCAAGATGAAAAAATTCATTTTGAGAAGCTTGTTTCAATTCGTCAAACAATTCCAGTCATAAAGAAAGGTGAAGAGGAGAATGAAAAGATTGCTAAACAAGGTCACTTGTTTAGTCTTACCAAGGAGTTGGAAAAGGTAAGAATACAAGTTCCCCTTACAAAATTGGCAAGAACACCTACTTATCAAAAGGAAATTGTTGAGTTCATTAATTTAAAAGAAAGTGAGAGTGATACTATAAATTTGCAGGAAGATGAACCAGTAGTGGTTTTTGGCCCACATGTAGAGGAAGTAGATTCTTCAATACCTCCTTTTTATTTCCCTATTGGTTCATGATTTCCTTCTACATAACTGCATGTTTGATTTAGGAGCTTCACACAATCTTATGCCTTTGTTAGTGATGAAGCAATTAAATCTATAAGTGACCAAACCTTACAAGGATTTGTATTCTTTTGATTCAAACAAGGTCAATTGTTTGGGGGTAATTAAAGATTTGGCAGTGTCACTAGCCCAAATTCCATTTAGAAGTTTGGTCATGGATGTTGTTGTAGCAGATATTCCTGCTAGATTTGGAATGCTTCTGTCTAGGTCCTGGGGGGCTAAATTGGGAGGTGTTTTGAAGTTGGATTTTACATATGCTGTTATACCAGTTTTTGGTGGGGAGGAGAGGATATTATACAGAGAAACTAGGTTTGTAAAAACTATTATGAAAAATGGAGCAAGCAACTCACTTGTGTATAGTCAGGAGAAGGATGATTTTTCTTGTTTCACATTGCATGATAATGTAGAACTGGCTGAAAACAATCAGAAGCATCTTGCTTTAGCCAATGTAATTACAAAGATGCAAACGAAAGAAGTGTGGAAATGTTTCTTTGATGGAGCTTATTCAAAAGAAGGAACAGGTGCTAGTTTTCTTCTAATTGCACCTGGAGGTAATATGTTTCCTTTTTCTTTCAAATTAGAGTTCGAGGCAACTAACAACGTGGCAGAATATGAGTCTTTGATTATTGCACTACAAACAACCAAATAGATGGGAGTTAAAGCAATTTCTGCTTATGGAGATTTGGAGCTAATTATTAAGTAGATAAAATATCACTGCCAAATAAAGCATCCTAAAATTTGAGCATACAGAAATGAGGTATGGGATTTGATTGAAAATTTATTTGAAGCTTTTAACATTCAGTTCATTCCAAGGGATGAAAATAGATTGGCAGATTCATTGGCTATAGCTGCTAGCACTTTCAAGCCTCCTATTAATCCAAGATTAAGATATGAGGTAGAAATGAGACACAGACCTTCTGTTCCCGATAATGTTAAGAACTAGAAAGTTTTTGAAGATGACCAATAGATTAAGGAGTTTTTAACTATGGTTGAAGAGTTCCAAGGTACAGAAATTGATCAGGACGAAGAAGAGACAACAGAAAATGCAGGAGCCAGTGGTTTTAAGGATTCAATAGCAAATCAGAAGATCTTTCAATTAAAAGACAATTTTCTGCCAAAGGGACTTGTTCCTCTTGAAAGGCTTTTCAATTCAAATGATGTGGCTGTGTACTCAAGGAAAATCTCACAGGATGAATCTCAGGTTAGTCAAATTATATGTTGTAGTTCCACCTAATTTTCAAGAAAGGTATCTTAAACTTTTCAAGAATTATGTTGATGTCTTTGCATGGTTTTATGAAGATCTCAAAATTTATGATGTAAATATTATTCAACATAAAATTCCTTTGAAGGAGTGGGTTAAGCCCTACAAACAGAAGCTTAGGCAGATAAATCCTCTGCTTCTACCATCAATTGAAAAGGAGGTGAAGAAGTTGCTTGATGCTAAAATCATAGTCCCACTCAGATATTCTAATTGGGTGGCTAATCTGGTACCTGTAAGAAAGAAAAATGGAGAAATAAGGTTGTGTGTTGACTTCAGAAATCTAAATAGAGCTTCTTTGAAAGATAATTATCCTTTGCCTAAAATGGACCATGTGTTACAAAAGGTAACAGTATCTTTCAGAATGTCAATGCTAGATGGATTTTATGGTTATAACCAGGTGGCTTTGGACAAGGAGGATCAGAAGAAAACAATGTTCACAACTCCCCGGGGAACATTTATGTATACCAGAATGCCTTTCGGATTGATGAATGCAGGAGCTACATTTCAAAGGGCTATGGACATCACTTTTGTTAGAGATAAGTTTGTAGTAATATATTTGGATGATATTACTATTTTTTCTAAGTTTGATGAAGAACATTTAGATCATTTGAAAAGAACTTTTGATAAATGTAGAAGATTTGGACTTTCTTTAAATCCCAAGAAATCAATTTTTTCTTTGGAGGAAGGAAAATTGTTGGGACACATTGTTTCCAGAGGAGTGAAGATAGATCCAGCCAGAGTACAAGCTGTATAGAAAATACCATTGCCCAGAAGTAAAAAAGATATTCAAAAGTTTCTGGGGAAAGATAAACTTCTTGAGAAGATTTGTATCTAATTATGCAAAAATCTTGAAATAAATCACTAATATGCTGAAGAGGGAGAATGAAGTACGCTGGACTAAGGAAGCTAAAGAATCATTTTCCAGAATTAAAGAGGCATTGTAGGCAGCTCCAGTCTTAATCAACCCTGATTATCAGAAGCCTTTCCAGGTTTTTTCATTTGCCTTATCAAGTTCGATAGCAGTTGTCTTACTGCAGAAGAATGATGAAGGGAGATAGCAGGCAGTTGCATTCTTCAGTAATATTCTTAGATATTCTGAGCTGAAATATAATATTCTCGAGAAGAAGGTGTATGCCTTGGTAAAATCCCTCAAAGTTTTTAGAACTTATGTGTTGTAGTCCCAAATCATTGCTTATGTTCCTAATTCTACAATGAAAGATATATTATTACAGGGAGATGTAGAATACAGGAGAGGAAAGTGGATTGCCAATGTCCAAGAATATGATTTGGATATAAAACCTACAAAGTTGGTAAAAGGACAAGGGCTGGAAAAAATGTTAACAGAATCAAACTTTTAGGCATTGGGAATTAATTTGTTGGCACCTGTAGATGAAAAAGCAGCTGAAGAAAATGAAGGAGAGCAAGACCCAGGAATGAAAATCAGGTATAATTTTTTGTGTTCAGAATGGTATAAATATATAATCCATTATTTGTGCTTTCTTTCTTGTCCTCAATCCTTAGACAGAACAAAGTATAGGGTGCTAAAGATCAAGGCACAACCATATGCGATTGTAGAAGGCAGATTGTACTGGAAGGATCCTACTGGAATTCTATTACTATGCTTAACAGAAGATGAATTTACAGAAACAATCAAAGATTATCATGAGGGGTTTTGTGGGGGGCATTATAGTTGGAAAGTAACTACACACAAGATCCTTCACGATGGATTTTATTGGCCTACCTTATTTGGTGATACTTATAAGTTTGTTAGAAGCTGTCAAAAATGTCAACTTTTTGCTGAGAAAAAGAGATTAGCTCCTTTACCTCTAATTCCAGTCTTCATAGAGGAGCCTTTTAGACAATGGGGATTGGACTTTGTTGGAGAAATCAATCCACCTTCAAGCAGACAACACAGATGGGTTCTCACAACAATATATTACTTTACCAAATGGGTAGAGGCAATTCCTACTAAGAGAGCAAATGATCAGATAGTGATGAAATTCCTGGAAGAAAATATTTTCAGCAGATTTGGATGTCCCATTAAAATTATAACAGACAATGCTCAAGTCTTCAACTCTAGTAAGTTCATTGCTTTTTGTCAAAAATATAATGTTATTTTGTCTCATTCGATAGCTTACCATCCTCAAGGAAATGGATTAGTTGAATCTACTAACAAGACTTTGATGAAGATTCTAAAGAAAACCATTGCAAAAAATCAAAGAGATTGGGACTCTAAGTTGAAGTTTTCTTTGTGGGCCGCAAGAGTAACTGTAAGAAGATCTACAAGGAAATCACCTTTTGAATTAGTATATGGCACTCAAGCTCTATTTCCAAGTCAACTCGTGAAGCCAGTGATTGCGATGATTCAAGAGGCAAAGGAAGAGCCAAATGCTTTAGTGAGAAGAATGAACAAAGCAGTGGAGCTTAGCGAAAACATAGACAAGGTAAGGGACAATTTGATTACATATTAGTGCAAGATGAAAACTATTTTTCATAGAAAAGCCAGGGAAATTGATTTCAAAGTTGTAGACTTAGTATTGAGATGGGATACTAGAAGAGAGGATAAAGGTAAGCATGGGAAGTTTGATCCTCTCTGGTATGGCCCTTTTAGAATCTCTGAAGTGAGATCCAATAATACCTTCATCCTTGAAAATCTTGATGGTGAGACTCTACAGATGCCTGTTAATGGGAAATATTTAAAACACTACTTCCAGTTCTAAAGAACAAGCATCATTTCATTGTGAATACCGGAGTGAAGTCATTGTACAAATGCCATAGTCTTTTAGTTTATGCAGAGCAATATATGACTCCATGCCCGAGGTGAAGGCACTAATCTGCGGTTCTTAGTGCTTTTGTGGCAAAAGCACTATCCCCAGGTGGAGCCAGATGTTGTAACATGCATTGTTTATTGTTTATAACATTCATTTTTCATTTTTGAAAATACTTTAAAAAGGAGACAAAGCAAAAGGAATGATATATCGGAGGCCAAAGGTTATATGGGCACACATGCATATATATATATATATATATATATATATATATATATATATATATATATATAGATATATATCACAAACATAACTCTATTGGAATCAAAATACAAAGGGAAACGAAGGAAAAATCAGATTTACAACATAAAACAAGTGTAAAACAATAACACTGGACCCGAAATGTTATATGCTACATTCTAAAGATCGTCGGCTCCGCAATATGGGTGGTTGGCTCTGAAGTGCCGATTGCGATTGCTGATTGGGTTCTGGACCTGAAAAATTATATGGCCTATTTTATAAGAGCGGTGAGTCCATAAAGTGTGAAACGCTTATGTTATATGCATTGACCCCGCTGATCACGATATGCGATAAGGGTTGGACCCAAACACATATATATCATATTTTAAAGTATGGCGGGTCTGCCCTTTATGCATATATGTGTTGATAAACGCTGATTGCGATTCATTGATTCCAGACCCGATATTTGATGTATTGTATTTGATAATCCCTCGCGTTCAATTATATTATGGGTCATAAATATTTATGTGATATTCGTATATATTGCGTTGACATAGTTTTATATAAAGTTTTATTATAATGGATTATAATAGAAGGGTAGGACTTGAAAGCATATATTTGTTATATTTTAAAGCTCGGTGGGTCCGCCATATTTGTGCAGCACTTTACATATATATAACATGCCGACTATGGGCCGATAGCGATATATGTTGTGTTATAGAAAACTTACAGACCATCCGATCTGAAAAGCATAGATCAACAGTGGAGATGGATTGGCAGGAAGGATACCTTGGGAATTGCGCTAAGTTACACCTTATCATATATTTTCATGATAAACACATAATTCCAGTATTTTCATGGTTATTGAAGCCAGGAGCGTAAGTTAAGTTCCTACAGGGGTTTGGGGCCGATTGCGATTTGCAATAGAAGACGACAAAGTGCTGAACAATTATAAAGCCGGATCTACTCTTGTTGAGTTTCAGATTAATGAGAAATGTTAATCTCGCTTTGTAACGTGGAAAATCAGGGATTAGAGCCGGGGTTGAAAGGAGAACAAATCTGATATATATTTCTTGGCATTTTGGCCAATCAGAATGCCCAGGATTATACAAACTAAACACAGTGCATTACGGTTAAGAGGAACTAAACATCATTAGAGTGTTTATAGAGGAATTTGGCAGCAAATCAACAGAACAAGCCAGCAGTCCTTCTAAATTCAGTTTTGTTTTGTTATTTCTTGTTCTTCGAGGTGTTTTCACCCTCTGTAAATTCTGTAATAGTTTTATTTCATATAGTTAGAAAGTAGTTAGATAGGTTTCAGAAATTCATAACTGTTCCACATGGTATAAAAGGTGGAAAATTTACTAAGAAAGGGTTGGAATTTTGGAGAACCAGGCCACTGTATTTCTGATAACATCATTGATTAATAAAACAACTAGAAGTTTCCAGGAGTTGTTACATATAATTTGTAAGTTTCACTATCATGTGTCATGCAATGTTTTCTTCTTTTTAAGTGTAGTAATGAAGCTGCAGGGTTAAATCCCTTAAAGAGAGCTCCTATACTTAAAGTCTTCATTTCCTTTCTAAGTTATAGACAGTAGTTTCTGTGAAAGATCATCATATTGTCTGTGATTTATTCTTCACGATCATAATTCGTCTAAGTTACAAATAATAGTTCCTGTGAGAGATAACATATTGTCTTTAACTTCCGTTTCCAACTTTCCTCATTCATCATTTATATTTAACAGCAAATGGAATTCTGAGAATTTCTGATCATACATGTGTTAAGAGTCTAAGGCCAAGTTTTCCAAGTCCTTGATTTGGTAATCTAATAAACAATAAGTGACAGTAAATAATATTTATTAATGTCTTAAGAAAAATTTCCCTATAGCCAGGAAATTGGTTTCCTAAGGAGAAACGTGCCTGATAATTGCTAGTTGGTTACCTCTTTTCACTTAATGTTAGGGTGGATCCCTTCTACTTAGATTTTACTTGTTTTTCATCAGAGGGCTGGTCTTTGCAACCATGACCTAAGCTATTTGGTGCTTAGCCCTTTCGAGTGCTTCTCTTTTGTTAATGGCTCCACGCCTTTGGTCACAACTGATCCATTAGAACCTATGCCTGGTGCTAAGGCCAAAGCCCCCTTTAACCTGACACACCCCCTTTGCATTATATTTCTCATCTTCCAGGCTCTACCTACCAGGATGAGCTGGCTAGTAGGGTCCACCCGACCCTCTGTTTATTAGCTTTTTCTCTGTCCACTGCCACCATGTCCCAACACTCTACAATCCAACACTGCCACCAATTGAATTATCCAAGCTGATCCCTCTAGGATGAGGTGGATAGTCCACTCGACCCTCTGTTTATTAGCTACTCTTTTCTTTTCCACTGTGTCTAGACACCAATAGCCCGACACTTAACATTGTGTTTTCTTAACATTCTTTCGGGGTAACTCTGTCTGGGTAAACTCACCGGGTGGGTTCCACCTGTGCCAATAGAGTTTCCTTTTGTTACTGATGTGTTGGCCACATTTTCCCAGAGCTTTGCATAGAAGATCTGCTAACCTTCCCTTCGAGTTTGGAACTAAAGACAAGTTTGTCTACATGCCAAAGGCTCACCCAAACACCTTTTAGCTCTACAATGCTTTGAATTGTGGTCACCAACTTTGACTCGCTCTATATCATGAACCAGTAGGCCATTTTCAAAATTATGCACATCATGGGAAAGCTCTTCTAGAGAAATTTTTAGTTGAGTGAGTCTAATGTGGTCTCTGAGTTCATATTCTACCTGAAAAATGGCTTCAAATTTTGTTATGTTTTGCACCAATCCTCCTGATCTCTTCTTTAAATTCCCCCTTGAATATGCCTAGACCTTGCTTTCCTCTTTAACCCTATTTTATTTTTCTAGAGTTTTCAATCCTTCCCTGCATACAAGAACAAATCTCCTCTTCTATATGAAAGAATAAAAGAGAGGATGAGGAGGGTACACCATCGGCTCCAACTAGGGATAGTTCATTGTTGACAAGGTGGTAAGAAGTTGTAGACTAGTAGCCTTCACCATTGGGCATGCAGTTAAAAATATATTGAATCAGTGAAACCAGAAAATCTCCCTGGAACTTTATTTGTTGGGAGTCATGTTGCACTAAAAAATTGTCACCTTGACATTCTGCAATTTGTGTGAGTTCATTATCACTCATACTTTCCTCCTTTGCAAAGTCTAAAGCCTCAGTTCTTCATATCAAGCCTTGAAAGTAAGAGAAAAGCCCTAAGAGTCTCTAAAACTCTAGTTCCGCACTTTCTCTTTGCATTACGCGCGGTGCCGCACCTAATGGTCATGTCCCCTGAACATCTAACTGCTCTATCCTTGTGTTATGGGTGCAGGCCCCTGTAAAAGTTAAAAAGGTGAGAGTACATTCTAAAAGCTCACTTTAAGTCATTTCTAGAAGCTTTTGGAAGGAATCTTGAGGTGGCAAGTTTGCTTTCTTGAGGTTCATGCATCCCATACCTTAAGGAGCTAACCCCTTGATGTGAGGAGCTTATCCCTTTGAAGGAGGATTCTATCCCATCATAGATGGACCTGTAACCTCCTCCTCTACACTATAAAATGAAGCATTGGGCTGGTTAATAGGAAGGTTGAAAGTTGAATATTTTTGAGGTGAAATGCTGCTGGAACTTAGTCTTCTTTAGTTGAGCTTTTATGAGGAGAGATTGCATACCTCTAAGATCTCATTTGGAAGAGTGCAAGGCTTGTCAAAGTAAAGGAAATTCCTGTTTCAGACCCCAAGAAGAGCTTGTTCAACATCAAGGTTGAAAAGGTTGTAAGTTTCTTCTACTTCAAAGTTAATACAAATAAGTTTGTTTTTCTCAATAAGCTGTTCATTTATAGTTTATTTTATGGATTCCTTGATCACCATAATAGACATGATTTATGATATTTTCTATGCAGGTGCTATTTGATGTTTTCTTGTTTGTGATTACAGGTCTTTAAGGATAACTCTTTTGGACAATCGAGGGATGACTACAACAAACAAGCGTTGGATCTAAGGTAGGATCGTAACACCTCTATAGTCTTTATTTGTAAATTGCATATGTCTAGAGAAAGATAGATTTATTTGTCTGTTTGTTGCTAGATTATCTTGTGATACTAAGGAGATCGGTCTTGTTCGCAAGATCGATTTATCTAGCCAACGTGTCATCTCCTCATAAAAAAAATGCAGAACTATAACTTCTAAAAACTGGAAGTTAAATGCTCACCTAGTGAGCTTATTTATGTAGAGTTCCTACTTATGTACCGAGCTCAATTCACTCAAGTGAAGCCAACCTTCCAATGATACCCACCCGACATATGGGTGTCAGACCTTATGCCATTGTGCTGCTGGAATTGAGAAATCAAAAAGGCACACACCATGTGAAATTTTCATCTAAAAAATATAATACATACCCCATAATTGATACCTGTTGCTGACCAAAGAAATATGACATATAGTCAGCTACTGGATCATAGAATTAATGAGAAAAAATTATAGTTTCCTCCCTTTCTTGAACAACTTCTAGACAAGAATACTTCTGTAAAAGGTAGCCACAAAAGCTACTTGGCTCTTGAACTTTGGGATTTTCTTGAAGAGGTTGCTGCTGGTAATTTTCTCTTTGTTTTCCCATAAGAAATTATTTTTGAGAATATACAACAATCTCATCCTCACCAGAAGAAGAAACTATCTATATTTTTTGGGAATCATTTTCTTATTGTGGTTGTATTTGGCATATGCTCATACCTTGTTCTCCATATGAAGGATGTAATTCATAAACTTAAGCTTCTTTTTTAACCCCATTGTCAAATTCCTCTTTTCTTGTAGCTTCCCATGATTGGGACTATTGTGGTTCTATAGCACCAAACTTCCCATCTTAGTCATAGAATTCATGTAAAGGAGAACCATCAAATTCAACAAAATATGAACTCTAAGGGTTTGTTTGTAGCTTAACAATGTCTCCTTCTTCCTTTTTTGATTGATGGGAAGCACTTCTTGATGCAGGTGTATGTTTTCTTGGAGCTAGGCTCCACAAGTATCTTCAACAAATTTTTCAATATTAAAATATTCACAAAAATATTCAAACAAAGAATCTAGTGGATATAATCTTTTGTAAAAATCATTATATGCTATGTGAAAGCTCCTCAAAGGAGATATGCTACCATGATTAGGGTTTTGTACCAAAGTCTAGCTTCTTTATCCAAAGAGTAAATGAACAAATTCATTTTCACATCTTCATGAACAATACCCTGCTGCTCCATGCATTCATGAAAATCCTTAAGGTGTTGGTTTGGGCTTCCATCTATGCTTCCACTAAAACTAGGCAAATACCTACCCCCATGATAGAAATTCCCCCCCTTGACTCAATGGTGGTTGAGGAGGAGGTGCCCAAATAGATGTAGTAGGACTGGGTTGAGGGATACTGCTGGCCATATAGCTTGCAGTAGATGCAAGACTGAAACTAGCAGAGTGTCCATTGGAAGGAAGCATGTCTATCAACGAAGGACCAGGATGTCCTATAAGTGGTAGGGGAATAGGGATACCCCCAATAGATATGTGCATGCTGGAAACATTGTCCCCTGGCACCTGAGCCTGGGGGGTAGAACTTAACAAGGGGTTCCAACCAAAAGAATTAATGAAGGCAGTCGTGCTAACAACATCACTAGGGGTGATATCCAGAGGTTCAGGAACTGACACAAAAGGGGTGGAGACACGAAGGTACTAAAATTCACTCATAGTAGGTGTAACTAGGTTTCTTGGACTAGGGATTGTGTGAGTAGTAGGGGGACTAATCAATGATGTAGGATTGACAGTAGGTGGGGGAAGTTTTGGTGGAGAAAAATTGTCCACAAAATACCATGACCCATTGGTCTCCATGGAAATATTGGATGTGGGAAGTAATGAAGACATCACAGACATTGGTGCTACCTGAACCAAAACAAGCCCAAGAGGGCCAGTGAGTTGAGGATTAAAGTGCGGAACAATACCTTCGTTAAAGAAGTCCTTAGGAAACAAGGTCTCTTGGGAAGTATTATGTGATTCAGTGTTTGACGTTGGAGACTAATCTCCTTGTGAGGAAGGAGAATCTGATTCACCAAAGCTCGTCACGTCCTCCAGAGTCAGTGGAAGAATACCTCGATGTCGTCTACATAGACGAAGAGGGCTGAATGTAGCCACGATAATAGATATATTTTATAATTTTTTTTAAATGTGATATATGTTATAGTCATAGGTTCAAAGAGAAAACACCTAAAAATAAAAACTTATATTAAAGGTAATCAACAAGCAACTAGGGAACATAACTTTGTTTGATAACCACAACTAGTTGAAGATGAAACCTAGTATCGAAGGGACTAAAATAGAGATTTGACCAAATGTATAGTTATGATTACTCCTGAGCTTCACCCAAACCTTGGTAAGAAGGAGCCAAGTACTCTCATGAAGACGAGAACCATCTCAAAAAACCAAAGACAAAGTAGGTTCATCTATTTAGGTACCAAGGCAGCCCACGGCCCACAAACATTACTTCTTTGTACCTACAACCATATTTCTAGATAGAGAAAGAGAGTGAAGCGGCCTCACCTTCAAGTTAGGTTTTCTCTCAAAAGGGTTTCCAAAAGAGAATATATTGTGTCTTATGTGTGTGTGAGATTATTTTTTCATTCTCTACTTTTCTGCATATTTTATATTTGCATGCATGCACTAATTACAGTAAAATATATAGATCTAGAAATTATGTAAAACTGTAATACTGTAAAATTTAATTATTTAAATATATTATTATCAGATTTGTTGTGATGAACTGTCTAGTGGAATATCCATGACAGTTTACGGATCACTATGTGGGTGGGAAACTTGAGTCCTTTACTCAATTACGATATCACTGAGGGGATCCCTAGTACACAAAACACCCTCCAAAAGGCAATCGAAGGTGAGCTACCTTCTCTCACACTCTGATGTCATTTAGCACTTAACTCTATTGTAAGTGGAGCAGTCCTAGATGATATGAGTGCAACATGATTTTACTCTCATTAATGACACTAGTCTTAGTTTTGAAATCTTGGGTAGTTCACTCACCACAACCTAGCCCAAGATTCTAGCTTAAACTAATCCGCGTGTATGATGAAAGGAGAGTTTCTCATTACTTTTATTAAGTGATTGAATTTATGTGAACTTGATTAATGTCTCCAAAGAGGGTGTTGATGTATGGAGTTCAGTGAGACTTTGACTCAAACTATGCAAGAAAAATTATTTTATATTTAAATTCAATGAATAAGAGTTTCTTATAGGGAGAGAGTAACTATATGCCATTTCAGAAAACACACATGTAAATGAAGGCCAAACACATGCAAAGGAATGAAAACATACAATGCTCTTACAACTAACCCAATATAACAAAACAAATCCAACTAAGATAACATAAATCTAAAGAAACTTTTTTTCTTTTTCTTTTTTTTCAAAAATTAAATGTAATCAAGCTATTCTCAAAAAATAAAAATGACCATGCAAGCAAGCAATCAAAGAAATATCATAGTTCCAGATCCCAAGGACAGACCACAGGCAACCTATCAACCCAAGCATCCACATGACTAGGCAGATGTCAAGATTTTGGTTCAGTAATGCGGCTCAAAAGGACAATCAGAGCATTAGTAGCAGGGCTAACACTTTTTCCAAGAAGCTAATAAGGGTCTGAGTAGAAAATATAAGAAACATAAGTTGTAAGGAAGCATACAAGGTGATCAAAATTTAGATTGAGAGGCAGAAAAAGACCTAAAGAGAAATAGAGATTCAGTAACTAGGAGATCAAAAGTCGGGAACTAAGAGCATCCCCAGCATAGTCACTAATTCTGTTGTAGGGATTAATAAACGAGTGGTTGTAGACATAAAACTCTCTCAGGTCTCTCGAGACCTAAGGCATATGGAATGAAGTGACCTTCAACTATTGAGAGATACATACAAACAACCATGTTAATCTAGGAATCGACAAAGCAAAAGAGAAGGGTTACCTTCTAGTCCTTAGTGTAGATCCACTAGAGTTTTCAATGTGACAAGGGAGAGATCCTTTGTCAACTCTTAGATCAAGACCTGCACATAGAAAAGACACAAAGTAACCTTCACAACATATCAAGCCTTAATGATTCAAGAATCAACACATCAACATATAACAATATATAAAGTGAGCATGCATCAATGATAAATATTAGTCTCACCATTGAACCAACATATACAGAAAGAAGGTATCAATATCATCACATAGAAAAAACAAGAGAATACCTATATTATAATATGTGAGAATAATAATTACAACCATGGTTTTTGAATCAAGTCTTCCCTTAGATCTAGCTCCTACCTCTCTCTCTCTCTATCAACTTTTCGATAGCATAACAATGTTCAAATTCCAATCCCCATTACAATGGGCCAACCTCCAATTTATAGGTGTTGAGAGGATCACTCCTTGCCAATTTCTTCACAAGCTCCATTGAGGAAAAAGCTAGATGTTGCCTCACTTTATTTCTCTTTCCTCCTTTCTATGCTCTTGTTAGGATTAACAATTTCCTTTGATAGGTTTGAGGTGGATGTTTCCAACTTTTTGGAGTTTACATTGAGTGCAAAGTGGAGTGTCAATCAGTCAACACACACTTTGACCTCCAGAATCTCATAAAAATCTAGTAGCACTTCCCTTTAAGAAAAAGTTACGTCATCTTGAAGAAAACTATGTTATCATTGGTGATACATTATATCGTAGAGGGGTTGACTCAATCCTTAAGCGTTGCTTAACTTTGGAAGAAGCTAAGTCTTTTCTTAATGATTTCCACAGTGGAGCTTGTGGTGGTCATCTATTAGGACTTGCAACAACCTAGAAAATTTTGCGTGTAGGCTACTTTTGGCCTTCAATATTCAAAGACTATATTGAAGCGGTCAAACGTTGCCGCCCTTGTCAAATATATACTCGGAAAATGTGCACGCATCTAGCTCTACTTTTTCCTGTTATCACTGTCGTTCCATTTATGAAGTGGGGCATTGATTTTACTACTTGTAATCCGCCTTCGACAACAAATCACAAGTACATCATTGTGGTCGTAGACTACTTTATGAAGTGGGCTGAGGCAATTCCTACTTACAAAAATGATAGTGAAACAATAGCCTTGTTTCTCTTTAACCATGTTATTTCATGATTTGGTATCCCAAGAGATATTGTCACTAACCATGGTAGTCACTTCTAGAATCAACTGATGACCGAATTGGCTCTCAAGTTCGGCTATCGGCAGGAGCATTCATCTCCATATTATCCTCAGGCCAATGGGCAAGTTGAAGCCATGAATAAGTCCCTTAAGACTATCCTACAAAGGACAATTGATAAAAATCGATCCAATTGGCACATCATGTTGTACCTAACACTTTAGGCATATCGAACCTCAGTGAAGACTGCCACTAGTTTTACTCCTTTCAATTAGTTTACGGGCTAGAATCTATTTTTCCTATCGAATGTGAAATTCCATCCCTTAAGATAGTTGTAGAACTTCTTCCAGAGACGTCTAGTCTTAAAGAATGTCTCATTCATTTGGAGCATCTTGATGAGTAGCGTCGAGATGCAACCATAGTAAATGAAGCTCATAAGAAGAGGGTTAAAGCTCAGTATGATAAAGTTGTCCATCCTTGGGTTTTTTTTTGAGGCGACCTTGTCTTAGTCTATGACCAAGACAAAGACGCCCTGGGGGCAGGAAAATTCAAGTCTATGTGGTATGGTCCCTTTATAGTCAAGCGAGTTTTTGGAAAAGGGGCCTATGAATTAATTGATTTTGAAGGGAACAAGCTAGCAGAGTCCCGAAGAGGGCTCTACCTTAAGAAGTATTTTCCTTAGGCTTCAGCCGAGCAATTTCTTGTTTATATATATTGTATATTTGTACATATTTGTCTGGAATTTTGTGATATCAACATTTTCTTTTATCTGCTTTGGCAGGTGTTGATGGATGATTTGATATATTTCGGATTCGCCGACGGTGCTAGTCAACATACTTAGAATCTTGCTTCTGTGGCTTGGGTGATTTATTATCCATCTGGCCAGTTGATGGCATCGAGGGGAGTATGTATTGGCCCTGCTTCGAATAACAATCCTGAGTATACTACCATTATTAATTTACTATCTGGAGCAATTTCTTAAGGGATTGATTCATTGGTAGTTTATCTAGACTCACAGTTGGTGGTGTCGCAATTAAATAACATTTATCGGGTTCGTGATCCTTATTTATATCGCCAATTTTTGAGAGTGAGAATGTTTCAACGATCATTTATTTATATTACATATGTTCACATTCCACGATCTGAGAATTCATTAGCAAACTCTATTGCTAATCAAGCATTAGATTGGCATATTAATCATTCATCAAATTAAATAACATCAAAAGTCGAATATGTATATATATCATAAAATCGGCTTTATATAAATAAAGTGTTGAAAAAATAATATGAAAAATTGGGACAAGATCCCTCAAAATTTGGGTTAATGCCCATAATCATGTCCAGTCATACATAGGTTTGTCTATTGACCTGGCTCAAAATTAGCGGCTAAAACATTAACCACTATGTTGGCTACACACCGAAGTATCTGGACCCAGTCCCATGGTACCCCTACCATGCAGCACTGCATCTCCTCAGGTAGGTCCTCTATGGCTATCATAGGTACCTGATGAGTTAGTCTCACCAAGTTTCTCTGAACTACATATGGGACTCTCTCTATCTTAGTTGCTCCCTCTTCAGCCCCTCTTCCGCAACGTCGGTGCCTCAGAAATCCATTTGGTCTCACTGGACCCACATCTAGAACATGGTAATTTTGTTAATATTCTGTGTCATCAAAAATATTTCTAAGTTCATTTCATATTAAAAAAATCCAAAAAATCTTAAAAATTCACAAAAACTTAAAAAATTGTTACCTATGTCTCCCCATGCCGCATTTGGTGGTAACACTAAGTTTGGATCTCCTCAAATATCCATACCAACATACAAGTAGTCATCGAATGTGATGATCTATTGGTCCCACTAGGTGAAAAACTCATCATCAAAAGTCGTTCTAGGCATGTCCCCACCTCCAAGGCATTTCATCAAGTCTGCCCATCTACCCATTCATGGATCTCTTGGGCCGCTGATGGACATAGATACTTTGGGATGTGGCTCAGGTACCTTCTCAAAGAAGAATGAGCATAAGATGGTCCCATATACAAAGTTCTTCATTTGAGCCTTTTGTATAGAGGTCAATTGGCTCTTCATGTTAGTCAGAAGAGGCATGCACCAGTCAAATATTGTGGTGAGACACTCCACTGCCAGGCTCATGGACACTTGTGATGCCTGATGCAGTGAAGTTGATCCATTTACTCGTGTAATGGTAAATAGAAAAATCCTTTGAGATAAACTTTCCACGTGTTTTATTGGAATTTGACTTCCAATCTTCTCTGGGTGTCCAGGACAGTATATATGGACATAGTCTTGTACTGAAAGACTACTTCTTGTCTTGCCAGTTGAATGCACGACCTCCCCTCTTAAGGAGAGATCTATAATAAAGTAGATGTCTTCGACCTCAATCCGTAGAGGCATCTGGTCTATCATGAAGGCATGATCCTCTGCACTCCAATATTGGATTAGTAGTTTGAGCAAGTGTGTGTTAGCTTTCATGTTTGGCATTTTGAAGAATTTCAATAAGCCACAGCCTCTCAGAGCATCTAGTACATTTTGGTCATTCATTACCTCATTATCAATTGTGGTATGCTCTCTTTCCCTCCATGTGATGGTCATCATGCAAAAAAATTGAGTTTCAACAGTTAGTTTTTATGTTTAAACTTTAACTCGCGTACATGCGGGTTCCCTTTACACAAAGTCGTGTGTAGGGCCTTTGTATACATGGGTTGATCAGATCCAACTTGTGTGTACGTAGAGTTGGATTTTTGGGCATAGCTTCCAACAGTCAGAACTTTAAGAAAAATTCTAAAAACTATCACAAAACATTACAAGTATGATTTGAGGGTTACCTGGTAACTTTGGGGTGATTTGAATGGTCCAATTGTTCAGAGGAATGCTTGCTCCATTTTGCTCCACAGCTCTTTGCTTCAAATAGAAATGAAAAAAGTTTGAGTCCAAAAGTCATTACATAACTTTGAAAGTGCAAAATATTTTTTCAAAAATTGATTTTTGTCTCATGGATTTTTTTGACTTGTGGGCTTGGATTGTCAAGAGTGGGTTGTTTTTTCAGGATATTTTGGAGACTTCTTCGAGATGTTATTTTGGTCCCATGACCACTGATCCGTCATGGCAGGTATCATTCAGTCACTAGCATTTAGGTTAGGGAAAACCATTTTCCGCTGCATCTTGCATACTAGCTTCCATTCAGCGATACATTAGCAATAGGGTCGAACCCATCGTATCTTGGTTAGCAAACCATTTTCACTCACCAATTTTTTTAGTCATGATGCAATGGTAGAGTCATCCTTTACATGGGCATCTTAGTTAGAACGTCGCTGACATTGGTTGCCCATCCGTCTATACTAAGTAGGCTCGGGAGTCCTCTATAGTCCTGACATGACTTAAGCATTGAAGACACATTCTCCTTTCTTCCATGTTGATTTCTGGCCTTATACCATAGAGGCTCCTTTGTGTTGAGTTGTACTGTTGCATTCCATTTTGACTATTTGCACCTTTTTGGCCTTGAGCTGGCTTCACTTGGACTCGTGTTTAAGCCACTTATTTGAACATGTCTTCTGCAAAATCAACCATGCAATCACTTAGCTTCTGCAACTTGATGCATCCTTTTACCTGTGGAAAGAGCATGCCTTTGAGTGTCCTTGACCAATTTCGCCTCCCTGCATTGAGCATAGGAATGTTCCCCTCCCAGGAACTAGATCATTTGCATCTCTGACACTCGTTCTTTCCACTATACTATAGCATTCTTTTATTCTTTTTCCAACTTAAAGAAAAAGACAAAAAAATTATATATTCCAAAAAGAGTGGGAACGAGACAACATTTCCATATTTTGTTGGTAGCTAGAGTAAGTCGTGTCGCCCTTGAACAAAGCACTCAAAATTAAGTCCTCCATTTGGGTGGGATATAGTTTGACTTAGGTATGCCTTAACCTTGTTATTAAGTCAGTACTCTTCTGATTGGTCACCTCTTCCAATCATATGGAGAGTTTACTCATGCCTCCTACATGATGAACTTATATAGCTTTGTCATATGATGTCGTATAGTCATCATTGAGTCATGCTTTTGTTTAAGGGAAGTAATCCTGAGTCAGCCTCTCTGCGGTGTCTCTTAACCTATTTTTTAGTCGGCCATCCCTAGTTGTTAGTGTCATGTTTTTCATCACATCAGTTATATTGGTCCTTTGCTCGTGCTGGTTTGAGAAGGTCTGCATTGACTCCTTCCTAGGAGGTCTTGTCATTATCGACAATGACATATTGCTTTGAGGGCAGGCCTAGAGCCACACCCTGGCCCTATTTTCATTATTGATAGGTCACCTTGTGCTCAGCATCGATCAGTATCATGGGTATTTGACTAAGTGGTTTCCCTTGTGTTCAACATTAGCTTTCATTATCACACATTCGGATTCGTGCAGTGCCTTGGTTTCCATTTGACCCTATTGATGGATTCCTCACCTCTGTGTTAGCTTTCATTATTGGTTGGTTCAGAGGGTTTCTATCATGTGCTAGCTACATCTTCTGTATGTCAAAAACATGTTTCGATTGGTTTACTACATCCTTTTCATCTGATTCCTTCCACATTATTGGCCTACAGGTTACAATTGTGCTAGATTGATGAAGGATGCCTTAATGCCTTCCTTCTAGTGGATCTTTTCCTATCAACTATAGCTCCTTTGCTCTGGGAAAAATATCTAGAGTCCATTTGGCAGTACCTTAGGGTGTGTAGTCATCCGTGGCAAATTCCTTCACTATTAACAGTGGGAAACCATCATTTTCCCCTGATTGATAGATTCTTCTAGGTGTTCGACTTCAGCTCATTTATTCGCACTTGTTAGATTGTACTGGGTACCTTGACTCTCATTATCGTTATCGGTGTGTAGTATCTCATTTGTTAATGGTATACATCAATGACTGGTAATCAAACAATTTCTCACGTGGTCGACCTTAGATCAATTATCCCCATTGTGTAGAAATGTACCGCGGTGGTCAGTGAACACCTCGGTTGCATCAACATGTTTTGGTTCACTTGTCAATGGCTCCCATTACTGCAAGTTGACACCATCCACCTTATATGTTGCAGTTCTTCACTGCGACATCTTATATTCTGGCATCCAAGTTGCGATGTAGTATCATTCCATCATGTTCATTTGGTACTATTGGGATCTGTTTTTGACATCAGTGATCAGCTTCATCCTTCAGCATCATTGATCGTCTTCTTATATGTGATATTCAAACATGTACTTTTTTCGATCATGATCATATGATCCATCATGTACTTTCAGTTCTTTATACTTGTATACATATTGGATCCACTTGCACTTGATATGCAGACATGCTTTACTTTTTCTAAGCATCAGTATGCTTGCCTCAGACAACAGTTTCTTTCTGATCTCTTTTGATAGCTTAGCGGGCTGAATTCTAGTGAAGTCCTTCTCAGTCTCGGCAAGATTATTTCCATACTCTTAATACATTTCAGCCATCATGTACCCCTTCTGACCTCATATATTAGGAGGCATATTTTATAGCACCATTTCCCACCCTTGGCATTTGTGATGCTTGGTTTATGGCCTACGGCAACCCTTCCTTCCAGACTTGGTCCAAATATATTAAAAACAGTGTTTTATTCCATGTACGCTGCTTTTCCCTAAGATAAAAGCATGTACACATGGGTCATTCAATACCCAACCCATGTATATGTGTTAAAAAACTTAAAAAAATAAATTTCCTTAATTATGGGCAGAGTTCATGGGTTTTACCTTTTGATTACCTCCTATTTCCCATGGCCCAACTGTTTCCCAACTGAAAAACTAATTGAGAGAAGTATAAATAGACTTCTATGGGAAGGACTAAAGGAGGAAAAGAAATAGAGTTATTATACTGAGACTATCCCTGACTAAGTCTGATGAATCCCTGTGCCTCATGCACTTCCCCAAGATTCAAGAAACCCTTGTTTCCTTGATTATAGATATTCTCCCTCTTGCTTGAGATATCATGGTGTTGGTTATGGAAGAATATTGTTGAAGGCTGGGATAGGACGAATTCGAAGGAAGGTTCCACTTGGAGCGAGAAGAAGAAGACTCAGGTGAATTATCTCGATGTTATTTATAGCTTACTGCAAAAAAAGAAATGTTGTCTTGTTTCTGAAATTAACATTGTTTATGCATCAAATTATGTTGTAATTCATATATAAATGTTGTTTTGATGTATGATAAATCATTTGTTAATATGATATAAAGTCAAATTTCATGAATATGATTTACTTCTATACTGATATGTATGTTCAAACTGAATGATTTTTAGGTCTCAAGAACATCGGGAGTTGTAGAGGGTCTGAACCCTGCAGGACCTACTCGAATGAAGGAAATCCAGGTACGGTCACTCTTATGTAGTTTGATTATATAAGCATTTTGCCTGAGTTGTATGAGTGTTTCTTGTTGTATTTTACTTCTTCTTTGTTGGGGTTCTAACCCAAAGCCCTAGGGTACTTATTCCTGAAACAGTGGCACATATACCTTGGCAAAACTCCCCTAATTCCTTCCATCGCACAACCCTCTTATTTCGTTTTTCCCATTTTTGGGCAGTGTAGTTTATAGTCCCGTACTTCCTTGCAGCTACCTAGAGTACTAAGACCATCTTTCCATCATATAGTCATTGCGTAGGAGGGGGGATCACCCTTGTACAACTTCAATCAACTGTCATTGATTCTTCCTGGAAACAATTCTCCATTCAACTTCACAAGATGAACTACACCACCATCTATAAGTTCCTTTACCACATAGGGTCCAAGCCAATGCATTTGAAATTTTCTAGGAAATTTTGTAAATTTTCTGTCATATAATAAGACCAAATCATTAACCTGGAAGGTGCACTACTTTATATGTCGATCGTGCCATGCCTTTTCACGCTCCTTTTGCACCTGTTGGTGAAATCTTGCTAAAAACCAATCCTCCTCCAATTTTATCAGCAACACGAGCCTCTCTTCCATAGTCTCGTGATCATCCATATCTGTTAGTGCTACAATCCACAGACTCGGCACAATATATTCCATGGGAATCACAGCCTCCTTCCCATAGACCAAATTGAAAGGGGTTTGGCCTGTAAGTTTTTTACAAGTGTCTCTATACGCCCATAGGACTGCTAGTATGTGCACATCCCAGTCATTTCGCTTTGTGTTGCAAACCTTCGTTAAAGCGCTCTCCAGGATTTTGTTGAAGGCTTCAACCATACCATTAGCTTGAGGGTGATAGGGCATACTTTTCTGATGATAGAATTGGAATTATTCAAGCATCACGGCAATCATTTTGTTCAAGAAGTGCGTGCCCCTATCACTCATTAATATCTTAGGGTAGCCAAATCGGGACAAGATAAATTCAAAAATAAACTTGGCACCTGTAGTTGCACTACGGTCCTTTACCGGTTGAGCCTCCACCCATCGTGTCAAGTTTTCAATTGTTGTGATGATATATCACACTCCTTTCTTTTTCCCTGGTGGCTGGATTGGACCCACAAAATCAATCACTAACTTATCAAACACCTACAAAGTTATCTGCAGATTTAATGGAAATTCATCCCTCCGCAATGGTTTCCCCATCCTTTGGCAAACATCACATGCCCTACAATAATCTTTTGAATCCTTAAGCACCGTTGGCCACCAAAGTCCAACACGAAGGATCTTCTACGTGGTCGATCTTCCTCCATACTGGCCTCCCACTACTCTTCCATGTGCTTCTGCGAGGATTTTTGGTTGTTCAAATTCTAGGACATATCGACATAGTATCTCATCACAATCCATTTTATATAGGTTTCCAATGATCATATAAAAATCAGTCGCACGAAACACCAACTCCTTTTTCTGCTGTGTAGAATATCCTTTTCGGGTTGTGCTAGTTTTTAAAAACTAGATTATATCAACAGAGTGATTGTCTGCGACACGAACATCAAAGAGTTGCACATTTAGAAACCCTTCTTCCAAACTAGTAGGACCATCACCAGTCTTAATCTGGGATAGGTGATCATGACCCACATTCAATTGTATGGGCTTCACAATCACCTCAAAATCATACTCTTGAAAGAGAAGTAACCATCTACAAATCTTCCCCTCCAACACAGGCTTATTGACAAGGTATTTTAGAGTAGAATGGTCTGTGTACATTTTGAAGTGCATGCCTAACAGATAGTGCCAAAATTTTTGAAGCATGTACACCATTTCTAGCCCTTCGCGCTCTGTAGTTGAGTATTTCTTCTTTGCCTTTGATAGTTTCATACTTGCAAATGCTATAGAATCATCAATATCACCTTCACCTGGTTGGGTCAGCATGACAAATAGCACAATACAAGAAGTGTCCACATGAGCATGAAACTCCTTTTTCCAATATAGGAACACCAGAATGGGAATGGTGACCATTTTATCCTTTAAAATATCTAAAATTTCCTCAAACTCTTCATCCCAATAGAATGTCGCATCTCTTTTGAGCAATTTCTCCATTGGAATTATTACTTGCGCATATGCCTTGATAATTTTTCTATATCACCTTGTATAGCCAATTGTCACACGCAACTATTTTACGTTCTTTAGGGCCTCCGAATTGACAATAACAACTATGTTTGTGGGTTCTACCATCAATCCTTTCTTGCAAACCACATGACCCAACAATATTCCATAAGGGATACATAAGATTCATTTTTTTAGATTCAGGGTGATCTGATGTCTGGGACAGGTATCCAACATGAGGTGTAGACTTGCAACGTGGCACTTTACTAAACCAAATACAATCTAGTCATCAATATAGATTTCCAAACATTTATGGATAAATTCCTTAAAATCTGCAATTACTACCCATGAGAAGATCGCAGGCGCATTCTTCAATCCAATGGCATTACCATGTATTGAAAAAATCCCCGTTTCGTTGTGAAGGTGGTCTTGTTGTGATCCTCTGGCATGATCTTGATCTGATGGTAACCCAAGAACCCATTATTGAATGAATAGGCTTCTCACTCTCCAATATTCTCCAAGAATTCATCTAGAAATGGCGTTGGGAACGGGTCATGGATGCACGCATCATTGAGTTTCCTCAGATCTACGCATATCCAGATTTCATCTTCTTACTTCTTTTCATGGACTACCATAACACTTAAACTGTCTGACTCTTCCACTGGCTCAATGATCCTAGCTTTATGCATTTTTTCCAACTCCTTGTGCACCTTTTCCTTATATTTTGGATTCAAATGGGAAGGTTACTATTTTACAGGCTTCACGTCCAGCTTCAAAGTAATATTCATCATGCCCAAGTTTCCTACTATCCCTTTCAAATCTGAGAAATTGGTGGGAAACAAGTCCTGGTATTCGTGCAGTAGTTCTGCGACCTTATCAACTGTATCCTCATCCCAATAGTCACCTATCTTTGCAAACTTTAGTTGCACGTCCGATCTAATTTTCACCTATCTAGTCTTCAAAGGCCCTATGATGTTAGGGATGGCTGCTTTGGGTCCTTCAACTTCGTGCTATCCCTCAAACTCCAGAATGTTTTTATTTCTAGGGTCATCCTCTTCTTCTTCTACGGTCACGTTATAGCATTCCATCACATGGCACAACTACATATTCTGGTCTGGTTGAACCCATTCTACTGGTTACTTAAGAATTCAAAATATTGCAGCCTTGATTTCTTAGAGTGCTTCATCAATACATTCAAAGCCATCCTCAAAGTTGAAGGTCAACATAAAACATTCCTTGAGGATATCCCACTCAACCATCCCATGGTGCAACTCAGTTTCCAGGTACCAATTCATCTGAATGTTATACAAAGTATGAAAAAAGATGTGCACTCATCAGGTTGAGGTTCATCTCCCCAAGCTTTAGTCCACCTCGCCAATTTCTCACATGGATCGTATTTTCTAGTGTATTTCTCTATCATATCAGTATTGGTGTATCCAAACCTCATCTTCATCATTTTTCAGTATTCCTTCCAGTCAGCGAAGCTGTCCTTATGCATACCCCACCAGTGGGTGGCATAGCACCAGATCTAGTTCCTAGAACCGATGTTCTTCTAGCACCTCCTTTTCTAACTTATCCAAGAAAACATTAACATTATCTAAACCATCATAGTGAGGTATATTGCGTACCTTCATAGATAAGCAGAAAAGCGATTTTGTCAACATGTTACAGTGTAGTGAGGAGACATCATGTAATGTGTTCTTCCAATGCTCAAGTTCTTCATCAAAATCTGAGGTGCAGGAGGTATCATTATCCCATGTAATTCATCCATATTTTGTAGGATTGATCCATTCCTCATCTCTCAAAGTGATCTTATATATCTGGTCCATATCATCTTCTTCTTCATAACTGTAGACTGGTTCTTTGTATTGTGCAGCCTCATTTTGATCGAGTGGAACAATAAATCAGAGCACATTTCTCTCAAATTTCATCCTACACTTCTTAAGATTAATGATCACATCCATGTCGAAGGCTCAATTAATGCCCAATAGTGTAGGATAAGGATTACTATCGTCCACTATCTCGATTACTTCAAAATTTACCAAGGTGCTTGCTCCTTCAATATCCACCGTAGCCCCATAGAAGCGCCCCATAGGAATTATTTTCTGCTGATTAGTCATGTGAAGTTGGATAGGAGACCACTGCAGTGTAGGTCTCCCCATTCTTTCCCAAGTTTGTTTTGGTAGCACATTCACATCAGATCCTAGATCGAGAATTACCTGATCGATTTCGTATTCTCCAATCTATGGAGTTAGCCTCATTTCACGACCTGTTTGTTTCCTGCTTTTGCACACTTTTCATACAATGCAATGTTCAGGAAGAGTCTTGACCTTACCTATACAATTATCAATAAACTCTTGGAGCCCTTCTACCACCTTTCTGTCTCGTAACAACTTCATACGAGTCTTCAGAAAGGTAGCTAATAGTGAAGGATCTATGTCTTGTGCTCCGTTGGTTCCAACTAACATTTCCCGACTTTCATAGGTAGAGGCCTCAACGAAGCTCTTTTTGGCTTCCATAAAGGTTTCCTTAGCTGGGGTTAGATAAAATCCAAGTTCCTTCTCAGCAGCCTTGCTTACCCATCCATTTGTTTTCGGCTACTTTCCTTTATCCTCTCCTGTGGCAATACCACTTCGCGATATGATATTAATACTAGGCTCTTCTTTGTGAGGCTCTTCTCTCATCATCTAAATATTTTACATCGGTAATACTAACAGGATGGATGCGTCGGGTTCTAAAGGTGGCACAAAAAATGGCCGAATTCTCCACAATTATAATAAATGATTTGTCTGCGACCCCTTCCAGACCCTCCTCCCCATCCTCTTCCTTGGCCCTAGAATCCTGCATGTGGTGCACCCATGCCCTGATCTTGAGGCCAATTTTCTATTTTTATTCTATACATAGGGGTCTACTCCATCATCAATTCGTAGCTCCTATAATTGTGCTTGTCATGCCGAACTAACTTACAAAAAGTACAAAACAAATGTTGTGGTGTCTACACAAAATTTTGTAGGAGATAACAATTATTAGTCGCATGCTTCCCAACTATCTAATAAATAGTGCACCACAAGGCTAACCCTGCACTCAGTCCAATGATGTTTTCTGGTTTCAGGGGAACATGACCTCCCCCAATAAGGTAATTCTGATCAATAGAGTAGTGGTTCTTGTCATGACCTTGGCCTTTACACTTTAGGAACCAAACTTTTACATGTACCTCAGCCTGAACTTCCTTTCCCTTCTTCAAGCTTTGCAATTCCATATGCAAAATTTCCAACTACGATTGAATATGTCGTACACCTATATTCATATCTTGCACTGGGAAAGCTTCTAGCCTCATGGCGATCTCCATTGCTTCTGCATGGGTTCCTATTTTCTGTTGTGACAATGGTAATCTCAGATGCAGTATGAGAAAATAAATGTAGCAATCTCTATGATGAGTATCTGTAATTGTCATATTAGCCTATTGAATCAGACATTTTAATCTTTGATCAAAGTCCCATGCAGACTCATTTACCCTCTGTTGGATTTCCTTGATCTCTGTTACAGATTGGGCCTGATATTTGGGCTTCTTGAACTCACTATTCAACGCTTGTTGGGTATCTAGCATAGTTGCGTTGGGATTATATATGTAGAATTTGATGTACTAACTCAACGCTCTATCCTGCAGTGTTGTGACTAGCTATGATTTCTTCATGTTGTCATCAGTGATTTGCTGTGCCTTCCATACATCATCTGTGATGAACCAAAATTGTTCAGGGTCCTAAGTTCCCACACCCTTAAACACATGCATATTCATCATATTTGCCATGTTAAATGATGGAGGTGGAGGCGAAGGTGGAGGTAGAGGTGTAGGTGTGTGAGGCATAGTTGGAGGCAGAGGTGGAGTGGATGGATGAGGTATGCCCATGATACCCTGACTTACGATCTGTAGTGCGCTTCATGGTGTTTTCATAATATTACCCTTGTCATCGCTATTAGAAGATCCTAACAGGGGACTGTATTCAAAGCTTGATTCTTTGTTTCTTTTGAATTCTCTCCCACTTCGTGTAGTCCCAAACATCAAATTAAAGGCATAACGTGCTTTTCGCACAATAGCATTTTAATCGAGGTCTTTAGAGATTTTAGGTAGTCACCTCCTTGTCCTTTAAAGAACTTGCACTCTGCTTCATTTTAGCTGGTGGATGTATCGATCACGAACTCAGTAATGAATCCTCCCAGAATTTGATCGATCTAGTGGTTGACGGCCCACGTGATGTTATTTTCTAAAGCCTCCAATCACTTCACTAGTTCTGAGGTCCGCAAAATAGGGCCATCCAGCTTCCACGTACCATAACTATCTACCAATTTTGACAACCACTTGTGCAATTCGTAGGGGAATGAGAATATTAATATTTCATGTTCATCTATGAATGGGTATCTATTCAACCACTCTTTCTTTGATAAGCATGGATTCCTACTCTCCTGGGCTGCAACTGTGTGTAGTTTTTGATTGATCCACTTTTCAATCTCTTTCTTACCTGAGAACCACTTATCACACATTCCTCATCAAGATCTCGATCCTAATAACAAAATGATTTCTTGGATTGTTGGGGCCTAACCTAGGTTCAATGTCAGTTGCGTCAACCAAAAAAACCCTAAACTGTTGGCCCTTTTGGCAACAACCCATGTAGCGCAGGCTGCAGTCTCATCCGAAGCAATATTGGGGGATGATAGAAACAGGTTTTTGCATCTAGAGGTTTGTGTGATAGGTTTCTATGGTTCCTAGGGTTTAGTTCTATCTTCGTGAACCCTAACCCTTCTAAAACAAATAATTATAGTAACTTACTTAAACAACATCTATACCTTCGCAAAGGCCTTAAATTATTCATAACAAGTATAAATTATGCTGATCTACCACTTTCATGCATAAGATAAGCATTCATTCATATAAATTGTGATACAAAGTGAAAATACAGAAAACTGCAAAAGTAAAAATAAATACACAGATGCACAATTGATGGATCAAAACAATATTTATTAGATATATTCGTTCAAGTACATACTCTTTTTCCCTGCACACTCAGTTGCAGGGGCCCATGCACTCAGCCTACAAACTTACCAAGGTCTCCACGCACTCAGTTGCAAGAGCCTTATCCTTAGCCTAAGTATAGGAAAAATACTTTTCCTACCTTAGCTTACTTGCCCTTACAATGATTTCTATCAATTAATTACCTCCTAGACTCACTATGACTATTCTATTTATAGTATTTTCTTTTACAATACCATGGTCTGCAGACAATAGGCACGTCTCAAAACCTTCTTATCACCTAACCACCTAAGGGCTAAAGCCCCTTTTACTCTTGCTATCTTCATTCTTTGGTTCCAAAAATCGCGGAGACTTTACATCTTCAGAAAAAGGACTTACAAAATTTGACTAAACTTAACCCTAGGGGCTCCATCCCAACATGGAAAAATGAAAAATCTATTTTTTCACCTCATATTTTCAAGTTATCTCCCTATGGGTTTACTAATATTTCAAGAAACAACACTCTTTGGATATAGGATTTGATTCCTCATCCAAGGAGTACCCATGTTGCATACTTTTGATGGACCTTGCTACATGAAAAATAAGAAATACATGAAAAAATGTGATTGCAATCATGTTTTTTCATGTATTTCTCATTTTTCTTGTAGCAGGGTCCATCAAAAGTATACAACATGGGTACTCATTGGATGAGGAATTAAATTTTGCATCCAACAAGTACTCCTTCTCGAAGTTTGCATAAAACCTTAGGGATATTACGACTTGAAAACGTAGTTTTATTATTTTTTATTATTTTTACTTTTTTACTCCAAAAATGGTGAATCATCACCCATGGTTGACATCATCGTCTTGAATCCTACTGGTTCTTAAGAATTTTATTTTGGTTGTACATTTTTCTTGGGAGGCCCATTTTCGACCTCAAAATTCCCTAATGTGTATTTTCCCAAAGTACACCCCTTGCATGTATCAAGTTGCTCAAGCGTACCTTTGGGAGGACCTGTAGAGATCTGCTGCAATATCTTCAAAGCTCCATTATGCAAGTGGCCCAATCACTTGTGTCACAACTTGCCAACGTCTCAGCTCTACAACCTTTTTGCTTTTGTGCCCAAAGCAATACACTCCTCTACCTCCAACTTATATATATTCTTCACTTGAATTCCTATCTTCTTTACTTGACCCATGGCTATGTGTCAGAGGAACACCTTTCCTTTTGAGAATATCACATCATAGCCTCTATCCTCAAGCATGGAAACATATACGGAGTTCTTCTTCAGGTCGGGAACATACATAACATTCTTCAAGGTGAGTGGAGCCCCATGCTCCCTCTGAAAAGTAATCATGCCCAATCTAGTAACACTATACTTCCTGTCGTAACCCATCTCTATATGCAAATGGAGATCTTTCTTTTCCAAGTCACTGAATAACTCTTTTTCGCGAGTAATCTGGAATGAAGCTCCACTGTCTAAGTACTGTACACTTCCCATCATTGATGACACCATGCATGTAATGAGGGAAAAGTCCAATTCGAATTGAGAGGCCAAAGCCTCACCCAACGCTCCTCCTATGGACATTTTCATGGACTTCTTTAGTGGATAGTTTGTAGAAAAATGGCCCAGCTCATGACAATGAAAGAACTTAACTTTCATCATGTCTTTCTTCTTACTTCCATGATAATAATTTGATTTGGAATGGGAAGCTTTCCCTTTCCCCTTCTTCACCTTAATCGCTAAGGCACAGTTCTCTTCATCATCGGTCTTTGATGAAGAGCCATCCCTAATGTTCCTCCTAATCTCTTCCTACATCAAATCTGACCACATTCGTTCCCAATTTGGTAGATTCTCCCAACCATTGACAGAGTCTTGATAATTATGCTAACTCTTTTGGAGTCCTAAAAGAGCAAGACTCACCATATCATCCTTGGAAACCATGATTCCAACACTTCCAAGTTCATCATGACATTGAGTGAACTTGGTCAAGTATTTTGGAATAGTCTTGTCTTTCTCCATTTGATTTTTCGAATTTTGTCCATTAGTACCAATTTCCTTTCGTCATTGTTGTTTTGATATAACTTTGTCAATTCTTTCCACATATCATATGGAGTTTCCTTGCCATGGAGACTCGAGACAATGTGGTCTCGAACTCCCTAAAGGACTATTCGCCTCGCCTTCGCCACACACTTCTTCCATTCATCCAAATTCTTTCCATTTAATGCTAATGGCTTAGGAATTTATTGAAAAATGAATTACTTCAAGCCATTATCCTCTAGCACAACCTCCATTTTGTCCCTCCAAGCTATAAAATTCAAGTTTTGCTTCCAAGGCATACTTGAGCCATAAACCGTACAATGTCATCTGCCAATCCTGAAGTATGTATTGCAAATTCGAATCTCACTTGTAACCTGAAACTCAAAACACCAAAATCTCCTCTAGTATACTGTTCTTAGCTTTGATACCATGTAGAATTTTCTGTAGATTCACAACCTCATGCAATTTACTAAAGCATATGACAAGAATCTACTTCTACTTTCAACTAGCGGAAGCCAATAGATCGATGAAAAGAATATGAATAAGAAAAAGATAAATCAATGGCACATAATGAAAATGTATCTGGGGAAAGCTAGTAATCAAAACCCCACTATCTAGATTGCATATATCAGAAATATGAGTGAATATACAAAGCTTGTTCTCACTAGAACAATTTCGCACAAGTATGCTCAACTATCTCAGCTCAAAAACTAGCTCAATCCAAAATCCTTATCCTATTCAACAAATCTCCAAGCCCCTAATTTCTTGCGTAATTCCTAGGATTAATAGCCCATATTTAAAGGGAATTCATTCTTCGAAAACCATGCAATCCAAACATAGGTCCTGCTCCGATTGCATGCATGACAGTTACAAATCAGTAAATCACACAACTGATAGTACATTGTCCTTGCACTCTAGTCTCAACTGGTTCATTCTCAGTATCAACATGCATGAATTTCTGATAAGGGAATCTTCAGTTAACTAGTGTGACACTTGTGGATGCACTAGTGCACCAACTGACTATTAAATCTCTATTAATTCCACAAACAGTTTGGAACTAATTTAACTAAATATAACTCAGTAAACTGAGTGATCTAATTTACACTCAATTTAAACTCATACTGGACCCCTAAAACATAGGGAGAATATATGCCTGACTTCAGAAAGACTTCCAACTAAAAATTCCTAAGCTAATTAAACTTAATTAACTATTTACAAGTTGATATGAGAATACAATTTGATTTTAATTCTTAGTTTAATTAAGGACAAATTAAACTATAATTTTTTGTTTCCATTTCTCAACATCGATGACCTTATCCTTACTCGTGATGAGAAACTCATTAGATATTGTGACGAGGACCTTGCAAGAGAGTTTGAGATGAAGGCCATGGGACTCGTGCATTGTTTCCTCAGTTTGGAAGTATGGAAAGGAGATTGAGGATTTGTATTTCTCTCAACGAAAGTATGCCAATGAGATACTAAAGAAGTTCGACATGGAAAGTAGCAAACCCATGGAGCTTCCTCTAGTGGGTAACTTGAGGAAAGAGGATGCCACTTCAAGTGATGAAGTGAAGGAAATCATTTACATGAAGCATGTGGGTTCACTCATGTATTTTGTGAACACACAACTAAACATGTGTTATGCATTTAACAATCTTAGGCAAGCCATCATTAAGCCAACCAAATTGTATTGGAAGAAAGCATGTGTTGAGATACCTCAAAGGAACTACTCAATTTGGTCTTTGGTACTGATAGATAAATGGATTGAAGCTATAAGGCTTTACAGATGCAGATTGGGTAGGGATTCCATCAGACAGGAAGATAACTTTAGTAGGAGTTTTTAATGTTGGGTTAGCAAGAATTTCTTGGTACAACAGGAAGCATAGATCTATGACACTCATCTCAACAAAATAAGAGTACATGGATGAAATTCAAGAAACATGTGAGGCTATCTAGATCAGAAATATTCTTGTTGGGTTATTTGGTTAGATGATGGATCGTAAAGTGATTTAGTGTGATAATCAAAGGTGTATCAAACTCTCTGAGAATCCAATATTTCATGATCCATCCAAGAATATCGACATTCGGTATCACCATCTACAAGATTGTCTGAAGAGACAGATTATGTTGTCACAATAAATTCCAGCAGAGGAACAACATACAAATATTTTGAGAAAGGCTTCATCAAGAGGAAAATTTGAGTTCCATAGAAGAGGGATTAGGGTATCTGATAATCTGTTTCTTGCTGAGAGGTAGTGTTGAAATTGCAGCAATAAATTCCTAATTTAATTATCCCTTGATTAAATTAGGAAAAATTCATATGTCACTTTGAACAGAATACTTGGAGGTAGTTAAGTGAGGTGACATGGCTCTTGTCACTTAGATAAATCAGAAAATTTGAGTTGGAGACACTTGATTTCAGTTCTAAATGATTAATTGCTAATTTGTAGCAATCTATTTTAGTTAATTTGAGTTATTGTCAGTGTACCTAGTTATCAATGTCAGTAGAACTAGTGGAGGTCAAGTTAAGGGTGTGTAACTTTTTTCACATTGAGTGGTCATCCATTTAACTGATCAATCAACCAAAAATAATTGTTGCATGTAGATAATTTGAGTTACCTTGTTGAGATTGGAGTTTAAGGGAGGTGTACTATCAATTTTCAACTAGTTCAGGTTGTACAAGTGGTGCATCTAGTCAAATAATTGACCTATGGTAATTGCACAATTCCTTGGTGATAAATTACTAAAAAATAAGGGAATTTCCCCTATGGAATAGTGTAAGGAAATAGGAGCTTGTAGGCTTAAATGTTTGGCTAATATTGGCCAAGGTTGGTTAGTCAGGAAGAGGATAGAATATACAAGTGCAGGTTGAGCTCAAGCTTGATCAAAGCATATTGTATTCATCTAAATTATTTGATTAATACAATAAAAATAGTAAGGGGTTTTGAGTAGTTCCTTTCCCCTAGATAAATATTTGTGTATGTGTGTTAAATATTGATGCATGTTAATGGTTTTTTTCTCTATTGTGAATTTACTTCCGCAAATCAGTAGAGTAGATTCTAGTCTTCTGATTTAGAAAAATTCATGAGAAATTTAGAATCTGCTCTTCCATGGGAAGTCAAAGCAAGGTGCCCTAAAAGTCAAATGGGTAAATCCAAAGGTGGTTGGAGGACCCTTTGCGGAAAGTATAAGTTTGGTAATGTGGCCAAATCTCACATAAGAGCTAGCAGAATCACCATATGGTTTTCTCTGATGGTCGGGTGGATGTGGATTTGATAGTAGTGGAAGAATTTTGATTGGCTAACAATTCTCCCACTTCATAACTCAACCCGACAGATTTTTCCCATAAGTCTCAAAAGTCACATAAGTGTTGAGCGCTAGGGATTAAATCAGTCCAAGAGGAATCAACAAGTGTCAATGCATAGTGATCGGCACATAGTAGTAGCAGGAGGTCCCCACGGAACACATCATCCTCATGGAATCTTCCCAAGAAGGTTCAATGTTGAGCACATAAGGCAGCGTTTGGGATGATGCAAGACAAGGATGATCTTACCATGGAAGGTGTGCCATAAAAGTTTCATAGTGTACATAGAAGGTGAAGGATGGGATGGAAGCGTTGGGAAAATATGGAAAGTCAATAACAAGGGTCCAATAAAAAGTCAATCCTAGCGTGGAAACACATTACAATTGTTAAATGGGACAGGACCTTAAAATTTCCAAAAAAAGGAATTTCACACCGAACAAAGGCTTAGACCCCCTTTATCTTCATACCTAAGAAAACATGGACGAACGAGAATGGGATAAGTGTGTAGTGTGATTAGCTCATGGTGATGTGTTGGCAGCAATAGTGGTAGGTGATGTCAACATGACGTTGGCACAAGGGGACATATGGCATGGAAAATCAGAAATTTTGTGTACAAAAGTGGGCCAAAATTGTGTGACACATGGACCAACCCTATAGCACCACCTGACAAAAGTGATGTAAGCATTACATAATCCCTGACGCGTTATCCCATGAGGTTTAGAAATGTGTGTTATCACTCAGAATTTTTCCCTAGAAGTTATTAGAATAAGGAAAAGACGGAGGTAACTACAAAACAATCTTTTAAGTATAGGCTCTAGCCAACCTATGACTCAAAGAGGGAACTCTCTATGTGTTTTGGCTTTGTTTACTGAGATTTTAGGCTAGTTCTTAAAGTTTAAGGGGTTTTGGATTTGTATTCGAGATTGGATGGTGGAATCCTTACACAGATGGATAGAATGATGTCTCTAGCTATTGGGATATGGAGTCAAATAAGGGCAGCAAAAATGGGATTAAATCATTAAAGGGAGTGTTCAATGGGCAAGCTAGCAGAGTGAAGCACAGATTTTTAAGTCGAATGGGTGAAATGATCTTAACCAGGGTGAGAGGGCACTTAAGAATCCTCAAATTGGGATTACAAGGATGAACAGATGATGATCATGAGAAAAGGGAAATTAAGAATCCTTTACTATAGACCAGAGGGAAACTACCTGAACTAAGGAGCAATCAAGAATTCCTTAACTTAGATAATTTAGCAGAAAACATAAAAAATGCATAATAGTCAAAACAGAGTGCAGTGAAGCAAGTTCTAAGATATCATTCCATATTATAGCATTTAGATTTCAGATACATTTGAGATTATGGAAAACCTTTTAAAGAAAAGTGACAATACAAAAGAAAATAATTGTCTGTATTTCGCGCTACACATGAATCCAGTGAAATGTCTTCGCTTTATTCAATAATCCAGCTTGTTCGTCCAACAATGATACAATAGCTTACAGTCTTTGATCAAGAAAACTATAGAAATGTCTAAGAATCCACCCGAAATACTTTGAATTGTAAAGTATTTATACAAAAAATTGTTACAAAATATCTCAAAACAACTTGAGATTTAATCTAGGAAAAACAAATATCTTCTGGCAAGAAGATATCGACAACTAACGAACTGTTTCATGTTGTCACTTTTATTATGGTTGTGCTGGCCTTTCTTGTTGAAGAGTAGCCCTTTATTCTAGTTTGTTGTTGTGGATTTTCGCACTGGAGTCTTCTTTACCTTCACCTTTGAACTGATACTCTTTAACTCTGATACTCTTTGACCCTGCTGCCCTGTTTTCACCTGTTTTACCTGACTGCCTTCATTTTTACTGTGTAGTAACTTTATGCTTTAAATTTATCATATTAAATATGTCATTTTCTCCCACCATTCTGCATCAGGTAATTTCACATTCACCATTCTCCTGTAGATTTCATCAGCCTCAGTATACTTTGCAAAATTTGGCTTGGTGAGGAACAAATGTTTTACCTCATGCTTAAGGAAAAACAAGTTTTCAAAGGTGTCATATAACACTTTTCCTGTTGGCAGGGCTTTTATGGATGAAGAACTGGCTTGTTCCTTAGCCAATTTTATGAGTCTATCACCATAGTCTAGTTGTGTCATGATTTTGTCATTAATGACCATAGGACTGGGCAGACCTTTCTCCCTCAAAATCTAGAATTTAGCCATGAACCTATCAATGGCTACGTGCATATTGTGGCACTTTTCTTCTAAATTAGGCATAAGGTTCCTTTTGGAAATGACCTTCCTTATTTCTAAAATAGTAGCAGTCGTGGAGCTCATATCTATTCTTACTGTTGAGGAAGTGGATGAGTCTATTTGCATCCTTTGGCTTATTTCCCAATTCCTCTGTCACTTTCTAGATAGCTTCTGTAGCTATCTTTACCAACTTTGTTTGCTCAAAAATAACTTGGATTGATGGCCAAATATCATTGACAGAGTTAATGATATTGGTCCACAACATTTCCTTGGTTTGTCCAAGTGGTTTCTCCAGTGTTAAATCCTTCTCTAGGATTTTGATTCTCTCACCCATTCTCCGGGCCTTTTGTGCTTCTTATTTCTACTTCAGTTCGGTAAGTTTGCAGTCTATTTCAAAACTTGTAACCTTTCCTCTTAACCTATTCATTTCAATGGCTTGGATAGACATCTCTTCCATGGTTTTGACTAGTTCTACTGCTTTCTCTCCTGATGCACCTGCTGCTGATGTAGACTATGTTGTTGTAGGCAAGGTTGTTGCAAGTGGAGTTGTAGGTGCCAAAGATGTAGCTAGTGTAGATGGCACTACTATGGAGACTGCGAGGATCACATTTGTTGAATAAGTGGCCACATCTGCCTGTTTTAATTGGATCAAAGCATCAAATTCCTTTTCAGTCTCTTTTAGTTGATAATTTAATTTCAAGACCAAGTCCATAAGTTATTCATGCCCCTGCTGGGCTTCTAGGACTTCCAGTGTTTGTGGATGCTGTAGCTGAGGTATTTTTAGCCGTTTTTTCAATGCATCTATGTCATCGTTCTTCTTTTTGATAAGTTGTTTTGTAGCTTTTATATCCTTGGGATCGTGTCCCAATTCAATTACTAAGTCCTCTAAAGACTTGATCCTTGTATCCTTGGCCTGTGAGGAGGCTTTCTCCAACTGGAATTGAGCTGAGATGTTTTTCAAAGAGTTCTGTAGCTGATGGGCAGTTATGGCTTTACCTGTCAGGGTGGAGTATATCATCTCTCCAGCCTGTTTGTGTATTTCAATTTAATCTATGGGATGAATATCCCTTGCCAACACTTCAAAATCTACCCTTTTGAAATATGACGCTGTCTTTGGTTGCTGAGCTATGGGCTTCACAAAGGTCATCTGTGACTTCCCATATTTAATTTCAAAGGCTGAAATTAGCCTTGTTTGATTGGTAGGAGTCAGCTTCAGGTATTGTGCATAGGTTTGGGCCTTATGCCTCTCATTTCTAGCTTTGATTTCTTTATACCTTTCCTTGATATCTTGGTCTTTTTTAGCAGCCATTTTGAAGGAAGATACTTCAGCACTGAGCTACCTTTCTGACATCTGAGTTTATGATGTGGAAGGCTCTTGCATGCCTCCATATGGAGTGGTAGGCCTACTTCTTTCTACTCCTGTGTTTGTGACCTTAGCTGAGTCTTCAGTATACTCTTGCTCAGAGGTTGGATTTAGCCTTTGACACTTATTTGATTCTCGCTATAAATCAGAGGTGGCCATTCCTAAAGTGGAATCCCCTTCTCTATTTCTTTTTGGGATCTTCTCCTCATTTTGAGGAGTCTGCATAACTGGTGCAGCGCTCATGGTTCTATCTGGTTCTTCTGGTACCTGCAGAAAAGAGCTATCATCAAGCTACTTTTCTAAATCAATTAGAGCATTCTCTACATCTACTCTAGTTCTATGTTGATCTACTAGGGTACCCTCCACCCATTCTGTTTGATTTTCACATGCTTCTATTTCAGGTATGGGATGGTGGATGAAAGGTCCTAGCTTGACCTTTTGTCTCTTCTTTGTTATGAATTCCAAAGGATCATATCTCCAGAAAAAACTTTTTGGAACTTCATATTCTGTAATATCAAGTCTGCCTCTTGGACAACCTCTCTAGAGTTGCATATGAAGGGGCCTAGATGGTATTTTATTTTGAAATTGGCCTTCTTCTTGGCATTGACGAAGTTTACTTCATCTGCATTGATAATTTTCCTATAGTATTCTAATGAAAATAACCTCATTGAGAGGTATCTTGGTAGCTTGTATGGTGCCAGCATGCCACCATAAATCCTAATTTCTGTATGATTCTGGTAAAGGTACCAGTCACCAACTTTGGTCTGCTTAGACAATTGAAGGACTCTCTTTATTTCTGGACTGATTCTAGGAGGAGGGCTTCCAATCAACATTTCCATGACTGGATGTACAAATAAATCAATGAAATCAGAGTAAGAGTATGGAGACTGGTATTGGTGGATCAATGGGGTCCAAAAAATGACTGACCTAGGTTGACCCTTGGTGTCAAGCTTTTGAAGGGTGAATGGGAACTTCTCTGATTGATAATATAAGAACATATGGTATAAAACTAATAGTACTTAAAAACCCTTTCATTGTTCATTATAAGGAATTGCTCATGCATCCTATCAGCTATATATTGAGCATAGTCATAAATGACAACAGGAGGCTGCCCTGGACTATAGATGGACATGAAGGCAATGATTATTTCATCAATGTACTCACTAGTGGAGTAACGCAAAACAGAAGATATCATGGCCACAATATTATGGCCTGATGGAGAGAAAATGACTGATACATATGGAGGGGAGTCCTTTGGGATGTGTTTCTCTTCTTTGATGAAGGTTTGGAATAGTTGGGCCAACTTTGCAGAGCTAAGTTTGGGATACAAGTCCAACAAGTCTCCAATTGAAAGTGGGGTTAGGCTTGGTCTTGGTTGGAGCTGAAACATTTCATTTATAGACTCAACAATGATGGTGAAAAGGACCTTCTAGTCATGAGACATGATAGTTTTGTGACTGGGGACATAGCAAGCATAGCACATATGCATAAGTTTAGGAAAAATGTGGACTTGGGGGAACTGGTACTTGGGCAAATTTGACTCCCAAAGGCCAATTTCATCAGCATGGTTCAGGAACTTGTCCCTACTTTGGCAATGTACTTTGAGCAGGGGTTCTAGGACAGTGGTATATTTTATTTGGAAATCTTTATTGCCAAAGGAAGGTGGTCCAGGTCTAAATGAGGTGTAGTGATGGGTCTTACATCCATAGCAATTGGGGTAGCCATACTCAGTTCTTGTGGATTTGCATGTGGGGGATGATTCAAATTTTTTAGGGCAACAGAGGTTTTACAGTTGTTTATGGCACACACTATTAAAATTTAAGTAAATTTAATCTTTTTTACTTAACTAACAATGTCACGAGGGTGAATTGAGTTGGCATTTGACAATGGGGTTGTAATTCCATGGTTAAATACCTGGAATTAGGCAGAATTGACTATAAATGGTGGTTGAAGGTGACTGCAGAGGTTCATACGGTACTGGTATGGACTGATGGACGAGCTAGACTAGTTGCAGCGTCTGTGGAACAATGGCAGAGGTTTGTGAGAAATTAGGCCATTTGTAGTGGTCACAATGACTTTCTGAGCTCTCAAAGGCAAAATGCGTGAAAAGAGTGAAAAGAGGGGTAAACGAGCTTTTATAGAAAAAATAGTTAATTTTGGTGGGTTTCATTAATTGATGAACAATGATGGTTTTCAGCTGAAAGGGGGCAGTGGTTTTGGGAGGGCCATCACACCACTTTTGTGGTGTGGGCGGTATTAGGGAGGGGTCACCTGATTCCATTCAGCGCTTGACACGTAGCGTTAGGGGCTAGGGGGAAAACCTCTTCATCGGGCGGGCAAAGGGCAGACGTCGGGCCAGCCCGATATGCTTGTGAGGTGTTGGATGTTGGGGAGGGATGATCAACAGTGATCGATAGATGGGAGTTGCGCGGGGGTAAATAATGTGATTTGATGGGGGGCCTGGGGACTTAATTGCGCTGGTTTCAAGATTAGTTTAGGGACTAATCTAGGTTTAGGGGATTGGTCCAGACTGTAATGAGGGATTAGGCACTGAGGGAAGGGTTTTAATGTTTTTTGTGGGATAAGGGCTAGTAATATAGTTTATATATAAAATAAGTGGTGGGGTTAATTTATATAAATAAGTTAAGTATATATGGGATCATGGGTTTATCAGGATTTTATATAGATATATAATTAAAAAATCAATATGAAGTGAAATGAGTGGAAGGGTATTGTGCTTAGGTACATGAAATGTTGTGTGTTTTCCATATACCTAGTACTTTAGGATAAATGCATTTGGTGGGTTTTTGTACATAAAACATGTTTATAAAGGGGTTTTCCTAGGCAAAAGAACTTAACCTTAGGAAAAGGGGTTTTGCGAGGGGAATGAATGAATTATAAGGTAATTTAACACCTTTCCTTCTTAATTCGTCAAGCTGAGGGTTTGGTCCCACCAGAAGTCAAAGAAATGCTCTGAGCCTTTTTGACTTAAAAACTAAAGGTATTAATATCTTTATTATGGAAGGGAAGTTAGCGAGTGTCATGGGGGTTAAAATTAATGAGGGGATGTTAAGTAAACCACATTGTAAACCATTTCTTTTGTTTTGTTTACCACTTATTCATATTTAAATGATGCATTTGAAACAATGACATTAGTGCTTTTTGTATCAAATGACATGATATTCTGCAACCTTTCTACTACTTACCCACTTATTCATCCTACCATTTTCTCTTCATTTTATTTGGGTGCATTTAGGCTAGCAAACCCTTTTCAATCCTTTTCTTTTCTTTATAAAATAAACTATCTAATTCTAACCTATCCTCCAAGGGCTCAGATTAAACTGATGAGCTCCTCTTATTCACTCTACCTATATAATGATCTACCAATATTATATTGTTTGGTCAGATTTATTCACTACCTATAAACATAAAATTCAAAGCATGAAATGGCCAAGTTTAAACATTTTGACTATCATGGATTGTGGCATATGTAACAAGCTACACACAATCATTTATTATGCATAAAAAGTAAATAGTAGTGGCATTTTGACTTGCACACTTTCCTTGTCTCTTTTTGTCTTTTTGGGGTTCATATATTTCATTTTTTTGACCTATTTTCATTCTTTTTGTCTTTTGATTATTCTTTTAGAACATACCCTCTTTACATTTTTAAAATTTTTAATATGGAAAACATTTTCAGAAAGCAAAGGTATGTACAATATTACAAGGCTTAGCATTAGTCATTCAAAATTATGACTCCTATTGGTATAGGAACCTAACAGTGGTTCCACTTGGGGATGTCATTTCCTGGTGAAATGTCAAGAACTTTGTAGATCAGTAGCCTTTGAATTGGTGTTGATGTTACCTTGCAAAATTATCCTCTATGCCTCTGCATTATTGATACTTATGACAATAAATCCTTAAAGCTTAGGGCCTTCTCTTCAGGCTTCAACTTCAAAGATCACCATCCAATCCAAACTAAATTTTTTGAAGAAAAATGAAATATGTACAATGGAAAGTAAATATTATTAGTTAGGTTCAAAATAGTGTTTGAGCACTTGACCATTCACTAGTCCACCTTATGCTTCTATACCATCCATTTCTCTCAGGAAGAAAGCATTATTACCTCTGAAATCATAAATGACATATGGGCCTTTCCATAGGAAATCAAATTTCCCATGTTTACCTTTATCTTCCCTCCTTGAATCCCATTTTAGGACTTTTTCACCAAGGTAAAAATCTTCAGCCTTCGTTCTTTTGTCAAAAATCTTTTTAATCCTTTCTTGCACAACTTGAGACCTGATGTATACTTCCTCCCGAGTTTATTGAAGATGTATTGGTTGGTTGATTCTTCTTTGGATGCCATTTGGTTCAACCTGGAACTCTTGAAGCAATTTCATCACTGGTGTTCCCAAGGAGGATGGAAAAACAGCTTCCATCCCATACACCAGTTGGTAGGGAGAGGTACCAATTGATTTCTTAGTGGTTAGTCTGTCTACCCATAAGGCATTGACTAGATTTTTGTTCCATGTTTTCTTATTATCTTCCAACAAATTTTTAATGATGTTCACCAAAATTTTGTTTGAGGATTCTACCGGTCCATTTCCTTGAGGATAATAGGTTGTGGAATGACCCAGGGTTATATGATACTTGTTGCAGAAATCTATCATTCTTTTCGATTTAAAGGCTGTTGCATTATCAGTAATGAGTGTAGTTGGACATCCAAATCTTGATAGAATGTTCATTTCAAGGAAGGATATGATAATAGTGTCAGTGGCTTGCCTTGAAGGTATGGCCTCTATCCACTTTGTGAAATAGTCTATGGCAGTGAGGATCCATTTGTGTTGGGCAGAGGAAGGTGGGTGAATTTCACCAACGAAGTCTAAACCCCATTGTTGAAAAGGTGTTTCAGTAGAGATTGGCTTGAGGGGTAAAGGTAGAAGCTTTTTCTTTCCCTAAAAAATTTCATTTGTGACAGGAGGTCACATGTTTCTTTACATCAGAAAACAAGGTGGGCCAGTAGAAACAGGCTCTAAGAATCTTATTAGCAGTGGTCTCCAGTAAAGGTGTCCTCCATAGTGACCTGCATGAAACTCTTGTAATACTTTGTCAGATTCATCTTTTAATAAATAGTTCAGAAGAATACCTTCATGATTTATCCAAAACAAAGAATTGTCTAATATACAAAATTTTAAGGATTTCATCTTTAAAAATATGCTTTTGGCCTTAGTTAATTCAGGAGGAGCTTGTAAATTCAATAAAACATAAATGATATCAGCATACCATGGTGATTCAACAAAGGTTTGGCTAACTAGTGGAGTCGCCATCTCCTCTTCATTATCTATTTGTGCGATAAAGTTTATATCCAAGGCTTGATAGTTTCATCCAGCCATGAGCTTTGCCAAACCTTGGCCATTGATTAACTTAGTTGGTTTGTTTTCTATGTCATATTTTAGAATAGTAGCAATCCATCTTCCCCTCTTTCCATCTGAACCACCTTGAGTTAGGATGTCCTTGACTACTGAATTAGGAACATAGGCTACTATATGAGAATATAAAATGTACACCCTAAAATCCTTGATAGCTTTGACCAAAGAAAAGGCTTGCTTTTCAATTATGTTATATTTTAAGGGGGCATCTCTCAGGGATTTGCTAATGAAAGCAATAGGTTGTTCATAGCCCTGGTCATTTTTTTGGAGTAAAAATGCAGCAATTGTGTGCTCAAAAGCAAAGGAAAATAAGATGAAATCTCTGTCAAATTTTGGGCTAATCTAAACTGGTGTTCTAGTTAAGGCTAGTTTATTATCTTCAAAGGATTTCTTAGCCTCAATAGTCCATTTTATGGTCGAATATTTTTTCAACATATTGTTTAGTGATCTAATTAATTCTACTAGATTAGAAATAAATATTCTAAGAAAGTTAATTTTCCCTAAGAAAACTTGTAATTCCCTAATGTTCCATGGATGTTGAATATGTAAAATGGCTTCTATTCTTGCATGGTCTATTCGAATACAATATTTTGAAATTATATGACCTAGTAACTTTCCTTCTTCTAAACCAAACAAAGATTTCTTGAGGTTTAAAGAAATTCCATATTTCCCGCATTTAATAATAACTTGCCTTAGATTATCCAAATGTTGGTTATCAGATTTTGAAAATACTGTAATGTCATCTAGGTATATGATAAGGAAGTCATAAATTTCTTTGGAAAAGGCTATATCCATAGCCCTTTGGAAAGTGGCTCCTGTATTCATTAGTCCAAAAGGAATTTTTACATACTTGAATGTGCCCCAAGGAGTAGTGAAGGCAGTCTTGGCTTGGTCATCGGGATGAACTAAGATCTAATTGTAACCAGAAAACCCATCCAATAATGAGATTTTGGTTGATCCAACTACCCTTTACATAATATGATCCAAATTTGGGAGAGGGTAATTGTCTTTAAGTGATTCTTTCTTGAGGTTCCTAAGCTCCACACAGAGCCTAATATCACTAGTTTTCTCCCTAGTTGGCACCAAGTTTGAAAACCAATCAGAAAATCCGATTGGTGCAATTATCTTAGCATCATACATTCTCTGAATTTCCTTTTCAATTAAAGGTAATAGGACAGGATTTATCCTTTTAAGTTTTTGTCTAAAAGGTTTTTGATCTTTTTTTATAGGGATTGCGTGTTGTATGATGCTAGTGTCATAGGATTTGAGGTCCTCATAACTCCAAGCAAAGACATCCTGAAATTCTTTTAATAACTCAATGTATTCTACTCTTTCAGTGGGAGCTAATGATTTAGAAAGTTTGATAAATTTTGGATTTTCAGCAGTGCCACTATTGCGCTCCACTATATCAGATTTTAAAGGTTCCATTTTAGGATTTTTAGGAACATCATTTGAATCATACAAGTCTTCCAAAGGGGTTAATCCCTTAGGTAAGAAATTGTCTTTGAGATTGATTACTTTAGTGTCTTTGTTAATTATCTCATCAATCTCAACTTGCTCTAGGTTTTCTACATCATATTTTGTAAATTTAGTGGGATGAAATCTATCTATATCTTCACCTTCTATCTCATTTATTTCTACTTTATCTTTAATGTTAGGATCTATTGATGTGTCAGTATCTATATTGCTATTTACAAACTCTTCTTCTGAAATTAAAAAATTGTTTATTTATTTGTCATCAGCAAATATTTTCCATTTCTTCAAATTATCTGGAATTACAGGTCTATGGCTAACTTCAACAATGTAATGATGGTTAGGTTGAAAGGGTAACTTGCAGGTGCTGGCAAACATTGCTAAAGTATGAGCTCGCATATTATGTTTTCTAGGAATTACAACAACCTTGGTTTCTAATAAAGTGTTTAGTATTTCTACAATGGTTCCTCTGTAACAAGCTAATCTAGGGTCTTTTGTCATATATACAACATTAATTTGTTTATAACTAGTTTAGAGTCTCCCATGACAGAGACTATTATAGCTCCTAGATTCCTAACTAATTTAAGACCTAAAATTAGTGCTTCATACTCAGCCATATTGTTAGTACATTTAAATTTAGTCTATAAGCATGGCCTTCTGAGTGGTCATTCTCCAGATTGTATATCCAAACTCCTGCTCCTACTCCAAACTTATTTATTGACCCATCAAACTCAAGATGCCACAATATCTCATGTTCATAATTCGCATCATCTGTTTCCACAAACTTTTCCCCATTTTGACACCTTGCTTAGTGGAAAGTTCTAAAGTTTGGACAGTTTCCTCTTATTTTGAAACTGCAATTTCTTTTGGTTATATATCAACACTGTCTAAAGAGTTTCTTGTGTTTGATCAGTGTTATACAAGATAAAAGAATTAATTTCTGAATGTACAGAGTAGATAGGAAAGTTTTGAGGCCGATCTTGGCTACTCACCATGTATTTCATTAAAGTTTCTTGGTACAGTTTCTTAGGTTGTCCAAAAATAGAAATTGTTGCATATGACATATCAAGTTGTAAAGATCCTTGAATTTTGGCTCCCCATGATCTGGATAACAGCATGGCATACTTCAGTGGGATGTCAGCAACCACAATATCCATGAGGATGCTCTTGGCAGGATATTGAATTAAGGTAACACAGATCTTTAATCAACCCTAGACACCTTACTTGACTTGAGTCAAATGAAAATAAGTCATTGTAAGGCCTTGTAATGTCCAGGTTTAATTTCTCCATTACTAATTTGGGCATTAAGTTGTGGGAGGCCCCAAAATCCAACATTGCATTATGAAGAATCTTGTCATGGATGCTAAGGCTAATGTAGAAAGGTGTTACTCCTCCTTCTAGTGGTTTTCCCTTAAAATCTGGACCAAATATAAGTTTTGGTTGGTCATCAAATAGGTTAACATAATCCTCATTTTCAACAATGTTCAAGGTCTGGTTTATCTATGTTTTGTAGGTTTCATTCTTGATTAACTCTGTCAAAGGAACTGAAATCTTTAGTTTGGATACCTTTTCTCCTAGATTAAAGGGCAAAGGGGATTTCTCTGTTTTAGGGTTTAGACTTTTGATAGTAGGGATTTGAGTGGGATGGTCTTCTTTTGCTTTATTGGGGACCTCTTTTTGTGAATTTTACAATCTAGTGTTTTGAGGTGAGTTGACTGGTTTTTAAAGGGGAATTGAAGTAGAGGGTTGATCATCAGAAGGTTGATTAGGGGTTATATTTTCAATGGTGGGGCCAGAAGGATTCTGGTGTTGTTTGGGGAGAATCTGGAGGATTTTAGAAATTGGGGATTCTTTGATTTTCTTGGGTTGATTTGGAACTATTTTCTTAGTTTGGTCAAGGATATCAGAATTATTTTTGCTCCTTAGGTTATACTGCTTATGTACTTCAAAGATGGAAAAATCATAACCTTTTTTATAATCAAATGACTCTCCAGACTGGATTTGCAATTGCTACATCATATGAAATTCCTGATAATCTTGGGTCAGAAAAACAATACCTTCATCATCCAATCCCATCAGGTTAATTTGTGTGTCTTGCTCTGGGTCTTTAGGATGGGATGTTTCTCCATAATTTTCTTGGAAAGGAGATCTAATATTATGATTAGGTCAATTTTTCACAGTGTTTTGGTTTTGGTTTTGGTTTTTCCTAAATTTCGGGTTTCTAACTGGAGGTTCCTATTGATTATCCGACTAGGGTTTCCTTTCTATATTCTCTATTATATCCATTAACGTTTCCATGCCTTTCGCTAAGCTATCTATCTTAATGTCAGAGGGTGAAGGCTCATCTTTAGTTGTTCCTCTTCTTTCATTCCTAACTATAGCTCTTTTATCTAATAAATTAACCTCTACACTTTGCATATCTTCTAGGGTTGGGGGGTTTCTTTCCCTGAGCTGGAATGCCATGTCTATGTCAAAACCATCATGGAATTTTATCAATGCTAAGTCATGTGTGGGTGTAAGATTAACTAGAATTCAATTGTATATATTGTTAAATATGGTATAGTAATCTTAAACAGTTTCATTGGGTCCTCTCCTTATATTTTCATATTCTGAAAGGATCTATAGAGGATTATTATTCTTTTCCCATCTATTCAAAAATTTCTCATGAAATACTTCTAAACTATCATTACTATTATCAGGCAGCGATCTAAACCATTTCCTAACATCACTAGCTAAGGTTTGAGTAAATAGTCTCATTTGGACATCCACAATATCAATTTCATGAAGTTCAAAGTAGTATGTCATTTTATTAACATGGTGATGTGAAATGTAGTATCCTATACCATCAGATTCGATGATTTTAGTCTACTGGCATGGCACCAAGTGGGGAATGTAAAACAAGGGGAGCATATCTGTTTGCCATGGCTGTAAGCTGGTAAGGGCTAAGATGTGGGGTTGAGGTATTGGAATATGATACAGTAGTGGAGGATGAACTAGGACTAGTGGGTGGTACCTAGAATATGATAGGTTGGTAAGGGAGTTAGGGTATGAAGCGTGGTGGGGAATGGACTTCAGAAGTTGAAGGGAATAATGGTGAACTAATATTAGTGGACAATTGTTCAGAAATCTTAGGGATCTTAGCAGTATTAAGGGATGATTTTGGTGAATTCAGAATGTACGCATCAATTGATTTGTTGGCTCTTTGGCCTTCAAGGCCTGCAATAAACTCAGGATCTAGGACAGTATCACAAATTTCACTTTCAGAGTTTGACTTAAATTGTGAAAAATCAAATTTCTCATCAAAGGGAAGATCTTCTAAAAAAAACCATTCATCAGGGCATGAATTAGCTTTCACTGAGGGTGTGTGACTAGCTGAACTTTCTTCTATTTTGGATTTTCTTGAAGTCAGGTTGGGATTATCAAATATTGGGGTATGGTTTGGATCTGCCTTAGCCCTAGTATAATGATTTCTCCTCGAAGCCATAATTTCAAAAAATTTTAATTGTTTTCATTTTGTGAGAAATAAATTCTAATAAATTACTTTAAGAGGCTCAAAATACAGAATTAAATTTTTCTTAAATATTTATTAGGACTGAGGGTTGTCCCCAGTGAAGTCACCACTATGTTATCACTCATAATTTTTCCCTAGAAGTTACCAGAAGAAGGAAAAGAACGAGCTAACTACAAAACAATCTTTTAAGTATAGGCTCTAGCCAACCTATGACTTAGAGAGGGCTCTCTCTATATGTTTTAGCTTTGTTTGCTAAGATTAAGCTAGTTCTTAAAGTTCAGGGGGTTTTGGATTTATATTGGAGGTTGGATGGTGGAATCCTTACACAGATGGATAGAGTGATGTCTGTGGCTATTGGGCTATGGAGTCAAAGAAGGGCAACAAAACTAGGATTAAATCATTAAAGGGAGTGTTCAATGGGCAAGCTAGCAGAGTGAAGCACATGTTTTTTGGTCAAATGGGTGAAATGATCTTAACCAGGGTGAGAGGGCACTTAAGAATCCTAAAACTGGGATTAAAAGGAGGAATAGAGGATGATCATGAGAAAAGGGCAATTAATAATCCTTTACTATAGAACAGAGGGAAACTACCTAAACTAAGGAGAAATCAAGAATTCCTTAACTTAGATAATTTAGAAGAAAACATAAAAAATGCATAATAGTCAAGACAAAGTGCAGTGACACAAGTTCTGAGATATCATTCCATATTATAGCATTTAGATTCAGATACATTTAAGATTATGGAATTTTTTTTAAAGAAAAGTGACAATACAAAAGAAAATACTTGTCTATATTTCGCACTACACATGAATCCAATGAAATGTCTTTGCTTTATTCAATAATCCAGGTCGCTGGTCCAACAGTGATACAGTAGCTTACAGTCTTTGATCAAGAAAAATATAGAAATTTCTAAGAATCCACCCTACATACTTCGAATTGTGAAGTATTTATACTAAAAATTATTACAAAATATCTCAAAACAACTTGAGATTTAATCTAGGAAAAACAAGTATCTTCTAGAAAGAAGATAGAGACAACTAATGAACTGTTTAATGTTGTCCCTTTTATTCTGGTTGTGCTGGCCTTTCTTGTTGAAGTGTAGCCCTTTATTCTAGTTTTGTTGTTGTCAAGTTTCACGCTGGAGTCTTATTTACTTTCACCTTTGTTATAGCACCATTTACTACCCTTGGTATTTGTGATGCTTGGCTTATGGCCTAGGGAAACCCCTCCTTCCAGACTTTGTTCAAATATTTTGAAAACTGTGTTTTATTCCCTGTATGCTACTTTTCCCTTAGATAAAAGCGTGTACATGCGGGTTAGTCAATACCAAACCCGTGTATATGTGTTAAAACACCTAAAAAAAATAAATTTCCTTAATTATAGGTAGAGATCATAGTTTTACCTATTGATTACCTCCTATTACCTGTGGCCCAACTGTTTCCCAACTAAAAAACTAATTGGGAGGAGTATAAATAGACTTCTATGGGAAGGCCTCAAGGAAGAGAGGATACAAAGTTATTATACTGAGATTATCCCTAACTAAGTCTGAAGTATCCCTGTGCTTCAAGCACTTCCCCAAGTTTCAGGAAAACCTTGTTTCCTTGATTGTTGACATTCTCCCTCTTACTTGAGATATCATGGTATTGGTTATGGAAGGAGGTTGTTTAAGACTGGGACTGGACGGATCAGGAGGATGGTTCCGCTTGGAGCTAAAAGAAGAAGACTCGGGTGAATTTTCTCCGTGTTAGTTATATCTTTCTACAATAAAAAGAAGTGTTGTCTTGTTTCTGAGATTAACTGTGTTTATGCATAAGATATTGTTGTAATTCATATATGAATTTTATTTTGATGTATAACTAATCATTTTCTTATATGATATAAAGTTAGTTTCATTAAAATGCTTTATCTATATACTGCTATGTATGTTCGAATTGAATAATTTTCAGGTTTCGAGAACATCAGGAGTTGCAGAGGGTCTGAACACAATGGGATCTACCCGAACGAAGGACATCCAAGTATGGTTGCTCTCACATAGTTTGGTTATTTAAGAATTTTGCTTGAGTTGTATGAGTGTTTCTCACTATAGTTTGCTCTTGCTCTATTGGGGTTCCAACCCAAAGCCCTAGGGTACTTATTCCCGTAAAAGAATTGGTGACTCCACTGGGGATAACAATCTTGTTATTCCTAGTTTGGGTTGTTCAGTGTCAATCAGGGCTCAGTTATTGGTTTGCTTGCTGTGACAATATTATTTGGTTCAATATATTCTCAGACCTGAAGTCTAATCTTTTTGATCTAGCTTTGTTTTTTATTTTTCTTGCAAAGCTTTGTATATGAACTTTAATCTATTTACAATAGCGTACACACGCTAGTTTCTGTGAAGTGAACCGGCATATATGTGAGTTTCCTTTATCAGAAGTGCATGTACACGCCTCTGTGGTTGGACATAGTCACATATACCATTTTTTGCATTGTTTTTCCAAATCTCTCTACCCAGAAAGATTTGTTTCTTGGTCTCTTTAGTCTCTGAGTGGACAATTTCTGTCTATAGAATTTTATTATTCTGCGAGCTTACTGTTTTGAAGTCTCTTTTACTTTGGAAATATTTGACCTAGGTTTGCTTTTGAGTGAGTTTTATGATTTGTGTTTTGGCACACAAGACTTCATACAGAGGTTCTTGATTGTTCTGGTCCTCTAGAATAGTAGATTGTTTTCAATCTTAGTGTCAAGGTCGATTATTGGCCTACTTACTTTGCTTTCCGTCATTTTGTGGCCTTATACCTTTTCTTTCTTTTTGAAAGTCTTTTTTTTGACGAATTATAAAGTATTTCTTTCCTGACTTCTTGGTCAGTTTGTCAAGCTATTTGCTACTGTTTGGGTCGTTTAGTACAGGTTGAAGCCTTTTTGTTCAATTTTTCATTCATTGTTGAATTTGTAACTTGCAAAGATTCCTTGTTCTTTTCTTTCGGTCTTTGAGTCTTAAGTGGCATTTACAGTGCCTTCGAAAGGTTGTTTTGATTGTTTCCTGAAAAATAAAAGATCTTAAAAAGCATTGTTTTTGTTTTCTTTTGCCAATTTTTATTTTGGTTTCTTTTGATTTTTTGAAAGTGAATTGTGATATTTTGGGATTTGTCCTTCTTGTTTGGAGAGGATTTTTTATTCAAAATTTGTATTCTTTTCAAACACTTAGTTTGTCTTATCAATAGTTATAAACAATTTCTTTCGTTCTTTTTTAGAATAAATTAGGATCTTGCATCTTCATTACCCCTTGCATTAGGGTAGTTTTGCATTATTAAAGCATCAATAGTATTTTTAGTTTTTGTATGTGTGAAGTGTGTTTTAAGAAAAGAAAAGAAAAAGTTTTTTTCTTTATAGAAGTTTCGTAGAACCCACGTAGAGATCTCTTTTCATCGAAGAACAAACGATTGCATTCATATAGTTAGTTTTTCATTGATTTCTTTTGTGTCATACAAACACCATTGGTTTCATTTCCATTTATACCCTTGACTTAAAAGAACAACCATTAAAAATCAAGCGCTTAATAAAATAAACTAGAACTTTTGTATTGTCATCAGAATACACCAACAAGTTTAGGTTTATTAGGGCCTTGGATTAGGTGAGAGGAGAGTTAACTCTCCAAGGCCGCTCTAAATTGTAAAACATAGAAGTTTGATTAAAGAGCGAAATCCAATAGTGTTAGGGAGACCGGGAAAGCTCTGTGACTGGGAGTAAAGCACGAGGGTTAGTGAAGATAAGGACGAGAGATACCCCCTCTCTTTCTTGTCGGATTCTACCTCATGACTATTCTGCCCAGCTTTTGATATGAGTTGGTGACCATAGTTGCCTATCTTAGGATCCACACAGGTGGTTGTGGAGGGGAATCCTGTGGAACCTGAGGTTGACATTCTATCACATTCAGAAATCTTCTAGAGGGCACCCTTACGAAGCTAGGGGGCTTGCAATAGCAAAGGCTTTTGTTTGGAGGTCAGCGTAACTACCTCTGATACCTTCGCTAATAGACCTGGGGCGTAATTACCCCAGTCTATTTTTGGAAGGCCCTTATTATTAACTTTCTTGTATTTTTGTGTTCAGTCCTAATCACCTAGAGCAGAAATACTTGGAACTTGTTTGATTGCTGATATCTTTAGGGACATTTTAGTGAGTGTTTTTTTCTCCTAGTTGACCTAGCTTTATAATTTTCTTGAGTCTTTAAGTAGATTTTTTAAAATAATTCAAAGTGGCTGACCAACCATCTCAACAATCTCGGAGACTTCATGGGCTTTCACCTACGAGTCTATAGCCTTCTTCAAAAAGGTGTAGGAGCGATTCTGCTAGTGGTTTCCAACCAACGGTAGCAAACACATCAGAGATTGATCCTCTGCTTGGGGGAATTAGTTCACAAGATAGACCTGGTACTAGTACAGAGTTAGAGATGAACACACCAGTTCTTTCTCGAGTACTCTTCCAGGCAGAAGATAGTATTGAAGTAGAAGAGCTTTCAGAGTTGGTTGCGGCTTCAAATTCTCCTCTCCCTCTTGATCATCAAGACGCTTTGTTATATGTTGGAACTCTGACTCACAGGCCTTTGAGCCCAATTCCACATACATCTATCCTTTCGATGACCACTGCTAGAAGCATGGAATCCACGACAACTGTTGCAAGCATGCAGACTCCCATATCTGTACAAGGGGGAGGAACTATTTTCATCCCTTCTAACACTCCCAACACATCTGTATTTGGGTCTAATTCCATTCCATCGACGAGTGGAAATTCTCAAGCTAATGCATCCAATTTTAGATTTTTGCCTTTTGGAATGCCCTCTCAAGGTATTCCTTTGGTTCCTTTGAATATACCATCAACCGCCTCTACATCCATGATGAGTGGATCGACTTCTTTTCAGGGTTTCCCATTTGGAAGTGGTCATATACCACATTCCAATCTAACAGTAGGGTCAATTTGTTTTCCTTTTACGAGTCAAGGTAGTAACCCCTTTCAGAGTTGGACAAACCTTGTTGTTAGTGGGATAGGAGCTGGGAATCAATTTTTCGGCCAAAAAGGGAAGGTGTCCTATTCTTTGGTTAATTCATTTCAAAGTTTTTCACCCTTTGCTAACACATGGAACCCTTATTAGGGGTTGTTAGCTCCTTTTTGTTGGAAATAATACTGAGAGGGGGGGTGAATCAGTATTATCAGATTAATCAAACTTTTTAAATGCTCAGAAACATATACGCTACTTCAGTTAAGTGAACCAGCGTGTACACGCTACTGTGACGAAGTAAAACAACGTATAAGAAGAAAACTCACAATTTAGTTAGCTTATTCTTCAATTAAGTGCATCAGGACATTATTCACCACATTAACAGTAAACATGTGCAGTATAACAGAACAGATAAAAAGCCACACACATGAACACCAAGATATAAGGTGGAAACCCAATGTGGGTGAAAACCACCTGCTGCAAGTTGTCTCTATCTTTCTTTAATATGAAACTTCAGTTTACAATCTTTTGTACTGGTGCAGCCTTATACCAGTACACAGGCTACAACCTGCAGAAGGCTACAACCTTCTCTCGTTCTCCAAACTTCCTTGGAAGGGAGCTCCAACCCCCTTTGCTCTTGTACTAGCCAAGATACTAGTACGTAGGTGCTGACCTACAATCTTCCTTCTTTCAGGTATCACTTTTCATACATTTTCAGACTTGGATATTCCTGAAGCACAACATTACAATTTGAAGACCACAATTCATTCAATTTCCACAACAGATCATTGAAGCATAAAACAACCAAACTTTGAATCACTGAACCACTGAACCCTGTCAATCACCAGTTACCAGAACACAGAGCAGACTACAGAACTCTGCAATAACAGTCAGACCCCACTGTAAACCCAAAATCAAGCTTCAAAAGATATACGCTACTTCAATGAGCAAAACCCGCGTATACACGCGCTTTTACCGAAGCCAACCTGCGTACAGATCTAAAAATAAACTTTCTCAATTTGCAGCTGTACCAGACATTAGTTAGACCCAGAACGTAACATTGCGACAATATGCAGATCTAGAAATACGCATAATCAACCATATCATGATAGTGCATTTCAAACCATTAGATCCCGATCTATCCTTAGATCTAGTCTTCCATCAACCGATGTGATCTCTCCTTGGCTTAGATCAAGCAACCCAGAACCTGCATATCAGATCTCTTTCTCTCTTAGATATTCAAGCCTTGTCGAAAGATGATATTGCCTAATGATCTTCTTCTCCTTATATAGCCTTAGGCCTTGCTCAATACCAAGAGCCAAAACCATAGTAACACAATACCATCAACTTTAAAACTAGGGATCGACACGCCCGTCGAGACATAATGGTCCGAAATCATAGGCACAACTTCCAAGGACTAACCACCATGGACCAAAGGGACCTTTCCACATACACGCGCTTTTTCTGAATCGAACTAGCGTGTACACGCGGCTTGGGCTTAACGAAACGGCGTGTATGAACTTCCTTGGCATGCTGTACTGAGATCTGTCTTCTGATTAAGTTGCCATCACCTGTACCAACCTCTGAGCACCTGTACCAACCTCTGAGTGAGTTGCCATCAAGGACAACACTTGAATCATAATGCCAACAATCTCCCCCTTTGGACTTGATGGCAACCACCACACCAGGTCACCACACCAAGTCACTCTCCCCCTTTGACATCAAGGGCAAAGGGCTGTGCTCCCCCTGAGGACATGCTGATACCTCTGCTTGGCTGTGCTGACTCGTGCTCCCCCTGACAGTAGGCCAGATCTGCAAAAGATGTTCTTCAACAAGAACCAAGACTTATACACCATAAGGGACCTTCCTATCACCAAAAGACTCAATACATACATCCATACTCCCTACCAAGAGGGGACATATCAGAAACAACCAATTATATTACAACATTCATCCCAGGCATAGTGGGGAAACCAACATAGGCCGTTACATGACCTTGACACCATAAAAGAGATATGACAAGAGAGATACATGACATAGAGACAACAGATCTAGACCAAGACTTAGGAAAGGCACCAGCAGCATCTGATAAACATCTTGTTAGATCAGCAACCAGAATTTCTTTCTGAGCTCCTTCTCCTGAAACCAACAACCAAAACATCTGAATGCCAACAATGCTTTATGAGACTTTTAAGCTGCTCCCCCTGAACCTGTGCCTGTTGCACTCCCTGAAACTGTGCCTGAAGAATTCTGACATTCCCATTGCTGTTCAGAACTTCAGAGTTTTCCCTTGCTGTTCAGAACTTCATATACGCGATTTATCCTGTATAAAACAGCGTATGTACGCGGATATTCTTTCTGCAACAAGCGTCCAGCATACACGCGACTTACCCAGCATGAATCCGCGTATATACGCGCATATCCCTTCCGTAACCTGCGTATACCAACTTTTTGTAGAACAAACAAACTTCAACAACAGGATGAAGCATCAACTACTCCCAGCTTTTGTCTGAGATATTCAAAAGTTTCCCTGGGCAGTGGTTTTGTGAGAATATCAGCAACTTGCTCCTTAGAAGGAACATACTCCAACTTGACCTTCTGCTCAAGCACTTGTTCCCGAAGAAAATGGTACTTGATTGGTATGTGCTTGGTCTTTGAGTGCATGACTGGATTCTTTGAAATGCTGATTGCACTTGTATTATCACATAAGATAGAGACAGGTGGAGTGCAAGTGATTTGAAAGTCCTGCAAGGTCTGCATCATCCAAAGAAGTTGTGTGCAACAAGATGCTGCAGCCACATATTCTGCTTCAGCTGTAGATAAGGCAATCGAACTTTGTTTCTTGCTGAACCAAGATACTAATCTGGAACCCATGAAGAAAGCACCTCCACTTGTGCTTTTCCTATCATCCACACTTCCAGCCCAATCTGCATCTGTGTAAGCATGAAGAGTGAGATCTGTATTTCTAGGATACCATAAGCCATAGTTTTGGGTCCCTTGAAGATATTTGAAGATTCTTTTGACTGCCTGAAGATGAGTTTCCTTTGGGTTGGCTTGAAATCTTCCAACCATTCCTACTGCATGTGTAATATCTGGTCGAGTACCTGTCAAATAAAGCAAACTCCCAATCATGGATCTATAAGTGGGTTGGTGGACTGCTGCTGATTCATCATTTGCACTGAGGCTGCATCCTGTAACCATGGGTGTACATACTGGCTTTGACTCTTCCATGCCATACTTCTTCAAGATCTGCTTGAGGTATTTGGTTTGAGACAAGAAGATACCTCCTTCATTTTGTTGGATTTGCAATCCAAGAAAATATGTCAATTCTCCAAGAAGTGACATTTCGAATTCTTTCTGCATAACCAAGGCAAAGTTTTGACTCATAGTCTCTTCATTGCTGCCAAAAATAATATCATCTACATAAACAACAAGAATTAGCAATTTGTTATTTTCAACTTTTATATAGAGATTGCTATCTGCTGATCCTTTTGAAAAGCCTTGTTGGTGAAGATATTTGTCCAACCGATAGTACCAAGCCCTTGGAGCTTGTTTGAGCCCATAGAGTGCCTTTTTCAATCTGCATACAAGGTTTGGATCATTCCCAAGAATGAACCCATCTGGCTGCTCAATATATACTTCTTCTTCTAAGTCTCCATTCAGGAAGGCTGATTTCACGTCCATTTGAAATACCTTGAAGTTTTGAAAGCTTGAGAGAGCAAGGAACATTCGGATGGCCTCTAGTCTTGCCACAGGAGCAAAGGTCTCTTCAAAATCTATTCCTTCTTGCTGTGCATACCCTTTACAAACAAGTCTGGCCTTGTTTCTAATTACTTCTCCATTTTCATTTAACTTATTCTTGAAGACCCATTTTGTTCCTATTACATTCTTATCTTTTGGTCTAGGAACTAATTCCCAAGTGTTGTTCCTTTCGATTTGCTCAAGTTCTTCATCCATTGCTTTGACCCAACATTCATCTTTGCATGCTTCTTTCACATTTTGTGGTTCAATGGAGGAGAGTAGAGCCAAGTAGCTTGAAGCTTCTGCAAGTGTCCTTCTTGTTTGTACTCCTGCTTCTTTCTGCCCCACAATCTGAGTTTCTGGATGATTCTTTTGACATATCTGGATGGAGTCTTCTCTTCTATTCTTGTCTGCTCCTCTGGTTCTTCTTGAGATTCTTCTTCTTCTTGAGGTTCTTCTTCTTCATCATTTCGCCTTTGAGAGTAACCTTCATCTTCTTCAATGTCTTCATGATGAACTTGCCTAGGAATATATCCCTTCTCATCAACCACTATATCAATACTGTCAACAATTCTGCCAAGTCTTTTATTGTAGCACTTGTATGCTTTGCTATGTGGAGAATAACCAAGAAGAATGCCCTCATCTGCTCTAGGTTCAAGTTTGCCAAGTTGCTCATCAGTATTCTTAATATAACATTTGCTCCCAAAGATTTTGAAATGCTTCACGGAAGGAGTTTTACCACTCCAAAGCTCATGAGGTGTTTGAGTGCTGTTTACTCGGACATTTGTTTTGTTAAGAATGATAACAGCAGCATGTGCAGCTTCACCCCAGAAGGTTGCAGGAGTACCTGATTCATCGAGCATAGCACGAGCCATTTGTTGGATAGTTCTGTTCATTCTTTCCACAACCCCATTTTGCTGAGGAGTTCTAGCTGTAGAGAATTCTCTTCTTATCCCATGTTCATCGCAGAAATCGAAAAATTCATTTGATGTGAACTCCCCACCTCTGTCAGATCTGAGGCACTTAATTTTGTGTCCTGATTCATTTTCAGCCAATGCTTTGAAGGATTTGAATTTTTCGAATGCTTCATCTTTGTGCTTCATAAGCCCTAACCAAACAAACCTTGAGAAATCATCAATGAATAATATCAGATATTCTTCTCCTCGAGGTGTCCTTTTCCTAAATGGACCACATACATCTGTATGGACTAGCTCAAGAGGCAAGCTAGCTGATCCTTCCTTCTCTGGAAAGTTAGTTCTGGTTTGCTTTCCAAACTGACAAGATTTGCATATATGGTGTTGTCTGGAATTTTGATATCTGGAAGATCGCGAACTGCCTGATATTTGCATGCTTTCCTTATTTGTGAGAAGCTTAGATGTCCCAACCTTCGATGCCATAACCAGTGCTCTTCATCCTTGCTAAGATAGCATTGTTGTTGTCCTTCTTCAAATATGTACAGATTATTTGGAGTTCTTTTGCCTTTGAGAACTGTTTTACCTGTATCAAGATCACGAACAAGACATCCATTCGATCTGAAAATAACCTCGGTTTTTTGATCACACATCTGGCTGACACTTAGAAGATTATGCTTCAATCCATCAACATACAAAACATTTCCAGCCTTGACCTTTTCTTTCAAAGGAGCAATACCTTTTCCTTTTATAGTTGCAGGAGTATCATTTCCAAAAGAAACTTTCTTTCCCTTTTCTAAAGTAGAATAAGATTCAAGTTTTTCTTTATCACCTGTCATATGTTTCGAACATCCACTGTCAATGTACCATAGATTTTCCTGTCCTTCTGCATAAAACGCTATCCCACATCTTTCTGTCTGAGGTTCTTTTATTCTCCATTTTTTGGTGCTCGTGGCTTGTTCCTTTTTCTCCTGAAACCTGCTCCTGCATTCAGATTCTTTATGACCAAAATTATTGCAAATAGAACATTCAACTTCATTTTCAAGAACCGAAAAGTTGTTATAGGTCCTCTTTGTAATCCCTGTCATACTTCTTTGTTTTTGAGCTTCCCTAGTCATGATTGTTTTATATGCAACACATTGAGCTGCTTTGTGACCAAAGTTATGGCAAGAAAAGCATTGTCCATTGAAGAAGCTTCTGCGGTTATTGAATCTACCAGCCAACTGATTGTAATTTCTATTTTCATCTATTCTTGTGCCAAACTGAGAAGATTTTACCTGTGGTTGGTTGTAGCTTTTGTTCACCCTTAAGAAGGATTGTCCCTGATAGTTTCTGTTTGTAATTCATCCCTGCTTTACCTGATTATCTTCATTGTTCTTCTGCTCATTTCTTCTTGCTGCATCAAGATAACTTTTTGAGGTGGATGCTTGAGAGGTTTCTCCATTATAGCCCAAACCTGTCTTGTTTAGAGGAGACCGCTGCACATTGATAATCTCATCCAAAGTTTCAGATCCTTTGACAAACTTAAGATTAATAGCTTTTGTTTTCTCAATTTCTTTTCTGAGACCAACAATTTCACCTTCTAGTTTTTCAAGATGTTTTTCCTTTTCATCAATTTGAAATTGCAAAGTATCAATGATCACACTCTTTTCTTCTATGCATCTCTTGAGTCTAGTAATTTCATTATAGAGATTATCCACATCTACAGCATCCTCATAATCATCATCTTCAAATGCCATTAATAGCTTATATTTATTACCTTGTTCATCTTCATCACTGTTTGATAAGCCATCACTATCTTCATGGGTGTAGTAGCTTTTCTTATTTGCACTTTGTTTCTTATTCCATCTAGCAGGTTCTTTTCCTTTATCCTTATTAGGACATTTTGCAGCATAATGACCTACTCTTCCACAAGCAAAGCATTTGAAAGGTAGCTTACCTCTGAACCTTCCAGCACCCCTTTGAAGATTTCTGACAAAATTTGATTCTTCTTCCTCTTCTTCTGGAACATGGCTTGCTTCATAGTAATCTTCTTTTCTTGATGCCTTAAAAGCAGCTTCCCTTCTGTCTGATGGACCTCCCTTTCTCATTTCATAAGCAGTTAGAATTCCATGTAGCTGAGACATAGTGAGAACTTTGAGATTTTCCTTTTCTTCTATTGCAGATACTTTAGATTCAAACTTGGGGGATAATGATCTTAGAATCTTTTGAACTACTATAGTCTCTTTTATTTCTTCACCCAAATTTTTCATACAATTAACAATCTCATCTACCCGAAGAAAATAATTAGCCACACTTTCATCATTATACATCTTGAGGGTCTCATATTGAATCCTGAGAGTTTGAAGTTTAGCTTGCTTTACCTGTTCATCTCCTTCATAGCTAGTGATCATTTTGTCCAATATCTCTTTTGCTGATTTGAAGTGCATGACCTTCATGAATTCTGTTTGAGATATACTTCCTAATAGAGTACTGACTGCTTTTGCATTTGTTTCATATGCCTTTTTCTCAGCTGGATCTGTAGGAGTAGCTGAAGGAAAAGCATAGCCTGTTTCTACAATGTCCCAAACTTCTGTACCAAGAGATTGAAGATATGCAGTAACTCTTACCTTCCAATAATTGAAATTTGTTCCATCAAAAACCGGTGGCCTGATTGATGCTTCTTTCTCGTAGTTGCTCATGATGAATGATCTTCCTTCAAGCGATCAAGCTTCTCTGAAGGACCTGCTCTGATACCAATTGTTGGAAATAATACTGAGAGGGGGGGTGAATCAGTATTATCAGATTAATCAAACTTTTTAAATGCTCAGAAACATATACGCTACTTCAGTTAAGTGAACCAGCGTGTACACGCTACTGTGACGAAGTAAAACAGCGTATAAGAAGAAAACTCACAATTTAGTTAGCTTATTCTTCAATTAAGTGCATCAGGACATTATTCACCACATTAACAGTAAACATGTGTAGTATAACAGAACAGATAAAAAGCCACACACATGAACACCAAGATATAAGGTGGAAACCCAATGTGGGTGAAAACCACCTGCTGCAAGTTGTCTCTATCTTTCTTTAATATGAAACTTCAGTTTACAATCTTTTGTACTGGTGCAGCCTTATACCAGTACGCAGGCTACAACCTGCAGAAGGCTACAACCTTCTCTCATTCTCCAAACTTCCTTGGAAGGGAGCTCCAACCCCCTTTGCTCTTGTACTAGCCAAGATACTAGTACGTAGGTGCTGACCTACAATCTTCCTTCTTTCAGGTATCACTTTTCATACATTTTCAGACTTGGATATTCCTGAAGCACAACATTACAATCTGAAGACCACAATTCATTCAATTTCCACAACAGATCATTGAAGCATAAAACAACCAAACTTTGAATCACTGAACCACTGAACCCTGTCAATCACCAGTTACCAGAACACAGAGCAGACTACAGAACTTTGCAATAACAGTCAGACCCCACTGTAAACCCAAAATCAAGCTTCAAAAGATATACGCTACTTCAATGAGCAAAACCCGCGTATACACGCGCTTTTACCGAAGCCAACCTGCGTACAGATCTAAAAATAAACTTTCTCAATTTGCAGCTGTACCAGACATTAGTTAGACCCAGAACGTAACATTGCGACAATATGCAGATCTAGAAATACGCATAATCAACCATATCATGATAGTGCATTTCAAACCATTAGATCCCGATCTATCCTTAGATCTAGTCTTCCATCAACCGATGTGATCTCTCCTTGGCTTAGATCAAGCAACCCAGAACCTGCATATCAGATCTCTTTCTCTCTTAGATATTCAAGCCTTGTCGAAAGATGATATTGCCTAATGATCTTCTTCTCCTTATATAGCCTTAGGCCTTGCTCAATACCAAGAGCCAAAACCATAGTAACACAATACCATCAACTTTAAAACTAGGGATCGACACGCCCGTCGAGACATAATGGTCCGAAATCATAGGCACAACTTCCAAGGACTAACCACCATGGACCAAAGGGACCTTTCCACATACACGCGCTTTTTCTGAATCGAACTAGCGTGTACACGCGGCTTGGGCTTAACGAAACGGCGTGTATGAACTTCCTTGGCATGCTGTACTGAGATCTGTCTTCTGATTAAGTTGCCATCACCTGTACCAACCTCTGAGCACCTGTACCAACCTCTGAGTGAGTTTCCATCAAGGACAACACTTGAATCATAATGCCAACACTTTTAATACTTCATTAGGGGGTAACTTCACCGGTTATGGAGGATTTTCAGCAGGAGTTGGTCAAGCTCCGAATTTTGCTGGACCATAAGGATCACCCTTTGGATCAGTAGGCTCTATGAGTTACTTCGGGCAACCTGGTGCCTTTCAAAATCCAGGCCATTCATTTTAGACCTTTTGGAACCCCGCCCATTCCAAATGGAATTCCCAAGGTCCTCCACAACTTCCTTTTCTGGCCACGCTTAATCTACTAGAATTAACTAAATTGATGAATGATCTAATTAGGTACAATCTAACCTGGCCTTCGGTCCCAACTAAACTTCCATCGGATATTCCAAAGTTCGAAGGGAAGATTGGTGAAGTCTCGGGAGACCATGTGACCACATTCCACTTATGGTGCTCATCCATCTCCCTGATAGATGATTTGATCAGGTTGAGGTTATTTCAGTGCATCATAATCGGGCACGCAGTCAAATGGTATATAAAGTTGCCAAGGGGCACCTATACTTCTTTCACTGATTTGGCTAATATTTTCTTGAACCATTTTCAGTTGCCTATCCGCTGGTGATCACCAGTATTGCAATAATAATGCTGCAACTCCTGGGCTACCTACTTTACTCTTATCAACCCAGTAGTTCGTAACAATCTTGGAAGCATCGGTGTTGTATGCACAAGTATTAGTTCTCACTGCAGGTTGTCACTTGGTCAGCCGACGCAAGATCACTAGGAGCTTAAGCTAACTTCTATGGATTCCATAAGAAGCTCTATATGTGATGAAAGGAGAGAAAAATTACTCTACAGATGCTACTCTAACTGCAGAAAGGAGAAAGACTGAAATGTAAAACAAACCTAGTAAACCCTAATTAACCAACTAATCCTACTTTTGCAGAAAGAACGATGAAAACCATGAAAGGAATTCCATTACCTACTCAAGGAAGTAAACAACATCTAACTAAGCTATTTCTGGAAGTAAATAAGAGAAAACATCTTTTTGGATTTTATGTATTTTTATGTGAATTTGACATGCATTTAATTTATTGTGTGTGAATGTGGCAGCGAATAGGTGGTGTTGGAGGTTGGTTTTGGGACTTGAGAGGATGTAGGATGGTGTGGATGGTCCTAGGAGGTCTTAGGTGGCCTTTTGGAGGCTTGTACCACACTCAGCCTTCAAAATAAAGCCTACAGGAAAATCTATAGGAGGAAATAGGGCAACTACAGGAGGCCTACAGGAGGAGGTCGAGAGATTTTTTCACTGTTTTGAGGGTGCGAGAGTGGGTGAAAAATGTGGATGAAGGTTGGAATGAGGTGTTAGGGCACCTATGGTCTACCAAGAATCACCAGGAGAGAGGAAGATGATTGGGTTTTCTCATGGAGAGCGGAAGAAATTCTATGGAAAATGCAGGAAACTAAGGTAGAATTGAGGTAAGACTTAGGTGACATGTAGGGCATGGATTAGATGGAGGATGGGATGGTTGATATGCTAGCCTTCTACTAGAAGATATTTTTTTCATAAAAACTGACAGTCAACCAATAACATGAAGCAAGCAATGAAATAAATGCATCTAGAAAAATAGACTTTTGTATCAAAATAGTCTAAACTATGAGCTATGAAAGGAAATGCTGAGAAATGCTGCAAGAAAGGAAAGCATGAAAGAATACTATTAAAAATAAGTAAGTGAGCATGATGATGAAGATATAAAGAAAAACAAAACTAGACTATTAACCTACTAAAAATCTGCAAACACTAGAAGTCCTATGAATGAGGAAAATCTGTGTTTTTGGGGCAGCAAGAGGGTCTTTGCTTCAAATCATGGTCCCAAAGGGAGGAAGAGAGGCTAAGGAACTACTTCTAGACTTTTGAATATTCTCTTTATCACTGCTTAACCTACTACAAAAACCAAAAATGGAAGCAAACTATTAAATCATCAAAAGCAACCTATTCTTAACCATAAAAGAAATACATCTAATAGTAACCTAATCTACAAAATGAAATAAAACATACAAATACAAGTAAAGAGGAGCTTGGCTTCTTGGATTTGGCCCTAACCCAAGAGCTTTACCCCTCTTAGGTAACTCAGTGCTAGCTCAAAAAGGATTCCATATTTATTTCCAAAACAATAACAAGATTACATGGAACTGTCAAAATAATAAGCTTGAAGTTGGAGCAGAGTTTACATAAGCAAAAATAAAACAAAAATCCAACAAAAATTCGACCCTATTTAGGTCCTAGGCCTCTCTACTTATAAAAATGAAGCTACCAATAGCTTCCTTAAAATCACGGAGGCTTGGCTTCCAAAACTCGAGAAAATCATCAGTCATCCTCCACTTGCTCGGCTACCTTCTAGTCCATGACTTGGCTGCTTGTACTCCAAGCTGAATGAACGGGAATTCAAATTGAGGAGTAATAAATGAGGGGTATTCGCTCCTATAATTCCTATTCTTTGTCCACTTCGAGTTATTGCTGCCATTTTTCCACTGGATCCTTGAATTTGACCTAAAAAATCATCAATAATCTACATTAAACACATGTTAGACCAGAGGGCATCATAACTAACTCAACTCACTCTATAAGCATAAATATAATCAGAAAATCATACAATAAGATAAGAGAATAGTTGATTTGAGTAGGTTAGGAGGTAAAATGAGCCCATATAATTACCCATTTATGAGGCTCATCATCCGTTATGAAGCCAAAGCTGAGCTTTTGGCCAACTTTCATCAAGATATGGCAACTCACATTTTGGATCATATCCAGGAATGGAGACAGAGAAATAAGCTTAAGAAAGTCGAAATTACACTAGAGTTTCATCTCGAATGGTGTCTCAAATCATTACAACCTGAGATCTCAAATGATGTTTCTCTTTCTGATGTTTATTCGGAAGAGAAGGCTATTTTTTGAGCCCAACAATTAGAACTGATATATTCTTAGTCTGGGACTCTTCAGAAAATCATACCTGATGCTCCTAGATCCAAGGTTGATTTAGCCAAACTGAAGCCAAGCCCTCACGCTGATGGTATAGTTGGATCAATTGATGCAAATACAATGAACCTTTTGAACCAATTGCACCAGTTGTCTCTACAAACTGCTTCTTCTAATCTGGTAGCACTGTCTACACCTTCACCTTCCCAACCTACCTCCATAAATGCCGTCTAGGCCTCTAACCCCAAAGGAAATCAAAAATCTGAAGGGAAGAAGAAGGGACGAGGTAAAAAGAAGAACCAGGAAGGGAAGGGTAATGTGAACAAGCCCGAATTTCCAGATAAAGTCCACCTACGAAAAAACCAATATTTTTCGGACAGTTATAGATGAGGGAGCTTCCACATGCGTAATGTCTATGTCATGTTGGAAGGAAATTGGATCACCTTCAGTTGTTCCTTCAATGACTCTCTTAACAGCATTTGATGGACATTCTCATAGGCCACACGGAATTATCCCAGCCTTTCCTATATGTGTTGGAGGAAAGGTTTTTAATATTGAGGTAGAAATCATTAATGCCAACCTATATTACAACCTTCTCTTAGGAAGGAATTGGATTTATGAGATGGATGACATAGTTTCATCTTTATTCCACATCCTCTGTTTTCCTCATGAGGGGAGAATTGTTAAAATTGATCAGTTAGGTTATTCTCCAGGTGACTCTTGTGCGACTTCGGATTCTACTGTTCCATTGGTGGATAATCCCCATCAACCTATTCAAAATTTAGGAGTTGGGATGTACTCTTCCTTGATGGGTATATTTCCCCCTCCTACAGCTAGAATCAATGCAATTTCATCCTCCAAGGGGCCTTCACAGAAAGAGTTCTTTCGAACTCATTATTTTTTAAACCCTTGGACCTTACCTTCATCTACGACCACATTAGATGGAGGGCAGGTTGGTGGAATGGCACTTCCCATGTCTGCAACAGAACTTAAGTATCAATCTATCGTTAACTATATAGATAATCATCCCACTCCTTATTTAGAGGAGGAGTTAGATGGTGATGTGGCTCCAGCTTGGACCCTTGACTCCGCTTTCGCTCTGGATTGCTTAGATATAGTTTTACCATCTGAGGAAGCAGTTTTAGAAGCAATGTGGGTGTAGATTGACCTTGGGAAGATTTACATCACCGTTCATATTTCTTCCTCCATTGCATGAACTCAAATCCAGGTTCTCCAATTTGCTTGCTAGCGATGTTTGTATAGTTTCAAACCCTTTGGCTCCAGCACATTTATTTGTCAAAGGTAATATGTTGATTATCTCAAAAACTGTACCTATAAACATCTCTAGGAATCTTAACATTATAGAAAATGTCTTCATTGAAGTCGATTGTTCCCCTAAAGAGATTCAAATTTACGCCGACCTATTTAAAGAGTTTCGAGATGTGTTCGCTTGGTCTTATGAGGAAATCCTTGGTATTCATCCATCTACAGTCCAACATGAGATCAAGACATATGAAAATGCCAAGTCGATTCGTCAAAAGCTTCAACTGGTCAATCCTCGAAAATCGGCAGCTATTAAAGCTGAAGTTGAAAAGTTGCGTAAGGCGGGTTTCATATACCCCGTTCCTCTAACAAAGTGGGTTTCTAATCTAGTCCCATTAGATAAAAGGAAAGGAACAATCTAAGTATGCATCGACTTTAGGGATTTGAATAAAGCTTGTCCCAAAGACAATTACCCCACACCTTTTATTGATCAAATAGTTGATGAATGTGTGGGCAATGAAATTTTTTCATTCATGGATGGATTCTCTGGTTATAATCAAATTTCTATTTGTCTAGAGGACCAACATAAGACAACCTTTATTTGTCCCTAGGGCACGTTTGCATACAAAAATATGCCTTTTGATCTTAAAAATGCTGGAGCTACATTTCAGTGGGCCATGTCTTATGCTTTCCACGACATCAAACATGTCATTGAAGCATACTTGGATGATTTAGCTTCTCGTTCTCGAAAGAGAATCGATCATCCCAACCACCTTCGATTAGTTTTTAAGAGATGTTGATTTTATAAAATCTGGTTGAATCTGAATAAGTGTGTTTTTGTGGTCACATCTGGTCAGTTGTTAGGGTTCATCATATCGATTGAAGGGATTTGAGTAGATCCTTTCAAGGTTGAGGCAATAATTTAGTTGCATCGCTCGTCTTCCATCCGTCAACTTCAAAGTCTACAAGGAAAGGCAAATTTCTTGAGAATATTTATATCAAATTATGCTGAGATTACCAAAGGATTTATATGTTTGCTTAAGTAAGGAGTTCCATTTTTATGGGATGACTTTGCACAATGATCTTTTCATGCCTTGAAGCAGGCATTAATCTCTGCCCCATTGTTGAGTCCACCAGATTATGGCAGATATTTCCTTTTGTATCTCGCAGCGGCAGAATCAACCATAGATATGGTTCTAGTTGAGGAGGATGATGCTTTCACTAAGCATGTAATCTACTACTTGAATCGAGGCTTAGTAGGTCCTGAACTATGCTATTCTCCTATCGAGAAATTGGCCTTGGCAGTTGTCCATGCTATCTAGCGGCTTTGTCATTATATTCTGCTACGCAAAACGTTCATCTTAGCAACTGTCAATCCTTTTCAGTTTGTCCTTAGTAGGTGAGTGATTGGGGGCAAATACAATCGATGGATTGTTATTTTGCAAGAATTTGATCTCGAGTTCTTGTCAGCCAAGTCTAAGAAGTCATTGGTTTTTGTGGAATTAATTTTTGAGCTGCCTTGTGAGGAAAACATTATTTATGAGGAAAATTTCCCCGATGAACATTTATTCCTCATTTCTTCACTAGATCCCAGGTATGGAGATATCATCATATATCTCTAGACTTTGAAGTTCCCGCATGCCTCCTCCAAAGATGAGTGGCAAAATTTATGTCACCTTGCCAAAAACTATGTTATCATTGGTGATACATTATATCACAGAGGGGTTGATTCAATCCTTAGGCGTTGCTTAACTTTGGAGGAAGCAGAATCTGTACTCAATGATTTCCACAGTGGAGCTTGTGGTGGTCATCTATCAGGGCTTGCAATAGCCCAGAAAATTTTGCGTGTCGGCTACTTTTGGCCTTCAATTTTCAAAGATTGTATTGAAGCGATCAAACTTTGCCACCCTTGTCAAATCTATACTCAGAAAATGCACGTGCATCCAGCTCCACTTTTTCCTGTTATCACTATCGGTCCATTTACGAAGTGGGGCATTGACTTTACTACTTGTAATCCACCTTCAGTGGCAAATCACAAGTACATCATAGTGGCAGTAGACTTCTTTACGAAGTGGGCTGAGACCATGCCTACTTACAAAAATGATAGTGAAACAACAGCCTTGTTTATCTTCAATCAGATTATTTTATGTTTTGGTAGCCCGAGAGAGATTGTCACTAACCATGGTAGTCACTTCCAGAATCAACTGATGACCGAATTGGCTCTTAAGTTGGGCTCTCGCTAGGAGCATTCATCTCCGTATTATCCTTAGGCGTGCCTCAACATTGTCCTACAAAGGACAATTAACAAAAATCGCTCCAATTGGCACATCATGTTGTACCTGACTCTCTGGGCATACTGAACCTCAGTGAAGACTACCACCGGTTTTACACCTTTTCAATTAGTTTATGGGCTGGAATCTATTTTTCCTATCGAATTTGAAATTCCATCCCTTAAGCTAGCTGTAGAACTTCTTCCAGAGACGTCTAGTCTCGAAGAACGCCTCGTTCATTTGGAACATCTCGATGAGTAGCGTCGATATTCTGCCATAATAAACGAGGCCCATAAGAAAAGGGTTAAAACTCAGTATGATAAAGTTTTCCCTCCTTGGGTATTTTATTAAGGCAACCTTGTCTTAGTCTATGACCAAGATAAAGATGCCTTGGGGGTAGGAAAATTCAAGTCTATGTGGTATGGTCCCTTTATAGTAAAATGAGTTTTGGGAAAAGGGGCTTATGAATTAGTTGATTTTGAAGGGAACAAGCTGGTGGAGCCCCAAAATGGGCTCTACCTTAAGAAGTATTTTCCTTAGGTTCTGGCCGAACAATTGCTTGCTTGTATATATTATACTTTTGTACATATTTGTTGGGCAGTTTGTGATATCGACATTTTTTTATCTGCTTTGGCAGGTGTTGATGGATGTTTTGATATATTTCGGATTCATCAATGATGCTAGTGAGCACACTCAAAATCTTGCTTCTGCAGCTTGGGTAATTTGTTATCCATTTGGCCAGTTGATGGTGTCGAGGGGAGTATGTATTGGTCTTGCTTCAAATGACATTACCGAATATACTACCATTATTAATTTACTATCTAAAGCAATTTCTTATGGAATTTATTCGTTGGTAGTTTATCTTGAATTACAGCTGGTAGTGTCACAATTAAATAACATTTATCGGGTTCGTGATCCTTATTTATATCGCCAATTTTTGAGAGTGAGAGTGTTTCAATAATCATTTGTTTATATTACATATGTTCACATTCCACGATCTAAGAATTCATTAACAAACTCTATTTCTAATCAAGCATTAGATTGGCATATTAATGATTCATCAAATTAAACAAACATAAAAAATTTCGATTTGTATATATATCATAAAGTTGTCTGTGTATAGATAAAGTGTTCAAAAAAATAATATACAAAATTGGGATGAAATGCCCATAATCATGTCCAGTTTGTCTATCGACCCGGCTCAGGATGAGTGGCTAAAAAGTTAACTACTACATTGGCTACATGCCAAAGTATGCAGAACCAGTCTTGTGGTACCCCTACCACACGACACTGCATCTCCTCAGGTAGATCCTCTATGGCTATCATCAGTACCTAGTGAGTCAATCTCACCAAGTTTCTCTGAACTACATATAGGGCTCTCTCTGTCTCAATTGTTGCCTCTTCGGCACCTCTTCAGTGACGCTTGTGCCTCGGAAATCCATCTGGTCTCACTGGACCAACATCTGGAACATGGTCATTTTGTGAGTATTTTGTCTCGTCAAAAATATTTCTAAATTCATTTCATATTTAAAAAAGAAAAAATAAAAGCTTAAAAATTTACGAAAACTTAAAAATTGTTACCTATGTCTCCCCATGCTGCGTTTGGTGGCAACACCAAGTCTGGATCTCCTCAGAAATCCATACTAGCATATGGGTAGTCATTGATTGTGATGATCTTTTGGTCCCACCAGGAAAAAAAATCATCATCGAAAGTCATCCTAGGCACGTACCGCCTCCAGGATGTTTCATCAAGTCAGCCCATCTACCCATTGGAGGATCTCGCGGGTTGCTAATGGAGACAGATACTTTGGGACATAGCCGAGGTACCTTCTTGAAGAAGAAGGAGCATAAGATAGTCCCATATCCAAAGTTCTTTCCTCATCTCTTCTGAATGGAGGTTAGCTGGCTCTTCATGTTGGTCAAAAGAGGTGTGCACCAGTCGAAAACCATGGTAAGGAATTCCACTGTCAGGCTCATGGACACTCGTGAAGCCTGATGGAGTGAAGTTGATCCATTTACCCTCGCAATGGTAAACAAAAAAATCCTCAGAGATAAACTATTCACGTGTTTGATTGGAATCTGACTTCCAATCTTTTCCGAGTGCCTAGGACAGTATATATGTACATAGTCTTCTACTAAGATACTACTTCTTGTCCTGCTAGTCGAATGCAATACCTCCCCTCTTTGGGAGAGACCTGTAATAAAGTAGATGTCTTCAACCTCAATTTGTAAAAGCATCTGATCTATCATGAAGGCGTCATCCTGTACACTGCAATAGTGGATTAGCAATTTGAGCAGGTGTGTGTTGGCTTTCATCTTTGGAATTTTGAAGAATTTCAATAAGCCACACCCTCTCAATGCATCTAGTGCATTTTGGTTGTTCATTACCACATTTTCAATTGTGGTATGCTCTCTCTCTCTCCATGTGATGGTCATCCTGAAAAAATTTGAGTTTCAACTGTTATATTTTGTGTTTAAACTTCAACTCGCGTACATGTGGGTTCCCTTTACACACAATCACATATAGCGCCGTCGTATATGCGGGTTGATCACATCCAACCCATGTGTAAACAAAGTTGGTTTTTTTGGCATGAATTCCCACTGTCAAATCTTAATGAAAACTTCTAAAAACTATCACAAAACATTGCAAGCATGATTTGAGGGTTACCTAATAACTTTGGTGCGATTTGAACGGTCCAATTTTTCAAAGGCAAGTTTGCTCCTTTTTGATCCATAGCTCTTTTCTCCAAGCATAAATAAAAAATTGTGAGTCCAAAAGTCATTATATAGTTTTGAAATTGCAAAATATTTTCCCAAAACTTGTTTTTGTCTCATGAATTTTTTGACTTATGGGCTTGGATTGTCGAGAATGGGTTATTTTTCAGGATATTTTGGAGACTTGTTCAAGATGTTATTTTGGTCCCATGACCACTGACCTATCATGGCAGGTATCATTCACTCACTGACATATAGGTTAAGGAAAACCATTTTTTCCATTGCATCTCGCATACTAGCCTCCGTTTAGCGATACATTAGCCATAGGGTCAACCCCATCGTGTCTTTGTTAGCAAACCATGTTCGCTCGTCAATTTTTAAATCATGATGCATTGGTAGAGCCATCCTTTACATGGTCATCTTAGTTAGAACCTCGCTGACATTGGTTGCCCATGCTGTTATACTAAGTATGCTCGGGGGTCCTCTTTAGTCCTACCATGACTTGTGTGTTGAAGACACATTCTCCTTGCTTCTATGCTTATTTCTAGCCTTATACCCTAGAGGCTCCTTAGTGTTGAGTTGTATTGTTGCATTGAATTTTGACTATTTGAACCTTTTGGTATTGATTCAACTTCACTTGGACTCGTGTTTAAGCCACTTATTTGACCATGTCTTTGGCAAAATCAACCATGCAATCACTTAGCTTCTAGAACTTGACACATCCTTTGACCCGTGGAAGGAACATCCCTTTGAGTGTCCTTGACCAGTTTCACCTCCTTGCATTGAGCATAGGATTGTTCCTATCCCAGGAACTAGATCATCTATTTCTCTAACACTCATTCTTTCCACTGTACTATAGCATTCTTTTATTCTTTTTCCAGCTTAAATAAAAAGATAAAAAAATTATATATTCCAAAAAGAGCGAGAATGGGAAAACATTTCCATATATTTTTGCTAGCTAGAGTCAGTCGTGTCGCCCTTGGACAAAGCACTCAAAAGAAAGTCTCTCCTCCATTTTAGGCAGATTTATTTTGACTTAGGTATACCTTAACCTTGTTATTGAGTCAGTTCTAGTCTAATTGGTTATCTCTTCCAATCATATGGAGAGTGTGCTCGTGCCTCCTGCATGACGAACTTATACAGAGTTATCATATGCTGCCATATAGTCATCATTGAGTCATGCTTTTATTCAAGGGAAGTAAGCCTGAGACGTCTTCTCTGCGGTGTCTCTTAACCTATTTTTCAATTGGCCATCCTTGGTTGTCAGTGTCATGTTTGTCATCACATCAGTTATATTGATCCTTTTCTCATGCGAATTTGAGAAGGTCTCCATTGACTTCTTGCTGGCGGGTCTTGTCCTTATCGACGAAGACATATTTCTCTAAGGGTAGGCCTAGAGCCGCACCCTGGCCCTATTTTCATTATTGATAGGTCACCTTATGCTCAGCATCGATCAGTATCATGGGTCTTTGACTGAGCGGTTTCCCTTGTGTTCAACATCAGCTTTCATTATCACACATTGGGATTCGTGCAGTACCTTGGTTTTCATTTGACCCTATTGGTGGATCCCTCGCCTCTATGTCAGCTTTCATTATTGGTTGGTTCAGAGGGTTTCTATCATGCACTAGCTACATCTTGTGTACACCGGAAACATGCTTCGGTTGGGTTACGACATCTTTTTCATTCGATTCCTTCCACATTATTGGCCTAGGGGTTACACTCACGCTAGATTGATGAAGGATGCCTTAATGCCTTCCTTCTAGTGGATATTTTCCTATTGACTAAAGCTCATTTCTCTGGGACAAAGATATAGAGTCCATTTGGCGGTACCTTGGGGTTTGCAATCATCAGTGGTAGACTCCTTTGCTATCAACAATGGGAAACCATCATTGTCCCGTGATTGATAGATTCTTCCAGGTGTTCGACTTCAGCTCATTCATTCGCACTTGTTAGATTGTACTGGGTACCTTGACTCTCATTATCATTATTAGTGAGTAGTCTCACATTTGTTAACGGTATACATAAATGACCAGTAATCAAATGATTTATGACGTGGTCAACTTCAGATAATTTATTCCCATTGTGTAGAAATGTACCACGACAGTCGGTGAAGACCTCGGGTTGCATCAACGTGTTTTGGTTCACTTGTCAGTTGCTCGTGTTATTGCTAGTTGATACCATCCACCATATATGTTGCAGTTCTTCATAGTGACATATTATATGCTGGCATCTGAGTTACGATGTAGTATCATTTTATTCCATCATGTTCATTTGGTACTATTGGGATTAGTTTTTGACATCAGTGATCAACATCATCTTTTAGCTTCATTGATGATCTTCTTATACGTGATATTCAGACATGTACTTTTTCGATCACGATCAGATGATCCATTATGTAATTTTAGTTCTTTATACTTTTATACATAGTGGATCTGATTGTACTTGATATGCAGACATAATTTACTTTCTCTGAGCATGGGTATGCCTGCCTCAGATAACAGTTTCTCTCTGGTCTCTTTTTGATGGCTTGGTAGGCTGAATTCTGGAGAAGTCCTTCTTAGTGTTAGCAGGATTATTTTCCATATACTTAATACATTTCGGCCATCATGTACCCCTTCTGACCTCATATATTAAGGGGCATCTATTATAGCACCATTTACCACCCTTGGTATTTGTGATGCTTGGTTTATGGCCTAGGGCAGCCCCTCCTTCCAGACTTGGTCCAAATATTTTTAAAACAATGTTTTATTCCCTGTATGCTACTTTGCCCTGAGATAAAAGCGTGTACACATGGGTTAGTCAATACCCAACTCATGTATATGTGTTAAAACACTTAAAAACATTATATTTACTTAATTATGGGCGGAGTTCATGGTTTCTACTTGTTGATCACCTCCTATTGCCTGTGGCCTAACTATTTCCCAACTAAAAAACTAATTGGGAGGAGTATAAATAGACTTCTATGGGAAGGCCTCAAGGAATAAAGGAGATAGAGTTATTATACTGAGATTATCCCTAAATGAGTCTGAAGTATCCCTGTGCTTCAAGCACTTCCCCAAGTTTCAGGAAACCCTTATTTCCTTGATTGTTGATATTCTCCCTTGTGCTTGAGATATCATGGTATTGGTTATGGAAGGAGGCTGTTGAAGACTGGGACTGGATGGATCTGGAGGACGGTTCCACTTGGAGCTGGAAGAAGAAGATGACTTAGGTGAATTCTCTTCGTGTTAGTTATAGATTTCTACAATAAAAAGAAGCGCTATTTTGTTTCCGAGATTAACTGTGTTTATACATCAGATACTGTTGTAATTCATATATGAATGTTATTTTGATGTATAACTAATCATTTCCTTTTATGATATAAAGTTAGTTTCATTAAAATGCTTTATCTATATACTGCTATGTATGTTCGAATTGAATAACTTTTAGGTTTGGAGAACATCAGGAGTTGCAGAGGGTCTGAACCCTATGGGATCTACCCGAACGAAGGACATCCGGGTATGCTCGCTTTCACATAGTTTGGTTATTTAAGTATTTTTCCTGATTTGTATGAGTGTTTCTTACTGTAGTTTGCTATTGCTCTGTTGGGGTTCCAACCCAAAGCCCTAGGGTACTTATTCCCGTAAGAAAATTTCAACTGATACTCGTTAACTCTAATACTCTTTGATCCTGCTGCCCTATTTTCACTTGTTTTACCTGGCTGCCTTCATTTTTACTGTGTAGTAACTTTCTGATTTAAATTTATCATAGTAAATCTATCATTTTTTCTCGCCATTCTGCATTAGGTAATTTCACATTCACCATTCTCCTATAGATTTCATCAGCCTTAGTATACTTTTCAAAATTTTGCTTGGTGAGGAACAAATGTTTTACCTCATGCTCAAGGAAAAACAATTTTTCAAAGGTGTCATATAACACTTTGCATGTTGGCAGGGCTTTTATGGATGAAGAAATAGCTTGCTCCTTAGCAAATTTTCTTAGTCTATCACCATAGTTTAGTTGTGTCATGAGTTTGTCATTGATGACCATAGGGCTGGGTAGAACTTTCTCCTTCAAAATCTGGAATTTAGCCATGAACCTATCAATGGCTACCTGCATATTGTGGAACTTTTCTTCCAAATTAAGCATAAGGTTCCTTTTGGAAAGGACCTTCCTTATTTCTAAAATAGTAGCAATCCTATCTTCTATATTTAGCTCTTGGAGCTCATATCTATTCTTGTTGTTGAGGAAGTGGATGAGTCTATTTGCATCCTCTAGCTTATTTCCCAATTCCTCCTTCACTTTTTGGATAGCTTCTGTAGCTATCTTTACCAACTCTGTTTGTTCAAAAATAACTTGGATTGATGGCAAAATATCATTGACAGAGTCAATGATATTGGCCCACAACATTTCCTTGGTTTGTCCAAGTGGTTTCTCTAGTGTTAAATCCTTCTCTAGGATTTTGATTCTCTCACCCATTCTCTGGGCCTTTTGTGCTTCTTCTTTCTGCTTTAGTTGGGCAAGTTTGCAGTCTGTTTCCAAACTTGCAACCTTTTCTCTTAACCTGTTCATTTCAGTGGCCTGGATAGACATCTCTTCCATGGCTTTGACTAGTCCTGTTGCTTTCTCCTGATGCACCTGCTACTGACGTAGGCTGTGTTGTTGTAGGAAAGGCTATTGCAAGTGGAGTTGTAGGTGCCAAAGATGTTGCTAGTGTAGATGGCACTACTATGGAGACTATGGGGATCACATTTTTTGAAGAAGTGGCCACATCTTCCTGTTTTAATTGGATCAAAGCACCCAATTCCTTTTCAGTCTCTTTTAGTCGATCATTTAATTTCAAGACCAAGTCCATAAGTTATTCATGCCCTGCTAGGCTTCTATGACTTCCAGTGTTTGTGGATGTTGTAGCTGAGGTATTTTTAGTTGTTTTGTCAATGCAGCTATGTCATCGTTCTTCTTTTTGATAAGCTATTCTGTAGCTTTTCTATCCTTGGGATCATGTCCCAGTTCAATTACTAAGTCCTCTAAAGACTTGATCCTTGTACCCTTGGCCTCTGAGGAGGCCTTCTCCGACTGGAATTGAGCTGAGATGTTGTTCAGAGAGTTCTGTAGCTAATGGGCAGCGATGGCTTTACCTGTCAGGGTGGAGTATATCATCTCTCTAGCCTATTTTTGTAGTTCAATCCAGTCTATGGGATAAATATCCCTTGCCAACACTTCAAAATCTACCCTTTTGAAATTTGATGTTGTCTTTTGTTGCTAAGTTGTGGGCTTCACAAATGTCATCTGCAGCTTCCCCTCTTTAATGTCAAAGGCTGACATTAGCCTTGTTTGATTGGTAGGAGCCAGCTTTAGGTATTGTGCATAGTTTTGGGCCTTAGGCCTCTCATTTCTAGATTTGATTTCTTTATACCTTTCCTTGTGTTGGCTTGTTGGGGCCTGACCCAGGTTCAGAAGTGATTTAGCCAAACAAATCCCGAAACTACCGACCCTTTCAGCAACAGTCCATGGCATGCGGACCGAGGTCTCACCCGAGGTAGTATGGGAGGGTGCTGGAACCAGGTTTCCACATCGTAGGTATGTCTTGATGAAGTCTGGGAAGTTCATGAACCGATCCTATGTGCTTGCGCTACTCCGCGCAGCCATCTGTCCTTCGTAGCTTGTGCGACTGCTTTTGCACAGCTCTATAAATAGTGTGAAAAGGTGTTGTCTAGATCCTTTATCCTTACTATGTTATTATTATAGATCTTAACTTAATTGCATATACCCAATATTCTCATTAATCATTCCAAATTCATAGCAAGTGCGCGCAATCATAAAATCGTAAAGAGATACATAAACATAACAGGAGCATAAACACACAGTGTTTCAGAATCAAGTTATCTTTTATTAATTCTATGTCCAAGTAAAATCCCAACTCCGCCATGTGCACTCAGCTGCAGGGGTCTGCGCACCCAGCTGCAGACTCTACCAGGCCTCTGCGCATAGCTATAGAGCCTCTTCCTACTACTACAACCCAAGACTCAGACTTACAGACTCAGAGCGAATTCCTTATCCAAAAATCCTTATTACTTCTCAAAGCTAATACACATTATATATTAAATTACATTATTTTATGGCGGACAACCCTAGACTCTCATGCTCCGCGCCCGCATTTTGCAGGGTCTTTACATTACATTGACCAAAACTTGGGCTTTAAGCCCCAAAATTTTTTTATGGGGGGGTCTGCTGCCCAACAAGCCCCCAACACAATCATCGTGACTCGTCCCAAGTCACTCAGCTGGTGCAGTGATCTTCGTGCGGAGTCCATCTAGCAACTTCTGCACTTCACTTATGTCTGTAGAACATTCTTTTGCTATCTGTTGTACTAATTATGCGCGTATAATCCGATGCATCATTGTCAAGTGTAATTCCTTGCCTGAGTGCATATATGCCCTGCATCTGTGCCAGCTTTCCCTCGATCTTAGCGGTGACCATGAATGCTTCCTCGAGCCAAGGCTAGATGCGTGCTTTAATCACTGCTTCTTTCTGATGTGCGGCGTCCACCTGTTCGTTTAGAGCTTGGGCCTCCCTCATCTTGTCTAGTCGCTGAGTAAGGGAAATCATTTGCGCGGTCCCCCTGATATTGTCATATGATTATTGTAACTGCCATGCTTCTATCTCTAGATGTTGTATGGTTGGATCTTCCTATAGTGACATGAGCGTGAAGAGGGACTGATCCAACAATCCCATACAGTCCTGTATGGTGTTCTCTATTGCTTCCAACCCCGATTGAATGGTGCAGTTGTGCTACTCTCTGACTTCCGGGGGTGTAGAGGGCTATGCCTTCGACCATAGCTTAGAGATTTGTAGGTTCAACTCCAACTGAACCTTCGCGGCCTCGACCCGGGCCTTGCCGACTCCAACCACTATTTGGTGAATATTTTCTACTGTTGGGAGTACCACTGACATGGCCAACTCTGGTATGCTACTATAGGCCTCCTCCACGACCCATTCCAATCCATGGGTTTGTGCGACCAGGTTGTCGCACTAGAGGTTAAGCCGTTATAAATTTAACTTCTGCTCACTCAAGACCTGGAGGTCGTAGCCCTCCCTAGCTTGAAGCTCAATAGTTACCCCATCATGTAGTTGGTATAGGGTTTCTCTAAGAAGGGCAGCCAAATTCAACCCCCAGCCCTTCATTTTACTTGCCCTGGCCCCCTTGCCCTCAGCGGCTGTTAAGACTATGCCTTTTGGTAATACAAAAGTGTTTGTGGTGTGGGCACGCAACATCAGCTCAGCTTGGATGTACCTGCCGCAATGTGTGGTGCCATCATTCCTAGGGGTCGCACTTGTAATGCCTACAACTACACTCTGAGTGCCCCCAACACAGTTGTCTACTCTGTCATTAATTCTTCAAAATCATCCTTAGTGACATCGCAAACTATTTCGCCAATGTCAAGAAGGTCTCCCTCGGTGAGCTGGATTGGGTCGGCAGAGGTCTTTGTTGCCTTTGTCTTTTTCCGTGAGGCTAGCTTCTCATGGACACGCAGCCTCTTGAGTTGGGTTGATTTTGGTGCAGGGTCCATGTGTTCCTCTATCTCAGCCTCCCCCTATATGTCCTGCTTCGTGGACATTTCTTGGCCTTCCTTAGTCGCTGCAGTTGTGGCCTCTGCCATCTACACTGGCGCTGCTGCCTCAACCACCTTCTACTACGTGGCCACTTCTTGTTCCTGGCGCCTTCTCTCCGCCAGCTACGCAATGCACAGCTTGGTATCCTTCTTTCGCTATTGTGCTATGATATTTTCCATTTCTTCCAAGTCCGAGGCATGCCACTCCAGAGGCTAGGACTCCATTGCCACAAAGATCGCATCATCCATTGTGATGAATGGGAGCTTCACCCATGTTCGTGTAGGATCTTTGCGCGCCTGGATATACAGGTTATGCATATCCACCTTGAACTCTATCATGCTCTGTAAGCTATTATGGACTATAGGGGACAAGCACGGCCTATGATTGATCCATGTTCGTATGCTCACCTCTACGAACACCAAAAACACCTTTATCTTGCGAATCCTCATCACGTCTTTCGTTGCCCACAGCGAGGTGTACCTCGCGGCTTCGGTTAGGTCACCCTCAACTGTGGGAAACTGGCTGTCTTCTTACAGCTCCCCTGCAACCAACAAGATGGATAAGAGCAACCACGCATAGTGGAAGGTCTTACCCTACTCTTGGGCCTCTCTACAGTTTGTCAAAAAATCATCATAGAGGAATTGCGCCTAGTTGAACTGGACCCCCTCTGCGCACTACTCTGCCGATGCAATTACAGATGTTGGCACTTTGTCGGCTCGACATTTCCTCATTAGCTTGCTAGCTAGTAGCTGGGTGGCTACGCATACCCCTTGGTCCTTTATGCTTGCTATTACGTACCCTCGCTTCCTATTCTCCAACTTTTATTTTGCCTTCATAGCTTCTACGAGGGCCAAGTCGCTGCTCTTTCCTGCTATGGTTGCGGGGTCATTTCCTTTGATGGGTAGTCAAGAAATCTGGTGAATTAAATTGGACGTGATGGGAATCAGCTCCTCAAGCCAGAGATACCCATCATGTACTAGGCACAACAGCTTCCGGATGACAAAAATTGTGATGGGCGCGTGGTGGTAGTGGGGTATCCATTGTAGATGGAGTAACCTAGCCCTCTCCACACAGCGTAACTATTTCTGCTTTAGTAATTTCTCTATGGCCAACTATGGGAGCTTCTTGCTGTCCACGAGGTCCCAATATTCAAACTTTATATTAGGTACCCATCCCATCGATGAACCTTCAAACTTTATTTCATCCGGAAGGAGCAAGGTCTGGAGTGCACTCTTCGTGGCCTCCAGGTCCTTCGATATCTTGGCTTTCCCCTTCCACGGGGGATGTAGGGGGGTAAATTTATCACCGAAGGCACTTGGGAGACATTCTCCACCTCATTTTCTTGCACTTCAATTTGGGTGATCAGAGCTTGGAAATATTCCTCCTCCTCCTCAGTTTCAAGGATGACAGCTTTGCCCTTCTCTGCGATTAACAATTTACTAAACCGGGGGTTCCATGGTAATACCCAGACTGTCCCCATTGTTGGCTTATCTTTCTATGGTCACAGTGTGCATGGTGACTTAGGAACTTCTGGTGTAGCTTCCACCTCTCCAAACTCCTCCTGGACCATATGGGGCTCCGGGGTAACTTCCGCGAATCGCACTCTTGTTCTTGCAACCATCATCGTGTCTGCAATTGAGGGTGGTAAGAGTACGCGACGCTCAATGCTCTGTACTTACTCAATTCTCAAACAACCAAGTGTTGCCCTGTGGCTAGCCCTGATGGTTTTATAGCATATTTAGAATTTGAATTCGACCCTTCCCCCCACTTCTGAGTCATTAATGCCTTTTTAGCGGAAAATCGTCCCAAATATAGCTCTTAATTTGTATCTTAATTGCTCACCACACACTCCTTTCTACCTTAAATTGGACCTCTTTTCATGAACAGTGACACCAACGGTCACCTCCCAACCTATTCGTGCAGCAATGTGGCTCCCTATGCATGGCCACAACCCCTGTGATATACCAATCTTGCGTGCAACCTTCTTGTCGTGCAGTTCCCATACAGACTCTTTTATAGTCCCGCATTATCTTTCAACTGCTTGCAGCGCTGGGACTGTACTTCCTATAGATAGTCAAGTGGTCACACTCGTGATGCGAGGATTCAAGTCACCATTCAACTTGGTCCGCGGGCCTCCCTTAGTTACCCACATGCTACTTAAGGCCTCACATTCTTCCTTATGCAGTGCTCTCCATTGGTTACTTTGTTTGATAAGGTGCGGTTGCAGCCATGGTAGCAGAGCCAAAAATTCTCAGCAACAATCTTCTAATGCTGTGGTATGGCTGCCTGTATCTTGTCTTGCCCTATCGACATGACATGTTTGCATGATTTTGGTCTCCAATTTTCTAATTTCCGTGTCTATTACCATGCTTTTCTGCTTCAGTCATACCCGAGCTTCTTCTAGTTCACAAAGTTTCAAGTTCCCTCACCGAATAACTTCCTATAACTACATAATTCCTTTACCCGAGTCCTCGCGTACTGTCCTAATTCCAGGAGTTATGGTATGGGGATTCTTCTATGCTCTTATGGTTTCATCTCCTCTCATCAGTGTTGGGATCACTTCCACGCTCTGGTTTTTTCTCATGGCCTTATAGGCCCATCGAACCGCTGGTACGCGCAGGACACAGTCAGTTCGTCTTGCCTGGTGAACTTTGTTCATGATTCTATAGAGCTTTTTGAATTCCCTGACGTGGAATTGTTGTCGCTTTTCCTGTTGCCACATCTGGTTCTGATTTTTGATCCTTAGTCTGGGATGTGCTTGCATAGCACACATCTTCACCCATCGACACAGGTGGGTGTTCAAGCTACTTCATCCTGACTGCCCGACTCTCATTCGACGCTGGGGACTTCCAAACCATAAGCATATCCATATTCTACATTCTTGCTAGTTTCCAATAGTATTTTGATGTGTACTCCACCATCGTGCAGGTGTTGCGCACAGTGCCCATTCTAGCGCATCATATCGTTGTTGTTTCGACACTGCGCTTTCAAATTTGTCTAGGAATTCACCCACTGATGTTACTCCATCATATGCTGGTAGTTCCCTTGCTTCTATCGTCACGCACTACAGTGATCTAATCTTCATGTTGCAATTCAGCGTTGTCACTTCGTGCAACCGGTTCTTCCAGCGTTCTACTTCTTCATCTGAATTTGAAGTACAGGAACTGTCGCTTTCCCACGAGATTCTCCCATCTATAGTTCGGTTCAGCCGATCCTAGTCTTGCACCATTATTTGGTAAATGAAATCTAGCTCATCATTGTTGTCATTGTCGTGCACAGGTTCAGTGTAGCGCGCTCCTTCGGTTGGATCTAGCAGAACTACTACGCGTAGGGACTTTTTCTCGAATATCATCTTCTGCTTCTTCAGGTTGATGACACTAATGAGCCTCATAAATGGGTAATTATATGGGCTCATTTTACCTCCTAACATAGTCAAATCAACCATTCTATTACCTTATTGTATGATTTTCCGATTATATTTATGCTTATAGGGTGAGTTGAGTTAGTTATTATGCCATGTGGTCTAACATGTATTTAATGCAGGTTATTGACGGATTTCGAGGTCAAAGTCAAGGATCTAGTGGTCAAACTATAGCAATAACTTGAAGTAGATAGAGGAGAGGACTTATATGAGGGAATCCCCCTCATTTATTTCTCCTCACATTGAATTCCCCTTCATTCGGCTCGGAGTACAAGCAACCGAATCATGCACTGGAAGGCAGCCCAGCAAGTGGAAGATGATTGATAGTTATCTCGAGTTTTGGGAGCAAAGCCTCCCTGATTTTAAGGAATCTATTGGTAGCCTCAGATGTATAAGTAGAGAGGCCTAGGGCCTCACTAGGGTCAACTTGTTTTCTTGTGTAAACTCTGCTCAAATTTCGAGCTTAATATTTTATGACAGTTTTATGTAATCTTGCTATTTTTTGATAATGAAGATGGAATCCTTTTTGAGCTAGCATTGAGTTACCTCAAAGGGTTGAAGCTCTCATGTTAGGTCCCAATCCAAGTAGCCAAGCTTCTCTTTACTTGTATTTGTAAGCCTTACTTCAATTTCTAGATTAGTTTGTTGTTAGATGTATCTCTCTTATGGTTAAGAATAGGTTGCTTTTGATGATTTAGTAGCTTGCTTCCATTTGTGCTTTTTGTAGCAGGTTAAACACTGATTAGAGAAGATTCAAAAGGCTAGAAATAGTGCCTTGGCCTCTCTTCCTCCCTCTGGGACCATGATTTGAGGCAAAGACTCTCTTGCTGCCCCAAAAACACAAATTTTCCTCATTCCTAGGAATTCTAGTGTTTGCAGCGCTCTAGTAGGTTGATAGTACAGTTTTTCATTGCTTTAGATCTTCTTTATCATGTTAACTTCCTAATTTGCAATAGTCCTTTTGCATGTTTTCCTCTCTTATAGCATTTCCCAGCATTTCCTTCTATACATCATAGTTTAGGCCATTTTAATGCAAAACTCTGTTTTTCCTAGGATGCACTCATTTCGTTGGTTGACTATCAGTTTCTATGGAGCAGATCTCTTCCAGTAGTAGGCCTCACAGGACCCATCCACACCATCAAAAATCCTCACAAGCTCCAAAACTGCCCTCTAATGCCACTTGTTCGCTGCCACACTCACACACAATAAATTAGATGCATGTTAAATTCACATAAAAACACATAAACATCCAAAAATATGTTTTTTTCTTATTTACTTCCAGAAATAGCATGGTTAGATGTTGTTCACTTCCTTGAATAGGTAATGGAATTTCTTTCATGGTTTTCATAGTGCTTTTTGGCAAAAGTAGAATTAGCTTGTTAATTAGGGTTTACTAGGTTTTGCTTTTCATTCCAGTGTTTCTCCTTTATGCAGTTAGAATAGCATCTATAGAGTAACCTTTCTTTCCTTTCATCACACATAGAGCTTCTTCTAGAATCTATAGAAGTTGGCTTGAGCTCCTAGTGATCTTGCGCCAGCTGACCAAGTGACAACCTACAGTGAGAACTAGTACTTGTGCATATAGCACAGACGCTTCCAAGTTTGTTACAAACTACTAGGTTGAAAAAAGTAAAGTTGGTAGCTCAGGAGTTGCAGCATTCTTGCTACAATACTGGCACTCACCACTTTTTGGTGCCATTTCCAGGGAAGCATCGGAGTATTCTGTGATTACTGCTTTCTTCTATTTCCTATTGAAACATTACGCTAATAGTTTATTTCGGCAAAAGTAGACTAGTCATTTCTTTTCTTTCAGTTCTGCATTTCCTTTCTTTCCTTTTCAATTATGAAAATTTCCATTCAGCAAGTTCATTTTAGCTAGTTTCAATTTGTTTTGTTCAATCAAAATTTCATTTTTTGTAGGTACTTTCAGTGTGGGGAAAAAGAAACAAAAAAACCAACCAAAAATATTTCCTTTCATGCCTCGTAGGAGTAGAGATAACTTAGGAAATTTTTTTCCCAACACCCCCACTTCTTGACACAATCAACCTTCTCTCTTCTTCAGTGGCTACAATCAAGAAGAACCTATAGGGGAAGAGGAAGAAGAAAACATTCCTTTGGAGCCAATGGCTAAAAACAAAAATGATAAGGGAAATGGAGAGAGAATAGAGGGTACCTTCCCCATTAAGGAGACCAATGGGGACACCAAAATGAAGAATATAAGTCCTTCGGCCCTACCTCACTTCCATGGTCTGACTACAAAATATCTTGACACCTTCTTGTTTGAGTTTGTTGTCATCTGTCGAACTTATGACTATTCAGAAGATGAGAAAAAGTTGAAATTGTTCCCTTATACTCTCAAGGATGTAGCATTGCGTTGGTTCATGGGATTACCTGGAAATAGCATCACAACTTGGGCTCAAATGTAGCAAGCCTTTAACAACAAGTATCAAGACTATTGTAGGTCAAAGGATACTAAGTAATAAATCTTCTGAATGACCATAGGAAGTGATGAGTCCCTGGAAGACTATGAAGAGAGGTTCCAACTCAGTTACAAAAGGGCCAAGTATACACTTGACTCTGAGCCTCTGAAGTTGGTCCTACTCAGGGGAATTCGGGAAGACCTTTTGGACACCCTCCATCTACTAGCTGGGGGAGACATCTACCAACTATCCTATGAGGACATAAAGATTGTTTTTAGAAACCATTCTAGAGCAGACAGAAAGAAAGGTAGGGGGAGTCAACCCATAGCCAGTACCTCTTCTTCCAATTTATCCAATCCTTCCTCTAATAATTAGTAGGTTCCTCTCTAGTTTCAATGTACGACAGGTGATCCAGTCCAATATTCAAGCATCTTGGTTTCAGAACAACTTCAAAATCATACTCCTGGAGCAGCAACAACCACCTACATATCTTTCCCCCCAACAAAGGCTTATTGACCAGGTATTCCAATGCAGAATGGTCTATACACATCTTAAAATGTCTGCCCAACAGATAATGTTTGAACTTCTGGAGCACGTACACCATAGCTAGTCCTTTGCACTCTGTCGTGGAATATTTTTTCTCAGCTTTGGACAACTTCCTACATGCGAACGCTATAGGGTGATCCAAGTCCCCTTCACTGGCCTGTGTCATCACTGCTCCCAGTGCAATACATGACGCATCCACATGCACACGAAATTCCTTCTTCCAATCCAAGAAGACTAGGATCAGCACGGTGACCATTTTCTCCTTAGCACATCAAAGCTCTCCTAGCATTCTTCATTCCAATAGAACATAACATCCTTCTTTAAAAACTTTTCCATCAGTGCGATGATCTAGGCATAGCTCTTGACGAATTTCCTATAGTATCTCGTATGCCCCAATGTTGCGCGTAGCTGTTTCACACTCCTTGGTGCCTCCAAATTGATTATGACCATGATCTTCATAGGGTCTACCATCAAGCCTTGTCTGCATACCACATGGCCTAGAAAGATCCCAAGAGGGACACAAAACAAACATTTTTTTAGATTGAGTGTGATCTGGTACCTCCGACATAAATCTAGCATCAAGTGTAGACTTTCCAAATGGTGCTTCACCAGTCTGAACATTGTCCAATCATTAAAGTATACTTCCAGAAATTTATGAATGAAATCCTTGAACACCACGATGACTACATGTGAAAAGATTGCTGATGCGTTCTTCAGCCCAAAAGGCATCACTGTAAACTAGAAGCATCCCCACTCAGTTGCGAAGGTCATCTTACTTCTATCCTCTGGCGCGATCTTGATCTGATGGTACCCAGAGAAACCATCAGTGAATGAATATGGTTCCTGGCCACCAATGTTATCGAGGGCCTCATTGGTGAACAGAGTTGGGAAGGGATTATGCATGCAGGCATCATTCGACTTCGTGAGATCTACGCATATCCTTATTTCTTCCTTCTGCTTATTTTCCTGAACCATTATTGGGCTTGCCCAATTAGATTCTTCCATTGGTTCAATAATACCTACCACGAGCATCTTGTCTAACTCTAAGAGATCCTTTCTTTATACTTCGGATTGAGGTGGTAAGGTCTTTGCTTCACAGGTTTCATGCCTAGTTTTAGGGTGATCCTTATGACACCCAAGTCCCCTATTATCCCTTTCAGATTTGAAACTTTGTGGGAAACAGATCCTGATATTCGTGGAGTAGTTCGATGACCTTATCTACTGTTGCATCATCCCAGTATTCCTAAATATTTTTAAACTCCAGCTCTGCCTCCATGCCAATGTTCACCTACCTGGTTTTGAGTGGCTCAGTTATGTCTGGGTTCTCTAGCTGTGGTCCTTCAACTTCACGGTGTCCCTAAGTGTCTGGAATATTAATCTTCCTCGGGTCTTTATCTTCTTCTTTCTTTGTGACATTGTAGCACTCCAACGTGTGGCTTAGCTGGGTGGTCCAATCAGGTTGAATCAAATCTAGAGGATCCTGCAGTATCTTGAAAATTGTCGTCTTAACCTCCTGCAACGCTTCGTCGATAGATTCAAATCCATCCTCAAAACTGAATGTCATCAAAAATCCCTGGTGCAAAATATCCCATTCTTTGGTGCCATGGCAGAGTTTTCTCTCCAAGTACTAATTCATTGGTATAACATCCAAGGTATGACAAAACATATGGACCCATTTTGGTTGAGGCTTCGCTCCATACACTTCAGTCCATTTGGCCAAATGGTCACGCAGATCATTTCTCCCATCATATTTTTCTATTAATCACACCTTTGGATGACCAAATCATACCCTCATCATCCTCTTATATTCGCGCCAATCATCAAAACTATCTTTGTGTGTACCCCACCATCTTGTGGGCATAGCACATAGCTCCCAATCCAAGGCTTGGAAGCAGTGATTCTTTGGCACTTCCCTTTCAAATGCACCCAAAAAGTGTTCAACATCAGTTAACCCATCATAGGGAGGCATATTTCTTACCTCTGATGATACATAGCGCAACGAATTGGTCATCATATTACAGTGCATCGTAGATACTTCATGCAGTCGATTATGCTAGTGCTCTAGTTTTTCGTCTGAATCTGATGTGCTGGAGAACTCGTGGTCCCATGCAATATGTCTGTCTATTGTCAGATTCACCCAATCCTGATCTCGCATCGTTATCTTGTAAATATGGTCCAAATTGTCATCACTTTCATAATTCCAGACCGGTTCAATATAGCGCGGTCCTTCTACAAGGTCCAGTGGTACCACCACGCGAAGCGATTTCTTCTCAAATATCATATTTTTCTTCTTTAGGTTGATTACCCCATTCATGTCAGTGGCCCAATCGATCCCAAGGAGTGCGTGGTAGGGATTTTTTTCATCCACAATCTCTATCACTTCAAAATTTGATAGTGCATTCACACCTTCGATATCAATTGTTACCCCTGCAACCTCCCCATTGGGATGATATTTTATTGATTTTCCATCCTTAACTGAATCGTAGACAACTATAGCCCAGGTCTCCCCATTCTTTCCCATGTTTGTTTCAGAAAAACATTCGCATAAGACCCTAGGTCCAAGATAACTTGGTCCATTTCATATTCTCCTATCTGCGCGGTGAGTCTCATCTCACGTTCAGTTCATGCTTTATGCTTACCAAGCTTCCTAACTATGTGCGGTCCATCAATAACAGTTTTCTTGCTAGTGCGCCTATTGCTCAGCTCCTGCAGTCCCTTCATAGCCTTACTATCACGGAGCAGTTTCATGCAAGTCTCCAAGAACATGGTAATCATGGATAGGTCCATGTCTTCAACCAGTTTCTCCTGACTCCCTGATGTAGAGGCCTCAACAAAACTTTTCTTTGCTTACATAAATGTTTCTGTTTTGCATTGTTGATCAAAACTGGTCTCCTTTTCTGGTGCTTTGAGGACCCACTTGCCTTCTTTGGGCTGCTTCCCCTTATCCTCACTAATCGTCACTCCACTCCATAGCACAATATTTACCTTGGGTTCTTGTTACATGGAATTTGCATCTGCGAATAAACACATTTTCCTCTAGGTGTGCGACTACACCTAGAACAATAGAAAGAAAGTAGTTTAACCTTTTCTTATAGAAGATAGATGAAATGGAGGAACTTACTTGTTGCCTTTCGCTTTCAAAATCTCTTTTGAATCACTCCTGTCACTCCCACTTGAACTAAATCCGATCAAAAGGTACTTGCATCAGAGAAACAGAAAGAAGAAATGATCAAAGTATACATGATCTATCAACTATAAAATAATGGAATCGTAGACATTGAAACACCTAATGATCACATATATGAATAATCATATGAGAAAAGGAATAAGCTCTTTATTAATGTAGAAGGAAGAGTATCACCCAATACAATTTGATCCTTTGCCACTCCTCCATCTTCAGTTCAACCCTTGCCACATCAAAAGCACAACACTCCAACAACATAACATTTCTTGACATAAACTCAATCCTCAATCCAACAAAATTTCCTTACAAACATCAGATTCTAGCCCCCTGATCACTATGGTGAGTGCTCAATTTATAGGAAATGGAGGTGGTTTTGTCATAAATGAGGGTATTGAATGGTTTTCCAATCTTGGAGTTAGTTTCCATGGAGCAAGGGATGAGAAGATAGGAGGTTAATGGATCATTAGCCTTCCAATTTCAAGCTCACAGGAGTAGATAAGAGATGGGAACCTTCTAGAATCATCTAGAATGAAGGAATATTCCCAGAACCCTATGCAAATTTCACTCAATATCACCCAGGGCATGCCAAAGAGGGCCTAAGTGCATTGCAGTGCAGGCCAAAGTGGGCCTGCCTGCTCTGCAGTACACTGTCTCAAGGCTTGGGCTACGGTGGTGTCCCAAGTAGGCATTTCAGGAAGGCTTTAGGCCATGAAACTTTCATAGAAGGAGGCATTCAATCAGTTGACTTCTCTAGGGCATGTAACAAATGAATTAGGGTTTTATGAGTCCTAAGAGTACTGATCTGAATCGGGAGTGATATGCCCAAATATCCCTGTAACAGTTGCCCCCTAAAGCATGAAGTCGAAAATGATAATGTCGAGTGATATGCTTTACGATGTGATGGAGAGGAACTGAAGCGAATGGTGACCTGCATCGATTACAATGCATAACATCATGATATTTTGGATTTTGCATGAATTGTTGAGGGAAGGAATACCCATACTCAACATATAAACTTTTCATTACATGTACATAGATAGTCGTCTATAAATATAGACCCATGGTGGGATGACCATCAGTTTAAAGCAATTGTACAGATTGTTTAGTACTTTCCTGAAATCGTAGCCTCGATGGATGAAAATATATCTAGGGTCTTCTATCTCGCCCAATCGTTCACTCAAGTACGAGTCTAACCATGTGAATATATAATCTGAAGTCAAACATGGGAAGACACCGTCTGATTACCAGCCAATGATGTAAGCCATTAATAGACGTGAGAGATATCATCGATAATGATAATTATTATCAAGGTACTACAGTACATTCTGCATGGTGTGAATAAATTTTTTGATGTCGAACACAATAAAAAAAAATTCGGTCGAAGGCCAGTGATGTCAACCTATCGCCGTAAGCAAGAAACTTGCCATTGATGTATGCAATCCCTAAGGTACTGAATGGGTGTTTATAAGTCAACTTCTTGGATAATGTGCTGATGTTGACAAGAAGTGACTCCTCGTACGGTAATGTCACAAGGATGGCTAGTGAAATCACTCTTCGCAGCTGTTCCTCAAAATGGGTAAACAATCAAATGGAGGTGAATGATCGGCCAATGAAAAAGTGGAGGTGATGGTGCAAACACGACCAAGGCTTTAATGGCTGAAGTACTTCATTCACGGTGGTTATTTACCGGGGAATAATTCATTTTTTAACGAGCTTAAACGCGGGTGGAAACATTTGCTCATGTCTTATGTTTATTTTTTAACGAGCTTGAACTATGTGCTAAAACTGCTCGAGTAATCCAGTCGTGTGATAAGAATGTCTCATATAAAACGACAACTTGTAGAGATTTGCCCCACATCCTTTCTTTATGCAAGTTAGGAAACGACCAATCCTACGAGTTTAAAGGGGTAGAGGTCCTAAAAATTTAAAAAATAAATAGTCGCTCTTCGCTTGCATTCCAAAAGGTTTGCATGCCCCCAGGTATAAAACAGAGTTTCAAGGTTACCCCTTCTTTAGTCCGTTAAAACATTTGTTTTACCGAGAGAGGCCTACCTCTTACAGGTTACCCAAAGATTGTTCTATTCACAGCACAAACAAAACACTTCTTCGGCGATGTCTACCGAGATAAACAAAGGTGAGTGGCGGTGCTCGCCAACTCACATAACTTTGACAAGAGAATCTTGTTCTAGAATAACCCCCTCTTCCAATCACGGACGGGGGTATAGACTAGTCATATTCTCCCGCGGAAACCTACCCTATACCCGAAGTTTTCCTGCCGAAGCAGACCAGGGTGCATGCCCCCTGGGTTTTAGTCATATCCCTCCGAATTACTCGCGCTCATCGGGAGGACGGACTGGAGATTGAGACATTTCTTGCGTGAAAAGACCATTCAGGGATGGTATATGACTATTTTATATGTGTGATCCGGGAAATGAAAGCTGGTCCACGAGCTTGACCACTCTTCCTTCGTGCGGAAAACACATCACTCTAAAGAGTGATGAGACAATGGCTCTCATGCAATAAATATAGTCTCGTCCAAGGAGTAGATTTTAATCCAGGGGTCCTTGAACTACCATAACGTTAATGTGAACGGTTTTCCCTCTCAATGTTATGGGCACATTGGGAAGGATCCCTAACGGTCAATTGGTTCCTTTATCAAAGCCTGTCAGATTTCTCATCTCAGGCAAAAGCGATGGCAAACCAAGCGCTTTCCAAGCAGTTGAGGAAAGGATACTCACAGAAGCCCCCTCATCTATGATGGTACCAGCCATAACCATTCTATATATCTGAACAATAATTCGGAATGGTACACTAGCTGGTAAACGGGGTCTGCCTAGTTGATTCCAGTCGAAGGAGACAACTAGGTTGCTTGGAGGTGGGACCGAATAGACGGCCGGGTACGACTCTGACGAACTTCCTTCCTGCGATAAAGGAACGGGTAAATTTCCCCCATGTTCGTTGGAGTCTGTGCTTATGAAAAGAATTTGGACGGTGTCATCCTTGTTCTCTTCAGTGATTGTATCATCTGAAGATGGAACCTCTGAAGGCAAGACCGGGTCAACTGCCGCCTCGACCTTTTGACTTTCGTCTGGTATGGATTCAGATGGTTCTGTTGGAAATAATACTAAGAGGGGGGGGGGCTGAATCAGTATTATCACATTAATAAAACTTTTTCATTTCCATATGCTACTTCCACAACTTCTTATGATTCATTTAGTTGAGTGCATTAGAACATTATCAATCATATTAATAGTAAACTGGTGTAGTAAAATAGAATAGATCATCACACATAAGTCACACACATGAACACCATGATATAAGGTGGAAACCCAATGTGGGAGAAAACCACCTGCTGCAAGTCATCTCAATCTTCTTCTTAATAAGAAAATTCTTTTACAATATTTTGTACTGGTGCAGTCTTATACCAGTACGGGAGCTACAACCCCATTTGCTCTTGTACTAGCCGATTCATTTACTAGTACGCAGGCTGCTACCTGCTACAATGATCTATAGATTTCCCTTAGCTCTTGTACTAGCTTAGATACTAGTACGTAGGTGTTGGCCTACAATCTTCTCTCCTCCAGGTACCACGTTTCATAAATTTTCATACTGGATACACTGAAGCACAACACATAATCTGGAAGGCCACATTTCATCCAATTTTCATACTGGACCCAACAACAACATTGAAGCTCATAATCAAACAACCTTCTGAATCACCCAATCACCAGATCAATACATATACAATGAGAGTTATCAACCAGATCTAGTCCACCAGATCATATAAGGATAAGTCATTATGAACCTGATCCATTCATCTATCAATACTGAAGTTAATCATAATCATTCAATCAATCATTGCTGTTATCAGAACATAATACCAGACATCACTTCACAACCCAGAACACAACAATAATAAACAGGGGCAGCTAAATAGATTTCATGAAAAGTCCGCAGCTTCACCCATAGAACACCTGCGTACATCCGCATTGTTTCCAACTTCTTTCCTGCGCACCCACGCACTGTGTCTCACGGACTTCCTGCGCACCTCCGCTCTGTGTCCAATGGGATGCCTGTGCCCCTCCGCACCTTCTGCAATTCTGGGCCTGCGGACCTGCGCACCTGCAGCGCTTCTGCGCCTGCGTATCTGCGCACCTACAACGCTTCTGCGCCTGCGTATCTCCGCACGTTTCTTTTACTGCACTTGCGTTCCTGCGGGTATAGACAATTTCCAGACTTCAAGGATAACCTAGACTATCAGATCTACAGATCTGATCATGCGTCGAGGAGATATCAGCCCATTAGTAGATCCGACTTGTAATTCTCATGTTTCTCCTTGATATTGATTCAACTCTCTCTCACAAACCGATTACAAGAATTTCAGATCTAGCTTCTCTTAAGATCTTCTAATTTCACAAGTGTCTAGCCAAATGATCTCCTTTGCTTTATATAGGCAAGCTCTTGCTAAAACCATGAGTCAATACCATAGATAACCAATACAAGGGGCCCAAAAACATGGGGCTCAATAATAATAATAATAATATAAAACAATACCACTGACCAAACCATAGGATCAAATACGTCGGGCTAAATACTATGGTCCACCATTGGATTCCCACGTGAGAATACTTTTTCACTGCATGAAAGTGCGTGAACTAGGGTCCGCACCTTTTACATGGTGTACCTGCGGGTATGTACGCACTTTATCTATGATATTCCTGCGGGTCCGCACCTTTTGTATTGTGTACCTGCGTACTTCTTATTTTCTTCATTATTGTGAGCTAATCATCAATCTCTGCTACTGACCTGTTGTACAGTGATCCATCACCTGTATGAGTTGCCATCAAGGACAACACTTTAGCCATAATGCCAACAATCTCCCCCTTTGGACTTGATGGCAAAGCTTACTAAGAACTTGATCTATGTATTATGTCACATCTAATATCTCTTCTGTAGATTCATCTGAATGTATATAAGTGAGATGTTCTTCTATGAGTGGGTTGCCATCAAGTACAACACATGCATCATAATGCCAACAATCTCCCCATTTGGACTTGACGGCAACAACACCACATTACTCTCCCCCTTTAACATCAAGGGCAAAGGGTTATGCTCCCCCTAAGAACATGCTCCTCTTGACTATAAACCAGATCTGTTGAAGTCTCTGAACGAGCTCCCCCTTTGTATATGCCATGGTGCACCAATCTGATCATGCTCTTTCTGAGAACAAGCTGAAATGTCTGCTCTACTATATAGTGTTGTTTATACTCAAGTTTCCCCTTACTGTAAGCAAGGTCGGCAAAAAGATGTTCTATAAGAAGAACATGACTCTATATATCATAAATGACCTTCCTATTACCAAAAGACTCAATACATACATCCATCACCCAACCAAGTGGGGATACATCAGGAACTAAATACATTACATCTTCATCCCAGGCATAGTGGGGAAACCAACATAGGTTGTTACATGACCTGAAGAGATGACTACAATAGATAGAGACACACTATTACATCATGAGTCGTGATATGACATTTATAACAGAGACCAATCACCTAAAACATCAGCAACAACACTGTATGATCTGCTCCATAACATCTTTTATCATAAGGAGAAACACCAAAGCCATCCAGATCATCATTTGGGAATATCTGCATCAATCAACATATGTACGAAACAACCTATCATCATATAGGTAAGAGCAACTTTGAATAATCACCCATGTATCTAGCTAACAATCCTCATGTGTGCCAAGAACAATACGAATCTTGCATCATAATTCTTCTTATCCTTATGAAGATCACCATGTAAGCACCAGATATGTAGCATCAGAGAATCAACCATAAATCTGATCTGAAAATCAACTATGTAAATCCAAGAATCATATGAGATGGACACCTCATAACCACATCATAGCAAGATATATCATTTAGCCATATAATCTTCATCACCAAGGACTATTAACCATAATGCCAACAATGCATTAAAAACATATGCTCCCCCTAAACTGGTGCCATTTGTCAGATCTTATCAGTAAGAAAAGTCAGCCAATAAATGCCTCAAGACAGATCCGCAGTTTCTCATTATATGGCCTGCGTGGCTCCGCACTTCACCTTTCGTGCCTCTGCGTATCCCCGCACTTCACTTTCTGTGTTTTTGCGTATTCACGCAGACAGCCTTCTACTACAGCGCGTACCCACGCACCTGTGCCATCAATTGCGCCGCGTACCTCTACTGTGGCCACGCATTCTTTGCTTCTATCGCGCCACGTACTTCTATGTACCTCCGCAGGTTTTCCTTCTATCGCACCGCGTACCTCTACTGTTCTTCCGCACCTAAACCTCTATTACGCCGCGTACCTCCGCACTGGGACTGTGCCTTTGCTGCATATCCTCGCACTTTCACTGTGTATCGTCTGCGTACCTCTTATTAGAACCCAATTAAATGGTCCTCCAAGGTGCCTCTGACAGTCAGATACACAGATCTGATTTTGTGCTCGAGAGATCATACTTCATAGATTCACTTCCAACTTCACTTTCCCTACTACCTTTCTTCAAACAATCATATACGCGATTGTGCAGTATCCAACTCGCGTATATACGCGACTTCCCTTTATGGAGTTTGCATATGAGATTCAGGACACTGAAGTTTTGTACTTTCAGCTCCCTCTGATTCTGGTATGTCTGTACGTTGTGCTGTGCCGCCTTTTTCTGACTGTACTTCCTTTTTCCTCCATATCTTCAAGCGTGATGATGACATTTTCTCCTTTTGATATGGTGCCCACACTTTGTTCCTGCATTCCTTAGCTATATGTCCAAGCTTGTTACATGCATAACATCTTACATGTTTCATATTCCTCCTGTAACAGTCAGTAGCTTTATGACCATACATATTGCAAGCAAAGCAATATCCATTAAAGTACCTTGAATGTGATGATCTTTCTGCATAATGGTCCTGAACCCTTCCTCTTCTACATCTAGCTGCAACATGTCCAAGATTATGACATACATAACATTCAACATTATTCATAGGAGGAGTAAAGGATTTTCTTTGAGGAATCTCTTTCCTTGGTCGATGATGAGATTGATCTTTCATTTCTTCGTTGATCACTTTAGATTTCTCTTTAGAGTTCCTTGCCTCACCTTGTGAACTAGATTCACCTTCAACAGATTCATGGAAACCAAGACCAGTCTTTATAGCAGGAGACCTTTGACTACTGAGAATATCATCCAAGACTTTAGAACTATCTTGAAATCGTAAAAGCTTATCCTTTTCTTCTAATTTACCTTTCAAGATATTTATCTCAACCTGAAGCTGTTCTTCCTTTTCTTCTTCAGCTTTCCTTCCTTCTTCCATTTGTTCCCTTAGTTTGAGAATCTCCTTTTCTTGTTCTTCATTCAGATCCTGCTGCATTTGATGAACTCGGAAGGCACATTCCAGCTGAGATTTTAAGCTGATGACTTCGTTGTCTTGTTTTTCAATTGCTTGATGTAGATCTTCATTCTGCTTCTTTGATTCTTCAAGATCTCCTTTTAGTGAGAGGATTGTAGCTTCAATATTTTCATAGTAGCTGGATCTATCTTTGAGTTTCTTGATGGTTGTGCTTCTTTCATTGACTTCTTTTCTTAATGATGTCACTTCATGCTGCAATTTTTGACATTGGTCTTCCTTGTCCTTGAGTAGTTTTCTTACCTTGTTTCCTTCTTCTAGTTGGGCCTTTAGTTTGGTAGCTTCTTCTTTGAAGTCACATTCCCTTTTGTTCAATAGATCTTGTTGATCTCTAATTTTGTCTATCAGCCTTTTAAATTCTGCCTCTATTTGATATCTTTCTTGTTCACCCATAAGAGCAAATTCAGTAGTTTCGCTATCACTTTCATCTCTTCCGAAAGGAAAGATAGCTAGAACATCAGAGGATAATATATTCATACCTGATAATGATTCTGAATCTGATTCTGAATCTGAAGAGCTTCTTACACCTAATCCCCAATCGATTCTCCCACTGTCATAGTTCTTCTGAGATGACTTCTTTTTCTTAGGTGCTTTCTTCTTAAGCTTCTTTCCCATTGTTCCACGGATCTCCTTCAAGTGATCAAGCTTCTATCAAAAGGACCTACTCTGATACCAATTGTTGGAAATAATACTGAGAGGGGGGGGGGGGGTGAATCAGTATTATCACATTAATAAAACTTTTTCATTTCCATATGCTACTTCCACAACTTCTTATGATTCAGTTCGTTGAGTGCATTAGAACATTATCAATCATATTAACAGTAAACTGGTGCAGTAAAATAGAACAGATCATCACACATAAGTCACACACATGAACACCATGATATAAGGTGGAAACCCAATGTGGGAGAAAACCACCTGCTGCAAGTCATCTCAATCTTCTTCTTAATAAGAAAATTCTTTTACAATATTTTGTACTGGTGCAGTCTTATACCAGTACGGGAGCTACAACCCCTTTGCTCTTGTACTAGCCGATTCATTTACTAGTACGCAGGCTGCTACCTGCTACAATGCTCTATAGATTTCCCTTAGCTCTTGTACTAGCTTAGATACTAGTACGTAGGTGCTGGCCTACAATCTTCTCTCCTCCAGGTACCACGTTTCATCAATTTTCATACTAGATACACTGAAGCACAACACATAATCTGAAAGGCCACATTTCATCCAATTTTCAAAATGGACCCAACAAAAACATTGAAGCTCATAATCAAACAACCTTCTGAATCACCCAATCACCAGATCAATACATATACAATGAGAGTTATCAACCAGATCTAGTCCACCAGATCGTATAAGGATAAGTCATTATGAACCTGATCCATTCATCTATCAATACTGAAGTTAATCATAATCATTCAATCAATCACTGCTGTTATCAGAGCATAATACCAGACATCACTTCAAAACCCAGAACACAACAATAATAAACAGGGGCAGCTAAATAGATTTCATGAAAAGTCCGCAGCTTCACCCATAGAACACCTGCGTACATCCGCACTGTTTCCAACTGCTTTCCTGTGCACCCACGCACTGTGTCTCACGGACTTCCTGCGCACCTCCGCTCTGTGTCCAATGGGATGCCTGCGCCCCTCCGCACCTTCTGCAATTCTGGGCCTGCGAACCTACGCACCTGCAGCGCTTCTGCGCCTGCGTATCTGCGCACCTACAACGCTTCTGTGCCTACGTATCTCCGCACTTTTCTTTCACTGCACTTGCGTTCCTGCGGGTATAGACAATTTTCAGACTTCAAGGATAACCACAACTATTAGATCTACAAATCTGATCATGCGCCGAGGAGATATCAGCCCATTAGTAGATCCGACTTGTAATTCTCATGTTTCTCCTTGATATTGATTCAGCTCTCTCTCTCAAACCGATTACAAGAATTTCAGATCTAGCTTCTCTTAAGATCTTCTAATTTCACAAGTGTCTAGCCAAATGATCTCCTTTGCTTTATATAGGCAAGCTCTTGCTAAAACCATGAGTCAATACCATAGATAACCAATACAAGGAGCCCAAAAACATGGGGCTCAATAATAATAATAATAATATAAAACAATACCACTGACCAAACCATAGGATCAAATACGTCGGGCTAAATACTATGGTCCACCATTGGATTCCCACATGAGAATACTTTTTCACTGCATGAAAGTGCGTGAACTAGGGTCCGCACCTTTTACATGGTGTACCTGCGGGTATGTATGCACTTTATCTATGATATTCCTGCGGGTCCGCGCCTTTTGTACTGTGTACCTGCGTACTTCTTATTTTCTTCATTATTGTGAGCTAATCATCAATCTCTGCTACTGACCTGTTGTACAGTGATCCATCACCTGTATGAGTTGCCATCAAGGACAACACTTTAGCCATAATGCCAACAATCTCCCCCTTTGGACTTGATGGCAAAGCTTACTAAGAACTTGATCTATGTATTATGTCACATCTGATATCTCTTCTGTAGATTCATCTGAATGTATATAGTGAGATGTTCTTCTATGAGTGGGTTGCCATCAAGTACAACACATGCATCATAATGCCAACAGGTTCATCTTCAATGACAGATGCTTCGCCCGACCACCTGAGCGGGTCAGCCAGATTTTCGACTAGTGACGGACTCGGCAAGAGTTTTTTATATCCAGGAGGAAGTCGTAACGGTGAAACCGGACGATCATCCAAAACTCTTTTAGCTTCATCTAAGAAGGGACAACGGTGAACGGCATGATCGCCTTCACACGGTTTACAAGGAAATCTATATTTTCCTTTTTGTCCTGGGGCTTCACTTTCACTAGTTGACGATGTGTTTTCAACATGATCATCAGAGGTTGATGACACCGGGTTGTGCAAACGAGGAGACCAGTCCTTTAAGGTCCTAGGGATGCAAGGACAATGTCTGTGAAAGTGGTCTCCTTTGCAAATGACACATGGCGATTTAGGCTTGGTCGGTGCAGTGTGTGGATTTTCGTTAGACGACACTCGTTTGCCCCCATTCGCTTTTGGCTCCTTCTCCTTCTTCTCTTTCTTCTTCTTTTCCTTCTTCTCCTTAGGAACTTGACTTTTGGCTTTGCCAGCCCCGACAAGCGAAGAGGAAGGAGGAGAGGAAGAATTAGAGGAAGTAGAAGGTTGGTGGGTAACTCTGGATTCGTCTAATTGCTGATTCGATTATTCAGGAATAGTGGTGTTCTGAACGACAGAGGTTGAGAAGATCCATACAGGCAAACCAATTGTCAGTCCTGGAAGCGACAATGTGGCTATATGGGGCGCACCAACATCTCCCCAAGAGGAGAAGGGACTAGGATTTCCTCCAAGGGGAATTCCTTGTTTGGTAGACTCCATTTTCTCAACCCAAGATCAACGTAGGAAAGGGTAATGAATATTCCGTTTAAAATAAATTTTAAACGCTTTGACACAACTTGTTTTTTCAGTTTTTAAGAGTCGAGAAAAAACAAAAGATGACTCTAGTCTCCTTCAATTTTTAATGAGCCTGAAGTGACAAGTGCTCAGATGGACCTTTTCCGTTAAGGAGTCTGAAAAGGAACGAAAGGGACTACTCTGGAGATCTAGGTAGAGGGAGTACCAAACCAATCGCAAAACTGCAGAATACTTTTTACGGTACGACAGTCAATCTTCCCGAATGCTGTGTTCAGTGCATTGCGATCGATAGGGCGGCCGACACGGCTTCCTAAGAATAAAGGATTTAAGCCTATAGGGGTCTCCCAAAATATACTCGACGGTATGTGGGAGCACAAGTCTGTATTGGCACTTATCGTCTCAAAGTGGAGGAATCACCCAACCATCAGTGAGGACAACAGTTACCACGCTTTACGACGCCGGAATACGTCTCTAGCCTAGACCTCTAAATGTTGTGCGTTAAGTTCCAAAGCATTGTTAGATTCATTGAATTTATTTTAAGTTGATCTTGCTTATGAAGTTTGCCTTTTGGGTTCACCACGAGATGTAGATGTAATTCCTAAAATGCAATCTAAAGATGATAAACAAACTTTTATCTCTTTTGTGCAATGAAAATCCTAGCTACTAGAGGAAAAGAAAGACACAATCTTTTCACAAAGAGCAAAGAGCACACTGTAAATGCACTTTCCTAAATCAAGCCAAACAGACTGTCTATATGCAAATGCACATGCATGTATTTGTTTTTGACTTTCTTAGTATTGATGCTAAAAAGAAAGTTGATGTACAAATTTGAATTTCTTTTGAAGCGACAAATATAAACAAGCTCTTTTTCGAAATCAAAAACAGAGATGATTATGACACCTTGCGATTTTGAAATGAACACTTGTTCTTGACACTAGAAAATCACAAATTCAGACCAAAGGCAATAGTAATAGTATAATCGACCATCAATAGCAATCAAACTTTCTCCTATGATCGAAATCGACACTTGCGACAGATCCAAATCAAAGGACGACAGTACGACTATTCTACTTTTGCAATGGAAAACTGTAAACGACTCAACAAACACACAAAAACATCTACAGTTCTTTTGTACAAAGGAGGTGGAATAAGAGCAAGGAAAAGGGGTTTCAAACAGACATATACTGATCACAGGCAGCAAAATTCAGAGATAGAACTGGAAAGAATGAAGCACAAGAACCACAGCTGCACAGGGCTAGTCTGATCAATGCACCTGTAACACAGAGAATCTGAAATGCAGCACAGGTTGCCCTTTCGGGAAGTGCGCTGAAATTCAGGATCTCTTAACAGTACCTGCGCTGGGCCAGAAACGAGAATCTGTCTGGGTTCTGGGTCACAGTTTGCAGTTCAGTCTTTGGTTTTTGGCCGAGTAAAAGCAATCAGTAATGCAACAATCAGGGGTAGATCTAAGGAGGATATAAGAGCTATCACAAGGGAAATCAGATAGTTTGTGAATCAGTTGTTCAAATCATAAACAGATCCAGTGAATGGATTAAAGCAGCAGATGTCTACTTTGCATTTGTTATGGAAAATGTAGTTCGAATGCCACTTATAAGTTTATGAAACAAACAAACAAAGAATGATAAACAAACAAACTAATTAGACATTCCCCAGTGGAGTCGCCATTTTGTTACAGGGAAAAGTGTCTATTTAGAACTGCTCTATCCCACTAAGGTGTGACGGCTGACTTAGAAACAAACAGAGAAAAACTACTTTTGTATTTCCTTTATGAACTATAGACAAAGAGGAATAGAAAGAACCAACCTGTGTCTTGCGCTAATCCTTTGATCCAATCCCTCTCTTCTTTGATAATCTCCAGCTACCTGCTCCCTTACTTGCCCAGCTTCACCAAGTACCTGTAAGATCACAGAAGAAGAACACTATACAAAGACATGGATCTATATTCATAAACAACTTAGGATCATATTTAAGTTAACCATACAAATGTAATAAGCATCAATGATACAAAAGCATGGAGGAAACTCAAATAGTTTTTATTGATAAACAAGAAAAGATCCAGGAGGAGTTACAACCGGTGGATCCTGACCCAGCATCGACCTCCCAGCAAAGAAGCCCCTCTTCACCTCAAACAAAGCATAGATCACCTAATACTCTGATGTTTGTCTCAAAAACCAACAGCAATTCCTTACAATATGCAAAATTCCAGCCTCTGGATCTCTGAGATGAGGGATCCATATATAGATATGTGTAAGGAGGATGAGTCAGCTTGTGATTTGATTAGTGTCTTCTATCTGTCAGTTCTTGCTTCCACTTGGAGACTGAAGGCCTCTTACTCATCCTTGGTCGAATTCAGTGAGGCAAGTGTCACAGGAGAAGATTCTGGAAGCTTCCATTGTCTCTCCACTTCGCGGAATGACACTGCCATTTGTCATTTCTCGCCCATCGCACCCCACAGAAGGGACTTTTGAAATGCAACGCACCCTCACAGTGTATTTAGGTGCAATGCAACGCTCCTAGCCAGTGGAGCAGCTGAAATGATCCTGTTTTGACTTATTCTGAGCAGTTTCTGGTGGAGAACTTCTGGGAGAAGCTGTAATCTGTTGACCTTGTTCCTTTAGGGGTTAGAACAACACTTTTAGGGACTTAGGAGCCCTTGGTTTATGGACATTTCATGCTTGGAGTTGTAAGGCACAAAAATGTCTATAACACAATGTATTAAAAACGACATTAATTAAAGGATGAAGTAGCAATGGGTTGAAACACTAAATATTATAAGAAAAGGTGACATCTCTCAAGAAAATGTTGCTGACATTATTGATTTGTGCATCAGGAGTTCACGAGGCAGTACACGGTTAAAACCAGTGGAACGTGACATGCTCATAAGGGATAGAAAGATCTCCAGTGGAGGAGTAACCCACATAGAAATAGGGAATTTACTGGAAAATTTCAAAACTGATATATTTGGGACTCTAACAATGCAACTCGATATTGTGCAAGTGAAACAGAAACAAGCAGAAGTAGAGCAAAATCTGGCAATATTCTACCCTAGCTGTAGAAAGAAACACAGCCACAAAGAGTGCCCACTCGATGTAGTTCAAGTCTATGGTATTTGTACAAAAGATCACTGCACAGAGAACTACCCCTCACTTCTGGGTTTGAAAGCAGTGTACAAAGAAGTAGAAGAAGAATCAGAACCAATGTACCTACTCAATCAACGCTGTCAATGGCAGCCTCGAAAACCAGGTATGCCCTCTGATCCATCTTTTTCTTTCCAACCTCCGCAATATCATGCTCAACAATATACTACAGTTTGGCAAAATCAACCACCCTTTTCAAACTGGTCACAACAACCATTTTCTTCATCACCGTGGCCAAATCAAACAAGCCAAACTAATTGGCCAAATTTTCCTTACTCTCTACCATATTGGCAAAAAAATGCATATCCAACACAATGGTCCCCTCCCACTTCGCAGAGTCAAGCCTGGTAGTCAAACTAGCAAAGACTGATGAATCAGCCAGCTAGAACCATCCCACTCCCTCAACCCACACTGCCAGTGCCATATACACTACAACAAAACCCCTAATCCAACTTAAGACCGTAACTCCCAGCCCAACCCAACTTGAACCCAAATAATAGACCGGTTCAATCTGTTCAAATAATCGAAACACCAGAACTAGAAACCGATCTACGAGAGTGCAACAACCTTCAATTAAGGTTTGGGCACATAATAGAAACTGAGGGAGATAAAAATGTTCAAGTTGAAAATCAGTTACCCACAGGACAACCACTACAAGAAGAGGATGTGGTTAGAAAACAAACTCATGACCAGACAACCATGTCTTGTCCCCCATTCCCAGAATGATTAATCACACCATGCCCTATATAACATCCTGACTTTGATATTTTGAAAGAACTAAGAAATTTGTGTATAAAAATTCCACTCCTCCAAGCTATCCAAGATATCCCAATATATGCAAAAACCATCGAAGAGTTATGTATAAGGAAGCCAAAGAGGAGAATAACAACTAACCCTATCTGATATGTTATCAAGAAGAGAAGCACCTGTCAAATATGAAGACCCAAGGAATCCTATAGTGATAGTGCAAATCAATGGACAAACATTTTCAAATGCCTTAGTTGATTTAGGGGCTGCAATCAATATTTTAACAACCACCTTTTGTTAAAAACTTGGAATTACATCAGTGGAACCAACCTCCACCTTATTAGAATTGGCTGACCGATCAATACTTAGGCTAGAAGGTACACTATACGAGGTAATGGTATCCATAGATTCTTGGGAATATCCTACCAACTTTCTGATAATCAAGCCCAAAAACCGATTCGATGGACATCCGTCAATCTTAGGTAGACCTTGGCTTGCGACTGCTAATGCTTACATTGGTTGCTGACAAGGTAGTATGACTATAACTAGAGGGAGTAATATCAAGAATCTAGCTCTATACCCTCCAGCAAAGCCAAGTGTAACAATAAAAAAAACTAACAAACAACCTATATAATACCTCACGGAAAACATTAGGTCCCCATTAACCATAGAAGATGCCCTCGATTTTAAAGACCAAATAGAGGGTGATGTTTTTAACAACTTCATTAACCAATCCAAATCCAGGTCCCATGTACAATGTCACATGATAGAGGTAGCATTTGACAATGAACTAGAAGAAGATCCCCTCAAAGACACTCATGATCAAACAATACCCACTACCTTTGTTTCAAACAGAAAAACTATAGAGATTGAGCTAGGAAAAACCTTGAACATTAACAATAACTGACTCCTGAACAAGAAGAAAACTTGTTCCAACTACTCAGAAAATATAAGGAAGTTTTTGCATGGGATTATCCAGACATGAAGGGAATTGATCCCCAGTTGTGTACACACCACATTTATACAGAAAAAGATGTTAGACCCATTCGCCAACCCCAACGGAGACTCAACCCTCACCTAAAAGATATTGTGAAAGCTGAATTACAGAAACTTTTGGATGTCAAATTTATTTATCCAATCTCTAATAGCAAGTGGGTTTCTCCACTAGTAGTGGTGCCAAAGAAGAATGGAAAGTGGAGGACTTGTGTGGATTACAGAGGATTAAACAAAGCAGCCCAGAAAGACAACTTTCCCCTTCCATTCATTGATCAAGTATTAGACACATTAGTAGGAAAGAAATTCTTTTCTTTCTTGGATGGCTTCAGTGGATACAATCAGATTCAGATTGCCCCTGAAGACCAGGACAAAACTACTTTTACCTGTCCTTGGGGAACATTTTCTTAAAGAGTCTTACCCTTTGGCCTATGCAATGCCCCTACCACATTTTAGAGGGCCATCCTCAACATCTTTTCATATTTAATAAATGAAAGGCTCGAAGTATATATGGATGATTTCACACCATACAGAGATGATTTTGAGCCAGCACTAGACACATTGGAAAAGGTGTTGCAACGATGTATTGCCACCAGGCTCTGCTTGAGCCATGGAAAGTGCTATATGATGATGACCAAAGGGCTCATCCTAGTTCATTATATCTCAGAAGCTAGAATACAGGTAGATCTGGCCAAAATTCAAATAATTTTGTTAATACCTACTCCTACCACACAAACAGAGGTACGCATTTTTCTAGGATTTTCTGGTTATTATAGGAGATTCATAGAACATTTTTCTCAAATAGCTGCACCTCTATATGAATTGATAGGGAATGCTAATTTTGTTTGGACAGATAAATGTGACCATGCTTTTGAGGATTTGAAAAAGCTTGTGTCAATAGCCCCAATGCTCAGAGGCCCAAATTGGGACCTGCCATTTCAAATTTCATCAGATCCTTCAGACACAGCTATTGGAGCATTCCTTGGGTAGGAAGAAGGTAGAAAACCATATGCAATCTATTATATTAGCAAGAATTTTTCTCCTCTTTAGCTAAACTATACTGTAACTGAAAAAGAGTTTTTAGTTGTAATACATGTTGTAAATAAATTTTAGCCATTATATCACTAGATATCCTATTGTTTTATATACAGATCACTCTGCCATAAAATATTTAGAAAATAAACCTATTACAAACGATAAAGTAACAAGATGGTTGATCTTATTGTAGGAATTTGAAATCATAATAAAATATTGACCTAGGAAAGAAAATCCTATCACTGACTTTCTCTCATGAATGCTGAAGCCAGCAGATGTAGCCGCAGTTGAAGATCAATTCCCAGATGAACATTTGTTTGTTGTCACTGTCAAGACACCCTATGTTATAGACATATTTGGGCACTTCAACCCCAATCACATAAGTCGATAAACCAAGGGCTATTAAACCCCTAAAATTTTTGTTTAATACCCTAAAGGATCAAGGTCAACTGATTACATAATTTCCCAGAAGCTCTCCCTGAAAAACTGCTCAGAACTGGTCAAAACTAGACCATACAAACTGCTCCATGCTGAGGGTGCGATGCATCTCACCTGCAGCACACAAAGGGTGTGATGCATACTAAAAAGCCCTTATGTAGGGTGCAATGAGCGAGAGTAGACAAATGGCAGAAGCAGTTTTCTAGGTGGAAACTCAGAGAATCTTCTAGAAACTACTCATATGACACTTGCCTCTCTGAATTCGCCTAGGGATGAGTAAAAGATCACGAAACCTCCAAGTGGAACGAAGGGCTATCAATGAAATGACACTAATCAAAATCCCAGAAGCTGACTCACTCCCCTTGTTATAGACATTTTTGTGCCTTGCAGCTCCAAGCATGAAATGTCCATAAACCAAGGGCTCCTAAGTCCCTAAAAGTGTTGTTCCAACCCCTAAAGGAACAAGGTCAACAAATTACAGCTTCTCCCAGAAGTTCTCCACTAGAAACTGCTCAGAATAAGTCAAAACAGGATCATTTCAGCTGCTCCACTGGCTAGCTGCGTTGCATAGCACCTAAATACACTAGCTGGGTGCGTTGCAACGCACCTAAATGCACTATCAGGGTGCGTTGAGCGAGAAATGACAAATGGCAGTGTCATTCCGCGAGGTGGAAAGACAATGGAAGCTTCCAGAATCTTCTCCTATGACACTTGCCTCACTGAATTCGACCAAGGATGAGTAAGAGGCTTTCAGTCTCCAAGTGGAAGCAAGAACTGACAGAGAGAAGACACTAATCAAATCATAAGCTGACTTGTCCTCCTTGCATACATCTATATATGGATCCCTCATCCCAGAGATCCAGAGGCTGGAATTTTGCACATTGTAAGGAATTGCTGTTGGTTTTGAGATAGAGATCAGAGTATTGGGTGATTTATGCTTTGTTGGAGGTGAAGAGGGGCTTCTTTGCTGGGAGGTTGATGCTGGGTCAGGAATCATTGGTTGTAACTCCTCCTGGATCTTCTTGTTATATCAATAAAACTATTTGAGTTTTTTCTCCATTCTTGTGTATCACTGATGCTTGTTACATTTGTATGGTTAGCTTAAATCTGATCCTAAGCTATTTATGAATATAGATCCATGTCTTTGTATAGTTTTCTTCTTCTGTGACCTTACAGGTTTTTGAAGCTGGGCAAGTAAGGGAATAGGTAGCTGGAAGCTGTCAAAGAAGAGAGGGATTGGATCAAAGGACTAGCGCAAGACACAGGTCGGTTCTTTCTATCCCCCTCTATCTTTAATTCATAAAGGAAATACAAAAGTAGTTTTCTCTGTTTGTTTCTAAGGTAGCTATCACACCTTAGTGGGATAGAGCAGTTCTAAATAGAAACTTTTCCCGGTAACACCCTTGTAGATATCTATATATGGATCCCTCATCCTAGAGATCCAGAGGCTAGAATTTTGTAATTTGTAAGGAAGTGTTGTTGGTTTCTCTTTGAGACATTGTATTGTTGGGTGATCTAGCTTTTCATGAGGTGAAGAGGGCTTTTATGCTGGGAGGATGATGCTGGATCAGACAACTGGGTTGTAATCCTCTCTTCTATTACTTCTAACAATCAAACTATTTGAGTTTTCCTCCATATACTTGTATATTTTTGAATCTTGTATTTTTGCATGCATTTGTATGGTTAATGTACATTTTATTCTACATTGTTTATGGTTATAGATCTCTATGATTTGATGGTATTTTGCTGCTTTGACTCTACAGGTGTTCTTTGAAGCGAGGCAAGTGAGAAAGGAGTGGTTAAGCTCTATCAAAGGAGAGAGGAAACAAGCAAGGGGCCAAGAAAAAAACTGAGGTTGGTACTCTCTGCTTCTCTCTCATCTATCTCTCGTAAAGGAAAACACAAGTTACTTTGAATTGTTTGTTTCTAAGATAGCTACTCGTCTTAGTGGGACTAGCAGCTCTGAATGGACACTAGTTTTCCCGAAAACAAAATGGTGACTCCGCTGGGGAGTGAATAGTTTCTTTTTTTTATTACTGTTGTTTTTTTATAAACTACAGACGGAGCCTGAAGTTAATCCAGCTAGCCTTCGAACAATTTTTTCTATGCAATTGTAAAGTAGATCAACGCTACTTCAGTCAATCTACAGGTTGGTTTATGAACTGAACATCTGACTTGCAAACATCCTAGGTGCCCTAGTGGTAGCTCAATAACCTCATTATATCAACCCCTATACTTTGTGTTTACTCTCTATCATAAGCTTAGCCTAAATCCCTGAACGTAGCTACAAACTATGGGTGAAAACTAAGCTCAGTCTTGTCCCTGGACCATCGCACTGTCTCTTAATAGTAGTCTGGATGCATCGCACCTCCCGTGTGCTGCAGGTGAGATGCATCCCTATTTTCCTTAAGGACAGGTGCGATGATTGAATGAGACTATTTCTACTTCCATATTTCAGTTTTTTTCATTGTTTTCAGCTCTATTCATTAGTTTTGTTGTCTATGATTAGTATATCACTGTTGAAACCTTCTTCCTTCACACTATTCACCCTCCATTGATAAGGAATTGTGAATGTTTTTAATGTATTTTTCATCATTTATAGTCCTCGTTTGCAAATAGTAGCTTAATCGAATTATCGTCTTTTGATTCAAAAGTGTCGCAACTGTTGTTTTCAGTCAAGGAAAAGAGTGTCGTAGATTATTCCTCTTTTAGATAGTCGATTACACTTTTGCCATTGTATTTGATTTGAATTATAAATTCTTTGAAGTGTCGAAAACAGTTTTCCATTCGAAAGAGAAAGTGTCGTCTTAGTCTTCCTTTCGTTTTTTGAAAAGAAATTGTTAAAGTGTCGCTTTGAAGAAAAGTAGTTGTTGGATTGTGTTATATTCTTTCCACATAGTTACAAGGGGTTTGAAGGGAACCTGTAACCCCAATTTATGGGGTTCGGGGTAGCGCCCCAGAAAATTTTGGTTTTGGACCCTATGTTAGGTTGGGCGGACCCACCTATGGTTTTGTGCATGCTTTTCGCAAGTTTTTTGGACGTGATGGTTTTTGGTCCATGGTATTGGACGCGATGGTTTTTAGTCCATGGTATTGGATGCTTCGGCATGTATAAATATGTATTGTAACATTGAAAGGAACATAATGAAAAATCAAGCTGGTAGTCCCGGTTTTGGGATCCAGGGGAAAATCTCTGTGTATATGTGTTCTATGTGTTATGATCTTGCATTGTTTATTTTATGTTTTCTTTGTTTTAGAATTTGTATGCAGGCAATTTCTGTACGGGGTTAAAACCTATAGTAGTTCAGATTTGTACTTAGTTTTCTTTTTGTCATTCTCACATTAAGGGAACTGAAAAAAAAAAATACATGCATGTGCATTTGCATTTAGACTGCATGCGGAAATTAATTTAGGAAAAGTGCATTTAGTGTGTGCTATCTCCTCTATGTTGAAAGAATCATATTTTCTTTCCTTAGTAGCTAGGATTTTCATTGCTAAAAGAAAACAAATGACTGCTTATCATTTTAGATTGAATATTTAAGAGTTGTACATCTACATCATGCAGTGAACCTTGAAACGCAAACTTCTTAAGAAAGATCAACTATAAAATAAACCTCAATGAACATAAAAATGCTTTGGAACCTAACACACAACATCTAGAAGTCTAGGCTAGAGACGTATTTTGGCATCGTAAAGCTTGGTAACTATCGTCTTCATCATAGGTTAGGTGATTCCTCCTCTTTGATACGACAAGTGCCAGTATGGACTTGTGCTCCCATGTACCATCGAGTATATATTGGGAGATCACAATAGGTTGATATCCTTTATCCTTAGGAAACTGTGTCTGTCGCCCTATCAATTGAAATGCATTGAACATAGCATTTGCAAAGATTGACTGTTGTACGTAAAGTCCTCGGTAATTTCTTTATAGTTTACCACCAAGGTGTATATTGCAGTTTTGCGATTGGTTTGGTAATCCCTCTGTCTAGATTTCTAGAGTAGTCACTTTCATTCCTTTTCAGACTCCTTAAAAGAAAAGGTCCATCTGAGCACTTGTCACTTCAGGCTCATTAAAAATCGAAGGCGATAGAGTCATCTTTAGCTTTTTCTCGACTCTTAAAAATTAAAAAGGTAAGTTGTGTCAAAGCATCATAAAATACATTTAATTTGGAATAACATTTTCCCCTTTTTATTTTGAGTTGATTCAGTAATCCACAGTCGTGGAAGAAAGTCAATCAAAACCCCATCGTTCGTGGAGACTAATGAGTCAACTATCTTTGACTTTGGAAACGAAACCATTCTAGGCCAAGCGATCTCGTTTAACTGGATCGAAGTCTCCTGGTTTATTTGAAACTTGTGTTTCAACATCCTCAGAGACTCTAGTTACTCCAATTATTTCTGGTACCCCTGCCTCTAGAGAAGAAGTTCCGCAGTTACAAGAGGACATTAGAACTGATACTAGTGTAATGGTAAACACTTTTATTCCTGAGCTAGCTACATCTAGTGCTGATTCGGAAGGTGTCACCCCTCCAACATCTGTCGCTGTAGAGTCTATACCTTCTTCGGCAAGAAAAATATTTTTTACGGACCTGACGATCTACCTCTTCCACACGGACTGATTGCTATAGAAGAAATTATGGAGGATCTTCCATCCAGTACCCCATTACATTTTGGAACTACGATCCACCTATATCCTTCTACCATAGAAGTTAGTTCTTTTGATCACCCTTCATCGCAAGTTTCTGTCGAATTGCTAGGAAATCTTTTGGATAGACTCAATATGTCTAAACAACCATCAACATCTAGGACTGTATCCTCTGATATAGCAGCAACAGAATTTCCTATCGCTACTCTAACAATGTTCACTGGTATACCATCTGTCCCAACTAGTTCTCAACCACTAGATGGAGTCCACCCAGGGACTGTTTCGACAGCATGGTCTATTCCTATTTGTTCATCCAGAACCTTATCTGGAGTTTCTTATGTTGAGACTCAGCAAATTGATACTTCACATCAATATCAATTTGGGCAGTCCAGTCTCCAAAGGCCAATTTACCCTTTGAACACTGGATTTCCACCATATGGGGGGCAATATACCTTTTCATTGTTCCCTCCGGGGGAGCAACCATATGAGAGTTTACAACAAAGTTCGGGTCAAGATGGAATTACATCCAGTGGTTGGGTGCCAATACTGCCTCAACAGCCAAGGGTTGTATATTCAATGCAACAAAATCAACCTGTGTCGAACATTCCCACTACACTGGCTATTGTGACAATGTCGCAAGTACAAGCGCTTCTTGTTGTATGTCAACCTCAAGTCTCTCAAGTCGTAATACTACAGCCTCTTGTCCCCGTGACTCAATCACAACCGCTGATTAGTGGCTCCCTAACTGAAGCGACTCAAGCTCAAACATGTACTATCACCCCTCATCTTGGTCAAACATCCAGTATTGGCCATGTTAACACCCAGGTTGTTCCCTTTGACTCCTGAGGGAATACGGCCGGGGTAACCACTAACCAAGCTTTGGATCACAGGTTCTAGCCAACCTATAATTAGAGAGGGCTCTCTCTTTGACTGTTTAACTTTGTTCTTAAGGATCTTAGGCTAGATATGAGGTGAGGGTTTTGATTTGAAATTTTGGTTGAATGATGTCTTTCAGTACCTAAAGTGAGATCTTCAGACAGTTTTAGTCCATTAGGCAATGGAGTCTGTGGTTACAGGTTGTTTGAAGTGTTGAGTGGGATTGTTAAAACAGCAGGGCCATTTAAATATTTCATGAGGCAAACTTGAAATTGTGATGATGAAGTATGTTTAACCAGTGGAAGGCAATTAAGAAATTTCCACTAAGTTGGTGATGTGAGAAAGAGATGTATTGACCAGGAGCAGGTTTGAATTCCTGAACGATAATCACTGTGAAAGGTATAGTTTGGAAGTGCAGCAATTAAGAATCACACTTTTATAACTATAACTGAGGAAAACATACATAATAGCATAGATTGAGTTCAGGGTATTCTATGAATAAATCCTGAAACTATTCTTTTTCTTGGCCATTAAATTGTGAAACACAGAACATGAATGGATTATGAAGGAAATACAAAAACATAACGAACAGGTTAAATAAACTTATTGTTCCATGAAATACGCAGGAATCCTGTAGCATTCAGCAAGCACACAAAAACGCATCAGACAACACAGAACTTTGGAAATTCCATCAGCTTTGTTGTATTAAAACTCTGAATATTTACAGCATAGTATCTCTTGAAGAGAAAATCAACAACCCCTGCAAGCTTATGCGAGGGGGAATATATACAATCGGTTATACAAAAATATCTGAACCGCTGAGTCACTTAATAAATAAATACGCTCACCAACTTTACAGGATAGCAGATAAGGAAGTTATTGCTGCTCTAAATACAAAATGAATACTCTTTAATTCTGTCAGAAGTCTTTTTGACCTTTGGAGGCCACTGAGTCAGTTGAGCGTTCTGCATTAATGCTGAATGATGTGTCTTTATGGCTTTGTCATGTTGTAGCTTTCTCGGCCCTGTCACCTGTAGCTGCCAGTGTTGCTTTAGTGGCCGAATTGGTTTGCTGAGTTGGCTCCGTCCATTCTTCTCTAGACATACTGAATGCATCAAATTTTTCTAAACATGATGATTTATGTTTTTTGATAAAAAAAACTTGATGAAAGCCTCTTGTTTATAGTAACAACTGTATCATTCTGGTCCACCATTCCTGTGTAGGCAATTGATGTCTCAAAATTGCATCTAAGGTTTCATCTGCCTTGTTGTTGGGAAAAGTATCCAATACGGAATGACCCTATCCCACTCTAAGGGTGATAGTACCTCAGCAACAATCAAAGCAAAGCTATTCAAGATTACTTCTTTATGAGATGTAAGAGAGAGGAGAAAGAGATCCACTAACCGTTATCTTCCGCTAATGATTGATCCAATCTTCCCTCTTTGCTGCTTGCTCCCAGCTCCTTGCTCTTTCACTGGCCCAGCTACACAAAGATCCTGCAAAAGCACAAGAAAAGGAAACTACAAGAAGCATACATCCATAATTGATTCAAGGATTAGAATAAATCAAATATACAAGCATCAATACGCCACAGAGACACATGCATATAGAAGAACCTCAAATGCTTTATTAATGGAAGAAGTAAAGTTCTGAGAGTGTTACAACCATAAGAGGCCCAATCCAGCAACACCTCCCAGCAGAAAGAAATCTCCTCTTCACCTCCTTCAAAGCAATCACCCAATAGTTCTATACTCAAACCAACAACACTTCCTTACATTCACAAGATTCCAGCCTCCCTAGACCTCATGAGAGAGCTCTATATATAGGAGTTTTGGAGAAAGGATGAGTCAGCTTGAGGCTGGCATGAAGCTGACTAGTGTCCTCTCCCACTTCAGTTATACTTAAGTTCTTGAGTCCACTTGGAGTTTCTTGCTTCCACTTGGAGATCTAGATCCTCTTACTCATCACAAGGCGAAATCCCTGATCCAAGTGTCATTTTGGAAGCTTCCTGGGCATTTGACACTTTGCAGAATGACTGTGCCACTTGGCCAATCTCGCCCAGCGCAGGTAGCCTTCATTAGAGTTGACATTCAGCGCAGGTACAGAGTGGAGCAGTTGACATTCAGCGCAGATGCTCAGTGGAGCAGTTGACATGATCCAGAATTAGCTTGTTTTTGAGTGTTTTCAGGTGGAGAACTGATATTTAGTGCTGTGGTTTGCTGACCTTGTTCCTCTAGGGGTAGGAACAACATGTTTAGGGACTTTGGATCCCTTAGATTATTGACATTTCATGCTTCATGTTGTAAGGCACAAAAATGTCTATAACAGTTGCCCCCTAAAGTATGAGGTCGTTTATCGGGTGAAATGCTTTATCAGGAGGATCCGAAGTTCATTCAATCGCTGAGAGGTGACCTGTAATAAAATACAATACAATACATTATTTTTCATTCTGCTTTCATGATCTAGCTGAGGCGGGCATTCCCATGGTCAGCTTTATAAATTCATTTTGGTACATATAACAGACGATCGTCTGATGGTAGACTGATAATTCTCTGCTAGAATTATCATCCTTTGAGAAGGATGATCATCTGCTGTAATGATGTACATATCAAATGTCTTTATATTTCCTGAATATATATCGCAGCCTGGATGGATGAAACTAGATCCGGGGTCTTCAAACTCGTTCGATCTTCACTCTAAGTACAAGTCGATCCATGTGAGAATTGCGCTGAAGTCGAACATGGAAAGACATCGCTTGATTACCGGTCAATAATGTAAACCGTTAACAACCGCGAGAGGAATCACCGATAATGATAATGACCCTCAAGGTACTGCAGTACAATTCACGCGGTGTGAATAAAGGACTTGGCGTCGAACACCACGCAAAATCTTCTGGTCGAAGGTCATTAATGTATACCTGTCGCCGGAAGTGAGAAACTTGCCATTGAGGCATGCAAGCTTCAAAGTACTGGGGGTTTTGTTCGTAGATCAACTTCTTGGATAATGAGCTGAAGTCGACAAGAAGCGATCCATCAAAGGAGGGCCTTAATGAATCCCACATCAGTGACACGGAACGGACCTAATGATTTTAGTGGAGGTGAAAACGATCTGTGAAATATGATTCAGGGTGGCGATCATGGGTGGATGAAGGATAATGTATGGCAGTGGATGGGACACGGTTGACTCTTTCTGAACAACATCTCTTGAACATATAACGACACTGATGTGATGGATCGGTAGCATTACCCCAAATGTGGATGGTTTGGCGAGGACCATGGTGATGATACCGGTGAATGAAACAACCCAACCCAATGTGATATGGAGGACAAAGTGTCATGTTCAAGAGCGACTTGCTACCATTAAAGCTTTGAGGTTCTCCCAATTTTTCCCCAGTCATTTCTGACCAGTACCTCTTTATTTTTGTCAAGCTTGAGGAGGATAACATATGCTTGTTCTATAACCTACCCTTCGGGCAAGCCCATCGCTATGTTTCAATGAGCCTAGCGATAGGGAAACTCGTTCTCGTCTAAAGACAAGTTTGTCGCTATTTAATCATTTTAACGAGTCTAACGACAAAGAAAACTCGGTCCTTTTCATTTTTAGAGAGTCTGAAAAGGTACAGAAAGTTAACTCCAAAATTCCTTTTTCGTCATCTAATCCCTTAAGTCCGAAAAAGTATAGAACAATATAGAAGGGATGAGTTTTCGATAACTTTAACGAGCCGAATAAAGCAAGCGCTCGACCTTTTTGTGCAATAATCCCTCAGGTCCAAAAATATTAAAATCTAGAGGAGGGATAGCTCTTCCGGTCATTTTTAACGAGCTGGAAGGCCAAAACTCGGCAAACTTTTCATATTTTACGAGTCAGATGAAAAGAGCTCAAAGAAGACTTGTCTTTTGAGGAACGAGTGATAAACAGGGATAGCAGCAGATTCCAGGTACAGGTTGGAACTTTCCAATCACGGCAGTGTCACAAGGATGGCTAAGTGAAATCACTCTTCGCAGCCGTTCCTCAAAATGGGTAAACAATCATATGGGGGGTGAACGATCGGCCAAATGGAATGGAGGTGGCAGGTGCAAACACGACCAAGGCTTTTTATGGCTAATAAATTTACGATCACAATGGTTATTTACCGGAATAGGTTCATTTTTTAATGAGGTTAAACTCTGGGGGAAACTCTTGCTCACGCTTTTCTATTTTTTAACGAGCATAGATTCCACGGTAAAACTGCTCGATCTTATGTTTATTTTTTAACGAGCATGAACTATTTGCTAAAACTGCTCGGACCTCGCTTTTCTATTTTTTAACGAGCATAAATTCCGCCGTAAAACTGCTCGATAATACCAGTCATAAGATAAGAAATGTCTCCTGTGAGATCTCTATTTTTTATAGAGCTTCATCTTCACTAAGCTTTGCTCCCTCTCATCCTTTCTTTATGCAAGTTCGGACACGGCTAATCCCAAAAATAGATAAATAACCGCTCCTAGCTTGCACTCCAAAAGGTTTGCATGCCCCCAAGTATAAAGTACAATTTCAAGGCTGCCCCTACTTATCCGGTAAAACATTTGTTTTAAAGGGTGAGGCTTGCCTCTTTCTGGTTACCCAACGATTGTTTTGTTAACACCATCAAACGAAAACACTTCCTCGGCACTGTCTACCGAAGTAGACAATGGTGAATGAACTTTGTCAAACAAGTAACCTTATCAAAAGAATCCTGTTCTAGAACAACCCATCTTCCTTCCACGGACGGGGTACGGACTAGTCATATTCCTTCGCGGAAATTCTACCTTATACCCAAGGTTTCCTCTGCCCGAAGCAGACCAGGATGCATGCCCCCTGGGTTCCAGTCCCATCTTTCCGAATCACTCGCACTCATCGGGAAGGAGGACTGGGGGTGGAGACATTTCTTGGGTGAATAGACCATTGAGGGTTGGTATTTGACTATTTGCGATGCGTGATCCCGGAAATGAAAGTTGGTCTACGAGCTTGACCATTCTTCCTTCGTGTGGAAAACACATTACTCTAAAGAGTGAGGAGACTATAGCTCCCATGCAATATATATAGTCTCGTCCAAGGAGTAGGTTATAATCCAAGGGTCCTTGAACAACCATCACGTTCATCTGAATGGTCTTCCCTTTCAATGTAACAGGTACATTGGGGAGGATCCCTAATGGTCGACTGGTTCCTTTATCAAAACCCGAGAGATTTCTTATCTCAGGCAAAAGCTCTGGGGAACCCAGTGCTTTCCAAGCAATAGAGGAAAGGATACTCACAGATACCCCTTCATCAATGATAGTCCCAGCCATTACCATTCTGTAGATTTGGACTATGATTCTGAATGGTATACTGGCTGGTAACCGGGGTCTGCCTAGTTGGTTCCAATCAAAGGACACAACCAGGTTGCTTGGTGGTGGGACCGAATATACGGCCGGATATGACCCTGACGATGTTCCTTCCTGCGATAAAGGAATGGGCGCATTGCCCTGATGCTCATCAGAGTCTGTGTTGATGAAAAGAATCTGGATGGTGTCATCCTTATTCTCTTCAGTGAGGGTGTCATTTGAAGATGAATCTTCAGTGACGGTGTCATTTGAGGATGAAACCTCTGAAGGAAGAACCGGGTCAACTGCCGTATCGACCTTTAGACTTTCGTCTGGTCTAGATTCAGTAGGTTCATTTTCAATGACTGACTCTTCAGCTGACCACTTGAGCGGGCCAGTTGTATTTTCAACCAACGAAGGACTTGGCACGAGTTTTTTGTATCCAGGAGGAAGCATTACCGGTGAAACCGGACGATCTTCCAAAACTCTCTTCGCTTCGTCTAAGAAGGGACAACGGTGGATGGCGTGATCGCCTTTACACAGTTTGCAGGGGGATCTTGCTCCCCCTCTTTGTCTTGAACCTTCACTTTCGCTGGTTGACGGTAAGCATTCAACATGGCTATCAGAGGTTGATGCTCCTGAATTGTGCAAACGAGGTGACCAGTCCCTTAGTATCCAGGGAATACAGGGACAATCTCTATGGAAGTGGTCTCCTCTACATATGACACATGGCGATTTAGGCTCGGTCTGTGATGTGTGTGGATTTTTGTCAGATGTCTTTTGCTTGCCCCCAGGCGCCTTAGGCTCCTTCTTCTTCTTCTCCTTCTTCTTCTTCTCCTTCTTCTCCATGGGAGCTTGGCTTTTGCCGGCTCTACCTTGCGAAGATGAAGGATTAGAGGAAGAGTTATAGGAAGTGGAAGGCTGGTGGGCAGCTCTAGACTCATCTAACTGTTGACTCGACTGTTCAGGAACCATGGTGGTCTGAACTACATTGGTTGAGAATAGCCAAATAGGCAGGCCAATTGTCAGTCCTGGAAGCGACAATGTGGCCATGTGGGGCGTACCAACTTCTCCCCAAGAGGAGAAAGGACTAGGATTTCCATCATGTGGAATTCCTTGGTTGGGGCGTTCCATGTTCTCAACCTAAGATCAACGCGGGAATAGGAGGTGATTATGTTCCATTTAAAATAAATTTTATAACGACGCTTTAGACACAACTTGCTTTTTCACTTTTTAAGAGTCGAGAAAGAGCTAAAGATGACTCTAGTATCCTTCGATGTTTTAACGAGCCCGAAGTGACAAATGCTCGGATGGACTTTTTCAGTTATAGAGTTTGAAAAAGGCCAAAAGAAACTGCTCTGGAGTTCTAGGCAGAGGGTGTGCCAAAATTTTCGCAAAACCACAGAATACGTTTTACGGTACGAGTGGTCGATCTTCGTGAATGCTGTGTTCACTACATTGCGATCAGTAGGGCGGCCGACACGGCTTCCTATGGATAAAGGCTTTGTTCCTATAGGGGTCTCCCAATATATATGCGATGGTACGTGGGAGCACAAGTCCTTATTGATACTTATCGCTTCACCATGGAGGAATCACCCAACCACTCAACGCTAAGATATCGCGTTTAACGACGCCGGAACACGTCTCTAGCTTAGACCTCTATGTGTTTGCGTTATGTTTCAATGTGTTGTTATGTAAATTCAATTTATTTTAAGGTTGATCTTGTTTAGCAGTTTGCCTTTATGGATCACCACGAGATGTATGATAACACTCCTAAATGCAGTCTAAGATGATAAGCAAGCTTTTCAATCTTTCAACTTTGAAAATCTTAACTACTGAGGGAAAAGAAAGATAACATCTTTTCACACAGATCATAGAGCACACACTAATGCACTTTTTCCTAAATCAACATGCAAGCTGTCATAATGCATATGCACAATGCAAGTATTTCTTTTCTCTTTCTTAATGTTTGTGCGACACAAAAAGAAAGCTGTTGTATAACTTTGAATTCAATTTCAAGTGTAAGCAAACAAGCTTGTCCAAAATCAAAAGACACCTTAAGATTTACTTGTTTCGACACTAGAAATATATAAACTCAAACCATATGATGAAAGCAAAAGCTCAATCAGCTATGAACAACAAACAAACTAACTCTTAAGATCAATACGACACTTTACCACAGGTCTGGATCTAAGAGGCCACAGCAAGACTAGTTCACTTTCGTTATGGGAAACTGTAAATGATACAAGAAATACACAAAGAACAAACACAGTTTCTTTATACAACCGAGGCGGAATAGTGGCAAGGAAAGTTGGTTTCAGATAGGTACACTGACTGGTAACAGGCAACAAAAACAAGGGTGAAAACAGGGCAAGAAACAACAGGAAACCCCAGTATCACAAGGCAAGACTGGTCCAGCGCAGGTGGTACACAGGCAGTTTGACCTTCAGCGCAGGTAGCCCCTTCGGGAACTGCGCTGAAATGCAGACAGCCTTCACACAGCCTACACTGAAGAACGAAACTTTCGTTTCTCTTGGTTTCCGGGTCACAGATTGCTCAAAAATTCACAGTTTTTGGCCAAATCAGAAGCTATCAGTCAAGTACACACTAAGGGATGAAAGGGAGGATGAAAAGCTATCACTAAGAGCTTATTAGAGTCCTTGTGGATCAGCTCTTCAAATCATAAACTTGCCCAGAAACTGAGCTAGAGTAGCTGCCCTCTACTTTGCATTTGAAAGATCCAAATGCAGTTCGATTCGGTACTCCCTGTGTTTATGAAATGAATAGAAAAAACACAAACAACCAACAAGACACGATCCCCAGTTGAGTCGCCAATTTGTTGTTGGGAAAAGTATCGAATACGGAATGACCCTATCCCACTCTAAGGGTGATAGTACCTCAGCAACAATCAAAGCAAAGCTATTCAAGATTACTTCTTTATGAGATGTAAGAGAGAGGAGAAAGAGATCCACTAACCGTTATCTTCCACTAATGATTGATCCAATCTTCCCTCTTTGCTACTTGCTCCCAGCTCCTTGCTCTTTCACTGGCCCAGCTACACAAAGATCCTGCAAAAGCACAAGAAAAGGAAACTACAAGAAGCATACATCCATAATTGATTCAAGGATTAGAATAAATCAAATATACAAGCATCAATACGCCACAGAGACAAATGCATATAGAAGAACCTCAAATGCTTTATTAATGGAAGAAGTAAAGTTCTGAGAGTGTTACAACCATAAGAGGCCCAATCCAGCAACACCTCCCACCAGAAAGAAATCTCCTCTTCACCTCCTTCAAAGCAATCACCCAATAGTTCTATACTCAAACCAACAGCACTTCCTTACATTCACAAGATTCCAGCCTCCCTAGACCTCATGAGAGAGCTCTATATATAGGAGTTTTGGAGAAAGGATGAGTCAGCTTGAGGCTGGCATGAAGCTGACTAGTGTCCTCTCCCACTTCAGTTATACTTAAGTTCTTGAGTCCACTTGGAGTTTCTTGCTTCCACTTGGAGATCTAGATCCTCTTACTCATCACAAGGCGAAATCCCTGATCCAAGTGTCATTTTGGAAGCTTCCTGGGCATTTGACACTTTGCAGAATGACTGTGCCACTTGGACAATCTCGCCCAGTGCATGTAGCCTTTATTAGAGTTGACATTCAGCGCAGGTACAGAGTGGAGCAGTTGACATTCAGCGCAGATGCTCAGTGGAGTAGTTGACATGATCCAGAATTAGCTTGTTTTTGAGTGTTTTCAGGTGGAGAACTGATATTTAGTGCTGTGGTTTGCTGACCTTGTTCCTCTAGGGGTAGGAACAACATGTTTAGGGACTTTGGATCCCTTAGATTATTGAAATTTCATGCTTCATGATGTAAGGCACAAAAATGTCTATAACATGCCTCTGTATACTTGTAGAAGTTTGGAGGCACTTCAAACAAATGTCTGATCTCATTCATAATAAAAAATAAGTTCTCTACTCTGTCATAGAGACTTTTCCCAGATGCTGGCCCTGTTTCCTCTGAGGTACTTGATCCTGCAGTGATCTCATTAGTGGCAAATGCATTCATCCTTTTGGCATAATTTTCATGTGATAGTAGCCTCCCTGCGCTGTTCAGCAAGCCAGGAAGGCCTCTGCTCTGTAATGCTGCAAACTTATCCATGAATTTGTTTACTTCTGTTTGCATGTCCTGGCTTCTTCTATCCAATGTTTGTACCAGGCTTCTCAATGTGAGGACCCTCTTTATCAGCAGGATGGTTTCAGTTCTATTGGGGATTCCTATTGCTGCCAGCTGAGGACCTGTACGGTTATTGAGAACGTTGATCATTCTATTGGCTATCTCAGGCATATTGCCTAGAGATGCCCTTGCTCTTTGGACTTCCTTGTGTGCTTTGCCTATGAGCTCCATTTGCTCATGAATAGTCTCTATATACTGCCATTGATCTGTTATTGATTGGCCAATGTTGGCCCATAAGACTTTCTTGATTTCAGTTACAACCTTGTCAAGGGTGAGCTCTTTCTCCAGCTCCTTTATCTTCTCCTTGAGAGCCTTTATTTCTCTTCCTTTTTCAGCTACATTTTTCTTAGACTTGTCATATTTTTCATTCAGCTTAGCTAAATTCTCCTTGGCTTCATTTAGCTCTGCCATCTGGGCTTCCAGGGCTTGAATCTCATTCATCAGCTTCTGCATGTCAAGGCTTGGAGCCTGCTCTGATGTTGGTGCTGGTGCTGATGTTGATGGAGCTGTCTCAACTGTTTGTACTGTAGGAGGAGTGACAATTTGAGGGGGTTCCTCAAGGTTGATTACTTGTGGAAGGGGCTGAAATGTTTGGCCTCCTTCTTTCTGTTGTAGGGATGCCTGCAATGCAGCCTCTGTTTCTACCAATTTTCCCTCTGTCTAGACAAGCTGTTTATGTAGTGTTACCAGCAATGTTGATACATCCTGGTCCTTTCTTTGCTGGGCAACCTCCTCTGTTTGAGGGTGAAGGGTTGCTGGGATCTTTATCATCTTTCTTAGAGCTGCAATCTCTGAATCTCTTATCTCTAGCAGCTCCTTTATAGCTTTAGGGTCCTTTGGGTCATGCCCAAGCTCTATGATTATATCCTCCAAAGACCTTATCCTGTTGTCTTTGGCCTGAGAGGATGCCTTCTCCAACTCAAGTTGGGCGGTTGTATTGTTCAGGCTATTTTCCAACCTATGTGCCAAGAAGGTCTTATCTGCAAGTGTCGAATACACCATCTCACCCGTTTGCTTGTGAAGTTCTATTTGATCCATAGGGTGGATGTCTTTTGCAAGAACCTCAAGGTTGGTCCTTATATAGTCTGCAGCTGACTGTGGCTGCAGCATGGTTGGCATAAAATGACTCATGGTCATTTTCCCCTCATTTATGTCATAAGCTGACATAAGCCTCTGCTGATTTGTAGGGGCCATTTTAAGCAATTGATTATAGATCTGGAGCCTGAGTGGCTCATTTCTCTTTTTTATGTCAATGAATTGTTTCTTGATCCCTGTTTTGGCTCTCCTTTGCTGACTCGAGGAGCTGACCTCTCCTCCGATTATTCTTTCTTGTTCCTGCTGAAAGGAACTGGCAGATGCCTCCATGCTTGGTGGGCCCATGCCCAAGGATTGCCCAATAGGCATCTCTTCTTCAGAAAGGGGGTTTATCCTTTGCCTTTTCTCCCCTTGAGTTGTGGATGTGGTGAGGGGAGTCTCCTGCTCTCTATCCCTCTTTCGGTTTCTGTCTTCATTCTGTGGAGTTTGGAGCACCGAGGCCTCCACTGTCGTTTCCTGCCTAGGAGGCACAATTTCTTGAGCCTGTTGCCCAGTGGATATTGGGGCCTCAACTGTTTGTTCGTGCTGCATTGGCTGCTCTTCTTTTTGCTGTTCTTTTGTAGGAGGTGGCTGTTCCTGCTCCATCTGCTTTTCTTTACCCTTGCTTGACACCTGATGAACAGTTCTAGCTGCTTGCTGCTGGGCTGTAGAAGATGAGGCAGCTGCTCCAAGTTGCCTTTGATAGGAAGAGGAAACCTGCCCACAAGTTTCCAAGTCAGCCTCTTTCTCAATATTCTTTGCCTCTCTTTGTAGCATTTTCTCTCTAGTAATTGCCTCTTCTAGAGTGCCCTCTTTCCAACTTAATAAATTGGCATATTTCTCAATATGAGGCAATCTGATGTGAGCATAGCCACCCAATTTATGTTTTACCCTCCTGAGAGAAATGAAATGATTAGGGTCATAAGGTACCCAGCGGAAACTGGTTTCTAATTGGAGGGTCTCTAGGATCATATCTGCTTCCTTCCATCCCTCCTCCCTTTTGTTGTAAAGAAATGGGCCTAGCTGGTTCCTGACCTTCAGTTGCACCTTCTTGTTTTTACTGTGGAAATGGACCTGGTCTGCATTTCCAAATTGCCTGAAATACTCCAAGGCAAAGAGTCTCATAGGGACATATCTTGGCAGCCTATAAGGGTCCAACTCACAGCCATATATTCTGATTACTGTATGGTGTTGGTAAAAGTACCAATCACCAATGCTGTAGGCCTTTGAGAGCTGGAGTATTCTTTGCATCTCATCGGTCAATCTTGGAGGAGGGACACCAAATAACAAGGTCATAGCTAGATGGATAAAAAGGTCTATGAATTCACAGTACGTGTATGGTGAACAGGAGGTGTGATGAAAAACTGAAGTCCAAAATACTACAGACCTTGGGTTTCCCTGGGCATCAAGTTTCTTGAGAGGAATTGGGAAACTGTCAGGTTGATAAAATAAGAACAAATGATAGATGTATGAGGTGTATCTAAACACCTTCTCCCTCTCTAGATTCATCAGTTGCTCATGAATCTTATCGGCAATGTATGTAGCATAATCATAGTGCACAGCAGGAGGCTTTCCAGGGGAAAATATGGACAGCATGGCCATAATGGTGTCATCAACATCCTCAATTCCCCTTGTACCCCAGGACATAACTGATCAAGTCCACAAGCATTTTTCCCAAGTCATTGAGATATGGATTTCCAATAGGAGGTGTTCTCACAGCTTTAGAGCTTGGCTGAATAAATAACTGATTAATCTTGATGACCTGGGCACTAGACAGCTTTCCCCCCTTCTTTAATAAATCCATCATGGGAAGAGGAGTTAGTGGCTTTGCAGTGTGAAAGTGCAGCATCTCATTTATGGCCTCAGGGGTGATATGGAACAAGACTGAACCTGTGGGACTGAGAACAGCTCTTTGACATGGATCATAGTTTTCACAGCATCTATGGATCAAGTCTGGAAGGACATTGACTTGAGGAAGGTTAAAAATGGGCAAATTGGAGTCCCAAATCCCTAAAATATCAGCTCCACTGAGGTGTTGAGCCTTTAACTCATTTAGCATATGGATGTTAAATTTGGAATTCATTGAGAATGTCTCTGTCATCTGATAATCTTTATCACCCAGGGCCTTCCACTCTAACTCTCTGTGTGGGGCATTCAGAGGTGGGACATTTAATGCTACTGGAGTTTCCATGGTTAAATAGTACTCTGATTTGTACTAGGATTTTCTCTACTGGACAAAGCAACACATAGGGGTATTTTGCAAGAGTGAGGCAATTTGCAAGGAAAGAACTGGGTAAATTGTGGCGAGAACAATTGAAATGCTCCAAAGAGAGATAAATGAGCAACTTCTGGGACTAGTACCACTGTTTTCCTGGTGAATTAGTGCAGCTCAGGTTTTAAGTCCACGAATGCACGAACTGACTGTAAGTTTTATGACAACTTGGCTAGGTGCGGACTTTGCAGGTGAATTTCGACCCTACAACTGAAATGAATGCTGGTCGTCGGGGATTTGCTGGCAAACACACTGTTTTTCACTCTTTCTAAGCTAGCTTTGGTGAATTATGCACGAAACCGGGTGCGGAGGGGAAACTTGGATAAATACCTGGTAAAGCTTTGACAATGGTGACCAATGCAGGTGAATTTGTAGGCACCCACGGTCTCCAAGTCGAATTTTGCAGGCTGGCGGCGAAATGGTCGTAATATGCATGTAGAACAGAGTAATAGTTCTTTTGCCAAAAGTGACAAAAACCGCGATTTTTGGCGAAAATATGGACTTTTTGGGTTATTGGCGCTTTTTCTGGATGACGTTAGCATGACGTCATCGGGGTGGGGTCGGGTACGGAAGGGTGACATGGTGGCCTATGAGTGGTCCACGGGGATTGGTGAGGTGGCGGACAGGTCGGAGCAGTGGCAGGTCGGGCGCTGACACGGTGCTGAGTGGTTATGACGTGGGCACGCCGTAGCGGTGACGAGGACGTGACGGGATAAGTGGTAAACAATAAGCAGTAAATGGTTTTCTCGGACCACTCTGGATACGGTCGCGGTATTGTCAGAGGGTGGCCCGATAAGATTTGGGGGCGACGCGTGGCGGAGGCCTGACGTCACCCTCTGACAATTTCTCGGGAGGTAACGTCCGGCCATCGGGGCCGACCCGATATGGATGGGGGCCGTCGGATGGGAAAGCCCAGATCCGACGGTCGATGGGTCAATAAGCTGGCAGGACAATATGGCATCGGGCGGGGCATATTTTTTTTTTTTTCTGGAGATGTGCGCCCAGGCGGAAACTTTAGACTTTGGTGGGTTTTATGGGTTTTTCAATGCTTTTTTGTAAAAGTGCGCATTTGCAAATAAACTTTGGATAAACGGAAAAATGGGTTTATTTGGTGTTTTTTGTGTTGAAATGCGCATTACAGCAAACTTAGGATAAGGGGTGAAGGTGGGTTTTTACAAGGCTTTTTTGCAAGCAGAGTGGGCAAATGATTTCAAAGGGTTGTTAAGGGAAAAGGGGTATAGCTTAGGTTATCAAACTGACCAGAGGTCAATTTAATCCTTGACTTCATACAACCACATGCAAGCAGACTTAATCCCTGCATGATTTTCCAATATTCAAGCATATGGCTATAATGCCAAGGGGGAGGGAATATATACATATTTGGGATTTTTCTATAGGATTATCCTAATAATAGGGGAAAGGGAGTATAGGGAGTTAAATAATAGGAAATTAGGAGTTAATATGAGTGGAAGAGGTGGATGAAGAGGGAAAACACTAAGTTTTATATGGAATCAACTTAGTTTAGGAAGTAGATCAAAATGAAAAGAATTTTTACACAAGAAATGTGGCTGAAAAAGAAACAAGAATCAACAAAATAGTTTGACTTCTTTCATGAACATAGGTCGTATTGGGATGTTAGCAATGAATGTGATGGGGGATAATCTGGAAGTTAGACATGCTTCGTTGAGTTGCTTTAAAAACTGCTGAATAAGAGACCTGCACTGGCACCATGTTTTTCCTTTGGTTGGGCCAGTGACATAAAGGAAATCATGCTTCTGCGACCCCATCTACCTACCCACTCTATTGCCTAGCATTTTTTGTTACTCCAAAGAGGGTGCACTTAGACTTGCAAACCCTTATGTGCCTTTTCTTTTCCTTTGGCTTTTTCTTTTGATTTTCTATCTAAAGCTAGCATTATTGCTTCCAAGGCCCCAGATTAAACAGTTGGGAACCTTCATTCTCTACCTAACTACTTTATCTGCCAAGATTGAACTGTTTGGACAGATTTCTTTCTCTAATCTACAACAAAAAATTGAAACATGGGATGACCCAGCTTAGGCTATTGGATCACCCATTCAGAAGTAGGACCAGATCAACCAACTGTAGATATGTGTCTTTCACCCAAAATATGAGATCTTTACATCCTCAAAGTAGATCATATTGGCACTTCCCCTGCCAATCATGAGAAATGAAACCTATTGGTATAGGTAGCTAACAGTGGCTCCACTTGGGGATGGTTTTTCTTCTTGAAAGACCAAGAACAGCAGGTCAGACTGCCTTGGCTTGTGACTTTTTCTCAAAACTTGAAAACTCTCTCTTTGTACTTCAAAACTGGAGGCTGTCACCTCTGTGGAACTTTTGGAATATAAATCCTTTTCCTGCTTATTTACAACAACTTCTTAAACTGAACTATTTGTATGCTGAAAGAAACTATATACAACTGATTATGTACAGAAGGAGAAACCCTGCTATATTCATGGAAAGTAGTCAAAATAGTGCTTCAACATCCGGCCATTCACAGGGCCTTCTTCAACTTCAATGCCGTCCAAATTCTTCAAGAAGTAAGCATTATTTCCTTGTACTGCTTGAATTACAAAAGGCCCCCTCCAAAGGGAGTCAAATTTGCCATGCTTTCCCTTGTCTTCTCTTCTTGAATCCCATTTAAGCACTTTGTCACCAATAAAGAAGTCTTCAGCTTTGGTTCTTCTATCAAAAGCTTTCTTTAACTTTTCTTGTACAACTTGAACTCTGTTATAAACTTGGTCTCTAGTTTGCTGCAAACATATTATTTGATTGATCCTTCTTTGCATGTCATTGGGCTCAGCTTGACTTTCTTGAAGAAGTTTCATGACAGGGATCCCTAAGGATGAAGGGAATTTGGCTTCTAATCCATAGACTAACTCATATGGGCTGACCCCAATGGATATCTTGGTTGTTAGTCTATCTACCCATAAGGCATTCACAAGTTTCTTATGCCAATTCTTCTTATTTTCTTCCAACACCTTCTTTATGATGTTTACAAGGCTTTTATTTGATGATTCAGCTAGGCCATTTCCTTGAGGGTAGTATGCAGTGGAATGGCCCAAAGTAATATGAAATCTGTGGTAGAAGTTCACCATCTTCTTGGATCTAAAAGCAGCAACATTGTTTGTTATAATCTTGTCAGGACAGCCAAATCTAGAAAGAATATTAGTCTCCAGAAACTGAATGATAGTAGAATCATTTGCTTGTCTACATGGAACAACCTCAATCCATTTGGTGAAGTAATCTGTGGCTGTCAGAATCCATCTATGTTGGCCTAAAGAAGAAGGATGAATTTCCCCAATGAAGTCCAGGCCCCATTGCTGAAAGGGCTTCTCTGTTGCAATAGGCCTCAAAGGAAGGGGCAGTAATTTTCTCTTTCCCCCAAATACTTGACACTTGTGACATGAAGTGGTAAATTTTTTAACATCAGAGAACAGAGTAGGCCAATAGTAACCTGCTCTTAGTATCTTGTCCACAGTGGACTTCCAGTACAAATGTCCACCACAATCACCTGCATGAAATTCTTTCATAACATTGTCAGTCTCATCCATATTCAAACAGTTCAGCAGTATACCTTCATGATTTTTCCATAGTAAGTTACCATCTATAACACAGAATTTTGAAGCTTTCATTTTTAGAAATCTAGATTTGGTTCTGGACAATCCTGGGGGAGCACACATGTTTTGCAATATATAACAAATATCAGAATACCATAGGGATTGTTCAAAGGCTACATTGATCTTTGGAGTCGCCAGCTCTGGTTCATTGTCCAGTTGGTTAATGTCCAAGGCTTGAAAATTTGTTTCAGACATTAATTTAGCCAAACCTTGCCCTTTTATTAGTTTTGTAGGTCTTATCTCAATATCAAATTCTAAAATGTTGGCAATCCATTTTCCTCTTCTACCTTCTAAGTTTTCTTGAGTGAGTATGTCTTTCACAATGGGACTTGGTACATAAGCTATAACATGGGAGTATAGGATGAAGATCCTGAAGTCTTTGATGGCTTTGACCAAAGCATAAGCTTGTTTTTCCATGATCTGATATTTCAGAGGTGCATCTCTAAGAGCTCTACTAAAGAAAGCAATAGGTTTCTCATTTCCTTGGTCATCTTTCTGTAATAAGACAACAGCAATGGTATGCTGGGAGGCAAAGGAGAAAATGATAAACTCTTTGTCAAATTGAGGATTTGTTAAGACTGGAGTTTGGGTAAGGGCCAATTTGATACCTTCAAAAGCTTGATTTTCTTCTACTGTCCACTTTACTTTTGAATCCTTTTTTAGCATGTTGTTTAGTAATCTGATCAATTCTGCTAGGTTTGGGATAAACCTCCTTAAAAAGTTGATCTTTCCCAAGAAGGCTTGCAATTCTTTGATGTTTCTTGGATGGGGCATTTGCAAGATTTCCTGTATTCTGTCTGGGTCAATTCTAATGCCATCCTTAGAAATAATGTGACCTAATAGCTTACCTTCTTCCAAACCAAATAGAGACTTCTTAGGATTTAAGGAAATCCCATATTTTCTACATGTTATGAATATCTGTCTCAAGTGTTTCAGATGTTCTTGGTCAGATTTTGAGAAAGGTGTGAGGTCATCTAAGTAAATGACAAGAAAGTCATGGATCTCTTTAGCAAAAGCAATGTCCATTGCTCTTTGAAATGTAGCTCCTGCATTTTTCAATCCAAAAGGCATTTTAACATATTTGAAAGTTCCCCATGGGGTTGTGAATGCTGTTTTATCTTGATCATCAGGGTGGACTAGGATCTAATTGAAGCCTGAGAATCCATCAAGTAATGATATTCTTGAAGCCCCCACCACTCTTTGGAGAATGTGATCCATTTTAGGTAAGGGATAATTGTCTTTGAGGGATACTTGGTTTAAATTCCTTAGATCAACGCAAAGCCTAATCTCACCGGTTTTCTTTCTTATGGGCACCAAATTTGAAATCCAGTCTGAGAACCTGATTGGGGCTATGATACCAGCTTTAAACATTTTTTGTACCTCTTTTTCAATTGAAGGGAGAAGCATAGGATTGATCCTTCTCAATTTTTGCTTGAATGGCTTTTGATTAGGCTTGAGAGGGATGGTGTGTTGGATAACAGAGGTGTCATAGGATTTCAAATCCTCATAACTCCATGCAAACACATCTTGGAACTCTTTAAAGAGGTCAATGTATTTAGGCTTCTGGTCATGAGGTAAAGATGCAGACAATTTTATTATTTTGGGTTTTTCAGGAGTCCCAATGTTGCATTCTTCAATGGCAACATTGAGGGGCTGCATTTTCGGTTTTCTAGGGACATCATTTGAGTCAAAAATGTCCTCCAATGGAGTTAGGCCTGTTGGCAGAAAGTTATCCTTTAGCTCTATGATTTCAACCTCTGTACCAGCTATTTCATCCAAATGCAGTTGTTAAAGTTCTTGTATTTGTTGCTCGTCAAAGCTTGTTGAACAAAGCATTTGATTTGCTGTTTTGGGTGATATCGCTATTTGGTCCTGTTCACTCAATGGTTGTATGTCTTTCACAGAATCAACATCAATGTTCAAACCTGAAAATTCGTGCTGCAAGGTTAAGAAATTATTTATCTGTGTGTCATCCTCAAATACTTGCCAGTCTTTAACATTGTTTGGGACAGAAGGTCTGTGTTTTATCTCGGCTGTAAAACAATGGTTAGGTTCAAAAGACAATTTGCATGTACTAGCAAATGTGGCTAAACTGTGTGCATGAAGATTGTGGGCTCTAGCTATCTTGGTTATCTGAAATTCAGTGAAAGTTTTAAGCATTTCAATAGCAGCAGACCTATATGACCTTAGTCTTTTGTCATTAGTGACAAAATTGCCTTTCACTTGTTGGATAATAAGGTCTGAATCTCCCATGATTGAAAGTTTTGTGGCCTCTAATGATTTTACCAGTTTGAGGCCTAGCAAAAGAGCCTCATATTCTGCCATATTGTTGGTACATCTGAAATTAAGCCTATAGGCCCGACCTTGTGCATGATTGCTTTGTTTGTTATGAATCCACACTCCAGCTCCTGCCCCTAATTTGTTGACTGATCCATCAAACTCAAGAAACCATAAGATCTCCTGATTTAAGGGATTTTCAACATCCTTTCTGTAACTTGGGATTATAAGTTGGAGTTCTTGTCTTTCATCTGGTTTATCTTTTAGGACTGACTCATCAATTGGTTTCTCAATCTTGATTTCTTGGGGACTCGGTTGCTTACTCTCATGCATATTTTGTTCAAGTGTGACCGATTTATTATCACTCTCAGGACTTGTATCATCATTGAACAGAATAAAGGAATCCATATCTGAATGGACTGCATAAATGGGGAAATTTTGAGGCTTTTCTTCACTGCTCACCATGTATTTCATAAGTGACTCTCTATATAGCCTCTTGGGTTGACCAAAGACTGAGATGGTGGCATATGACATGTCTAATTGCAGGGAACCTTGGAGTTTAGCCCCCCATGATCTTGATAACAGCATTCCATATTTGGGTGGGATATCAGCAACTACAACATCCATTAAGATTGTTTTGTTTGGATACTGGACAAGGGATACACATAGATCTTTTATCAAACCTAAACACTTAACCTGGCTGGAGTCAAATGAAAATAGGTCCTTATATGGTCTTGTAATGTCTAGGTTGAGTCTCTCCATCACTGATTTAGGCATACGGTTATGAGAGGCGCCTGAATCAAACATTGCATTGTGTAATATCTTATCATGAACATGCAGGCTGACATAAAAAGGTAAGATCCCTGTAACTGCTGTCTTTCCATCAACCTCTGGACCGAAAAGTAGTTCTGGGGTATCATCCAACACATTGACATCATCTTTATTATGGGTAAGTTGAAGGGACCTTTTGATTTGTTGTTTGTAAATGTTATGCTTGGCTAACTCTGAAAGAGGAATGGCTATCTTCAATTTACCAATTTCAGCTTCTAAGTCAAAGGGTTTTTCAGATTGGATCTTGGTATTGTGGTTGACAACCTTTTCTTTGTTATTTAAGTTTTCTTCTTGGCTTTCACTCTGATCTTGAGGCTTGTCCTTTTTACTCATCTTTTGGGAAGTGCTGATTGGATTGTGCTGTAAAGGAGGTGTAACCCTTGTTTCATGTTTCGAGGGAAGTTGTTCTGTCACCTCCTCAACTGTTACTTCATTTGTAATTGAATCAGTTTTGTCAATTGGCTCTGTGACAATGGTTTTCTTAGGCAGTGGAGTGTCCCTTGTTTTCTCAGGATGTGTCACATTTATAGTTCTTCTCCTTAGCTTGTATTTTTTATGAACTTCATAAACAGCTGTGTCATAACCTTGTTTAAAGTCAAAGGACTCACCTGACTTGGTTTGGAACTGCTTAATGTCATCCTCCTTATGATCTTCTTGACTCAGAAACACTTGTTGATCATCATTCAGGCCCATTAGGTTAATGTGGGTGTCATCTATCTGTTCATTAGAAGTGGATGCTTCTGTATAATTTTCTTGGAACGGAGGTCTAATCTCTGGTTCAGAACTGGCCTTGCCAGCGTTAAGGTTTTGATTTCTCCTAAAATTTGGATTCCTGATAGGGTTATTCTGCGGTGCTTCCCATGATGACTTCCTCTCAACTGATTCTACTCGGTCACCTAATCTATGCATCCCAGTGATTATTGCATCTAATTTCTGATCCCAGCCTGAAGGCTCTTCTTTGAAGGTAGTTTTTCTTTCAGTTCTAGTCCTATTCCTCTTGGCTATCAGGTTGGCTTCCACACTCACTGCTATGTCTTGCATTTCGGCTAAAGTTCGAGGAGCTCTTTCTCTTAATTGGTATGCCATATCCGAATCAAACCCATCAGGAAAGGTGTATAGAGCTAAATCAGGTGGGGGTCTGAGATTTTGGGGAATAGCATTGTAGACATTATTAAAACGAGCACAATAGTCCAAGACAGTTTCTTGGGGACCTATTTTGATAGTATTGTATTCAGATAAAATATGAAGTGGGTCCTTTTTCTTCTCCCATCGGTTGATAAAGCTTTGATACAGGGCTTCAGGGTCAGCTATAGAGTTTGCTGCTAGTGATCTAAACCATGTTCTTACATCTCCTGTTAGGCTTTGCACAAAAATTTTCATCCTTACCCCATCATCATCTATCTCGTAATTTTCAAAGTAGTCCTGCAATTTTTTAGTATGTTGAAGGGCTGAATAAGAGCCAGTACCATCAAAATATGATATCTTAGTTTGATAATCTTGAGGCATAGGCCCTAGATTAGCTGGTAACTGCAGTGGGGCATATCTATTAGCCATGTTTGGTGGGACAACAGGGATAACAGGGATGAATGGGACAAGTGGAGGAAATGGGATGAAATGGGTGTGTGTAGTTGATGGAGTGTTTGAAAGGATACCTTGTGAAGTGGATGAAGAGCTAGGAGATTGTGGACCAGTTGTATAAGGATGTAGAGAAGCCTTAGCAGGGGTTGGAATGTCAGTTTGAAGACCTACTTCAGAACTTGAATCTAATAAAGTCCCTTCTGATTTGTGTCTCTTGAGGATTTTTGAAATCAAGTTTGGATTTTGAAACTCAGGTGCTGGATTAGGATCTGGGTTTGATCTTGTGTAACGAGTTTTCTTCTTAGGAGCCAGCTTCTATAGTTTTCTTTGAGAGAATTACTAAGGAGGTGGTAATATTTTGACAAGGACTAGTCAGTTATGGCACAACTATATGAAAATTAAAACTGAATAAAGATTGACTCAGGCAGCTTTTATATACTCCTGCAAATGCAAAGCAAAGGCAGTTTCTAAGGCTATCTGGCTGCCACTCAGGCTTTATCTACAACATTAAGAATCATATAGGAGGTTGCGAAGTTCATCCAGGTCCCCAGTGGAGTCGCCATTTATGTTAACACCCAGGTTGTTCCCTTTGACTCCTGAGGGAATACGGCCGGGGTAACCACTAACCAAGCTTTGGATCACAGGTTCGAGCCAACCTGTAATTAGAGAGGGCTCTCTCTTTGACTGTTTAACTTTGTTCTTAAGGATCTTAGGCTAGATATGAGGTGAGGGTTTTGATTTGAAATTTTTGTTGAATGATGTCTTTCAGTACCTAAAATGAGATCTTCAGACAGTTTTAGTCCATTGGGCAATGGAGTCTGTGGTTACAGGTTGTTTGAAGTGTTGAGTGGGATTGTTGAAACAGCAGGGCCATTTAAATATTTCATGAGACAAACTTGAAATTGTAATGATGAAGTATGTTTAACCAGTGGAAGGCAATTAAGAAATTTCCACTAAGTTGGTGATGTGAGAAAGAGATGTATTGACCAGGAGCAGGTTTGAATTCCTGAACGATAATCACTGTGAAAGGTATAGTTTGGAAGTGCAGCAATTAAGAATCACACTCTTATAACTATAACTGAGGAAAACATACATAATAGCATAGATTGAGTTCAGGGTATTCTATGAATAAATCCTGAAACTATTCTTTTTCTTTGCCATTAAACTGTGAAACACAGAACATGAATGGATTATGAAGGAAATAACAAACATAACGAACAGGTTAAAGAAACTTATTGTTCCATGAAATACGCAGGAATCCTGTAGCATTCAGCAAGCACACCAAAACGCATCAGACAACACAGAACTTTGGAAATTCCATCAGCTTTGTTGTATTAAAACTCTGAATATTTACAACATAGTATCTCCTGAAGAGAAAATCAACAACCCCTGCAAGCTTATGCGAGGGGGAATATATACAATCGGTTATACAAAAATATCTGAACCGTTGAGTCACTTAATAAATAAATATGCTCACCAACTTTACAGAATAGCAGATAAGGAAGTTATTGCTGCTCTAAATACAAAACGAATACTCTTTAATTCTGTCAGAAATCTTTTTGACCTTTGGAGGCCACTGAGTCGGTTGAGCGTTCTACATTAATGCTGAATAATGTGTCTTTATGGCTTTGTCATGTTGTAGCTTTCTCGCCCCTGTCACCTGTAGCTGCCAGTGTTGCTTTAGTGGCCGAATTGGTTTGCTAAGTTGGCTCCGTCCATTCTTCTCCAGACATACTGAATGCATCAAATTTTTCTGAACATGATGATTTATGTTTTTTGATAAAAAAAACTTGATGAAAGCCTCTTGCTTATAGTAACAACTGTATCATTCTGGTCCACCATTCCTGTGTAGGCAATTGATGTCTCAAAATTGCATCTAAGGTTTCATCTGCCTCTGTATATTTGTAGAAGTTTGGAGGCACTTCAAACAAATGTCTGATCTCATTCATAATAAAAAATAAGTTCTCTACTCTGTCATAGAGACTTTGCCCAGATGCTGGCCCTGTTTCCTCTGAGGTACTTGATCCTGCAGTGATCTCATTAGTGGCAAATGTATTCACCCTTTTGGCATAATTTTCATGTGATAGTAGCCTCCCTGCGCTGTTCAGCAAGCCAGGAAGGCCTCTGCTCTGTAATGCTGCAAACTTATCCATGAATTTGTTTACTTCTGTTTGCATGTCCTGGCTCCTCCTATCCAATGTTTGTACCAGGCTTCTCAATGTGAGGACCCTCTTTATCAGCAGGATGGTTTCAGTTCTATTGGGGATTCCTATTGCTGCCAGCTGAGGACCTGTACGGTTATTGAGAACGTTGATCATTCTATTGGCTATCTCAGGCATATTGCCTAGAGATGCCCTTGCTCTTTGGACTTCCTTGTGTGCTTTGCCTATGAGCTCCATTTGCTCATGAATAGTCTCTATATACTGCCATTGATCTATTATTGATTGGCCAATGTTGGCCCCTAAGACTTTCTTGATTTTAGTTACAACCTTGTCAAGGGTGAGCTCTTTCTCCAGCTCCTTTATCTTCTCCTTGAGAGCCTTTATTTCTCTTCCTTTTTCAGCTACATTTTGCTTAGACTTGTCATATTTTTCATTCAGCTTAGCTAAATTCTCCTCGGCTTCATTTAGCTCTGCCATCTGGGCTTCCAGGGCTTGAATCTCATTCATCAGCTTCTGCATGTCAAGGCTTGGAGCCTGCTCTGATGTTGGTGCTGGTGCTGATGTTGATGGAGCTGTCTCAACTGTTTGTACTGTAGGAGGAGTGACAATTTGAGGGGGTTCCTAAAGGTTGATTACTTGTGGAAGGGGCTGAAATGTTTGGCCTCCTTCTTTCTGCTGTAGGGTTGCCTGCAATGTAGCCTCTGTTTCTACCAATTTTCCCTCTGTCTGGACAAGCTGTTTATGTAGTGTTACCAGCAATGTTGATACATCCTGGTCCTTTCTTTGCTGGGCAACCTCCTCTGTTTGAGGGTGAAGGGTTGCTGGGATCTTTATCATCTTTCTTAGCGCTGCAATGTCTGAATCTCTTATCTTTAGCAGCTCCTTTATAGCTTTAGGGTCCTTTGGGTCATGCCCAAGCTCTATGATTATATCCTCCAAAGACCTTATCCTGTTGTCTTTGGCCTGAGAGGATGCCTTCTCCAACTCAAGTTGGGCGGTTGTATTGTTCAGGCTATTTTCCAACCTATGTGCCAAGAAGGTCTTATCTGCAAGTGTCGAATACACCATCTCACCCGTTTGCTTGTGAAGTTCTATTTGATCCATAGGGTGGATGTCTTTTGCAAGAACCTCAAGGTTGGTCCTTATATAGTCTGCAGCTGACTGTGGCTGCAGCATGGTTGGCATAAAATGACTCATGGTCATTTTCCCCTCATTTATGTCATAAGCTGACATAAGCCTCTGCTGATTTGTAGGGGCCATTTTAAGCAATTGATTATAGATCTGGAGCCTGAGTGGCTCATTTCTCTTTTTTATGTCAATGAATTGTTGCTTGATGCCTGTTTCGGCTCTCCTTTGCTGACTCGAGGAGCTGACCTCTCCTCCAATTATTCTTTCTTGTTCCTGCTGAAAGGAACTGGCAGATGCCTCCATGCTTGGTGGGCCCATGCCCAAGGATTGCTCAATAGGCATCTCTTCTTCAGAAAGGGGGTTTATCCTTTGCCTTTTCTCCCCTTGAGTTGTGGATGTGGTGAGGGGAGTCTCCTGCTCTCTATCCCTCTTTCGGTTTCTGTCTTCATTCTGTGGAGTTTGGAGCACCGAGGCCTCCACTGTCATTTCCTGTCTAGGAGGCACAGTTTCTTGAGCCTGTTGCCCAGTGGATATTGGGGCCTCAACTGTTTGTTCTTGCTGCATTGGCTGCTCTTCTTTTTGCTGTTCTTTTGTAGGAGGTGGCTGTTCCTGCTCAATCTACTTTTCTTTACCCTTGCTTGACACCTGATGAACAGTCCTAGCTGCTTGCTGCTGGGTGTAGAAGATGAGGCAGCTGCTCCAAGTTGCCTTTGATAGGAAGAGGAAACCTGCCCACAAGTTTCCAAGTCAGCCTCTTTCTCAATATTCTTTGCCTCTCTTTGTAGCATTTTCTCTCTAGTAATTGCCTCTTCTAGAGTGCCCTCTTTCCAACTTAATAAATTGGCATATTTCTCAATATGAGGCAATCTGATGTGAGCATAGCCACCCAATTTATGTTTTACCCTCCTGAGAGAAATGAAATGATTAGGGTCATAAGGTACCCAGCGGAAACTGGTTTCTAATTGGAGGGTCTCTAGGATCATATCTGCTTCCTTCCATCCCTCCTCCCTTTTGTTGTAAAGAAATGGGCCTAGATGGTTCCTGACCTTCAGTTGCACCTTCTTGTTTTTACTGTGGAAATGGACCTGGTCTGCATTTCCAAATTGCCTGAAATACTCCAAGGCAAAGAGTCTTATAGGGACATATCTTGGCAGCCTATAAGGGTCCAACTCACAGCCATATATTCTGATTACTCTATGGTGTTGGTAAAAGTACCAATCACCAATGTTGTAGGCCTTTGAGAGCTGGAGTATTCTTTGCATCTCATTGGTCAATCTTGGAGGAGGGACACCAAATAACAAGGTCATAGCTGGATGGATAAAAAGGTCTATGAATTCACAGTACGTGTATGGTGAACAGGAGGTGTGATGAAAAACTGAAGTCCAAAATACTACAGACCTTGGGTTTCCCTGGGCATCAAGTTTCTTGAGAGGAATAGGGAAACTGTCAGGTTGATAAAATAAGAACAAATGATAGATGTATGAGGTGTATCTAAACACCTTCTCCCTCTCTAGATTCATCAGTTGCTCATGAATCTTATTGGCAATGTATGTAGCATAATCATAGTGCACAGTAGGAGGCTTTCCAGGGGAAAATATGGACAGCATGGCCATAATGGTGTCATCAACATCCTCAATTCCCCTGTACCCCAGGACATAACTGATCAAGTCCACAAGCATTTTGCCCAAGTCATTGAGATATGGATTTCCAATAGGAGGTGTTCTCACAGCTTCAGAGCTTGGCTGAATAAATAACTGATTAATCTTGATGACCTGGGCATTGGACAGCTTGCCCCCCTTCTTTAATAAATCCATCATGGAAAGAGGAGTTAGTGGCTTTGCAGTGTGAAAGTGCAGCATCTCTTTTATGGCCTCAGGGGTGATATGGAACAAGACTGAACCTGTGGGACTGAGAACAGCTCTTTGACATGGATCATAGCTTTCGCAGCATCTATGGATCAAGTTTGGAAGGACATTGACTTGAGGAAGGTTAAAAATGGGCAAATTGGAGTCCCAAATCCCTAAAATATCAGCTCCACTGAGGTGTTGAGCCTTTAACTCATTTAGCATATGGATGTTAAATTTGGAATTCATTGAGAATGTCTCTGTCATCTGATAATCTTTATCACCCAGGGCCTTCCATTCTAACTCTCTGTGTGGGGCATTCAGAGGTGGGACATTTAATGCTACTAGAGTTTCCATGGTTAAATAGTACTCTGATTTGTACTAGGATTTGCTCTACTCGACAAAGCAACACAGAGGGGTATTTTGCAAGAGTGAGGCAATTTGCAAGGAAAGAACTGGGTAAATTGTGGCGAGAACAATCGAAATGCTCCAAAGAGAGATAAATGAGCAACTGCTGGGACTAGTACCACTGTTTTCCCGGTGAATTAGTGCAGCTCAGGTTTCAAGTCCACGAATGCGCGAACTGACTGTAAGTTTATGAAAACTTGGCTAGGTGCGGACTTTGCAGGTGAATTTCGACCCTACAACTGAAATGAATGCTGGTCGCCGGGGATTTGCTGGCAAACACACTGTTTTTCACTCTTTCTAAGCTAGCTTTGGTGAATTATGCACGAAACCAGGTGCGGAGGGGAAACTTGGATAAATACCTGGTAAAGCTTTGGCAATGGTGACCAATGCAGGTGAATTTGCAGGCGCCCACGGTCTCCAAGTCGAATTTTGCAGGCTGGCGGCGAAATGGTCGTAATATGCATGCAGAACGGAGCAATAGTTCTTTTGCCAAAAGTGACAAAAACCGCGATTTTTGGCGAAAATATGGACTTTTTGGGTTATTGGCGCTTTTTCTGGATGACGTCAGCATGACGTCATCGGGGTGGGGTCGGGTACGGAAGGGTGACGTGGCGGCCTGTGAGTGGTCCACGGGGATTGGTGAGGTGGCAGACAGGTCGGAGCAGTGGCGGGTCGGGCGCTGACACGGTGCTGAGTGGTTATGACGTGGGCACGCCGTAGCGGTGACGAGGACGTGACGGGATAAGCGGTAAACAATAAGCGGTAAGTGGTTTGCTCGGACCGCTCTGGATACGGTCGCGGTATTGTCAGAGGGTGGCCCGATAAGATTTGGGGGCGACGCGTGGCGGAGGCCTGACGTCACCCTCTGACAATTTCTCGGGAGGTAACGTCCGGCCATCGGGGCCGACCCGATATGGATGGGGGCCGTCGGATGGGAAAGCCTAGATCCAATTGTCGACGGGTCAATAAGCTGGCAAGACAATACGGCATCGGGCGGGGCATATTTTATTGTTTTTCTGGAGATGTTCGCCCAGGCGGAAACTTTAGACTTTGGCAGGTTTTATGGGTTTTTCAATGCTTTTTTGTAAAAGTGCGCATTTGAAAATAAACTTTGGATAAACGGAAAAATGGGTTTATTTGGTGTTTTTTGTGTTGAAATGCGCATTACAGCAAACTTAGGATAAGGGGTGAAGGTGGGCTTTTACAAGGCTTTTTTGCAAGCAGAGTGGGAAAATGATTTCAAAGGGTTGTTAAGGGAAAAGGGGTATAGCTTAGGTTATCAAACTGACCAGAGGTCAATTTAATACCTGACTTCATACAACCACATGCAAGTAGACTTAATCCCTGCATGATTTTCCAATATTCAAGCATATGGCTATAATGCCAAGGGGGAGGGAATATATACATATTTGGGATTTTTCTATAGGATTATCCTAATAATAGGGGAAAGGGAGTACAGGGAGTTAAATAATAGGAAATTAGGAGTTAATATGAGTGGAAGAGGTGGATGAAGAGGGAAAACACTAAGTTTTATATGGAATCAACTTAGTTTAGGAAGTAGATCAAAATGAAAAGAATTTTTACACAAGAAATGTGGCTGAAAAAGAAACAAGAATCAACAAAAGAGTTTGACTTCTTTCATGAACATAGGTAGTATTGGGATGTTAGCAATGAATGTGATGGGGGATAATCTGGAAGTTAGACATGCTTCGTTGAGTTGCTGCAAAAACTGCTGAATAAGAGATCTGCACTGGCACCATGTTTTTCCTTTGGTTGGGCCAGTGACATAAAGGAAATCATGCTTCTGCGACCCCATCTACCTACCCACTCTATTGCCTAGCATTCTTTGTTACTCCAAAGAGGGTGCACTTAGACTTTCAAACCCTTATGTGCCTTTTCTTTTCCTTTGGCTTTTTCTTTTGATTTTCTATCTAAAGCTAGCCTTATTGCTTCCAAGGCCCCAGATTAAACAATTGGGAACCTTCATTCTCTACCTAACTACTTTATCTGCCAAGATTGAACTGTTTGGATAGATTTCTTTCTCTAATCTACAATAGAAAATTGAAACATGGGATGACCCAGCTTAGACTGTTGGATCACCCATTCAGAAGTAGGACCAGATCAGCCAACTATAGATATGTGTCTTTCACCCAAAATATGAGATCTTTGCATCCTCAAAGTAGATCATATTGGCACTTCCCCTGCCAATCATGAGAAATGAAACCTATTGGTATAGGTAGCTAACAGGTCAACATCAAATGGCCTCACAAACATGGCTAGTGCAACATCAACAACCGCAATTCCAGCAAGCTTACCGAGGATCTGAGCAACAAAGCTTTGCAGGTAATGGGAAGCTGTATATTCAAAATGGTTACCAACAATCATATTATAATGGTTATGCCCATCAACCCTATCAAAGTTATCAGCATCAAATACATTATGCTGGTATGCAAAGACCCACTACTCAGGTGATCCCATCTTATCCTGGGTATGCTTCACCAAACCTAATCAACAGTTGCCCTCCGTAGCAACTTTCGAATTACCAAATCTGAATCGGCTAACGAATGATCCAATAGCTTACATCCCTTGGTAGCCAACGATTCCTCATTAACTTCCGTCAGATATTCCTAAATTCAATTGAAATCCGGGTGAAGATCCATCAAATCATGTGATGAAATTTCATCTGTGGTGTTCGTCCATCACCCTCAACGATGATTCGATTAGGCTTCACATTTTTCAACGAACTCTAACTGGTTCGACAGCAAAATGGTACATCGAATTGCCTAGAGCTTCGTTTGATAACTTTAGCGCCCTTGCCACCACCTTTTTAACCCATTTTTAGTTACCCACAAGGTACGAAACAGGAACATAACTCCTTACCAATTTTAAACAAACAACAGCCACTGACATATCTAATCATATTCATGAGTGGCAACGTTGTCATCGAATGGTAAAGACATATGTTCCTGATCAACTTCTAGCTGAATGGTTTATTAAGTCATTTTTACCTTCTATTACAAAAGATGTGGCCAAGGGAGGAGTCATCACTGAAGAGCAAGTCATTGCTTGTGCGCAATATCTAGACTTGATATATACTCAGTCTGACATGCTTTATGACAAAATTCCTGATGCTCCTAGACCAAAATTTTCCATTCCTCCTCCTCCTAAATCGAACAGGGACTCTCATGCCGGTAACGGCGTGATTGGCACCTCGAGTACGCAAACTAAAAAGGCCCCATCTGGTAAATCCCTTGCAGTTTCCAGTAAAAAGGAAAATGAAAAACTTCCTACCTCGGAGGTTAATGCCATATCGATAGACAAAGGAAAAGAACCGAAGCAACCAGGGGGCAAGAAGAAAGGGAAAAACAAAAGGAAGAAACAGGAAGATTCAACTCTTGAAAAATATTCTGGAAACCCTTCTGGGCAAAACAAACCTAATCAGCCCTGTCTCATATGCAATGAAGACCATTGGATGAGAGATTGTCTGCATAAATTTGATATTAAGAAGTTCTTTAGGAGTTCAAATACCTCAGTGGTGTTGACTAATCCACTTCCAAACTAAGAAACCAATCTGGTTACTAGCAACAATGCTTCCCCATCCCAAGTGCTTATGTTGTCCCTTTCGAAACAACAAAATGATGCTTTGATATTGACAAGGAATAAAGATTATGGGAATCCACATATGTCGAACAACAAGGCTGCAGATCAACCTAGTAGTTCGACAACAACTTTAACAAAAGTTGTGCCACCCATCATTCCTGAGCTAACAATAAAGATGCCAAAGGTAGTAGTACACAAATCGACATTTAATCCTCGTGCTCGAGCAGCATAGAATTATAATATAGTAGAGGATCTGGCCCAATCACCATCTACTATGTCAACACTTGAAGTACTGCAAAATTGCCGCTCCCAAAAGCAGGCTCTATTATCAGCAATAGGTGGGATTGACCCAACGGATTCCAATCTTGTGGCCTTTAATCATAAAGAATATGAACCTCAGTTACCAGCTCAACTCACTTTCCTCATATAAGTGAAAGCCCTCAACAAAACTATTCATCGAACAATTATTGATGAGGGGGCATCTACTTGCATTATGTCGATGAGTTGCTGGAAAAATTTAGGCTCACCACCCTTGTCAAGATCATCAATGACATTAAAAGAATTTGATGGACGAACATACACCCCATACAGGATTTTAAGTAACTTACAACTGAACTAGGGGGCAAGATAGTAGAAATTGACATCGAAGTTATCGATCGAAACCTCGATTACAATATCCTACTGGGAAGGCGCTGGATTTATGCTATGGTTGCTATTGTGTCAACATACTTTAGAAAGATTGCATTTCCCTTTCAAGGAGGAATTACAATTGTTGATAAAAAAACATTCTTCCCCAATAGTTCATAAGTTATGGGAAGCATTCCATTGATCCATGGAAGCTCTCATTCACTTAAAAATGTTAGAGTAGGCCTCCTAATGACCCTGCCTTAATGGGTACTTTTTCCCTACCGCCTCTGAGTAATCTGGCGGAAGTGGCCACAGTGGAAACCTGCAATATGATATCTTCCATATCTACACAGATTCAGAAGATTTCCGATGATTCCATCAGTTTTTTATTTTCTATCAAATACTGTAAATACAGTGGATTCCGAGTGAAATCTATCCAATATTGAAGAAACTATCGCCATAAATATCTCGACCAAACCTAATGTTGTAGAGAATATTCATGTCGGTAAATCTTGTTCTTCTACAGAACTAGAAATATATTGCACTCTCTTTAGCAAATTCAGAGATGTCTTTGCATGGTCATATGAAGAAATTCCAGGCATACACTCGAGAATAGTTGAACATGAAATCAAGATGTATCCATATGTCAAACCAGTACGACAATGGCTTCGGTAAGTACACCTGAAGAAAGCCACTGCCATCAAGGCAGAAGTTGAAAAACTTTTACATGCTAGTTTCATTTACCCAGTTCCTCTAACTAATTGGGTATCAAATATTGTTCCTGTGATGAAAAAGCAAGGAACGATTAGAGTGTGTTTCAATTACAGGGATGTAAATCAAGCTTGTCCAAAGGAAAACTACCCTACACCCTTCATTGATTAGATAATTGATGAATGCGCCAGATGCAAAATCTTTTCATTCATGGATGGATTTTCCAGATATAATCAAATAAATATCCACCCACAGGATCAGTCGAAGACTGCATTTATATGTCCATGGGGCACATTCCCATACCACAAACTACCTTCCGGTTTAAAGAACACAGGGGAAACTTTTCAGAGGGCTATGAACTATGCCTTCCATGGCATCAAGAACATCGTTCAACCATATCTCAATGATCTACCAGCTCATTCGCGAAAGCGAACTGACCATCCGTAGCATTTGAGAGCTATATTTTTACGTTGTCGACACTAAAAGATATGACTCAATCCGCACAAGTGTGTGTTTTGCGTCAGTTCCGATCGTTTACTTGGTTTCGTGGTTTCTAAGGACAGGATTTGACTTGACCCATGTAAGGTTCAGGCAATCATCGACATGCCTCCACCTTCAAATTTGATTCAGATTTAGAAACTCGAAGGGAAAGCAAACTTTTTGAGGATGTTCATTCCAAATTACGCTGAACTTGCTAAAGATTATATGCATCTTTTGAAAAAAGAAGTGCCCTTTAACTGGGATCAGGTTGCGCAAGATTCCTTTGATGCTCTAAAGGAATCCCTAATAAAAAAATCATTAATGTACACTCCTGACTATCAAAAAGACTTTAACCTATATCTAGCTGTAGCAAATACGACCATTGCAATGGTTTTAGTTCAATAAGACAATGGAATCGAACATCCTATCTATTATTTAAGTTGAAACTTAAATGATACAGAAAGAAAGTACTCCTATGTTGAAAAGATGGCTCTTGTAGCTGTTCAAGCAGTACAAAGATTTCGACACTATATCCTCTTTCGAAAAACTACCATTTTGTCAGATTGCAACCCTATGACTTACATTCTGTCACATCAATTACTTGGGGGCAAATATTCGAAATGGATAGCCATTTTGCAAGAGTTTGATCTGGAATTCGTAAAATCCAAATCAAAGAAATCTCTAGTATTCGTGGAGTTACTATGCAACTTACCATCGTCGTCCAACGATTCAACATCCAAAGCATCAATCGTGGATGAATCTTTGTTTCTGATATCGTCAAGCGATCCGTGGTATGGAGATATATTGATCTATCTCCAAACCCAAACATTTAGGCCTAATACCTCTCACTCTGAACAATGACGTACTCGATACCAAGAAAAAGACTACATGATCGTCGGTGATACACTTTACCATCGTGGTATCGATACAGTTCTGCGAAGGTGCCTCACCCATGAGGAGGCCGAAAAAGTCTTGAATGATTGCCATTCCGGTACATGTGGGGGGAATCAATCTGGTTACGCTATGGCCCAAAATATCATACGAGCAAGTTACTTCTGGCCTACTATGTTCAAAGATTGCATAATCGTAGTCAGAAGTTTCCATGCTTGTCAAATCTTCGACCACAAAACTAGAATACCACCTGCACCCTTGCATCCAGTATTTGCTGTTGGGCCATTCGCCAAATGGCACATAGATTTCATGACATGTAACCCCACCTCGGCTGGGGGGCATGGGTATATCATAGTCGCAGTTGACTATTTTACAAAATGGGCCGAGTCGATGCCTACATTAAACAACAATGGCGAAATGGTTGCTCTTTTATTTTTCAATCATGTAGTCTCTAGGTTCAGTGTTCCATAGGCTATAGTCACAAATCATGGATCACATTTTCACAATCACATGATGGTTGAATTGACTGCCAAATTAGGACTGTCCCATGATAGTTCTACTCCATATTATTTGTAGGTTAACGGACAAGTTGAAGCGATCAACAAAGTCCTCAAGTGCATGTTGCATAGAATGATTGGAGCCCACAAAAGGGATTGGAATTTAATCCTATACTCAGCCTTTTGGGCATATAGGACATCGGTGAGAAATGCAACCGGATTTACACCCTTTCAACTGGTGTATGGCCTGGAAGCGGTCTTATCGGTTCAGTGTGAAATTTCATCTCTCAAGCTCGTAGTCGACCTTCACCCCAGAACTTCAAAGGAAAAGGCTCATTTCTTGGAACTAATCCAACTGGATGAAACCCGTTGTGATGCCGCCTTGGATAATGAATCTCATAAGAAACGAGTCAAGGCGCAATTTGACAAAAATGTCAAACCTTATGTCTTCTTAGAAGGTGACCTGGTCTTACTTTACAATCCAGAATCTGATAAATTGGGAGTAGGAAAGTTCCAATCATTGTGGATGGGTTCCTACACTGTTAACCGAGTATTAGCAAAAGGAGCCTACGAGCTAGTAGATTACGATGGAATTCCATTGTCGCAACCCTAAGACGGGTTGTACCTTAAGCGTTACTATGCTTGACCAAGTGTAGTATCTCTTCATATGCTTTTGTTACATTTTTGTTTTTTTCAAGAGTGATTGTTTTGGTTAAGTAATCCACTTTTGCATTTGTTGCAGATGTCAAACCTATTGGAAGCATTTGTTGCATATGCCGACGGAGCTAGTCGTAGCACACGAAACCTATCTTCTGCAGCCTGGGCCATTTTTTATCCAAGTAGCGAGTTAGTGAGTTTTAAAGGGGTATGTATTGGTCGGTCAATGAACAACATCGCTGAATACAGCGCATTGGTAGAACTTCTCTCTGATGCCATCACACATGGCATATGCCGACTTGTTGTCAGGATAGACTCACAACTTATCATCCTACAACTTACTGGCATCTATTCCATTCAGAATCCAACTATCTATCATATGTTCCTAAGGGTCAGGATTTTGGAAAGACAGTTTGATTTTATTCAATGTCAACACATTTCCAGAAACTTAAACACATTAGCTGATTCATTAGAAAATTATGTGTTAGATAGACATTTGCAGCATTTATAAAAGAAAATGCATGTTAATCAACATTTGCATCAGGATCATATGACTTAACCAAAATAAAACTCCGAAAATAAAAAATATATATAACTATTTATAGTCTTTTACAAAATGTTTTGTGTTTAGGAAAAGATCGGTCATATGACCCAAAAACTAAAAAATGCAGGGAAGCACCCTAGACTAATGGTGCTGGTGATAACAAGTCACTACCTGTGCGATCATATGTAAGAGCCTAGTCCACTGACTCGGCACACTAGTGGTATGGCGCTGTAATCTCAGAGGTAACTCATCGGTCCTCACATCCTAAATACCAAGGGTGAGAGACCCTTGATCTGATCCTGCAATACTACAAGAGTCTCGACTACATCCAGATCGCGAAGGACAACCCTGCCTATAGCCTCTCCTGCTGGAATGGCAGCTGCTACCCTCGGGCGCGCTGCTGGTCGCACTGGTCCAATATCTGCACAAGCATATGAGTTTGATTAGTCTTGATAACATTTAAAAAACACAAGAACATTATAAATGCAATAAACAGAGATATGGTAAGATCTTTTTACCTATAACACCTCACTACTCGCCAGTCAGCAGCACCAAATCTCGCTCACCCTATAAATTCATCCCAACATATGGGTACTTGGCAATGACCATCTCCTGATAGTCGAACCGCTCAAAGAAGGCATCGAAGAATGAAATCTGTGAATGACCAGCATGTCTGGCCATGAGATCAACCCATCTATACATTCGTGGTTCCATCAGTTCTGGCAGTCCAAGTGAAATATACTATTGCTACATCAGTGGAATCCTCTCCAAGGCGAAAGTGGTTAGAATATAACCATAACCAAAGTTCTTGGATCTTCTGTTCTTCACCTTGGTAAGTTATTCTTTTATAACCAGAAGCTTTTCAAGCATGTATTTACATTTCTAATCAATTTGATGGAGCAATTGAATAGGTAGTACGACCGTCAAGAGAACATAGTGTTAATGGTAAATTGAACATCTCTGACTATTATGATGAGCATGTTTCCATGAAGTTCAAGCTCGTTAAAAAATAAACCTAGCATGAGCATATGTTCCACCACAGTTCAAGCTCATTAAAAAATGAACCCACCTTTCAGTAAATAACCTTTGTGATCGCATTTTTATCAGCTTTTTGAGCCTTGGTCGTGTTCTTACCATCAGCTCCACTTTTTAGCTGATCATACGCCTCCAATTGATTGTTTATCCTTTTGAGGAACAGCTGCGATGAGTGATTCTATTAGCCACCTTCTTTACACTACCATGATTGAAAAGTTCCAAACCTTACCTGGAACCAGTTGCTATCCAAAAACATCACTCTTTCCTCAAAAATGAGTCTCCTTTAAGCTCTTTTTAGACTCGTAAAATATGAAAAGATTGTCGAGCAACTGGCCTCTCCAGCTCGTTAAAGTGATTGGAAGTGCCATCCTGTTATAGACATTTTTGTGCCTTGCATCACTGAGCATGAAATGTCAATAATCAAGGGATCCAAAGTCCCTAAACATGTTGTTCCTACCCCTAGAGGAACAAGGCCAAGTAACCACAGCAATTCACAAAAGTTCTCCACCTGAAAACACTCAAAACAAGGCAATTCTGGATCATGTCAACTGCTCCACTGAGCATTTGCACTGAATGTCAACTGCTCCACTGTCTACCTGCGTTGAATGTCAACTGCAAAGAAGGCTACCTGCGCTGAGCGAATTTGGACAAGTGGCAGAGTCATTTCTCAAGGTGTCAATGCCCAGGAAGCTTCCAAAATGACACTTGGATCAGGGAATTTGACTGGTGATGAGTAAGAGGTTCCAAATCTCCAAGTGGAAGCAAGAACCTCCAAGTGGACTCAAGAACTGAAGTGGGAGAGGACACTAGTCAGCTTCATACCAGCCTCAAGCTGACTCATCCTCTCTCCAAAACTCCTATATATAGACCTCTCTCATGAGGTCTAGGGAGGCTGGAATTTGGTATTTGCAAAGAATTGTTGTTGGTTTGTAGCTAGAAACATTGGGTGTGTTATGCTTTGAAAGTTGCTGAAGAAGGAATTCCATTCTGTTGGGAAGGAGATGCTGGGTTGGAGCCCTATGGTTGTATCTCTTCCTGAATCCTGTTACTTTCAATAAAGCTATCTTGATTCTTTCCTATATGCTGGTGTATTTTGTATGATTGCATTAGTATATTTGATTTACTTCTAATCCTGAATCATTTATGAATATGTATATTTGCCTTTGTATCATGTTCTTCTCTTGTCGCAAGTAGTTGTTCTCTTGTCACAGGTAGCTGTTCTCTTGTGATCTCGTGGGATTCAAGTAGCTGTTCTCTTGATCAAGCGAGGAGGCAAGTAGCTGTGGACACACAAAGAGAAGAGGATCTAGTTTGAGGGACAACCGCAAGACAACGGTAAGTCTGCCGATCTCCTCTCTTTCATATTTCATAAAGGAAGAAATCATGATAGCTGTATTCGTTTGTTGCTAAGGCGCTGTCACACCTTAGGTGGATAGGATCGTCCTAAATAGGCATTTTTCCCCACAACAAATTGGTGACTCCGCTGGGGAAGAACTTGTTTATTCATTTCATTTGTGTTTCCGTCATTTGTTTACTTCATAGACTTGACATCAACTCTTGAACTGCATCTTTCCCGGATGCAAAGTAAAGTTGTTGCTTTGATCCAGTATGTTGGACTTGTCTATGATCTAAACTAGATCCACAAATGATTTGATTGATCCTTGTGATAGTCTTTAGTACCTTATCAAAGCATCCCTCTGTTTATACCTTGCTTGTGTTTCTGATTTGGCCTGAAACAGTTGATTTTTGAGCATTTTGTGACCCAGAAACCAAGGGAAACGAGAGTTTCTCTCTTCAGCGCAGGCACTGTGAAGGCAGTCTGCATTTCAACGCAGGTCCCGAAGGGGCTACCTGCTTTGAATGTCAAACTGACAGTGTTAGACCTGCGCTGAACCAGTGTGGGCTTGTGCAGCTGGGGTTCTTTGTCCTTTCTTGCCCTGTTTTGATCTCTGTTTTTTGCAGCCTTTAACCAGCATAGGTACTAGCCTGATAACCCTTTTCTTTGCCTAAATTCCGCCCCATTTTTGTACAAAAAGATTGTGAATGTTTTTATGTGTTTGTGGCGTCATTTACAGTCTTCCTTTGCATGAGTAAAGTAGTCTTTCTGTAGCCTTTGATTCAGATCTGATTGAGAGTGATCTTAGAAGAGAGTTCATTGTCTGTTTGTTCAGATTGATTATAGTTTTACTTTTGCTTATTGGTTTGAATTTGTCTCTTTCAAAGTATCAAAACAAGTCTTTATTTCGAAAAATCTCAAAGTGATTGTAATCTCTTCTACCCTTGTTGATTTCGAAGAAAGTGAACTTGTTTGTTTTGATCATTGTAAAAGAAAATTCAAAGTTGTGCAAAAGCTTTCTTTGTAGGCATTTATACTAAGAAAGTGAAAACAAACACCTGCATTGTGCATTTTTCATTTGATAAGTTTGCATGTTGAATTTAGGGAAAGTGCATTAAAGTGTGCTGATTGCTCTTTGAGAAAAGATAGTCGCTCTCTTTTCCCTTAGTAGCTAGGATTTTCAAAGTTGAAAGATTGTAAAGCTTGCTTATCATCTTAGACTGCATTTAGGAAGTTGTATTATACATCTCGTGGTGAACCTTGAAAGACAAACTTTAAAAAGATCAACCTAAAATAAACTAAATGAACCTAACAACGCTTTGTAACATAACGCACAACATAGAGGTCTAGGCTAGAGACGTGTTCCGACGTCGTTAAGCCTAGTGACTGTCGATCTCTAAGAAGGTGGGTGATTCCTCCTGAGAGACGGTAGCGCTAGTACGGATTTGTGCTCCCACGTACCGTCGCGTATATATTGGGAGACCCCTATAGGCATATATCTTTTATCCTTAGGAAACCGTGTCGGCCGCCCTACTGATCGCAATGTAGTGAACACAGCATTCACGAAGATCAACCACCCGTACCATAAAACGTATTCTGTGGTTTTGCGAAAAGTTTGCCACACCCTCTGCCTAGATCTCCAGAGCAGTTTCTTTTGGCCTTTTTCAGACTCTATAACAGAAAAAGTCCATTCGAGCATTTGTCACTTCGGGCTCGTTAAAACATCGAAGGAGACTAGAGTCATCTTTAGCTTTTTCTCGACTCTTTAAAACTAAAAAAGCAAGTTGTGTCTAAAGCGTCATTAACAATTTATTTTAAACGAAACAATCACCCTTTAATCCTGCGTTGATCTTTAGGTTGAAAAGATGGAGCACACCAACCAAGGAGTTCCCTTGGGTGGAAATCCTAGTCCCTTCTCCTCTTGGGGAGATGTTGGTGCGCCCCACATGGCCACATTGTCGCTTCCAGGATTGACAATTGGCCTACCAGTTTGGCTCTTTTCGACCAATGTCGTTCAGAATACCACCACTCCTGAACAGTCAAGTCAACAGTTAGATCAGACAAGAGTTGCCTCCCAGCCTTCCACTTCATCTTCCTCCCCTCCTTCCTCTTCGCTTGACGGAACTGGTCGATCAAAAAATCGGGTTCCTAAGGAGAAGAAGGAGAAGAAGAAGAAAGAAAAGAAGAAGAAGGAGCCTAAGGTGACTGGGGGCAAACAAGTGTCATCTAACAAAAATCCACACACCGCACTCGTAAGGCCTAAATCGCCATGCGTCATATGCAGGGGAGACCACTTCCATAGAGATTGCCCCTGTATCCCACGGATACTAAGAGACTGGTCCCCCCGTTTGCACAATTCGGGAGCATCAACCTCTGATAGCCATGTCGACTGCTCACAGTCAACTAGTGGGAGTGAAGCTCCAGGACAGAATGGGAAAGTTAAATTTCCCTACAGACTGTGTGAAGGCGATCACGCCATCCACCGTTGTCCCTTTTTAGACGAGGCAAAAAGAGTTCTGGAAGATCGCCCGATTTTACGAGCGAATATTCCTCCTGGGTATCAAAGACTCCTGCCAAGTCCCTCACTAGTTGAGAATCCGGCTGAGCCACTTAGATGGTCAGCCGAAGCGCCTGTCATTGAAGAAGAACCGTCTGGATCCATGCCCGACGAAAGTCAAAAGGTTGATACGGCAGTTGACCCGGTTTTGCCTTCAGAGGCTCCATCTTCGAATGACACTGTCACAGAGGAGAATCAAGACGACACCGTCCAGATTCTCTTCATCAGCACTGACTCTGATGATCAAGGGGGCAATGCCACCATTCCTTTGTCGCAGGAAGGAAGTTCATCAGAGCGCTATCCGGCCGTATATTCGGTCCCACCACCAAGCAACCTGGTTGTGTCCTTTGATTGGAACCAACTAGGCAGACCCCGGTTGCCAGCCAGTGTGCCATTCAGAATTATTTGTCAAATATATAGAATGGTAATGGCTGGCACTATCATTGATGAGGGGGCATCTGTGAGTATCCTTTCCTCTATTGCTTGGAAAGCGCTTGGTTCGCCGGCGCTTTTACCTGAGATGAGAAATCTATTAGGTTTTGATAAAGGAACCAGTCGACCTTTAGGGATCCTCCCCAATGTGCCTATAACATTGAAAGGGAAGACCGTTCAAATGAACGTGATGGTCGTTCAAGGACCCTTGGATTATAACCTACTCCTTGGATGGGACTATATATATTGCATGGGAGCTGTAGTCTCCTCACTCTTTAGAGTAATGTGTTTTCCGCATGAAGGAAGAATGGTCAAGCTCGTGGACCAACTTTCGTTTCCTGGATCACACATCGCAAATAGTCATGTGCCATCCCTAAATGGTCTATTCATGCAAGAAGTGTCTCAACCTACGGTCCGTCCTCCTGATGAGCGCGAGTAATCTGGGAGGATATGACTGGAACCCAGGGGGCATGCATCCTGGCCTGCTTCGGCAGGGAAACTTTTGGGTATAGGGTAGGTTTCCGCGGGAGAATATGACTAGTCCGTACCCCGTCCGTGGGTGGAAGAGGGGTTGTTCTGGAATAAGATTCTCTTGTCAAAGTTATGTGAGAGGGCGGGGGTCGTCACTCACCTTTGTTTATTTCAGTAGACATTGCCAAGGAAGTGTTTTGTTTGAAAGATTAACGAGACAATCTTTGGGTAACCTGAAAGAGGTAGGCCTCTCCCGGTGAAACGAAAGTTTCGATGGAATTGAAGTAGAGGTAACTTTGAAATCATACCTTATACCTGGGGGCATGCAACCTTTTGGAGTGCAAGCAAGGGGTGACTATTTATTTTTTTAAATTTTTTATGTCCTCCCTTTAAACCTGTAGGTCTAACCCTTTAAACTCGTAGGATTAGCCGTTTCCAAACTTGCAAAAAGAAAGGATGAGTGAGCATAGCTTTGGTAAGGCGCAAGCTCTATAAAAAATGGGATCTTTCATGAGACACTCTTATCTTATGACTGGGTAATCGAGCAGTTTTAGCATAAAGTTCATGCTCGTTAAAAAATAAACACAAGATTCGAGCAGTTTTAACGCGGTCTTCATGCTCGTTAAAAAATAAATATAAGCAGTGAGCAGAGTTTCCTCCAATGTTTAAGCTCATTTTTAACTAAAAAATGAACCTATCCCGGTAAATAACCACTGTGATCATAAATTTATCAGCCATAAGAGCCTTGGTCGTGTTTGCACCTGCCACCTCCACTTGTCATTTGGCCGATCGTTCACCTCCATATGATTGTTTACCCATTTTGAGGAACAGCTGCGAAGAGTGATTTCACCTAGCCATCCTTGTGACACTGCCGTGATTGGAAAATTCCAACCTGTACCTGGAATCAGTTGCTATCCCTGTTTATCACTCGTTCCTCAAAAGACGAGTCTTCTTTAAGCTCTTTTCAACTGACTCATAAAATATGAAAAGATTGCCGAGTTTTGGCCTTCCAGCTCGTTAAAGGACAGGAAGAGCTATCCCTCCTCTAGATTTTAATCTTTTTGGACCTGAGGGATTATTGCACAAAAAGGTCGAGCGCTTGTTTTATTCGGCTCGTTAAAGTTATTGAAAACTCATCCCTTTTGTATTGTTTTATACTTTTTCGGACTTAAGGGATTAGATGACGAAAAAGGAATTTTGGAGTTAACTTTATGTACCTTTTCAGACTCTCTAAAAATGAAAAGGACCGAGTTATCCTTGTCGTTAGACTCGTTAAAATGATAAATAGCGACAAACTTGTCTTTAGACGAGAACGAGTTTCCCTATCGCTAGGCTCATTAAAAGATAGCGATGGGCTTACCCGAAGGGCAGGTTATAGAACAAGCATATGTTATCCTCCTCAAGCTTGACAAAAATAAAGAGGTACTGGTCAGCAATGACTGGGGAAAAATTGGGAAAGATCAAGAAAACTTTGATGGTAGTAGGTCGCTCTTGAACATGACACTTTTCCTCCGTACCACAATCGGGTTGGGTTGTTTCATTCACCGGTCACATCACCATGGTCTTGCCATACCATCCATATTTGGGGTAATGCTACCAATCCATCGCATCAGTGTCGCCATATGTTCAAGAGAAGTCATTCAGAAAGAGTCAACCGGGTCCCATCCACTGCCATACATTATCCTTCATCCATTCATGACCGCCACCCTGAATCATATGTCACAGATTGTTTTCACCTCCATTAAAATCATTAGCTCCATTCCGTGTCACTGATGTGGGATTCATTAAGGCCCCCCTTTGACGGATCGCTCCTTGTCGACATCAGCTCATTATCCAAGGAGTTGATCTAGGAACAACCCCTTCAATACTTTGAAGCTTGCATGCCTCAATGGCAAGTTTCTCACTTCCGGCGACAGGTGTACATCAATGAACTTCGACCAGAAGATTTTACGTGGTGTTCGACGCCAAGTCCTTTATTCACACCACGTGAATTGTACTGCAGTACCTTGAGGGTCATTATCATTATCTGTGATTCCTCTCGCACTTGTTAACGGTTTACATCATTGACCGGTAATCAAGCGATGTCTTTCCATGTTCGACTTCAACGCAATTCTCACATGGATCGACTTGTACTTAGAGTGAAGATCGAACGAGTTTGAAGACCCCGGATCTAGTTTCATCCATCCGGGCTGCGATATATATTCAGGAAAAATAAAGACATTTGACATGTACATCATTACAGCAGATGATCATCCTACTCAAAGGATGATAATTTTCACCAAAATTATCAGTCTACTATCAGACGATCGTCTGATCTATGTACAAAAATGGATTTATAAAGCTGAGCATGGGAATGCCCGCCTCAACTAGATCATGAAAGCAGTATGAATCATAATGTATTGTATTGTATTTTATTACAGGTCTCCTCCCAGCAGATGGATGAACTTCGGACCCTCCTGGATAAAGCATTTCACCCGATAAACGGCCTCATACTTTAGGGGGCAACTGTTATAGACATTTTTGTGCCTTGCATCACTGAGCATGAAATGTCAATAATCAAGGGATCCAAAGTCCCTAAACATGTTGTTCCTACCCCTAGAGGAACAAGGCCAAGTAACCACAGCAATTCACAAAAGTTCTCCACCTGAAAAAACTCAAAACAAGGCAATTCTGGATCATGTCAACTGCTCCACTGTCTACCTGCATTGAATTTCAACTGCAAAGAAGGCTACCTGCGTTGAGCGAATTTGGACAAGTGGCAGAGTCATTTCTCAAGGTGTCAATGCCCAGGAAGCTTCCAAAATGACACTTGGATCAGGGAATTCGACTGGTGATGAGTAAGAGGTTCCAAATCTCCAAGTGGAAGCAAGAACCTCCAAGTGGACTCAAGAACTGAAGTGGGAGAGGACACTAGTCAGCTTCATACCAGCCTCAAGCTGACTCATCCTCTCTCCAAAACTCCTATATATAGACCTCTCTCATGAGGTCTAGGGAGGCTGGAATTTGGTATTTGCAAAGAATTGTTGTTGGTTTGTAGCTAGAAACATTGGGTGTGTTATGCTTTGAAAGGAGCTGAAGAAGGAATTCCATTCTGCTGGGAAGGAGATGCTGGGTTGGAGCCCTATGGGTTGTATCTCTTCCTGAATCTTGTTACTTTCAATAAAGCTATCTTGATTCTTTCCTATATGCAGGTGTATTTTGTATGATTGCATTAGTATATTTGATTTACTTCTAATCCTGAATCATTTATGAATATGTATATTTGCCTTTGTATCATGTTCTTCTCTTGTCGCAAGTAGCTGTTCTCTTGTCACAGGTAGCTGTTCTCTTGTGATCTCGTGGGATTCAAGTAGCTGTTCTCTTGATCAAGCGAGGAGGCAAGTAGCTGTGGACACACAAAGAGAAGAGGATCTAGTTCGAGGGACAACCGCAAGACAACGGTAAGTCTGCCGATCTCCTCTCTTTCATATTTCATAAAGGAAGAAATCATGATAGCTGTATTCTTTTGTTGCTAAGGCGTTGTCACACCTTAGGTGGATAGGATCGTCCTAAATAGGCATTTTTCCCCACAACACATCCCTCCTCTATATTTTAATCTTTTTGGACCTAAGGGATCATTACACAAAAATATTGATCAGTTGTCTTTCTCAACTCGCTAAAGTGATCGGAAAAGTCATCCCTTTCGTATTATTTTATACTTTTTCAGAATTAAGGGATTATACTACGAAAAAGGACTACTAGAGTTTCCTTTCTGTCTATTTTTAGAGTCTCTAAAACTGAAAAGGACCGAGTTATTATTGTCATTAAACTCATTAAAACAATACCAACAAACTTGTCCATATAGACAAGAGCGAGTTTCGCTGTCTCTAGGCTCGCTAAAGCATAGTGACAGGTTTGCCCAAAAGGCAAATTATGGAACAAGCATATGTTATCCTCCTCAAGCTTGACAAAAATAAAGAGGTATTGGTCAGCAAAGATTGGGGAAAAGGGGAAGAAAACTTGAAGAACTTCATTGGTAGTAGGTCGCTCTTCAACATGACACTTTCACTCCATCACCATGATTGAGTCGGGTTGGGTTATTTCGTTCACCAGTCATATCACCATTGGTCCTCCGTACCATCCATTTTGGGGTTAACACTACCAATCCATTCTAGTGTTGCAGAAATGGTCAAGATAAGTCGCTCAGAGAATTCACCAACCCAACTAACACCTCATACGCTACAATACCTTCGCGCTCCATTTTTCATGACCACCACCCTGGACCTTGTATCATTAGATTGTTTTCACCTCCACAAAATCATTTTCTCTGTTCCGTGTCGTAGATGTGAGATTCATTAAGGCCCTCCTATGAGGGGTCACTTCTTGTCGACATTAGCTCATTATCCAAGAATTCGACTTAGGAACAACCCTATTAGTACTTTGAAGCTTTCATGCCTCTATGGCAAGTTTCTCACTTCCGGCGACAGGTTTACATCAATGGCCTTTGACCGAAAGATTTTACATGGTGTTCAACATCGACTCATGTATTCAAACCATGTGAATTTTACTGCAGTACCTTGAGGGTCATTATCATTATTGATGATTCCTCTCACGCCTGTTAACAACTTACATCATTGGCTGGTAATCAGGCGATGTCTTTCCATGTTCGACACCAGAACATATTTTCACATGGATTGACTTGTACATCGAGCGAAGATTGAATGAGTTTGAAGACCCTGAATCTAGTTTCATCCATTCGGGCTACGATATATTCAAGAAAATAAAAACATCAATTATACTCCACATCTGCACAGATAATCATCCAAGCTAAGGGATGATGGCTCTACCAGAATCATCAGTCTGCCACACAGACGATTGTGTTTCCTATGTACATGAAAATGAATTTATAAAGCTAAGCATGGGAATGCCCACCTCAACTAGATTATGAAAATATTATGAAGATAATGTATTGTATTGTATCTTATTACAGGTCAGCTTCCAGTTCAGAAAACCTCGGATTCTCATGATAAAGCATTTCACTTGACATCAGAAGATTCACGACCTCATGCTTTAGGGGGCACCTGTTATAGACATATTTGGGAATTGCAACCCCAATCACATATGTTGATAAACCAAGGGCTCTCATACCCCTAAAAGTGTTGTTTCATACCCTAAAGGATCAAGGTCAACTGATTACATCATTTCCCAGAAGTTCTCCCTAAAAAACTGCTCAAAACGTGTCAAAACTAGACCATACAGACTGCTGCATGCTGAGGGTGTGATGCATCTCACCTACAACACACAAAGGGTGTGATGCATACTGAAAATCCATTTTGTAGGGTGTGACGAGTGAGAGCAGACAAATGATAGAAGCAGTTTGCTAGGTGGAAACTCAGAGAATCTTCTAGAAACTGCTCATATGACACTTGCCTCTCTGAATTCGCCCAAGGATGAGTAAGAGATCATGAAATCTCCAAGTGTTGGCATTATGGCACAGGTGTGATGCTATGGTACAGGTGTTGTCCTTGATGGCAACTCTCTCTGATGACAGATCTCAGTTCAGACTACAAGAATGAAGAGAAAATTCATATATGCAGGTTCATTAAGATCAAGTCGCGTATACATGCAGGTTGGACTTTATAAAAGTGCGTATGCGTATACACGCACTTTCATGCAAGGAAAAGCGCGTATATGTTGGAAAACTTACCTTTGGTCCATGGAAGTTAGTCCTTGGAATTTGAACCTATGGTTTTGGACCATGGTATCTCGACAGACGTGTTGATCCCTAGTATTGAGTTGATGGTATTGTGTTACTATGGTTTTGGACCGTGGTATTGTGAAGGGCCTAAGGCTATAAAAGGAGAAGAAGATCATTAGGCAAGGGAAATTGAAAAAGTCTTGAACATCTGATGAAGAAAGAGATCTAGTATTGGGTTTCTGGGTTGATGATGCATTGCTTGATCTGAGCTAAGAAGGGATCTCACCGGTCGATGGAAGACAAGATCTAAGGATAGATCGGGATCAAATGGTTTGAAATGAACTATCTTTATATGGTTGATTATGCTTATTCTAGATCTGCATACTGACGCATGTTATGTTCTGAGTATGACTGATGTCTGATACAGCTGCAAAGTTATAAGAAAATATTTTTAGATCTGTACGCAGGTTGGCCTTGGAAAAAGTGCGTATGTATGCGGGTTTGATTCATTGTAGTAGCGTATACCTTTTGAAGTTTGATTTTTGAAGTTGCAGTTGGGTCTGATTGTTATTGCAGAGTTCTGTTGTCTGCTCTGTGTTCTGGTGACTGGGTTGTTGACTGGGTTTCAATGATTCAAAGATTGATGATGCTAGTATTGATTGTTTTTGTGCTTCAATGATCTTTATGGGTCCAGTATGAAAATTGGATGAATCGTGGTCTTCAGATTGTAGTGTTGTGCTTCAGGAGTATCCAGTCTGAAAATGTATGAAACGTGGTACCTGGAGGAGAAAAGATTGTAGGCCGGCGCCTACGTACTAGTATCTTAGCTAGTACAAGAGCAAAGGGGGTTGGAGCTCCCTTCCAGGAGAGTCTGGAAAACGAGAGAAGGTTGTAGCCTTCTGCAGGTTGTAGCCTGCGTACTGGTATAAGGTTGCACCAGTACAAAAGATTGTGAACTGAAGTTTCTTATTAAGGAAAGATAGATACGACTTGCAGCAGGTGGTTTTCACCCACATTGGGTTTCCACCTTATATCATGGTGTTCATGTGTGCTTCTTGTGTGTGATGATATATTCTGTTTACTGCACTTGCTTACTGTTCATATGGTTAATGAAGATCTGATGCCTAACTAAAGACTCATATTTAATGGATTAACTGAATCATAATTATTCTAGATATACACTAGTTGCTTTAGACACAGTAGCGTATACACGCGGGTTCACTTAATTTAAGTAGCGTATATGTATCTAAGTATGGAAATGAAAAGTTTTATTGATTAGATAATACTGATTCGCCCCCCCCTCTCAGTATTATTTCCAACAATTGGTATCAGAGCAGGTCCTTCAGAGAAGCTTGATTGCTTGAAGGAAGATCGTTCATCATGAGCAACTATGAGAGGGAAGCATCAATCAAGCCACCAATTTTTGATGGGACAAACTTCAATTATTGGAAGGTAAGAGTTACTGCCTATCTTCAATCACTTGGTACATAAGTTTGGGATATCATAGAGAAAGGCTACACTTTTCCTTCAGCTACTCCTACAGATTCAGCCGAGAAGAAGAAATATGAAACAAATGCTAAAGCAGTCAATACTCTGTTGGGATGCTTATCCCAATCAGAATTCGTGAAGGTTATGCAATATAAATCCGCAAAGGAAATATGGGACAAGATTGTCTTGAGCTATGAAGGAGATGAACAGGTAAAGCGTGCTAAACTTCAAACTCTCAAGATTCAGTATGAGAATCTCAGAATGTATAATGATGAAAGTGTGGCTAACTATTTCCTTAGGGTAGATGAGATTATTAATTGCATGAAAAACTTGGGTGAAGAAATAAAAGAGGCTATTGTGGTTGAAAAAGTCCTAATATCCTTGTCCCCCAAGTTTGAATCTAAAGTGTCCGCTATAGAAGAAAAGGAGAATCTACGAACTCTCACCATGTCTCAACTACATGGAATTTTAACTGCTTATGAAATGAGAAAAGGAGGTCCATCAGACAGGAGAGAAGCTGCCTTCAAAGGAGAATACTATGAATCAGGGCACGAAGAAGAAGAAGAATCAAATTTTGTCAGAAATCTTCAACGGGGTACTGGAAGATTCAGAGGTAAGTTACCTTTCAAATGTTTTGCTTGTGGAAGAGTAGGTCACTATGCTGCCAAATGTCCTCATAAGGATAAGATTGACAAGGGAAAGGAACCTGTTAGATGGAACAAGAAACAGAATGCAAACAAGAAAAGTTATTACACTCATGAAGATAGTGATGGTCTTTCAAATAGTGACGAAGGTGAACGAGGTAATGAATATAAACTTTTAATGGCTTTTGAAGATGATGACTACATGGATGCTATAGATGTAGAAGGTTTTTGTGAAGAGATGACTAATCTCAAAGTGTGCTTAGAAGAGAAAAATGGAATTATTGATTCTCTACAATGCCAACTGGCTAAAAGGGAAAAACATCTTAAAAAATTGGAATGTGAAATTGTTTGTCTTAGAAAGGAGATTGAGAAAACAAAAGCTATTAATCTTAAATTTGTTAAAGGATCTAAAACCTTGGATGAGATTATCAATGTGCAGCGTTCTCCACTGATCAAGACAGGTCTGGGATATAATGGAGAAACATCTCAAGCTTCTACCTCCAAAAGTTATCTTGATGCAGCAAGGAGGAGCGAGCAAAGGCCTAATAGAAGTCATCAGGTGAATCAGGGACAATTTACCTCAAGAACGAATAAAGACTATCAAGAAAATCGAGGACAAGCTACCTTAAGTACAAACAAAAGCTACAATCAGCCACAGGTAAAATCTTCCCAATTTACCTTAAGAATGGATGTCAATAGAAACTACAATCGGTTGGATGATAGATTTGATAATCACAGGAGTTTCTTCAATGGCCAGTGTTTCTCCTGCCATAACTTTGGTCACAAAGCAGCTCAATGTGTTGCCTATAAGACAATCATGACTAGAGAAGCTCAAAAACAAAGGAATATGACTGGGACCACGAAAAGGACTTATAACAACTTTTCGGTCCTTGAAAATGAAGTTGAATGTTCTATTTGTAATAACTTTGGTCATGAAGACTCTGAATGTAGGAGCAGGTTTTGGAAGACAACACAGAAGGAACAAACCTCAAGTGCCAGAACATGGAGAATGAAGGAACCACAACCAAAAAGATGTGGGATAGCTTTTTATGCAGAAGGACAGGAAAGTCTATGGTACATCGACAGCGGATGTTCGAAGCATATGACAGGGGACAAAGAGAAACTTGAATCATATACTGCATTAGAAAAGGGAAAGAAGGTTTCTTTTGGAAACAATATCTCTGCAGCTATAAAAGGAAAAGGCGTTGCTCAGTTGAAAGAAAAGGTCAAAGCTGGAAATGTTTTGTATGTTGATGGATTGAAGCATAATCTTCTAAGTGTCAGTCAGATGTGTGATCAAGGAACCGAGGTAATATTTAGATCAAATGAATGTCGCGTTAGTGATCTTGATACAGGTGAAACAGTGATCAAAGGTAGAAGGACTCCAAATAATCTATACATATTTGAAGAAGGACAACAACAATGCTATTTGAGCAAGAATGAGGAACACTGGTTATGGCATCGGAGGTTGGGACATCTAAGTTTTTCACAAATAAGGAAAGCTTGAAAATACCAGGTAGTTCGTGGTCTTCCAGATATTAAAATTCCAGACAACACCATATGCAAATCATGTCAGTTTTGAAAGCAAACCAGAACTAACTTTCCAGAGAAGGAAGGATCAGCTAGCATGCCTCTTGAGCTAGTCCATACAGATGTATGTGGTCCATTTAGGAAAAGGACACCTCGAGGAGAAGAATACTTGATATTATTCATTGACGATTTCTCCAGGTTTGTTTGGTTGGGACTTATGAAGCACAAAGATGAAGCATTCGAAAAATTCAAATCCTTCAAAGCCTTGGTTGAAAATGAATCAGGTTACAAAATTAAGTGCCTCAGGTCCGACAGAGGTGGGGAGTTTACCTCAAATGAATTTTTCGATTTCTGTGAAGAACATGGGATAAGAAGAGAATTCTCTACAGCTAGAACTCCTCAACAAAATGGAGTGGTGGAAAGGATGAACAGAACAGTCCAACAAATGGCTTGTGCTATGCTTGATGAGTCTGGAACTCCCGCAACTTTCTGGGGTGAAGCTGCATATGCTGCGGTTGTTATTCTCAACAAAACAAATGTCCAAGTGAACAACACTCGAACTCCTCATGAGCTCTGGTATGGTGAGACTCCTTCGGTAAAGCATTTCAAAAATTTTGGGAGCAAATGCTATATTAAGAATACTGATGAACAGCTTGGCAAACTTGAACCTAGAGTAGATGAAGGCATTCTCCTTGGTTACTCTCCTTAAAACAAAGCATATAAGTGTTACAATAAAAGACTTGGAAGAATAGTTGACAGCATTGATGTAGTGATTGATGAAAAAGGATACATTCCTAGGCAAATAAATCATGAAGATATCGAAGAAGATGAAGACTACCCTCCAAATCAGACTGATGATGAAGAAGAAGAACCTCAAGAGGCACCAGAGGAACAGATAAGGATAGAAGAGAAGTCTCCATCCAGGTATGTTCAAAAGAATCATCTAGAATCTTAGATTTTGGGACAGAAGGAGGCAGGTGTACAAACAAGAAGAACAATAGCAGAAGCCTCAAGCTATTTGGCATTGCTCTCCTCCACTGAACCACAAAATGTAAAAGAAGCATGCAAAGATGAATGTTGGGTCAAGGCTATGGATGAAGAACTTGAGCAGATTGAAAAGAACAACACTTGGGAGTTGGTTCCTAGACCAAAAGATAAGAATGTCATAGGGACAAAATGGATCTTCAAAAATAAATTAAATGAAAATGGAGAAGTAGTTAGAAACAAGGCAAGACTGGTTTGTAAGGGATATGCTCAACAAGAAGGAATAGACTTTGAAGAAACTTTTGCTCCAGTTGCTAGACTTGAGGCCATCCGAATGTTCCTTGCCCTCTCTAGCTTTCAAAAATTCAAAGTATTTCAAATGGACGTGAAGTCAGCCTTTTTGAATGGAGACTTAGAAGAAGAAGTGTACATTGAACAACCAGATGGCTTTATCCTTGGAAATGATCCAAATCTTGTATGTAGACTTAAAAAGGCTCTCTATGGGCTTAAACAAGCTCCAAGGGCTTGGTACTATCGGTTGGATAAATACCTTCATCAACAAGGTTTTTCAAAAGGATCAGCAGATAGCAATCTCTATATAAAAATTGAAAATAACAAATTGCTAATACTTGTTGTGTATGTAGATGATATTATCTTTGGCAGCAATGAAGAGGCTATGAGTCAAAGCTTTGCCTTGGTGATGCAGAAAGAATTCGAAATGTCATTACTTGGAGAATTGACATACTTTCTTGGATTGCAAATCCAACAAAATGAAGGAGGTATTTTCTTGTCTCAAACCAAGTACCTCAAGCAGATCTTGAAGAAGTATGGCATGGAAGATTCGAAACTAGTATGTACCCCCATGGTTACAAGATGCAGCCTCAGTGCAAATGATGAATCAGCAGCAGTGCATCAACCAACCTATAGATCCATGATTGGGAGTTTGCTTTATTTGACAGGTACCCGACCAGATATTATGCATGCAGTGGGAATAGTTGGAAGGTTTCAAGCCAACCCAAAGGAAACTCATCTTCAGGCAGTCAAAAGAATCTTCAAGTATCTTCAAGGGACTCAAAACTATGGCTTATGGTACCCTAGAGATACAGATCTCACTCTTCATGCTTACAGAGATTCAGATTGGGCCGGAAGCGTGGATGACAGGAAGAGCACAAGTGGCGGTGCATTCTTCATGGGTTCCAGATTAGTATCTTGGTTAAGCAAGAAACAAAGTTCGATTGCTTTATCTATAGCTGAAGCAGAATATGTGGCTGCGGCATCTTGTTGCACACAACTTCTTTGGATGATGCAAACCTTGCAGGATTTTCAAATCAATTGCACTCCACCTGTCTCTATCTTATGTGATAATACAAGTGCAATCAGCATTTCAAAGAATCCAGTCATGCATTCAAAGACCAAGCACATACCAATCAAGTATCACTTTCTCCGGGAACAAGTGCTTGAACAAAAGGTCAAGTTGGAGTATGTTCCTTCTAAGGAACAAGTTGCTGATATTCTCACCAAACCACTGCCCAGGGAAACTTTTGAATATCTCAGACAAAAGCTGGGAGTCGTTGATGCTTCATCCTGCTGTTGAAGCTTGTCTAGTCTAAAGAAAAGTTGGTGTACGTGAGTTGGATAAGGGATATCCGCGTACATACGCTGATTTATGCAGGTGCAGTAGCGTATATGGAGTTCTGAAGAAAATCAGCAAGGGCAGACTCTGGTTGGAGAGAGTCTGAGATGGGTCTGTCAGAGACCATCAGGCACAGCTTCAGGGGGAGCAGATGAACTTCTAATAATGCATTGTTGGCATTACCTTAGAATCTTTTGGTTCTAGTCCACAACTGTTGTTGGTTTCAGGTAGAGCAGAGGAAGAAGGAGCACAGAAGGAAATCTTGGTTGCTGATCTAAATGGTGATTAACAGATGCTGCTAATGACTTTCATAAGTCTTGGTCTAGATATTTCGTCTCTATGTCATGTATCTCTTTTGTGGTATCCCTTTTATTGTGTCAAGGTCATGTAACGGCCTATTTTGGTTTCCCCACTATGCCTGGGATGATTGATGTAATGTAATTGGTTGTCATATGTAAATTTCTGATGTATCCCCACTTGGTTGGGTGGATGATCCCCACTTGAGTGGGCAATGGATGTATGCATTGAGTCTTTTGGTGATAGGAAAGTATTTTATAATGTATAAGTCATGGTTCTTTTGAAGAACATCTTTTTGCAGATCTTGCCTACAGTCAGGGGGAGCATGTTCAGCACAGCAGAGTAGAGATATCAGCATGTACTCATGGGGAGAATAGCCCTTTGCCCTTGATGACAAAGGGGGAGAATGAATTTGAGGATCTTGGGGTTGCCATCAAGTCCAAAGGGGGAGATTGTTAGCATTATGGCACAGGTGTGACACTATGGTACAGGTGTTGTCCTTGATGGCAACTCTCTCTGATGACAGATCTCAGTTCAGACTACAAGAATGAAGAGAAAATTCATATACGCAGGTTCATTAAGATCAAGTCGCGTATACACGCAGGTTGGACTTTATAAAAGTGCGTATGCGTATACACGCACTTTCATGCAAGGAAAAGCGCGTATATGTTGGAAAACTTACCTTTGGTCCATGGCAATTAGTCCTTGGAATTTGAACCTATGGTTTTGGACCATGGTATCTCGACAGACGTGTTGATCCCTAGTATTGAGTTGATGGTATTGTGTTACTATGGTTTTGGACCGTGGTATTGTGAAGGGCCTAAGGCTATAAAAGGAGAAGAAGATCATTAGGCAAGGGAAATTGAAAAAGTCTTGAACATCTGATGAAGAAAGAGATCTAGTATTGGGTTTATGGGTTGATGATGCATTGCTTGATCTGAGTTAAGAAGGGATCTCACCGGTCGATGGAAGACAAGATCTAAGGATAGATCGGGATCAAATGGTTTGAAATGAACTATCTTTATATGGTTGATTATGCTTATTCTAGATCTGCATACTGATGCATGTTATGTTCTGAGTATGACTGATGTCTGATACAGCTGCAAAGTTATAAGAAAATATTTTTAGATCTGTACGTAGGTTGGCCTTGGAAAAAGTGTGTATGTACGCGGGTTTGATTCATTGTAGTAGCGTATACCTTTTGAAGTTTGATTTTTGAAGTTGCAGTTGGGTCTGATTGTTATTGCAGAGTTCTGTTGTCTGCTCTGTGTTCTGGTGACTGGGTTGTTGACTGGGTTTCAGTGTTTCAGTGATTCAAAGATTGATGATGCTAGTATTGATTGTTTTTGTGCTTCAATGATCTTTATGGGTCCAGTATGAAAATTGGATGAATCGTGGTCTTCAGATTGTAGTGTTGTGCTTCAGGAGTATCCAGTCTAAAAATGTATGAAACGTGGTACCTGGAGGAGAAAAGATTGTAGGCCGGCGCCTACGTACTAGTATCTTAGCTAGTACAAGAGCAAAGGGGGTTGGAGCTCCCTTCCAGGAGAGTCTGGAAAACGAGAGAAGGTTGTAGCCTGCGTACTGGTATAAGGCTGCACCAGTACAAAAGATTGTAAACTGAAGTTTCTTATTAAGGAAAGATAGAGACGACTTGCAGCAGGTGGTTTTCACCCACATTGGGTTTCTACCTTATATCATGGTGTTCATGTGTGTGATGATCTATTCTATTTACTGCACTTGCTTACTGTTCATATGGTTAATGAAGATCTGATGCCTAACTAAAGACTCATATTTAATGGATTAACGGAATCATAATTATTCTGGATATACGCTAGTTGCTTTAGACACAGTAGCGTATACACGCGGGTTCACTTAATTTAAGTAGCGTATATGTATCTAAGTATGGAAATGAAAAGTTTTATTGATTAGATAATACTGATTCACCCCCCCCCCCCCCCCCCCCTTCTCAGTATTATTTCCAACACCAAGTGGAACCAAGGACTATCACTAAAATGACACTAATCAAAATCCCAGAAGCTGACTCACTCCCCTGTAGATATCTATATATGGATCCCTCATCCTAGAGATCCAGAGGCTGGAAGTTTGTAATTTGTAAGGAAGTGTTGTTGGTTTCTCTTTGAGACATTGTATTGTTGGGTGATCTAGATTTTCATGAGGTGAAGAGGGATTTCATGGTGGGAGGATGATGCTGCATCAGATAGCTGGGTTGTAATCCTCTCTTCTATTACTTCTATCAATAAAGCTATTTGAGTTTTCCTCCATATACCTGAATCCTGTATTTGTGTATGTATTTGTATGGTTAATGTACATTTGATTCTACATTGTTTATGGTTATAGATCTATATTCTTTGATGGTATTTTGCTGCTTTGACTCTACAGGTGTTCTTTGAAGCGGGACAAGTGAGAAATGAGTGACGAAGCTCTATCAAAGGAGAGAGGAAACAAGCGAGGAGCCAAGCGAAATATTGAGGTTGGTACTCTCTGCTTCTCTCTCATCTATCTCTCATAAAGGAAAACACAAGTTACTTTGAATTGTTTGTTTCTAAGATAGCTACCCATCCTAGTGGGACTAACATCTCTGAATGGAAACTAGTTTTCCTGGAAACACCCTTGTATGTGGATGTTGCAGATTATTTAGTAGTAGGCAAATTACCAAAGCATCTAACCCCCAATGAATGAAAACAGATTGTGCAGCGTAGTACCCGATTTTCTTGGATTGGGGGCTACCTATTTCATACAGGGGCAGATATGCACATCAGAAGATGCGTCCGTGAAGATGAAATATTTGACATTCTAAAAGCCTGTCATGATGGACCGTGTGGCGGACACTTCGCAGATCGAAGGACTAGTCACAAGGTTTTGAAAACAAGTTATTATTGGCCCACAATCTTTAAAGATGCTAAGAAATTTGTTCAAGCCTATGATAGTTGCCAAAGAGAAGGATGCCCTAGACAGTCTGATGAAATGCATTTAAACCCATAGTTAGTAATCGAACCATTTGAGCGTTGGGCGCTCGATTTTGTTAGTTCGATAAACCCATCATCAAATTAGAAAATATATATTCTAGTAGCAACAGAGTATGTTACCAAATGGGTTGAAGCAGAGGCACTTCCAAGAGCTACAGAGGACTCTGTGATTCATTTCCTATTCCAAATATTTGTCTGATATGGCCTCCCGAGAGACATAATCAGGACGGAGTACCACAGTTTGTAGGTAATAAAATTGCTGCAACCTTAAAAAATATCACATTCAACACAAAATTACCACTTCGTATCACCCACAGGAAAATGGCCAAGTAGAGAGCACGAATAAAGTGATCGAGGCAATATTGACAAAAATCGTTGCATCACACAGGCGTGATTAGGCTTCAAGATTTTCGAAGGCCTTGTGGGCATACTGAACAACGTGGAGAAACACCACCGGTTCTTCACCATATCAGCTAGTATCTGGAAAGGAACCCATATTTCCAATAGAGTTAGAAATATAAACATTAAGAACAACATAGGAGGTCGGTTTGAATTTAATTGAGGCCCAGACAAATAGATTACAACAAATTAATGAGCTAGATGAAATTAGGCTCTTAGCTCTTCAACGCACTACATTAATCCAATAGCAGAGAGTAAAATGGCATGATGCCCTCATAAAAAAGAAAATCTTCCATGAAGGAGATTGGACACTCCTATATGACTCCAGGTTTCATTATTTTCTGGGAAAACTTCAGACTCGATGGCTTGGACTGTATGAAATCCAAAAAGTAAATGACAATGGCACCATTACTTTGACTACTATTGACAGATCAGGGCATACCTTTAAAGCAAATGGCCACTAAGTGCCCCCCGGAATCCTTTTACCAGCAGCTCCGGGAAGATTCAGATATGCAAATTCTTGCTGAGGAAAATAATCCTTCCTCAGCATTGGTTCACCAAATAATTTCATTGTTCTTAAATTTTGTACATATTTTTTTCTTTTTTGCTTGTATAAATTACTTTATGTGTGGATTTTTTTCATTTCGGAATTTTTTTCATTTTTCTATTCCTTTCCGAAGGAAAAAAATTTGCACCTTTTTGCTATTCCTTTCTGAAGGAACAATACTTTTGCATTTTGTTGTTCCTTTATGAAGGAACAACATTTCCACCTTTTTGTTGTTCCTTTCTGAAGGAACAACACTTTTGTATTTTGTTGTTCCTTTCCAAAGGAACAACATTTCTGCCTTTTTGCTGTTCCTTTCCAAAGGAACAACACCTTTTCATATTGTTGTTCCTTTCTGAAGGAACAACATTTCCGCCTTTTTGCTATTCCTTTCTGAAGGAACAACATTTCTGTATTTTTTCTGTTCCTTTTCAAAGGAACAACACATTCGCATTTTTTTGTTCCTTTCCGAAGGAACAACATTTCTGCATTTTTGCTGTTCCTTTCCGAAGGAACAACACTTTCATTTTTTTGTTGTTCCTTTCTGAAGGAACAACACTTTTGTATTTTGCTGTTCCTTTCTGAAGGAATAGCATTTCTGCATTCTTGCTATTCATTTCTGAAGAGACAACATTTTCATTTTTTTGCTATTCCTTTCTGAAGGAACAACACTTTTTCATTTTGTTGTTCCTTTCTGAAGGAACAACATTTCTGCATTCTTATTTTTCCTTTCCAAAGGACAACACTTTCATTTTTTCGTTGTTCCTTTCTGAAGGAACAACACTTTCTTTTTCTGCTGTTGCTTTCTAAAGGAACAATATTTCTGCATTTTTGTTATTCCTTTCCGAAGGAACAACACTTCTACCAAATTGTTTTGTTGTTCCTTTCTGAAGGAACAGCACTTCTACCAGATTGTTTTGCTATTCCTTTTAAAGGAACGACCCTCCTTCACATTTTCTCTTTCTGTCATTCTTTCCGAAGGAACAACAGTTTTGATTTCTGATGATATTAGGTTGTTCCACCAAAGGAGCTGTATTTTATTTCATGCTTTCTTTATTTGTTGTTTCATCTAAGGAACAACTGCTGTTCCTATGAAGGAACAGTAGTTTCGAGTGTATTTTTTTCTTTTGCTTGTTGTTCCTCTTAAATGAACCAAGGTTTTTATGTGCAGATGTTCTTTTGTTGTCCCTCTAAAGGAACAATAACTATTCCATCTAAGGAACAACACTTTTTTAGTGCATTTTTTTTGTTTTTTGTGTATGTGTGTGTTTTCATCATTTAGAGGATTTTTGTGAATGATCATTCATTTAAGGCACAACTATACATTTATGCAAGAACACAAAAACTAGAGGATACTGAAATCAGAAAACCAAAGAAAAATCATTATCTTTAGAGAAATTTCTTTTAATTGATAAGAAAAAGAAAGGAAAGGACACAACTATTTATATCACTTTGTTGTCTTTATTTTCACTAAAACCAATTTGATTGATTACTTTTATCATGTTGGTTTTTTCTTAAATCTTCATAATTCTCTTTTATCATTATTATTGAATAAGAATAAGGGCATATTTTCCTCTATTGAGATGTTCAAACTTCTTCCACCATCCCTACTCTTAAGGAGTGTTGAGCCATCCTCTGTATATAAATAGGAAAGTGCTATATAAAAGAAAAGAAAAAAAGAGAAAAAAAAAATATATGATTACTAGCATGATTTGTCAAATGAAGGATAGGGGGTCTCATCAAGAGCCAGTCTACCATGATCATAAGGAAGCAAGTGAAGTGGCATTCCCATTATCGCCACCACACCAGGGATATTATCTAAGATGCATATCAGAAAAATAAAAAAGTCCTTGGAACAAGAGGACTCATCACGAGCCGGCCTGCCCACCTTTCACTCCTTCCTGGTGAATGGCATTGTGATTCATCTGGTTACCAAGCTAGCACAATGGCCTCCATTTTGACATCGCACAACACTTTCCTAGGCATACACAAAGGATTATGGTTCCAAGGGTGAAACAAGCAACTCTATCAAGGTTATGGAAACCTGTGGGTAACAAAGCTCTGCTAATGGTATCGAAGTCATTCTTTTCATACACCAGTAGTCATTATAAATCCTTTTTCTTATATCTTTATATTGATTTCAAATGAGATTATGTTATATAACCGTTTCGAACCTTTTATACATGAAAAATCATTTATAAATCAGTCATAATGGTTAAAGTGGATAATGATTACATAAGAACTTTTACTTACGTCAGCTGCCCTATCCTCTATTTTTCGCATCATTTCATGGCATTTCCATATCTATTTGTGATTTCCATCATAAGCCTCGATTTCAGTAATTTGCTGATTTTTGTAATCATGTCATGGATATATATATCGTTCCTTTATTTTACTGTACGACTGCAGTCCAACATGCTGCTCCTTTATTTGTCGGCTGAGGATGGCCTATCACATTTCATGGGGGCGCAGGTGACCTCCATAGTACACTGGCATACGTGTCAACTCCTTATTTGGAGGTACTGTGACTCCATCAAAACTCAGGAATAGCAAGTTTAACAGTATTGATATTTCCCAATATGCACAACTTGCTATTCCATCGTCATCTCTGTGTTTTTACTCTGTTAAATTAACAGTGTGCTAAAGCTTGAACAACTTGTTGTTCCATCCTCAATTCTATGTTTTTTCTCTGTAAAAATTAACACTGTGCTAAGCTTGAACAAAATGGGAGATAGATCAGTACGTAGTGAACCGCAGGTGTTAACGATCTCCGACGCTGCACGTGAAATTTTAGTAAGAGCAGGATGGATTGCCTACCTTAACCAACTACAACAGTCTAATGAAATAGTGGCCATTGAATTTCTGCAGAACTTGCAGGAAGATCATTCCATGGTGAGGGGGAGGCAAATAACAGTAACAGATGCGAAAATTGCTAAAGTATCGGGACTACTAGCTATTGGACCAGTATGGACCCAAAAAAAATTGAGACTTCAAGACACTGGAACCATATTTTGGGATGAAGGACAGAGCCTTACTATCAAAGGAAAAGGATTCCTACCTGCAACCCTGGGAGAACCATGGGCAGAATTAGCCAGGATTGTGCAAAGCTACATCACATGCGATGGCAGAAAAGACATGGTAAGACCACGCCATCTCAAACTGTTAGCTATATTAAAACAAAAATGTGCTGTAAATTTGTCTGCATACTTAAACTTTTTATTGCATGATGCTGCTCGGAGTTTAAGAAAATCTCGACATGTAGAAATTGTAGTAAGTCATCATGGCTTAATTCGGCTAATAGTCAGTTACAGTCTCACTCAACAGAAGATTAGTTGGGAAGAATTGATATTCTCAATAGATGGGGGATTGGCTTTACCAGACCCAAAATGAAAAAGAACTGCTAGTACATCAATCAGACTGTAGAAATGAAGATAGTCCACCAGATTAGGGAGAAGTAGGGGAATGTTGGGAAGTCCCCAAGAAAATAGTAGCCAACCATTAGAGATATATGACTCAGAGGACAAGCAACCCCCACAACTTGAAGGAGGGGAAAATGAAGAAGAAGAATTAGAAGAAAATACAGAAGAGGAACCGGAAGAGGAAATTGAACACTCCGGTGAAGAAGAATGGGAGGAAGCAGAGCAACCCAGCGAAAGCCCATTACAAAACCCTCTGCAAGAAGACGAATTGGCCCAAATTTTGGCCAATATGGGTGAGTACATCCAGCCCCACAGCCCACTCAACCTCGATATTGAGGTAGGACAATTACAGGAACACTCTGCTCACAGTAAGAGTGCATCTGAGGAGATGGATGATGAGGAAGAAGAAGAAAGGCAATCACAGGAACACTCTGCTCACAGCAAGAGTGCATCCAAAGAAATGAATGATGAAGAAGAAGTAGAAGCAGAAGCCACCGGGGAAACAAAAGATCAACCCAGGGTTTCCTTGCATAAGAGACCTAATCAGGAGGACGAGAACACTGAAGAAGTGTTCCAAGAAGAAAACATGGAGATAAGCCAGGGTGAGGGTACAATCCATGAAGAACAAAGCCCAAGCTCGAGAAAAGAAACAACTATTTCTTCGAAGAAAATGAATGAAATCAAAAGGTTACAAAAGGAATAGCAGAGACTACTAAATGTAGTAAAACAACTTAGACAACAAATAAGGGTCCTAAAAATGGGGAGAATCTCAAAAAGAATCCCTAGAACAAAGGATCCAGCCACCCAGACGAAACCCCATAAAATGAAGACCAAAAGAACTCAAAATAAACCCATTATCGTTCAAGACCACAAGGAACAGCATGCAACTGCTGCAAACGCAGAGGCCCAAACAGAAGACACACCAGTCTGTAATAAGGACGTCCAGATAGAGGCATTTTTCTCTAGCATCACAACCGATCAGATAGTTCATGAGAAGGAAATGCAAACTATAGGAACTAGATGTCGCAATAAGGAGATCCAGGTAGTTTTCTAGCCCAAAAAAGTTTTGATAGACAATGATCCGAGGATAATGAGACTTCAAAAGGATCCGGCACAGGCCCAACAAATGATAGAAAAGCTCACAGAGGAAGCTATTCCTCAGGAGAAATATCGAAAGTTACAACAGAAAGTAAAGAACATCAATGCATCAGAGAGCGAGGCCTTCGATAGATGTTGGAGGGAAGAGGAAAAAGTTAAAAAGGTAACCAATAGACTAGACATAGTTATGAGTCAAATGGATACCCTATGTTCTCTATATACTAATGTTCTAGCCTGTAGAGCACCTACCAAAAATTATGCTTTGTTTTTTATGGAAAGGTACTTACAGTGAAAAATTAAGGCTGTCAAGGCAGGGGTACCTATAGAGTTAAAACTATTGATGATTTTATAAACTATTGTAAACATTATGGGGTGAAATTCCAACGATTGCTATGTGAGTTTTATTTGCATAATCTTGTGTTGGACGGTGAAACGGAAGAGAACCCTAGTCCTTTTGTGGGTGATATTTAGCTTCAGGCATTCATCTCTTTTGTTGTTAACCAGATAAAGTGGCTTAGAGCCCATAATACCTTTCAAAGACAGGAGAACGGGTTAGATCTGTGGGTAAGGGGTGAACTATGAAACCCATTACAAACATGGAATAAGCATAGAAGCTTAATGAGAAAGAAGGCTGTGATCCAGACATTGGGACCCATTCACACAGCAGTTGTCCAGCAAGGGGTAGAATACTTCCTATCCATCAAAGACCTTGCCATAACACAAGCTAAAATACGATGGAAGACTTCCAATCGGAATGTTTAGGACAGAGAGCCATTCAATTATGAAAATTTTAAGTTAGTTGTTGATCGCTTGGTTACCTATAGTAACCTCATCCTGAGAGAAGGCCCGTATTTGGTTAGGCTGTAGGTTTCGAAGTCAAATTATTTGGTATCTTACACCAGGGTATAAGGCCTTATATGAATTTCCTGAAGGCCAGACAGGGCACATTTTTGAAGTTTTAGCTAGACATCATGGTTTTAGACCACTGCATGAAAATCATTCTGCAACATATTCCCTAACTGCCTTGCATGCAAATTACAATGTTTTCATGAGGGCATGAAAAAGGGTAAGCAAGGGGGTGTGTTAAGCATTGGAAAAGGTATGTATTTACCATTTATTTATTTATCTTTTCCTTTCGATCATAACTCCTTTACATTCTAAGATGGTAATATGTCAAAGAATTATGATAGAATTAAGGAGATTTGTGATTGATAAAAAATAAATAATTATTGTATTTTTCCATGAAAAAAGTGAAGGAAATAAAAAATCATTATTCGAGAGGAAAAGAAAAAGTAGAAGAAACTTCTGTCGCTTTGACAAGAAGCCGTATCCTGACGAGGAGATCAAGATTGAAGCGCATGATCCAGGAAAAGGAAGAGAAAACGCGGCATCAGTGCAAGAAGACAAAATGATAAGTTTGAGATCAAAGATATGGCGAATCCCTCAGGATCCTTAGATCCTAAGGGATCACTGCTTCAAGGCTTATCGGTACTCTTGATACTTCCCCCTGGCCATTATAAAAAGGGACAGCGTTGGTAGCCCAGGGGGGCGGATATTATTGTCAAGTTGTAGAACTTATTGTTGTAATCTTAACTTTGATCATTGACTCTATTTGAAGAGCTATAGCTGTAACTCTACCATTTATGATTAATATATAACTCAATTTTTGTTCCATTATTTGATCCTGGACTAACCGCAGGAGTGCTTCCCTGGTGGCTAAGGGCCCAGCCCTAGTGGATCACTTGCTTCTTGTATCATTATGTTATGATTATGGTCGTGTGTGGTTTGATTTCCTTTGCATTTCTTTAGTTCTCTTTACTCAGTAATCCTTTGTTTCTAAACATTTCACTAAATTGCTCCGTTATATTGAAATCATAATTGGATAGCAAGATTGTTATTTACAACTGAAATGTTATGTTGTTCATTCTAAAATAATATTGCACTATCTAACTCGGATTCTACTATTCATTTACAGATTGATATTGTTGTTCATTTATAGTTGCAATTGTTTTTCATTTAGCTATGGTTCACTTACAATTGTGATTGTTGTTCATTTAACTGTCATTCAATTATAATTGCAATTGCCATTCCTTTATAACTATGGTTAATGTCCTGTATGCTAGAATAAGATTATTGATTCAGTTACTCTAAATTTGCTATGTGGTTACGCTTAATTCAATTTGTTGTTCCTTTCTTAGATTGTTGTTCAATTCCTTTATTAGTTACGATTGTTGTTCAATTCATTTCAGATTGCTACTTAATTCATTTATGTAAATCAAGCTTTGTTGTTCGATCATTTTAATAGATTTAGTTGCTATTCCTTTCTGTTAATTGAATTGTTACTTCCAGTGTTTGCTTTAGTGTGAATAGAAAGATCCACAACTATAACGAACATTGACTATTGTTGTCTAAGTTCTCAGATTGGAGGTCTTGTCTGTAATTGATTTCTATTTACATCAGTTTACAGGCGAAAGAGTTATCATTACTGCATCCTTGACTGATGGTTGCTATAGTTTCTTGAGTGAATGATTTAGTTACAAAGCATTTAAGTTTATTACCATTATAATTAGATTTTATTTCCGGCATTCATTTACTTTTGCAAAGCACTATACTGCAAGCATTACTCTTGAACAAGTGACCGCCTCAAACTGAGTACACTCTTGTGATAAAAAATTGTACCCATATTGATAATTAATGTAGGGTAAATAGGGATTAAAATACACCCTTTTATCGCTCAACATTGACCAGCTTGTAGGAGGAATCCAATATACAAAGGATGGAGACAGAAGCACACGAGCTACAACAACGCTACGATGAGGTTAAGGGCACAACGCGAACCGTTGCACTGACACAGAAACTAGCCCAGCCGCAGGAGGCCAAGCAGATGAAGGAACAGGTGGATGCAGCACTACACAAGGAAGCAGTGCTCAAGGAAAGACTAGAGCCTTGGCTAGATGAGTCTTACACAGTAACAGGGAGTATTGAAGACAAGCTTGCAACTCTGCAGGCAACACAACAAAAGCTTCAGGCTAACGAGATAGGAGCAGTGACCAAGAAGATAGTGGAAGATGCGAAGCAAGTGATATCTCAGTGCACGACCAAAGTTGCGGTCATACGGGTCGAGATGGAAGGACTTCGCACAAAGATCTTCATGCCTACCAAGTGACTTGAGGATAATTCATGATGTTTGTGTTGGGGGACTGTTGGGAATGACATACCCCAAAGGGTAGTTTTGGGGCTAAAAGCCCATGTTTGAGTCAAATTTTGAAATAAAATGATAAAGACTATGCATTTTATGGTCGCGGAGTGCGTAGGTGTTATAAGTCATAAAGGGTTGTCCGCCCTTAGTTTTGTGAAGTAAAGTTAGCTATAAGAGATCTACCCATGGTCCATGGACAATGGGATTGTATAAAAAGAGCTAAGCTCTAAGTAGTTATAGACACACAATGTAAGAGAGTGATAGCTCTAAAGTAAGAAGCTTAAGTTTTGGGTTGTAGCGTAGGTAGGGGTTCTGCAGCTAAGTGCGCAGAGGCCTAGGGAGGAAGTCTGCGGGTGAGTGCGCAAACCCCTGCAGCTGTGTGTGTAGGGTGAATAGGGTGTGTAGTCACTTGAAGAGATTAATAAAGAGAAGTATTTTGTAATTTCTATGTCTTTGTTCTGATTAATGCATCTTGTCATTTTATGTATGAATATACTTTATAATGCTTATGTGATGCATAAATGTGTATGATTATGCTGGATAACTGAACGCATATAAGAATACCTATTTATGCGGTTCTAAATGGGGGTAACTATAAAGAAAAGTAAGACACTTGGGAAAATATAGGAATATGCAAGGTACGCTGCCTTGGCAACACAGAAGAGTCTAGATCAAGGGTTAGGGTTGCACGAAGGACAGCCGAACTCTTTCCCGCAGGTATAGAAGGACAGAATAGAAGGCTCATCTGACAAGCCCTAGAGCGAAGCAACCTACATGAAGGCAGGAAGAAAGGGAATAAAACGACATCATGACCATCTCAGGGTGCATAAAATTGGTTCCAACATCCCCCCATACTTCTTCCAGTGAGACTTCAATTCGTGCTCCATGGGCTGATGCCGAAAGGGCCAGTAGGGTAGGGATTTTTTTAGCTAACTAGTGTTGAACCTGGGTCAGGGCCCCTCAAGCCAACAATAAGATTCATTTATAAAACTTTTTCTAAATGAATAAATGTTATTCTTTTAACATAATAAGGAAAACTTCACATCATAAATGGAAGTAAAAATGAATCATTTCACTTGGTTGGCTGGTTTGAAGTAGTTTCCAACATCCAACATTTTAATCTATCTCACCAAACTGGGTGAAATTGACCGAGCCATAAATACCCTCTTCAGTGGGGATATTCTTTATCCAATCTCAAATGTGAAAGTATTGCTAATTTTAGACATAGAATTGGCTTCTAAATCTCTATATTCAGTCCTAAACATCTCCACTTTATCATCCCCATCATTGGAAACAAAATAAATTTTTACACACTGAACAAGATCACTATTTTTAACATAAGGCCCATCAACTTTTTGAAGGTGCTTACAACTCTGGAAATGATTATCATCTTTCTCCATTGCAGGATATCTATTATCAGGTTCTAATGAGATCTCAAATTCTAAACTAACCTCCATTTCCTCAATATCGTCTTTGTATTTTCCAAGCTCTTATGTCACTTTATCGAACACTTCTATTGTCACATTATGAACCTTTCGCCGAGGTTTTTAAGCTTCCTAAATAACATTCTCTGTGGGAATTTCTGATTGTGAAACTTCCACCATACTTTCGTTCATGTTATGACCTACCCAACAAAAGAAAGTGTTATATTCATATATACTTCTTTGATATAATTTATGTATTTTTTCAATCACATACTTTAGGTTTGAAACACCATTTGCCTGTAGACCAAAGTAGCAAATGACTAGTTTTATAAGATTTCAAAATTTTCCAATCTGGTTGTAATAATATAAAATTCTACATCAATTATCATATTTGTTGGCTCTCCTCTATAACTTAAGCCTAACTTCTAAATTAGCATTTGGGTGTACACTAGCATTTTTTAGCTAAAAGATAATTAACTGATCTATTTAAGATACATGTTGAAATGCATTCATTTTCAAAATCAAGCTCGATAAATAAGTAACATAGAAAATAGTACACAAAATAAAAAATAAAGGACCCACTCCAACCCATTCCAAACAATGAATTCAAAATGAATAAGGTTAGAGCAATTAAATAATCAAAACTTTTAGAAAAAAGAAAGGAATATGGCTTGAATCACCCAACATTTTCAATAATTCTAAATGACATTGTAATGAACATAAGCTTCATTTGTAAAACTTGTTCTAAATGAAGAATTTCATTCTTTTAACATAATAAAAAAAAACTCACATTATAAAAGGAAGTAAACTTGAATCACTTTCCTTGGTTGGTTAGTTTGATTTGGTTTCCAACATCCAACATTTTTATCTATCTCACTAGACTAGGTGAAATTGACTAAGCCATAAATATCCTCTCCAGTGGGGACATTCTTTATCCAATCTCAAATGTGAAAGTATCACTAATTTGAAACATAGGATTGGATTCTAAATCTCCAGTTTCAATCCCAACCTTCTCCACTTTATCATCCCCATCATTAGAAACAAAACACAATTTTACAGATTGAACAAGATCACTATTTTCAATAAAAGGCCCATCAACATTTGGAAGGAGCATAGAACTCTGCAAATTATTATCATCTTTATCCATTGTAGGAGATTTATTATCAGGTTCTAATGTGATCCCAACTTCTAAATTGACCTCCATTTCCTCAACCTTGTATTTTTATCTCCTAAGCTCTTATGTCACTTTCTCGAGCACTTCCATAGTCACATTATGCACCTCTTTCCCAAGCTTCTTTTCTTCCCAAATAATGTTCTTTGTAGGAATTTCCGATTGTGAAACTTCCACCATAGCTTGGTTAGCGTTATGACCTCCCGAACGAAAGTAAGGGTCATATTCATATATACTTCCGTCATATAATTTACTTATTCTTTTGGTCACATAATTTACGATTGAAACTCCATTTTCCTATAGACCAAAGTAGCAAATTACGAGACTTATAAGATTTGAAATTTTACCAATCTGGTTGTAATAATATAAAATTATACATCAATTGAAAGATTTGTTGGCTCTCCTCTATAACTTAAACCTAACTTCTAAACTAGGACCTAGGTGTACACTAACATTTTTTAACTAAAAAAAATTAACTAATCTCTTTAAGATACATGTTGAAATGCATTTTGTTTCAAAATCAATTAGAAAACACCTACTACTATATAAAATCTCAATAAAAAAGTTATGCAAAAAATAGTACACAAAAGAAAAAATAAAGGACCCACTCCAACCCATTCAAAACAATGAAATCAGAATGAATAAGAATTGAGAAATTAAATAATAAAAAAATAGAAAAAATAAAGGAATATGTCTTCAATCACCACAACATATTCAATAATACCAAATGACAATGTAATGAGCATAAGAGTCATTTAAAAAACTTGTTCTACATGAAGAATGACATTCTTTTAACATATTAAAACAAGCTTCACATCATAAAATGGAGGTAAACCTGAATCACTTTGCTTGGTTGGATAGTTTGAAATGGTTTATAGCATCCAACATTTTTATCTATCTCACCAGATTGGGTGAAATTGATTGAGCCACAAATACCCTCTCCAATGGGGACATTCTTTATCCAATCTCAAATGTGCAAGTATCATTAATTTGATACATAGAATTGGATTCTAAATCTCCAGATTTAGTCCCAACCTTCTCGAGTTTATCATTCCCATCATTGGAAACAAAAGACAATTTTACAGACTGAACAAGATCAATATTTTTAAAAGAAATCCCATCAACGTATGTGAGGAGCATACAACTATGCCAATGATTATCATCTTTGTCCATTGCAGGAGATTTATTATCACGTTCTAATGATATCCCACCTTCTAAACTGACCTCCATTGCCTCAATCTTGTCTTTTTATTTTCCAATCCCTTCTATCACTTTTTCAAGCACTTCCATAGTCACATTATGAACCTCTTACCCAGGTTTTTATGGTTCCCAAATAACATTCTCTGCAAGAATTTACGATTGTGAAACTTCCACCATAGTTTTATTAGTGTTATGAACTTCTTAACCAAAAAAAGGGTTATATTTAGATATGCTTCCTTGATATAATTTACTTATTCTTTCAGTTACATACTTTAGGGCTGAAACTCCATTTGCATGTAGACCAAAGTAGCAAATTACTGGTCTTATAAGATTTGGAATTTACCAATATGGTTGTAATAACATAAAATTCTACAAAAATTGTCAAATTTCTTTGATCTCCTCTATAACTTATACCTAACTTCTAAAATAGCACCTAGGTGTACACTAACATTTTTTAGCTATAAAGGAATTAACTGATCTCTTTAAGATACATGTTGAAATGCATTCAGTTTCAAAATCAATTATAAAAACCTACTACTATACAGAATATTGGTAAATAAGTAATGCAAAAGATAGTACACAAAAGAAAAAAGAAAAAATTTCAAACCGTGTTAGTTGGGAGAAACAAACCTTTGTTGCATCATACGTGTACAAAACTCTAGAGTGAGTGAGAGCACAAGAATTCTAGGATTGAGCACAATAGCTTCTTCAAAGCATTCAAATGGCATTGAAATTAGAACTTGTATTTGGAGACGAATTCATTTTCCAATGCTAGCCTCAACATAGGTAGGCTCTACATCCATAACATTTTCATAGAGACCAAAGTGCATCCACAAACGTATTCCTCATTTGCAGTATACTGGCATACAAAAGCGCATCCTTCCCTCAAAACCTTCTAGGTGATGAGGACAAAGTGGTGGAGTCAGGAAGAAGATAAGAAGTAGAATTAGGGCTGGTAATAGAAGTACTAGTCATTGACTCATGACTCAGTAATGGCCTCTTCAAGAGCCCATTATCACCTACAACATCCTTACTCCCTTCCAACATTCACAATATAAGACTGAGGAGATTGAGTCACTTGAAGTTATATCTTTCCATGCCATGATCAAACCCATTCCACTCCTCAACTCCCCCAATTTTCCTTATTTCTCCACTTCACAACCTTACTCTTCTGAAAAATTCCCATGGTTACAAACTTATTTCAGAAATACAATCATATAACAACCCCATTGAAATCCATTACCAACAACAGATTCAATCCATCATATTCTATGCAAGTGAAAGCCAATCCTTGATATAATAACAATTGGGTATTTAAACATATATCATATACATACAATTTCATTCTAAACATCTCCCAAATTAACTTCAACATTACATAAAACCCTCCTATAACCTCACACAGAACTTATCAAAACAACAGGAAGTGACCTAAATGTGGATTTCCACTACATTCAAAATAAAGACCGTAGAATTGAAATCTAGTAAATGCAGTAAGCATTTAGGATGATAAGATTTCCCTTAAGATCATGCAGGACAGAGTCTGGTTGGCTACTTTTTTTGTAATGCAACAACGATAGTAGAAACAAACTTTGAAACTCTAAAATATTGAAGCTCCCACTAAAATAGCAAATGTGTGGACAAAAATATAGAAGGGAAAATAAAGAAAACTCTTGATCACTGAAAAATGAGGGAAACAAAGAGGGCTTTGTTATTTCTTCACCAACATAGCATGCTAATAGTAAAATATGAGCACTTCCCTCTTTATTTCACATTGATGAACACTCTTCATTCTATGTATACTTATATATTCAATTCTACATACTCATTGTTAATAACTAAAATAGAGTGAAAATGTGGTCATGTATATATATACATATGTTACTTTTTCTATTTAAGGCAAGTATATTGACCATGTTAATATGTGTTGAGGTTAATTATTTTATAAAAATGATGGACAAATTCTATGTTGGTTTAGTAGAGTTATTCTTTATCTTTAATATTTGAACATATGACCTTTTAAAATTAATATTACTTTGTAGAATGTTGAAACTCAACTACAAAGTTAGGATATCAAAAATAAGTGTTTAAGGAAGTATAACCTTTTAACAAATTTACAACATCCTTTGAATCCCCTATGACTTGTAAGTTTAGATTGTTGGAGTGATAGAATTAAAATTACTAACATAAACAATTGATTCATATTATAGTTGTACTGGTTAGGTAGTCGTATTTTTATTCCTAGACTAAATTAGTCATTTGTGTTAGTCATTCTTAGCAGTATTACTTATTATCTAGTCATATATTTTAGCTTTAGACTAAATGAGTTGTTTATGTATTTGTGCTTAGATGGGTCACTTAAGGTTGCTCCTTTTTGGTAGTATTTCACTTGGAAACGTTGCAGTGACTAACGTTTTTAGTCACCTAGTCATTAATTTCTTAGTTTCTACTAGTGAGGGGATATGTTAGCCATATTTCCTTCTTTGAAAGCATCTGGTGCAGGAATGGGATTTTTAAACCAATCGAATTCACCATGGATGAAGTCTTTAGACTCCACAACAAATTGGTCATGGGTTTGCTGTAGAAGGAAGTACACACGATGGTGCATATCATCCCAAGGATAATCAAGGGTGGTTATGACTTTCATGATGTCTTCATCAGAATGGAAGGTGGGGGGACTAGAGGAAGAGAGACCATGTGATGAATAGGAGTTTCCTGAGGCATCTTCATGAGAGACAAGGTTCACATATGCATCATTAATATTGGGAGACATATGGCTATTAGGTGTGACATCTACCAATGTTGAGATTGAAGTGTTCATTGAAGAAGGTTCAACAGAATACAAATAGGAGATGTCAATAGAGTCCAAATATATCTATCCCATGGATGAAGAAAGGTAGAGAATAGGAGCGGTACTATCCATCATCTTGACATTAGGAGGACGGATAACGATTGGTGTTTGAGAGACATCCTTCTCTACCATAGGACTGGGACCAGAATCCACTGTTATATGAGGGGTGGAATCACTACGAGCATCCTCTAATTTGCGAAGTACTTGAAGTGTATCATGAAAGCCTTCGAGATGGGGCTAGTGATGAGAATAATGGACATAATTATCACACAAATCACATGTGTGATTTGTGCATAAGGGTATGTTATTCTTAGATGATTCAGGTAAGGTGACATGGACCTCAAGAATGTTTTAATCGGTAAAGGTATCATAGACCACATTCTTGATATGAGGAAGTTCATGACAATTAATGGTGGAATGACCGACAACATCATAGAAATCACATGGATGAGTAGGGTTTGGCAGATTAGGAGGAGCTTGGGATGGTTGGGGTGCCTTGTCTTTAGTTCCATTTTTCTAGGATTTTTCCCCTCACCAGATGCTTTTGCAACAAGAGTAGGCTCTTGTTGAGGTTGCTGGGGACGGTCTTATTTCTAGTCATCGATGAGATAGTGGACTAAGGTGAAGACTGAGACTTAGGATCATCACTCATCGGCTGATTGATATTGACTATATTTCCATTGTGAGGGAAACACATATTACAGAAAACCATAGATGTGACAGTTGACATAGAATAGGTGTAACTATGTCCCAAGAGAATGTTATAATCTAATGGGGCATTGATGACTTTGATGTCAATAGAGATAGTCTTTCCAGCAACATTGATATGAAAATTGTGATATAACCCAAGGGGCTACAAGGGATGACCGTCCCAAGCACAAATAGTAATGGTGGAGGGGTATAGGTTAGGGGAACCAAGTTAATTCCAAACACTAGCATCCATCACATAGGTGGAGGTTCCTTTGTCTATGATACATTTCCGAACAATGGCGTTTCTTATGGAGACTGGTATTTGAAATGCAATGGATTAAGGAAGGGGTGGATGCTCCAATTTTTAAACATAAAAGATGACCAGACGATCATCAGAAGAATACAGAACACCCAAATAATAGGGTAAAGCTTTCTATTTCTATGGGCATGTCTCGTGGACTTCTAGCATTGACATGATAGTAAGAGATTATGCAAGTCATCTACTATGTTATAGGTATGGGCAGCTTCAGTAGAAGAAACATTTTGACGTAATTGACCTTTGGGGATCTTTGGGGTAACCTCTACCTTAGGCAGAGGTATTTGTAAGGTACAATTTGATGATGAAAGAGCCTCGTTGGAAGCTTGGCATTGGGATACAATTGCTGACTTAGCAGGTGCCTTGTTATATTGGTGGAATCGAGTCTAAAGGTTGGCTTATTTAGTGTTGAGTTCATCTGAGTTCATCATAAGGATCTGATAATTGTTGTGACGAGATGGTGGGGGTTGGAGATATACATGACATTGTGTAGGTTGAGCATCTAGATATCCTTTATGAGGAAAAGGATTGTTAAGTACAACTAGTTAAGATGAAGTAGGAGGAGGAGGAGGTGGAACAATGGGTTGTTTTCCTTTAGAAGTAGCTACTTGAGCTTCCCATACTTTACACATCTGAGGTAATATGGGACACTCATGAGTATAGTGGCCATATATGTTGCAATAGGCATAAGGTTTGTTTGTATGAACTTTGTTATTTTACTTGGGTTGTTCGCCTTGTTGTTGGGTTGCGGGATTAAGCTGATTTCCCTGAGGTGCATTAGGTGGTGGACCCTGTTTACTCTAACTACCTTGAGATTTATATTTTTGGTTACCTTTCCCCTTTTTCCTTTTCTTGGGGCTAGGGGGATTAGTTATTCTTTGTTGAGCATACACTTGATCTTGTGGGGGAGGTTTTTGTTAGGGTGGAGGTGGAGGAGGCTTGGGGGGATAGTGCACTCATGTCAGCAGGGCTAGAGTGCGAAGTGGTGCATGCAAATAGTAAGGAGATGGGGAAACATTAGTATAGATAGGTGGAGAAAAAACTAGCCCTAGCATCTGCTGATGCAGATGGCAATATGCATATGACATCCTAGGACCTAAACAAGACTTTCCATGGGAAAGATTTGGGGGCGGGGGGGTAGGTGTAAGAGGAATTGGTCCCCCATTGGGGTTGACCATAACTCATCGAAGGTGGAGCATATGGCTGAACTTAAGGGTGTGAAATGAATCCAATGATACCATCAGTGGTATGAGATGCCCCCAGTGCATTAGCAGTACCAGGCCGAGGCACATCGGGAATGACGATATAAATATATTTTGATTGGCCTAGATCAAGTCAAATTTGAAGGCTACTTAGAGCACATCATCCTCATATTGGGCGGAGTGAGAAGAGACATATTTAGAAATGGAGGCCAAAATTGATCTAAGGAAGAGTTGTGAAAGTGGAATGAGTGGGCTTGGGTTGATCGACATACCACTTAGCAGTAACTCCAGTAAAAGTGCGTTGGAAAAGCCAAAGACAGATGGAGTCTTTAGTGATAGAATTGGATGAACACCACATATCGAATGAGTGAACATGATTTGTGGGATCTTCTCCAGGATTACCTTCAAACTTGGGTATGTCAGAAGGAAGCTTTGTAGGCATAACTGGCTAATCTGGGTTATGGAAAACAAGGTCATTGATGAGCTGGTTGAAATAAGGGAGACTCAAACCAGCCATAGAAGGAAGAAATGGAGTAGGAGTGACGATACCATTGGAGGTTTCATTCATGCGATTACCTTGGTTAGTACCTGGGTTAGCACCTTTATTTTCGGCACTCGTGTTGGTTCCTGACATGGTGATGTATGGGGTTAAGAAGACATAGAATCAAAGGAATAACTAGAAGAATTAGTAGAGCTAGATTCAGAATGAGGACTCAATGTAGGACTGGGAGAATGAAATCCAACTTGATGGGGAGGAGTAATATGTCGTAAAGGAAACTAAGGATGAAGGCCTCTAATTCTCTGTGACAAATGCCAGGGGGGCACAATGATGTTAAGGTAATGATGAATCTAAGGACTAAAGGGTGATAGGATATAAAGAGTAAAAAACAACAAGAAAACACCTAGTGCAGCAGTGCCAAGTGTAAAATAACTATATTAATGAAGCTTCTTTAATACTAGAAAACACATCCTATCAAAGAAAAAGACCTCTAGCCTATAGGTGGTAAAAATCCTCAAACAATACTAAATTTATTGTTTCGGATGGCCTTCAAAATAACTTCTTACATGACGGAATTTTATCTGTGCAACAAGATTTGTCCTGTAACACCCTCCCCCCATATCCACCCAAGTAACCATGCCAACTAGTAAACATGAGATGAGAGGCTACTATGATCGAATTCGACCTCCTCAGTAACCTTAAGGAAGTGGAATCGATGGAACATCACACACAACCATCCAAAATCATCAACAAAACCCTAAGGAGACAAGTCATCCACTCAAACAACATATCCCTGGGTCCCACTATTGTTCTAGACAATTTAAGGCTCAGTCGCTCTCATGCTATGGGAAAGGGAGCAACTAGAGACCTAAAGCCACTCTCATAGGCCTACATGCCAGTCACTATGGACAAAACTTGTCAGTTATATTCCAGCAACTCTAGGATTTGTGCCACTTTTTCAGGCCCAGATTCCACACCACTGCCCAGAATGGAATGAAAGCTCAGAATGAAGTAAAGTACAGGGAAACAATGATACGAAATTAAATATTTTATCAAGGCTTTAACCAGACCCCTACTAGTCATGACAAGCATTCCATCAAACATATCATCAACATGTAACCTAGAGGTGTAAACAATAGAGTTAGGTGTAGGGATATCTTACTGATGTAAGAATCACCGTGAACCATTGTTTCCTCATGTCATTTGTTTATTTATCACTTATTAGGTCATAGATATAACATCCATTCAAATAAAATTGAAAACATACTGAGATCCAAACATAGATGTTGACATAAAATGAACATATAACCAACATAATAGGAACATAATTGCAATAAACATATCAACCATAAAAATCCATATAGATACCAGTACATTTACACATGAAAATCAATGGAATGAATTTCTCGTTAATCAATGCAATGAACCGACCAGAGATGGGACTATTACATTCCACCCGCCCATAGATTGGTTGAGACAAGTATCTCTTCTGCCAATCACCCCCATGCCATATCCCAAGCATGAAAGTGGGACTCAAACCAAAATAATGCAACCAGGACATACCGAGGATAAACCACCTCACCCTCATTAATAGAAACCAGGCTTTACCATAATCCATCTTGGATCAATAGGCCAACACATTGAACACATGATAATAGGATTTACCATGATCTCCAGTCGATCACTAGGCCAAACAAGCATGGATGCCACCGATTTCTCCACCTACACCATGAGGAATTTTCCTGTCTCCTAGTCTCTCAGGCTTTACCGCAATCCAAAATCGGATCCCTAGGCCCTAAAATAAGACCCACTCTCAAGGCTTTAGTACATATCCCAAACCTTTGATTACTAGGACCAATGGAGAGAAAACCACCTCTAGGCTTTACCGTATATCTTACCATTCACCAACAAGGATTCATAGGCAATTTGAGGCAACACAAAATATGGCTTTACTGCAACCCATAGTCATGTTTAGGGGTTACTAGGCCATGTGTTCTATCATTTCAGAGATCTGCCTCATTCAACTTTGAATCCATCCAGAAATCCAACTCAACCAAACATGAGAACCGCATCACACCATGGTTATCCAGAAATGGAAAGGATAGGTTGAGAAACACTATTACACCTGGAAAGACCCATGTCATGATAGAAAATAACCACATGCAATGCCATGCATTCCAAATTGAGGAAGGAAAATAAACATGCAAGTCGATACCTATAATGAATTATGTTGTATCTACTTGATCCTGCCTTTTCCTGCTTGATCTTTGCTTCCTCTTGCCTTCTTTTCCTTTCTTGCTCCAATGCGAAAGTGCTTCAAGAAAAAACTCTAAGTGTCCAAGGGTATGAGAGAGAGAGAGAGAATAATGAGAGTGCTCCAAAACCGAACTGAAAAAATGTTACCAACTAATCCTCAGAAGCCTTTTTATGAATGAGTCCTCTATTTTCTTCGGTTTCTATTTTTTCCTTCATTTTCCTCCTCACATGCAACCTATGACCTTGCACCTCCTTTTTCTCCTAATTTCAATTATTTTCATAAATAATTGTGCTAAAATGCCATTTTTCTTTTCCAAACCATTAGCCAATTCCTTAGCCATAAACAACCAAATGAACACCCCTAGGATGTCTTGCCCAACATTCAACTTGGAATAAATGTCCCAATTATCCATGGTTATTGTTTTTAACATTTATTACATGGAATTTTTAGCATGGTTGTTACAGAACCCTCCCCCTTTGGGGACACCGTCCTCGGTGTTCAATCGCACATATACCTTAGAAAGTTGTTGAAAGAAGACATACAACTTATGGAGATTTATAACATAGCTCGATGTAGTATTTCAATGAAATATTTGCTCAAGACATAACATCATGAAACCAGGACAACATACCGCATAGTGGAGCTTTATAACACAACTCATTATGGTATTTATAATGAAAGTCTTGCTCAAGACAAACTCATATGACATCATAACATCACGATAACATAACCATGTGATAGCATATTAATATAACACCCATACCGGATAGTGAATCTTTATAACAAATCTCATTACGGTATTTAGATCCATACACAGGTGTACATATAACAACATCACCAAAATATATAAACCAAAACATATGCCAAATCATATATCAAAACATATACCAGACATATTGTTATCACTTGATATGACAGGTTGGGTTTTGTCAACCTCCAACCAAGAGTAACTATTTCAAACCACTTATAGCTAGAGGTTAGCTCTTCTAGCATGAGAGGGCTCTCTCAAGGAAAACTGTATAATGTTCTAGATAAAACTCAATTACAGATGGCTAACTCTGTATTTTTGTGTGATTCTTGCAAGTGAAAGAAAGTGTGATAATCACCACCATTGGGCATGGAGTCAAAAGAAAACTCAATTTACAGATGAACATTGTTTTATGGAAGCTGAGGCATTTTTGACTTAACTAATGTGAAATAAACATTTATAGCTAATCACAACAAATTTGAATTAAGTTGGAGAAATATTACATTGAATTACAAGTAATAAAACAAGATATGAAAGCTAATAATAACATAAAAACATGAAGGGATGGAATGAAACCAAAATGAATCTCAGGTTGAAAAAAAAGTATGCTGCAAATGTATATTAACTAGATAAAAATTTAGAAAAGTGGTCTTTCTCACATTTTCTATCCTCCTGCAGAGTCAGAAAATTACAAATATATAGAAAGACATCTCCATCTATCATTAATTACAAAACTTGCCACCTATGGCTAGATTCGATCATAATACTAAGAGACCTAATCCTATTTGACTTACAAAACATACTATGATTTCTTATGGATTTTATCTTTTAAATACAATTTGAATTCAAATAGTATTCTGTCAACTTACGAGCTCACAAATATTCTTTTTTTGAACTTGTTATCGCTCAAAAATTTCTCAAGGTTAAGGAAAGAAATCACCGAGGTAACCACAAACATACTTTGGAGATTAGGATCTAGCCTTCCTAATTCTCAGAGAGGGCTCTCTCTTTATGATTTAACTTTGTTTTAGTTATGTGATTTTAGGCTAGTAATGATTGTACTTGGGATTTGATTTGAATTTGGGTGGTGGGATCACTTAATTAGATGGGTAGAGGGTGGCTTTTACCAATTGGCTATGGGGTCAAAAGGGCAGACAAACAGGACTCAATCAAGTTCTAAAAATAGTGTTTACATGGCAAGATAGAGGAGTTACTACAGATCTCAAAGGCTTGATGGTGAAATGGTTTCCTATCAGATCCAGGGAGAAATTAAGGGTTCCTTAGGCTGGATTGTGAAGAGAAATGAAATAGGTCAACCGGGATGGGAGAGAAATTAAGGGTTCTCAAATCCGGATATCAGAGGAAAACATATAAATGATTAACTATGCAAAACAGAGTGTACTTAAAGAAATTTTTAGCTAAATTTCCAGTTAATTCATTCAAATTTAGATAACATTTAAGTTTATGAAACAAATAAGAAAGTAACAAAATCAGAAAAAGAAGATACTTCACTGCAATAACTCATCTCATGAATCCTGTAGTGCAATCTTTTTATTACTTGCTCCAGTCTGTTGACTTGAAAATTGGTACAATAATCCTTAGGTTTAAGATCAAAATAACTCTATCAATGTATAGCAGTCACCCCTCAATACTTCGAACTATAAGTATTTTTTTTTTTTTTTTTTTTTTTTTTGTTTAAGTGTGGTTCACGGGGCACCGGAGTGGGCCGCTGCGTCCACAGTGAGAAGCGGGGCATCTCCACCCGAAGGGAACTGCCGGTCGGCCATATCAGGCCTAACCCCGAGGGCGTCGAGGAGATTTGACCCCATGACCTCCAAAATCGGGAGAGTACTATCAACGGGAACTCGACCATTTGAGCTATCCCTCAGGGCTTGAGAACTATAAGTATTTATACAAAACTATTATACAAAATATCCCAAACTGTCTTGCGAACTAATCTAGGAGAAAGAAATATCTTCATGCAAGAAGATAGAGACAGCTATTGAACTGTTGTTTGCTGTCACTGTTATTTAGGTTCTACTCACTTTGATCTTTTGATATTTTGCACTTTAATATGCTTTGATGTTTGGTCTTCACGCTGAATGTTATCTTTACTTTGACCTTTCATTTGACATTTCTTTATCTGCATCCTCTGTTTAGTCTTTTACCATGAATGCTTAGTCACTTGCTTTTACTTTTACCCATCACAATAAATCACATAATTTGGTATCTTTTATTCTTATCCTACTTTTATGTCTTTAGTAAAAGTGAATTTTACTAAAGACATGCTTGACTTCATGTAAAAATGTGAATATGTTGTTGTTGATTTATCTATGTTTTAACACTCAATGTGAATTCTTTGTTGGAAATAATACTGAGAGGGGGGGTGAATCAGTATTGTTAAATTCTTTTCAATATATCTTCCAGATTTATACTTTAAGATATTCTTCAGATATTGATCATTAGTTTGTATGTCAATACCATATAATAATGAGCAAGAACATGAAAAATAGATAATCACACCAAAGAACACCAGATATAAGGTGGAAACCCAATGTGGGTGAAAACCACCTGCTGCAATATGTCTCTGTCTTCTTTCAATTAGAAACTTATTTTACAATGATTTTCTACTGGTGCAGTCCTTTACCAGTACGCAAGCTGCAACCTACAGAGAGCTACAACCCTCTCTCGTTTTCCAGTCTCTCATGGAAGGGAGGTACAACCCCCTACTTCTTTTCTTCCAATGATCACTTTTCATAAATTTTCAAACTGGATCCATGAACATCAAATAATCATCAAGTACATGTGAATCACCCAATCAAATTTTTCAATCAACCAATAACTTCTCAGAATGCAGTAACCAGATTAGCAATACCAGTAATCTAAACCCAGAACTCTTCAGCAATAGATAAAAGGCAACCAACAAATGTTTCAAGAAAGGTCCGCAACTTCACCAATAGAGGTATGCGAATATTTGCAGCTCTTCTGTCTCTAAACTGTGCAGATCCACACCCGGTCCTTCTTCTGCTCTGCATACCTCCGAACCTACTCCTTCTGCTGCCCTGCATACCTCTGCTTAGATCCGCACCTGCACAGTCTGCCTGACAGCATACCTCCGCACCTGGTCCTTCTGTTCCCCTGCGTACCTCCACACTGTGCCTTCTTCTGCATTGCGTACCTCGCACCTGCACCTTCTGCTGCGCTGCAGATCCCTGCAACTGCGCCTTCTGCTATGCTACGAACCCCTGCACCTGCGCTGTGGATCGCCTGCGGACCTCTGAATAGAGCCAAATTAATAGTCCTCCAATGTGCCACAGACAATCAGATCCACAAATCTAATCATGCGCTTGAAAGATCACGACCTATCAATAGATTCGCCTTAAAATTCACCTTGATTTAGATCTAGCTTTTAAAACTGATCACCCAAAATTTCAGATCTTAAGATATTAAATTTTCACAAGTGTCTAGCCAAGTGATCTCCTTTCCTTTTTATAGGCAAGCCCTTATTCACACCATGGGAAAAAATCATCGAAAACCAATACAAGGGATCCAAACCAGGGTTCAATACTTTAGATCCTATACCACGGACCAAAAACCATAGGATCATGATTGACGGGCTAAATACCAAGGGCCAAACATAAGAAACCCCACGTGTGTGTGCTTCTCTGCATTGGAGTGAGTGAACTGGGGTCTGCACCTTCTGAACGGAGCACCTATGGATATGTCCGCACTTCTTGGTCGACATACCTGCGGGTCCGCAGCTTTTCTTAGGATCACCTATGGATATCTCATTTTCTATGATTTTGAGAGCCTGAACAGAGATCTACCACTTGAGTGAGTTTCCATCAAGTACAACACCTATGCCATAGTGCCAAACCTGAATCATAATGCCAACATTCTTCCACCTTATTGATTTGTTAACTTTTCACTTTTACCTTTTACAATAAGACATAAGTAACAAGGAGTAAAATATGTCCTGGAGAGTTGCTAGTATGGATCTTTCACTGTCTGATGGTGAAAATGATTTCACCTCTATTTTAACCTTTTACTGTGAAAATTTGTCTCTCTCTACGTAAATGACTTCTTTCTGCTCTATTGCCTAGAATCTTTTGTTAAGGAAAATCATTCGAATTCATTTCTTTGTGAGTTCTTGGAGTAAACAGGTTTAATTTAGTATTAACTTGTTTATCTAAATTGTCCTTTTGCAAATAACCTGCAAAACTGAACATTTCGTTAATAAAATCTAGGTCTGTGAGGAGGTGATCGAAGGTTGTGTTGAATTGGGAAGAACTATGGGATGAGTTTTGGCAGCGGAGGTTCAATTTTGTTGGCAATGGCTCTTTGGTTTCATTTCACAATTTCGCAAAAATTACTTATTTACAAAGTTTTGAAATAATGTTGAATTTTCAGGTAGTGTCAGCTTTTAGCACAGTATCTCGGGGTTTTGGCATTGTTTTATCGTATAGTGTAGAGTGGGAAAATGGCATGATAGTTTAACATCACGCAGAGTCGACAGGTAAATGGTTTATCGCATGGGCCATCAGGGGTTTGGTGTTTTAATAGGGCACAAAATTGAATTCAAATGGAGGATATTTTTCTATGACGCAGGGAATGGTAAGTGGTTTTTATCGCACTGCTTTTGGCTATGGGTTGTATTTCTAAAACGGACGCGATGTAACTGAGGGATTGACTCATTGTAGGACAAAACCACCCATCTCACATGCTCTCAGGCTAGTAAAAGTCGGAGAGGGAATGAGCATGATATGGATGTGTGCTATTGGATCTGGGGGTGGAAGATCATATGGTTATCACCCGATGAATATGGTGGGGTGTTAACCATAAAGTGGGGTCGGGTACAGAACAATAGTTTGATATAATGGAGGTGGGGTCAGGATATATATTAATATGGTTTAATATATGCGGGTATGTATTATATGGGTTTGGGATTAATATATATGCCGGAATTATTTTAATACAGGATACATGTATCAGGGGAATTAAATTATTAGAGTTAAATGTTAATATTAGTATATGAGCGGGATTATAAAAAAATACACTAAGCTTCTAATGTAAAATTAATATCAGGAATGGATATTTTCATAGTGGAGCTCGACATAAAATTTAAGCATTTATATTTAGGATGTGTATTTTGGGGGTATTAATGAATTCCATGGAAATTATTAAAGGGAACCTTTTTTAAACTTTTCCAAGGATAAATGTTATTTCAAACTTAGTAAAAGGAGAGGTTTTTTATTATAAGAAGCCGGTTAATAAGGGTGGGACCAGGGGTTAAAAGTAGCAGGGTTTTCTTAACCACACCAAGGCTGGTGGGTTAAAAGGTTTTTTTGGGAAAAAAGTGAATTGGGGGAATTAATTAAATAATGTGGGGGGGGAATAAAACTTAGGATAAAGGGTTTTTATGGGTTTTTAGGGAAATTAATAAGGGGGAAAGTGATTTTTCAATGGGAAATGGGTTTCACACTAGGGAAAAGGGGTTTTGGGTAGGGGGATGACCTTTGGAGGGTAATTTACTAGGGAATTGTGTGAAACCAAGGGGTAAGGGTCAAAATGAAGGGAAAATGGTACTTTTATAAGAAATGAGGGGAAAATGGGGAAATTAGTAAATAAGTATGTAGGGGGGAAATGAAATGAGGGGAAGTTAATTAAATCAGCTTGTGAACATCCTTTCACTTTCATAACTGCTCCTGCACACTGAAACATAGGATTAAGCATGATGAATGTGCTTATGCTTTAACAACCTTATACTTCTGCAACCTTTCTTATACCTACCCTTTACTTACCCTAACATTTTTTCTTCACTTTATTGGGTGCATTTAAACTAGCAGACCCTTTCTCTCCTTTTTCTTTTGAAAAGAAAACTATGTAATTCTAACCTTATATCTTCCAATGGCTCAAATTAAGCTTATGAGCACATTTTATTTCTCTACCTAACTACTGATCTACCAAGATTAAACAGTTTGGCCAGATCTTTATTCTCTATCTATAAACATGAAATTTAAATCATGAACTAGTCAAGATTAAGCTATTTTACTATCATGGGCTGTGGAATTTATGACAAGCTGCACACAATATTATTTGCAAAAAGTAAACTGAGAGGAGTGGCATTTGAATGTGCACACTTTCATGATTTGTTTTTGTTTGGGGTTCATATTTTTCACGCTTTTGATCTTTTGTTTTTCTTTTTGTCCTTTGATCATTCTTTTAGGACATACCCTCTTTATATTTTTTAATTTTTTAATATGGAAAACATTTTGCAGAAAGAAAAAGTATGTACAATATTACAAGACTTAATATAGTCAATTCAAAATTATGATCCCTATTATTATAGGAACCTAATAGTGGCTCCACTTGAGGATGGAATCTCCTTGTGAGATGTCAAGAACACCATCAACTAGTGGCCTGATCCATTGGGTCAATCTCAAGCCTACCATTGCTTTGTTATATAATATCTGTGACTGAAAATCTTGAATTGAAATCTTAACCTTTTCTACAAATTGAAATCTGACACATGCTGAATTGAAATCTGATCTAAAATAAACGTGTTGCTGAAAAACTTAATTTAATCAAACTGAAATCCTACCTACTTACTCTAATCAGTTGTCCAACTACTGGTTAGGTAAAATGAAATAGCCAATGAAACCATTCAAGCATCATATACATTGGTGGATTTTGCTGCTTGCGCTTGTTTGTGATTAAAACTGAAGTTCTACGACCCAATATAACCTTGTCAACAAATAATAAGATGAGGAAATAATTGATTTCCTTTATTGACTCTAAAAACTGTGCACAAGGATCTTCCAAAATATATACACTATTGTTCAACTGACTTAGGAAACTCTACATCTGTTCTTGATGGCCTCTATGCCATGAAACTGAAATGTCATTTTTATCTTTATCCCCCTGTAGATTTTCAGACAAGCTTTGTGATGATATTTCTATTGATTGAAATGTTTGACTGATGAAACCTTTATCATCTTGATCCTGAATCTCATAGTTAGTTAATGAAGAAAAATTCTGATTGCATTCATTATCCAACATATCAGCTATTGGATCATAAGAGACTTGGAAGGATTGCTGCAACTTATTGCTCATAGGTTTGAATGGAACTTCACAGATTTCTAGAAGTTGCTCATCCTTTTCTTTAGAGATTTTATACCACATTTCCTTTAAAAATTGAAATGATTCAAAACATAGTGGTATAGAAATTTCATGTGTCATTTGTGGTAACTGTAAGTGTGAAACCCAAGAATCCTAATTAAGATTTTCATTGTCATCTTTGTTATCAATATCAATAACTAAAGACTAATGATTTTTTATTGCTATAAAGTTTTCTCCAATGAACTGAAATGAAGCTAAACCAAGTGGCAAAGAACCTTCACTTATTTCCAAATTTTCTGCACTTCCTTTCTCATTCTCATATCTGATATGTATAGGATGATCAATATGTTTAATTTGCTGAAACTAAATTTCCTTATCCTCCAAACTAGTTTCTGATGGCTCTGTAAATCTAGCTTGAGTTCGAAGAACATAATTATCATCATACTAATCATACTTAGGAAAATCATTAAAAGAAGGAATGTCATCAAACATACACACCAAATCAATAGATTCCTCTTCCACATATTGATATGTAAATCCATTTCCTGATCTAGGATAGTTGGAATTACCAAGAATTTGTTCATGGCTATCAACCTCTTCTACTTGTGAAATAAATGTGTCATGGTGATCTTGGACAAAAAATTTATCTTGCATGGTGATCTTTTGTATCCTTTCCTCTATTTTTCTTACCAAAATGTCGAGTTTTACCTCTGCAATGTTGTTGTTCTCTGCTTCTGCTTTCAACTTTTCTCTTCTAACTTGTAGATTAACTTCTACATCTACCGCAATGTTCTGCATCTATTCAAGAGTTGTTTGGTCTCTCTCTCTTAGCTAAAATTCTATTTCTGGATCAAATTCTTTTGGATAATGCAAGAGAGTTGAATCAGGAGGAGGTCTTATGTTTGATGGCATTGAATAATAGATTTGATTAAATTTGTTAGAAAATTGTTGTATTGTTTCATTTGGCTGTCTTTTCAACTGATTATATTCTTCTATGATCACAAAAAGATTGACTTTGATTATCCATCTATCAAGGAAAAATTTGACAAATTGCTGGAAATTTGAGATGCTTGCAATAGGTAGATTCTTGAACCAACTCTTTACTCTACTTTGCATAGAAAGAGAAAAATGTATGATTCTAACATCATCTTCATCAATCTCAGATAAGTCCAAAAAATTCTCAAAGCCTTGAATATGTTTTTGGACAGTGATACCATTCTCTCCATCAAAATTGGAGAGATATTTGTAATAGTTATCAGGGAAATCATTGAGTATAGGAGGTAACATGAGCAACTTATATCTATCAGGAACTTTACAAGGTATAGGAATATGTACAGGGATTATAAGATTAGTCTTGATTGTTTGAGGATTCTCAATTGGAAAATGATCATCATAAGATTAAGAATAAAGTTGCTCAAATGGATAAGGAGAATATATATATTTACAATCTTCAAAGGAAAATAATCAAAAATTAATTTAAGATCTTCTCTAAAATACAATATACATTGAAAAAAATTCTTGATGAGAAAGAAGATGATGTCTTGGATAAAAATCATAGTTAGAAGCCTAATCTTCCCATATTGTTCTTTCAGGTTCATTCCTCCAGTAGAGTCTTCATTGTGAAATTAATCTGGAGCTGGAGTCACTAGGTGGATGATTTTGACCTTTGTGTGTCTAATCATTGTCCAACATCATAGACTAGATCTAGTCTTTGTATAATCTTTTTGAAAAAAATGTTTTCTTCCCCAGTATGGTTGCCATTATGTTATCACTCAAGAATTTCTCAATTTTAAGGAAATAAATCACTGGGGTAACCACAAAACTACTTTGGAGATTAGGATCTAGCCTTCATAATTCTCAGAGAGGGTTCTCTCTTTATGATTTAACTTTGTTTTAGTTATGTGATTTTAGGCTAGTTATGATTGTACTTGGGTTTTGATTTTAATTTGGGTGGTGGGATCACTTACTTATATGGGTAGAGGTTTGCTTTTACCATTAGGTTATGGGGTCAAAATGCCAAACAAACAGGACTGGATCAAGTTCTAAAAACAGTGCCTAGAGGGCAAGATAGAGGCATTACTACAGGTCTCAAAGGCTTGATGGTGAAATGGTTTCCAATCGGATCCAGGGAGCAATTAAGGGTTCCTTAGGCCAGATTGTGAAGAGAAATGAAATAATTCAATCGGGATGGGAGAGAAATTAAGGGTTCTCAAATCCAGATATTAGAGGAAAACATATAAATGATTACATGTGCAAAACAAAGTGTACTTAAACAAATTCTGAGTTAAATTTCCAGTTAATTCATTCATATTCAGATACATTTAAGTTTATGAAACACATAAGAAAGTAAAAAAATCAGACAAAGAAGATACTTCATTGCAATAGCTCATCTCATGAATCATGTAGTGCAATATTTTTATTACTTGCTCCAGTCTGTTGACTTGAAAATTGGTACAATAACCCTTAGGTTTAAGATCAAAATAACTCTACAAATGTATAGCAATCCCCCCTTAATACTTCGAACTATAAGTATTTATACAAAATATCCCAAACTATCTTGGGAACTAATATAGGAGAAAGAAATATCTTCATGCAAGAAAATAGAGACGGTTATTGAACTGTTGTTTGTTGTACCTGTTATTTAGGTTCTGTTGGCTTTGATCTTTTGATATTTTGCACTTTAATATGCTTTGTTGTTTGGTCTTCACACTGAATGTTATATTTACTTTGACCTTTCATTTGATACACTTTCATCTAATATTTCTTTATCTACATCCTCTGTTTAGTCTTTTACCATGAATGCTCTGTCACCTACTTTTACTTTTACACATCACAGTAAATCACATCATCTAGTATATTTTATTCTTATCCTTCTTTTATGTCTTTAGTAAACGTGAATTTTACTAGAGACTTGTTTGACTTCATGTAAATGTGAATATGTTGTTGCTGATTTATCTCTGTTTTAACACTCAATGTGAATTCTTCCACCTTATTGCTTTGTTATCTTTTCACTTTTACCTTTTACAATAAGCAATAAGTAACAAGGAGCAAAATATGTCCTGTAGAGTTGCTAGTATGAATCTTTCACTATTTGCTGGTGAAAATGATTTCATCTCTATTTTAACCTTTTACTGTGCAAATTTGTCTCTCTCTGCGTAAATGACATCTTTCTGCTCTGCTGCCTAGAATCTTTCGTTAAGGAAAATCATTTGAATTCATTTCTTTGTGATTTCTTGTAGTTAATAGGTTTAATTTAGTATTAAGCCATTTATCCAAATTCTCCTTCTTTTAATAACCTGCAAAACTAAACATTTCATTAATAAAATCTAGGTCTGTGAGGAGGTGATCGAAGGCTGTATTGAATTGGGAAGAACTCTGGGATGAGTTCTGGTAGCGGAGGTTCAATTCTGTTGGCAATAGCTCTTTGTTTTCATTTCACAATTTCACAAAAATGACTTATTTACAGAGTTTTGAAATAATGTTGACTTTTCGTATAGTGTTGGCTTTTAACACAGTATCTCGAGGTTTTGGCATTGTTTTACCACATAGTGCAGAGTGGTGGCATGATGGTTTAACATCGCGCGGAGTTGACAGGTAAATGGTTTATCACATGGGCCATCAATGATTTGGTGTTTTAACACGACACAGAATTGAATTCAAATGGAGGACAGTTTTATATGACGCGGGGAGTGGTAAGTGGTTTTTATCGCACCAATTTTGGCTTGTTGGGCAGTATTTATCAAACGGATATAATGTACCTGAGCGACTGACACATGGCAGCACAGAACGCCCATCTCACGTGCTCTCGAGCTGGTAAAGGTTGGAGAGGGAATGAGCATGATATGGATGTGCACTGTTGGATCTGGGGGTGGAAGATCAAATGGTTATCGCATGATGAATATGGTGGGGGTGTTAACCTTGATGTGGGGTCGGGTACGAAAGAGTAGTTTGATATAATGGAGGTGGGGTCAGGATATATTTTAATATAGTTTAATATATGCAGGTTTGTATTATATGGGTTTGGGATTAATATATATGTGGGAATTATTTTAATACGAGATGCATGTATAAGGGGAATTAAATAATTAGAGTTAAATGTTAATATTACTATACGAGTGAGATTTTAAAAAAATACACTAAGTTTCTAATGTAAAATTAATATCGGGAACGGATATTTTCACAGTGGAGCCTGACATAAAATTTAAGCATTTATATTTAGGATATGTGTAGTTTGGGAGTATTAATGAATGAAGTGGAAATTAGTAAAGGCACCCTTTTTTAAACTTTTCCAAGGATAAATGTTATTTCAAACTTAGTAAAAGGAGGGGTTTTTTTTATTATAAGCAGAGGGTTAATAAGGGTGGGACCATGGGTTGAAAGTGGCAGGGTTTTCTTAACCGCACCAAGGGTGGTGGGTTACAAGGGTTTTTTGGGAAAAATGTGAATTGGGGGAATTAATTAAATAATGCGGCGGGGGATGGGGGGAATAAAACTTAGGATAAAGTGCTTTTATGGGTTTTTAGGGAAATTAATAAGGGGGAAAGTGATTTTTCAATGGGAAATGGGTTTCACACTAGGGAAAAGGGGTTTTGGCTAGGGTGATGACCTTTGGAGGGTAATTTTCTAGGAAATTGTGTGAAACCAAGGGGTAAGTGTCAAAATGAATGGAAAAGGGTACTTTTATAATAAATGAGGAGAAAATGGGGAAATTAGTAAATAAGTATGTGGGGGGGAAATGAAATAATGGGAAGTTAATTAAATCAGCTTGTGAACATCCTTTCACTTTTATAACTGCTCTTGCACACTGAAACATAGGATTAAGCATGATGAATGTGCTTATCCTTTAACAACCTTGTAATTTTGCAACCTTTATTGTACCTACCCTTTACTTACCCTAAAAAATTTTCTTCACTTTATTGGGTGCATTTAAACTAGAAAGCACTTTCTCTCCTCTTTCTTTCGAAAAGAAAACGATGTAATTCTAACCTTATATCTTCGAATGGCTCAAATTAAGCTTATGAGCACATTTTATTTCTCTACCTAAATACTAATCTGCCAACATTAAACATTTTGGCCAGATCTTTATTCTCTATCTAGAAACATGAAATTTAAAGCATGAACTAGTCAAGATTAAGCTATTTGACTATCATGGGTTGTGGCATTTATGACAAGATACACACAATCTTATTTGCAAAAAGTAAACTGAGAGGAGTGGCATTTGAATGTGCACATTTTCATGATCTGTTTTTGTTTGGGCTTCATATTTTTCACTTTTTTGATCTTTTGTTTTTCTTTTTGTCCTTTGATTATTCTTTTAGGACATATGCTCTTTACATTTTTTTATTTTTCGATATGGAAAACATTTTGTAGAAAGAAAAAGTATGTACAATATTACAAGACTTAATATAGTCAATTCAAAATTATGATCCCTATTATTATAGAACCTTATCGAATTCAACTAAATGTTGAGTGTGTTGTACTGTTGATGTGCTCTTTCGACGTGGATGTGCTGACCTGGTTGACTTTGCTGACTTGTCTTCCCAAAAAATAGGAGTTATGATATGATGATGTGGACCTCCTTGGGATCTGTAACCCATGTGGTTTCCATGTTGTCTGATGCCCAATCAAAATTTATAATGGAGGAAAAAGCAGTTTGATAGTTTTGTAGCAAACTACAAAACACATTCTTCTGGTATTTTTATAATCTCTCTGCAGACTCTGAAGCATACCCTCATGTATTTTAGTTGAATTCATGTGATTAGAACTCCTTTATCTAAAATTTTCTCTTGCATTTTCCTCAATGATAAGTTACAACAATTTCATAGCAAATTTTTAGCTTAACTATGGGGAGTTGCTATGAAATTTTGGATTTTCTGATCACTTGTCTAACCATGTGTATTGCTGAAACTATTAGTTTATCATTTTATAGGAAAAAAAGAAAAATGAGGAATTTACCATACTCAAGGGGTGCTTGTTAGTTCAGCTATGAGCTTGAGATTTCTTTTTAAGAGTTCAAATTTGATCATATCTATTTGATTTTGGAATCCGTTAACTTTTTTCTGCAACTTATTTATGTCTTTCTGTAGCCAGCTATTCCTGTCAAATTTATGGAAAAATCCTTAGCAATATGTCCATGGAAACCCTGTAACTTCTGGAAAAAATGAAGGCATCCAACACTGGTAAACAAATGGCTAAAAATACGGCCTTCTTCCAAAAGCTTTACGTGAATGGGTTCATATTGCACCATAGACCCTCCTTTGTATTGATTTTTCTCCACCATGGATGCAACACGTGATGAGCTCCTTCTTGCCACATGAAGTTTCTCCTTAGGACAACTAGAATTCCCTATGACAATGAAACCAACTCAAAATGAAAGGACAATGATGGAGAATGCTTTGCAGTGTGAACATTTTGGGGATAACAATAAAAACGTGAACTCTGACACATAATGATATTCCATTGTGACTTAGGCCCTTGATTTTTTTTTAAACTGTTACTTATTAGCAGGGTTTCGTGTTTCATAACAAAATAGGTGCCAAATGTGACGGATTTTCTATGAAAGTTCGAGCACTTTCATAGAAAATACTCTGTTTTCATAACTGAATTTGCTATGAATTTGGACAAAAGTTCCTTGTTCGCTAAATGACAATCACGAACAAGTGATATCAGCACAAATGATGATTTGGGACCTGAATCATACTATGGACCCCACTTATGCTCATGTTGAGTCTACACACTGACTAGGTGACCAAATTGACACTTTGTACATCTTTTTGTATTTTCAGAAATTCTAATAACATTACTAATTTGACAAAATAACTCTAAACTATTTTATCTAAGAATATATATCAAAGAATCATAAAGCGTATATCAAAAAATCATATAGCATATATCAACCATCATAAAGCATATATCGATCAACATAAAGCGCATACTAAAATAGCATAAAGAAAATACTAAATCACCATGAAGCATATACCAAGCCATCATAAGCCAATAATAAACCACCATAAAGCAACTACCAAACACCATAAGCAATTACCAAACCACCATATCAAAGATACTTTGCCTCAAATGGAAAACAAGGAAGGATACATGGCCCGCACCTAATCCACCATCTCCCATGTAGATTCATTGGGCCCAAAGTGCTTCCGTTTCACTTTAGCTTGCCCTATTGCTTAGTTCCAGAGCATGAGCACCTTTTTCTACAATACAAACTAAGGATTTGGCTAGAATTATCCATCTGGTTCCACCTGCAATACAAACCAATCAATCACATGATCAGCATCCTTAACATGATTCTTAAACAAAGATACATGGAAAACATCATGGAAATTCATTGTCAAAGGTAGTGTAAGTCGATAGGCTACTAGCCAAATCCTCTCAATGATTTATAAGGGTCCATAAAACCATGATGCCAACTTGGCACATGATCCAATCCACAAGGAGCTCTTCTTCCCCAACCTGAAACTCCTTGAACAATCTGTTCCTGTCTGCATAACTCTTATGCCTATCCTGTGCTACCTTAATATTCTTCTTGATCACCTGCATCTCCTATTCCATGTATTCCAACATATCTAGTCCAATCAATACTCTACTAACTAGATCACTCCAACTTATGAGAGTGTTACAACTCTGCCCATGTGATGCCTCGAAAAGAGTCATCCTCAGTGACTCCTGATAACTATTTTTGTATGAAAATTCAGCCAAAGGAAGATACTCTTCTTACTTCCTCTACTGATACATCACATATATCCTCAGCATGTCATCCGATATCCTATTGATCCTCTCTATCTATCCATCTGTGTATGGATGATATGTTGTGCTGAAAGCCAACTAAATGCCCAAACCTGTGAATAACTCCTTTCAAAACTTGGAAGTGAACTCTGCATCCCTATCTGACACAATCTTCTTTGGAACACCATGTAGTCTAACCACGTCTCAAATGAATACCTATGCCACATCACTAGGTGAGAATGTAGACTTCATTGGAATGCAGTTTGCAACCTTTGTTAACTTGTCCACAATGACAATGATGGAATCATGTTGCTTCACTATCTTCAACAACCTTGTGATGAAATCCAAGAAAACGACCTCCTATTTCCACTTGGGAATAGAAATCAGTTATAGCAGTCCACCTCGATGTTTACACTCTGGTTTCACTCACTGATAGTCAAAACATCTAGCCATAAACTCTACTATGTCCCTCTTCAGATTCAGCTAATAGTAAATTCTCTTCAGCGTTGTGAGTGTCTTTTGATAACCTAGGTGACCTGAATAAGGTTTTGCATGGAATTCCCTCAAAATCACCTTCTTGGGTTCACTGTTATCCGGTACATATATCCTGTCTCGAACCCTAACCAATCCCTCTAATGTAAGACAATAGTCCATTCCCTATGCTCCCGTACCTATACCTGTACTGCCACCTCTACCTATACCTCTACTACCACATGTACATGTACCATTACATGTACCTGTACTTGTACCATGACCTGTATCTATAATATCACCTGTACCTGTACCAACACCCTGCTACAACCTGTGCACAATCTCCATATACCTCACATCCTATTGTCTTGCCTACAAGTTCCTTTCATATAAGTTCATCCCATAGGAGCTCATAGTTGGCAAGTGATGTACCTATACCCATCTCCTGAGAGAATCTTCCACCCTGTTCTCTTTACACCTAGTGTACCTGATCTCAAAGTCAAACTCACTATTCATGGCCAACCATCTAGCTTGCCTAGCATTTAGATCTAGCTGGTCAAACAAATTTCTCAACCCAATATGATCACTCATAAGTACAAACTGCCTACCAAGAAGATAGTGTCTCCACATCTTCAGTGCATGTATAATCACTGCTAACTCAAGATCATGTGTCGGGTAATTTTTCTCGTGCTCGTTTAGTTTTTGGGACTCATAACATACCACCTGTCCATCTTGCATAAGAACCCCACCAAGTCCTCTCTTGCAAGAATTTGTACATACTATGAACTCTTTGTTCGGATCTACAATCTGTAGCGCTAGCGCATATGTCAATAATTGCTTAAGCTTCTCAAAGCTACCCTCACACTCTTCAGTCCATTCAAACTTCTTACCTTTCCCCTGCAATGATGTGATAGGATAAGAAATATGTGAGAAGTTCCTGATGAACCTCCCATAATAGCCTACCATACCCATGAAATATATTACCTCATCCACACTCTTAGGAGCTAACCACTCCATGATGGCCCTTATATTTTCTAGATCTACTGCAATGCATTCCTTGAAGACAACATGTCCCAAGTAGTGTACCTAAATCTGAAAGAAGCTACATTTCTTGAGATTAGCATACAATGGATGCTCTCTCAACAACCTCAATATTGTTGCTAAGTGCTCGACATGCTCTTCCTCATTTTTAGAATATACTAGTGTATCATCAATGAAAATAATAACAAACTTGTCTGAATACAAATGCAACACACTATTAATCAAACACATTAATGTAGTTGGAGAATTCTTTAAGCCAAATGGAACAACAACAAACTCATAATGCCCATACCTGGTCTTGAATGTAGTCTTGTATATGTCCTCCTCTTTGATGCGTACCTGATGGTATCTATATCTCAAGTCAATCTTCGAGAACATTGTTGCTCCCTTCAACTGATCAAACAAGTCATCAATCCTTAGAAAAGAGTATCTGTTCTTGATAGTCACTTTGTTCAACTACATGTAATCAATGAATAATCTAAGGGTACCATCTTTCTTCCTCACAAACAAGACTGATGTGCCTCATGGTGATACACTTGGCCTAATGTATCCCTTGCCCAAAATTTCCTTCAACTGCAACTTTAACTCAAACAACTCAGGTGTGATCATCCTGTAAGGTGCTTTCAATGTTGAAGCTACCCCTCGAACCAACTCAATCAAAAATTCTACCTCCCTATGAGGTGGAAACTCTGTAATGTCCTCAAGAAATACATCTGTGAACTGTTATAACACTGGGTACCTATTCAACACATATACATCCTCAACCTCCTTACCCTTATCACTAGAAATGTGTACTACGAATATCTTGCACCCTTTCCTACAGCTACGCTTTTCTTGCATAGTTGTCACCATCCTAACTGATGTGGATTTATTCCTACCTTGCAATACTCTTGGTTTGCCATCATCATCGACACACTCGATAGATTTTTCATAATAGTAAACCTTGTTCTATGAAAATACAAACCAATCCATACCCAATAACATATTGTATGAACCCAATGGTAATACATTCAAATGGGTTGTTGTAGGAATACCCTTTAAGTAAAATGTGAAATATCTTACGCAATGATGAACTCCCTTCTTCGTACCTGTAGCCAACTGCACTAACTAAGACTCTGTATGTAATTCCTTACTCAAACCACACTTATCCACCAAGTCAGGACTAACATACCTATAATTAGATCTAAGGTCAATCCAAATAGAAATAACTTGATCAAAAATATTACAGTACATCTCAATGATAGATGTCTGGTGCTCTAACTGCCTATTGTCCACTGTTTCATAGATACGTGGAATACTTTGACCAATGTCCCCAATAGTCTGCGCCTCCTGTGCACTATATATCTGAGGCCTACGACCCTGATTATGTGGAAAATATCCGTAAAGGTGTTCCTTGCACATGTCCAACACTCCAACCGACCAGTACCAACTCCTCTATGCCACTGCTTTGACTCATGTCCTTGTCTAGGTCCATTAAATCTCTTTTGTGGTGCCACATTCTCTTTCTCATTTGGATGTAGAGACCTTGTTCTCTTAGGCTATTATTTACCTCTACCTTTGTCCTTTCCTTTCCATCCATGCTGAGATTCATTCTTATGCTTTGATTGTTCATAGAAATTCTTGAGTTTCCCAATAATTATCTCAAGTGATTGAGGCTCATCATACTTAATCAGATCTCTAAATTCTAATGGAAAACCAGTGACAAACTATTGAACTTTAGCCTTCTAATTAGTAAGATATAGTGCATACCTCAATAGCTCCAGAAACTTGGTCGTATACTCTTTGTTTGTCATGGACCCCATCTTTAACTCGTAGAACTCTTTAGCTTTGCTATCGTATTACCTTTCTAATAAGTACTTCTTCCTGAAAATCCTCTTGAATTCCCACCAACTCAGGTCATCTATCCTGATGTCTCTAACCCACTTAACATCTTCCCACCAGATGTCTACTTTTCCTTTCAAGCTAAAGCTATCTATCTGGGCCTTCATGTTATCTGTGTACTCATGCAACTCGAAGAATTTGTTCTTGCAAAGTATCCAAGCCTCTACATCTTCTATATTCTTCACATCTCCATAAAATGTAGGTGGTTTTGCTTTCTTGAATTCATATGGAAAGTAACCCCTATCATTCCTCCTGTAAGGATGATAGTGATGAAAATCATGATGTCTATCAGAACCAGAACTGGAATAATACATGTACTCAGTGCCCCTCTTGTCTAGAGTGTCTAACAACCTTCCATCTCTCATAGTTTTTTATCTATCTGAGGTGTGTCTATAGGGAGATCTACTTCTATATGGTCCATTAGTTCCATCCTCATGTGCATGGCTGATCCGAAGCAGTTCTTATCGCTGCAAGTTCAACAAACTCTGAAGAAGTATAGCATTCACATCCACTTGATTATCTTGTGCCTATATGATCCAGTCATTATATTCCTTACAACTCCTTATATCCTCCTTCAATCTCCTTAGTGTATCAGCCAAATTAGAAGTATGCCCGACACCACACTGCTCATGTGATGCATAGGGAGATTATACGTAGTCTACCACCTTGCTAGCCATTTGATCTCCTTCTTCCTGCAATGAATAATATATCGGATAAACCAAATCATAATAAATTGATTTACCTTAGTATAGCTTGTGGAGGATACCTTGTCTGCAATATCACCAAATGATCATGATACATGTATAACATAATCATAACAATGTATAGACATATACAATAAATGTATCAACAGATAAACGTCACTCTAACTAGGATCCAGTCATCGATGCAAGGGCATATCAATAGTGCATGCTATGACCTCATGCATGACAACAACCATTACTCCATTGTACACATTGCTACATGCAACCGACAATATGCATAAGAAATTCCTAACCAACTACAAATACACACCTCATGTAGTCAAACATAATCGATAAGTTCTTGCAATCAAGTTACAAGAGTGATACATGTAATCAAAATACTCAAGGATTTAAGCTAACAAATAGGGATGTAAGTAGGCAACATAAGATCAACATGTAAGTGACATATAATCCATATGAAATCAGTCACATACTTATTTCAAATACATTCTAAAAGATCAACATCAAGTTCTCCATGATAACTATACTACAACCCTAATCAAACAAAAGAAACAAGTATATAAGTGTAAGAGACACACATGAAACTAACATGCATGCATGACCAACACACATTCAACCCATCCATTCCAAGAGTTGAACCATGCTCTGATACGACTTTGTAACACCCTCCTCCCACATCCACCCAAGTAACCATGCCCATTGGGGTAAACATGAGATGAGAAGATAATCTAATCAGATTCGACCTCCTAGGTAACCTTAAGGAAGTAGAATCAATGGAACATCACACACAGCCATCCAACATCATCAATAAAACCCTCAGGAGGTAAGTCAGCCACTCAGAGAACATGTCCCTGGGTCCCACTACTTTTCTAGACAATTTAAGTCTCAATCGCTCTCCTGCTATGGGAAAGGGAGCAAACAGAAACCTAAAGTCACTCTCATAGGCCTGCATTCCAATGACTGTGGACGAAAATTTCCAGTTTTGTGCCAGTGACTCCAGGATTTGAGCCACCTTTTCAGGCCCAGAGCCTAGGCCATTACATAGAATGGAATGAAATCCCAAAATTAAGTAAAGTACAGGGAAACAATGATACAAAAGCAAATAGTTGATCGAGGCCTTAACCAAACCCCTACTAGCCATGACAGGCATTTCATAAAACTTATCATCAACATGTAACGTACAGGTGTAAACAACAGAGTTAAGTGTAGGGATCTCTTACTTATTTTAGAATCTCCATGAACAATTTTTTGGGTTGTGTTATATTCTTTCCATGTAGTTAACAGGGGGTTTGAAGGGAACCCGTAAACCAACTTTATGGGGTCCAGGGCAGCGCCCTAGAAAATTTTGGCTTTGGACCCTATGTTAGGTTGGGCAGACCCACCTATGGTTTTGTGCATGATTTTCACAAATGTTTTTTTGGACGCGATGGTTTTTTGGTCCATGGTATTGGACACAACAGTTTTCGGTCCATGGTATTAGACGCAATGGTTTTTAGTCCATGGTATTGGATGCTTCGGCATGTATAAATATGTATTGTAACATTGAAAGGAATATAATAAAAAAATCAAGTTGGTAGTCCCAGTTTTGGGAACCAGGAGAAAATCTCTGTGTATATGTGTTTTATGTGTTATGCTCTCACATCGTTTATTTTCTGTTTTTTAGAATTCGTATGCAGGTAATTTTTGTATGGGGTTAAAACCTACATTTGGTATCAGAGTAGCTTTGGCTTCAAGGGGATGCCTTTGTTTCTAAGGGGTTTCGCTCGAGCCTGTGGTAGACCCTGTTCATTGGGAGATCTACGAGATCGATTCTGGTGGTGAAAGAAGATGGAGAGCAGTGGAAGGACAGAGATCAAGAAAATTAATGGTCAGAGTTTTGAGTTGTGGAAACTCAAGATGGAGGATCTATTGGTGGATAAAGATCAATGGATCGTGGTAGATCTGGGTACTAAACCAACGGGAGTGTCTGATGAAGAATCGAAGAAGTTGGATCGGAAGGCAAAGAGCACAATACGATTGTGTGTCTTAGATTCAGTATCACTAAATGCATCAGGGGAAGTTACGACGAAGGCTTTGTGGGACAAGTTAGGGACTTTGTACCAATCTAAGTCTCTGGTGAATAAACTGTTCTTGCGGAAAAAGTTGTATAACCTGAGGATGAAAGATGGAGACTCAATGACGGAGCATCTGAACGCTTTTAATACTATGGTAATTCAGTTATCATCTGTTGATATTAAAATTTCAGAAGAAGATAAGTGCATCAATTTGTTGTGTTCTCTACCAGATTAGTGGGATAGTCTAGTTATTGCAATAGGTGGCAATGCAACTGCCTTGCAGTTTGATGAGATAGTCTTAGCCTTGCTGATGGAGGAGATGAGATGGAAAAATATGGAGAGCCAAAATGGTGATGCCTTGTATGTAGAAGGACAGTCCCAGAACAGAAACAAAAATAATTCATTGAGTCGGAGATCTAAATCTAGAGGGAGTTCTAAATCTCCAGGAAAACCTGTAAAGGTGGTGTGCTGGAAATGTGAAAAGGAAGGCTACTTCAAAAGGGATTGTAAATCTAAAGTTCCTGAAAAAGGAAAGGGATCTGATGAGGCTCCTTCTGTAGAGGCGAAAACCACCTCAGATGAAAGTGGGGATGTGTACTTGGCTTCTTCAGGTACACATGTAGATCATGAGGCATGGTTGATTGACTCAGGTGCATCCTTTCACTTCACTCCCCATAGAGAGTGGTTCTGTGAGTATGAGAAATATGATGGTGGTGATGTCTTCTTGGGGCATGACAAGAAGGCTAGAATCATTGGTCGTGGAAAAGTAAAGCTGAAGCTGCAAGGTGGAAGGGTTAGAACACTTCCGAGTGTTCTACATATTCCTGCATTAGCCAGAATTTTGATTTCTGTTAGTAAGTTGGATGATGCAGGTGTAAAAATAGTGTTCAAGAAGGATACCTGCAAGATGGTTCAGGGAGCACTGGTATTGATGCGAGGAGTTCGAATTTGAACTCCGTACAAGCTACAAGGTAGCACTGTTGTTGATGGGTGCAACGGTTACATGGTTCCTGAAAGTGGAGCAGAAAATCTAGTGGTCTTTGGAGAAAATACCATGCTATGGCATCAAAGGCTTGGAAATTATTGAGAGAAGGGCCTTCGAATTCTTCATGGTAAAGGTATGGTAGAAGGTATGAGTAATAGCTCTCTAGATTTTGATTTCTGTGAAAATTGTGTACATGAGAAGTAGAATCGGGTGAGTTTCCCCTCTGGTGGTAAGAGGACGAAACAGATATTAGAACTTGTGCACAGTGATGTGTTTGGACCTGTGAAGGTTCAATCACTGGGTAAGTTTGTGTACTATGTATCATTTATAGATGACTTCTCAAGGAATACATGGATATATTTCCTTAAGAAGAAATCTGAAGTCTTTGACAGGTTTAAATAATTTAAGGCTCTAGTGGAAAACTAGACAAAGAAGAAGATAAAGGTACTGAGGATAGATAATGGCAGAGAGTTTTGGAGTAAGGAATTTGAAGAATTTTGTAAGAAGTGTGGTATAGCACGGTAGAAGACTACTCCATATACACCTCAGAAAAATGGAGTTGCAGAAAGAATGAATAAGACGTTGATGGAAAGGGCAAGAAGCATGCTCAGTGGTGCTAGGATAGGACAGGAATTCTGGGCAGAGGCGGTGGATACTGCATGTTACCTAGTCAATAGGTCACCTTCATCAGTGTTGGAGGATAAGACTCCTCAAGAGGTATGGACTGGTAAGAAACCCTCTCTTTCACATCTGAGGGTATTTGGATGTGATGCATATGTACATGTTCCAAAGGAGAAATGAACCAAGTTGGATAGTAAATCTGAAAAGTGCATCTTTATTGGGTATAAGAATGGTTTAAAGGGTTATAAGCTTTGGAACCTAGTAACAAGGAAGGTTCTGTACAACTGAGATGTGGTGCTTAGAGAGGTGAAAGATGTTATTAAACATGAAGTCCAACCAAAGGAACTTGAGAAGATAGAGTTTGAGCTAAAGGAGGAAGAATCAGACTCTACAACAGTGGAGGAATTAGAAGATGAACAGCCACAAACTCCTGCTGTGAGAAGATCATTTCGAGAAAGAAGGTAGCCAGAAAGGTATAGTCCATCTGCTTTCTCTTCAAATTTTTCTTTGTCTATTACCAATGATGATCCCAGAACTGTGAAGGAAGCAGTGGATTCAGAGGATGGAAAACTCTAGAAAGAGGCCATGGTTGATGAAATGGCATCTTTGCACAAAAATGAGGCTTGGCATCTGGTGGAGCTGCTGGCTGGAAGGAAACACTTTGGCAGAAAATGGATGTTCAAAAAGAAGACAAATGTAGAAGGAAAAGTGGAGAAATACAAAGCTCGGTTGGTAGCAAAAGGTTATTCCCATGTGCCAGGAATTGATTTTGGTGATATTTTTTCTCTTGTTGCCAAGGTAACTTCTATTAGATTACTTTTATCTGTTGCTACTGCTTTTGATTTTGAGGTAGAATAGATGGATGTGAAGACAACATTTCTTCATGGGGATCTGGAAGAGGAAATCTACATGAAGCAACCTGAAGGCTTTGCGGTGAAGGGTAAGAAAGAACTGGTATGCAAGTTAAAGAAGTCTTTGTATGGGTTAAAATAGTCACCAAGGATGTGGTATCAGAAATTTGATATATTTATACGGGGACTTGGCTTGACCAGAAGCAAAGCAAATCACTATGTGTAATTTAAATTAATTGGTGACTGTGTTATTTATCTGGTCTTGTATGTGGATGATATGTTGCTGGTTGGAAATGACAAAGAAATTATCCGGGATTTGAAGACCCAATTGTCCTCCAAATTCGACATGAAAGATCTTAGTGCTACAAACTATATTTTGGGCATGGAAATTAAAAGAGATCTAGCAAAGAGGAAGCTCTGGTTAAACTAGAGAAAGTATGTCGAGACAATAGTTCAGCGGTTTAATATGCAGGATAGTAAACCGGTGAAGGTTCCTATTCCTATAGGTGTGAGGTTATCTGCTGAACAGTCTCCCAAGACACAAGAAGAGGAAGAGGACATATCCCGTGTTCCATATGTAAGTGCAGTCGGTAGCCTGATGTATGCAATGGTCTATACTAGACCAGACATTGCACATGCAGTGGGAGTATTGAGCAGGTTTAAGTCAAAACCAGGAAAGGAGCATTGGACAGCAGTGAAGTGGGTCTTTAGGGATTTGCGTGGCGCTAGTGAAAATGGTCTATGCTACAAAGGAAGACCATGATTGGACAGAGTGTTAGATATTCGTGGCTTTGTTGATGCAGATTGGGCTAGAGATCTGGATCAGAGAAGATCTACAAGTGGGTATGTGTTTAACCTATTTGGAGGTGCAGTCAGTTGGATGAGTAAGAAAAAATCTATAGTGACACTATCAACTACAGAGGCAAAATACATGGCAGCCACTCATGCAAGCAAGGAAGCCGTTTGGTTGCAGAGATTGTTTTCAAGTATGGGGTTAGTATAGGAAGCTATAAGGGTAGATTGTGACATCCAAAGTGAAATTTTCTTGGCAAAGAACCCTGCATATCATTCAAAGACAAAGCACATTGATGTTCAGTATCACTTTGTGAGGGATATGATAGAAGACAAAAAGGCGTTGCTAGTAAAGGTGGACACTTTGAAGAATACTGCAGATGCATTGAGAAAATCTATGAGCTCTGAGACGTTCTCTTGGTGTAGAGAGACAATGCGCATTTCAGGGTTGGGAAAATGACTAAGCTCTCTTGTGGCCCCCTGTGGAAAGAAAACAACAAGTGGGAGAATGTTGGGTTGTGTTATATTCTTTCCACGTAGTTAACAGGGGGTTTGAAGGGCACACTTAACCCCACTTTATGGGGTCCGGGGCAGCGCCCTGGAAAATTTTGGTTTTGGACCCTATGTTAGGTTGGGCGGACCCACCTATGGTTTTGTGCAGGATTTTCACACATGGTTTTTTTGGACGCGAGGGTTTTTTGGTCCATGGTATTGGACGCAATGGTTTTCGATCCACAGTATTGGACACGATGGTTTTTGGTCCATGGTATTGGATGCTTCGGCATGTATAAATATGTATTATAACATTGAAATGAATATAATAAAAAAATCAAACTGGTAGTCCTGGTTTTGGGATCCAGGGGAAAATCTTTGTGTATATGTGTTTTATGTGTTATGCTCTCGTATTGTTTATTTTCTGCGTTTTAGAATTCGTATGCAGGTAATTTCTGTATGGGGTTAAAACCTACACAATTGTTTACTCATGTCATTTGTTGCCTTATCACTTATTAGCTCATAGATACAACATCCATTCAAATACAAGTAAACATATGCTGAGAGACAAACATAGTTGTTGCCACAAAATGAACATATGACTAGCATAACAGGAACAAAACTACAACAAACATGTCAGCCATCAAAATCCATATAAACACCAATACACTTACACACGAAAATCAATTGAATGAATTTCTCATTAATCAATGCAATGAACCAACCAGAGATGGGACTACCACATTTCACCTGACCATAGATTTTTTGAGCCAAGTCTCTCTTTAGCCAATCACCACCGTGCCATATTCCAAGCATGAATGTGAGATTCAAACCAAAAGAACTCAACCAGGGCATACCAAGGATAAACCACCTCACCCTCATCAATAGAAACCAGGCTTTACTGTAATCCATCTCGGATCACTAGGCCAACACAATAAACACATCATAATAGGATTTAACATGATCTCCACCCAATCATTAGGCCAAACAGGCATGGATGCCACCATATTTCTCTACCTACACCGTGAGGAATTTTTCTATCTCCTAGTCTCTCAAGCTTTACTGCAATCCAAACCCGGATCACTAGACCCTAAACTGAGACCCATTCTCGGGGCTTTACCACATATCCCAAACCAAGGATTACTAGGCCCAATGAAGAGAAAACCATCGCTAGGATTTATCATATATCCTAACATTCATCGACAAGGATTCCTAGGCCATCTGAGGCAACACAAAATCCAACTTTACTACATCCCATAATTCGGTTCATGCGTTACTAGGCCATGTGTTCTATCATTTTGGAGATCCACCTCACTCAGCTTCGAATCCATCTGGCAATCTTGATCAACCAAACATGAGAACACCATCACACCATGACTATCCGAAAATGTCAAGGCTAGGCTAATAAACATTATTACACCTGGAAAAACCCATGCCATGATAGAAAAGAACCACATGCATGCCAAATATAGCAAGGAAAATGCACATGCAAGTCAATACCTACAATGAAGCCTATTGTATCTCTTTGATCCTAACTTTCCTTGCTAGATCTTTTCTTCCTCTTGCCTTCTTTGCCTTTATTTCTCCAATGCCAAAATGATCCAAGACAAAACTCTAAGTATCCAAGAGTATGAGAGAGAGAGAATAATGAGAGTGCTCCAAAACTGAACTGCCAAAAAGTTATCAGCTAGTCCTTAGAAGCATTTTTATGAATAAGGCCTCTATTTTCTTCATTTTCCATTACTTTCCTTCATTTTCCTCCTCACATGCAACTTGTGACCTTTCAGCTCCTTTTTCTCCTAATTTCCATTATTTTCATAAATAATTATGCCAAAATGTCATTTTTCCTTTCCAAAGCCTTAGCCATTGCCTTTGTCAATTTCCTTAGCCATAAACAACCAAATGAACACCCCCTAGGATGTATTTCCTAACATTGAGCTTGGAATAAGTATCCCAGTCATGCGTGGTTATTGTTTTTAACATTTATTACATCGAATTTTCATGAGGGTTGTTCCATGTCCAGAGCGAGGTAGGGTAGAGAACCAACTGCTTCCTATAGCCATTCCTATAGGTTGTTTTCCTAATATTGGTCACTGTGGTTACCTTTGTCCCATGGGGGTGGTCAAGTCTTGAGATTATTGGTGATAAACCATCACACGAGATTCCCCACCATAGGATGGGTAGGCCCAAGAGAACCAATCGCACAATGACCTAGCCTAACCCATCTGAATCGAGTTTCTGATGCACTTTGGCTTTGGACTGTGGGGTGGTGAAGGATTTTAAGCTGCCTAATATTTCAACTTCTATGTCTCAACGTAAGTGATCGATGGGTGTTATTGGAAGCCTATCCAAGTGATCTTATACCTAAACTAAATATATTGTTTGTCCCTGGTGCCAAAGTTGGATTAATTTGTGTGTTGAATTATGAAGGTGTAGTGCTTCAAATCTAGGCTTACCGGTGTTAACCAAGCTCACGTTTTCTTAGGGTGTAAGCGTGTGGAAATGATGTGTTAAGTGGATTAGTTAATTGAGCATGTTTTATGATGCCATGTGTTGTTGAACATAAATTGCTGGAAGATGGTAAATAATGCTGAAAATGACAGAAAAATAAATAGCAAATCAAGCACACAAAACCCCACCCAAAAAAGGCTCTCGAGCAGCTATACAAGAGAAGGAAAATAAGATACTCTAAGACACATAAAAGGCCTAAAATATTTAATGTCAAAGGGACTGAGATATAGAGGCACTAATCTAATGTAAATGGTGTAGACACACAATAAACATTAGACATGAAAAATGTTGTAAAGGATAAGTATGAAGCTCTAAAACCTAGGATACTCAAGGGGATCCTAAGGGGGAAGGAAAAAATCCAAAATCTAAAGGGAGAAAAGTTGAAATAAACATATCCAAAAGTGTTGTAAAATAATGGATCAGACCCTGAAAAATAGTAGTTTAAAATGTTGAAACCCTAGACTCCTCACTCAACCAATCTCTTCCCGAAAAGAGGGAGGTCTACTCTAAACCCTAGGGGGATTTTTCCTTGTTCTAAGAGAAAAAATAAGAGAATCTAGGCTTATGGGAGCTTGAAACAAAGATAAGAATCCCTTCCCAGTCCACACACAACACTTTCGACAAACTTGGAAAAATTAAAAACGCTATTACTAACCTGGAAACAATGGAAAACGTAGATATATAGCCAAAAAGTGCACTTTGGAATGCAGATATGGGATTGAAAAGTGAATTTTTCTCCCTGGATTGTTGGTTAGTAGATATCACATTGATTTTTTCATATCCTACTCAGCTAGAACATGTGACCTGTGGAAAGAACCAGAAAACCACTCGAATCCGAAAATTTGATAGAAAAAAGAAAAGAAAGCTATAAATAGAAATTGAGATACTATAAATAATTGTAGAAAACCTTGAAATTCGTTGAAGCTAAAATCATGTAGGAACTGAATTACTACATGAGTGGAAGTCTCTATTTGTTAGTATGAAATTTATTGGAAGGTGTACCAAAAACAATTCACTTAAGTCAGTGCTAACAAGTGACCCTAACAATAATTTTTAGGGTCTTATGTTTCATATCTGCAATAATAAAACAAGAAAAACCTGCAAAAAAAAGATATATGCGATCAAAAATAGAAAACAGCAAAAAAAATCCATTGTAATAACCGAATATGGAAAGGATTTTAAATGAGTAATAATCTTTATTAATAACTTATGGTGAAGGAGATCTATAAAAGGGTCCGTAAATCCCCCTCTGTGGAATGAGTCATTTGATATCCTTGATGCTTCAATGATTGATTCTCTCTCTCAATAAGTGAAAAACCCAAAACAATATGTAAAACTCTAGTGGGAGCTCAAATGCAAGAAGACAATAGTTGTGACCCCCCCACCATGTCAACTTGAGGGGAATTATGTCACATGTACTCAAATGTTATTGTATTCAGTCTCGACCTATGTCTTTCTAGGTGCATTATGTATATGGGATTCATTGTACTATTTTCTAGCCCATTGATTCTAGCATATCATGTATCATGTACTTTGTATTTCAGTCCCACATTGTTGGGCTCACCATTATTCTTTGTACTCATTTATCTAGGCGGGTATGGGTATGCCTCCCCCGCCTCATTTGAGATCATGTACTCAAAAGCAAAAGGATACTTATATCAGTTTAGTAGCTCTCACACTCTCCATACCTCTGTCCTTCCTTGCATTGCTTCAGTTGTATCTCTCTCTCTATCTTTGACTCCCCTTTGGTGTCTCGTGGAAGTGTAGCCTACAACATATTTTGGTCATACGATTTTCTCCTAACACTCATATGTTGGGGGTCAATCTATTATCACCAAAAAATGATCACATAGCCATTTAAAGAATTAATTTTACATAGTAAAATCACTTTCACCATGGGAAATAATTTAGTAAACCATTTTTATTAAATTATTCCTCATTGAAATTTGAAAAAAAAAATCCCATGAGAATAATTGAATAAATCATTATTTATTTAATTTTATCTATGAATAATTATGAAATCATTATTTGATAATTATTTCTTGTCACATTTGACTAAATCACCTAGGAATAATTAAATAAATCACTATTTATTTATTATTCCTTAATTCTATTATTGGAATAATTGTTAAATCACTATTTAATAATTATTTCAATCACACCATTCTTAATCCTCGTGAAATAATTAATAAATCATTTTATTTTTTAATTATTTCTAAATAAATATATTTGACCATTTTGAATATCTTTTCCCTCTCCAAAAAATATAATAAAGTATTCCTAATGATTAGATCCTGATTTTGTCAATATTATTTTATTATTTTACGTTTTCAAGATAAACCCAATACTTTGTTATAAATAATAGGGTTTTCCAATCATTCTTCACAATGATCATTATCATCTTAACCATTATCGTCTTCTTGCATTTGAGCTCCGACTAGAATTCTACATACTATTTTGGGTTTTTCACATATTGAGAGAGAGAAGCAATCATTCAAGCATCATGGACATTAAAGGACCCATCCCAAGGAATTTGCAGACCCTTTTGTAGATCTCCTTCACTATGTGTTATAAATAAATATTATTATTCATTTAATAGTTTTTCCATATTGGATTATTACATTGGATATTTATTGTTGTTTTCTATTTTGGATCTCATATATATTTTTATTGCATGTTTTTCTCATTTTATTATTACAGATCTAAAGTGTAAGCAGCCACAAATTGTTGTTAGGGTCACTTGTCACTACTGACTTAATTGAAGTGTTTTTGGTACACCTTCCAAGAAATTTCATACTAACAATCTTCCACCGTATGGGTGACAATTAGGGGTGATATACTATTGTCTAGAGATCCCTCAACCCCAGGAGCCCTACATCTCAATTCTTCACCCTGGGAGCTTAGTCAAGGGGGGAAGAACTAGCTCAATTTCATCGATCAGACTAGACCCTTACTTTGGAAGGCAACATTCATCAATACATGCTACTCTCTGTAGATCAGAAACATATAAACATGCTCATTTCTGGTACCAGATTAACTAGCTCACTAAAGAGTTCAATTAAAATGCCTCATACGCAATCAAGAGGAGAAATCCTATTTTTTCTTGTTCATGCAGGCCATGAATTCAAATATTGTGTTAGAATTGTAACATCCCTGGTTAAAAATCCACATACAAATATATATAAGACCACAGTGATGGGAAACGTATTCCAAGTTGAATGTTGGGAAAGACATCCTAGTGTGGGTGTTCTTTTCAATTAATATGGCTAAAGGAAATTAGAAAAGGAAATGGCTAAGTATTTGGAAAGGAAAATGGCATTTTTGGCACAATTATTTATGAAAATAAATGAAATTAGGAGAAAATTAAGGTGAAAGGTCACGGGTTTCATGTAAGGAGGAAAATGGAGGAAAATAATGGAAAATGAAGAAAATAGAGGCCTCATTAATAAAAATGCTTATGAGAATCAGTGGGTAAGCTTTTGACAGGTTTTGGTGGAGCTCTCTTCTATTCTCTCTCTCATACTCTTGGATCTTCGATATTTCTTGAGCACTCTTGGAGAGTATGGAATACTTGAAGTTTTGGAGCAAGAAGGAAAAGGAAGAGCATGAAAGTGCAAGAGGGCATCAAGATGAGAAGCTACAGTGGGTTTGGCTTACAGGTATTGAGTTGCATGAATTTTTTCCACATTACTTTTGAAATGCATGGCATATGCATGCAGATTATTGGTCATGATCTATCACTGGCATGGAGGATTGCCTAGATTGATTGTGGATTTCCTAACCTCTCCATTTCCTAGATAGCCATGGAAATTGTGGGTTTATTTCCTTGTTTTTTTTTGGTTCTCATCTTTCCTTAGCTTGGGTTGAGTTACTAGTTCCTGGAGCCTTGGTTGGACAAACACTTTGGAGCCCTCTAACAACTTGGGTTGAGTTACTTGTCCCGTAGCCTTGGTTGGACAAATTCTTTGGAGCACTTGGTGGGTTGAGTTACTAGTCCTGGAGCCTTGGTTCGACAAACACTCTGGAGCCCGGTGAGAACTATGGGTTGAGTTACTAGTCCCAGAGCCTCAGTTGGAACAAACGCTCTGGAGCCTTGGATCGATGTGATAGAGACCAATCTAATTATGGTTTTTTGATGTCTAACCTTGAGGTGGAACCATTGTTTGATAGGTTAAGGTGGTTGGCCTCTAGAACTCCTAGATGGTTTTCGATTGATGTGTTTTATGAGATCCCACATTCATGCTTAGAATATGGCATGGGGGTGAATGGCTGAAGAGAGATTTGACTCAACCATTGGTGGTGGAGTGTGGAAGTCCCATCCCAGGTTTGGATTTTGCATCATTAATATGAGGTTAATCTCCTTGTATTTCTACGAGTATTATACTAGTTTATATGTGGATTGTATGGATGTGATTTCATTGGTATTTGTGTTTTTATTATGCTAGTTAAGTATGTGTTTTATGGCAGTAGCTATGTATGGATCTCGTCATATTTTTACTTGTATATGAATGAACAATTTATCTATGTACTAATGGGTGAAACTGCAACTAAAGTGACAAGGAAACAAGGCCTCATAGCGAATCTCAGATAAGTATGAGACCCCTATGCTCATATCTGTTATTTACACCTGTAGATTACATATTCGTCATATGTTTGATGAAATTCCTGTCATGGCTAGTAGGGTTCTAGTCAAGGTCTTATTCAAGTAATTTCATTAGTAATTTTATTTCCATATTATCTTATTGTTCTGATGGTGTCATACAATTCTGGGCAGTGACCTAGGCTCTTGGCCTGAAAATGTGGCTTAAATCCCAGGGAAGTTGGCACATAAATGGGAAAAATAGTCCCTGGATGTTGGCTTCAGGCCTGTGAGAGTGTCTAGAGGTCAAGTAGTCCAAAATTTCAGTGGGACCCGGGGGCTAGTTGGCAGAAATTTTGGGTTGGTTCCGAATGGTCCTAATGCTGATGTTGGCTATCCATATGGTTTGTTTCCTTCAGTTTCACTTCCTTAATGTGATTTAGGAGGTCGAATCATATCATATAACTTCTCATCACATTTTTACCTCGATCATCCAGTTTCTTGGGTAGATGTGGGAGGAGGGTGTTACAGAGTGGTACCAGAGCATGGTTCACCCCTTGAACTGGATGGGTGTTGTGTTGGTCATGCATTCATGTCTGTTACATATGTGTTTCTTATGATTGTAGTCCATGTTGTTGTTGCATTGCATGGTGTTGATTATGGTTATAGTGATGTCTCCGTGTGAAGGTTGATGACATTGTTGTGGGATGTGTCGTCATGAGTGTGTGGTTGTATATGAATTTCTCATGCATGAAGGTGTCTATAGGTTGTTATGCATGCATTTTCTTGGTTATGGTTATGCATGTATGGTATATTAGATATCCATTGTGAGTTCATTTTATGCAATTAGGTCATCATGATGATATTGGTATGTTATGCTGCTAATGAGTGGGTTGAGATAAGGCATGAGATGTAGACCATTAGAGTGAAGTTGCAACATTGGAACTCGAGGTAAGAGCATGTCATCCTACAGCATGGAAAAATTTAGGGGCTAATATTCGCAGGTGGGCTAATTTTCTATGATTTTTCCAAAAAAAGATTCGCAAATTTCCATTTTTCTAAAAATGATTTGCCCAAATTTTACAATATAAAATTATTTTATCTTAAAAATTGCCAACATTATATCGAGAATGTATATAAAATCATCATAAATTTGAATCATTTTATAAATATATCAATAAAATTTTTATAGTTTGCATATTAGGGACTAGTGATATTCGCCAATGTTTTTAAGCTCCAAGATAAATTTCCATGCTTAAAATTATCCCCGTCCTACAGGTTGTATGTTGGCCATGTAGGTATGTAGGTTAAATATTGTTATATGCATTATGGTTATGTGTATGTCTTTCATTCTATGGATGTTATGGTTACATACATGATAGATGCTAGTTGATTAGTGTAGGCATATGCACGTGTTGAATAGTCATGAATGATAGTAGCATGTGGTTGTATGCATTGCTATTGTTGTTTTATGTTAGATAACTTTATTATTATATTATAAGTTGTTGATGAGTATGTTATAGGTTAACTTGTTGTTGTTATATGATAGTTAGCTTGATGATTAGGTTATATGTTGTTGATGAGCATGATATATAACTTCTTGTTGTTGTATGCTAGTAACTTAATGATTAGGGTTATTACACTAAGATCTTGATGTTATATGTATCATACTAAGTTGTATTGGTATATGAAAATGGTTAGGGTTGTGAAATTTAGGTATGAGTCAACTTATTTGTGATCTTGTGCTGTACTAATATATATTTGTCGTACATATCTTATTGTTATGCATGAATGACAAATTTTTATGAGCTTATGATGTGAAAATGTTAGTTAGTTACTATTATGGATATCATGATCTTATTTATGTTTGAGTTGATATATTGTGAAGTTATATTGTGCTAATCTAGCTTGATTTTGTAGACAAGATAGCCTCCCCTAAGATACATTAAGGTATGAGTTTTCTTATGTCGTCTATTCGATGCTTGAATGTTTGTTTATGTCATCTATTGGGTGTTTGAGTGTTGGTGTCTATTATGTCATCTATATGTTGTTTGAATGTTATATCCATTACATGATATGAGTATGAGTCTATAGAATTACATGAAGGAATGACCATGCTTTAAGATGATTGTACTAACACATATGTGTTGAGATAGCTGATATGTACTTGAGTGTAATAGGTGACACTTGTAGCATTACTTATTATGACTTATGAATGTAAGTTTATTGTTGAGTATGAAATTATTGTTAGACTTGGTAAAGGTTGATTTCAAATTGATATGCAATATTGTCTTGATATTTGGAACATGTGGTTGACATGTGTAAACAGATGCAGGAAACATGCTTGGTATTAGTGTGACAAGGTAACAATTGATGTGTTTATATAACTAACAATTGGGTGATGTGACCATATATAGTAAGCCACGATTGCAACAAGGTAAAAGGGTAAAAGAAAGGAATTGGTCAAGAATTATTTTGTCTATGTTTGGGAACCTTAATTCCAAGCGAATGACTGATTTCGTATAGGAAGTTTTCTTAACCTTGATTTTGTCTGACATTATGAGGATATGTGTTATATTCATAAATATGTATTTGATAGGTATGACATTTGGTTCTAGTTATGGATAGATTCATCATAGGATTGGAGTCCCTTGAGAGATGGCATGGATGTGTTCATTTGCAAGCAATGTGCTTGGCACAACAAGGTAAGGTAACTAGTGTATTATTATGTTTATTTATGCACTGATAGTTATGTGTTTATTGAAATATGACGCAGAAGATTCATTCCAAAGAGACTGCCATGAAATCTTGAAGAATGCTTAGGTTGAGATTTCCTTTGGAAGCACTAGTAACCATGGGGATTGAGTCATAGTGTCTATTGTTAGTCTTGTGCTTGATTTGCAGTTTTGTTATGTCTAGTGCATGATCATGCCACTTTGTTTGTGGTGTTGTATTGTTAATGGTTTTCATTGTTTTCTTCTTATTTGTTTCTTGTCTTGCCCTTATATTTTTAGTCTTGGGAATTGGTTGGGAAGATGAAAGTCGATGGAACTCTCAGAGAGCTGAATGAAACCCAACAGATGATGTGAGGCCTAGATGAAGATCGATACATGTATAAGGGTAATTGAAGCCAGGAGTATGACAACTAGTTGGACTGGTTAGGTCCATCGGTGTAAATGGAAGATGGTAGGAAAATCATGGGGAAGGTAATCAAGAAAGCTAAGGTGAATGGGTTTGAGGTGCCTTGACTATGTTGGGAACTAGTGTTCTCGATGTTGTGCATGTGCTTCATGCATAAAGGGAGTTATCTTAACCTTGACCTCATTATATCTGGTAATTATGTTGTGATCATGATTATGCTAATGTCTATATATGTATACATGTATGTATGAATGAATGTCATGTCTAACAGGGTCATCATGGATCATGATTATTTTATGCTAATGATTATATGTACATATGTATGTATGTATGTCTTTGACTGACTATATCATTATTATTTTATATTAATGTTTATATGCATGTATGTGTATGTGTGCATATCGTTGTCTGACAGGATCATAAATTTTTTATACTAATGTTTATGTATATGTATGTATCTATCCATGTATCTATGTCACTGTTCAACAGGGTTGTTATGGATCATTCTTGTGGAGGAATGATTGCTTATGCAGGTGAATGGAAAGACGAGGTTCATAGTCTTATGGGAATCAAGTGGGAAGAGTTGTGATGAAAAATATATGAGGTCAATATTTTTTGGATATGAATTGATATTCTATGCTTCTATTATGCCTTTTTTTTATGATATAACAGGTAACTCTGAGGGACACATCAGTTGAATGAAAGTAGTGAGTTCTATGGCATGCTAGGATAAGCATGGATGGTAGAGAGACACTAAAATCAAGGTTTCATGGTACAGACAGTATGGTTTTGGATGTGTGGTACCACTGTTGGGCATATGTTGTATATGTTGTACACATTTCATATGTGATGTGTGCACATGCATTGTTGTGTATATATAGTGTGTGTACATGTTGTTTATGCAATACAGAGTGATACAGATAGTGTTGTGTGAATGTTGCATATGTAGTGCTAGGTATAGATGGTGTTATGTACATGTTGGATATGCGGTGCTATGTACATATTATACTATGCACATGATGGAGATGTGGTTTTATGTGAATATGTTGATGTGCGCATATTAGATATATAGTGTTGTGTACATAGGGTGCTATGTAATTGTTGTAGATGCAGTGCTATGTACATAAGGTGTTGTGTTCATGTTTTACATATGGTGTTATGTACATATGGTGTTGTGTGCATGATTGTACAAGGTGTGTTATGAGCATCTGGTGCCATGTACATGTTGTACATGTGGTGTGCTATAGGGATTAATGCATGGGTGTTTGGTGGTGTAGAAACCTTCAAGGATCTTCCTCGGATCCTTGGAAGACAATTAGATTAGCTACAGCTGCCACAAAGATGCATTCATATCTATGTTTAATAAATGAATATCAAAGTGAGAAGGACTTATTACCTCGAGTCTTAGTGTGGTTTTGCTATAGAGCGCAATGTAGCTAGGCAGAAGACCCCTGAGCCAGCTCTAGACAAAAACTTGCACATAGAAAACACAAGTGTAATATCACAGCATAAAACCTTGATAAAAAATGCATAAACATATAAGATATATAGTTGCATATATCTAAGCCACTCATGCTAATGATATTGAATAAACATATAAACAAGTTATACTACCTACATCATGGAGTGGACAACATAATTGCAGTTCTATATTGATGTAGAAGAGTGATTACAACCATCAATTGTATCAACCTTCCCTTACCCCTCCAACTTCTCTCTCTCTCTCCCCCTTATTAACCTCTTCTAATGCCTTAATCTGAGACTCTACGCGACAGTAAAAATAGGCAATCCTTTCAAATGGTTCGACCCCTTTCACAATGGCCCTAGCCTGACATATATAGCATGTGAGGATAGGGTTGCGAAATCCTTCATGAGTTCCTTTAGGAAAAAGCAGTGATGTTTCCATGCCATTGTGCTCTTTCCCATTTGTAGACTCCATTTAGAATTAGTAATTCCTCCAAACAGGTAGAGTTCTTATGTTTCCCTACTTTTGTGAGTTGACAAAGGAGAGAATCTTGGGATATTTCTTAGTCAACTTGTTCTCTTAACCTATATAAACTCATTAAGGTTAACTAATGCTCTTCCCGAGGTAACAGATAGAGTTACCCTAGGCACTAACACACCCTTAGCCTTGCTAGGAAGCTTTATCAAGTAGGTTGCTAGTGTTTAGACAACATTAGCTTGGCAACTGGGCCTGTGAACTTGGTCAGTCCTTCAGTCCTCATGTTTTTTTCCTTTGAGTTGACGAGGAGGTCATTTTTTTGTTTAACAGATGCCCCCTAAAGTGTTAGATTAGAGGTTGCGACGATGGCCGAAATACTTTATATTTAACTGTCCTTTTCTTTGGAAAAAGGATAGAGAGGATTAGAGCTTTGGGAAGTACAAGAAACTTGATACAAAACATATATAAAAAACAACTAAAATCATGTCATAAGTTGAGCATTCCCACGCTGAGTAGCTATGTCAGAGTGATTTTCTCAATAAAGAGATATGATGATGCTGGCGACCGATAAGCACAATGCAGAACCTATGTCATAATAGGATCATTCTGATGAGTTGTCTCCAAAAAACAATAAACGCAACTTGGGAGAGGAAACAAGGCTGAGTGATGCAGGCCTCTACCTAAGGTCTTGATTTCCGCTTCACCACAATAGCATAGATCGATATGTGTGAATATAGATCGATACATGTGAATATAGGTGTTGTGGTCGAACATGTATGAAATCATCTAATTACCAGTCAATAATGGAAACCATTAATAGATGCGAGGATGGCCACCGATAATGATGATCGTCTCGAAGATGCACAGTAAAATCTAGCGAGTGTGAATAATGTTTTTCTCATCAAACACTCATAGAATAATTTAACCAAGAGCCAATGATGAAAACCCCTGACCAAATGCAAGGTGACCTGCCACTAATGTCTGAAAGTAACAAGGCACTGAAGTGTTTCTGGTTCTTCTTCCTAGATAGAGCATTGAAGTCGATTGGAAGGATTTGTCAAAAGGTAGGCAATAAGGTCTCCTACATCAATCGACATGAAACAGGACAAGAATGATTGTTTTTTGAGGAATATTTTGTGCATTGGGTCAAAGCAACAAAGGGCATGATGATAGTATATGCTTGATGGTTTGATGGAGGAAATAGAAGATAAAGGTTTTCCCTTGAACAATAGAAGCCACAACAACATTTTTAACCATGCAGCACTAGACTCATGAACACCAAAGAGTGTTAGGATACAAAGATGCAAGAAAATCGAGGTATATAGGCTAAAATATAGGATGGTAAGATTCATATTGAGAGGCTGTCATAAGGAAGTTTTATCTGAGGGAATGCCATGTTTAAGGGAGCGACTGCTGCCAAAAAACTCTTTTCACAATATTGAACACAAAGAAATTGTATTGTCAACTTTCCCCATCTGATTAGTTTAGTAAGTCCAGATGGGTAAACTCATTGATATTTTCATGTTTTAAGAGCATGAAAAGGATCGTAAAAAGAGCGACTCTATGCCCTATATGATTAGTTTAATGAGTCCAGATAGGAAAACTCAGTGGTCTTTTCATGTTTCAAGAGTCTGAAAAGACTGTAAAGAGTGACTCCATTCATCATCTATGTAATTTAATGATTCCATATGAGACAACTTGGTGGTATTTTCATATTTCAAGAGTCTAAAAACATTGTAAAGAATGACTTCAGGGTGGTCATGTTGTCATAGTTGTTAACAAGGTGTGACAAAGGCTTAATAGTATACCCAAAATGGTTCCTTTTCTGTAAGTTAATCTATTGAGTCTGGATAAAGAGAAACCAATGCTAAATAGATGTTTGGCTCATTTTGTTATGAGTATGAGGAGACGGAGTAAACTCGATATTCGTCGTGAAATTTTAATGAGTCACGCGACGACAAACTCAATAGACCTTCATCAAATTTTAATGACTCAAATGAAGAAAACTTGAGGTATCTTTTTTAGTTTAATGAGCGAGGAAAAAGAGGGAAAAGAATTGCTCATTCCTTCTTCGTAGATTTAATGAGCCCAAAGAAGGGAAAAATTCAGGGATTTTTCAATTTAAGAGCAAGAAATAGTCCCAAAAAATAAAGCGCTCATATCGTCGTCATAGGTTTTTAATGAGCCCGATGATGAAAACTTAGGGTTTTTTAGATTTAACGAGCGAGAAAAGTTCCTAAAAATAATGCTCGAAGCTTCATCATTTTTTACCAACCTAAAGAAGGAACTCGAGGTTTTCTTCGATTTTATGAGCGAGAAAAAAGTCCCAAAAAAGAATGCTCAATTGATCTTTTTCAGTTTGGTGAGCTAGAAAAAGAGAGAAAAAGAGTTCCTCGCACTGTCTTCGTGAGTGTTTAATGAGCCTGACAATGAAAAACTTGAGGATTTTCTAGTTTTAGAGTGAGAAAACATCCCATAAAATAAAACACTCATTGAGAATCAAACATGGTCATTTCCATCATTCAATTCTAAAAGTTCTTTCATCAAAACATGATCAATTTATTCCAACATGGGGTTATGGAACATGATAAATATCATAGGAAATGGACTACTTCTACTTTAATGACTTCAATTAAGATAAGTCATGTCTCCAAAGTTACTATAAGGGAGTTCTTGAGCCTCCACTTTCACCATTTTCATCATTTGAGAGTTGTGAGAGTGTTTTGGAGCTAAATAAGAGTAGACTTTCCACGGACGATTACGGGAGCTCCGAGGTACCATTCGACATTCCGTCAGTCCCAGGTAGATGCCAAAACATAGATATTATATTATTCAACCCTTTTTAGCTACTTTTGGGGTGGATTTTTGGAGATCTGGGTAGTCCTAGATCATTTATTGTGCCTAACACCCCCTTCCAGGCCTGTAGGGAGTGTTAAATGCTATTTACAACCTCGAGTAGCATGTTAATCCTCCTTATTTGTCACTAGGGGGGAATTAGTGCATGAGGACGCACCCCAAAACCCCGGGCAGTGATTTCTTAAGCCTTTTTTCCCCATTTCCACTAATTTTTGGGTTGATTTGTGCAGGTTTTGAGCCATTATGACTAGTCTATGGAGAGAATAGGTCCATGATTGACAAGAATTGTTGATGCAAAATGATCTAGCTTGCATACTTTCATTGTGCCACTGTGGGATGATGAAGTATGAACAGTTAGACTTGATGAAAGGTCAAGACGACCTCTTGCACTGGATTATTCAGCGCTAGGATGAACACGAATAGGTGTTCCAGATTGGGGACCATGAGTTGGCCATTGAACGAGATGATATATATTTCTTGACAGGTTTTTCATGCAGAGGAGCATGGGAAAACTTGACCGGTGGTAGGCCTGATCCCTGATCCACCTTAGAGCTGGTCTGAGCTTACTGTATCCTTGAGAGTGGACTCGTCAGCAACAGAGTCCCTATAGAGAGGATTAGATCCAGATCTATGAGGGCCATTTTATGGATGATTATGTGCTTGGCAGGTTCTCCAATTCCCCATGTTGTGACAAAGGCACAATTGTTTCTTATAGTTGACTGTTTCAAGCTACATATATTCAACTGGTGTAAGGTAGTTCTTCATCAGTTGCAGGCAGAGTTGATGAGGGTTCCAGTTATGAACCCGTGGATGAGCTTAGGTCCCCTCAATCCAAGGGAGCCTAAACAGAGGCAATGGGCATTGCTTGATCCTCGCACAGGAGGAGGACCCATCCTATATTTTTTCAAAGAAGATTTCTTCGAATAGCTCAGTGGCCAGATTGTGATGATAGATGACTATGCCTATAAGGGCATGGACTTCACAGCTGACCTTGACTTAATTTTGCCACCTGGTACAAACTAGGGGCCTCAAGGTAAGAAGGTTTATTTGAGAGTAATTAAAGAATTTTTAAGCTTTTGAATGTTTATGTTACATTTTTGTTGATTTTATGGGTGAACAAGTACTCACATAAAACTTTTTGCTTGACATAAATGTGGCACCAGTGCGACCTGTAGGTGAGCCTCGCCAAGTGAGGTGAGCAGGCCAACTACCCGAAGGAGGGGGTGGTGCTAAGAGTCTTCGTGAGGTTCTAAGGAACTTGGAGGGCTTGAGCATGTGTGTGCCCCCACTTCCTATGTGGAAGATCCCCACTCACATGCAGCGACACATAGTTGGTGTGTCTGAGCAGTTTTTGGTTCCTTTTCAGAGGATAACTAGAGTTGTATTGTATTTTCATGAGCAATAGTCTCTATTAGCAAGTGCATGGTATAGCCAGCGGTTGTTTATAGCTAGTATTAGTAGCCATTTTGTACTTAAAACACCCAAGTTTTGGAAATTTTTCTGATGTAAAAGACTGGATTCGATATATCTATATATATATATATATATATATATATATATATATATATGTATGTATGTATGTATATGTATATGTATAAATATCTACAGATATTTTGGTATTTTATGATGTAAATGTTTTTTAAGTGTTTTTGTAAATTTTTAACTATGTAAATATTTACTTTCATACATGTATCTATAATGAATGAGACAGATGCCAATCTAACACATAGTTTGCCAATGAATCAGCAACTGTATTAAATTCTCTAGGAATGTGTTCATATGTGATAAACTCAAATTAACATTCCAAGAGTCGTACCTTAAATAATGAAGCAACAAGATTGGATTACGAATGTGATAATGATTTGTCAATTGCATAACAACAAGCTAAGAGTCTAACTTGACCACTAGATTGGAGATGTCCCTTGATGACGCTTTAGTGAAGTGAAATTATGGACATGTACTCAGCAATATTGTTGGTGGCAGTACCAAAGAAGACTCCCCCAAAACCAAAAAGTTCCAACTCAGGTGTGTAAATGACCTAAGCAACTGATGTAATGTGCCGTGTGTGATGATTGGCACCTTCTCCGTATCCTACATATGCTAAGGGTAATGAAGGCATCTGCATAATGAGAAATATGTATGATACAAATACTTCAAGAAATACCAAAAAATCCAGTCACATAAAAAAGAAGCAAAACTTATAAATACATAAAATTACAAAGCACATGCCTAGTGCAGTACTAGGCATAATACTTTTTCAGATAGAGCCCATTTCGGGGCTCAGCGAGTGGGACTCCTTCCCAGTCCTAAAGTTCATATGCCCCTTTTGAGAGGCTTTCATGATGACATATGTACCGAGCCATAAGGGTTGAAATGTTCCTACCCCCAAGAGGTCATGTTTTTTATTGTAGAGTAAAACAAGATCTCCCTCTCGGTAAGAATGAGGCTTAACATTTTTGTCGTATTGGGCTTTGACCCAACACTTGTGGGCTTTGAGTGCCAATTCGACATTTCGATAGGTTTCATCCTGTTGATTTAGGTATAGCGAGTGCTCTTCTCTGGCAGTGGTGTTATAGACATATTTGGGCTCTGCAAACCCCAATCACATATGTCCATAAACCAAGGGCTTCTAAACCCCTAAAAGTGTTATTTCATACCCTAAAGGAACAAGGTTAGCTGATTACATCATTTCCTGGAAGTTCTTCCTGAAAAACTACTCAGAATTGGTCAAAACTGGACCATACAGACTGCTCCATGCATAGGGTGTGATGCGTCTCACCTATTACGCATGAGGGGTGGGATGCATACTAGAAATCCCTTCTGTAGGGTGCGATGAGTGAGAGTAGACAAATGGCAAAAGTAGTTTTCTAGGTGGAAACCCAGAGAATCTTCTAAAAACTGCTCATATGATGCTAGCCTCTCTGAATTCACCTAGGGATGAGTAAGAGATCATGAAATATCCAAGTGGAACCAAGAACTATCAGTGAAATGACACTAATCAAAATCCCAGAAGCTGACTCACTCTCCTATAAACATCTATATATGGATCCCTCATCTTAGAGATCCAGAGGCTGGAATTTTGTAATTTGCAAGGAAGTGTTGTTGGTTTCTCTTTGAAGAAATTGTTGGGTGATCTTGATTTGTATGAGGTGAAGAGGGCTTTCATGCTGGGAGGATGATGATGGATCAGATAGCTTGGTTGTAATCCTCTCTTCTACTACTTTTATCAATAAAGTTATTTGAGTTTTCCTCCATATGTTTGTATATATCTGAATCTTGTATTTGTATATGCATTTATATGGTTAATGTACATCTAATCCTACATTATTTATGGTTATAGATCTCTATTCTTTGATGGTATTTTGTTGCTTTTATTCTACAGGTGTTTTTTGAAGTGGGACAAGTGAGAAAGGAGTGGCGAAAGCTTTTTCAAGGGAGAGAGGAAACGAGCAAGGAGACTAGAGAAATATTGAGGTTGGTACTCTCTGGATCTATCTCTCATAAAGGAAAACACAAGTAACTTTAATTTGTTTGTTTCTAAGATAGCTACCAATCTTAGTGGGACTAGCAGCTCTAAATGGACACCAGTTTTCCTGATAACAAAATGGCGACTCTGCTGGGAAGTGAATAGTTTGTTTGTTTTGTTGCTGTTGTTTGCTTTATAAACCACAGACGGAGCCTGAAGTTAAGCCACCTAGCCTTCGAACTGCTTTTGCTATGCAACTACCTAGTAGATCAACACTTCTTCAGTCAAGCTTCGGGTTAGTTTATGAAATGAACATCTAGCTTGAAAACATCCTAAATGCCCTGGTGGTAGCTCAAATAACCTCATTAGATCAGCCCCTATACTTTGTGTTTAATGACAATCATTAGCTCATACTAAACCCCTGAACTTAGCTGCAAACTGTGAGTGAAAACCATGCTCAGTCTCATCCTTGGACCATCACACTATCTCTTCTTGGCAATCTGGATGCATCGCACCTCCCATTTGTTGCAGGTAAGATGCATCCCTATTTCCCTGTGTTACAGGTGTGATGATTGAATGCGACTATTTCTACCTCCAGATTTTGGTTTTTTCTTCATTGTCTTCAACTTTATTCAGTAGTTTTGCTGTCTATGATCAGTATACTATTGAAACCATCTTGCTTCACATTATTTTAGCCTCCATCAGAAGGAATTGTGAATTTTTTTATGTATTTTTCATCATTTACAGTTCTCCTTTGCAAATAGTAGCTTAATCGAACTGTGGTATTTTGATTTGAAAGTGTCGCAAGTGTCGTTTTCAGTCAAGAAAAAGAGAGTCACAAAGCATTCCTCTTTTAGATAGTCTATTACACTTTTGCCATTGTATTTGATTTGAATAATTAGTATTTCAAGTGTTGAAGGCAATTTTAAATTCGAAATCGCAAAGTGTCATCTTGGCCTTACTTTCGTTTTTTGAAAATAAAATTGTTAGTACTGTCGCTTTGAAAGAAGATAGTTCAGATCTATACTTAGTTTTCTTTTTGTCATTCTCACATTAAGGTAACTGAAAAACAATACATGCATGTGCATTTGCATTTAGACTGCATGCTGGAATTGATTTAGGAAAAGTGCATCTAGTGTGTGCTCTCTACTCTATGTTTAAAGAATTTCATTTCTCTTTCCTTATTATCTAGGATTTTCATTGCAAAAAGAAAGTAAACGATTGTTTATCATATTAGATTGCATATTTAGGAATTGTAAATCTACATCACGTGGTGAACCTTAAAGGCAAACTTCTTAAGAAAGATCAACTATAAAATAAACCTCAATGAACATAAAAATTCTTTGGAACCTAATGCAAAACATTTAGAAGTCTAGGCTAGAGACGTATTTTGGCGTCGTAAAGCTTGGTAACTATCACTTTCATCATAGGTTGGGTGATTCCTCCTCTTTGAGACAAAAAGTGCCGGTACGAACTTGTGCTCCCACATACCGTCGAGTATATATTGGGAGACCACACTAGGCTACATCCTTTATCCTTAGGAAGTCGTGTCTACCTCCCTATCGATCGCAATGCACTGAGCACAACATTCGGGAACATTGACTGCCGTACCGTTAAAAGTATTCTGCAGTTTTGTGATTGGTTTGGTAATCCCTCTGTCTAGATTTCTAGAGCAGTCACTTTCATTCCTTTTCAAAATCCTTAAGAGAAAAGGTCCATCTGAGCACTTGTCACTTCAGGCTCATTAAAAATCGAAGGCGACTAGAGTCATCTTTATCTTTTTCTCGACTCTTAAAAATTGAAAAAGCAAGTTGTGTCAAAGCATCATAAAATTTATTTTAATCGGAATAATGTTATTGTTCCCTCATTGGTCTTTGGGTTGAGAAAATGGACTCTACCAATCAAGGATTTCCCCATGGGGGAAATCCTAGTCCCTTCTCCTCTTGGGGGGATGTTGGTGCTCCACACATGGCCACATTGTCCCTTCCAGGACTCATAATTGACCTGCCAGTATGGCTTTTCTCGACCTCTGTCATTCAAAACACCGCAATTACTCAACAATCAAATCAGCAACCAGATGATACTGAAGTTTCTCCCCTACCTTCTACTTCATTTGTTTCTCCCTCTCCTTCTTCCTCTTCACTTGGTGAAGCTAGTGACGCTAAAAACCGTGTAATTGAGAAGAAGAAGAAAGGGAAGGAGAAGAAGAAGAAGAATCCAATGGAAAAAGGGGGCAACCATGCATCGTCTGGTGAAAATCCACACACTAAACCTTCCAAACCTAAATCTCCATGTGTCATTTGCAAAGGAGACCACTATCATCGAGATTGTCCCTACATCCTATGGATCCTGAGGGACAGGTCTCCCCACTTGCACGATCCGGTGTCTTCAACCTCTGATGATCATGTTGAGAGCACACCATCAACTAGTGAAAACGAAGCCAATGGAAAGAGAGGAAGATCTAAATTTCCTTGTAGACTGTGTGAAGGAAATCCTGTCCTCCACTGTTTTCCTTTCCTAGACGAAGATAAAAGAGTCTTGGATAACCATCTTGCATCATTGCAGTGACTTCCTCCTGGATATAGGAAACTCTTGTCATGTCCATCGCTAGTTGAAAATCCAACTGACACACCATTGTTGTCAATCGAAGCACCTATCATTGAATATAAACCCTCTGAGTCCACACTGGACAAAAGTCAATAGGTCGAGATGGCAGTCGACCTAATCTTGTCTTCAGAGGGTCCATCTTCAAATGATACTGTCACCAAAGAGATGAGAACGACACCATTCAAATTCTTTTCATAAACACAGACTCTGATGAACATGGGGGCAATATACCCATTCCTTTACCGCAGGAAGAAAGTTCGTCATAGATTTATCGGACCGTTTATTCAGTCCCACCTCCAAGAAATCTAGTCGTTTTCTTTGATTGGAATCTACTAGGTAGATCCCGCCTACCATCTAATGTACCATTCCAAATCATAGTACAAGCTTATAGAATGATCATGGTTGTTACTATCATAGATGAAGGGGCTTCTGTGAGTATCCTTTCCTCAACCGCTTTGAAAGCGCTTGGTTCGCCATCGCTTATGCCTGAGATTTGAAATTTGACAAGCTTCAACAAAGGAACCAGTCAACCGTTAAGGATCTTTCCAAATTCTCCTATAACTTTGAGAAAGAAAACTATTCATCTAAACATGATGGTAGTCCAAGGACCTTTAGATTACAATCTACTCCTTGGACGTGACTACATTTATAGCATGGGAGCTATTGTTTCCTCACTCTTTCGAGTAATGTGTTTTCCACATGAAGGCAGAGTGGTCCACCTAGTTGACCAGCTTTCATTCCCTGGTTCAAACAAATCTATTTTTCAAATGCCATCCCTAACTGGTCCTTTTGCACAAGGAATGTCTAATCAATCTCCAGTTCGTCCAGCTGATGATCGCGAGTGATTCGGTGATTGTGACTGAAACCCATGAGGCATGCGCCCTAGTCTGCTTCGGCAGGAAAACCCTAGATATAAGGTAGGTTTCCACGTAGGAATATGACTAGTCTGATACCCCTGTCCATTTAGGAAAATGGATTTGGACTGGAAAAGGATTCCCCCATCAAAGGTTATGTGATTGGCACTAACAACAGTCACCTTTGTCCATTTTGACGGACATTGCCAAGGAAGTTTTTTGTCTGCGACATGGATGGAACAATCTTGCTAATGTAAGAACTTCGATATGGTGACCTGGAAACTCTACTTTATACTTGGGGGCATGCAAACCTTTTTGCATGCAAGTGAAAAGTGACCATTTATTTTCTTAGTTTGTAGGCTCTTAACCATTTAGACTCATAGGTTGGTCGTTCCTAGCTTGCAAAACAGAAGGCTCTGGAGCAAAGTCGTGCATGGGGCAAGCTCCCTAAAAAATGAACCTACTAATGAGACATCCTTATTATACGACTGGCATGAGAAGTTTTATGCAAAGTTCAAGCTTGTTAAAAAATAAACCTAGCCACGAGCAGTTTTACACAAATTTCAAGTTTAAAAAAAATAAACCTAGCAATGAGCAAATGTTCCCCCAGAGTTCAAGATCATTAAAAAATGAACCCACCTTCAGTAAATAACCATTTCAATCGCATAATTATCAGCTTTTGAACCTTGGTCGTGTTCTTACCATCACCTCCACTCTTTTTTAGCCGATCATATGCCTCCATTTGATTGTTTACCCTTTTGAGGAATAGATGCGCTGAGTGATTTTATTAGCCACCTTCTTTACACTACCATGATTGAAAAGTTCCAAACCTTACGTAGAACCAACTGCTATCCAAAAACATCACTCGTTCCTCAAAAAACGAGTCTCCTTTAAGCACTTTTCATCTGACTCGTAAAATATGAAAATATTGTCGAGCAATTGGCTTCTCCAGCTCATTCAAGTGATTGGAAGTGCCATCCCTCCTCTAGATTTTAACCTTTTTGGACCTAAGGGATCATTACACAAAAATATGGAGAACTTGTCTTGTTCGGCTCATTAAAACTATCGAAAAGTCATCCCTTTTGTATTATTGTACACTTTTTCGGACTTAAGGGATTACATTACAAAAAAGGACCACTGGAGTTGCCTTTACGTCTCTTTTTAGACTCTCTAAAATTGAAAAGGACTGAGTTATCTTTGTCATTAAACTCGTTGAAACAATAGCGACAAACTTGTCCATGTAGACAAGAGCGAGTTTCACTGTCGCTAGGCTCGTTAAAACATAGTGACAGGTTTTCCTGAAGGGAAAATTATAGAACAAGCATATGTTATCCTCCTCAAGCTTGACAAAAAATAAAGCGGTACTGGTCAGCAATGATTGGGGAAAAAGGGGAAGAAAACTTGAATAACTTCATTGGTAGTAGGTCACTCTTGAACATGACACTTTCACTCCGTCACCACGATTGAGTCGGGTTGGGTTATTCCATTTGCCGGTCATATCACCATTGGTCTATCGTACCATCCATTTTTGGGGTTAACGCTACCAGTCCATTTCAGTGTCACCGATATGTTCAAGATAAGTTGCTCAGAGAATTCACCAACCTAGCTAACGCCTCATCCGCTGCAATACCTTCGCTCTCCATTTTTCATGACTGCCACCCTGAACCTTATGTCATCAAATCGTTTTCACCTCCACAAAATCATTTGCTCCGTTCTGTGTCATAGATGTGGGATTCATTAAGGCCCTCCTACGACGGGTCACTTCTTGTCGACATCAGCACATTATCCAAGAAGTTGACTTAAGAACAACCCTTTCAGTACTTTGAAGCTTGCATGCCTCAATGACAAGTTTCTCACTTCCGGTGACAAGTTTACATCAATGGCCTTCGACCGAAAGATTTTGTGTGGTGTTCGACATCAACTCATGTATTCACACCACGTGAATTGTACTGCAGTACCTTGAGGGTCATTATCATTATCGGTGATTCCTCTCATGCGTGTTAACAGCTTACATCATTGGCTGGTAATCAAGTGATGTCTTTCCATGTTCAACATCAGGACATCTTCTCACATGGATTGACTTGTACTTCGGGCGAAGATTGAACGAGTTTGAAGACCCCGGATCTAGTCTCATCCATCTGGGCTACGATATATTCAGGATAATAAAGACATCAAATGTACATCATTGTTGCACAGATAATCATCCAAGCTAATGGATGATGGCTCTACCAGAATCATCAGTCTGCCACACCAACAATTGTCTGTCTTATGTACATGAATATGAATTTATAAAGCTGAGCATGGGAATGCCCGCCTCAGCTAGATCATGAAAATATTGTGAAGATAAAGTATTGTACTGTATCTTATTACAGGTCACCCTCCAGTTCAAAAAACCTCGAATCCTCATTATAAAGCATTTCACCTGACATCAGAAGATTTACGACCTCATGCTTTAGGGGGCAATTGTTATAGATATATTTGGGCACTGAAACCCCAATCACATATGTCCATAAACCAAGGGCTTATACACCCCTAAAAGTGTTTTTTCATACCCTAAAGGAACAAGGTCAGCTAATTACATCAATTCCCAGAAGTTCTCCCTGAAAAACTACTCATAACTGGTCAAAACTGGACCATACAGACTACTCCATGCATAGGGTGCGATGCATCTCACCTATTACACATGAGGGGTGTGATGCATACTGGAAATCCCTTCTATAGGGTGTGATGAGTGAGAGCAGACAAATGGCAGAAGCAGTTTGCTAGGTGGAAACCTAGAGAATCTTCTAGAAACTACTCATATGACACTTGCCTCTCTGAGTTCACCCAGGGATGAGTAAGAGATCAAGAAATCTCCAAGTGGAACCAAGAACTATCAGTGAAATGACACTAATAAAAATCCTAGAAGCTGACTCACTCTCTTGTAAACATCTATATATGGATCCCTCATCCTAGAGATCCAGAGGCTGGAATTTTGTAATTTGCAAGGAAGTGTTGCTGGTTTCTCTTTGAAGACATTGTTGGGTGATCTTGCTTTGTATGAGGTGAAGAGGACTTTCATGTTGGGAGGATGATGCTGGATTAGACAGCTCGGTTGTAATCCTCTCTTCTACTACTTCTATTAATAAAGCTATTTGATTTTTCGTCCATATGTTTGTATATCTCTGAATCTTGTATTTGTATATGCATTTATATGGTTAATGTACATCTGATCCTACATTGTTTATGGTTATAGATCTCTATGCTTTGATAGTATTTTGCTGCTTTGATTCTATAGGTGTTCTTTGAAGTGGGACAGGTGAGAAAGGAGTGCCGAAAGCTTTGTGAAGGGAGAGCGGAAACGAGCAAGGAGACTAGCAAAAGACTGAGGTTGCTACTCTTTGCTTCTCTCTCATCTATCTCTCATAAAGGAAAACACATGTAACTTTAATTTGTTTGTTTCTAAGATAGCTATCGATCTTAGTGGGACTAGCAGCTCTGAACAGACACTACTTTTCCCGATAACAAGCGGTGTGAGGAAAGAGTTCAACGGTGATTTGTAAGGAATGAATCTGACACTTGATTGGTAAAACTACTTCTAGGCCGTAAGCAAGTTGAAAAGGTGGCCTGTAGAAGTTCTTACTAAAGTTTGGTATGCCCATAGTGGAGGATATAACATTCTATGCTAATGGGCTTTATGATTCCCTACTAACTTGGAGATCATGGTCTTTAAGACACCATTGACGACCTCTACTTGACCATTAGCTTTGGGGTAGTAGGAAGATGATTGATCCTGGAGAAAATCGAGCAACATTGTTAAGTCAAACATCATGTGATTCTGAAAATGAGACCCATGGTCTATAAATATCATGCGGGGCATACCAAAGTGACAAATAACCTGATTAAATAGGAGTAGCGTCACGGTTTCTCCATCGGACTAGAAGGTGGGAAGGGCTTAGACCCATTTCGTAAAATATTCCACAACTACGATAATATAGTTGTGTCCAGCAAAGGAAGTGGGGTTTCAACTTACGAAGTCTATCCCCCATTTGGCAAAGGGGTTGACAAAGATAACCAAGTGTTGTAGGGCCGGAGGAGTGCACATTTTCTTTGTAAACACTTGACAAGTGTGGCACTATCGGATAGCATTGATACATTCTTTGAACAAGGTTGGCTAGTAGTAGCTTGCACCCAAATTTTTTTGAGTTGTAGATATGCCAGAAAGATGACCACCACATGCCCCAGCATGAAATTCATTTAAAATGTGTTCTGGCTCCTCATGAGTGAGGCAATGTCGAAGAACTGTATTAGCACCATGACGATATAACGTATTGTTAAGCACTAAATAGTGTCGCACTTGGTTGCGGATGCAACGATGGTCACCTGATGATATTTTAGGGTGGAAATGTTGCACTTGGAGGTAGACAAGAATGTCACCATACCAAGGGTCAGTAGAGTCCATAAGATAGATAGTTTCATCCAGGAGAGGATCGTGGGCTATCTCTTTAGGATAGACAATGGGAAGATCCAAAAAAAATTCGGTGAAGTCTAAGGAATTTTTCGCCTTGGTAGTAGTGAAAACCAAATCAAATTGTTGGAGGATCACTATCCATTTGGAATATTTCCCCAATGACTTGATGAGACGAAATGTGTCTCATGGGATTCTCCAAGGTGATGACAGTAGTCCATCGCAGCAGGATGTAATGTCAGAAGCAGTTGATAGCAAAGACAACAACCAAGGACATCTTTTCCACATGTGAATATCAGAGTGCGGGCCTAACCAGGCCTTTCGACAGATAATATATCGAATGCTTACTTAGGTCATCGTGATTTTGAAACAAGACCATTCCTAGAGAGGATTGCCAGGCATAGAAGAAAGTTGCGCCCATAGTTGGGAGCACTAAGGAGTGGGGCAGATATAAGTGCATTTTTCAAGGCATCAAACGATCATTGATCTTGATCATCCCATAGGTACGATACTCCCTTCTTAAGTAGGTGCATAAAGCCTTTCATCAACTTAGCATAATTTATGATGAATCGTCATAAGAAGTTTGCTTTCCCCTGCAAACGTTGGAGCTGCAAAATGGATTGTGGTGAGGGGAATTGAGTAATTTCTTTTACCTTATTGGGATCTACCCTAATCCTATACATGGAGACAATGAAACCAAGTAAGCATCCAGAGTCGACAAAGAAAACGCATTTATGTGGATTCGGACGTATGTTATAGAGCCGACACCTAAGAAGGATAGCTCTTAAATGATCTAGGTGTCGCATTCACTTCTTGGAATGGGCTGGAAGGTCATCCAATTAATCTTGAACGATATGTCTAATATCATGAAATGCGTAATACATGGACCTTTGAAATGTTTCTCCATCATTCCTTAAACCAAATGAGAGTTTTCGATAGGCAAATATTCCCCATGGGCAAATGAATGAATTTTTGTGCTAGTCTATTTGTTTTATGGTAATATGGTTGTAACCTAAGAAACCATCCATGAATGATAATGATTCACAACTGGCGCAGTCGTCGATGATTTGGTCGATGAATCATGTCGAATAATTATCCTTCAGACACATGGTGTTCAAGTCCTGATAGTCGACACATACGCAGATGGTACCTTGTTTCTTATCAACATGAACCATATTGGAAACCCATTACATTAAGTGAACAGGGTAGATGAAAGTAGCACATAACAACTTTTCCACCTTAGTCTTGATGGCTAATGTTTTTCGGGGGTGTACTGGTCGAAACCTTTACAGACATGTTTAGCATAGTCATATATCTTGATCTCATGCTCAATAATAGACGGATATGTGCTAGGAATTTCCTCCTAATACCAAGCGAATACATCACGGAAATCCTTAAAAAGGTAGGTGAAGTTTGCAATTTCCTCAGGAGTGCAATCAAATCCAACTTGGATGTTTTCCATGATGCTTGTCTTGAAAGAAATATTGATGAGCAATCTCTTTGAAATATTTCCCATGCCTCCCTCTGAGTCAAAAGTTTGGACAGTCATATAAGGTGAGGAAACAATTTTAGGTGCGTCAAATGATAGGATTTGGAGAGATATCGTGTCCAAATCAGATATCGAAACATGATGGTGAGAGTCCTCCCAAGGTTGTTCTTCTAAACACATGATCTCTCTAATAGCTTCATCTGAAGCTTAGACTTGATTGAGGAAATCGAAAGAAGGAATAGTTATGGGAGGGGAGGTGGTACCATTGGGTGTGACCAAAGTGATTGGAAATTCAGATGCAAATTGAATGGCCTCTTAGACCACTTCTGTCACGCCCCCAAGTCTACGGTAGTCTTTCAACCGTGCCCGGCTAGGTGCGGCACCACCCTGCACTTTCTTTTTAATAATACTCATGCACATGGACTACGCCTTTCCACATTAACATACTTAATTCATCTTCCTCAATTAAGTAAAAGGCATTAATCTTCATACATGTTCATAACCAATATGTAATGAAATCGAGAACATAACAATTGCACACAATTATGGAGGGAGGGGCAACTCCCGAACATGTCCGCCCAATAACAATATATTATGAAAGATTTCAATAATACATCAAGTGTGCCTGGCAGAAGTCCAAGGCCAACACTTAGAATAATTTACACCAAGGCAAGACAGCCTTTACAATCATGTACCAACCTCCCTTGGTAGGAGTGTGCTCACCCGAGCCACTAGAACTCCTCCAAATCAGTTCTGCACAAAATTGTCTTAATACCGTGTGCTGTCGCCCTACAAACAGCTCCTTGGTAAATCTGCACACTTATCTCTCAGACGCATGAGATATGCGCACTTCTGTGCCTTCTCTTTACCCTTAGCTCCAATGTAGAGAGAGAGCGAATTCGTTGATGCCAAATGAGGCTCTGCGCACTTGTATTTATACGCTAGCCTGCCATAAGGTGAAGGGGTGTCAGCTTTAAAGCCGACCCCCTAATTTAGCTTTACAAGCCCCTGCCTTAACATTTTTGTAGGTCGGCCCTTGCCCATGGAAAGCCTCCCCTACACCAAGTATAAGGCTTCGGCCTCCCTTTACATTTCGCATTATTTGTTAAGTGCTTCCCCAATGATCGTCGCATTGCTGTCGCACTGTTCGTCGCATTGTTGTTCAATGTTCGTCGCATTGCTGTTTTATTGTTCACGGGTCGCCCGCCCATCGTGCACGGGTCGCCCACGGGTCGCCCGCCCAGGTCGCCCACCCGTCGTGCACGGGTGACCCACGGGTCGCTCGCCCAGGTCGCCCACGGGTCGCCCGGTCATCGTGTGGCTGTGTCCACTCTTGTCAGCTCGCCGCGCCTGTCTGTTGGGTCGTCGTGCCCGCACCAGCTCGTCGCACTGTCCGCCGGGCCGTCGTGCACGCCCGCGCCCACATCAGCTTGTCGCACTGTCCGCCGGGTCGTCGTGCACGCCCGCGCCCGCACCAGCTCGTCGCCCTGTCCGCCGGGTCGTCGTGCACGCCCGCGCCCGCACCAGCTCGTCGCACTGTCCACCGGGTCGTCGTGCACGCCCGTGCCCGCACCATCAACTCGTCGGGTGACCGCACCCGGTGTTGGCTCGTCGGGTGAACGTGTCCGCCCATCGTGCACGGGGCGCCCGCCCGTTGTGCAAGGGCGCCCGCCCACCGTCGTGTGTGCCTACCCGGGTTGTGCCCACCGCTCAACCACCGTGTGAAGGGGAGTTTGCCCATCGCACTCCTGCCCAGACCGCGAGGTCCTTACATCCTCCTCCACCCGAAAACGTTGTCGACCTCGACAACACATCATCCTAGTAGCTCTCTACCAAGATCGTAATCAACCATAATGTAGATCTCCCCCATATAAGGCAAACATCACTGCAACATATATAAGGTTCTGTCTCCATCAGGTCATCAACTCCATGTGCCAAACTGCCCATGTTATGCCAACAAGTGCTACACACCTCAACCATGTGTTAACACTCATCACTATAATTCCATGCTCAGATCCATGGAAACCCCATCTTTCTGCCACATGTCATGATGCTTGATGCCAAGCCATCCCTGCATCATTGGTCATACCTGCTCAAACATACTAAGGGCTCACTGCTATGAGCAGCTTAACAATGAGTCCCATCTTCTATATTATCTAAGAAGATGTGGAGGGAGAAGAGCCTGAAGGCTCTCCCTCACTAATCAGCTCAATCCATCTATCCGGATCCTCAACTTCCATCCTTTGTAGATATGCCTCCCGATCTTCCTTCTGGATGTTCGGCCTCACATATACCTCATCAACATCATCATCATCGTCCTCCACCAGCTCTAGCCTTCTTGACAAGTCCAAGATGCTATCTGAAAGTGATCGGATGACCAATGACTGCTCCACAAGCTTTGTCTCAACAGTAGACAACCGCTTGTTCATCTTCTCCTTATCTTCCATCTGCATTCCTCCTAACTTATGATCAGGTTTTGTTACACCAATGGTTGGAACACCAATGGGCACATCTTCCCTTCCATCATAAATGAAGAGTTTCCTCAAATGTGGTACAACCATAGCCTCAAACTGTTTCATGAACTCCATCCCCAATACAGCTTCATAGTCATCAATCCTCACTATAGTGAAGTCCACCTTTCCGGTCCATTCACCAAGTGTAGTGTCCACCTTTTCAGCTATACCAAGAATTGCCATAGGAGGAGAATTCACTGTCTTCATTTGTGCCTTCACTGGTACAAATTTCAGCCCAATCCTTCTCGCAGTATCTTCACTCATGAAGTTGTGTGAAGCCCCACTATCCACCATAGTGAGTACATCAGCACCTCCGACCTTCATCTGAACATACTCCAACCTGTTTCTTTCTGGATCCCTCCTAGAAGTTACTTCCGTAGTAGCAGAGGCACCAAGTATCTGCATCATTCCTACCGAAGCATTATCATCATGCTCATCATCAGATTGTGCAGCAGCGGCCACCTTTGGTTTGGAGGGACAATTCTTCACCACATGTGGTCCTGCACATATCCAACACTTCAAAGGCTTCTTTGCTTTCGAACTATCATCTGACTTCGAAGCATCATCCTTCTTCTTCTCTTTAGAAGTCTCATCATAGTGATCCACCAACCTGTCAACCGCAGCAAATGCTTCCTCAAGTGTTCTGATCTTCTGCCTCTTCACCTCATTGCGTGCCCAAGGCTTCAACCCAATAATGAAGTTGAACACCTTGTCCCTTTCCGCCATGTCGGGAAGTTCCAGAGCTGCACTAGAAAACTCTCGCTGATATGCTTGTAGGCTTCCGGTTTGTTTGATGAACTTAATCTTCGTCCTTGCTTCCCATGTTTCATCCTGAGGACTGAAATGAGTCTGCAAAGCCTTTTTCATGTCATTCCACGAAGTGATGTCATCAGCATTACCATTGATAATCTGATCCACCCTCCTTCGCCACCACATCTTAGCATCTTTTGTCAGGAATTGAGCAGCCACCTTGACTTGTGTCTCCCCATCAGGTAGACTCAATCGTTCCAAGTACTGTTCCATATCCCATAGAAAGTTGCCAAGTGTTGCTGCACTCCTTGTACCATCATAAGATTCTGGTTCTTTGACCTTCACATGAGGCACTCCTCCACCTGAGTTATGTCTCACGGCCTTCTTCAATACCGCAATCTCATCTTTGGCATCATCAAGAGTTTTATTTACCTTGTCAAGAGTTCCTTTCAAGTTCACGATCTCTGCAAGACCTTGATCCCTTGATTCTTCAACCTCCTTGACCCTTTCTTCAAGTCGTGTACACATAAGATCAGTGTACTCATACTGTGTCTTGAGCTCATCATGCTGTGTTCGGAGTTCTTCAAGTTCTTCCTTGACCTTCAAGAGGGCTTCTCGCTCCTTAGCAAGTGAGTCCACATCTTGATTCCAAGAAGTCTCCAAGGTCTCCATTCTTTCAATCACTTTTTCCATGAACCCAAGAGTAGTATCCTTCACGGTGTCCTTCATTGTATGACTAGACCCAGCCTGAGAATTAGTTGCCATTCCCAACTTCTTGCCCTTCTGCGACCTAGTTTCAACCATTCAACAGCTTCACCTGTAAGAACCTTGTTCCACGAGCAACCCTGCTCTGATACCACCTGTCACGCCCCCAGGTCTACGGTAGTCTTTCAACCGTGCCCGACGAGGTGCGGCACCACCCTGCACTTTCTTTTTAATAATACTCATGCACATTGACTACGCCTTTCCACATTAACATACTTAATTCATCTTCCTCAATTAAGTAAAAGGCATTAATCTTCATACACGTTCATAACCAATATGTAATGAAATCGAGAACATAACAATTGCACACAATTATGGAGGGAGGGGCAACTCCCGAACAAGTCCACCCAATAACAATATATTATGAAACATTTCAATAATACATCAAGTGTGCCTGGCAGAAGTCCAAGGCCAACACTTAGAATAATTTACAACAAGGCAAGACAGCCTTTACAATCATGTACCAACCTCCCTTGGTAGGAGTGTGCTCACCCGAGCCACTAGAACTCCTCCAAATCAGTTCTGCACAAAACTGCCTTAATACCGTGTACCGTCGTCCTACAAACAGCTCCTTGGTAAATCTGCGCACTTATCTCTTGGACGCATGAGATATGCGCACTTCTGCGCCTTCTCTTTACCCTTAGCTCGAATGTAGAGAGAGAGCGAATTCGTTGATGCCAAATGAGGCTCTGCACACTTGTATTTATACGCTAGCCTGCCATAAGGTGAAGGGGTGTCAGCTTTAAAGCCGACCCCCTAATTTAGCTTTACAAGCCCCTGCCTTAACATTTTTGTAGGTCGGCCCTTGCCCATGGCAAGCCTCCCCTACGCCAAGTATAAGGCTTCGGCCTCCCTTTACATTTCGCATTATTTGTTAAGTGCTTCCCCAATGATCGTCGCATTGCTGTCGCACTGTTCGTCGCATTGCTGTTCACTGTTCGTCGCATTGCTATTTTATTGTTCACAGGTTGCCCGCCCGTCATGCACGGGTTGCCCACGGGTCGCCCGCCCGGGTCGCCCACCCGTCGTGCACGGGTCGCCCACAGGTCGCCCGCCCGGGTTGCCCACGGGTCGCCCGGTCATCGTGTGGCCGTGTCCACTCTTGTCAGCTCGCCGCGCCTGTCCGTCGGGTCGTCGTGCACGCCTGCGCCCGCACCAGCTCGTCGCACTGTCCGCCGGGTCGTCGTGCACGCCCGCGCCCGCACCAGCTCGTCGCCCTGTCCGCCGGGTCGTCGTGCATGCCCGCGCCCGCACCAGCTCGTCGCCCTTTCCGCCGGGTCGTCGTGCACGCCCGCGCCCGCACCAGCTCGTCGCATTGTCCGCTGGGTCGTCGTGCACGCCCGCGCCCGCACCATCAACTCATCGGGTGACCGCACCCAGTGTTGGCTCGTCGGGTGAACGTGTCCGCCCATCGTGCACGGGGCACCCGCTCGTTGTGCAAGGGCGCCCGCCCACCGTCATGTGCGCCTACCCGGGTTGTGCCCACCGCTCAACCGCCATGTGAAGGGGATTTTGCCCATCACACTCCTGCCCGGACCGCGAGGTCCTTACAACTTCAGCTGGTGACAGCAACATTTGTTCTCTGTAAGTGTCAATGTCTGAAGGGGCCAGGAGCATCCAAGGATCGATTAGTTTGTGAGGAATGGATGAAACCATTGAGATCGTATGTGGAACCGCGGATGGTGAAAGAGGGAAACGAACCATCAGGGAAGAGCCCTTCAATAGATCGTTACCAATACTAATGTAAGAGTTAGGTACACCACCCATTAAGGGTACAGAGCCGCTAGGTAATGGGGAATAATCAGGGGTGCAAAAGGAGAATTGGTCCACTGTGACTATCTTTCCATCCAATTGAAATAGGATGATATGAAAGATAGTAGACATAATTTTAGTCATGGCATAAGTCCAACTGCGACCCAACAATAGATTATAGTCAAGCTTTCTATCTATGACTTCAATGTCCACCATTACTTTTTTCCCATTCAAAGTGATGGGGTAGCTAGCTAGGTAAAATTTTGGTATGAAAATGTGGTCGTCAAAAGCTTTAAGGGAATTCGATGGCGGGGATAGGGTTGGAGAACCCAAATCGAACCAACATGAAGCCGACTTGACACAGGTTGAAGCACCTTCGTCAATGACAATTCTATGTATTCCTCGCCCTTTTGAAAATATTTGCACCTAAAATGCAAGCTGGTGTGAAAGGGGAGGTTTAAATTTGTCCATGTCGAAAATTGCAAGCATGGAATCCTGAGGGTCAATACCACCAATTGCCAAAACTAGAGCTTTCCTTTGTGCTGGACAGGTTTGTAATACTTCGAGCACCGACATAGCTGACAGTGCTTGCACCAAATCTTCTACAATACTGTAGCTCTAGGCAACACGTGTAGATTTATTATGCATTGTGCAATGAAGCATCCATTTTTGGGGGTGAGTCCCAAGATCAGCAACCAACCTTTCAATATGAAGATCATTAGGTGGCAGTGGGTTTTGATTTGAGGAGGATTCCTCAGCATTAAGGACTAGAGCTCCATAAGATTTGGCTTTAGCTTGTAGATCTATCGTTTCCATCGTGTAAATGGGAGATGGTCCTTCACTAGCTGAAGGATGATGCAAACCATCATTGCCCCCTTGTGGGCATTGGGGTTGGTTTGCAACAAGGTGTTGTTGTTGCTGAGCAAGGAAAGGATTATTTAGGACCGCAAGGGTCCTACCAGTGTCCATTTTAGTGATGAAATCTATGCATTCCTGAAGACGTGAACAATGATATGTCATGTGGTATTCCAAATAGATTTTACAAAGGACCTAGGTGGGTTTTTCCTTTCCATCGTTAGAAGGTGCATCAGCCTTCTACTTTGGGTTGTATTGCTTTCTTGACTTCTCTTTAGAAGGAGCGGTCTTTTTCTTATTCTTCTTATTTTTACCACCATGTTTTTGTGTAGACTGCAGAGAGTTTATCGTGGTGGTAGGAAGAGCAATCAATTTGGTAGAGGGGTCAACTGACAACTGGGAAATGTGACTGTTGAGTTGTTTTACAGTAGCCCCGAAGGTTGCGCCGATAATCCCATCAGCGTGCACTCTGGGTTTCTGAGTAGCGGGAGCATTGGAGTTACGAGGGTCATTGGGAATGATGTCATATAAAGTGCCAGACTACGAATATATCAAATATAAGTGTTGGGCATGACGAATGGATTGGTCTTCTGTGACTGCACCACCTAAGGCGACATCTTTAGCGATTTGGGGGAGTAGAGACTTGCAGAACCAATCCACTAATAGATAGTCTGGGAGGGGAGCTTTGACTAACCATCGCCTACATCTCCATTCATGTATATGATCAGCGATGTGGGTGGCAGTATTTTGACGTAATGAAGTGAGGAGTTCTTTCCCAGTTTCATAGCAGATGGGTAGATGGAAGTGCTTTAAGAATTCCATCGCTAAAGTGCCAAAGGTATTGACTGACACGTGTGGTAACTTGATGTACCACTTGGCTACATTGGCAGTAAGGGTGCTGGGAAAGAGCTGCAGCTGGATGCTATTAGTGTCAATATTTGAAGCCTTCCACCAGTGATCAAATATGCTCTTACAAAGTGGTCTTAGGATGTCAAAGTCAAATTTTGTCATTTCAGTGAGTCTTCAAGTAAAATTTGGTCACTAGGTATTAGGTCTAGGATTTGTTTTAGTCCTTCCAAATTTTTACAAGTGTCAGTCCATGTCACCATTTAGCTGAGTGTACCATCATTCAGAGAGTTTTCATCATCATTTCAGGTTCTAATGAGTCATTTTACACCTTGTTCGTGCTTGAGTTGTACATGGGTAAGGCTCATTTCCCTCTCCTAGGGTTTTGAAGGTAATTTCTCTTGGATGGTCAAATCATCAACAAAACTTGTATCCTAATGCTCATACACCTTCCCCTATCCTTAATGTACCTTCTTAAGCACTCCTCATCACTAATATCCTTAAAATTCATCATTTTCCCACAAACCCTAGCCTCTTGCTACAATTTGACAATTTTCTAGGCTAGTCTAGTGTTTTTCCCTTTTGGACCCCTTCCCCTCACTCAATATTTTAAATTCCACTTTCCCTTACTTCCTAACATCCCTCCCTAGTTCCAAAAATTTTCTAAGTAATTTATAAGTCTCTTAGCCCCTTCATTTCCCTTCATTTCTACAAATCCCCTATTCCACACATTCGGATAGGTTTTACTCAAATGATGTTTCTGAGAAAGAAAAAATGAATTTGGAAAATGTGAGAGAGGTTTTGTCCATAATAGGCCATGGACGAAAAACCTCCTTAAATTTTTACACAGGTGTCATGATTTTAGAGAAATGTCAAAAATACAAGTTGCCTCAGGAGAGTTAATGCACCTCTAGAGTGACCTTGGGAAAATCAATATTTATCCTAGCCTAGTTGGCCAAATGACTTTCTTGATGAGTCAAATGATAATTAGACAAAAATATATTTCCAATGAGCTATCATGAGCTCAATTTGGAGTTGAGGAAGACATTCAAAAGTTGACTACAACAGAACTCTGCATTTAGGTAGCCTCATTTTTGCACATTTTGACTAGTCTTGGGAGATTTGACTTTTGACATGGCAAATGAACTCCAAATTGAAACATTAAACATGTTTTAGAAATTAGACTCAGTACACTTTACAACGAACTATCTCGCGCCCAATTTTGACTTTGGGAAGGCCTCCAAATATGGTCTAAAAAAAAGCGCTGCACATTAAAATGGCAATGCGCATTGGATGGTTCCTCTCAGTGCAAAATAACACTAGCATTGCGCAATGGATGGTTCCTCTCAGTGCAAAATAACACTGGCACTGCACATTAAATTGGCACTATGCGCTTGTTGGGGAAGACCAAATTGTTGCAAATCACCTTCAAACCTCTCAAAAATCACTTTGATGGTTGTGCCAAGTAATTTTATGATTCCTCCTTGCTAAGAAAGAAGTGTGCTTGATTTCTTGAGTGTGTTTGGCATCTTTTCATAGCAAACCCTATTAGCACTGAAAATTTCTCTCATAAACCCTAAATACCTAAAAATACATTTGGTAAGCCACCAAGGGTCATTTTCTGCTCTTCTCCTTCATTTACAGTTAGTTTACCAAGTCTTTTTCACTATCCATTAGTCATCAAGCTTCATTCCACTAAACCCTACTCTCTACATCAAACCCTAGCCCTAATACACTATTCACTTACCCTACTTCCCAATTCTTACATTCCCACTATACCCCATTCCATTATCAAACTCTATACCCTAACTCCCTCAAGCATTCGTACCCTCATCTTATACCTCACTTACCTTATATTTTTAAAAAATCTCTTCATACTCATCTTGGTCCCACTACAATCCTTCATCTTACATCACCTATCACATTATCAAAAATCCATGGAGGGAGACATAGACTATGAGAGGGAGGAGGAAACTTTTAGTGACACTTCCAGAGAAGCACATGTGCCAAGAAAGCCCCACAAAGGGGGAAAGATCATCTGGGAGGAACCTATCAGTCTCACAGAATTGCTTGCTTGTCCTCTTGCTATATCTAGTTTTAGACATCAGTCTTGCTATGAGTTTTGTGAAATGGTGGAGAGGGTAAAGTTTCATCATGAGCTTGCCCGGTTGTTTGTCACCCATCTACATAATGGCCAAGTGAACCTTGCTGGTGTCTCCTTCACCTTGTCACCTACCACCATCTCAGAAGCAACAGGCATTCCAAATGTTGGTGAATAATGGAACAAAGGACAGTATGTTGACAGTATGATGAAGAGGCTTAAGGCTAAGTTGGAAAAGGCCTTAAGAAGAAAAAAAGAGAATGATAAACTAAAAATATTGGCTAAAGCTTCATTAGCTCAGCAAAGCACTCAATGAAGATGCCTCTTGCCAATTTTTAAGAAATTTTGAGAAATTTTGGTCATTTCGCATTTTTGGAAATTTTTACACAGGGATTTCCAATAGGTGCGCGCTGTGCTTTTTGTGGGGAAATCCTCTTGCAAAATGGCTTACACATTTGGAATTAGCATGGAAAAATAAGTCAACTTAGAAATATTGAGAAATTTTAGACAAGGTCTTGGTCACCAAAAGGGAAAAAAACACCCAAAAAGTGCCCTCTCTGCCACTTTTTTGCCACATAGGAAGCAGTGTTGGGAGAATCAAATTTTGGAGGGGCAAATGAGCTCTAAATCAAAAAAACCAAATTGTTCCAGAAACTAGACAGGAAGGGCTTTCCAACAAGCAAACTTTCACCTGATTTGGACATAGGGAAGGCCTCCAAAATTGGGCTTGAAATGGCACTATGCATTAAATTTTTGGCGCTGTGCATTAAACTGATTTTGCCAGTTTTTCTTAAATTTTCAGTTTTTTCCTAGTTTTCTTGGAAATTGACTTTTTCCTCATTCCTTGGTAAATTTATGCATGGTAAATGATGTATTTGATTTAATTATGGATGAAAAACACATCATAGGGTAGATACATCAAGTTTCAAGTGGTTTTGATGATGAATGAATTGGTTTCCTAAGTTTTAGAGGCTTCCACTGCCTACTTTTGTGTTCCTAGTTTAGATATGGAAAAAACCACCCCTCTTCTCATGGATTCGACCCCTTATAGCTAGAATGAATGTTTTTATGCCTATATTATGTACTTTATTAGTTATTTGTAAAGGTTGAACTCTTGTGGAAGCTCTGAACACTATTGTATATCTCTACAGCAGTTTGGCAAGGAATAAAACCAGGTTTCACAGCTATTTTTGTGGGATTCTGGTGACAGTGAGTTTATGTATTGTTTCTTCTTTGTAATGATTTTTTCTTATGTTTTATATGTGTCCAACTCTATCTTTCTCTTTTAAAACTAAATGAATCAAGGTGAATAGGCAAAATACATTGTTGTGCTCTATCCTGGGAATGTATTTGGTTTTCAATGTTTTCAACTGTTTGAAGAGGACTCATAGTTTCTTTATGCCCTCATTGACTCCTTCATTGTCTTAAACTACCATCTCAATCCATTTATAGTACATAAACCCTTGTCTACCTCACCCCAAAAACATGACTGTATCCCTGAGTTGATTTCCCGGACCCAAACTTCCTTCTTCAATTGATCTAGCAACCAAAACCTAAAAATCAAATCAGAAAACCTAAGCTACTATACCTAGCCTAAAATATCATTTCATTTAAGTCATCTCCAACTATAATTTTAGTCATCTTAACTGAGATTGACAAGGAGAGAGCCCTCTCCCAACCTGGTAGGGCTAGCTACCAGGTTAAGCGTGGTTTGTAGTTATCCTAGGATTGCCTCCCTTCAGCCTGAGGTCAATCTAGGCTCTAACAGAAATTATCAACCACAATGGAGTTAGCAACATGCCATAAATGATAGGTGGTGATGTGTGTACCCGGATCCTCCCCTTGCTTCCCTTTGAACTTCGGGATGTCTGTCAGGATTTTATGCGGGATCGGCAGCCAAAGTAAGTTGTGATAGATGGGGTCATTTGTGAGTTTGTACAAGTTGGTGATATCAAGCGTTGCCAAGAAAGGCAAGGTGTTTGATGCCCCTGAATCAGACCATGGCAATGACATATGACTTGAGGATCCTTGTGGTCATCCCATCGTGTTTTTTCCAATATTATACACAGGTTGTGTGGCATAATAATTTCCTTGGGGTATAGTTGTGTATTGTGGGTTTCCATAGGGGTTGTTAGACTGGGGGTTGGAAGTGCCCCCAGGATAAGGAGTACCCCTTGACTCATTTGAGGTTGAGAGTAGGGTGCCCATATGGATTGATTGGGACCTTGTTGAGGGTTCTCACTCGCCATGTAACTAACTATAGGTCCTTGACTAACATAAGAAGTGTTCATGTCAATCAATGATTGTCACTATAGTCCTGTAAACGGAGGGGGAACTATTACGTTCTTGGCCAGTATATGCATATTGGGAACTGTGCCCCCAGGTATCTGAACCTGGGGGTTAGAACTAAACAATGGATGCCAACCATAGGGGTGGTTAATGGGACCCTTTCTCACCGTGATATATGAAGGGTTATAAGGAGTTCTATATTTAGCACTTGTCGAAGGTCTGGGGGCTAACACAAAATGTGTGGGATGGGAATGTACCAGGTTCCACTCATGGTGGGTTTCATGATAGGGTTTGAACCTGGGACAGATGGGATAGCAGGGTTTTCCATCAGAGGTGTCGTACTGACTGTCAACTGGGGAGGTGGTGGTGGACCAAAAGTGTCCACAAAATCCCAGGACCCATTATTTGTCGATGGGATGGGTGGTGTAGTTCCAACAAAAGATAAAGGAGGTACAAATGCAACGGCAATCAAGAGTGGTCCCAATGGGTTTGTGGTCGGGGGATTTTATGGAGGAAGGAATCCTTCAAATAAGAAATCTTCTGGTAAGCTTTCATCTTGGGATTTCCAAACTGATTCTGTGTTAGATCTCAAAGATTGATTTCCTGAAGATAGGGAATCCGGTTCATTGGGGCTCAGCGGATCCTCCACAATGAGTAGGAGAAGACCTAACAACCATCTAGATTGACGATGAGGGCCGGATGTAGCCATGATGACTGATAAATTTTATCAATAGATTTTACAGTGATATTCGTTAAAGTCTTGGTGATAACAATCTGGCACTTAAAAAATAAAAAATACACTAAAGAAATCAATCAACAAGCAGATGGAAATGACCCTGTCTGATAAGCAATGATCACTAGAGATGAAACCCAGTATCACAATGAATAACAGAGAGAGTTGGCCAAATGTACAGCTATGATTACTCTTGAGCTTCGCCTGAACCTCAGATTAAGGGGCCAAGTACCCTCATGAAGATGGGCACCCTCCCAAAAGCTGAAGACAGAGTAGGTTCATCTGTGTTAGGTACTTGGGCACCTCGTCCCTAAAAGTATGGCCACTAAGGATACCTAAAATCAAAGACACTACTAAGGGGGACATAGTTGCAGATAGTAGGCTGTGTGGGTAGGATACATGAGTCCCCGACTCAACTCAGATATCCCTGAAGGGATCCATAGTACACAGAATACCCAAAGGAGATTTAAGCAAAGGCAGGCTACCTTCACTTACAGTCTAATTTTGTCTCGTATTTAGCTCCAATTTTACTGGAGTGGTCCCATATAGCATGAGTGTATAAGGATTTCTCTCTTTAATGACACTATTTTTGGTGTATGATCTTGGGCAGTTAAATCACACTGCCTATCCCAAGATCCTACCATAAAATAATGTGTGTTTACTCTAAAAATAGTTGCTAATTGATTTTATTAGGTAGATTTTAAATGTACTTCGTTAGAGTCTTCGGTAGGAGTGTTGACATATCAAGTTATATGGGACTCTGACTCAAATCATGCAAAAACAATGCTTGTAAATTTTCACTTTCGATGAATAAGCTGCTTCTACAAAGGGAGAGTCATTCATACATCAATATATATACCATGCATCCTATTCAGTAAAACACTAGCATAACCGATAGAAATTCAATGCTCACTAACAACTTTTGAAACCAAATAATGCAAATCTAACCAGCTAAGCAAAAAACAGTAAAAAAAAAATGTATTTTTTCTTTTATGAAAACAAAAACTTTAAGAAGTAAAGATATTTTCTTAAAAAAATTGTTCAAAACAAAGATCAATAAAATAGGCACAGCTGCAGATCCCTGACCAGTCTACAAGTATATTTCCCAAACCATGAGGTCACATAGCAAGTTGTTTATCAAGAAATGGCTGGCTAACACTCTATACTAGAGGCTATAGAGAGTTCCTTGCAGCATTAACGCATTGTTTGTGAGGCCACAATTCTTTATAAAGCACTGTTTACACTCGTAGACAATGTTACTGAGGAAAGAGGATCAAAAAATAGGTTGTGGGGATCAAATCTAGGGTTGAGCACTAAGAGAAGGGTTTTGTATAGTCCTAAGTGGTCCAAAAGGTAATGAAGAAGTACACGAAAGCCTAGAAGAAAGAGAGATCTAGGAACTTTCTGGGAAAAACCAAGAACTAGTGTAGTCCCCAGTAGATTCGCCAATTCTGCTTTAGGGATTAATGCACGGGTGTTTGGTGATGTAGAAACCCTCAAGGATCTTCCTGGGATCCTTGGCAGACAGTCAGATTAGCTGCAGCTGTCACAAAGATGCATGCATATCTATGTTTAAAAATTGAATATCAAAGCGAGAAGGACTTATTACCTCGATTCTTAGTGTGGTGTTGCAAGAGAGCGCAATGTAGCTAGGCAGAAGACCCCTGAGCCAGCTCTAGATCAAAACCTACACATAGAAATGGAAAGCGTAATATCACAACATAAAACCTTGATAAACAATGCATGAACATATAAAGATATCTAGTTTCATATATCTAAGTCACTCATGCTAACGCTATTGAATAAACATATAAACAGATTATACTACCAACATCACGGAGTGGACAACACAATTGCAGTTCTATATTGATGTAGAAAGAGTGATTACAACCATTGGTTTTATCAGCCTTCCCTTACCCCTCCATCTCCTCTCTCTCTTTGTCCCTTCTTAACCTCTTCTGATACCTTATTCTGAGACTATGCTCGACAGTCAGATAGGCAGTCCTTTCAAATGGTTTGACCCCTTTCACAATGGCCCTAGCCTTGCATATATAGCATGTGATGATAGGGTTTTCAAGTCCTTCATGATTTCCTTTAGGAAAATGCAGTGATGTTTCCATGCCTCTGTGCTCTTTCCTGTTTGTAGACTCCATTTAGAATTAGTGATTCCTCCAAACAGTAGAGTTCTGATGTTTCCCTACTTTTGTGAGCTGGCATCGGAGAGAATATTGGGATATTTGTTGATCAACTTGCTCCCTTGACCCATAGAAACTCATTAAGGTTAACTAACACTCTTCCCGAGGTAACAGACAGAGTTAGACTAGGCACTAATGCACCCTTCGCCTTGATAAGAAGCTTTATGAAGAAGGTTGCTAGTGTTTAGACATCGTTAGCTGGACAACTAGGCCTGTGAACTTGGTCATTCCTTCAATCATCATGTCTTTCTCCTCTAGGCTGGTGAGGAGGTCATTTTCCTGGATAACATGGTGTTGTGTGCATGTGGTATTGAGTACATGTCGTGCATGTCATGCTATGTACATGTGGTTTCATTTACATGTCGTGCATGTGGTACTGTGTACATGTGGTATTGTGTACACATTATACAAGTGGCATGATGTACATGTGGCATTGTGCACACGTTGTGCAGGTGGTGCCATGTACATGTGATGTTGTGCACATGTTGTGTTGGTGCTTTGTATATGTGGTATTGTGTATGTTTTGTACATATGGTACTGGTGTACATGTGGTATTTTGTGCATGTTGTACATGGAAGGTTGCAGGCATGCGGTACTATATATGTGCATTATGTAGTCATGGTATCATGGTATGTGTACTCATTGTGTTGTACTCTGTGTACATATATGTATTGTGTGGCAATGTATATCTGGCATAGATGGATGTATTGTGCTATACATTGGGTGTAGGTGTACAAGTGCGTTGTGTTGTACATCGGGTGTAGTTGTACGTATGTGTTTTGTTGTACACTGGCTGTTGCTGTATGTATTATGTGGTAGTGTACACCGGGTGTAGGCACATGTATGTGTTTTATTGTACACTAGGTGTAGGTGTATGTGTTTTGTGTCAGGTGTAGATGCATGTACTGCATGATGTTGTATGTCATGTGTGGTTGTATGTGCATGATGCACACTATGTGTATGTGCACATCATTAAGGAGAAGGCACTGAATGTTTTTCGGGTGTGGAAACTAATCCGGTGTGTGTAAAGAATAAGGACAAAGGTAGAAGTAAAGAATTGATTAAAGGATAAGTATCAATATTTTATTTCAGCATTATTATGCATGTGATGTATGGTTCTAGTTTATGATGGTTACATGTGATTTATGATTTTGATCTATGAAGGTGGTGTTTTGAGCTAACCTGATGTGTTATGATTATACATGATTATTTGGTAAAATATGTTAGTTTGACTTGTTATGATAGGAAGCAAAGAGAATTGCAAGTGTACCTCATTGATGGGTGTTGGCTTAGTGGGTCCTGACCTAGGTTCAGAGTTAAGTTTTCCAAACAAATCCCTACACTACTGGCCATTTTGGCATCAATTCACAGAGTGCAGACTGAAGTCTCACCTGAAGCAATATGGGGGGATGCTAGAACCAAGTTTCCACAGCCAGAGATGATTAGGATGTCATTTTATGCCCTAAACCTGCCTTTGCATAGATTGATAAGCCCTTGAGGCTTATCGATATAACTCCCTCTTACCAGCCTCTAGTCCTTCGCAAATTTCTTGACTATCTTTCATGGACCCTAAACAGGTGAATCAACCACTTAGATGCCTCTGTAATTACTCCTATTTTTGTATGTACCCAGATCGGCTTAAGTGTCTGATAACTTTACCATGCATTAAGATATTCTTTGCGTAAATATATATTATTACTTGCATTCATGTAACAATGTAAACCATGCAGAATTGCACATCAATACAGTATTAAGTCATAAACCCAATATTCATAAATGCATTCATTCATAACAGAAATAAATGGGAAAAACACTGATATTTCCGGAATAATATCTTTATTGATGCTTCAAATTTGCTTACAGACTCAAGACTACCCTGCGCACTCAACTGCAGGGGTCTGTGCACTCAGCTGCAGACTCTACTCTAGGCCTCTATGCACACAGCTGCAGAGCCTCTCTTCCACTCTAAGAATCTTCGCTCTTCAACTCTAATGACCCATTACATTCATCATCAATTATTAACTTAGATCAACTACCTTAGACTCTCTAAGACTCTCCTTTTTATACAATCCCATGGTCTGCGGACCATGGGTAAGTTTATATAAGCTAACACAACTTACATAAAAGAAGGGAAAATCCCTTTATGAAACTTACTATCTATGCACTTTACGACCATAACTTGTAGATACGTTACACTTTACATCACAAAAAATTGGGATTTCTCTCCCAAAACTTGGGCTTTTGCCCCAAAATTGACCATAGGGGAACCTTGTCCCAATAGACCCCCAACACAAATATTGTGACTCGCCCCTGAGTCACTCTGTTGGTGCAAATATCTTAGTTTGGAGACCTCCCAGCTCAACTTGCACCACTTCTACCTCAGTCGCACTCTGCGTGGCTGCCTGCTTGAGCTGCTCAACTAGCTACTCGGTCACTGGTCCCGCACTGTCTTCTTTGACCTTCTGTTGCATCCTCTATGGGCTTACCAGCTTCTCATGAATGGCAGCAGAGATAACATATGCCTCATCCAACCAAGGCCCCAATCTAGCCTTGAGGACCACCTCTTTACGTTTCGCTACCTCCAACTGTTCGAGCAACTACTTTCCCTCACGCAGCTTAGCCAGTCATTGTGAGATAGCGACGGTGCACGCTGTCACTCTTTCTTCGTCATACTGCTGCTACAATTCTTAGGCCTCTATGTTCAACCTTTGCAAGTTAGGATCCTCCTACAGGGTCGTAACAACCTCCATCAATATTCAAAGAGCACTATGCAATCTACCATCACGACATCCACTGTCGCTACTACATCCTTTACAACTACCTTGCCCTATTCTCTGACCTCTGGTGGAGTTGAAGGGTGTGACTTCAACTCGATATCTTTGATTCTAAGTTTCAATTCAAACTAAACCTTGGCCATCTCTTTCCTTGCATCGTGCACACCTACAGCCAACTTCCTAATCTTAGCCTCCACTGACGCTTCTTCTGGGATATGTAGCTCTAGAATGGTTCTACATGCTTCAGCTACCACTACTGTGGTGAGATCATTCTTCTCTTGAACCTTGTTCCAAGCTTCCAGCATGGTTGTCTTCTCAATGAATATATGCTCATTGTTGACTTTCCACTCGCTGATCATGCTTAGCACACGCTACTCTCGGGCCTTAGGCTCTTCAATCACACCTGCTTGTAGTGTGTGAAGGAATTCACTGGGGAGTGCGGCCAAGTTGAGGCCAACATTCCTCAACATGCTGATAGTAGCCTTGTCAGCTTCCACCTCTGTGCTCAGAGCTCCATCCAACGACGCAACTTCTTGGAGATCCAAGGATCGATCCAACTCTATTGCTTGAGTGGTCCCCAATGCCAAACTGGTCGAGGCTGCACTTCTCTACCCTGTACTTGCCTAAAATCTAATTGTTTGGATCTGAAACTCACACAAACCCATCTATATGGAACTTAGTGCCTGCTTTTACTGCTACTCAAACTACTGTAGTAGTTCTGATGTTGTATCTCTTACCTTTTCACCAATATCGTCCAAGTCACTCTTCATCAAGGTAATTGGATCTAGCGATGATTTGGAGGCTTTAGTCTTCTTTCACTACCCCTCCTTTTCCTATTCCCTATGTTATTTTACACAAGAAGGAGTGCTCTCTAGATCTCTGCCTCCCTATTTCGACTGTTCATCATCCTCCATTTGGGGTGAAGGAGATTTATGACTCTTGTCAGAGTTGCACTCTTCGTGTTCCACTTGCTCCTTTGCGGCACGCTCCGCTTCTACATGTGCCTTGTCCTCGGTCTCCTCTTCCTCTTCTCTGCCAACCGTTGCACCTTCAGTTGGGCCACTTCCTTCTTCTGCTCCTTCGTGTACTTGCTTCAACGTTATCTTCATTACTCATAAATCGCCTATTATCCCTTTCGAGTCTGAAAACTCTGTAGGGAACAGATCCTAGTACTGCGGAGTAACTCAGTGACCTTATCCACCGTAGCATCATCCTAGTAGTCCCCTATCTTCGCACACTTCAGCTCCACCTCTGTCCCAATGTTCACTTGTCTCGTTTACAGTGACACAGTGATATCTGGGTTCTCTACCTATGGCCCCTCAACTTCATGATGAGCTTCTGTCTTTCGGATATTAATGTTCCTTGGATCCTCCTCTTCTTCTTCACCAGTCATAGTGTAGCATTCCAGTGCATGGTGCAGCTGGGTGGTCCAATCTAGTTGAATCAAATCCAAGGGATCCAACGGGATTCAAAATATCATTGGCTTTACCTCCAACAGCGCTTCATCAATGCACTTGAATCCATCTTCAAAGTTGAATGTCATCAAGAATCCTTGTCTCAAAATATCCCATTCGTCTGTGCCGTGGCGGAGCTCTATCTCCAAGTACCAATTCATTGGTATTACATCTAAAGTGTGACAGAACAAATGTACCCAGTCCAGTTGCGGTTCTGCACCATAGGCATCAATCCATTTTGCAAAGTGATTGCACGGATCACTCCTCCCATCATATTTATCTAACAATCGCACCTTTCAATGACCAAACCACACCCTCATCATTCTTCTATATCCGTGCCATCCATCAAAGTTTTCTTTAGGCGTACCCCACCATCTTGTAGGCATAGCACCAAGTCCAAAGCTTGGAAGTGATGCTTCTCTGGAACTTCCCTTTCAAATGCATCCAAAATTTTATCAACGTTAGTTAAACCATCATAAAAAGGTAGACTTCTTACCTCCGATGATACGTAGTGCAATGATGTAATCATGTTACAGTGTAGCATAGACACTTTGTGCAATCGATTTTGTTGGTGTTCTAATTCCTCATTTGAATCTGATGTGCAGGAGCTTTCACAGTCCCATGCAATACATCCATCATCTGTCGAATTCACCCAATCTTGATCTCACACCATTATCTTGTAAATCTGGTCCAAATCATCATCACTTTCATAATTGTGGACTAGTTTAGTATAGCATGGTCCTTCTGTAGGGTCCAAATGTACTACTACGTAGAGCGATTTCATCTCAAATGACATCATCCGCTTCTTCAAATTGATCACCCCATTCATGACAATAGCCCAATCAATCCCAAGGAGTGTGAGGCATGGATTGTTGTCATCGACAATCTCTATTACCTCGAAATCAGCCAATGCACTCGCTCCTTCAATATCTATTGTCACTCCCTACAATCTTCCCATGGGATAATCTTTTGCTAATTCGCCATCCTCAATTGAAGAGGAGACGACTGCAGCACAAGTCAGCCCATGTTTGGGTTGGCAAAACATTCACATTTGACCCAAGATCCAAAATAACCAGGTCCATTTCATACTCTCCTATTTGCATGGTGAGCCTCATCTCACACGTTGTTCTTGCTTTATGTTTACCAATTTTCCTGACCATGCATGGTCCCTTAGGAGTATTTTTTTTACCATCGCATTTATTGATCAACTCCTCTAATCATTTTATGGCCTTGCTATCACATAGCAACTTCATACAGGCCTCTACAAAGGTAGTAAGCATGGATGGGTCCATTTCTTCAGACTGTTCATCCTGAATTCCTGAGCTAGAAGACTCAGCAAAGCTTTTCTTCACTTCCATGAAGGTCTCTTTTGCACATTCTAGATCAAATCCAACCTCTTTCTCTGGAGCTTTGTAGACCCATTCACTTTCTTCAGGATTATTTCTCTTATCTTTGCAAGTGGTCATTCCACTTCGCAACACAATATTCACATTAGGATCCTCTTCATGGGGTTCAACCCTCATCATCTGCAAGTTCTGGGAAGGCTGCTCAGGCTGCACCCTTTTTTCATGCATCTTAGCTATTAATAAAAGGAAGTGTCCTATCATGTGGTCAAATTGAGTACAGTATCGGCATGACAGGTGTGTCGGGTGTTAGAGCCTAGATTTGTCTCAAGCTAAAAAGACAAGGTTCTAGGTCCACATCAAACCACGGTCAGCCTCGTAGCTAGCCCTATGAGGACAGGAGTGGGCTCTCTCTCGGTCAATCTTGGCAAAAGACAAGTGATGGGGCTCAAGATGACTGTTTTAGCAACTGACCTTAGGCTAGGTATTAAGTGCAGGGATTTGATTTCGTTTTTTGAGGGTTTTGTTGAAAAATGGGAAAGGCAAAATTGGGCTCGGGGATGAGGCACAGTTTCTGCAGAGGTCTGATTGGGGAAGGGAAGGCAATTGTTTTGATCCTTTAAAGCAAGTGAGATGGATATATCAGATAGGTGAGGAGCTAAGGAGAGCAAGAGAGTCTCAAGAATTCTCCTTAAACTGATGAAAACATGAAAATTTAAACAAATTCAAAGGTAGAGCATAACAGTTATGGATTCCACCTTAATCACTCATTTGTTTCAAATTCAGAAGAAGAAGCATGAAGATGATACAAAAAACACTAGATAAACTTACAATTACTTAGAGAAGCACACCATCAAAACATAAAGCCACATGGATCCCAAATAGTGCTGCAAAACCCTGCTCTTTCCTTAGCCAAAAATGCAGAGATACAATGTACAATAGAGTGCCAAGATTTTCCAAAGAGTCCAACCCTGAAAATGACTTAGAAATTACAACATATAGACAAGCCAACCTCTTCCCTTTCCTCTAGGGGTCGAGCTCATCCTTCTAGGAGATGTTTCAACCAATTCTAAACAAAGTACTAAAATCTAGGCAATCAAAACAACTTGCCTCTATAAGGTAGGAAACTGATTCATTCATTAAATTTTCACTCTTTGGTGAATGAATCCTCTAGAACAAGTAACTAAGTGTCAAAATTACATCATTTTCATTCAATTACATCAATATAAGTCAAAAATTACATCACAAAGCAAAACTAGTCAAACTGGCTGAATTTCTGAGCTGGAAGGTGAAAACTTGGGCCAAAAAACTCTGTGCGCCGCGCCAATTTTTGTACGCATCGTGCTATTTTATGACTGATTTTGAGGCACTTTCTGAAGTCCAAATTGATTCCAAGTGTTCTTTTTGGAAACCCCTACCTGTCTACTTTCCAACCCAAGTGGAATTTATGAATTTGGTGCCCATTTGCCCCTCCAAAACCTCAATCTCCCAAGACTGCTTCCTGTGTGTGAAATTAGGGGCAGAGATGTCATTTTTAGGGTGTTTTTGACTTCCCGAGGACTCAAAACTTGCCCAAATTTCTTGTCCAAGCACCAAAAGTCATGATTTTCTATGAAAAATCCAAAACTATAAACTTTTTTTCATTTGGAGCCTCCTATTGTAAGCGCGCGCCACGTGGCGCGGCGCACAGGGAGAAAAACCCTGTTTTTTGCACAAATATTTCCAAAATTACCAAAAATGCAGCAAATTTCTTGAAATTTGGGCTGGAGCTTCCTTATCAAGTGTTGTGCTGGGCTAAAGAGGCCTTGGCCAATATCTAAAGATGATCGACCTCCCTTTGCCTCTTTTGTTTCTTGATTGCCTTCCTCAATTTCGCCTTCAAATTCCTGATTCGAGCCTTGCACACTTTGTTGCACGCCATGTAATGAAAAGCCATGTGTCTCAACAATGCATGGTCTTTGTCGGCCTTGTCCAACAACCTCTCTAAGTGCATGTTCACTCTCTCAAGATTGGCCTCCCGATCCTCATTAATTTCTTGCTCCAATTATGTGATCTCAGCTCTTCGCCTTTGTGCAGCTTGGCGATGCTCACGAATGTTTTGTAGCTCCATGATCGCTTGCTGATCCTCAAGCTGCTTGTTCCTCTACTCCAAGTATTTCATGGTCCACTTAGCCCTCTCCAAGTCAAGGGATAAGGCTTCGATCTCTGATTGCTGCTCCTGGATGATCTCTCTAAGTTTGGCACTTTGTGGACCCATATCTATATCATCATCATGAAGGAGAATGAACTTGGTCTCTCGTTCACCTGATAGCTCACCTGAAGGCCCCTCATCCTGCATTGGCTCCTTGCCTCTGTCCTGTACCTGTGCTGCTGATGGAGGAAGCGAGGCCCCTTCCGCCCCGGGTGGAGATAACACTCGCTTTGCCGCTGCAAATAAATGTCTGGTGCCTCTCGATATGTGACGAAAATTGGCACACTAACAGTCTCATGGCGCTCATACTGATGAGAGGGTTCACCCTCATGCCTAACCTCTGATACTCGCGGTGAAGCTCTGAAGAAGTCACGAGAGATGAAATCATCCCAAGTGATGCCCTGCAATCCAAGCTGATGAAGCACCAAAATCTTAATAAGAGCAAAATGATATACACTATTAAGTTGCTGCTGAGGGGTTTTACGTTGTATAAAGGTGGTCATCCTCTCAATGTTCCGGCAAATGAAATATGGAATGTTCATCATCCGTACCCTGGTGAAATGCATGAGCAACCTAATGTGATAAGCATAAAGACGAGAGAACCATTCCTCACAGCTGAAATATTTCATGATCAATCTCATTAGTGGAGCATATTCATCTTTCAGATACCAGAACGGGAACACTCTCTTGAGCCGCCTCAAGGAACTGGTTTTAATGTATGGCTCATAATGTTGCCAATCAATCTTTTGTTTCTTGTGCCATTGTTCCCCAATGTTCGGTATACCGGTTGCTAATGAGACAGATTCTAGTGTAAGTGTGAAGGTGACACCAGCCAAGATAGCTTGATCTTCGTGAAAGTGCAGCACAAAAAGATGATCCAACTCATGATGAAATTGGACACTAGCCACCTTTTGACAAAACTCATAGCATGACTGATGCTGAAAACACTACATAGCAAGAGAGCAGGCCTGCAATTTTGTGAGGGTGATTGGCTCTTCCCTAACATGTCTACCACTTTTATGTGGTCTCCGGGGTGCCTGTTCTTCCAGGGGAGAGTCACTTTGGGTTTCTACCTCACAGTCCAATGAATGCTTAGATGCCATGACTGCTAGACAAACTACCTCAAAGACAAAATTACTATTGTGTATAAACTGTGCTTGAACTGCTCTTTTGGATGTTGTATTCAAATTCTGCCACCAAGGGAAAAACAAATGCAACAAGGACTGTTAGGGATTGTTAGGAAGGGGAAGCAATATTGAGGAATGGGAATTATTGGGAGAAGTTTAATAGGGAAATATGGGAGGGGGTTTGAGGGATTAATGTATGGAAATAGGGTTTAGGGTTTGGGATTAGTTGTATAGGTTTTGATGTGTGGGGGTTGGAGGATTTGGGATAAAGTATGCAGGAGAAGGGAGTAATGAAATTAGGGGATAGGGAATTAGGGATGAGTGAAAATAAGGGAATAATGAGAGGGAGACAAAATCTTGGTGGCAAAATAGTGAATTGTAAACCTGGCTGCAATTGGCTTGAGGATCTTTTAGAAGTAGGTTTTGAAATTTTTTATTGCAACCGCTATCACCCATAAACCACCATCTTTTACCATAAGTTTTGATGCAATGGTAGGATAGCAAGCCTACCTGGCAAATCTAGGCAAAGTATTAGCAATTTGGTGAAGTTTCCAACAGTTTTTGGGCTTGAGGCTATATGCGTCGCGCTCAAAACCTAGTGCGCCGCATTCTCTATGTGCATCGCACTCGTTAGAATTTACACTGGGCAGAAATCCCCAGTGCATCGCGCTGCCTGTTATATGCGCCACGCCGGTCAGCTGCAAGCCAGTTCTCTTTAAAACACGCACTGCTCTCACAAATTTTCCTTGAAACGTTTTTCTCCAACCTTGGCATGCAAAATGAATTTCATGTTCATGGAAAAACTTTATATAGACATCAATTTGATTTTTGCCTCTCCAAAAACCCACTTTGTAATGTTTTGCAATTGACACTTTTTCACAATTAATAGAACTCTAACCTTTTTTGTTTCCTCCTTAATTTTTGGTTGAAATAATGAATTTCTTGGTAATTTTTTGCAGGGATAGTTGACATGGAATTTGGCAAAGGAGACTAGGGCTGCACCTGGGGAATTCAAGAACTAAAAGTTTTCAAAAATTATTACAAAAACGAAATGTCTACTTATCTTCAAAACAGAGTTTTGAAGAGAAGTCATATTACATCCATATGACGAGAAGAATATTTTGAAATAACAACTTATCAAGGACCTCCCTCTGGCCTGCTGGCTTTATTAGACTTTGTCGAAGACCAAATTGACCAACCTTAGACCTAATGACTAAAACGACTGTTATGACCTAGAAACTGCAACAAGACTGCAAATGACTTTTAAGGGTTGATTTTGATGGACAAACCTGAGCCAGTAGTGCAAAGAATGAGGGGGATGAATGACAAAAGCTCTTCCGTCAGATTTATGGCATGCTCCTAAAAAAATGCAACTAATCGAAAGCGATGGGACACCTAAACATGAAATGCAAAAAGAGTTTTGATCTCTGACGGAGGGATGACCAGACCGACTCTGACATTGGTTCCAATGGGGATGGTAGCTCCTTGGAGGTGCCAAGAATGGCAGAACTCTGGAAGAGCTAGACAGTGCCTTCGTCCATTGGGCTATGGAGTCATTATTTCGACAAACAATACAAGACTTCTAACTAAATTTATTTGACTGAAACTTGACTTCAAAATGATTCGATATTGACACTAAAACGACTAAAAAATTGACTCGACAAACTGAACTCGAAACTGAAATCTTTCTTCAGAATTATAGCCTTCACTTCGGGCCCCAGACTGAAGAAAATATTACAGCACACACTTGCAGCGAAACTGAAATAAAATGGTATTTACAATGACAATGATGACAGCATAAATAACTTAGAAAAGGTACCGCTTGAGCAGCCGACCATTGACCGGCCCTCCTGGACAATCTTCTCCATTCATCTCCTTCAAAAGAAAGGCATTCTGACCCCGATACGCTGCAATCTTAAAAGGACCTTTCCAGAGATTGTCAAACTTGTCGTGCTTGCCCTTTTCCTCATTCCTTGCATCCCACTTTAACACCACATCATCCAACTGAAATGTGTCTGCCTTTGCTTTTCTATCATAAATCTTTTTAATTCACTCTTGCAACTTGAATGTGTTCTGAAAAACATCTTCCCGGGTCTGCTGCAAGTGGATCATTTGATTTAGTCTTCTCTGCATTGGATCCTCTTCACTACCTGCCTCTTGGAGAAGTTTGACTACCGGAGCTGCAAGAGAGGTACGTAACACTGTGTCAACTCCATAAACTAACTCAAAGGGGGACATACCAATGGATTTCTTTTGACTCACACGATCTGCCCAAAGTGCATGGACGAGCTTCTTATGCCAACTCTTCTTGTTGATTTCCAACATCTTTTTAATGATATTAACCAAATATTTGTTGGAAGACTCCGCCAATCCATTGCCTTGCGAATGATAGGCGGTTGAGTGCCCCAAAGTAATATGATATTTACTACAAAACTCAACCATCCTTTTTGACTTGAAAGTTGCTGCGTTATCCGTGATTAACTTATTTGGGCAACCAAAATGAGACAAAATATTACTTTCTAGGAATGAAATTATTACCGCATTCGTAGCTTGCCTAGTGGGAATTGCTTCGATCCATTTCGTGAAGTAATCTGTCGCTGTGAGGATCCACCTATGCTGACCTAAAGAAAAAGGATGAATTTCACTAATGAAATCCAACCCCCACTACTGAAAAGGGGCATTCACCTCAATGGGCTTAAGCGGAAAAGGCTGTAATTTCTGTTTCCCTTCAAAAATCTGGCGGTTATGATAGCTCTTAACAGTCTTGAACACATCAGCAAACAATGTCGGCTAATAGTATCGAGCCCTCAAAATTTTATTTGTTGTTGTTTTCCAAAAAAAGGTGACCGCCACAATCTCCTTTATGGAAATCCTCCATGACCTGTTTCGCTTCTTCTTCCACCAAACAATTTAACAAAACGCCATCGGGATCTTTCCAATAAAGTGTAGAATTTAAAATACAAAACTTAGTGGCTTTCAACTTAAGAGTTCTCGCTTTGTTTCTAGCCATACCAGGTGGTGCGGACAAATTCTGAAGGAGATATATAATATCTGAATACCATGCAGAAAGAATAAACATTTCTGATACCTGAAGTGACGAACTCTCCTCATTTTCATCGAACATAGCAGCGATCAGATTTATGTCTAAGATGTGCAGATTTGATTCAACCATCAACTTCGCCAAACCCTGACCTTTAACAAGCTTTGTGGGCCTTATTTCCACATTGTACTCCAGCAAAGCTGCTATCCACTTGCCACGTCTTCCTTCAGGATCGGTCTGAACCAAAACATCTTTGACAGCAGCGTTAGGAACATAAGCTAAAATATGGGAATACAGAATGTACACACGGAAATATTTCAGTGCTTTTACAAGTGCAAGGGCTTGCTTCTCAATAATATTGTATTTCAAAGCAGCATCTCTTATAGTCTGGCTGAAAAAAGAAATGGGTCTTTCATGCTCATCTTTTTTCTGCATTAACACAACTGCCATAATATGCTCCGAAGCAAATGAAAACAATATAAAATCCTCAGTATAATCCGAGCTAAATATAACCAGAGCCGAGGAAAGAGCCAATTTTACTAAATTGAAAGATTTTACAGCCTCTTCCGTCCATGACACTTGGTTGTCCTTCTTAAGCATGTTTGTATTCTCCCTTAGATGTTCAGCAAGATTAGGAACAAAGCGGCGCAGAAAATTCATCTTACCATTAAACGATTGGATCTCCTTCTTATTCTAGGGCAGGTCAATTTGTTGAATTGCTTCCACACGTGCTGGATCAATACGGATGCCATCTTTTGAGATAATGTTCCCAAGTAGTTTTCCTTCATCCATGGCAAACAAACTCCTCTTAGGATTCAGTGACACACCATATTTTCTGCACTTTTCAAAGACAAGTTTCAAATGATACAAGTGTTCTTCATCTGATTTGGAAAACACAGTCAAATCATCATGGTACACAACCAAGAAGACATCCTTCTCATTTGCGAAAGCCAACTCCATTACCTGCTGAAAAGCGGCACCCGCGTTCTTCAAACTGAAAGGCATTTTTGCATAATGAAATGTTCCCAATGGAGTGGTGAACGTTGTTTTGTCTCGATCATCTTCATGGACTAAAATTTGGTTATATCTGGAATAACCATCGAGTAGTGACATGCGAGATGCTCCAACTACTCGCTGAAGTATGTGATCCATTTTGGGCAGCGGATAATTATCCTTCAATGAAACTTTGTTGAGATTTCGAAAATCAATGCACAAATGAATCTCACCAGTCTTCTTTCGCACGGGCACCAAATTAGATATCCAATCAGAAAAACAAATGGGAACAATGATTCCTGATTTGTACAACTTTTTAACTTCCTTCTCAATTGATGGCAGCAATTTTGGATTAAGCCTTCTTAACTTCTGTCTGAAAGGTTTTTGATTAGGCTTAATAGGAATAGTGTGCTGAATTATATTTGTATCATATGTCTTCAAATCAGAATAGTCCAAAGCAAACACATCAGCAAAAGATGACAATAAATTGATATATTTGGCCTTTACCTTTGGTGACAATGCTTTGGACAACTTTACCATCTTCGGATGCTCGACTGTTCCAATGTTCACGTCTTCAAATCCCTTTTCTGTTGGCTGCAATGTTGGTTTTCGAGCTACGTCGTCATGATCAAGGAGCTCTTCTAAAGGTATAAAACCTTTAGGAATCACATTATCCTTGAGCTGCAATACTTCCATTTGATTGATCTGCACATCATCTTTGCCATCATCATGCTCTACATCAATTGAGGTATCTTTGAATTTACCTTTGTTTTGCAGAAAATCATTGATTTCCTCATCATCTTGGAAAACTTGCCAATATCTCTGATTGTCTGGGACAGTCGGACTGTGCTTCACATGGATTTCAAATTTATTGCCTGAGTTCATAGGAATCTTCAAATTACTTGCTGCCTTAGCGAGTGCATCAGCAATACAGTTTTGAATACGAGGCACACACGTCAAAGTGTAATCTGAAATAGCATTCTGGTATGCCCACATCCGAGGATGATTTGCTTGATATTTGCCTTTAACTTGCTTAATCACCAACTCGAAGTCACCATATATAGCAATCCTCTTTGCATTCAACATTCTTAGAATCTTTAGGCCAGCAATTAAAGCCTCATACTCAGCTTCATTATTCGAGCAATCAAAAGCAAGTTTGTAAGAACATACCCACACATTACTCGGCACTTTGTTTGGTGCGGAAAAAGGACTGCATACCCAAATTCCAATTCTAGCACCATCATTTCCTACTGCACCATCGAAATCCAAGGTCCATAGGGCATCTTCCTCTTCTTCTAAGTGCTGAGACTATTTCTCCTCTGTTTTTTCTGCTTGTTGTCCATCATCTTTTTCTATTTGTTGAATAGTCTTTCCATGTTCTTGTCCTTCTCTCTTCAAAACTTCTCTAAACTTTTCTGCTATTTTTGGAATATCATCCGCTACAACTAACTGACTATCAATATCATTGAAACTATCTGAATACAAAACAAAAGACTCGAGATCTGTATGTACATAGTTAATCGGATGATTAATTGGTTTCTCCTTGCTGGTAATCATGTATTTCATTTTCTGCTCACGATACAATTTTCTCATTTGGCCAAACACTGGAATCGTTGCATAGGAGAAATCAAGCTACATAGTTCCTTTGATATTTTCTCCCCAAGACCTTGAAAGAAGCATACCGAATCGGGGAGGAATGTCTACCACAACAACATCCATCAAAATATTCTTAGCAAGAATTTGATCCAAACTGACCACCAAGTCTTTAATAAGCCTAATACATCTCACCCTATTGGAATCAAACGAATAGAGATCATGATACTTCCTGGTAATGTCCAAACCCAACTTCTCCATGATAGCTTTTGGCATAAGATTGTGGGAGGCACCAGAATTGAACATCGCATTATGCAAAACAAACTCATGCACTCTCAAACTGATATAAAAAGGAGGCACAACACTGTCATGAGACTCACCATTCAATGCTGGTCCAAAAATAAGCTCAGGTTTATCATCTTCCACACTCACCATGTCGGACATTGGATCAAAATTCAGAATTTTGGAAACCTGCCCTTTATAATTGTTGTTCCTCATTAGCTCTATCAAAGGAATAGATACCTTCAATTTAGAAATTTCATTTTCTAAACTAAAAGTGGAAGTCTTTTCTACCTCTTTGGCTGGAACTTCTTTCTTCTCAGGTTTATCTTTTGGTGCAATGGGCTGATTGACTCGTTCATTTGCTGGTGGAGTTTTATTAGGCATTGCATCAACAACTTCTTTGCCCTTATTTGGTGCAACTGACGATTCATTCTTAGATGCTGGACCTTCTTTTCTCTTTTGGATTGGATTGATGGGGACGTTTCTGTTTCTTAATGAATACTAACACTGCTAGGCAGACAAGGCATGCATATACCCTCTTTGATACTCATCTGACTCCTCTTCAAGAGTTATGTCATTCGACAAGATAAAATATGCATCATGCTGTACCGCTGAACTTTCTGCATACTCATCATCTTCAGTGATAAATGTGGGCATATCATCAGGAGTGAAGAAGTGATTTTCTTCTCCTATTACATGGTCTTCATCATCAGATTCGGGGCCAACAAAATTCTGTTGAATAGGTGTCTTTACTTGCTGCTGTTGTGATGTCGTTTCTTGTGCTCGCTGCTCACGCTGTTTGATTCTAAATTATGGCTGCTGCTGGCCACGGAAATTGGGATTCCGAATCTGCGGTTCGGGCTTATCTAGTGTCAACCTTTCAATCATATTTTCTACCTTGCCTAGCACTTGATCTGAGGTAGAAGCTTCCTCCTTTATTGAGACTTTCTTTTTAGCTTTCATTCTAGCTCGCTTGTCATTCAAATTTGTCTCAACACTAACGGAAATTTTCTGCATCTCTTCTAAGGTAGCTGGATCTCTCTCCCTCAACTGATAAGCCATGTCTAGATCAAAGCCATTCGGGAACTTAAGCAAAGCTGATCTTCTAGTTGGCTTTAAGTCATCCAAAATTGCATTATAAACCGCATTGAATCTAATACAATAGTCTTGAATGGACTCACCATCATTTCGCTTGATCTTTGTATATTCGGAAGTGATTTGCAGCAGATCTTTCTTTACTTCCCAACATTCCAAAAACTGTCTTTTAAGGTCTTCTAATATAGGAACACTTCTGGCCGGCAAAGCTCTGCGCCATTTTCTTACCTTGCCACTGCAATTCTGCACGAATAACCTCATGGTCACATTTTATTCATCGATCTCATGAAGATTGAAGAAATCTGTCATTTTATCCACGTGTTGCTAAGCTGTGACACCTTGAGGCATGCCATCAAACAAAGGAATTTTGCTTTGATAATCTGCGGGCATGTCATTCAAAACTTGAGGTAGTGCGAGAGGTGCAAACCGAGCAGCCATTGATCTTGGTGGATTTGGTCCATGGGATGATGGAGGAGTGGGAGCAGCTGATGTGTGAGGTGTATGAGGAGGTGTATGCGGAGGTGAAACAATTTTAGATGTAGAAGGAGTAGATGGAGGTGAATTTATAGCAGACTTTTGATCAGCAATGTTAGGCTGTGGAGGAAGGGTGGGAATGAAAGGCGGCCCTATTGGAACCCTTGAGCTAGATGGGGTTGAAACAGCTCGAAGAGCTGCAGATGCAACTTCTAGAAAATCAAGTATATTTGCAGCCTTAATGTCAGTTTGGAGTTGTCTTAGAATGAAATTTTCAATAGAATTGTTAGATTTTTCAATGTTTAGAGCAGCAAGAAAATCCGGATTTGGGACGATAGACTCAAGAGTGTTTTCAGACTTGGTTTTAAATAATGACAATTCAAACTTTTCATCAAAATCAAGCTCTTCAAGATATTCAAAAATTGTCGGGCATGAACGAGATCTAAACAAGGGAGTGACAGAGCTCTCTTGGGGAACAATTCTTGAAATCAGATTAGGATTCTCGTAGAAATGTGGAGGATTTGGATCTGGATTAGCTCTTGTATATCTCTTTGAAGCCAGTGTGTTATTTTCAAGAAATCAAAGGAACAAAAACAACTTGATCAGCTTGTCAAATTCTAGACCTATCACCCAAAGCTTAGAATTCTCAAAAGTACTGGGGTGATTCTTAAATCAAGTGTCACGATTACAAGCTAGGCCAGAGATTGACTGAAGCAACGTTTATCTACTTGCGCTAATGCAAAGCAAAAGCATTTCAAAGGCTACCTGGCATAACTTCAGGCTCCGTCTGTAGCTTAGAAAACCAATGACATCAACAAGCAAACCAGTTTTTTCCCCAGTATGGTCGCCACTATGTTAGAGCCTAGATTTGTCTCGGGCTGAAAAGACAAGGTTCTAGGTCCACATCAAACCACGCTCAGGCTCGTAGCTAGCCATACAAGGACAGGAGAGGGCTCTCTCTGGGTCAATCTCGGCAAAAGACAAGCGATGGGGCTCTAGATGACTGTTTTAGCAACTGATCTTAGGCTAGGTATTAAGTGCAGGGATTTGATTTGGTTTTTTGAGGGTTTTGTTGAAAAAATGGGAAAGGCAAATTTGGGCTCGGGGATGAGGCACAGTTTCTGCAGAGGTCTGATTGGGGCAAGGAAGGCAATTGTTTTGATGCTTTAAAGCAAGTGAGATGAATAGATCAAACAGGTGAGGAGCTAAGGAGAGAAAGAGAGTCTCAATAATTCTCCTTAAACTGAAGAAAACATGAAAATTTAAACAAATTCAAAGGTAGAGCATAACAGTTATGGATTCCACCTTAATCACTTATTTGTTTCAAATTCAAAAGAAGAAGCATGAATATGATACAAAAAACACTAGATAAACTTACAATTACTCAGAGAAGCACACCATCAAAACATAAAGCCACATGGATCCCAAACAGTGCTGCAAAACCCTGGTCTTTCCTTAGCCAAAAATGCAGAGATACAATGTACAAGAGAGTGCCAAGCTTTTCCCAAGAGTCCAACCCTGAAAATGACTTAGATACTACATAATATAGACAAGCCAACCTCTTCCCTTGCATCTAGGGGTTGAGATCATCCTTCTAGGAGCTATTTCAACCAATTCTAAACAAAGTGCTAAAATCTAGGCAATCAAAACAACTTGCCTCTATAAGGTTGGAAATTGATTCATTCATTAAATTTTCACTCTTTGGTGAATGAATCCTCTAGAAAAAGTAACTAAGTGTCAAAATTACATCATGTTCATTCAATTACATCAAGATAAGTCAAAAATTACATCACAAAGAAAAACTAGTCAAACTGGCTGAATTTCTGAGCTCGAAGGTGAAAAATTGGGCCAAAAACCTCTGTGCGTCATGCCAATTTCTGTATGCGTCACCCTACATTTCTACTGATTTTGAGGCCGTTTCTGAAGTCCAAATTGAGCCCAAGTGTGCTTGTTGGAAAACCCTACCTGTCTACTTTCCAACCCAACTCGAATTTATGAATTTGGTGCCCATTTGCCCCACCAAAACCTCAATCTTCCAAGACTGCTTCCTGAGTGTGAAATTAGGGGCAGAAAGGTCATTTTTAGGGTGTTTTTGACATCCCGAGGACTCAAAACTTGCCCAAATTTCTTGTACAAGCACCAACAGTCATGATTTTCCATGAAAAATCTGAAACTATAAACTTTTTTGCATTTGGAGCCTCCTATTGTGAGCGTGTGCCACGTGGCGTGGCGCACAGGGAGAAAAACCCTGTTTTTTGCACAAAATTTTCCAAAAATACCAAAAATGCCCCAAATTTCTTGAAATTTGGGCTGGAGCTTCCTTATCAAGTGTTATGTTGGGCTAAAGACACCTCGGCGAATATTTGAAGATGATCAAGCTCCCTTTTCTTGATTGCCTTCCTCAATTTCGCCTTCAAATTCCTTATTCGGGCCTTGCACACTTTGTTGCACGCCATGTAACGAAAAGCCATGTGTCTCAGCAGTGCATGGTCTTTTTCGGCCTGATCCAATAGCCTCTCTAAGTGCATGTTCACTCTCTCAAGATTGGCCTCCCGATCCTCATTAATTTCTTGCTCCAATGATGTGAGCTCAACTCTTCGCCTTTGTGCAGCTTGGCGATGCTCACGAATGTTTTGTAGCTCCATGATCGCTTCCTGATCCTCAAGCTACTTGTTCCTCTGCTCCAAGTATTTCATGGTCCACTTAGCCCTCTCCAAGTCAAGGGATAAGGCTTCGATCTCTGATTGCTACTCCTGGATGATCTCTCTATGTTTGGCGCTTTGTGGACCCATATCTGTATCATCATCATGAAGGAGAATGAACTCGGTCTCTCGTTCACCTGATGGCTCACCTGAAGGCCCCTCAACCTACATTGGCTCCTTGCCTTTGTCCTATACCTATGATGCTAATGGAGGAGGTGAGGCCCCTTCCACCTCGGGTGGAGATAACACTCGCTTTGCTGCTGCAAACAAATGTCTGGTGCCTCTCTGATATGTGACGAAAATCGACACACTAACAGTCTCATGGTGCATATACTGATGAGAGGGTTCACCCTCATGCTTAACCTCTGATACTCCTCGTGAAGCTCTAAAGAAGTCACGAGAGATGAGATCATCCCAAGTGATGCCCTATAATCCAAGTTGATGAACCACCAAAATCTTAATAAGAGAAAAATGATATACACTGTTAAGTTGTTGCTGAGGGGTTTTATGCTGTATAAAGGTGGTCATCCTCTCAATGTTCCGGAAAATGAAATATGGAATGTTCATCATCCCTACCCTGTTGAAATGCATGAGCAACCTGATGTGATAAGCATAAAGACGAGAGAACCGTCCCTCACAGCTGAAATATTTCATGATCAATATCATTAGTGGAGCATATTCATCTTTCAGATACCATAACGGGAACACTCTCTTGAGCCACCTCAAGCAACTGGTTTTAATGTATGGCTCATAATGCTACCGATCAATATTTTGTTTCTTGTGCCATGGTTCCCTAATGTTCGGTATACCGGTTGCTAATGAGACAAATTCTGGTGTAAGTGTGAAGGTGACACCAGCCAAGATAGCTTGATCTCCATGCAAGTGCAGCACAAAAAGACGAGCCAACTCATGATGAAATTGGACACTAGCCACCTTTTGACAAAACTCATAGCATGACTGATGCTGAAAAAACTGCATAGCAAGAGAGCAGGCCTGCAATTCTGTGAGGGTGATTGGCTCTTCCCTAACATGTCTGCCACTTTTATGTGATCTCCGGGATGCCTGTTCTTCCAGTGGAGAGTCACTTTGGGTTTCTACCTCATAGTCCGATGAATTCTTAGATGTCATGACTGCTAGACAAACTACCTCAAAGACAAAATGACTGTTGTGTATAAACTTTGCTTGAACTACTCTTTTGGATGTTGTATTCAAATTCTGCCACCAAGGGAAAAAACAAATGCAATAGGGACTGTTAGGGATTGTTAGGAAGGTGAAACAATATTGAGGAATGGGAATTATTGGGAGAAGTTTAATAGGGAAATATGGGAGGGGGTTTGAGGGATTAATGTATGGAAATAAGGTTTAGGGTTTGGGATTAGTTGTATAGGTTTTGATGTGTGGGGTTGGAGGATTTGGGATAAAGTATGTAGGAGAAGGGAGTAATGAAATTAGGGGATACGGAGTTAGGGATGAGTGAAAATAAGGGAATAATGAGAGGGAGACAAAATCTTGGTGGAAAAATAGTGAATTGTAAACCTGGTTGCAATTGGCTTGAGGACCTTTTAGAAGTAGGTTTTGAAAATTTTTATTGCAACCACTATCACCCATAAACCGCCATCTTTTACCATAAAATTTTATGCAATGGGAGGATAGCAAGCCTACCTAGCAAATCTAGGCAAAGTATTAGCAATTTGGTGAAGTTTCCAACAGTTTTCGGGCTTGAGGCTATATGCGCCGCGCTCAAAACCCAGTGTGCTGCATTCTCTATGTCCGTCATGCCCGTTAGAATTTACTCTGGGCAGAAATCCCCAGTGCACCGCACCACCTATTATATGCGCCGTGCCGGTCAGCTGCAAGCCAGTTCTCTTCAAAACACGCACTGCTCTCACAAATTCACTTTGAAACAATTTTCTCGAACCTTGGCATGCAAAATGACCTTCATCTTCATGGAAAAACTTTATATAGACATCAATTTGATTTTTGTCTCTCCAAAAACCCACTTTGTAATGTTTTGCAGTTGACACCTTTTCACAATTAATAGAACTCTGAGCTTTTTTGTTTCCTCCTTAATTTTTGGTTGAAATAATGAATTTCTTGGTAATTTTTTGCAGGGATAGCTGACATGGAATTTGGCAAAGGAGACCAGGGCTACGCCTGGGGAATTCAAGAACTGAAAATTTTGAAAAATTATTACAAAAATGAAATGTCGACTTATCTTCAAAACAGAGTTTTGAAGAGAAGTCATAATCCATCCATATGATGATAAGAATCTTTTGAAATAACAACTTATCAAGGACCTCCCTCTAGCCTACTGGCTTTATTAGACTTTGTCGAAGACCAAATTTACCAACCTTAGACCTAATGACTAAAATGGTTGTTATGACCTAGAAACTGCAACAGGACTGCAAATGACTTTTAAGGGTCGATTTTGATGGACAGACCTGAGGTAGCAGTGCAAAGAATGAGGGGGATGAATGACCAAAGCCCTTCCGTCAGATTTATGGCATGCTCCTAACAAAATGGAACTGATCGAAAGCGATGGGACACCTAAACATGAAATGCAAAAAGAGTTTTGATCTCTGACGGAGGGATGACCAGACCGACTCTAACATCAGGTTCATGCATTCTCACACATAGTGGCCTGTCCCCCCACAATTGTAGCAAATAATGTGTCCTTGACCTCATGTAGGTCCTCCTTTGCCTCGGCCTCACCCACACCCCTAATATCCTCCTCACACTCTCGCAGCCCCTTGATATGGAGGTTGAATTTCTGTATGCATTCAATACGCAGGTGTTCTCTCCATCATTAACTCGTAACTACAGCAATTGTGCTCCTTGTGAGCTACTGATTTGCAGAAGTTGCAGAAAATTTGTTGCAATGTCTGTACAAATTTCTGAAGCAAGTGGTAGTTATCTCTTGCATGTTTTCCAGCTACCTGACAGATAGCACACCACATTGCGGGCCCTGTACTTGACCCTGCTTGAGCTTCTCGCCTTAGAGGCATCGGCCCTCCTCCTGCAACATAATTCATGAAGATAGGGAAATGATCCTTATCATGCCCTTGACTCTTAAATTTCAAACAAAAAATTTCTTCACGCACTTCTGGTTGAGGTGCTCTATCCTTCTTCAGACTTTGGAATTCTATGTAAAGGTTCTGCAACTCCACACAAATCTACTGAACTCCCAAAGTAGCATCTTGAATTGTTGTCTCGTGCAATCTCATCGCAATCTCTAGGGCCTCCGCCTGGGTCCCAGTCTTTTGTTGTGATAAAGAAACCCTTAGATGAGGCAAGAGTGAAGCCACGAACCATTCGTGGTGCTGCCCATCTATGAGATTCATGTTAGCTTCGTAGATCTTTCACTTCAATCTCTGATCTAGCTCCCAGGGTGTCTCGCCAAGCTTCATCATGATATCCTTGAATTCAATAATTGATTGTGCTTCAGACTTGGGTCTACTGAATTCCTTATTTAGTGCAGTCTAAATATATGCCAATGTAGTCATCAGGTTATCATTGTAGTACTTAATGTACCACATTAGCATGCATTCCTACAAATAAGTGACCAACATTTATTTCTTCATCTGATCATCTATAGTTTTTTGGGCTTTCCACATAGCCTTCGCAACAAACCAAAACTGGTTCGAGTCCTCATTTCCCAAACCCTTAAAAAAGGGAAACTTCACTGTATTCACCATCTTGAATGGTGGTGGAGGTGGTGGTGGTGTGGGCGAAGGTGTATGTGGTGGAGGTGAAGATGGAGGTGGTGTGGGCGAGTGAGGTATTCACAGACACCCTCACCTTATTAGCTAGACAGCTCTTTGCAGTGAATCTTGTGTTTCTTCTTCATCATCACTCAGAGGAGGCTCAGGCAGCAGGCTATATTCAGGTCTCGTTCCCCTTCTATCCTTGAATAAATTTCCACTTCTCTTAGCTCCAAACATCAAGGTAATTGCATAAATTTCTTTTAACACAAGAGAATTTTAATCCAAGTATTCAAACATATTAAATACTTACCTCGCGGTCCCTTGAAGAAGTGTCTCTCTGCTTCACTGTAGCTAACTAAGGTATCGATTGTGAACTCTATCACAAACCCTCCGAGGATATGATCAATCCAATGATCGACAACGCACGTGATCTTATCTTCAGAGGCTTCCAATCTTCGTACTAACTCTGGGGTTCACACTATTGGACCGTCAAACCTCCACCTTCCTTGGCCATCTGTCAATTTAGTGATCCACTCATATAATTCAACCGGGAAGGAGCAGAAGAAAATTTCATGTATGTCTATGTACAGATACATGTCCAACCACTATTCTTTCGTCAGTAGCATATTTCTATTTTCTTGAGCTGCGAACTCATGAATCTTCCTATCCAACCAATCTTAAATTTATTTCTTTGTTGGATTCCAGTGATGCAACATCACACATCTCTTTATGTAGATCCCAGTCCCAGAAATAGAACCATTTTTTGGCTTAGTGGGTCCTCACCCAGGTTCAGAGTTAAGTTTTCCAAACAAATCCCTACACTACTGGCCCTTTTGGCATCAATCCGTGGAGCGTGGACTGAAGTCTCACCCGAAGCAGTTTGGGGGATGTTGGAACCAAGTTTCCACACCCAAAGATGATTAGGATGTAGTTTTACACCCTAAATCTACCTTCGTGTAGATCGATAAGCCCTTGAGGCTTATCGATATAACACCCTCTTACTAGCCTCTAGTCCTTCACGAAGGTTACAACTGTCTTTCATAGAACCTAAAAAAGTGAATCAACCACTTACGCGCCTCTATAATTACTCCTATTTTTGTATTTGCTGAGATCAGCTTAAGTGTTTGATAAATTTACTATGCATTAAGATATTCTTCGGATAAACAGATATTATTACTTATGTCCATGTAACAATGTAAACCATGCAGAATTGCACATCAATACAGTATTAAATCATAAACCCAATATTCAATATAACATTCATAATAGAAGTAAATGGGAAAACCACCGATATTTCCAGAATAATCTCTTTATTGATGCTTCAGATTTGCTTACAGACTCAAGACTACCCTGCACACTCAGCTGCAAGGGTCCACACACATCGCTGCAGACTCTACTCTAGGCCTTTATACACACAGCTGCAGAGCCTCTCTTCCACTCTAAGACTCTTCGCTCTTCAACTCTAATGACCAATTACATTCATCATCAACTATCAACTTAACTGAACTACCTTAGACTCTCTAAGACTCTCCTTTTTATACAATCCCATGGTTTGCAGACCATGGGTAGATCTATAAAGCCGACACAACTTACATAAAAGAAGGGAAAATCCGTTTATGACACTTACTATCTACACACTCCATGACCATAACTTGCAGAGGCTTTACACTTTACATCAAAAAAATGTTGGCTTTCTACCCCAAAACCAGGGCTTTTGCCCCAAAATTGACCACAGGGGACCCTGTCCCAATAATGGGCCACCAATGAGGTATGATGTGAATTTATTTCAAATCTAATGGAAATTATATGCTTAGCACAGGAATGCATGATCATGCCCAATTGGGTGGTTGAAATTGATTTCAAGAATTTGCAACAACAAAAGGAATTGGAAAGTGAAACGTTATGTTGGTAAAGTATTCAAGAGCAGGGCCATAGTGGGACACTGGTACCCAATAGTGTCCATTAATTTCCATGATCATTCTATGATGGTATGATGGTTTTCAGGCAGGGATATGCCTTGGTTTTTTTATCTTCCAATGCGAGGAAGCCTTGTCGAGGGATGGACTACCCAGGATGGGGATGCCAGCGGAACTACGAAGGTGTGTGACTGTGGGGAAGGGGGTGACCGAATTTCCCAATGGACTATGTAGTAGAGAAGGGAAGGTCAGGGATATATTGGTTTTCGTCATTATCATTGTCATATGGAATCAAATGAAAATTGGGAGTTCTCCCTAGAATAATGAGCTGGTAATTTTTCACTGAGAGGATAAGTTGTGCACAATTATAGCACTTGACATTGGATGAATATTTTACTTCGCAATCAATTCTAGACTTCCTAGGAAGTGTTGGCATTAGGAATTAGGTGTTGTTCTTGATGAAAACCTACTTGATGAGTTGTCCTTGATGACAACCTAATTGATGAATGGAATCCTACTTGATAAGTTGTCTCTTGATGAAAATCTACTTGGTAAAGGTATAAACAAGATGTGTTTATAGATGTGATAGAATGCTTGGTAGTTCAGAGGAATGATAAAGTTGGAAGTTCAAGAACTATACATCGGTTCTATTAAGCCAAGTTGCGTATACACTAGAGTTTAAATAAGCAAAGGTGTGTATGACTTCTACACCATGGTATTCTAAATACCAAGGGTCTTTACCATGGTATTGGCCCATAGTAATGAGTGTGATAACAGATATTGATCCCATCAAAGATTAAACTATATAAGTTGGTGAATATCAAGGTGTGGTGTGTGTGCAAGTGATGGAAATATTATGAATAGTTAAGATCTAAATCAAATATGCATGTTATGGGTTTTTTATTATTTTCTTGATCTAAACTAAGTATGTAGTTGAGAGTTTGATCATGGATAAGATCCAATAGATCTAAAATAATTATGCACCGATGAATACAATGATGGATCAAGATCATGAGGCCTGAAACAACTTTTCATTGTATGATCTACTCATGGATTGACAAGATCTAAGTAATGACGCATGTTTTTATCTCTGAATATTATGATCTGGGTATTTCTGAAGTTCTAAAGAACTGCGAAATTTTAGGTCAAAATTTGCAGATTTATACATTGGTTGGTCTCGGGAAAAGCGTGTATACATGCGGGTTTAATTATTCAAAGTAGCGTAAACAAAGTAAGGGTTTTTTTGCATAAATGACTGATCAACCTGATTAGTGTTGTTGTTTCCCTATTGTCTGTCAATAATGTCCTCATGTTGATCTAGGTTGAGCGATAATGCCTAAAGTAGATCTGATTGAATGATGAAGTTGAATTTGGTTACATGTTGATTGGTTGAAAAGATTATTGATATTTGCTAACTATATGAGGGTTTTGTACACTAACAGAATATTTTAGAATATCTCTGGTCAACTCTGTTTCTAATTTATAATTAAAAGTTTTTAGTTTTCAGTGTATTAAAATTTGTACGTGGGTTTCTCTACAGAAAAGCACATATACATGTGGTTTTCCTTAAGTAAAGTAGTGTATGCATTTTTGAATTTGAATGATTAGGGTTGCAATTGATTCTATGTGTTGAAGCAGTATTCTGAGTTCAGTTTTACGTACTGGTTACAATGGTCTGACTATTCTAGTTGATTGGTTGTTTTTTAGTTAAGTGTCAGTTGATTGGGTTTCAGTGATTGGTTGATTTAGTTGTATCAAAGATTGATGATTGTATTACAATGATGAGTTACAGTTTGATTATGGAGCTTAAGTGTTGATATTGGATCCAGTGTGAAAATTTATGAAACATGGTCCATGGATGTTGCTAAGAGTTGGAGCCTTCAGTGAGGAAGTCGAAGCTTCATGCCAGTAATAGCTAGTGATCAGATCAAGGCGTTTTGGGAGCGGGACCACCCCAAGGCAAGTTTTGGGGCTTAAAGCCCAGGCTTTGACTAAGTCCATTATAAAGACTTCGTGATTTGTGGGCATGGAGCACGAAGTTGTATTACAGTCATGGGTTGTTTGCCCTTACTTTTGTAAATGTAATGTCGGTTTGAGAGATCTACCCATGGTCCATGGACCATGGCATTGTATAAATAGAGCAAGGCTCTAAGTGTAAAGAGACATCTGAAAAAGGATAGAAGGAAATCAATCCATGAAGCATTGAGTCGAAGTGTAGAGTTGTGTCTTTGGGTCATAAAGTAGGAGAAGGCTCTGCAGCTAAGTGCATAGAGGCCTAGTAGTCCACAATTGAGTGTGCGGACCCATGCAGCTGAGTGCTTAGGGCAGATTGAGTCTGTAACCATTGGAAGCATTAATAAAGACAAGTTTTACCATATTTCTGTGTATCTTTTCCTGTTTTATGCGTTGAAGTATATTGGGTATGAATTGCAAGTTTATTGTTTATTTACTGTGCGAATGTATATAAATGTGTTAAGTAAGTGAATATAATATAAGGTATCTATTTATGTGAAGATAACTAACTGTTATAAGAAGATAAGTAAGATCTAGGGTGTGACTTGGGGAAATAGTGAAAATCGCTGCTCCAGCAGTGCGAAAGCCCCATAGCCCCTGGTTAGGGCTACGCAAAGGGCCCGTAGGTTAGGGAAGCGCATGAAGTAATCTACGCAAAGGTAGTCACAATTGGACTAATCAACCCCTCATACATCTCAAGGGTGCAGAAACCTTGTTCCAGCATCCCCCCATATTGCGTCAGGTGAAACCTCAATCCATGCTCCGCGGACTGTTGCCGAAAGGGCCAATAGTATAGGGATTTGTTTGGCTAATTAACTCTGAACCTGGGTCGAGCCCTAACAAGCCAACAAATGGGTCTGTTTCTAGGACCAGAATCTACATAGAGATGTCTAATGTCATATCATTGGAATACAACTAAGAAATAAATTGAAGTCTAGTTGGATAGGAGAATTCACGAGTTTGTAGTGCAGGAGAACAGGAATTCGTGACTATCAAAAGAAGAGTGGTTAGACTGCTACCCATACACAGAAATCCACAAAATTTTCTTCACATCTTTCCCTACTTAGTTGTACGAGTGGATCGCGAAGCTAGCAAATTACCAAGGAAGGTGCAAGCTCGACAATCTATTGTAGGGACCCCAGAGTTGGTGCGCAGATTGGAAGCATCAGAGGATAAGATCACACGCGTTGTTGATCACTGGCTCGATCAAATTGTAGGATGATTCATTACTGAGTTTGTAGTAGATACTTCAGTCAGCTATAGCGAGGCAGAGTGACATTTCCTCAAAGGACCGTGAGGTAAGTACGTTAAGTCTCTGAACACTTAGATTAAAATTCTACTGTGTGAAAAGTGGATTATGCGAATACATTAATGTTTGGGGCTACACGAAGTGGGAGAACATACATAAATGAAGGTAGTGTAGAACTAGAAACTATCCCCTTGATTTCACCTCTGTGAGGGGACGAGGAAGAGATCGTGAAGGTCTCACCAGGAGGTGCGATAAATTTGATAAGGCAGAGGATTCTGCACATACCACCTCCACCCACACCACCACCGGATTCACCGCCTACACCCCCATCATCATGCATACCACCTCTGCCACCACCGCGAGTCAATATGGCAAGCACAATGAGGTTTCCGATGTTCAAGGGAGTAGGAAATGAAGATCCACTATTTTTGGTTCATGATAAAAGCTGTATGGGTAGCGCAGGGAGTTACAAACGACAATATAAAGAAAGCATCATTAGTCAATGCTCTACAGGATCACATGCTAACTTGGTATATTAAGCATTCTAATGAAAATCCGAATGCGGCGATCACATATATACAAATTGTGCTGAAGAGAGAATTTACCATGCCAAAGTCAGAGGTGTAGTTGATCATTCGGTTCAAGGATATCACGATGCTACCTGGCAAGACTGCGTGGGAATTAGATCAGAGACTGAAGTGCACAATTCACGAGGCTAATATGACTTTGACAGATGGACAACACAGCGAATGGTTTGTAGCATCGCTAACATCACATTTGAGGAATGCGTTGTCACAACAAAGGTTAACAGCTCAGGCAAAGGCCTTGGAGATAGTGATGAGGCTGCATGAGACCCCGAAATGGGATCCTAACCTGGGAGTTTAGCAGATCCATGCACAATTGAAAAACTTATGCCTTGAGATGCAGAGTCTGAAATAGGACAGGATAGCTTGCCCGGAAGTGTGGGAAGAGGTATGGTGTGTTAAATGTAAGGGTCACGGTCATGACAAGGACCATTGCCTAGAGTTTGTGAATTACCTCGTGGGAGGAGGACCGATGCCATTAAGACCAAAGGCACAAGCAAGACCTAATGCAGTGCCTAGTTTGTGGTGCACGATTTGTCAAATAGGAGGAAAGCATGCTACAAGACAACTACCATTTGTTGTAGAAGTACACGCAAAATTCACAACAGTTGTTCTATAGTTTCTATAGATCAGTGAGACATGATGAGCGCACCTGTAGAAGCTATGAGCTGATGATGGATAGGACTCCCACCTATAGAGTTTAGGTTGAAACGCGGCCCCTTGATGAGAATGCAGGAGTGGCATGAACCAGATTTCAGGGTGTGGATGAGGCTGAGGTGGACGAGGGCCTGGAAGAGGTTACAGACAACTGATATGTTACAATTGCAGGGGGCCAGGACATTATGCTCGTGATTGTATGAATCCAACATGCCCATCATGCTTGTATTGTACGTAGTTTGATCATGAGACAAAGGATTGTCCCACACTAATAGTGAGGCTGTGCGACAAGGGAGTGCTCCAACCTCCCCCAACTTAGAGCCCACAAATGATGAGTTCTAGGCCATGCATGGAAGACCCTAACATGAACATTGTGCTCTAAAGTGGAATTGCGATAGGGGATGATAAAGGAAAGTGGACTCGAGATAGTACTTGGGTTCATAAGGCTCTGACAAAAGAACCAGAGTTTGATTTGGTGCACACTAAAGAAACCTTCATGGAAGCTAGGAAGAGCTTTCTTAATGCCTCCACTTCAAGAAGAAAAGACTGACCAGAGCCAGAAATGGACCTATCAATGCTCACGACGTTCCTAGAAACATGCATGAAGCTACTGCATGATAAAAAGGATGTAAAGGGATTATAGGAACTCATAAATAGATGCGCTGGGACCACCCCTAGAGAACCTGGCATAGTCCGGAAGATTGGAAAGCATGCCACGAGGATGGGAAGAGAAATGAGATTGACCGCGCAGATTGGAGAATATGAGATGGACCAAGTGATTCTGGATTTAAGATCGGATGCGAAAACTTTGCTGAAGCAGACATGGGAGCACATGGTAAGGCCTACACTATAATGGTATCCTATCCAGTTGCGAATGGTGAACCAGCAAAAGATCATAACTATGGGGAGATTGCAGGGAATCACCATGGATATCTAAGGGGCAAGCGCGCTAGTAGACTTTGAAGTGATAGAGATTGTTGATGACAACAATCCCTACCCCATGCTATTAGGAATAGATTGGGCCACTGAGATGAACAGGGTGATAAATCTGAAGAAGTGCAAGATGATTTTTGAGAAAAAGTCTCTGCGCGTAGTCGTACCTTTGGACCCTGCAGAAGGATCGCGCTACACAGAGCCAGTGCATGACTATGAAAGTGACGATGACTTAGACTGCATCTACAAGATAACTACATAAGAGAAAGACTATGTAAATCCCACCATGGATGGATGACTCTCATGGGAGCGCGAAAGCTCCTGTACGTCAGATTCGGATGAAGAGATAAAGCAATGGCAGAACTGGTTACACGAGGTAACCACGCTGAACTGTAACATGATGAAAAGAGCGTTGCGCTGCGTATCAGTAGAAGTAAGGGATCTGCCTATTTATGATGGGTTAATTGAGGTAGAAACATTTCTGAACAGATTTGAAAGAGAGGTGTTGGAACAGCAACATTTACAGGCTTTGAAATCGGTACTATGCACTACGCCCGCGTGGTGGTGGGGTACGCACCAAGGAAGCTTTGAGGACTGGAATGAATGGAGGAGAATGATGTGCATGTGTTTTGGGAAGCCTCAGATGTGTCTAAAAGACAAGTTTGATGGAAAAAATGATTTGTACGCACATCTGTCTAGATGGGTATAGGCATATGCTAAATAACCTATGGAGATGCACATGGACTTCGCATTCGAGAACATGGTCAATAAGCAGGTGTTGACGAGGCAATTGTGTGAACGGTCCCTCCAGTTGGGACAACGAAGTGTGGAAAGAAAGAGTGCACAGAAGGCTACCCACGCAGAAGCCTTTAATGAAGTGTACAAAACACTGAACATGGTATATAATGCGCAGCGAAGTGATTGGGACCTGTGCGTACGAGTAGTTCTATGGGCTTATAGGACAATGTGCAAGAAATTGACAGGGCAGACACCTTCTAGGTTGGCCTATGGAGCAAATGTTGTAGTTCTAGTTGAGTATAGTATGCCTAGTCTGCGCATAGCAGCACCAGTGGATATGATGGCTCGCAGAGCCCCTGAAGAAGGAATAGCGCAGCTGAACGAAGAAGAACACTTGGGACCCTAGGACAAAATCTGACAAGGTGATCTTAGGCTCCAAGAACTCATGAAGGAAAGGGTGTGGTTAAGGGAGAAGAGTGCTCTGGTGGAAGCAGAAGTCAAGAAGCTTGAGGAAGACATAAAGAAGTATTTTCTCGATAAGAAAACCAGAGTCATAAAACAAGGTGCGCATGATTACGTTGATGAATTTAGGGACTACCACCGAGAGTTGATCAGTTTGATGCCTTGGATTGGACTGTATATTACTAAAAGGATCACCCATGTTGGCGAGATGTAGAGGGTTAATTTTTTGATGCGGATAGTAAAAACAAAAGGCATATTTTCTCCAGGAAAAGTGACGGATGACCAGTTGGAACCCTATATAGGTGGCGTGGCCACCTGAGTAGTCATAGGAAGTACAACCTTAGTGCTCTCGATAGTTTAAAGGAGGTGCGGGACTATAAACTACTCTGCCTAAGAGTTGAGCGATGTCGGGGCTGCACGTAGGAGCAAAGTGTCACAAGGTCTGCGACCGTACAAGCGGGACTGCATTGTCATGCAGGTTGGCTGGAAAGTGACCATTGTAGTCACTATTCATGATGTGATGCTTGACTTGAGACAAAATGGAGCAGGCGGCAGGCATTTAAGACGAGCTTTATGGGCAAGATTTGGGAAAATCTATCACCAAGTGAGCATTAATGGACCAAATTTAGGGGGAACGGTCGAATTAAAATTCAAAAGGTGCTATAAAATACAAAGGGCTGCCCAACAAATAGCAATTGGTCATTTGCAAATTGAGTTGTCGTGCACCCCGAGTATTCCAATCCGAGACTTGTTTGTCTTGTGGAGAGCATTGGTTGAGCTCCTAATTGAAAGGTTGAGAGATTTCTGGATGAACAAGATGGCAGTGTCTGAAGAAGCGAAGGAAATCATAGAGATGACCGCCGAAGCAGCCACGCAGGACATGACCATCGAAGATGCCCCTGAGAGTGCTAGGATTGTTGTGGAAATCCCTAAATCACTATGCATGCCAAGACTGAAGAAAGACAAACAACCGATGATTCTACTAAGTGTTTCCTTGTGAAACTCACTATGAACCAGATTAACAATGGAGGAAAAATGGAAAGTGGTTAACTTGGAAACCGATGAGGAGGAAGAAGACTTGGAGGATATCATAATTGAAGAGGACAAGGATGAGGATGAGGGAATGGAGGAAGAAACCAAGGGCATGGTACCTCTAACTAAGCTACCCAAGTATGTCCCTCCATGGAAGGGAAAGGCAAAGGTGACCAAGGACCTAGATGAGAAAAAGAGCTCTCTGCAAACTCCGCTCTTCCCAAACGACATCATCTTTGAAGGAACATACTTGGGAAGGGTGCCGAGCTTAAAATTCGAAGACTGGGATCTTGTTGACCACGAGAAATTCCCTCACTTGGAAACTGCACACCTCATGAAGCTAAAGAAACACACTACGGTGGGAGTCATAGAGCTAGAGCCACGCAAGTGTTTACGCGAAGTCGAAAAGGAAGGGTTGTTGAACCTGCTTTGGGTGCTGCATTACCATCGTGCTCCAATGACTATCTTTGTCATCAGGAAACTACTATTCCTGGTGCATGGTGGGTGTTTATGGCTGGAGGAGCCCATCCCCATCAAAGAACACCTAATCCATTAAGTTACCTGACTCCCGTGTAAAGGGAAAGACCCCGCAGACATTTTGGAGCGGAAGAGTAGTGATTTGGCCATCGCAGAGGCAATGAAAAAGAAATACAAGCTGGAGAAGAAAAATATGGGCTACGTGATCTCTAGTATCAACAACAAAGTAGCGAGAGTGGTGACTCAGATACTGGTGGGTAAGGTCATGCGGAAGTGCCACGCAGACAAGGTGCCCCGCCTGGGGATCTGCATGATATAGGAGAGAAGGTGCGCGACGTCACCACAGAGGCCCTCCAGAACTTTTCGAAGGAGAATCAGATTGTGTTGGGGGCCCTCCGAACATAGATTCAGGAGTTGTAGGTGCTTTCTGCTCAGGTTGGTACCCTCTTGACCAGCCTCGCAGTAGGAACAGCTGTAATCGAGGAAATGTTGCGCACTCGCACAACCAACACAATAGTGCTACCATAAGGGGCACTAGTTACAGCAAACGAGACCGACTGGCCTACAGTTAATACATTGAAGGGGATAGGGGTCAACATGGTTGTGCTCCCTTGGGAGATGCTCTATGTTTTGTAGGATGGGATTACTATATAACTATGGGCTAGGGAGATTCGCACACTCTAGGTTTTGAGTGAACATAACATCAACATGGAGCAGTTGAGCTTGCAGTGCGACGAGGTCGTGTCTCAGAACAGGTAGATGGTACAGGTAATTGAAGAAGCCTACCAGATGGTCCCTGAGATGGCGATCCCAGCAGAGGCATGCATCCAGAGATTAGCAGCAAGGGCATGCAAGGCGCGAGAAGAAATGGCTAAGGTTCAACTAGAGCTAAACCTTCAGATCGTAGAGACATATGATATATGAACCCCAAAAGACAAAAAGAGACCATGAAAGTGTGCAAGTCAAAAATGCCACTGCTATTTACTTTTATGCATAATAATGATTATGTGCAGCTTGTTACTCATTGCCACAATCCATGATAGTCAAAATGTTCAAACTTTTCTATTTCATGTTTTTAATTTTATGTTTATAGTTAGAGAATAAAATTTGACCAAATAGTGTAATCTTGTCAAATCATTAGATAGGTAGAGTAAAAAAAAGGAGCTCATCAGTTTAATCTGAGCCCTTGGATGTGATAAGGTTAGAATTAGATAGTTTACTTTGTAAAAGAAAATAAAGAGATTGATAAGGGTTTGCTAGCCTAAATGCACCCAAATAAAATGAAGAAAAATGGTAGGATGAGTAAATGGGTAAGTAGTAGAAAGGTTGCAGAAATATCATGTGATTACATAAAGGCACATATGTCATTGTCTTAAATGAAAATTTCAAAAATTCATAAGTAGTGGACAAAGACAAAACAATGGTTCACAATATGGTTTATTTAACACCCCCATCATTCATTTTAACCCCTATAACACTCACTAATTTCCCTTTCATAATAAAAATATTAATACCTATAGTTCTTGAAATCAAAGAGGCTCAGAGCATTTCTCTGACTTTTGGTGGGACCGGACCCTCGACTTGATGACTTAAGAAGGAAAGGTGTTAAATTACCTTCCAATTCATTCATCCCCCTCACAAAACCCTTATCCCTAAGGTTAAATTCTTTTTGCCTAGGAAAACCCTCTAATAAACATATTTTATGAAAAAACCCACCAAATACATTTATCCTAAGTACTAAGTGTATGGAAAGCGCATAATGTTTTGTATACCTAAGTACAATACCCCTTCCGCTCATTTCATCTCATATTAACTTTTTTATTAAATATATAAAATTCCAAAAAAACTCATTAGCTCGTATATGTTTAACTCCTTTATGTAAAGTAATCCCACCCCTTAGTTTATTTATAAACTATATGACTAGCCCATATCCCACAAAAATATATTAAAACCCCACTCTTAGTTCTTAATCCTATATTAAGGTGCCTCGATGAGATTAGGTTTTAATTTAATCCTATACTACTGGTGATTAGACCCATGGCCCCCCCAAAAAAAATTTGTGTAAATCATCATGCAACTCCATCACCCGACTCCCATTGATCATCCCTTCCCCACATCCAACGGCTCACGTCCATATCAGTCCAAATAGATGTATGTCCTTTACCCACCTGATAAGGCTTTGGGTGACCCCTCCTGAATACCACCTGCACCACAAAAGCGGTGCGATGGCCCTCCAAATTGCTTCCCCCATATAATTGAAAAAACTGCCCATTGTTGATCAATTGATGAACCCACCAAAATTAAAACATTTCTATAGAAGCCCAATTACCCCTCTTTTCACTCTTTCCACGCATTTTCTATTAAGAACTCAAAAAGTTTTTGAGACCCCTGCAAACAACAAATTTTCTCACAAACCTCTGCCATTGTTCCATAGACGTTCCAAATAGCCTAACTCATTCATCAGTCCATACCAGAACCATACGAACCTCTACAGCCGCCATCAACCACCATTTACAGTCAGTTTCTCCCAATTCTAGGTATTTAACCATGGAATACCAACTCCATTGTCAAATTCGAAGTAAATTCACCCTCATAACACTTTTAATTAAGTAAAAAATATCAAATTTTACTTTAATTTTAACACTCAGAGCCATAACCATCTGTAAGACCTCCATTTACCTAAAACCCTCTGAAAAATCCCAAGAACCTTTGCAGAAACTCCTAGAGCATACTTCAAATCCACAAGAACTGAATTATGGTTGCCCCCATCGCCATCAATGTTATACCCATTACCACTCCACAACTAGACCTGGACCACCTTCCCCTGGCTGATAGGGGCTTCCAAATAAAAGATACCACTACCCTAGAGCCCATGTTCAAAGTGCATTGTCAAAGTAGGGACAAATACCTCAACCATGCTGATGAGATTGGCCTTTGGGAGTCAAATTTTCCCAAATAACAATTCCCCCAAGTTCACATATCTCCAGAGATTGTTCATATGTGCTATGCATGCTACGTCCCTAGCCACAAAACCATAATATCTTAGGATCAGAAGGTCCTATTAACCATCACAGCTGAGTCAATAAATGAAATGTTTTAGTTCCAACCAGGGCCAAACCTAACTCCACTATCAATTGCAGACCTATTCGACTAGTATCAGAAGATTAGCTTTGCAAAATTGGCCCAGTTGGTCCAAGCCTTCATTAGGGAGGAAAAACACATCCCTAAGGACCCCCATCCATATGTAGTAGCTATTTTCTCTCCATAGGGCTAGGACATTGTAGCTATGATGTCATGTGTTTTGGGTTACACCACAAGTGAGTACATTGATGAAATTATCCTTGCTTTCATGTCCATCTATACTCCACGACAACCTCCTGCAACCATATATGACTTTGCCACATTTATAGCTGATAGAATGCATGATCAGTTCACGAGGATGGGAAATGAGAGGGTCTTCAAATACTCTTCTGTTTTGTACCATTTGTTTTTGTATTATCAATCAGAGAGGTTTCCCTTCACTCTCCAAAAGCTTGACACCAAGGGCTAGCCCAGATCTGTAATCTTTTGGACCCCACCTTTCCATGAGTTTAGATCACCATATACCTACTCAGACTTTATAGATTCTTTTGTGTATCCAATCATGACTATGCTTACTGGGAGTACTCCACCTAGGATAAGCCCAGAAATAAAGAGAGTCGTCCAACTTTCCAAGAGAACCAAAGTGGGTGATTGGTACCTTTGTCAGAACCACACAGAAATCAGAATACATGGTTGAATGCTTGCACCATATAAGCTGCCAAGATACCTCCCTATGAGGTTATTTTCCTTAGATTATTACAGACAAATCATCAATGTAGATGAAGTCAACTTCATCAATGCCAAGAAGAAGGCCTATTTTAAAATCAAAGATCAATTAGGTCCCTTCATATGCAATTCCACAGAGGCAGGGAAAGAGGCAGACCTAATCCTATAAAGAATGAAGTTCCAAAGGATTTTTGTATGGAGATATGACCCTTTGGAATTCATTACCAACTAAGACCTTTCATCCACCAACCCATACCAAAAATAGATGCATACACCAATCAAACAGAATGGGTGGAAGGTACTCTAGTAGACCAAGACAACACAAGAGTAGATGTAGAAAATGCTATGATTGATTTGGAAAGCAGCTTGATAAAAACTCTTTTATGCAGGTACCAAAAGAGCAAGAAAGAACCATGACTACCCTTCCAGTCATGCAGACTCCTCAGAATGAGGAGAAAATTCCAAAAAGAAACAGAGAGGGAGCTTCCATATCAAGGATGGAAACCTCAAATTTACAACAGGAAACAAGCAAGAGGCAAAGGCTCAATCTGGCCTCTGAACAAGAATACACAAGGAATCAACATAGGTTACCAACACAGAAGTAGAAAGAAGTAGGCCTACTACTCCATTTGAAAGCATGCATGAGCCTTCTGTTAGATCCTAGATTTACCTCAGGCTGGAAAGGTAGGATCGAGGGCCAACATCAAACCACTCTCAACCTCGTAGCTAGCCCTACGAGGACAGGAGAGGGCTCTCTGGGTCAATCTCAACAAACGATAATAAATTGGGCTTGAGATGACTGAAATAAAACTAATTTTAGGCCAGGTATGAAGTACAAGGATTTGATTTGATTTTTTGGGGGTTTTGTTGGAATCAAGGGAAAAGAAAATTTTGGGGTGCGGGGATTGAGGCCAAATTTTTGCAGAGTTCCGGTTGGGGCAAGGTAGGCAGTAGTTTTGATGCTTTAGATTAAGTGAATGAATGGAAAATACCGTTGAGGAGCTGAAGAGGGCAAGAGGCTACAAGAATCCTCTCCAAACTGATGAAAACATATAAAACTAAACAAATTTTAAGGCAGAGCACAACAAACTCATGAATTCTACCTTTTTCACTAAATTTGTTTAATTTCATAAGCAAAGAGAAGGGAAATGGCATACATAAAACATCAATGAACTTATGATTACATGAAGAAACACACCATCAAAACACAGAGCCACAAGGATCCCAACAAGTGCTACAAAACCCTGGTCTTTCCTTTGCCAAAAATGCAGAAATCAGATGTACAATGGAATGCCAAGCAATCCTAAGTGTCCAACCATGAAAATGACTGAGAAATTACATGATATTGACAATCCTAAATCATTCCCATGCCTATAGGGGTCGAGCTCATCATTCTAGGAGTTGTTTCAACCATATCTAAATAAGGAACTAAAAAATAGGCAATGAAACAACTTGCCTCTATATAAAAGGAAACTGATTCATTCAGTTGCTTTTCACTTTTTAGTGAATGAATCTACTAAAACAAGTAAATATGTGCCAAAATTACACCATGGTCATGAAATTACATCCAAGTAGATCAAGAGTTACATGAAAAAGTGAAACTGGTCAAAACCAGGCGAATTTCTGAGCTGCTGAGTGAAAGAGAGGCCAAAATTCTCTATGCACTGTGCCTAAAATCTCTATGCATAGCACACCTTTGGAGCTGATTTTGAGGCCCTTCCCGAAGTCCAAATTGAGCTCATGATAGCTCTTTGGAGAGCCCTGCCTGTCTACTTTCCAACCCAAGTGGAATTTATGGATTTGGATGTCATTTTCCCCTCCAAAACTTCAATCGCCCAACACTGCTTCCTGTGGGTGCAAAAAGTGGCAGAAAGGCCATTTTTAGGGTGTTTTTGACCCTTTAGGCAACCCAGAACTTGATGGAATCCTTAGGCCATTCCTGAGCATGCATAAATTTTCATAACAAATCCAGAAATGTAAATTTTTCCCCCTGAAGAGCTGCCAATTGTAAGCGCGCGCCAAGTGGCGCTACGCGTTGGGCAGGAAAATCTGTTTTGTGACCAAAAAATTCAAAAATGACAAATTTTTTTCCAAATTCCTTGAAATTTGAGCTGAAAGTGCCTCATCAAGTACTATGCTCAGCCAAAGAAGCTTCAGCCAAAATCATGCCTTTTCACGCCTCCTCGATGCCTTCATGGTGCATGCAGTTCAGTGGTGGAAATCACTGTCTTGTTCATATGATGTTTCAGTGTCTGTCTCCATAATGTCCATGCAAGGTGTATGTTTAGCAGCTTGTTGAAAAGGAGAATTTGGTACCTTTTATTTCAATGCCAAATATGTGCCAAGTAGGAAGGGACTGTTGGGATAGATTTTCTTTAGGGAAATATAGGATGTTTGGGATTATAGGATTAGGGTTTGGGGATTTACAATTGAGATTTTGAAAAAGGGAAATTGGGATAGGGGATTAGTGAATTTATGGGGTAGGGGAAATTTAGCGAATATGGGAATCAAATGGAAACAAAGGTTTGAAATGAAGGGATAAATGAGTAAACTTGGTGGCAAACAAATTCATCATACAATAAACACCATCACACAATCATCACATTTGAATGCACAGCAGTATTGGATACACTACCAACTTGAAACGAGGCAAATCCGTGTGTTGTTGAGCGATTTGAATGAGTTTTGACCAATTTTTAGGCCTTTGGATGTATGCTCCATGCAGCAGGCCCAGTGCGTCGTGCCTCACCAATGCGCCACACCTGTGCAAAATTACACTGAGTTCTAAGGCCCAGTGCGCCGCGCCTCACCAATGTGCCTCGCCTCTTGCCCAATGTGTCGCACTTTTTCCAGAAGACTTTTGGAGGCCTTCCCGATGTCCAAACTGGGCTCAGGATAGCTTGTTGGAAATTTCTTTGAGTCTACTTTCCAACACAACTAGAATTTTTCAATTTGGAGTTCATTTCCCCTGTCAAAAATCAAATCTCCCAAGACTGGTCAAAATGTGCCAAATGAGGCTGCCTCAAGGAAGAGTGCTGTTACAGTAAACTTTTGAAGGTCTTCCTCAATTCCAAATTGGGCTCATGATAGCTCATTGGAAATATCGTTATGTCTAGTTATCATTTGACTCATCAAGAAAGTCCTTTGGCCAACCGAGGTAGGAGAAAACGTAATTTTCCCAAGGTCACTTTAGAGGTGCATCAATCGTCCAGAGGCAACTGTAGTTTTGACATTTGTCCAAAACCATGACACTTGTGTAAAATGTGAAGGAGTTTTTTCTTCCTTGGCCTGTTTTGGACAAAAACCTCTCTCATTTTTCCAAAATTCATCTTTTCCAGCTCATAAACATCATTGGAGTAAAACCTATCCCGATGTGTGGAACATGGGATGTGATGAAATGAAGCGAAATGAAGGATATAAGGGGCTTATAAATTCTTGAGAAAATATTGGAAAGTAGGGAGGGATGTTAGAAAGCAAGGGACAGTGGAATTTAAAATATTGAGTGAGTTGTTATAGACATTTTTGTGCCTTACAGCATAGAGCATGAAATGTCAATAATCTAAGGGATCCAAAGTCCCTAAACATGTTGTTCCTACCCCTAGAGGAACAAGGTCAGCAAAACACAGCACTTCAGATCAGTTCTCCACTGAAAAACACTCAAAAACAGGTCAATTTTGGATCAAAGGAGCTGCTCCACTAAGCATCTGCGCTGAATGTCAAAAGCTCTATGGTGTACCTGCGCTGCATAGCAAGTGCAACAAAGGCTACCTGCGCTGGGCGTACTTTGACATGTGGAGGAATCTTTTCTCAATGTGCCAGTGCCCAGGAAGCTTCCAAAATGACACTTGGATCAGAAGATTCGCCTAATGATGAGTTAAGAGCTTCTAAAACTCCAAGTGAAAGGTAGAAACTCCGAGTGGACTCAAGGACTGAAGAACAACTGGAGTTGAAGAGGACAACAAGTCACACATCAAGCTGACTTATCTTCACTCCAAAACTCTATATAAGGATCTCATCCCATGGGATCTAGAGGCCGGAATTTTGTGCAAAGAATTGCTGTTGGTTTACAGTTGAGAGTATTGGGTGATTGCTTGAGGGAGGTGAAGAGGAGATTTCTTTCCATCGGGAAGGTGATGCTGGATTGGACCTCTTATGGTTGTATCACCGCCTGAACCTTACTTTCTTCCATTAATAAAGCATTTGAGGTTCTTCTATTCGCATGTGTTTCAATGATGTGTTGTCTTACTTGCGTATTTGATTTATGCTAATCCTTGAATCAATTATGAATGCATGCTTCTTGTAGTTTCCTTTTCTCGTCATGTTTGCAGGATCTTGTGTAGCTGGGCCCGTGAGAAGACTTGGAGCTGGGAGCAAGCGGCAAAGAGAGAAGATTGGATCGACCATTTGCGCAAGACATCGGTAAGTGGATCTCTTCCTTTCCTCTTTTGCATGTCATAAAGAAGTAATCTTAGATAGCTTTGCTTCGGCTGTTGCTAAGGAACTATCACCCTTAGAGTGGGATAGGGTCATTCCGTGTTGGATACTTTTCCCCACAACAGACTGGCGACTCCATTGGGGATCATGTCTTGTTGGTAGCTTGTGTTTCTTGCTATTCATTTCCTAAACGAAGGGAGTACCGAATCGAACTGCATTCGAATCCTTCGAATGCAAAGTAGAGGGCAGCTACTCTAGCTCAGTACTGGGCATGTTTATGATTTGAAGAGCTGATCCACAAGGACTCTTTTTAGCTCTTTGTGATAGTGTTCATCTTCCTTAATCATCCTCTAGTGTATACTTGGCTGATAGCCTCTGATTTGGCCAAAAACCATTGATTTTTGAGCAAATTGTGACCCAGAATCTGAGAGAGACGAGAGTTGTCTCTTTAGTGCAGCTGTAGCAAAGGCTACCTGTGCTGCAACGCAGGTCCCGAAGGGGCTACCTGCGCTGCATGTCAGATTGACAGTGCAGTACCTACGCTGATCCAGTTTTGCCTTGTGCAACTAGGATTCCCTACTGTCTGTTGCCCAGTTTTCAATATTGTTTTTGCAGCCTGTTTTCAACCTATATACCCAGCTGAAACTACCTTTCTTTGCCTTCATTCCGCCTCAGTTGTATGAAGAAACTGTGATTGTTCTTATTGTGTTTCTTGCTTTCATTCACAGTTTCCCGTAGCGAAAGTGACCTGTCTTGCTGTGACCTCTTGGATCTAGGCCTGTAAGAAAGTGTCGTTGTGATTCTAAGAGCTAGTTTATTGTTGTTCATAGCTGCTTGAACATTTGCTTTCGTTATATGGTTCGAATTTCAGTATTTCTTGTGTTGAAACGAGTGAATCTTAAGGTGTTCTTTTGATTATTGGACAAAAACTTGTTTGCTTTCGCTTGAAATTGAATTCGAAATTATACAACAGCTTTCTTTTTGTAATACATCAACATTAAGGAAGAAGAAAAGAAATACTTGCATTGTGCATGTGCATTTTGACAGTTTGCATGTCGATTTAGGAAAGTGCATCAGTGTGTGCTCTATGATCTGTTTGAAAAGATGATGTCTTTCTTTTCCTTCAGTAGTTAAGATTTTCATAAGTTGAAAGAATTGAAAAAGCTTGCTTATCATTCTTAGACTGCATTTAGGAGTTGTATCATACATCACGTGGTGATCCATAAAGGCAAAATGCTAAGCAAGATCAACCTAAAAAGAACTGAATTTATCTAACAATGCTTTGAAACATAACGAAACACAGTAGAGGTCTAGGTAGAGACGTGAACCGACGTCGTTAAACATAGTGACTGTCGATCTCTACGAAGGTGGGTGATTCCTCCTGAGGGACGATAGCACTAATACGGATTTGTGCTCCCGCGTACCGTCGCGTATATTGGGAGACCCCTATAGGAACAAAGCCTTTATCCATAGGAAGCCGTGTCGGCCGCCCTACTGATCGCGATGCAGTGAACACAACATTCACGAAGATCGACCACTCGTACCGTAAAACGTATTCTGTGGTTTCACGAAAGGTTTGGCACACCCTCTGCCTAGAACTCCAGAGTAGTTTCTTTTGGCCTTTTTCAAACTCTATAACTAAAAAAGTCCATCCGAGCATTTGTCACTTCGGGCTCGTTAATACATCGAAGGAGACTAGAGTCATCTTTAGCTTTTTCTCGACTCTTAAAAAGTGAAAAAGCAAGTTGTGTCTAAAGCGTCGTCATATAAAATTCATTCTAAATGGAACATAATCACCCCTTATTCCTACGTTGATCTTTAGGTTGAGAACATGGAACACACCAACCAAGGGATTCCACATGATGGGACCCCTAGCCTTTTCTCCTCTTGGGGAGAAGTTGGTGCGCCCCACATGGCCACGTTGTCGCTTCCAGGACTGACAATTGGCCTGCCAATTTGGCTATTCTCAACCACTGTAGTTCAGACCACCACGGTTCCTGAACAGTCGAGTCAACAGTTAGACCAGTCTAGAGCTACCCTCCAGCCTTCCACTTCTTATAAGCCTTCCTCCGATCCTTCTTCTTCGAAAGGTCAAGCCGCCAAAAGCGGAGCTCCCATAGAAAAGAAGAAGGAAAAGAAGAAGAAAGAAAAGAAGCAGAAGGAGCCAAAGGCGCCTGGGGGCAAGCAAAAGGCATCTAACAAAAATCCACACACAACACGGACCGGGCCCAAATCGCCATGTGTCATATGTAGAGGGGACCACCTCCACCGTGATTGTCCCAATATTCCCCGGATACTAAGGGACTGGTCCCCTCGTGTGCACAGTTCGGAAGCGTCAACCTCTGACAACCAGGTTGAATGCTTACCGTCGACCAATGAAAGTGAAGGTTCTAGACAACGAAGGGGAATGAGATTCCCCTGCGAACTGTGTGAAGGCAATCACACCCTCCGCTGTTGTCCCTTTTTAGACAAAGCAAAGAGAGTTTTGTAAGATCGACCTGTTGCACCATTGCTACTTCCTCCTGGATACCAAAAACTCGCGCCAAGTCCTTCGTTGGTCAAAAATACAGCTGCCCCGCTCATAGGGCCAGCTGAAGTGTCAGTCACTGAAAGTGAACCTACTGAATCCGGACCGGACGAAAGTCCAAAGGTCGAAACGGCAGTTGACCCGGTTCTCCCTTCAGAAGTTTCATCTTCAAATACCATAGTCACTGAGGATTCATCTTCAGCTGAAACCCCTACCGAAGAGAGTAAATACGACACCGTCCAGATTCTTTTCATCAACACCAATTCTGATGAACATCAGGGCAATGTGCCCACTCCTTTATTGCAGGAAGGAGCATCGTCAGGATCATACCCGGCCGTATATTCGGTCCCACCACCAAGCAACCTGGTTGTGTCCTTTGATTGGAACCAACTAGGCAGACCCCGGTTACCAGCCAGTATGCCATTTAGAATTATAGTCCAAATATACAAAATGGTAATGGCTAGGACTATCATTGATGAAGGGGCATCTGTGAGTATCCTGTCCTCTATTGCTTGGAAAGCACTGGGTTGCCCGGCGCTTTTGCCTGAGATAAGAAATCTCTCGGGTTTTGACAAAGGAACCAGTCGACCATTAGGGATTCTACCTAATGTGCCTATTACATTGAAAGGGAAGGTTGTCAAGATGAATTTGATGGTCGTCCAAGGACCCTTGGATTATAACCTACTCCTTGGACGAGACTACATATATTGCATGGAAGCAATAGTCTCCTCACTCTTTCGAATAATGTGTTTTCCATACGAAGGAAGAATGGTCAAGCTCGTAGACCAACTTTCACTTCCGGGATCACGCATCGCAAGTAGTCACATACCTATCCTCAATGGTCTTTTCGATCAAGAAAGGTGTCTCCCTCCGGTTCTTCTTCCTGATGAGTGCGAGTGATTCGGGAAAGAAAGGCTGGAACCCAGGGGGCATGCATCCTGGTCTGCTCTGGAGGCAGAAAAAACCTTGGGTGTAAAGTAGAATTTCTGCGGGAGAATATGACTAGTCCGTACCCTGTCCCCTCCTTCTTCTTCGAAAGGAAGAGCCGGCAAAGTGCCAAGGCCCCATGAAGAAGAAGGTGTTGATGGAAGTGGGGTTGTTCTGGAATAAGATTCTTTTGTCAAAGTTAAGTGTTTGACGGAACAGGGTCATTCACCGTTGTCTATTTCGGTAGGCATCGCCGAAGAAACGTTTTGTTTGAGAGATTAACGAGACGATCTTCGGGTAACCTGAAAGAGGTATGCTTTCGGTAAAGCAAATGTTTTGTCTTCGAGGAGTGTTCTTCTCTTGTCGCAAGTAGCTGTTCTCTGTTCGCAAGTAGCTGTTCTCTTGCGATCTTGCAAAGATCCATCAAAGTTAAACTATCGAGAAAAACCAAGTAGCTGCTCTCTTGTGATCTCGTATAGTCCCAGTAAAACTAGACTAGCAAGGAGACAAGTAGCTGTGAACACCCAAAGAAAAGCAGATGTGGAAACTGGAGGGATAACCTTGAAATTATACTTTATACCTGGGGGCATGCAAACCTCTTGAAATGCAAGCACGGGCGGCTCTTTAGTTTTTAGGTAGGTCTAACCCCGCTAACCCGTAGATAAGTCAATACCCAGCTTGCACAAAGAAAGGGTATGGAGCAAAGCGTAGGGAGATGAAGCTCCTTAAAAAATAGCAATCTTCCAGGAGACCTTCCTACTTTATGACTGGTAAAAACGAGCAGTTTTGGCATAGTTCATGCTCGTTAAAAAATAAACGCAAAACCGAGCAGTTTTAACGCGGACTTTATGCTCGTTAAAAAATAAACATAAGCATGTGAGCAAGCTTCCCCCCCAGAGTTCAAGCTCATCCAGAAAAAATGAACTGGTAAATAACCATTTGAGACCGTAAATTCATCAGCCATAAAAGCCTTGGTCGTGTTTGTGCACCGTCACCTCCACTTTTCATTCGGCCGATCATTCACATCCACTTGATTGTTTACCTATTTTGAGGAACAGCTGCGAAGAGTGATCCCACCTAGCCATCCTTGTAATACTGCCATGATTGGAAAATTCCAACCTGTACCTGGAATCTGCTGCTATCCCTGTTTATCACTCGTTCCTCAAAATACGAGTCTTCTTTGAGCTCTTTTCACTGACTCGTAAAATATGAAAAGTTTGCCGAGTTTTGGCCTTCCAGCTCGTTAAAAAGACCAGAAGAGCTATCCCTCCTCTAGATTTTAATCTTTTTGGACCTGAGGGATTATTGCACAAAAAGATCGAGCGCTTGTCTGGTTCGGCTCGATAAAACTATCGAACATTCATCCCTTCTGTATTGTTTTATACTTTTTCAGACTTAAGGGATTAGATGACGAAAAAGGACCTTTGGAGTTAACTTTATGTACCTTTTTAGACTCTCTAAAAATGAAAAGGACCGAGTTGTCTTTGTCGCTAGACTCGTTAAATACATTAAATAGCGACAAACTTGTCTTTAGACGAGAACAAGTTTCCCTATCGCTAGGCTCGTTAAAACATAGCGATGGGCTTGCCCGAAGGGTAGGTTATAGAACAAGCATATGTTATCCTCCTCAAGCTTGACAAAAATAAAGAGGTACTGGTCAGAAATGACTGGGGAAAAATTGGGAGAACCTCAAAGCTTAATGGTAGCAAGTCGCTCTTGAACATGACACTTTTGCCTCCATAAATATCGGGTTGGGTTATTATCATTCACCGGTCCCTTCACCATGGTCTCGCCATACCATCCATACATGGGGTAATGCTACCGATCCATCACATCAATGTCGTTATATGTTCAAGAGATGTCACTCAGAAAGTGTCAACCGGGTCCCATCCACTACCATACATCATCTTTCATCCTTCCATGACCGCCACCCTGAATCATATTTCACAGATCGTTTTCACCATCATCACTAGCTCCGTTCCATGTCACTGATGTGGGATTCATTAAGGCCCTCCTTTGACGGATCACTTCTTGTCGACATCAGCTCATTATCCAAGAAGTTGATCTAGGAACACCCCCTCAGTACTTTGAAGCTTGCATGCCTCAATGGCAAGTTTCTCACTTCCGGCGATAGGTATACGTTAATGACCTTCGACCAGGAGACTTTGCGTGGTGTTCGACGTCAGATCCTATATTCACGCCACGTGAATTGTGCTGCAGTACCTTGAGGGTCATCATCATTATCGGTGATTCCTCTCGCGCTTGTTAACAGTTTACATTATTGACTGGTAATCAAGCGATGTCTTTCCATGTTCGACTTCAAGAAATTCTCACATGGATCGACTTGTACTAGAGTGAAGATCGGACAAGTTTGAAGACCCCGGATCTAGTTTCATCCATCCGGGCTGCGATATATATTCAGGAGATAAAAACATAGACATGTGCAGCAGATGATCATCCTACTAAAAGGATGATAATTAAAAGCATAGAATTATCAGTCTATTATCAGACGATCGTCTGTTTATGTACAGCAAATGTATTTATAAAGCTGAGCATGGGAAATGCCCGCATCAGCTAGATCATGAAAAGAAAGTATGAAAAGATAAGGTATTGTATTGTATTTTGTTACAGGTCACCTCCCGACGATTGAATGAACTTCGGATCCTCCTAATAAAGCATTTCACCCGATAAACGACCTCATACTTTAGGGGGCAACTGTTATAGACATTTTTGTGCCTTACAGCATAGAGCATGAAATGTCAATAATCTAAGGGATCCAAAGTCCCTAAACATGTTGTTCCTACCCCTAGAGGAACAAGGTCAGCAAACCACAGCACTTCAGATCAGTTCTCCACTGAAAAACACTCAAAAACAGGTCAATTTTGGATCAAAGCAGCTGCTCCACTAAGCATCTGCGCTGAATGTCAAAAGCTCTATGGTGTACCTGCACTGCATAGCAAGTGCAACAAAGGCTACCTGCGCTGGGCATACTTTGACATGTGGAGGAATCTTTTCTCAATGTGCCAGTGCCCAGGAAGCTTCCAAAATGACACTTGGATCAGAAGATTCGCCTAATAATGAGTTAAGAGCTTCTAAAACTCCAAGTGAAAGGTAGAAACTCCGAGTGGACTCAAGGACTGAAGAACAACTGGAGTTGAAGAGGACAACAAGTTACACATCAAGCTGACTTATCTTCTCTCCAAAACTCTATATAAGGATCTCATCCCATGGGATCTAGAGGCCGGAATTTTGTGCAAAGAATTGTTGTTGGTTTACAGTTGAGAGTATTGGGTGATTGATTGAGGGAGGTGAAGAGGAGATTTCTTTCCGTCGGGAAGGTGATGCTGGATTGGACCTCTTATGGTTGTATCACCGCCTGAACCTTACTTTCTTCCATTAATAAAGCATTTGAGGTTCTTCTATTCGCATGTGTTTCAATGATGTGTTGTCTTACTTGCGTATTTGATTTATGATAATCCTTGAATCAATTATGAATGCATGCTTCTTGTAGTTTCCTTTTCTCGTCTTGTTTGCAGGATCTTGTGTAGCTGGGCCCGTGAGAAGACTTGGAGCTGGGAGCAAGCGGCAAAGAGAGAAGATTGGATCGACCATTTGCGCAAGACATCGGTAAGTGGATCTCTTCCTTTCCTCTTTTGCATGTCATAAAGAAGTAATCTTAGATAGCTTTGCTTCGGCTGTTGCTAAGGAACTATCACCCTTAGAGTGGGATAGGGTCATTCCGTGTTGGATACTTTTCCCCACAACATGAGCGAAAGTGGTCCAAAACGGCAAAACACAGGTCTAGCCTAGAAAATTGCCAAGTTGTAGCAAGAAAATAGGGTTTGTGCAAAAATGAGGAATTTGGGGGATTTTAGTGATGGGAAGTGTTTAATAAGGTACATTAAGGATAGGGGAAGGTGTATGAACATCTAGATACAAGTTTTGCTAATGATTTGACCATCCAAGAGAAATTGCTTTCAAAACCCTAGGAGAGGGAAATGAACCTTACCTAGGCACAACCGAAGCATGAACAAGGTGTAAAATGACCCATTGGACCCTGACATGATGATGACAATCCTTTTAATGATGGTACACTCAGCTGAATGGTGACATGGACCAAGATTTGGACAACTTTGAAAGGAGTGAAAACAAACCCTAGACCTAATGCCTAGTGACCAAATTTTGCTTGAAGACTCACTAAAATGACAAAATTTGACCTTGACACCTTAAAATCACTTTGTAAGAGCATGTTTGATCACTGGAGGAAGGATGCAAAGACTGACATTAACATTGGCTCCAATGGGGATGGTAGCTCCTTGGAGGTGCCAAGAACGACAGATCTTTGGGAAAGCAGATCAGTGCCTTCATCCATTGGGCAATGGAGTCCATAAATTCAGTAAATTAACACAAGACATTAACACAAGACTCTTGACTCATTTATTGACTGAAAATTTGACTCAAACTGACTCAATTTTGAAACTAAAATGACTGAAAAAACTGACTCAATGCAAAAAAAAATGACTCATGACTAACTTAACTAAAACAAGAACTTACAAAGCTTGTTTAATGGCAGCAATCCATCAATATTTGAGGGCTTCAAATCATGATGACAACCAACTGCCTGCTGATGGAATATGTACAATCATGTGTAGTGTGCCTTCCAATGTAACCAATTAAGCAGATGCCTCCTTGATTGATTCTCCTGATCAGATCTTCTGGTCAACAATAAATACTGGTAACTGGGCATCCAAAAACATAATTGACCATGATCTCCTTCATCCTTGAATACTGCGATAATCACTTTCACTGCTGACTACAAAAGATTTGCCATTGGATCCTGAAAAACATGAAGATTTACCTCCTGCTGAAGAAACAAGGTGTCTTTTTCTTTTGATTCTGATCTTTCTTCATAATGTACTTCAGTAAAAGTATGTTCCTAGTCCTCAAATAATTCTGAACAAGTAGATGAGCAGATCTCCTCTTGGAAAAACATTTCAAAACATGAGACATATGAAGAAGAATCTGAAAGGTAGAGCTGAATGTTCTGATCTTCTGTAGTCTGAATATTATTTTGATCATCTTCATATGATATAACAGCCAGATTGTCATGTTTCTCATTACATTCATCAATCATAAGAAAAGAAACTTCAAATGATTCTTGATACTCAAATACGACAATTCTATCATCTACCAATGATTCATCCAAGGAAACTTTTTCACTTACTTGAGCAAAGATCTCATCTTGTTTTTCATAGAGGGAATGAACTACCTCCTCGTGAAGATCTAGTTCCAGTGGGATGAGAGAATTTAGGTCTGTAACTTTGTTTTCTTCATTTGAGGCAACCTCAACAATGCAACTCTCTATTATGAGATCCAGAACGACATGTTTTTCCTCATCACAATCTGTCTCTCGATCTGATTTATCATCATCATTATCTGAGATTGGAACATCATTTTCCTGCATATCATCTTTTATTTCAACCAGATCTAAAATAAAACTTCTTCTCCAATCATTTTCAGCAATATGGAAATCTTCAACCTGCTGATCTTGATAAGTATCCTCTAAGATTTTTGTATGCTGCTGAAATGAATTTTCATACAATGCTTCCATGATCTCATCATCTATGAAGTCATCATCTTCATAAACTTTCTCAATATTTTCAATAAAACTATAAGCATGTTTGCAACAATTCTGAACCAAATTTAATGATGGATAAGATTCTTTATACCTTTCAAAGAACATGGTATGAAAATCCTTGAAACAGTAAATATAGGTAGGTGACAAACTTTCATACCAAGATCGGGCTTCACCTTCTAGAGTAGCCATAAACATTTTCATCAAACAGTCTTCAAGAAAATTGATCTTTAATTTATGCACATGAATGTGAAATTTCACCAGATGAAGAGCAACGTCATTACCTTCCACATTTCTGAACATAGGAAAATTCTGAAGCCAATCCACCTTGGGCATTTTATTTGGAAAACATGGGATGTGATCTTGTCTCATGGGAGCGTATCTTCTTGCAACCCGTTCCATCTTGAAAATCTTAAAGGTAGGATCCAGGGCCAACATCAAACCATGCTCAACCTCGTAGCTAGCCCTATGAGGATAGGAGAGGGCTCTCTCCGGGTCAATCTCAACAAACGATAATCAATGGGGCTTGAGATGACTGAAATAAAACTAATTTTAGGCTAGGTATGAAGTACAAGGATTTGATTTGATTTTTTGGGGGTTTTGTTGGAATTAAGGGAAAAGAAAATTTTGGGGTGCGAGAATTGAGGCCAAATTTTTGCAGAGTTCTGGTTAGGGCAAGGTAGGCAGTAGTTTTGATGCTTTAGATTAAGTGAATGAATGGAAAAGACTATTGAGGAGCTGAAGAGGGCAAGAGGCTGCAGGAATCCTCTCCAAACTGATGAAAACATATAAAACTAAACAAATTTTAAGGCAGAGCACAACACCTTCCACATCATAGACTCGGATGTTGGAAAGATAGCTTAGTGTGGAAGTATCATCCTTCAGCAGGCCTGCTGACAGAGACCAGGACATAAAGGAAAGATACAAGGAAATCAAAGCGAGAAATTAGAGGCTTAAGGCCCAAACATATGCTCAGTACCTAAAGCTAACTCCCACCAATCAAACAAGGCTAATGTCAGCCTTTGACATTAAAGAGGGGAAGATGCAGATGTCTTTCATCAAACCTATAGCTCAGCAACCTAAGACAGCTTCTAATTTCAAAAAGGTTGACTTTGAAGTGTTGGCCAGGGATATTCATCCCATAGACCAGATTGAACTGCACAAACAAACTGGAGAGATGATATGCTCCACCCTGACAAGTAAATCCATAGCTGCTCATCAGCTACATAACTCTTTGAACAACATTTCTGCACAATTTAAGTTAGAGAATACCTCCTCATAGGCCAAGGGTACAAGGATCATGTCCTTAGAGGACTTAGTGATTGAATTGGGACATGATCCCAAGGATATAAAAGCTACAAAGAAGCTTATAAAGAAGAAAAATGTTGATATTTCTGCACTTAATAGGCAATTAAAAATACCCCAGCTGCAACATCCTCAAACTCTAGAAGTCGTAGAGGGCCAAACCAGAAATGAGGAGTTGATGGACTTGGTCCTAAAGCGGAATGATCAATTAAAAGAGATAGAAAAGGAGTTGGACACTTTAATTCAATTGAATCAAAGAGACATGGCCACAAATTCTAAAGATGCCATCCCTACAGTATCCACAGTAGTCCCTTCTACACTAGTAGCTTCACTGGCACCAACAGCTCCACCTGCCACAACATTGCCAATCACAGCAGAATCCACAACAACAGGTGCTTCAGGAGAAAAAGCCGCAGAATTGGTTAAAGCCATGGAAGATGTTAGTGTCGGTATCTTCATCCCTCCATCAGTGATCAAATTTCTCTTTTTTGCATGCATATTAGGTGTCTCCTCTCATCAGCTGCACTCCATTAGGTCATGGATCAACTGATGGTAGTGGTTCTTTGTCAATTTCCCTCATGCCTATCATCTGTTGGCCTATTTTCACATGTACAAATCATTTTCTGTTATTTTTATTTCATTCCATTTGCAAAAGTCAATTTAGGTTTTTTAGGTCTTATTAGGTCTATGGTTTTCTACCATGGTCCTCAAAAACTCAATAAGAGGTCAGTAGGAACATGAAGATGTCTAATAAGTTCATAAAATCACAAATTTCACTGATGATTTGCTTCATAAAGGGTTTTTACCTCAAAACTCTGTTTTGAGATGAAAACATAGTTTTTCTATTTCATATACAAATTTTATGTAATTTTAATGTTTTCGTATGTAATAAAGCTTTAGCTACAGCCCTTGGTCACCTTGCCAACTCCAGCACTCCAACCACTACAAAGAAACAAAAACATGCAAGCATCAGTTCATCAAATGATAAAAAGAAAGAGCCAAACTGCAAAAAAAAGAGTTTTTAAAGCAAATTGAAAAGGAACTTTAGAAAAATGGGTTTCTAAATGAAAAATTAAAGTCAATATGGACATAAAGTTCTCCTTGGTGTTGGAAGACTTCATTTTGTGCAAAAGAGAGAGAAAAAGAGGAAAAATCACATTTTGTGGGAGAAAGAGGGAAATTGCAGCAAAACTTCAAGTTTTTCACTCGCGCAACGCACCTGCCTAGCACTATGCAGCGGGCATAGGTTTTGAACTGTAGTTTGAATGGGTGCTATGCACAGAAAGTGTGCTACGCACCTAAGCGTTGGCGCGACGCATCTGCTAGATAAGATCCAAAATTAATTGAATTGATTTCACAAGCCTCCAAATTTGTAAATAATCCCTCAACAAGTAAGTACAATCTCCCATCTAGTCTAGCAATGGATTGTTTCATCTATGGTGGTGATTTGAATGTTGAAAAATGAAACCCTAGCTACTCTCAAAGTTGTCTTGCCAAGCTTGTCTAGGGTTTTGTTGTTTTTGCTATTTTCACTCCCTTATCATTATTTTCCTATATCCCATTCCCCTGCACTAAATTTCCCTAATTCCCTTCCTCTTTCCCTCTCCCATTGGCACTTACCTTACCCCTTATCACCAAACCCTAAGTCCTATACATAATTCCTACCATTTTATAAACCCTAATTCCCATTTCCTAAACCCTACACATTCCCTAAAACCCTACTTCCATCATCAAAACCTTCCTTTGCATTTATACTATCAGTCAACCTCTCAAATCCCAAAAAGAAAACAACAATCACCCTATACTTGAGAAAATCTCTTCATACTCATCATTCTTCACTCCAAATTTGTAAATATGGAAACAGATTCAGCATATGAGAGGGATGATGAAACTGTCAGTGATTCTTCCCTAGAGGGTCATGCACCAAGAAAACCACATAAAGGAGGAGAACACATCCGAGAGGAGCCCACCACTCTCAGAGAGTTACTAGCTTCCCCTCTTGCAGTAACATGTTTTAAACATCAATCTTGTTACCAGTTTTGTGAGATGGTGGAGAGGGTGAAATATCACCATGAGCTTGCTATGTTATTTGTTCTTCATCTTCACAATGGCTAGGTGAACCTAGCTCGTGTCTCTTTCACTTTGACACCTGAAAGCATAGCTACAACAGCAGACATTCCTAATGTGGGAGAACATTGGAACAAGGGACAACATGTAGGCAGAGAGCATTATGAGCCTTACATCAAGGCTAGTTATCAAAGGCAAATCAGTAGGGTCTTTCCTTTCAGATACTTACGAGATACTTATGCTCCACTCATGAAACTCATTACTTCACCTATGAAGGAAGGTTTTCTTGTTTGCATACTTACCATGTTAGATTGCTGATGCATTTCAAAAGAGTGAGGATGATGAATCTCCCATATTTCATATGCATAAATATTGAGAAGATGGCTACATATGTGCAAAGGAAACCTCTTCCTCAGTAGTTCAGTAGCATTTACCATTTTTCAATGATTAAGATTGTTGTTTTGCATTAGCTAAGCTTGTTGAATATTTCATGGGATACCTTCATTTCACATGAGGTTTTCAAAGGCCCTCAGGTGACCCCATTAGTGCTACAAGAGGAAGGAAGGCCTTCAAATCAGCTAGATGTTCATGAGACTGAAACAACAGTTGTGCCAATGTTCATCACTTATGAAAAAGGCACAAGGCGATTACTTGCAGCTGCCAAATGAGTATTATCTCCACCAGGGGTGGAAGGGGTCTCGTTTCCTTCACCAGACCACAAGCAAATGATATCTTCACCTGGGGTGAAAGGGGATTTTCCTTCTTCTTTAGTAGTACAGGTACAAGATAAAGGAAAGCAACCTTTGCATGATGAAGGGCCTTCTGAAGGTCAAGAGAGAGATTTTGTTTTGATTCAGGAAGAGGACATTGATTTGGGCTCCCAAAGCTCAAGACTCAAGGAGGTCATCAAAGAGAAAGAAGCTGACATCCATGCCTTATCACTTGACCTTGAGAGGGCTAAGTGGATTATCAACTTCCTTGAGCAAGAAAACAAGTAGCTTACTGACAAACAAGAACTCTTGGAGCTGCAGATCATCAAAGAAAACCGGAAAAAGTCCAAGAGGGCAAAGGGCAAGTTGACATCCATTGAAAAAAAAGACAATTACCAGGAATATTTGTTCGAGAAGGTGAATATGCACTTGGAGAAGTTGCTTGAGAAAGCTAACAAGGAGAAGAAAATGTTGCGCCACATGGCTTATCACTATTTGGCCCGGAACAAAATTTGTAAGACAAGGATAAGAAGCCTAAAAGCCAAGTTAAAGAGTATTTTGAGGAGCAAGAAAGAGAAAGATAAGATCAATATATTGGCTAAAGCTTCATTGGCCCAGCATAGCACTTAACATAGATCACTCATGCCAAATTTCAAGAAATTTGGTGAAATTTTTGACATTTTTAAAATTTTCAGGAAAAAAACAGGTTTTTGGTGCTACACTTTTGATGGGGGCCTCCATTTGCAAAAAAATTTACATTTTTGGAATCACCATGAAAATTTATGCATGCTTAGAAATGGATAAGAAATTTTGACAAGTTTTGGGCCTCCAGAAGGGCCAAAAACCTCCAAACAATGCCCTCTCTGCCACTTTTTGGCCACACAGGAAGCAGTCTTGGGAGATTGCATTTTTTAAGGGGCAAATGGACTCCAAATCAAAACATTCAAGTTTTTCCTAAAAGTAGGCTCACCAGGCTTTTCAACAAGCTATCCTGCACCTGATTTGGACTTCAGAAAGCCTTCCAAATGTGGCTTGGAAAAAGCATTATGCACAGAAAAATGGCGTTACGCATAGGATGAAATTTTGCCAATTTTGCCTGTTTGCTCATAATTTCACCTAGTTTTCTACCAGTTTGACTTTTTCTCTCTTATGGTCAAATTCATGATGTAATATGATGTAAATTGATTTACTATGATGTAAAAATGATGAAAAATGACTTAAGGAGGTAGATACATCAATTGTAGGTGGTTTTGAGCTATATTGAATTGGTTTCCTAAGTTTTAGAGACAAGTTGTTCCACTACCTATTTTTCAGTTCCTAGTTTATATCTTGTTGAAACAGCTCCTTGAATCATGGATTCGACCCCTGTTGGCTATCATAGGTGGTTTGATGCCTATCTCTTGTACTTTCTTAGTCATTTGTCAAGGTCGGACTCTTGTGGGTGCTTTGAGCACTATTGTACATCACTTCTGCAGTTTGGTAAGGAAATAGACCAAGGTTTTGTAGCATTTTGTGGGATTCTTCTAGTATTTTGTCTTGGCATTTTTTTCTCTTCTGTAATTTAGTTTTTCTTATGTGTATGTGTTCCAACATCTATTTCTTTCTTCATAACTAAATGAATCAAGTGTAAAGATGGAATTCTTTGATGTTTCAGTACTCTCCCTTGGGGTTTATTTAGTTTCACATGTTTTCTACTGTTTGAAGAGGACTCATGACACCTGCATGCCCTCTCCAACTCATAACCAATATTTAGACTCACCATTACACCTAATTTGAAGTACTAAAAAACTTGCCTACCTCGCCCCATAGAAACCTCTACAAATCTGAGTTCATTCCTCGGACCCAAAACTGCCTTCCTCATCTGATCCAACAAAAAATCATTAAAATCAATCAAACTCCTCTGAGCATATACCTAGCCCAAAATTAGTATTTGCATCAGTCATCTCTAGTATTATTTGCCATATTTTCCCGAGATTGACAAGGAGAGTTCCCTCTCTCGACCTGGTAGGGCTAGCTACCAGGTTAAGCGTGGTTTGATGTTACCCTAGACCTGCCTTTCTCAACCTGAGGTAGATTTAGGCTATAACAAAAGAGATGTCTATCTAGGCTATAGAAATTAATAGAATAAGAGAAAAGTGGCAAGTTTGGAAACTGACTATAAACTTTCCCAGCTTAAGGAAAAGGAAGAAGGACAAAAGGCCCAAAGAATGAGTGAAAGAATCAAAGTCTTAGAGAAAGACTTGACACTGGAGAAACCCCTTGGGAAAACCAATAAAATGTTGTGGGCCAATATTATTGACTCCATCAAAGATATTTGGCCATCAATTCAAGTTATTTTTGAGCAGACAAAGTTAGTAAAGATAGCTATAGAAGCTATCCAAAAGGTCAAAGAAGAATTAGGAGACATTCCTGAGGATGCCAATAGACTCATCCACTTCCTCAACAGCAAAAATAGGTATGAGCTCAAGAAATCAATATAGAATATAGAACTGAGACCATTTTGGAAATAAGGGAGGTCCTTTCCAAAAGGATCCTTATGCTTAACTTAGAAGAAAAGTGCCACAACATGCAGATAGCCATTGGTAGTTTCATGGCTAAATTCCAAATTTTGAAGGAGAAAGGTCTGCCCAGTCCATTAGTTATCAATGATAAACTTATGACACAGTTGGACTATGATAAAAGACTCAGATAGTTGGCTAAGCAACAAGCAAGCACTTCATCCATAAAATCCTTGCAATAGGAAAAGTTTTGTACAACACATTTGAAAACTTGTTTTTCCTTGAGCATGAGATAAAACATTTATTCCTCACCAAGCCCAATTTTTCCAAGTATACTGAAGCTGATGAGATCTATAGGAGGATGATGAATGTAAAATTACCTGATGCAGAATGGTGGGAGATAATGACTAATTTACTGTGATAAATTTATAGCAAAAAAGTTACTGCACAGTAAAAGTGAAAGCAGCCAGGTAAACAGATGAAAACAGGGCAACATGGTCAAAGAGTATTAGGTGAAGGATAAAAATTGAAGAAGATTCTAGCATGAAAGATCACAACTACAAGCCAGCATAAAGGGCTACAAAATCAACCATAAAATCCAACAGTACCAAGTAAAAAGAGACAACATGAAATAGTTCATTAGTTGTCTCTATCATCTTGCAAGAAAATAGTTGTATTTCCTAGAATAAATCTCAAGTTGTTTTGAGATATTTTGTAACAATTTTTTGTATAAATACTTCACAATTCGAAGTATGTAGGGTGGATTCTTAGACATTTATATAGACTTTCTTGATCAAATAATGTAAGCTATTGTATCACTGTTTGGACTAGCAAGCTAGATTAATGAATAAAGCCAAGACATTTCACTGGATTCATGTGTATAGCGAAAGTGAAGACAAGTATTTTCTCTTGTGATTGTATTTTTCTTTAAATTTTTCGACGATATTTAATGTATCTAAAATATGAATGCTATAATATGGAAGGATATCTAAGATCTTGCTTCATTGCACTCTGTCTTAACTATTATGCATTTTAATGTTTTCTGCTAATTATCTAATGTAAGGAATTCTTGATTGCTCCTCAATCTAGGTAGTTTCCCTTTGATCTATAGTAAAGGATTCTTAATTGCCCCTTTGATCATGATCATCTTTCATTCCTCATTTTATTCCCATTTTGAGAATTCTTAAATGCTCTCTCACCTTGGTTAAGATCGTTTCACCCATTCAACCTAAAGACTTGTACGTCACTCTACTAGTTTGCCCTTTGAACACTCCCTTTAATGAGTTAATCTTAGTTCTGCTGTCCTTATTTGACTCCATAGCCCAATGGTCCAGAGACTTCATTCTATCCATCTGTTTTAAGGATTCCACCATCCAACCTTAAATACAAATCAAAACCCCCTGAACTGTAAGAACTAGCCTAAAATCCCAGCAAAACAAAGCTAAATCATATAGAGAGAACCCTCTCCGAGTCATAGGTTGGCTAGAGCCTATACTTAAGAGATTGGTTTTTGGTTACCTCAGCCTTTTCCTTCTTTTGATAACTTCTATGGAAAATTTCTGAGTCATAACATAGTGGCGACCATATTGGGGAACTCAAACCCTCAGTCCTAATAAATGTTTAAGAAATTTTGAATCTGTATTTTGAGCCTCTTAAAGTAATTTATCAGAAGTTATTTTAAAAATCTTCCAATATAAAACAATTAGAAAAATTTTGAAATTCTGGCTTCAAGGAGAACACATTTTACTAGGGCTAATCCAGACCCAAATCCTACCCTAGTATTTGATAATCCCAACCTAATTTCAAGAAAATCCAAAAAAGAAGAAAGATCAACTAGTTACACACCGTTAATTAAAGCTAATTCATGTCCTGACGAGTGGTTGTTTTTAAAATATCTTCCCTTTGATGAGAAATTTGATTTGTCATTATTTAAATCAAAGTCTAAAAGTGAAATATATGATATTGTTCTAGACCCTAATTTCATTGCAGACCTTGAAATCCAAAAAGCCAACCAGTCAGTTGATGAATACATTCTGAATTCTCCACAATCATCCCTGATTATTGCTAAGATCCTTGAGCTTTTTAAACAATTGTCCACCACTTTCAGTTCACGGTTGTTCCCTTCAACTTCTGAAGTCCATTATCCACCCCCATTTATACCTTCACTCCCTCACCAACCTATTACATCCCATGTTGGCCACGTGGGGCCTGACCTAGGTTCAGCAATGAGTTTAGCCAAGCAAATCCCAGTACTATTGTCCCTTTCGGAAACAGTCCGTGCAGCGTGGACTGAGGTCTCACTCGAAGTAGTATGGGAGGGTGCTGGAACCAAGTTTTTGCATGCTAGGGATGTGTTGATGAGGGTTCTAAAGGTTCGTGATCCTAATCCGTGCACTGTGCTACTGCGCACAACTTTATATTCTTCACAACCCATGCGCCCTTTGTGAATACTATGTTATTTCGATCCAATCCTTAATGAGCTATTATATTATTGCTTAGTTTATGTGGGCCCAATATTCTTATTACCTTTTTCAACTTTCATATTAGCGCAAGTACTTAAAAGAAATATAAATTCATCAAGATAACCAAAACATGGAAATACAGATCTACAAAAAGATGCATAGTATTATGAATCAATCTTATCTTTATTAATACTCAAGTTCAGTTACATACCCGACTCCACCCTACGCACTCAACTGTAGTGGTCCGTGCACTCAACTGCGGACTCTACTAGGCCTCTGTGAACTCAGCTGCAGAGCCTCTATCTATCACTACGACCCAATACCTTCAGATCCACTTCTAACTTCTGACCATGCCTTCGCATCTGTCTATTACTTCTCCCAAAAATAATACTCCCTTTACACTTAGAGCCTCTTTCTATTTATACAATCCCATGGTCCGCAGACCATGGGTAGGCTGACACACTTTACATTAAATTACATTATCTTATGGTGGATAACCCTAGACTCTTGTGCTCTACGCCCACATTTCGCGGGGTCTTTACATTTCACTTGACCAAAATTCAGGCTTCAAGCCCCAAAAACATGCTATGGGGGGATCCGTTGCCCAACAGGTCCCCAACGCAATCATCGTGACTCATCCCAAGTCACTTTGCCGGTGTGGTGATCTTTGCGCGAAGTCCATGTAGCAGGTCTCACACAGCTTGGGTGTCCGCAGCACACTATTGTTATCCCTGTTTTACTTGCTACATGCGTATCTCTAAACTTTTGTGAGCAGGGTCACATTCCTATCCAACCGTATATAGTTCCTGCATCTATGCCAGCATCCTTTCAATGGTAGTTGTGATTGTGAATGCTTCATCGATCCATGGCTGGATGCATGCTTTAAGTAGGGATTCCTTTTGGTGCTCGATGTCTAATCGGTCCTTCAGTGCCCTTGCCTACTGTAGTCTGGTGAGTGGTTGAGTAAGGGAAACCATCTGCACGGGGCCCTGGACACTATCGTACTCCTCCTGCAACCCGTGCGCCTCTGTCTCTAGGCATTGTAGGTTCGGGTCTTCCTACAGGTGTGTAAGTATAGTTAGTGCTTGCTCCAACATCCTGGTGCACCCCTGTGTCACCTGGACAATTTGTTCCAACCCCATCTAGATAGCGTGGGCACGCTGCTCTCTAACTTCTAGGGGTGTGGAGGGTTGCACCTTCAATCGTAGCTTGGCAATTTGCAGGTTCAGCTCCAACTGAACCTTTTTCGTTTCCTCCCAGGCCTCACACACTCCAGTTGCCAATCTATGGACCCACTCTACTGCTAGTAGCTCTGCCAGCGCGGCCAACTCTAGAATGCTCCCACATGCATCCTCTACGACCTGCTCCAATCCGCTAGCCTGCGCAACCAACACATTGTTGGCATTTTGGCACCGGTGTGGTGCTATGGTACAGGTGTTGTCCTTGATGGCAACTCACTTTGGTGACAGATCTCAGTTCAGGTGCTCAGAATGAAGGAAATCTTGTATACGCATGTTCACCTTGCCGAAGACGTGTATACACGTGGGTTATACGTTCAAATGTCGCGTATGCGTATACACACACTTTTATGTACAGAAAAGCGTGTACATGGTGGGAAACTTATTTTTGGTCCGTGGTTGTTAGTCCTTGGAATTTGAACCTATGGTTTTGGACCATGGTATCTCGTCAGAAGTGTTGACCACAGGTTTTGGGCCCTTAGTATTGGTTTATTATAGTTTTGGACCGTGGTATTGTGGAAGGGCTAAAACTATAAAAGAGGAAGGAGATCATGTGGCAAAGTACCATCTGATTTATTGAATATCTGATATAGTGCTAGATCTAGAATACTGGTGATTGGGTTATGGTGCAGATCTAGATCTGAATGAGGGAGGAACCTGAGCGCGAGAAGGATAAGGACTATTGATGGATCAAAATCTCAAGGCTTGAACATTGGTATCTCTGTATGATTTTGATCTGTTATATGTGGCGCACTCTTGATCTATAAATCTGGGTTAACTAATGTCTGAATGTTTAAAAGAATAAATTATCCTTTATAGATCTGTACGCAGGTTCAGTGAAGTGCAGGTGCATATACATGCTTTTTCTGTGAATGAAAGAAGCGTATACACAGGATGGTTGTGGTACAGAAGCGTATACACGCAAATTGATGAATAGTGAAGTAGCATACATATCTTGATTTATGTTCTAGCTACTTCTGTTTTACTGCTGCAGTGTTCTGGGTTCAGAATTGGTGTTTGATTACAGTTACTGTGTTCTGGGTACAGCTGACAGAGAAGTGTTTATCTTATTTAGTTTTTGATTGGTGAAAAGGGTTTGGTTGATGCAAAAATACTTGATGTTTGATTGGTATTACTTGTGGATCCAGTCTGAAAATTAATGAAACGAGGTCCCTGAAAGTAGAGAGAAGGTTGCAGCCTTCTGCAGGTAGGAGCTTGCGTACTAGTATCTCAAGCTAGTAAAAGAACTAAGGGGGTTGGAGCTCCCTTCCAGGAAAGCTGGAGAATGAGAGAGAGTTGTAGCTCTCTGCAGGTTGCAGCCTACGTACTGGTAAAGTCTGCACCAGTGCAAAACATTGTAAAGAGAAGTTTCTAATTAAAAAGAAGGTAGAGACGAATTGCAACAGGGGGTTTTCACCCACATTGGGTTTCCTCCTTATATATTGTGTTCATGTGTGTGACTGTCTTCTGCTCTGTTTCACTGGTTCTAGTATTTTTTATTTACTTCTGATTCACAGATTAATAACTGACATCTGAAAGATAAATCAAATTATAAGTCTGCTTTATATACGCGGTTTTCCTTATCTGAAGTTGCGTATATACGCGGTTTTTATTAACTGAAGTAGCGTATATTATCTGAAGTTGAAAAAGGAAATATTTGTCTTGATAATACTGATTCACCCCCCCCCCCCTAGTATTATTTCCAACAATTGGTATCAGAGCAGGTCCTTCTGAAGAAGCTTGATCGCTTGAAGGAAGATCTTTCATCATGAGCAACTACGAGAGGGAAGCATCAATCAGGCCACCGGTTTTTGATGGGACAAACTTCGTATATTGGAAGGTAAGAGTTACTGCCTATCTTCAATCTCTGGGTACAAAAGTCTGGGACATCATAGAAACAGGGTATACTTTTCCATCAGCTACCCCTACAGATCCAGCTGAGAAGAAGAAATATGAAACAAATGCAAAGGCGGTCAATACTCTTCTAGGATGTCTATCTCAATAAGAATTCGTGAAAGTTATGCAGTTAAAATCAGCAAAAGAAATATGGGACAAGATTGTCCTAAGCTATGAAGGAGATGATCAGGTAAAGCGAGCAAAACTTCAAACCCTCAGGATTCAGTATGAAAATCTCAAGATGTATAGTGATGAAAGTGTGGCTAAATATTTTCTTTGTGTAGATGATATTGTTAATTTGTATGGAAAACTTGGGAGAAGAAATAAAAGAGGCTGTTGTGGTTGAAAAAGTTCTAAGATCTTTGTCACCTAGGTCTGAATCTAAATTTTCTGCAATAGAAGAAAAGGAGAATCTACAAAGTCTTAAAATGTCACAACTGCACGGAATTCTTACTACTTATGAAATGAGGAAAGGAGGTCCATCAGACAGGAGAGAAGCTGCCTTCAAGGCTTCAGGCAAAGGAGAATACTATGAATCAGGACACATGTCAGAAGAAGAAGAAGAATCAAATTTTCTCAAAAATCTTCAAAGGGGTGCCGGACGATTCCGAGGTAAGTTACCTTTCAAGTGCTTTGCTTGGGGAAGGGTAGGTCACTATGCTGCCAAATGTCCTCATAAGGATAAGATTGACAAGGGAAAGGAACCTGTTAGATGGAACAAGAAACAGAATGCAAATAAGAAAAGCTATTACACTCATGAAGATAGTGATGGTCTTTCAAATAGTGACGAATATGAACGAGGTAATGAATATAAAATTTTAATGGCTTTTGAAGATGATGACTACATGGATGCTATATATGTAGAAGGTTTTTGTGAAGAGATGACTAATCTCAAAATCTGCTTAGAAGAGAAAAACACAATTATTGATTCTCTACAATGTCAACTGGCTGAAAGGGAAAAACATCTTGAAAAATTGGAATGTGAAATTGTTTGTCTTAGAAAGGAGATTGAGAAAACAAAAGCTATTAATCTTAAATTTGTTAAAGGATCTGAAACTCTGGATGATATTATCAATGTGCAGCGGTCTCCACTAATCAAGACAGGTTTCGGATATAATGGAGAAACATCTCAAGCTTCTACCTCCAAAAATTATCTTGATGCAGCAAGGAGGAGGATATTTCAGGTTCCTCACCTATATCACTAGCAGATGAAAAGCTACCAGTAACTTCAGAAACAGACACTGACTATGGATTATGATCTGCCACTAACGTTTGAAAATCAGGATGTACTATCAAAGAAGATTCTCCTTCTTCAGGTGACCCAACTCTACTGTCTCTAGGAGTTACAAGGAATTTCAAGCCTTCAAGCTGGCTCGGGACTTCCTCAGGAGGTTGGCCCCAAAGTCTACGGGACTTCCTCAGTAATTTAGCCACGTTTAAAAACTCAGGAGATTGGCCCCGAAGTCTATGGGACTTCCTTGGTAATTCAGCCACAGTTAAAAACTTTTAACTACTTCACACGCAAACAAAGTAAAATCTCAATAAAAACCACCTAAAGCCTCTAAAGAACCAAACAAATTTGAATCACATGCCTAAAGAATCTAGGAGATCAAACACACACAAACAGTAACTTTCTGTACTGAAAACACTAGTTGGTGATGAAATCCAATGTCGCAGAGTTCAATACAGAAATGGCGGTTGGAACAGTTACCCCGACAACCTGCTTAATGAATAGACTGGCACAAGTTCCTCCACTTAACCATCTCGAGTGAAGAGAACCCCCCAGAAAATCCAAGTGAGTCTAGCCGACGTCTGCTCCAGGTACAGTGGGATCTTCCCACCACTATCACCTCAGGAAGAATCCTAAAGAATATGGCCACTAAGGTTACCAACTGAAACAAATATACCTGGGGGAACAGTCTACGATCTGATACGCACGCAAGGGCAGAGTAGCAAGCTCAATCCCCTTGAAGGCTCCTTGACATAATCCAAGGTTTACCAACAAGTGACCCCAGGCTCCTCGACAATGGTTAATCCGAGGTTTACCATTTTTAATACGTGAATATCTGGCGTCGTTCCCAATGAGGAAGGATTGATTCCCACACTGGTTCGGACACAATCTCGTGCTTCTCCTTTAAGAGGAGCTTTCCCAGAGCATAAATGCAACAATTGGATTTCTTCCCTACCACAAGATACAGCTACTTGTTTGTTTTTACTGTCTTGGAGAGTTAATTACTCTCCTACTCCAAGACACTAGCCTAAGCTAACTTGCTGTATCAGAGCCCTAGAAATAAAAATGTTACTAGATGAATTTTACTTTAAGCATTATTTTTATTGGTTTTTGTTTAAGTCAAAAGGTGCGGAGATGAAACTCGTGGTATGAAGACTCGACTCAAAATCACTAAAAATGCACCTAAGATGATTTAAACAATCTTTTTCTCTTCGATGAACTTCTAAACTAAGAAAGAGTTTGAGAATGAAAATACTTTGTAAACACAAATCTTTCTCAATCAAACAAATTAAAAGAAGATCTTTTGCCTTTTCCAATGCACTCAAAACGAGACAACTAGTTATTTCACAAAAAATTCCCTTTTTCGTTTCAAAGCACTCAACCACTACAAAAAACAAACTTTTTTCCAAAAGAGATTTTTTAATTTTTTTATAAAACACTCAAAACTATGGAAATGACTAACTTTGAGATCTATAAATTATAAAAACCTATTTGAAGTCAAAGCCTACTAGATGTCTTTTTTAAGGATGTTTTACTTAGCTAGATGTAAGCTAAGGACCAATTTATGCAGAATCACAAATCAGTCAAGAACAACCAATTTTGTTTTCTTTTTGAAAATGAAAATCCAAACTTTCAAACACAAGCTTTTCGAAGTTTTGTAAAGAGAAAACTCAAAGTGGATTCCTCAACAAGGGGAGATTTCATAAATGGTCAGACTCATAAGAAGGCTGGTAGACACTAAGGTGATCTAAAGTCCCTACAGCTTCTAAGCTTAGAGCCACTACACAACCAAAATGAAAAACAAGCCCAATAAGTAAAACTCCTAGGAATTTCACCTAAAACCCTAACACTAATGAAATCAACCTAAGGAAAGCTTCTGGCAAGTTATATGTAGGTCTGGGCAGTAGATAACAATTTATAAACAAAAACTAAGCTGACTAACAGAGGAAATCTTAGGTTTTTCAAAATTTTGACAGGGTTCGCGGGCCCACAGTTGACACAGATGCTGTCCCGCTCTGTGCTAAAAGCAAAGGTGCGGATAGGTACGCACTGTGTCAAAGGGTTAGGGTGCGGTCCTCTCCCAAAGCTATGAAAAAAAAAAATAACCCTGGATCTACAAACTCTACCCAATTTTACACACAACAAGCCAAAAACAAAAACAAAAACACAGTTTCTCAGGTCAAAGTAAAAACAAGGAAAACAATCAATTCCCCAGCGGAGCCGCCATTTTGTCACACGTAATAAGTCGATCTTGTGGACAAGATAGACCTTCCTAGAATCTAAAGAAGACCTAATGACAAGCAAACCAACCAGACACCATCTTTCTCTAAATATGCTTTTATAAACAATGGCAAACAAGTGTTTTTAGGGCCTACCTTAGGTCCAACGCAAGTTTGTGGATGCCCTCGCTCCTTCGATCCAAATGAGCTCCTTTGTCGCGAATCTGCAAACACAAACAAGGCAAACAAATTAAATAGCACCTGGAAAGCCAATATCATAAAACATATTTAACATGAAAGTCAAGGAGTCCATGAAACAAATAACATGAGATACTTGTTGAGAAAAATGAGTTTGATTGTACTAATTCAAAAGAAGAAGAACTTTACAACCTGTGCCTTGACGTTATACAAGCTCCTCCCAGGGTCCAGCAAGAAGTCTCCTCTACTTTGACAAGTTTCACTCACTCCCCAATGAAGCCAAAAAGGTATGTGATCTCTCCTCTTAAGCTCAACTAGGAAGTCTTCATTTCACCAGCATTTACCCTAAAAAATGTTCAGCTTCTAACCTCCCCAGCAACCAGCCCAATGCCTGAATTTATAGTGCAATGGAGGGAGGTTACTAGGTCCTCCTTCAAAGGGATAAAGCCCTCCTTCAAAGGGATAGCTCCTCTCATCAAGGGATTAGCTCCTTCTCTTTTGGGATGCATGAACCACCTCAGAGCGAACAATCCACGTCAAAATTCCTTCTAGAATCCTCTAGAATTAACCCAAAGTGAGTTTTTTAAGATAAAACTTGCGCCTTTTGACTTTCACAGGGGTCCGCACCCACACCTTTAGGGACATAGCGGGCAGGTCCATAGTTTTTGTAAACAGAAGGTGCGGGACCGCAGGTGACAGTGAGAGAAAGTGTGGAACCAGAGTTTCATTGATTTTCAATATCTTTCTCCCATTTTCAAAGCTTGACTTGAAGAGCTGAGGTCTGAGACTTGCTTAGGAGGAGAGTACAAGTGATGATAGACCCATACTGATTGCAAATAATCATGGTGACGATATTTTTGTGTAACATATTTCCCCCTAAAGTGCGAAGTCTGTAGTAGATGGGGATTTCATTTATCACTTAGGAAGAGTGAAGTACTTTATCATTTCGAGGATCATCTTGTGGAGAGCCCGGTTGGAACCTGTAAAAACATTCAATGCAAGATATATATATGAGATCATATCATCGCTGAGGTAGGCATTCCCATACTCAGATCAAAACTGACTAGAAAACTAACTACTTCTCTGATACAGGAATGATCTTGTAAAACATCACAAGTATAGACTCATGTGGACACATTATGGACGCAGCCATCTGTTTATGAATAGTCCATTATATAATGAATACAAAATTCCTCGCAGCCTGGTTTATGGAAACTAGATCCAGGGTCTTCATTTCTACTTCCCGAAACAATATGATTCTATCCATGCGAATGAATGTGTTGATGTCGAACATGGTAGAAACCACTTGATTACCAGTCAATGATGTAAACTGTTAACAAGTGTCAGAGAAACCACCAGTGATGTCAATGGCTCTCAAAGTACCTAGTACAATCCATGAGATGCGAATAAATGTGTTGATGTCGAACATGTCATGGAATCCTTTGATCGAAGGTCAATGATGCAACCTGTCGTCAAAGGCGAGAAACCTGCCATTGAGGCATGCAGATCTCAAGGTACTGACGATTTCTCGATCATGTTTCTAGATAATGAGCTGAAGTAGATAGAAAGCGATCAGTCGTAGGCAAGCCCACAACACGAAATCATAGATCAATTCGAAGAAATTTAGTTGCAAGGACTGACTCAGGGATGGTCAAGATGGATGACAGATATTTTGCAGATGAATGGCTTATTGGCAATGACCTCTTGAACACATAACGACACGACAGATGGTTTGGTGACAAATGACCCAAAGTTAATACCCATAAACTAGCTGAAGACTTTCAATTTGGTTTGATCAGCTGTTAGGCAAAGGATTTCCCAACCCAGGTGAATAAAAGTGCCGTGTTCAAGAGTGGTTACAAAGTATGACAAACAAGCTCATTTTTCTCTCTTTTGCCCCACCATTTCTGGCAAGTACCTCTTTATTTTTGACAAGATTGAGGAGGATAACATTTGCTTGATTATAAGCTCATCCTTTGGATGAGTCCAACTTAGTTTAAATTCGAACCCTAAGAAGGAGTCGTTCGTTCCTGTTTGTAATTGAACAGGTCCTTTACTGTGAAATTTTAATGAGTCCAGTATAGGAGAAACTCGGCGTTTTTCAATTTTATAGAGTCTGAAAAACTTAAGAAGACTCCAGGGTTGACCTTTTTCGTAAATTTGTGTCTCCCAAACCCGAAAAAGTATAAAATAATACTTGAGAGAACCGTTTGATCTTTTATGACCAAGGAGTACTTTTCATCATTAGTGCCCTTGATCCGAAAAAGTAAAAACGCGATCAACGACACGTCGTTTTATAACCAATATCGAAATTGAAACGACAAAAATCTGGCAATCTTTTCATGTTTTTACGGTCAGAAAAGAGCTGTAAGTGGACCGTATTTTAATTTCGTTTTAACGAGTTTAAAAGAAAAACTCGGCGATCTTTTCATGTTTTAGGAGTCAGAAAAGAGCTTAAAGGTGACTCTAAATGTTTTTCCGTCGAAAACGATAGATTTCGCTTGAATAATCCGTTATCCTGCACAAAAACACAAACATTACTCATACCTATTTGAAATGGATAAAAATGTCACAAAAATACCTTTCCAAAGCGAAACATAAACAAATTTGCAATTTATTTACTCAAAAAACTTATAAAAAGGGCCTTTGTCAATTCATTTTTACTGTTTGAGTTTTGGGTGAGAAAATAGTGCTTTTGCTCAGAAAACTTCCCGTGAAGATTGCGGAAAATCCAACCGTCAGAATTGAACGTCGTCTTCTCCAGGTAATCCACATCATCCTACTCTTCATTTTTAACAGTTTCAATTTTTGTTTTAGTCATTTATTTCATTTTTGGGAGGGTTTTTAGGCTTAAAACCCGCACGCGAGGGCTCGCAGGTTTACCACTGCTAGTCTACGGACCCCGGCTTTTTCTCCATTGGGAAAAATCTCGGGGTCCGCACCTTCCATGTATACAAGGTGCGGTCCCACGCACTATGTCTAACTCGGAGGGTGCGGTCCCCGTCGCAAGGGTTTTTAACCCAAAAATTCTCAAAAATAGACCAAACAAAATAATTTCTAGCAATTTAATTTATCCTTATACTTGATGCAGAGAGACATCATGATAGATTGGCGTGAACGAGAGCATGAGGACGTAGATGATGCCGCATGGAATCATCAACCTCCACTTGATGCTTTGAGGGCATGCATCTTGTACAAATTTTGGGCCATTCCTGGCATGAGGGCTCAGGTGGATTTCTTATAGTGGCTGGTTGACAGATGGAGCATACAGGACCAGTGCTTCTTCATTGGTGGCCATCAGCTCGAAATCAAGCTGGCGGACATATATTTCTGGCGGACATATATTTCTTGACTGGTTTGCCTAAGAGAGGTGAAGACTTGACTCTGTTTGGGGCTAGGCCAGGTGGCTAGTCTGTCGATAGCCTCCGGCTAGAGTACTGCAACAGCCAGGCTAGAGACAAAGGGATAGACATAAAGATGATATCCCGTCCTAAACTCACGATGATTGCGTTTATTGTCACCAAACTTTACGGGGCTGCCGCATTACATATTTCCACCGGATCCCAGATGCGTATGGCAGTTGATTGCTTTCGAGGCACCATCTTCAACTGGTGCGATGCTGTGTTGGCCAATCTGAAAGGCCAACTGACCAGGGCCAAGAACGGACAACTAAAGACCTTTGGTTATGGGGCTTTGGTTGTGAGTTTTGGCCTGGAGAGGGTTCCCATGTTGATCCCGCAGCACCTTACTGTTGGAGCTGGGCTTCCTGAAGAGCCCAAACTGATGCGATGGGTCGCAGTTATGGCCCGTCACTCAGACGAGAGGACAGAGATTGCTCGATTCAAACCTGAGTATTTCCAATGGCTGGAAAACTAGGTCTTTTCTGTTCAGGACTTCCCTTACGCTGGGATAGATTTTCGTGGTGACCCAGACATGGCTCTTCCACCAGGAGAGCAGTGGGATGACTCAGGTAAAATCATTTTCAACATTTTTCCTATTTTAATTTTTTTATTATTTTTCCATCGTCTCAAAACTGATAGTAAAAATTTCAAATGCAGATGTGGGTCCACAGCGACCAGCAACTCTCTGGCCTTACGAGAGGAAACAACCAGTTGCACCCGCGCCAGCCCCACAGGACAAATCAGCAGAGATTTTGGCCGAGTTGGAGGGTCATCTCTAGCGCTTGACAGGAGATATTCCGGAGACCACTATAGATGACATTCCTCGTCGACTTCAACCCGATGTGATTGGGGTCCCAGGACCTTTTAGGAGGTTCCTTTACAAGGTGGCCCGTGCAATGGTTTCTTATAGAGATCATCACCAGTGATAGGATGACCGCCTATTGTGGGCACATATGACATTCTTGTTTTTTGTACTTATCATTTTTGCTAATCATAAGGTGTTTTTCAACCTATGATCGATGACGATGTATTTTTTGACACACTCCTATATTTATATCACTATTACCGGCTTACCTTGTAAATCATGTTATGGAATGGTTTTAAATTTACATTTATGATTATTGCAAATGTCTATTTATCATTCGAGAAGCAATTGCATCTGCTAATGTATTTAAAGATCTTGGAATATGTTGATATTCAATATAATCAAATTCACGTTCCAAGAGACGCACTCTAAAAAATAATCTTAATAACACTGGATTTCTAATGGCATACACTCTATTAAGCTGTAATACAACGAGTTCAGAATCTAACCTCACTATCAAACTCCGAATCCCAAATGAAATAGATTCAGATAATAACTCAATCACTGCACTATACTCAGCAATGTTGTTCGTTTTTTGACCGAGGCTTACCCCATGCATAGATACTAACTCGTCAGAGGGGGAATAGATAACCCAAGCTGCGGAAGAAATGTTCCGTGTATTACGACAAGCACCATCAGCGAAACCAATGTATGTTTGGAGAGGCATCGACATCTACAATATCAAGAGTAAAACCAAGATAAGCAGGAATAATGACGAAAAAACACTCTCTAAGCTAAGCACACTGTTTAAACTAAAACACACCAGCTAGAAAGAAAAACTATCCTAACTAAAAAAATCTCCATACCCATTCTTTAAGCATAATACCTTTTCAAGTAAAGACCATTTCTGGGTTTACCCAAAGAGTCCCCGTCAAAGTCTACCAATTCATAGGCCCCTTTTGCTAGCTTTCGCTTGACAACATAGGGACCATGCCACATAGGAACGAATTTTCCAGCACCTAATTTGTCATTAGCTTGATCGTAAACTAAGACTAGATCTCCTTCCGAAAAATTTTGAGGGGTCACATTTCGATCATACTGAGCTTTCATGCGTTTTGCTTGAGTTTCGATCGCCAATGCAGCATCACGTCGATTCTCATCTAATTGAGCCAAGTATAACAAACGCTTTTCCTCTTCAGAAGTGGCTGGAAGTAACTCGATGGCCATTTGCAGTGACGGGATTTCGCATTCAATGGGTAACACAGCTTCCAAACCATAGACTAGTTGGAAAGGAGTGAACCCTATTGATGTTTTTGCTGAAGTTCGGTATGCCCAAAGTGCTGAAAATAGCATGTTATGCCAATTCGACCGATGAATCCCAATGATTCGTCAGATCATGATAACTAAAACTTTGTTGATGGATTCAACCAGACCATTAGCTTGTGGATAATAAGGGGTTGAACTATCGTGACGTAAACCAAGCTGGATTGTAAGTTCGGTCATCATAACGTTTCGAAAATGACACCCATGATCTTGCAGGACACCAAACCTAGCAATTATATGATTGAAAATGAAAATTGCAGTTGTCTTGCTGTCTGCCTCAAATGTAGGCATCACCTCGGCCCACTTGGTAAAATAATCTACCGTGAGGATGATATACCCATGCCCCCCGGCCGAGTGAGGGTTACATGTAATAAAATAGATACCCCATTTGGTAAAAGGACCAACGGAAATTATAGGGTGGAGAGGAGCAGGTGGAGCGCACATCTTTCGATCACAAATTTGGCAGTTTTGGCATTTTCAGACCGCCGTAATACAATCTTTAAATAAAGATGGCCAGAGGTAGCTAGCATGCAATATCTTTTGGGTTGTGGCATACCCAGACATATGACTGCCACACGCTCCAGAGTGACATTCATTTAGAACCCTTTCAGCTTCCTCGTGAGTTAAGCAATGTCGAAACACAAAGTCCTCCCCAAGGCGATAAATAGTATCTCCAATAATTCTGAATTGTTGGGACTGGAATCGAATTTTTCGACGTTCTGACCTTGAAATTACTGGCCGAAAGGATTGGGTCTGGAGATAAACGATGATATCCCCATACCACGGATCTAAAGTGCTGATTAGAAACAAGGATTCGTCCGCAATGGGCTCCTCCACCACAGTTTCCGTGTCAGCACGCGGGAAGTCACACATTAACTCCGCAAAAACTAAAGATTTCTTAGACTTGGATTTCTCAAATTCCAAGTCGAACTCCCACAGGATAACAATCCATTTAGAGTACTTGCCCCCTAGCAATTGCTTGGTCAAAATGTAGATCATAGGGCTGCAATCCGAAAATACTGTATTTTTACGTAGTAAAATGTAGTGACGAAAATGTTGGACAGCTTGAACAGCTGCCAATGCCAATTTCTCCACATGTGAGTATTTTAGCTCAGTTGGATTTAAAGTTCGACTAAGGTAATATATCACATGTTCAGTTCTAAATTCATTTTCCTGAACTAAGACCATTCCAATGGTGGAATGAGAGGCGGCGAGATACAAGAAGTAATCCTGGTTGTAGTTGGGAGGATGCAATAACGGTGCATGGGTCAACGCGTGTTTAAGTGCATCAAAAGATTTCTGAGCTATCTCATCCCAATAGAATGGAGTATTCTGTTTCAACAACCGGGTAAAACCCTTTGTAACCTCGGCGTAGTTAGGAATGAATCGTCGTAAAAAATTTGCTTTCCCTTGAAAACTTTGGAGTTGGCGAAGACTCGAAGGAGGAGGAAATTTGACGATAGCTTCGACCTTCGAGGGATCGACGCGAATGCCAGCTTTCGAAACTAAAAACCCTAGTAATCGACCTGTTTCTATACAAAAGACACATTTGTGTGGATTCAACCGAATCCGATAATGCCTACACCTCATAAAGATTGCTCGTAAATGGATGAGGTGATCAGCTCGATGTAATGAATGAGCAGGCAAGTCATCGAGATACGGTTGCACAATGTGCTTGATGTCATGAAACGCATAAGACATGGCCCTTTGAAAAGTTGCTCCGGCATTCTTGAGCCCAAAAGGTAACTTGCAATAAGAAAATGTCCCCCATGGACAAATGAAAGCCGTTTTTGGTTGATCGGCAGGTAGAATATTGATTTGATTGTATCCGGAAAAACCATCCATGAAGGAGAATATTTCGCTGCCGGCACAATCATCAATGATTTGATCGATATAGGGAGTTGGGTAATTGTCCTTTGGACAGGCTCGATTAATGTCCCTATAATCGATGCATATTCTTATTGTTCCCTGCTTTTTGTTAACCGGAACAATATTCGATACCCAATCCGTTAACGGGATCGGATAAATGAAACCTGCTTTGAGTAATTTTTCAACTTCTGCTTTAATTGCAGCAACTTTTCTTGGGTGAATCTGACACAAACGTTGCTGGACGGGTTTAGCGTCCGGGTAAGTCTTGATCTCATGAACAACAATCGTGGGATCAATTCCTTGCATTTCCTCATAGGACCAGGCAAACACGTCACGGAATTCTTGAAATAGGGCCTTATATAGTTGAATTTCATCATCTATACACAAGGCACCTATATGAATGTTCTCAACAATTCTGGGCTTAACCTAAATGTCAATAGGAATAGTTCGAGAGATGTTTCCCAAATTTAACTCTGAATCGGGATGTTTCATGGGATTCTGAGGTTCCTTGACATATTCAGTCGTAAAAATTGATGAGAAATCATTTTCAAAACGATCATTCTTAGGTAAAAACGAAGATCTATGATGGAGATCTTCCCGTGGTAAATCATCTATACATAGGATTTCACGAATTTGCTCATCAGAGTGAACAAGTTCAGAAAACGTGATTAAATCAGAGGTTGATGTGAAAAGTGATTCCTCACGGACCACATTCATGAAGTCAATTTCGATTGAAGATGGGTCGGTAAACGATTGCACGGCCTCATACGCAATTTCATATGGACTCAAAGGCATGACATCACCAAATGAGTCTATCTCAGATTCAGAAGGAATGATCCAAGGATCATCATAAACAATGGTGTCTGATGTAATCATATGAATGGTTGCAAATGAAGATGATGCGTTGATCAGAGGAAAAGGAAAAGTTCCCAGCAAACCGGCATCTTTAACTAGTCCTACTCCAACATCCTTATATGGGATAGTCATTTTACCAACATGCTGAATACTCTCAAAAGAGGCTGGGTCGGATGAAAAGTAAGCCAGTTGGTCTATTGTTACAATATTTCCATTATGTAGAAACTTTATAACCCGAAAGACCGATGAAACGACCGCTGTCATAGCGTAAGACCAACTTCGACCCAAGACAAGGTTGTAATCTAGACTAACGGTTTTTCCTTCAACCCCTATAGGCAAATCCTGTAGAATGCCAAAAGGATGAAACCCATGGCCATCAAAGGCCTTTAGAATCGTCGGGGATTGATTTAGCGAAGGAGAACCAAGCGATCTCCAACACTGTATCGACATAATACACGTTGAGGCTCCCTCATCAATTACAGTCTGATGAATAGGCCTGTTTTTGACTATCACTGGAATCTGGAAATCCATTTGATGAGGCAAACACGGTGTACAATTTTCTAGATCGAAAATTATTAGGTTCGAGTCCTGAACGTCAACAGCTTCGATAGTCGACAAAAGTAATTTCCGTTGTGCTGGACATGATTGCAGCACTTCCAAAGCTGACATTGGTGAGGGTGAAACAACTAAATCCTCAATAATGTTATAATTCTGAGCCGCTCTTGCATGTGGATTGAAAGCTGACTTTCGAAGTATACCCTTGGCGGGTGGTTTGATTACCAAGTCTGGATTAGGTTTCTCGATCTGTAGTGGATCGGAACCGGGAGCTGAGGTTGATGGATTAGAATGAGAATATTTTGCTTCTTTACCATCAACAGGACTTTTACTACCATAATCTTGCGATCGAGTGGCAATCCAAACATGGGACATCATCAGTATGGGTTCTTCATTGGCACTCGAGGAAGAACCTATCATCTTACTGTCTTGAGCTCGAAAAGGATCCTTCAAAACAGCGAGAGTTCAGGAACCTTTGACAATCTTCGCAACCTCTGCACGATGATGGCAGTCTCTTGTAAAATGTTCATCGTCACAAATGAGACAAGGATAACGAGGTTTGCGCTTTTCATCATTGGATTCTGATTTTTCAAGTTTCTCCTTTGAATTTTTGTCCGTTTTATTCTTCTTCTTTCCTTTCTTCTTCCCACAGGATTTTGATTTGGCTGTAGATGACTCTACAACGTGAATATCGGCGGAAATCTCTGCAGAAGAATCTCCTATTGGGGAATCAGGCAAGGTTATGATAGGGGAAGAATTCTTGGAAGACTTCTTCTTACTTTTAGTGTTAACCGTACCAATCATACCATCGGCGGCATGAGATCCCGAAGGAGCTGCAGCAATTTGATTTTGCTTGGGAAGATCAGGGATTTTCTCGTGTAACGTACCTGACTGAGTATAGACCAAGTCAAGGTACTGTGCTTGAGCAATTACTTGCTCCTGAGTAACAACTCCGGCTTTAGCTACATCTTCAGTGATCTTTGGCAACAAAGATTTTACAAACCACTCGACCAAGATCTGATCCGTAATAAACACCTTCACTAAACGCCGTCGACGTCTCCACTCATGAATATGATCTGAAATGTAAGTGGATGTCGATTGTTTTAATGAAGTTAACAATTCTGTGCCATTGTCATATCGGACTGGCAACTGAAAATGAGTTAAAAACGAGGTAGCTAACTGACTAAAATTATAAAAAGTGCCGCACGGTAACTCAATGTACCACTTGGCCGTGAGACCAATTAGAGTGCGCTGGAAAAGTTTAAGATGGATTTAATCATCTAAAATGGAGTTAGACGCACACCAGAGGTGGTAAGTCATCATGGTTCGATGGGTCCTCTCCTGATTTACTTTCGAACTTAGGAATGTCACTGGGCAACTTATTCGACATTGGCGGCCAAAACGGAAGATAATTAATGGGATCGTTCATTAGGCGCGACAAGTCAGGTAAGTCCAAAGTTGTGATAAATGATAACCTCCGATTAGGATCCCTAAAAATCTGGGTCATGAGACCAGCCCCAGGAGGAGGATATCCAGGATAACTAGGAATAGGAATTGCGTTTGGGATATTGTATCCTCCCGGGAAAACCAGGATTAACCGGACCGTACTGGGGTTGTTGAGGTTGTTTATAAGTGTACCCATGGTATGGTTGATACTAATAGACTGGTTGCTACACAGCAGGACCGAATTGATACTGTCCCTGGTACGGTTTCTAAGTAAATTTTGGTTGACTTGTGACAACCGTACTTGAACCAGGTTGTCCTACAGGCATCTGAACCGAAGTTTGAATCGTAGATCCAGATGGTGGTAAAGATGTCTGAGGAGTAGATACAGGAACAGTAGAAACCGGAGTTGTCGATACTCTGGAAGTAGGTGGGGTAGATTGAACAGATGTTGCAGCAGTTGTAGCAGTCGTTTGAGGCGGAGTATGAGGTGTACTAGGCCCAGACTGAGAAACTACCGAAGGTACAGAAGATTGAATGTTAGACTGGACTGATTGCTGGGGTGTACCAAAAACTAAGGGTTGTCCAGTTTGAGGTAAACATGGACGACTATCTCGACATATTTAACGGAGGATAATAACCTCTAGGTGTTGGGTGATAAGGAGCGCGAGGTGGTGAAAAACTTAACCCTGGGTTTTCTAAGAAATTAGTCAAAAAAAGATACCAAGTACTGCTCCTAGGTGGACTGTAAAAAATTGATTCATGCTCCCTTAGTTCAATAACAGGTTGATTTTCTGGGATAGGGATGCCTACTTATTCTTCTGGAGTAGCAAGTTCTTCAATAGCAATAAGTCCAGAAGGAAGATCTTGGGTCATTACTCTTTCTACCCTAGGTGAACCAGGACCACTAGAAGTTGGAGAAACAAACCCCGATGTTGGAGTAGTAGCAAATTCACTTTCAGGCTTGGATATTTCAGGTTCCTCACCTATATCACTAGTAGATGAAAAGCTACCAGTAACTTCAGAAACAGACACTAACTGTAGATTATGATCTGCCACTAACGTTTGAAAATTAGGATGTACTATCAAAGAAGATTCTCCTTCTTCAGGTGACCCAAATCTACTGTCTCTAGGAGTTACAAGGACTTTCAAGCCTTCAAGATAGCTCGGGACTTCCTCAGGAGGTTTGCCCCGAAGTCTACGGGACTTCCTCAGTAATTCAGCCACGTTTAAAAACTCAAGAGATTGGCCCCGAAGTCTACGGGACTGCCTTGGTAATTCAACCACAGTTAAAAACTTTTAACTACTTCACACGCAAACAAAGTAAAATCTCAATAAAAACCACCTAAAGCCTCTAAAGAACCAAACAAATTTGAATCACACGCCTAAAGCATCTAGGAGATCAAACACACACAAACAGTAACTTTCCGCAGTTTTTGTAAATAGAAGGTGCGGGACCGCAGGTGACAGTGAGAGAAAGTGCGGAACCAGAGTTCCATTGATTTTCAATGTCTTTCTCATATTTTCAAAACTTGACTTGAAGAGCTGATGTCTGAGACTTTCTTAGGAGGACAGTACAAGTGATGATAGACCCATACTGACTGCAAATAATCATGGTGATGATATTTTTGTGTAACAGAAGCATTCGAAAAATTAAAATCCTTCAAAGCCTTCGCTGAAAATGAATCAGATTACAAAATTAAGTGCCTCAGGTCTGACAGAGGTGGAGAGTTTACCTCAAATGAATTTTTCGATTTCTGTGAAGAACATGGAATAAGAAGGGAATTCTCTACGGCTAGGACTCCTTAGCAAAATGGAGTGGTGGAAAGGATGAACAGAACAGTCCAACAAATGGCTCGTGCTATGCTTGATGAGTCTGGAACTCCTGCAACCTTCTGGGGTGAAGCTGCATATTCTGCGGTTGTTATTCTCAACAAAACAAATGTTCGAGTGAACGGCACTCAAACTCCTCATGAACTCTGGTATGGTGAGACTCCTTCGGTAAAGCATTTCAAAAATTTTGGGAGCAAATGATATATTAAGAATACTGATGAGCAGCTTGGCAAACTTGAACTTAGAACATATGAAGGCATTCTCCTTGGTTATTCTCCTCACAACAAAGCATATAAGTGTTACAATAAAAGACTTGGAAGAATCGTTGACAGCATTGATGTAGTGGTTGATGAAAAAGGATACATCCCTAGGCAAGTAAATCATGAAGATATCGATGAGGATGAAGACTACTCTCCAAATCAGACAAATGTTGAAGAAGAACCTCAAGAGGCAGTAGAGGGATAGACAAGGATAGAAGAGAAGACTCCATCCAGGTACATTTAGAAGAATCATCCAGAATATCAGATTTTGGGGCAGAAAGAAGAAGGTGTACAAACTAGAATAACAATTGCAGAAGCCTCAAGCTATTTGGCATTACTCTCCTCCACTGAACCACAAAATGTAAAAGAGGTGTGCAAAGATGAATGTTGGGTCAAGGCAATGGAAGAACTTGAGCAGATTGAAAGGAACAACACTTGGGAGTTGGTTCCTAGACCAGAAGATAAGAATGTCATAGGAACAAAATGGATCTTCAAGAACAAGTTGAATGAAAATGGGGAAGTTATTAGAAACAAGGCCAGGCTTGTTTGTAAAGGGTATGCTAAACAAGAAGGAATAGACTTTGAAGAAACTTTTGCTCCCGTTGCTAGAATTGAAGCCATTCGAATGTTCCTTTCTCTCTCAAGCTTTCCAAAGTTCAAAGTATTTCAAATGGACGTGAAGTCAGCCTTTCTGAATGGAGACTTAGAAGAAGAAGTATACATCGAGCAACCAAATGGTTTCATCCCTGGGAATGACCCAAATCTTGTATGCAGACTTAAAAAGGCTCTTTATGGGCTTAAACAAGCTCCAAGGGCTTGGTACTATCGTTTGGATAAATACCTTCATCAACAAGGTTTTTCAAAAGGATCAGCAGACAGCAATCTCTATATAAAAATTGAAAATAACAAATTGCTAATACTTGTTGTGTATGTAGATGATATTATCTTTGGAAGTAATGAAGAAGCTATGAGTCAAAGCTTTGCCTTGTTGATGCAGAAAGAATTCGAAATGTCCTTGCTTGGAGAACTGACATACTTTATTGGATTGCAAATCCAACAAAATGAAGGCGGTATCTTCTTGTCTCAAACCAAGTACCTCAAGCAGATTCTGAAGAAGTATGGCATGGAAGATTCAAAACCAGTATGTACCCCCATGGTTACAGGATCCAGCCTCAGTGCTAATGATGAATCGGCAGCAGTGCATCAACCAACCTATAGATCTATGATTGGAAGTCTACTTTATTTGACAGGTACCCGACCAGACATCATGCATGCAGTGGGAATAGTTGGAAGATTTAGTCAAATCCAAAGGAAACTCATCTTCAGGCAGTCAAGAGAATCTTCAAGTACCTTCAAGGAACTCAAAACTATGGCTTATGGTACCCTAGAGATACAGATCTCACACTTCATGCTTACACAGAAGCAGATTGGGCCAGAAGCGTGGATGACAGGAAGAGCACAAGTGGTGGTGCATTCTTTATGGGTTCCAGATTAGTATCTTGGTTCAGCAAGAAATAGATTTTGATTGCTTTATCTAAAGTTGAAGCGAAATATGTGGCTGCTGCATCTTGTTGCACTCAACTTCTCTGAATGATGCAAACCTTGCAGGATTTTCAAATCACTTGTACTCCACCTGTCTCTATCTTATGTGATAATACAAGTGCAATAAGCATTTCAAAGAATCCTGTCATGCATTCAAAGACCAAGCACATACCTATCAAATATCACTTTCTTCGGGAACAAGTGCTTGAGCAAAAAGTCAAGTTGGAGTATGTTCCTTCTAAGGAACAAATTGTTGATATCCTCACCAAACCACTGCCCAGGGAAATTTTTGAATATCTCAGACAGAAGCTGGGAGTAGTTGATGCTTCATCCTGTTGTTGAAGCTTGTCTGTTTCAAAGAAAAGTTGGTGTATGCGAGTTGGATGAGGGGAATCCGCGTACATACGTTGATTTATGCAGGTGCAGTTGCATATATGGAGTTCTGAAGAAAATCAGCAAGGACAGACTCTGGTTGAAGAGAGTCTGATATGGGTCTGTTAGAGACCATCAGGCACAAGTTCAGGGGGAGTAGATAATCTTCTAATAATGCATTGTTGGCATTACCTTAGAAGCTCTTGGTTCTAGTACTCAAGCTATTTTTGGTTCAGGTGGATCAGCTGCAGAAAGAAGAACAGAAGGGGAACATGGTTGCTGATTGTTAGATGCTGCTGATAGTAGTTATTGGTGATTTGCATAGTCTTGATATTTCGTCTCTATGTCATGTATATATTTTTTTTATCAAGGTCATGTAACGGCCTATTTTGGTTTCCCCACTATGTCTGGGATGATTGATGCAATTGGTTGTCATATGTAAATTTCTGATGTATCCCCACTTGGTTGGGTGGATGATCCCCACTTGGTTGGGTGATGGTTGTATGTATTGAGTCTTTTGGTGATAGGAAAGTCTTTTATGATGTATAAGTTATGGTTCTTCTTGAAGAACACCTTTTTGCAGATCTTGCCTACAGTCAGGGGGAGCATATTTATAACATCAGAGCAAAGATATCAGCATGTACTCAAGGGGAGCACAATCGTTTGCCCTTGATGACAAATGGGGAGAATGACTTTGAGGATCTTGGGATTACCATCAAGTCCAAAGGGGGATATTATTGGCATTTTGGAACCGGTGTGACGCTATGGTACAGGTGTTGTCCTTCATGGAAACTCACTTTGGTGACAGATCTCAGTTCAGGCGCTCAGAATGAAGGAAATCTTGTATACGCATGTTCACCATGCTGAAGATGCGTATACACGCGAGTTATACGTTCAAATGTCGCGTATGCGTATACACTCACTTTTATTTACAGAAAAGTGCGTACATGGTGGGAAACTTATTTTTGGTCCGTGGTTGTTAGTCCTTGGAATTTGAACCTATGGTTTTGGACCATGGTATCTCGCCAAAAGTGTTGACCCCAGGTTTTGGGCCCTTGGTATTGGTTTATTATGGTTTTGGACCGTGGTATTGTGGAAGGGCTAAAACTATAAAAGAGGAAGGAGATCATGTGGCAAAGTACCATCTGATTTATTGAATATCTGATATAGTGCTAGATCTGGAATACTGGTGATTAGGTTATGGTGCAGATCTAGATCTGAATGAAGGAGGAACCTGAGTACAAGAAGGATAAGGACTATTGATGGATCAAAATCTCAAGGCTTGAACATTGGTATCTCTGTATGATTTTGATCTATTATATGTGGCGCACTCTTGATCTATAAATCTAGGTTAATTAATGTCTGAATGTTTAAAAGAATAAATTATCCTTTATAGATCTGTACATAGGTTCAGTGAAGTGCAGGTGTGTATACACGCTTTTTCTGTGAATGAAAGAAGAGTATACACAGGATGGTTGTGGTACAGAAGCGTATACATGCAGATTGATGAATAGTGAAGTAGCGTACATATCTTGATTTATGTTCTAGCTACTTCTGTTTTATTGCTGCAGTGTTCTGGGTACAGCTGACAGAGAAGTGTTTATTTGATTCAGTTTTTGATTGGTGAAAAGGGTTTGGTTGATGCAAAAATACTTGATGTTTGATTGGTATTACTTGTGGATCCAATCTGAAAATTAATGAAACGAGGTCCCTGAAAGCAGAGAGAAGGTTGTAGCCTTCTGCAGGTAGGAGCCTGCGTACTAGTATCTCAAGCTAGTACAAGAACTAAGGGGGTTGGAGCTCCCTTCCAGGAAAGCTGGAGAACGAGAGAGAGTTGTAGCTCTCTGCAGGTTGCAGCCTGCATACTGGTAAAGTCTGCACCGGTGCAAAACATTGTAAAGAGAAGTTTATAATTAAAAAGAAGGTAGAGACAAATTGCAGCAGGGGGTTTTCGCCCACATTGGGTTTCCTCCTTATATCTTGTGTTCATGTGTGTGACTGTCTTCTGCTCTGTTTCACTGGTTCTAGTACTGGATGATGAGCTGGTCCATGTTGATTTTCTACTCGTGTAGGACCTGGATCGCTCGGTCATCCTAGGCGCAAATTTCGGCGATGACCCCATCCTACAGCTAGTAATTTATTTCATGCGGCAGGTCAGCCAAGTTCAAGCTGACACCTTTCATGCTACTCACTATAGCCTGGACATCCTTGCTTGTTGCTGCTAATGTGCCTTCGAGCAAGATGAAGGTGTTACCCATACGGGCGCGCAGTGGTTGTTCGGCCTCAGTGGTCCCTGCTCTGACATACTAGGCCATTGTGCCTGTTTGGGGGTGTCGTACTTGTAAACCTTGTAGCTACACACTGAGCACCCCCAACACAATTTTCTGCTCCATCTGCAATCCCTCGAGCACACCCTCAGCGACTTCCCGAATTGTTTTCCTGATATCCAATAGATCACCTTCTGTGATCATGATCAGGTCGTTAGACGTATTTGTGGCTTTCCCTTTCTTCCTGGGGATGGTTTCCTCTAGGTCATGTGGCCACTTGAGTTGTGTTGATGTCATACTAGGGCCTGTGCAGTCCTCCTCCGCGTCCACCTCCCCGGTCTTCTGCCCCGAGGACATCTTCTGGCCTTCCTCAGCCTCTCTGGTTGGCGCGGTTGTGGTCTCTGTCATCTATGTTGTTGCTACTAAATCGACTGCCTTCTACCGTGTGGCTGCTTCTTGTTCTTGGCACTTCCTCTTAGCTAGCTGCGTGAGGCACAACTTGGTGTTCTTCTTTCATTGCTAATCTTTGACCTTCTCCATTTCCACCAAGTCCGGAGTGCGCCACTCCGGAGGCCATGACTCCATTACTACAAAGATCGCATCATCCATGGCAATGAATGGAAGCTTCACCCATTTTCATACTGGATCCTTGCGCGCCCAGATATACAAGTTATGCATATGCGCCTTGAATTATGTCATGCTTTGCAAGCTGTTATGAATGGTAGGGGACAAGCACGGCCTACGGTTGATCCATGTTCAGATGCTTGCCTCTAAAAACACCCAAAACACCATTATCTCACGAATCTTGTTCACGTCTCTTCTAGCCCAGAGTGAGGTGTACCTCACGGCTTTAGGTAGGTCACCCTCAGTAGTGGGAAACTGGCTATCCTTCGAAAGCTCCCTTGCAACCAACAAGATGGTTAAAAGTAACCACACATAGTGGAATGCCTTCCCCTTCTCTTGGGCCTCCTTGCAGTTTGTTAAGAAATTGTCACAGAGGAATTCCACTCAGTTGAACTGGACCCCCTCTACGCATTGCTCTGCCAACGTAATCATGGATGATGGTACTTCATCAGTGCGACATTTCCACATTAGCCTACTGGCCAGTAGCTAGGTGGCTACGTGCACCCCTTGGTCTTTAATACTTTCTTTTTTGTACCCCCGCTTTCTCTTTTCTAATTTATACTTGGCCTTCATAGCTTTTGCGAGGGCCAAGTCGCTACTTTTTCTTTGTTGACACCTAATCCGAAACGGATGGGTGAACTGGACAGTCATCTAGAAGATGAACTGATTCATTTTATGTATGTATATAAATAATAGTTGGCTAATGAATAAGATCATCAGTTCTTTCTTGCGCTCATTAATTTCTGGAGTTCACCTGGCCTGACATGGTATCAAAGCACAGGTCCCAAAATAGTGTAACTCCTGCTGAGCGCTGCATCATCCTGAGCGATTCCCTGAGCAATTCTCTGAGCATATAGCGCTGCCACTGCTGTAGACTGCGCCCTCTGTCCTGAGCGCCTCTGGAGACTGCGCCCTCTGTCCTGAGCGCCTCTGAGACTGCGCCCTCAGATCATGAGTAATTGATGTGCGTTTTTTGGTGAGGAGTCGTTTTTTTTGGTATTGAATGCATAGAAGCGTTTTCCTTGGCATGCTTGACGATTTCTGTCACAATTTCTCTGGGATTGATCACGTCCTTTGAGAACCTCAACGTTTTTACTGTTAACGCTTTGCTTAGACTCGGTTTTTGAGCATTGATAGGGAAGACTTGAGCGTCGAGTTGAGCTGGTTCATATTAGAGCTCTCTTTCTTCATCCTGAAAACATTTCCGCTCCTGATTTATATCGCTTCTCTTCCCTCTGCAATTCAAATTGATATCGATTCTCTTCTCTCTGCTATTCAAATTGAATAACATCACCTTCTGCTCCATTCTCATGTTATAAGGAATTTTACCGACCAGTTGTTGATTTGTATGATTTAATGGATGCGAAAAGATCATTCGTCGATAGAGCCCAATTGAGGCGAAGGCCATGTATGTCTACCAGACAATCTACCCGGCGGTGCTAGTATGCAGGTGTGTGTCGCTGCATTTAAAAAGAGCCAGGTTCACTGGTTTTCTGAATTCAAATGGACAAGGCTTTATGTAAGTGGTGACTGCGGTGACTGGGTTTTAATAGAATGGTGACTGCCTTTTATAAAAAGAATGATGACTGCGTTGTATTAGAATGGTGACTGCGTTTATTATAAGAATGATGACTGTGTTTTATTGAGTTGCGGTGCTTTCACCAGTTTGAAATTTCCGTTTGGGAATTCGGCCGCTGCTATTGGGGTTTGGTCGCGTGATAGCCACTCTCATTTGGCCGTTAAAATTCAATCTCTTCTCCGTCATATTGTGCTTCACCAGAGCCAAAGGTGTAAGCTTGCATTCGTTTGCTTCTCTCAGTTTCTGCTGAATGTCAGTGTGCATCTTTGTTTACATGCACACGTAATTTAAAGTTGTAAATTCTGTTGAGCGTTTAGATTTAGAGAAGGCTGAGTCAGCTTTGGTGTTAGGCTTATATACCATGTTGTTGTATGGAAATTTTGGACATGGGAAAGAAGAAAGGAGGTGATGAGCTATTTTTATAGGCGTAAATTTCCAGTTTTGACTCGAAACGATGAAGTGATGTGTTTATGTAGCAGCATATATTCATTTAAATTCGTATTACACATTAAATTAATGGTATGGAAAGTATTATGGAGAATTGATTTCATATAGGCTGGGCGGTGTTGAATATGTATATGTGCACTAACGCTGTAGTTACATTGACCAGGGTTTGAGTTATGGACGCCATTTAAATAAGTTTTGAATGGTTTTTTCGGACACTGTTTGAATATTTTGTGGAGGATATTTTATAAAATTTTGGAAGAAAACTTAGTGCATAAAGAATCTGTTGCCCTTTTGAGTATACTTTCACTGTACATCAGTAGAAGTTCTTTTTATCAGCAACATTATTTTTCAATCAGCAAAAATAATTTTTTACAGTATGCATTCAAAAGAAAGAGAAAGATATTTCAGAGGCAGGGGGGGCAGACATTCTCAAGAAGAAAAGGCAGACTTACATTGCATTCGCTGCAAACAAAATGGATCTCATGATGCTTCTACATGCAAGCTACCATGGGAAAAGATTGAGCAGAGAAGAAATCAGCAGAAAGGTAAAACTGATGACTCAGACAAAGGTAAAGCACCTGAATCCGCTCACTATATTGAGGCACAATGTAACATTGGAGTAAATGAAGATCTGTTTAATGCTTCACTTACTTCTTCGAAAAATGACTGGTTGCTTGATTCAGGAGCAACCTGTCATATGACTCATAGGAAAGATTTTTTTGAAGATTTCACTGATAATGTTGATGGAGCAGTATACTTTGCAGATCAGTCAAAAATCAAGCCATCAGGGCTTGGCACAGTCAGGCTTAAACTGTCTGGTCTTCCAGACTTTCTTCTGGATCATGTTCTATATCTCCCACAGCTCAAGAGAAACTTGCTGTCCCTGGTCCACATCCACCAGCAAGGTCACTCCATTCATATGTTTGATGGAAAGCTTAAGGTAAGAAAGGCATCTGACCATTCACTTGTCATGAGGGGTATAGAAGAAGAAAGACTTCTTAAACTGCAAGGAACCTCTGCTCATGCACAACATTTTTCATATATTTCTCATCATGATGAAGGTACACTTCCATCAAGTTTATTATGGCATGCTAGATTTGGACATTTAAACTATGATAGTCTCCGCTTGTTGAAGAAAAATGGTGTTGCTGGTTTGCCTACAATTCCTAGAAAACATAAACAATGTGATGCTTGCATTCTAGGAAATCATAGCAAACAGTCTTTTCATGATTCACATTCAAGAGCACATAGGAAGATTGAACTTATTCATTCAGATTTATGTGGTCCAATGCCTGTTCCTTCTGCAAATGGAAATAAATATATCATGACATTTATTGATGATTACACTAGAATGTGTTGGGTTTACTTATTGAAGAACAAATCTGATGCATTTCAAACATTCAAGAATTTTCATAAGTGGATTGAAAATGATGCACAATCTCATATTGGGTCTATTCACACTGATAATGGAAAAGAATATACATCAAATGAATTTGAACACTATCTTCGCCAACATGGGATTAAACATCAAACAACTGTGCCTTATAATCCTCAACAGAATGGTGTAGCTGAAAGAATGAACAGAACAATTTTGAATATGGTACGATCCATGCTTTTCTTCAAAAATGTAAAGACAATGTTTTGGGCTAATGATGTTCTATGTGCTGCATATATAAAGAATAGATGTCCATCTCGTGCTATAAGAAACAAGACTCCTTATGAATTGTGGTATGGACATGTTCCTTCGGTAAAACATCTCAGGATATTTGGTTCCACCTGTTATGCTTTAATACCAAAGGTACATAGAAACAAACTTGGTGCTAGAAGTCGTAAGTGTATCTTCCTGGGGTATTCAAACACATCTAAAGCATACCGCCTCTATGATGAAGTAAATAAAAAGTTTGTTTTATCTAGAGATGTTATTTTTCTTGAATCATCCAAATCTGACAATGTTGTTGAGCGGCAACTTGATCGCTTGGATAGATTCACAAAACCGAAATCATTTCAAGAGTTTGATAATCAGATTCCACATCTTGAAGGGGGGATTCCTATACTAGATCAACATGTGGAATCTTCTTCTGAAGAACAATCTCCCCTGCATGACACTCCAACAATGGATGATGCTTTAAGTGATGTAATTGATAGAATTGGGAGACTCAATCTTGATTCATACCCAACTCAATCAACAGAACAGCCTGGACCATCTCAGAAAGGTCCCCCAAAGTGGCTGACAAAGACACTTGAAAGTGTTCATCCTGATGAAATTGGAAAAACAGGAACCAGAAATACAAACCGACAAGATGGAGGTGATGTAGATAACTCTAATTCACCTGTTGATATGGATGTTACTTATGATTGTGAATTGAACTTGTCTACAGATTTTGAACCAACTTCCTTCAAAGAAGCTACTTCTCATGATGAATGGAAAGAAGCGATGCAGAAGGAGTATGATGCCCTCATAAAGAATGGCACTTGGAAGCTGGTTGATCCTCCATTTGGAACCAAACGGTTGGAAAGTCCATCAAATGGATGTAAAAACTGCATTCTTGAATGGAGATCTAAAAGAGAATGTTTTTATGTCCCAGCCTGAAGGATTTGCTGTGAAAGGACATGAACACAAAGTATGCAAACTTGTGAAGTCCTTGTATGGCCTCAAACAAGCACCACGAGCCTGGTATGAAAAACTAACTGAGCATCTTCTGAAACTCAACTTCAAACATTTTGATCTTGATGATGCAACTTTATTTGTCAAGAAAGTTGGCAAAACAGTTGTATATCTTGTGGTATATGTAGATGATCTTTTAATCACAGGGAACAATGAAAGCTATATTGCATCCATAAAGAAAGAATTAGGAAAATTTTTTGAAATGACTGATTTGGGCTATGTTCATTACTATCTTGGCATTGAAGTAACCCAACATCCAAAGTCCATATTTCTTTCTCAAAAGAAATACATTGGAGATTTGTTAAACAGATTTGGCATGACAGAGTGCAATCCCCTTTCTACTCCAATGGAACAAAACTTGAAGCTCACATCTATTGAAGGAAAGGAATTTGAGGATGCAACAAAGTATAGACAGCTTGTAGGAAGTCTCATCTACCTCACTACTACCAGACCAGACATTTCATTTGCTGTTGGAATCCTCTCCAGGTTTATGCAAAAGCCTTGTGAGGGACATTGGTCTGCTGCAAAAAGAGTTCTAAGGTACTTGAAGGGAACTCAAGACCTTGGAATCAAGTATACACAGGTGGACGACTTCAACTTGATTGGATACGCTGATTCAGACTTTGATGGAGACAAAGAAACTGGGGTATCTACTTCAGGATATGCTATGAGTCTTGGATCAGGAGCTGTCTCCTGGAGATCATGCAAACAATCAGTACCAGTAGATTCCACAACAGAAGCAAAATATGTGTCAGCAGCTGAAGCAACGAAAGAAATTGTGTGGCTCAGGAAAATTCTTGAAGATTTGCAGGTAAAACAAATACAATCAACTCCACTCATGATTGATAACACATCTGCAATAAAGTTGGCCAAGAACCCAAAGTTCCATGATCGTACTAAGCACATCAATACTAACTATCATCTGATCCGACATCATGTTGAGGCCAAAACAATCCATCTCCGTCATTGTTCCACAAACGAGCAAATTGCAGACATCTTCACCAAAGCGCTTGGAAGAGAAAAGCTTGAAAGATTCAGAACGATGCTTGGACTCACCAACATCCCTTCAGATTAAGGGGGGGAATGTTGACACCTAATCCGAAACGGATGGGTGAACTGGACAGTCATCTAGAAGATGAACTGATCCGTTTTATGTATGTATATAAATAATAGCTGGCTAATGAATAAGATCATCAGTTCTTTCTTGCGCTCATTAATTTCTGGAGTTCACCTGGCCTGACATTCTTGCTATGGCCGCAGGGTCATTTCCTTTGACTGGAAGTCGAGAACTTTGGTGAATCAGATTGGTCATGTTGGGAATCGACTCCTCCAGCCAGAGAAACCCACCATGCACCAGGCACAGCAGTTGCCTGATGACAAAAATGGTGATGGGCATGCATTATTAGTGGGGTATCCATCGCAGATGGAGTAACCCAGCCTTCTCCACACCGCACAACCATTTCTGCTTTATTAACTTCTCCGTGGCCAACTGTGGGAACTTCTCGCTATCCGCGAGGTCCCAGTCTTTGAACTTCCTAGTAGGTATTCGTCCCAATTCCAGACCTTCAAACCTTATATCATCAGGGTGGAGCAGGGTTTGGAGCACGCTCTTTGTGGCCTCCAAGTCCTTTGGTACCTTGGCTTTCCCCTTCCACAGGGGGATGTAGGGAGGTAACTTTGTCACAGAATGCTTTTGGGAGACATCCTCTACCTCATCATCTTGCACCTCAATTTGGGCAATTAGGGCCTACAAGTCTTCCTCCTCCTCTATTGTTTCAATGGTGACAGCTTTTCCCTTCTCCGCCATTGGAAATTTTCCAAACCGTGGGTTTCTTGGGGATACACGGACTGGCCCCATCATTTGCTTATCTTTCTGTCAACACAGTGTGCATGGTGATTTTGGAACTTCGGGTGCAGGTGTCGCCTCTCCAGGCTCCTCATGGGCCATACCGAGCTTCGCGGTAACTTCGTTGAATTGCACTCTTGTTCTAGTAGCTATCATTGTGTCTACACTTAGGATGGTAAGAGTACGTGGTGCTCAATGCTCTTTACTTGCTGAATTCTCAAACAACTAAGTGTTTCCTTGGGGCTATCCCTAGGGGATTTATAACATCCTTTGAATTTTAATTCGAACCTTCCCCCCACTTCTACATCATTAATGCCTTCTTAGTGGCAGATCGTCCCAAATCTCATTATTAATTCATGACTTAATTGCCCGTCACCCGCTCCTTTTTGCCTTAAATTGAACATCTTGTCATGAACAGTGACACCAACAGTCACCTCCTGGCCTACCCACGCAGCAGTGTAGCCCCTTATGCATGGCCACGACCCCTGCAACATACCGATCCTGCACACAACCTCTGTATAGTGCAACTCCCATACAGACACTTTTATAGTCCCACACTCTCTTTCAACTACCTGGAGCGCTGAGACTGTGCTCCCTACAGATAGTCAGGTGGTTAGACCACTAGTGCGAGGCTTCAATTCACCTTCCTTAGTTACCCTCATGCCATTCAGTGCCTCACGTTCCTCCTTATGTGGTGCACCCCCCTGTTTACTTTGTTTAGTAAGGTGCGGTCGTAGCCATGGTAGCAGGGTCATAAATTCTTCTACTGAAGTAGTATGGCTAGCTGTACCTTGTCCCATCGTGCTTAGTTTCTTAGTGCAGCATGCTTGCATGACTTCCGTTTCCAGTTTGTTGATTTCTTCATCCAATATCATGCTTTTCTTTCTTAGCCATAGCTAATCATCTTCGAGTTCGCAAAGTTTCAAGTTCCCTCGGTGAATGGCTTCCTATAACTGCATAATTCCTTTACACAGGTCCTCGCATTCCGTCCCAACTGTGGGAGTTGTTTTAGGGGGATTCTTCTTTTCTCTTATGGTTTCATCTCTTCTCGTCAGTGTTGGGATCACTTCCGTGCTTCCAGTTTTTCTTATGGCCCTATAGGCCCATCAAACCATTAGTACGTGCAGGTCCCACATAGTTCGTCTCAGCTGGTGAACTCTGTTCATGATTCTGCATAGCTTTTTGAATGTTCTAATGTGCAATATTTGTGGTGCGCATCGCCTTTCCTACTGCTGCGTCTGGTTCTGATTTTCAATCCTTAGTCTAGGATGTGCTTGCACCCATCGACACAGGTGGCCACGCAGGCTGCTTCATCCTAGCTGCCCGGCTCTGGTTCAACACTGGGGACTTCCAAATCGTAAGCGCATCCGTCTTCTATATTCATGCCAGTTTACAATGGTCTTCTAATGTGTACACCACCATTGTGAGGGTGTTGCACATAGTGCCCATTCTAGCGCATTGTACCGTTGTTGTTCCAGTACTACGCTTTCAAATTTGTCTAGGAATTCATCCACCACCATCACCCCATCATAAGTTGGCAGTTCTCTTGCTTTTTGCATCACACAATGCAATGATCTAATCATCATGTTGCAATTTAGCACTGTCACTTCGTGCAACTAGTTCTGCCAGCGTTCTACTTCTTCGTCTGCATCTGAAGTGTAGGAGCTATCATGCTCCCACGAGATTCTCCCATCTCCAGTTGGGTTCACCCGCTCCTAGTCTCTTGCAGTTATCTAGTAAATACAATCTAGCTCATCATCACTTACATCGTCGCACACTGGCTCAGTGTAGCGTGCTCCTTCGACTGGGTCTAGCAGGACTACTACACATAGGGAATTTTTCTCAAAGATCATCTTTTGCTTCTTCAGGTTGATAACTCCATTCATATCAGTGGCCTAGTCTATTCCTAACAACACAGGATAGGGATTGTTGTCATCGACAATCTCTATTACTTCAAAGTCTATCTATGTGCTTGCACCTTCGATATCAACTGTTACCCCTTGCAACCTCCCCATGGGCAAAATCTTCTATTGGTTCGCCATTCGTAATTGAATAGGGGACCACTGTAATGCGGGCCTACCCATACATTCCCATGTCTCCTTCAGTAATACATTCACGTCTGAACACAGGTCCAGGATTACTTGACCCATTTCATCCTCACCAATCTGCACCGTCAATCTCATTTCCCTCCCGGTGCACAATGCATGCTTTCCCAGTTTCCGGACAACGTGCGGTTCCCCTGACCCTGCGCACCTGGTGATCAACTTCACTTATTACCTTATTGTCACACAACAGTTTCATGCATGTCCCCAAAAAGGTAGTAAGCATAGAAGGATCCATCCCGAGCTCTGGTTGATCCTTACTACCTGAACTAGAGGCCTCCGTGAAGCTCTTCATAGCTTCCACGAATGTCTCCTTTGCGTGTTCTAGGTTGAACTCAGGTGCATTTGTAGGAGCCTTGCAAACCCATGTATCTTCCTCAAGCTGCTTCCCCTTATCCTCCCCTGTGGTCGCACCACTTCTGAGCATCATGTTCACATTAGGGTCTTCTTCGCGCGGTTTAGACCTCATCATTTGGATATTTTGAGTCAGAGGAGGCTAGAGTAACCCTTTCTCATGCATCTAGGCGATCAACATAGGACAATCTACTACTTCATGATCAAACTGAGCATAGTATAAACAAGATATTCTCGTTGGATTGGTACAATCACGGGCATAGTGCCCTAGTCCCCCGCAATTGTAGCAAATTAACTATCTGCGGCCCCTTCTTGGTCCCATTCCTCCTCGTCCTTGACATCGCCCCTGAAATCTAGTGCGCACCATCCCTACCGCTCGATTGAGGACTCGTGTTTTTGTCTACATCCGATAGGCTAGGGTCCAATCCATCATTAACTCGTAGCTACGACAAGTACGCTCATCGTGGCCTACTAACCTATAGAAATTACAAAACAACTGCTAGGGAGTCTATGTATACTTCTGCAACAAATGACAATTATCCGTCATGTTTTTTCCTCCTATCTGATAGATCATGCACCATAATGTGGGTGTCGCACTTGTCCCTGCCTGTGCTTCCGGTCTCAATGGCATTTTCCCCCCTCATTCCAAGTAGTTCGTGAATACTAGACAGTGGTCTTTTTCATGGCCCTGGCCTTTGCATTTTACGCACCATACTTCCTTGCGCGCCTCTGGCTACGATGCCCTATCCTGCTTCAAGCTCTACATTTCTAGGCAGAGATTCTTCATTTACATGAGGACTTGTTGAACTCCCAGCCCCGGATCTTGTATCGGTGTCTCATGCAACCTCATCGCCATTTCCAATGCTTCGGCCTGGGTAGAAATTTTCTGTTGTGATAGCACCATCCTCAGGTGCATTGTCAAAGATGCCACAAATCATGCACGATGTTGTGCATCTGTGAGCATCATATTAGCCTCATGGATCATACTCTTCATTCGTTGATCCAGATCCCAGGGGGTCTTTCCTGGAAGCATTGCTATCTCTTTAAACCCAATGATTGATTGTGTCTCTGATTTCATCCAACACATACCAGATTTTTGTTATCCCTACATTTGGGTTGTCATTGAAGTGCTTGATATACCATGTCAATGAGTGATCTTGCAGTGTTCTCACCAATGTATCCTTCTTAATGTTGTCGTCTATGACCCCTTACGCTTCCCACACTACTCTTACCATGAACTGGAATTGGTTCGGATCCTCATTCCCTACGCCTTTGAATACAGGTAGCTTGATCGCTCTCACCATGCTGAACTATGGGGTTGGTGGAGGTGGAGTGGGTGGAGATAGAGGTGAAGGAGGTGAAGTAGGTGGTGGCATGGGTGGAGGTGGTAACTGCGGAATGTGTTGTCTTATCAAACTGACTGCACTTATCAGAGAGACCCGGGCAAGCTCCTCCTCGCTCTCTTGTGAAGGTGAAATTAAGGTACTATTTCCTAATTCCCCGCTACCTTTGTAGATCTTTCCGCTCCGATTCATTCCAAACATTAATGTATTCGCATAACCCGCTTTTCAAATAACAACATCTTAATCTAGGTATTTAGGTGTTTAATGTACTTACCTCACAGTCCCTTGAGAAAACATTGTTCTTCTTCACTGTAGCTCAGGGTTGTGTCTATTGCAAACTCAATGATAAATCCCCCTATTACCAGGTCGATCCAATGGTCCACAACTTGCGCGATCTGATCGTCTGATGCCTCTAGTTTGCGCACTAACTCCGGAGTCCAAACTATCAGTTGGTCGAGTTTACACCTTCCCTAGCTATCAGCTAACCTCGCAATGCACTCATACAGTTCAAAAGGAAAATATCCGAAAAAGATCTTGTGGATTTCTATATACACATAGCGATCCAGCCACCTTTTCTCGGATACCTGTGGAGTTTTTCTTTCCTGTGTCACGAACTCGTGAATATTCTTTTCCAACTACTCTTCAATTTCCTCCTTTGTTGGTTCCAGTGGCACGACATCAGACATCCCTTAGGTAGATCCTGGTCCCGACAACGGAACCATTTGTTGGCTACATGGGTCCTGACCCAGGTTTAGCAGTGAGTTTAGCCAAGAAAATCTCAGTACTACTAGCCATTTCGGCAATAGTTCGCAAAGCACGGACTGAGGTCTCACCCGAAGTAGTATGGGAGGGTGCTGGAACCAGGTTTTCGCACCCTAGGGATGTCTTGATGATGGTTCTAAAGTTTCGCGATCCTAATCCGTGTGTTGCGCTGCTCCACGCAACTTTCTATTGTTCGCAACTCCTGCACCCTTTGTGAATATCGTGTTATTTCGATTTGATCCTTATTGCGCTATTATATTATTGCTTAGTTTATGCGGGCCCAATATTCTTATTACTTTATTCAACTTTCATATTAGCACGCGTACTTAAAAGCAATATAAATGCATAAAGATAACCAGAACATGGAAATAAAGATCTACAAAGAGATGCACAGTTTTCTGAATCAATCTTATCTTTTTTAATACTCATGTTCAATTACAGACCCGACTCCACCCTGTGCACTTAGCTGCAGGGATCCGCGCACTCAACTGCAGACTCTACTAGGCCTCCGTGCACTCAGCTGCAGAGCCTCTACCTATCACTACGACCCAATACCTTCAAATCCACTTCTAATTTCTAACCATGCCTTCACATATGTCTATTACTTCTCCCAAAAATAAGACTCCCTTTAAACTTAGAGCCTCGCTCTATTTATAAAATCCCATGGTCCATGGACCATGGGTAGGCTGACACACTTTAAATTAAATTACTTTATCTTAGGCTGACAACCCTAGACTCTTGCACTCCACGCCTGCATTTCGCAGGGTATTTACATTAAACTTCACTAAAATTTAGGCTTCAAGCCCCAAAAACATGCTATGGGGGGATCCGCTACCCAACATCCCATTTACCACCTACTAGTCCTGGTTCTTCATCCATTCTTCATCCACATCTGAATCCCACCCTGCCTACAGCCATGGCAAACAGATATGCTCCTCTTGTTTTACCTGCCCCACTTGGTGCTATGCCAGCAGACTACCAGAGCAAAATTGTTCAATTTGATGGCACAGGGCACTACACTTCACAACACCATGTCAGTAAGATGACAGATTGCTTTGAACTACATGAAATTGATTTTTTGGATGTTCAAATGAGACTATTTTCTCAGACTTTAACTAGTGATGTTAGGAAATGGTTTAGAGCATTGCCTGATAATAGTATTGATATTTTAGAAGTATTTCATCAACAATTTTTTAATAGATGGGAAAGGAAGAAAAATCCCCTACAAATCCTTTCAGAATATCAAAATATTAGAAGGGTACCCAATGAAACTATTCAAGATTACTACACTAGATTTAATAGTATATATAACGCCATCCTAGTTAATCTTAGACCCCCACCTGACTTAGACTTAATAAATTTCCCTGATGGTTTTGACACAGATATGGCATTCCAACTCAGGGAAAGAAACCCCCTAACATTAGAAGAAATGCAAAGTGTCGCTATTAGTGTTGAAGCTAATTTGTTAGCTAAAAGAGCTAGAGTTAGAAATGAAAAGAGAGGAATTGCTAAAGATGAAGCTTCACCATAAGACATCAAAATAAATAGTTTAGCCAAAAGTATGGAAAGACTAATGGATAGAATAGATAACATAGAAAGGAAACCCCAATGGGATAATCAACAAGCACCTCTAGTTAGAAACCTGAACTTTAGAAAAAACCAAAACCAAAACACTGGAAAAAATGGACCTGATCAAGATATTAGACCTCCTTTTCAAGAAAATCATGTAGAAACCTCCAATCCTAAAGATCCAGAGAAAAACACATAGATTAACCTGATGGGATTAGATGATGAAGATGATGTTTTTCTAACCCAAGATGATGAGGAATTGCATATGTTACAGTAATTGCCAATCCATTCTGGAGAGTCATTTGATTATAAACAAGGTTATGATTCTACCATCTTTGAAGTGCATAAATAGTATAACCTGAGTAAAAATAATTCTGATATCCCTGACCAAACCAAGAAAGCAGTGCCAAATCAACCCAAGAAAATCAAAGAAGCCCCGGTTTCTAAAATCCTCCAGATTCTCCCCAGACAAAACCAAAATCCTTCTGGCCCCACCATTGTAGATATAACCACTAATCAACCTTTTGATGATCATCCATCCACTTCAATTCCCTCTAAAGAACCAGTGGACAAACCTCAAAACACCATATTTGAAAACCTACATAAAGAGGTCCCCAATAAAGGAAAAGAATACCATCCTATTCAAATCCCTGCTGTGAAAACCCTCAAATAGAAAAATCCCCTTTTCCATTCAATCTGGGAGCAGAGGTAGCTAGGTTAAAGATTTCAGTCCCTTTAACAAAACTAATCAAGAATAAAACCTACAAGACACAGATAAACCAGACCTTAAACATTGCTAAAAATTAGGATTCCGTTAACCTGTTTGATGACCAACCATAACTTATATTTCTTCCAGATGTTAATGGAAAACCACTAGAAGGAGGAGTACCACCTTTCTACATTAGCCTTAGCATCCATGACAAAATCCTACACAATGCAATGTTGGATTTTGGAGCCTCCCACAACTTAATGCCCAAATCAGTAATGGAGAAATTAAACTTAGACATTACAAGGCCTTACAAGGACTTATTCTCATTTGACTCAAGTCAAGTAAAGTGTCTAGGATTGATTAAAGACCTATGTGTTACCTTAGTTCAATATCCTGCCAAAAGCATCCTTATGGATATTGTGGTTGCTGAAATCCCACCTAAGTATGGCATGGTGTTATCCAAATCATGGGGAGCCAAACTTTAGCGATCTTTACAACTTGATATGTCATATGCAACAATCTTTGTTTTTGGACAACCTAAGAAGTTGTACCAAGAAACTTTAATGAAATACATGGTAAGTAGCCAGGATCGGGCTCAAAACTTTCCTATCTACTTTGTACATTCAAACATTGATTCCTTCATCCTATATAATGCTGATCAAACACAAGAAACTCTTTTAGACAATATTGATACAAAGCCAAAAGAAATTGCAGTTTCTATTCAAAATGAAACTAACCAAACTGTAGAACTTTCCAATAAACAAGGTGGCCAAATTTCTTTAAATGAAGAGAATTTTGTTGCACCATATGATGAAAATTATGAGCATGAGATATTATGGCATCTTCAATTTGATGGGTCAATCAATAAGTTTGGAGCAGGAGCAGGAGTGCGGATATATAATTTGGAGAATAATCATTCAGAAGGCCATGCATACAAACTAAATTTAAATGTGCTAACAATATGGCCGAGTATGAAACACTAATTTTAGGTCTTAAATTAGTTAGGAATCTAGGAGCTAAAATAGTTTCTATCATGGGAGACTCTGAACTAGTTATAAAACATATTGATGTTGTGTATATGACAAAGGACCCTAGATTAAGTTGTTATAGAGGAACTATTGTAGAAATAGTTAACACTTTCTTAGAAACCAAGCTTGCAGCAATCCCCAGAAAACACAATATGCAAGCCCATACTTTAGCAATATTTTCCAGCACTTGTAAGTTACCCTTCCAACCTAACCATCAGTACACTGCTGAAGTTAGGCATAGACCTGCAATCCTAAATAATTTGAAGAATTGGCAAGTATTTTCTAATGATAAACAGATAAATAACTTTTTAAATTTAGAAGAAGAGTTTGAAAATCACAACATAGATATTGATGCATCCATAGATCCTGACTCTAAGGATGAGATAGAAATAAATGAGATAGAAGGTGATGAACTAGATAGATTTCATCCTACAAAATTTACTAAGTCATATGTAGAAAACCTTAAGCAAGTAGAGATTGATGAAATAATTAACGAAGACATTGAAGTAATTAATCTCAAAGATAATTTATTACCTAAAGGATTAACCCCTTTGGAATATTTAGTTGATTTAAATGATGTTCCTAGGAAACCCAAAATGGAACCTTTGAAATCTGATATAGAGGAGTGTAATATAGGAACTGATGAAAATCCAAAATTGATCAAACTTTCGAAATCATTACCTCCAACTGAAAAAGTGAGATACATTGAATTATTAAAAGAATTTCAAGATGTCTTTTCTTGGAGTTATGAGGACCTCAAATCCTATGACACCAACATCATACAACACACTATTCATATTAAAGAAAATCAAAAGCCTTTCAAACAAAAACTTAGAAGGATTAACCCTATATTATTACCTTCAATTGAAAAAGAAATTCAGAGGATGTATGATGCCAAAATAATTGCACCAAACATATTTTTTGATTGGGTCTCAAACTTGGTGCCCACTAGGAAGAAAACTGGTGAGGTTAGACTCTGTGTGGATCTCATAAACCTCAACAAAGTGTCGCTAAAAGACAATTACCCTCTCCCCAAGATGGATCACATTTTATAAAGGGTATTTGGAGCAACCAGAATCTCATTATTGGATGGGTTTTCTGGTTACAATCAGATCTTAGTTTATCTAGATGACCAACCCAAAACTGCCTTTACTACTCCTTAAGGCACATTCATGTATGTGAAAATGCCTTTTGCACTAATGAATGTAGGAGCCACTTTCCAGAGGGCTATGGATATAGCCTTTGCAAAAGAAATTCATCATTTTCTTGTAATATATCTAGATGAAATTACTGTATTTTCAAAATCTGACAATCAACATTTGGATCATCTAAGACAAGTCTTTATTAAATGCAGGAAATATGGAATTTCCTTGAACCCCAAGAAGTCTTTGTTTGGGTTAGAATAAGGAAAGCTATTAGGTCATATAATTTCAAAAGATGGTATCTGAATAGACTCTGCAAGAATAGAAGCCTTCTTACAGATACAACATCCGAGGAACATTAGAGAATTGCAAGCTTTCTTAGGGAAAATTAATTTTCTTAGAAGATTTATTTCTAATTTAGCAGAGTTAATTAGATCACTGAACAATATGATGAAAAAATATTTGACCATAAAATGGAATGTTGAGGCTAAGAAATCCTTTGAAGACATTAAACTTCCCTTAATTAAAACACCAATGTTAATCAGTCCAAAATTTGACAGAAATTTCATCTTATTTTCCTTTGCTTCTGAGCACACAATTGTTGCAGTTTTACTCTAGAAAAATGACTAGGGCTATGAATGACCGATTGCTTTCTTGAGAAAAGCCCTGAGAGATGCCCCTTTGAAATATAACATAATGGAAAAACAAGTCTTTGCTTTGGTCAAAGCCATTAAGGATCTCAGGGTATACATTTTATATTCTCATATAGTGGCCTACATTCCAAATTTAGTAGTCAAAGACATCCTAACTCACGAAGGTCCAGATGGAGAAAGGGGAAAGTGGATTGCTACTATTTTAGAGTATGGCATAGAAATCAAACCAACTAAGTTAATAAAGGGCCAAGGTTTAGCCAAACTCATGGCTGAATCGAACTGTCAGGCCTTAGATATAAACTTTATTGCAACAATAGATGATGGAGAGGAGATGGTGACTCCACTAATCAGCCAGGTCTTTATTGAATCACCTTGGTATGCTGATATTATTTATGTTTTACAAAACTTACAAGATCCTCCCAAATTATCTAGAACTAAAAGCAGGTTTTTAAAGATGAAATCCTTAAAATTTTGTATATTACACAATGCGTTGTTTTAGAGAGATCATGAAGGCATTCTTCTCAATTGCCTATTAAAAGATGAATATGACAAGGTATTGCAAGAGTTTCATGTAGGTGACTATGGAGGACACCTTTACTGGAAGACCACTGCAGATAAGATCCTTAGAGCTGGTTTCTACTGGCCTACTTTCTTTTCTGATGTCAAGAAATATGTGACTTTCTGTCACAGATGTCAACTTTTTTAGGGAAAGAAAAAGCTTTTACCTTTACCCCTCAAGCCAATCTCTGCTGAAATACCTTTTCAACAATGGGGTTTAGACTTCATTGGTGAAATTGACCCACCCTCCTCTTCCCAAAACAAATGGATCCTCACAACGACAGACTATTTCACAAAATGGATAGAGGCCATACCTTCAAGGCAAGCCATAGACATTGTTAACATAACCTTCCTTGAAACCAATATTCTGTCAAGATTTGGGTGTCCAACTAAACTCATTACTAATAATGTAGTAGCCTTTAAATCCAAAAGAGTGATAGATTTCTGCAACAAGTATCATATAACCCCGAGCCATTCCACAACCTATTATCCTCAAGGAAATGGGCTGGCAAAATCCTCAAACAAAAGCATGGTAAACATCATCAAAAAGTTGCTAGATGACAATAAGAAAACATGGAACAAGAAGCTAGCCAATGCCCTATGGGCAGACGAACTAACCACTAAGAAATCAATTGGTACTTCTCCCTATCAGCTAATTTATCGGATGTAAGTTGTTTTTCCATCTTCCTTGGGAACACCAGTGATGAAATTGCTTCAAGAAATGCAGGTTGAACCAAATAGTATCCAAATAAGAATCAACCAAACAATTCATCTTCAACACACTAGGGAAGAAGTCTATATCAGGTCTCAAGTTGTGTAGCAAAGAGTTGAAAAGATTTTTGATAAAAGAAACAAGGCTGAAGATTTCTACCTTGGTGACAAGGTGCTCAAGTGGGATTCAAGGAGGGAAGACAAAGGTAAACATGGGAAATTTGATTTCCTATGGAAAGGCTCAGATGTCATTTATGCTTTCAGAGGTAATAATGCTTTCTTCCTCAGAGAACTTGATGGTACAAAATCAAAAGATGGGCTAGTGAATGGTTGAAAGCTAAAACATTATTTTGAACCTAACTACTGATTTTCATTTCCCATTTGTACATATTCTATTTTCAAATGTCTAGTTTGGATTGGATGGTGATTTTTTGAACTTGAAGCCCGAAGAGAAGGCCTTAATCTTTAAAAGCTTCACTGTCATAAGTATTAATAATACAGAGGCATAGATGGAAAATTTTGCAAGGTAACATCAACAGCAATTCAAAGGCTATTGATCCACAAGGTTCCTAACATTTCACTAGAAAATGCCATCCCCAAGTGGAGCCACTGTTAGGTTCCTATACCAATAGGAGTCATAATTTTGGATGACTAAGGTGAAGCCATGTAATGTTATACATACCCTTGCTTTCTGCAAATGTTTTCCATATTACAAAAATAAAGAAATGTAAGGAGGGTATGTCCTAAAAGAATAATCAAAGGACAAAAAGAATGGAAAAGGTAAAAAAAGAAAGATATATGAACCCCAAAAGACAAAAAGAGACCATGAAAGCATGCAAGTCAAAAATGCCACTGCTATTTACTTTTATGCATAATAATGACTGTGTGCAACTTGTTACTCATTGCCACAATCCATGATAGTCAAAATGTTCAAACTTGGCTATTTCATGTTTTGAATTTTATGTTTGTAGTTAGAGAATAAAATCGGACCAAACAGTGTAATCTTGGTAGATCATTAGATAGGTAGAGTAAATAAAAGGATCTCATTAGTTTAATCTAAGCCCTTGGATGTGATAAGGTTAGAATTATAGAGTTTACTTTGTAAAAGAAAATAAAAAGATTGATAAGGGTTTTCTAGCCTAAATGCACCCAAATAAAGTGAAGAAAAAATGGTAGGATGAGTAAATGTGTAAGTAGTAGAAAGGTTGCAGAAATATCATATGATTACATAAAGGCACTTATGTCATTGTCTTAAATGTAATTTTAAAAAATGCATAAGTAGTGGACAAAGAAAAAACAATGGTTATGGTTTATTTAACACCCCCATCATTCATTTTAACCCCTATAATACTCACTAATTTCCCTTTCATAATAAAAATATTAATACCTATAGTTCTTGAAGTTAAAAAGTCTCAGAGCATTTCTCTGATTTCTGGTGGGACTAGACCCTCGACTTGATGAATTAAGAAGGAATGGTGTTAAATTCCCTTGCAATTCATTCATCCTCCTCAAAAAACCCTTTTCCCTAAGGTTAAATTCTTTTTGCCTAGGAAAACCCCATGATAAACATTTTTTATGCAAAAACCCACCAAATACATTTATCCTAAGTACGAAGTGTACGAAAAGTGCATAATGTTTTGTATACGTAAGTACAATACCCCTTCTGCTCATTTCACCTCATATTAACTTTTTTATTAAATATGTAAAATTGCCAAAAAACCCATTAGCCTGTATATGTTTAACTCCTTTATATAAAGTAATCCCACCCCTTAGTTTATTTATAAACTATATGACTACCCCATATACCACAAAAATATATTAAAAGCCCGCCCTCAGTTCGTAATCCTATATTAAGTTGCACCGATGAGATTAAGTTTTAATTTAATCCTATACCGCCAGTGATTAGACCCATGGGCCCCTCGAAAACTTTTTGCATAAACCGTCGTGCAACTCCATCGCCCAGCTCCCGTTGATCATCCCTTCCCCATATCCAATGGATCACATCCATATCGGTCCAGCCCGAAGTCCGTCCTTTACCCGCCCAATAAGGAAGTTTTCCTCGTGACTACAGATTCTACGTGTCAAATGATGAATGGAATCAGGCGACCCCTCTCGAATACCGCCCAATGGGCCTCCAAACTGCTTCCCCCATATAACTGAAAAAACTGCCCAATGTTGATCACTTAATGAACCGGAAAAAATTAATGTTTTTTTATATAAGCCCAATTACCCCTCTTTTCACTCTTTTCGCACATTTGCTATTGAGAACTCAAAAAGTCGTTGAGACCCCTGCAAACAGCAAATTTGCTCACAGACCTCCGCCATTGTTCCATAGATGTTGCAGACAGCCTAGCTCACTCATCAGTCCGTACTAGAACTGTACGAACCTCAGCAACCACCATTTATAGTCAATTTCACCAAATTCCAAGTATTTAATCGTGGAATACCAACTGCATTTTCAAATGCCGAGTAAATTCACCCTCATAACACTATTAATTAAGTAAAAAATATCAAATTTTACTTTAATTTTAACACTCGGAGCCATAACCATCTATAAGACCTCCATTTACCTAAAACCCTCTAAAAAATCCCAAGAACCTTTGCAGAAACTCCTATAGCATAATTCAAATCCACAAGAACTGAATTATAACTGCCCCCATTGCCATCGATGTTAGACACATTACCACTTGACACCTGGACCTAGACCACCTTCCCCTGGCTGACAGGGACTTCCAAATAAAAGATACCACTGCTCTAGAGGCCCTGCTCAAAGTGCATTGTCAAAGTAGGAACAAATACCTCAACCATGCTGATGATATTGGCCTTTGGGAGTCAAATTTTCCCAAATACCAGTTCCCCCAAGTTCAAATCTTTCCTGAGATTGTTTATATGTGCTATGCATGCTACATCCCTAGCCACATAACCATAATGTCTCATGACCAGAAGGTCCTATTCACCATCACATCTGAGTCCATAAATAAAATGTTGCAATTTCAACCAAAGCCAAACCTAACTCCACTCTCAATTGGGGACCTATTCGACCAGTATCCCAATCTTAGCTCTGTAAAATTGGCCTAGTGGTTCCAAGCCTTCATTAGGGAGGAAAAACACATCCCTAAGGACCCACCTCCATATGTGGTAGCTATTTTCTCTGCATGGGGCCAGGACATTGTAGCTATGATATCATGTGTTTTGGGTTACACCACAAGTGAGTACATTGATGAAATTATCCTTGCTTTCATGTCCATCTATACTCCATGACAACCTCCTGCAACCATATGTGACTTTGCCGCTTTTATAGCTGATAGAATGCATGAGCAGTTCACAAGGATGGGCAATGAGAGGGTGTTCAAATAATCTTCTGTATTGTACCATCTATTTTTGTATTATCAATCAGAGAAGTTTCCCTTCACTCTCCAAAAGCTTGACACTAAGGGCCAGCCCAGATCTGTAATCTTTTGGACCCCACTTTTCCATGAGTTTAGATCACCATATACCTACTCAGACTTTATAGATTCTTTTGTGCATCCAAACACGACTATGCTCACTCAGAATCCTCCACCTAAGCTAAGCCCAGAAATAAAGATAATCCTCTAGCTTTCCAAGCAAACCAAAGTGGGTGACTCGTACCTTTATCAGAACCACATAGAAATCGGAATACATGGTTGCATGATTGCACCATATAATTTGCCAATATACCTCCCTATGAGGTTATTTTCCTTAGATTATTACAGACAAATCATCAATGCAGATGAAGTCAACTTCGTCAATGCCAAGAAGAAGGCCTATTTTAAAATCAAAGATCAATTAGGTCCCTTCATATGCAATTCCAAAGAGGCGGCGAAAGAGGTAGACCTAATCCTGCAAAGAATGAAGTTCCAAAGGAGTTTTGTATGGAGATATGAGCCTTAAGAGGCAAAAGGTCAAGCTAAGACCTTTCATCCACCAACCCATACCAGAAATAGAGGTATACGACATGTTATCACTCAGATTTTCCTTGAAGTTGTTGGGAAGAGGAAAGGGGTCCGAGGTAACCACAAACCAATGTTTAGGTACAAAATCTAGCCAATCTGTACCCAGAGAGGGCTCTCTCTTTAAGTTTTAGCTTTATTTTGAAAGGTATTAGGCTAGTTATGAAGTTTAGGAGTTCTGATTGAGTTTGGGTGGTGAAATTCAATAGCAGAGGGATAGGACTGAGTAGCTTAGGCTATTGGGCTAATGGAGTCAAAGAAGATGGCTTAACTAGATTTGGTTTCTAAATAAGGGACGGTTTCACAGGGCAAGATAGTAAAACAGGGAACAAATACAGACTTAAAAAGATGGAATGGACTCAAAGGGGATGAAGGGAAATTAAGAATATTTCATCATATTTGAAAGGGGGAACTTGAATGATTATCAATAAAGAGCAATTAAAAATTCTTTACCAAATAATCAAAATGAATAAACTAGGAAACAAAAGCAATTAAGAATTCACTGTTTATGCTAGTTATAGAGGAAAACATTAAGAATAACAATGATTGAAAATAGATTGCACTCAAGCACTTTCTGAATTATTCTTTTTCATTTATCATTTAGATATGAAACACAGATGATATAATAAACAAGAAAACTTTAAAACATAAGATATAGAAGACTTATTGATCCAATGTCTGACTCAAGAATCCTGTGAAAAGTCCTTTGCATCAATTCTTCATCCAGCTAGCCATACAAAATTTTGTCCAACAACACTTTATTCCAAAATAATCAGTATTACAGCAATGTCTAAGAATCCACACTCAATACTCCAATTGAGGGAGTATTTATACAAAAATTTTACAAAAAATATCTCATAACAGAGTGAGATATATTCTAGGATGACTATGAATAAGTTACAAGAAAATAGAGACAAATGGTCTCGTAGATAGGAGAAAAGGTAAACTGATGTTGTGTTGTTCCTATTCTTGTGAGTGTGCTAGAGGCAGGCCCTATGATTTGGCTTGCTGCTGTCTTCTTTGGTAACTCTGTGCTGGCTTCCCTATTTTCACTGATACTCTTTACCTATTCTGATACTCTTTGACCTATTTGACCTCTATTTATCCTTTTTACCATTACTTACTGCAGTAAATAACCAAAATTTACCCAAGGATAATTTTACAAAATGTCTAACATTTCTTCCCACCATTGTTTTTCTGGTATTCTGGTTCTTTGAAGCTTTCTCAGGGTCTCATCAGTTTCTATGTACCTGAAAAAGGTAGGTTGAATTAGAAACAAGTGCTTTATCTCATGCTTGACATAGAATAAGTTCTCTAGACTGTCATAGAGAACTCTGCCTATAGGAAATGCTTTTGTTGTTGATGCACTTGTTGATGGACCTACCTGGTTGCCTGCATACTGATTCAATTTCTCCACATAGTCTATATGCGTCATTAGTTTATCATGAATAACTAAAGGACTAGGCAACCCTTTACTCTGTAAAATATCAAATCTCTTCATGAAAGCATTAATTTCTTCCTGCATGTCATGGCACCTTCTTTCTAAATTTTGCATCAGAGTCCTTTTAGTAAAAACCCTTTTGACTTCCAAAACTATTCCTATTCTATCCTGAATTCCCAGATCTTCAAGCTAGTACTTGTTCTTAGTATTCAAAAACTGTATGAGCCTGCTAGCCTCCTCAGGCATATTTCCTAACTTTGCCCTTGCCTTTTGAACTTCTTCTTGAGTGAGCTTTACTAAATCAATTTGCTCAAAAATTATCTGGATTGATGGCCAAACATCATTTATTGATTGAGTGATTCTTGTCTTTTCTGCAACATTTATCTTTGAGAGGTCATACCTCTGTTCTACGTTGGCATACTATTCTTGTACCTTTTTTAGCTCTGAAACTTGCAGTTTCATGTCCTCCATTGATTTTATTAGTTCCTATGTGCTCAAATTAATAGTACTATCCTATGTTGCTCCTGTTGTTCCTGTTGTTGTTGTACCTGTGACCACCTCTGCTGTGGCTGCTGGAATGTTTGGTGCCAGAGCTACTCCAAGGGTTGAAGGGACTGTAGTTGAGATTATTGATATCACATTGGGAGGCTGAGAGGTCGACTCTCACTGCTTGTCCTTCAATTATTTTTGAAGTTCTTACTCAGTCTCATTCAATCATTCATTAAGTTTTAAGAGAAAATCCATCAGCTCTTCTTCAGATTTTTGCTTTATGATCTCAGTAGTTTGTGGATGCCTTGAAGGTGGTAGCTTTAGTTGCTTCCTTAGGGCAGCAATATCTTCATCTTTCTTTTTGATTAAGGCTTCTGTAGCCTTTACATCTTTGGGATCACGACCCAATCCAATAATTATTTCTTCTAAAGACTTTATTATGTTATCTTTGGCCTGGTAGGAAGCTTTCTCCAAATGTAGTTGGGCAGTTGTGTTATCCAAAGAATTTTCCAGCCTTTGTGCCATCATAGCCTTACTAGTCAATGTATAATAAATAATTTCACTAGTATGTTTGTGCAATTCAATCTGATCCAAAGGATGAATATCCTTTGCCATGACTTCAAAATTTGTTCTAAGATAGTCTACTGCTGTTTGAGGTTGTTTCACTTTAGGCTTGAAATAACTCATGATCATCTTACCTTCCTTGATGTCATAGGTTGACATTAACCTGTTTTGATTTGAGGGAGCCATTTTTAAATATTGATTATAGACCTAAAGCCTTAATGGATCATTTCTAGCTTTTATGTCTATAAATTTCTTTTTGATATCTAAAGTGTCCTTTATTGGTGGCCTGAAAGATGATACCTCTGCACTTTGTTGTCTCTCTAACTCCTTTCTCTGTGAGCTAGTAGATGTCCCACCTACTGGGAAAGTTTGTTGGCTATCTACTCCTTCTCTCCTCTGACTATCAGTAGTCTCTTCAACGTATTCTTCTTTTGAGAGGGGATTTAGTCTTTGCCTTTTGGTACCAGGCTATCCCGAAGGTCTACTAGTAGGGGTAGCAGTTTCCCTGTCTCTCTTTTTACTTCTTTCCTCATTTAGAGGAGTTTGCAAGATTGGAGGTTCCCCCACATTTACCTGAATGGGAGGAGTGTGCATTTGGGCCTACTCCTTGGAAGTTTCTGGCTGCTTTGACGTTGTAGATTGCTCAGAGGCCTGTGTACTAGTTTCTAGTTCCTTGCCTTTGGATGTTCCTATGGCTGGTGTGCTGGTTTCCTATGAATGTTGCTGAGAGGTTCCAGCTATAGAGGGATCAATCCCTGACCTTTGTACCTACCCAAAAGAATCCAGTTCAAGTGTGTTCTCAAGATCTCTCATAAAATTTTCAATATTGACGTGTTCACTATCTTTTTCTACTAGGGTCCCTTCCATCCATTCATCCATATTTGCAAATTGTTCAATCACTGGAATCCTATGGTGAATGTGTGGTGACAATCTGTTCTTCATTCTTCTATCACAGATAAAGCTGTTAGGGTCATATGGTATCCATCCAAAACTCTTTTGTAACTTAAGATGATCTTCTAGAATTCTTTCTGCTTCTTTCCATGCATCCCTAGTGTTATAGACAAAAGGGCCTAACTGATTCTTGATTCTAAGTTGACCTTTCTTCTTGGCATTGTAAAAATGGACCAGGTCTTAATTTATCATTTGCCTGAAATATTCCAATGCAAATAGCCTCATTGGAACATACTTTGGTAGCTTAAAAGGGCAAATCTCACACCCATATATCCTGATTTCTATATGGTTCTTGTTTAGGTACCAATCACCTATTCTGTACTGCTTGGAGAGCTGAAGGATCTTCTTCATATCACCATTTATCCTAGGAGCGGAAACTCCTGTCAATAAGGTGGTTGCTGGGTGAACAAATAGGTCAATGAATTCATTGTAGGAGTAAGGGGTTTCAAAGGAACTATGGAAGACCGCAGACCGGAAGATTACAGACCTTGGATTTCCTCTAGTGTCAAGTTTCATGACAGGGAAGGGGAAGTTCTCTGATTGATAATACATAAAATATGATATATGAGTGGTGTATTTGAAAACTCCTTCGTTGTCCAGTCTTAAGAACTAGTCATGAATCTTATTAGCAATGTAGGAAGCATAGACATATTTGATTGCAAGGGGCTATCCAAGAGTAAAAATTGATAACAACACAAGGGCTATCTCATCAACAAACTCACTAGTGTTGACACCCATAATCAAAGATATCATATCAATTATGAGTTGTCCCATATCTGTGAAGAAAGTATGCATGTAAGGAGGTGGACCATCAAGCTAATGCTTTTGTGACACGAAAGTCCGATAGATGCGTTTCAGTTTTGACTGAGACAATTGAGTGGATTTCTTAAGAAAATATCCCATGGAAATGGGAGTGAGAGCTTGACTGGAGTGGAATTGCAACATTTCGTTGATGGATTGAGTAGTTATTGGAAAGAGGATTGTTTGGCTTGGAGACATAACTGCTTTGAGGTTAGGGTCATAATTGGCCTGGAATTGGTGGATTATATTAGGGAAAACATGGACTAAGGGGAGAAAATACATGGGAAGGTTAGATTCCCACAGTCCTAGGATGTCAGAGCCATTAAGATAGTTATCCCTACTTTGGAAAAATACTTTAAGGTGGTTTTTATCAGTAGATAAGTCTTTTATCTAAAAGTCTTTATCCGCAAGAGGTAGATAGTCTAAATATTTATGAGGGGCATTCATGGGTGCAACGGACAAAGCCACAGGGGTTTCCATTTTTGGTTCTTGTGGACTCAGAAAGGAATTTGGGTTTCAATGAAAATTGTGCAAATTCACAAGTCTGGGAACTTATATGGTGAAACAAAGACTGAAATTGCAGTAAATTTTGGCCTTTTATGTGGAATTGCATTGTAAAATGTGAATTTGTAGGGTTTCGGCAGAAATTAGATAAATACATGTGTTGGGGGAGTGAACAATGCAAAAACGGGTACAGGCAGTAGCTAACAGGTTCTGGGCTGGTTCGGCTGCAAGATTCTTAGCAAGGTGGTGGTTGGAAATCTTCGACAGTTGACCTCGACGTTCTTTGCATGGGAACACTGGTATACGGTAAAAAACAATGAAAATGACATTCATTTGTTTTATTAACAAAGTCAAGGTTGGCGGGGGTTTTTTGTTTTTCGGTCGGATGACATGCACCAGGAATGAATTAACGTTTTGTCATATATGGAACAGCAGTAAGTGGTTTCATCGCACCACTTTTGGGGACGGGCGGTATTTAGCTGGGAGCCAGTGATTCCATAGATCGCTTAATGTGTGGCGAAGGTACGGGGAGAAAACCACTTAGTGATCACACGCTAATGTGTTGTCACTAAGGGGTGCGCGATATTGATTAAGGCCATCAGATCTGGAGAGTGTGATCGGACAACTGACGGGAGGCGCGATATGGCGTGGTTTAACAGCAGCGGGCCCAACATAATTAAGTATTATTTAATTATATCGGGGGCGGTATGATTGGCTGGGAGAGTTATTAATTAGTCTTGATGACTAAATTAATCCTCATTAAATGGTGTAAAGGTCGGGTTCTTAATTAACTACAGGTTAGTTAATTAATCCCAGTTTAAAACGTATTATGGTTATATTTAACCATTGAGGCGGGATATGTAATAATTTGGGGTTTTTTAATATATTTAAATAATACGGGAAAGTGCTAAGTGCAATGTTTCCGAATATATTTCATCATATAACATATTGACTTAGGCTAAAGTGTATAAAAGGGTTTTTTATGAAGATCTATTTCAATTTACCTAAGTAAAATAGGATTTCCCTTAGGAAAAGACTTATGAAAGTGAATGAATGACTTTATGGATGGTTTTAAGTATTTAGGCTTTTAAATTATTGGGCCGAGGGTCCGGTCCCTCCAGATGTCAGAGAAATTCTCTAAGACCCTCTAATTTTCAAATGCCTTAGTACTTAGGGGGAATTAGTGAAAATTTAGGGAAAAATGAGAAGGGGAGTTAATTATTTGACCTTGTCTTTCTTGAAATGCTTCTAGTGTAATGTCTGCCTTGAACTTGTGATGAAAGTATAAATTAACACATTTAGAGTCATTATCCATCACATGTAATTCTGCAACATCATCTACCTACCCTACCTACTTTAACCTGACATTTTTTCTTCTTTATTTGGGTGCACTTAAACTGGCAAACCCCTATCACACTTTCTTTTCTTTTACATGTAGAAATCTATCTAAATCTAACCTTATTACGTCCAAGGGCTCAGATTAAACTGTTGAGCTCCTTTTATTCACTCTACCTATCTACTTATCTGCCAAGATTAAACAGTCTAGTCAGATTTTATTCTCTATCTCTAAACCATAAAATTCAAATATGAACTAGCCAAGCTTAAGTTGTTTGACTATTCATCAATTGTGGCATAGGTGACAAGTTGCACACAATTTGTTTATTACACAAGAGTAAAAAGTAGTGGCATTTAGACTTACACACTTTTCTTGGTCTTTCTTTTGGTGGGGTTCATTTTATTTCACTTTTTTCTTGACCATTTTATTATTTTCACCCTTGGATTTTGCTTTTAGGGTATACCCTCTTTACATTTTTTAAATTTTTTGATTCTTTTGAAAATATGGAAAACCTTTGTAACAAGGAAAGGTACAAACATATTCATATCTCATCAAGTCAATCATGAAATATGACACCTATTGGTATAGGAGCATAACACGCCAATCAAACAAAATGGGTGGAAGGTACTCTAGTAGACCAAGACAGCACAAGAGTAGATGTAGAAAAAGCTCTGATTGATTTGGAAAAGCAACTTGATGAAAACTCTTTTCTACAGGTACCAGAAGAGCAAGAAGGAACCATGAGTACCCTTCCAGTCATGCAGACTCCTTAGAATGAGGAGAAAAATCCAAAAAGAAACAAAGAGGGAGCTTCCACATCAGGGATTGACACTTTAAATTTACAATAGGAAACAAGCAAGAGGCAAAGGCTCAATCCAGCCTCTGAACAGGAATACACAAAGGAATCAACACAGGTTACCAACAAAAAAGTAGAAAGAAGTAGGGCTACTAATCCATCTGAATGCATGCATAAGCCTTCCACATCACAAACTCAGATGTTGGAAAGGAAGCTTAGTGTGGAAGTATCATCCTTCAATAGGCCTACTGACAGAGACTAGGGCATAAAGGAAAGATACAAGGAAATAAGTGCAAGAAGTGAGAGGCTTAAGGCCCAAACATATGCTCAATACCTATAGTTGACTCCCACCAATCAAACAAGGCTAATGTTAGCCTTTGACATTAAAGAGGGGAAGTTGTAGATGTCTTTCATCAAACCTACAACTCAGCAGCCTAGGACAGCTTCTGATTTCAAAAAGGTTAACTTTGAAGTGTTGGCTAGGGATATTCATCCCATAGACCAGATTGAACTGCATAAACAGGCTGGAGAGATGATATACTCCACCCTGACAGGTAAATCCATAGCTGCTCATCAGCTACAGAACTCTTTGAACAACATTGCTGCATAATTTCAGTTAGAGAAGGCCTCCTAACAGGCCAAGGATACAAGGATCAAGTCCTTAGAGGACTTAGTGATTGAATTTGGACACGATCTCAAGGATATAAAAACTACAGAGAAGCTTATAAAGAAGATAAATGATGATATTGTTGCACTTAAGAGGTAATTAAAAATACCCCAGTTGCAACATCCTCAAACTCTAGAAGTCGTAAAGGGCCAAACCAGAAATGAGGAGTTGATGGACTTGGTCCTAAAGCTGAATGATCAATTAAAAGAGACAAAAAAGGAGTTGTACGCTTTAACTCAATTGAAGAAAAGTGACATGGCCACAACTTCTAATGATGTCATCCCTATAGTATCCATTTCAGTCCCTTCTACATTGGCAGCTTCACTGGCACCAACAGCTCCACTTGCCACAGCATTGCCAGTCACAACAGAATCAACAACAACAGGTGCTTTAGGAGGAAAAGCATTAGAATTGGTTAAATCCATGGAAGAGATGTTTATCTAGGCTACAGAAATGAATAGATTAAGAGAAAAAGTGGCAAGTTTGGAAACTGACTATAAATTTTCCCAGCTTAAGCAAAAGGAAGAAGCACAAAAGGCCCAAAGAATGAGTGAAAGAATCAAAGTCTTAGAGAAAGACTTAACACTAGAGAAACCCCTTGGGCAAACCAAGGAAATATTGTGGGCCAATATCATTGACTCTGTCAAAGATATTTGGCCATCAATTCAAGTTATTTTTTAGCAGATAGAGTTAGTAAAGATAGCTGCAAAAGCTATCCAAAAGGTCAAAGAAGAATTAGGAGACATGCCTGGGGATTCCAATAGACTCATCCACTTCCTCAACAGAAAAATAGGTATGAGCTCCAAGAACTAAATATAGAAGATGGAACTAGGACCATTTTGGAAACAAGGAATGTCCTTTCCAAAAGGAACCTTATGCTTAACTTAGAAGAAAAGTGTCACAACATGCAGATAGCCATTGATAGGTTCATGGCTAAATTCCAAATTTTGAGGGAGAAAGGTCTTCCCAGTCCATTAGTTATCAATGATAACCTTATGACACAGTTGGACTATGATAACAGACTCAGATAGTTGGCCAAGGAACAAGAAAGCACTTCATCCATAAAATCCTTGCCAACAGGAAAATTTTTGTATAACACATTTGAAAACTTGTTTTTCCTTAAGCATGAGATAAAACATTTATTCCTCACCAAGCCCAATTTTGCCAAGTATACTGAAGCTGACGAGATCTATAGGAGGACGATGAATGTAAAATTACCTGATGTAGAATGGTGGGAGACAATGACTAATTTACTATGATAAATTTACAGCAAAAAAGTCACTGCACAGTAAAAGTGAAAGCAGCCAGGTAAATAGATGAAAACAAGGCAGCATGGTCAAAGAGTGTCAGGGTCAAAAAGTATCAGGTGAAAGATAAAAATTGAAGAAGATATCAACGTGAAAGATCACAACTACAAGCCAGCATAAAGGGCTACAAACTCAACCATAAAAGCTAGCAGTACCAAATAAAAAGGGACAACAGTTCATTAGTTGTCTCTATCTTCTTGTAAGAAGATAGTTGTATTACCTAGAATAATGCTCAAGTTTGTTTTGAGATATTTTTTAACAATTTTTTGTTTAAATACTTCACAATTCAAAGTATGTAGGGTGGATTCTTAGACATTCTATAGACTTTCTTGATCAAAGGCTATAAGCTAATGTATCACTATCTGGACCAGCAAGCTGGATTAATGAATAAAGCCAAGACATTTCACTAGATTCATGTGTAGTGTGAAAGTGCAGACAAGTATTTTCTCTTGCTATTGTATTTTTCTTTAAAGTTTTCGATGATCTTTAATGTATCTGAAATCTGAATGATATAATATAGAATGATATCTCAGAACTTGCTTCATTGCACTCTGTCTTAACTATTATGCATTTTAATGTTTTCTGTTAATTATCTAAGTTAAGTAATTCTTGACTGCTCCCCAGTCTAGGTAGTTTCCCTCTGATCTATAGTAAAGGATTCTTAATTGCCCTTTGCTCATGATTATCCTTCGCTCCTCATTTTAATCCCGGTTTGAGAATTCTTAAATGCTCTCTCACCCTCGTTAAGATCATTTCACCCATTCAACCTAAAGACATGTACTTCACTCTACTAGCTTGCCCTTCGAACACTCCCTTTAATGAGTTAATCTCAGTTCTGTTGTCCTTATTTGACTCCATAGCCCAATGGTCCAGAGACTTCATTCTATCCATTTTTTTTAAAGATTCCACCATCCAACCTTCAATACAAATCAAAAACCCCTAAACTGTAACAACTAGCCTAAAATCCCAGGAAAACAAGGCTAAATCATATAGAGAGAGCTCTCTCTGAGTCATTGGTTGGCTAGAGCCTCTACTTAAAAGATTGGTTTGTGGCTACCTCGGTCTTTTCCTTCTTTTGATAACCTCTAGGGAATATTTCTGAGTGATAACACAGGCCAAAGCACTTAAAGAGCAAGTGTATGCAACGCGACATAAAGAAGTAGTTTTGAAGGCACATTTTCGGCCTTGGATTGATGAGGCCTTTGTAATCACAGCAATAATTGAAGGCAAGCTCACACAGATGTAGGGGACATAGGAATAGATACAGGGGAGCAGTTCTGACACCGCAGTCTCAGAAAAACGTGCACAAGAGATACAACACGCAGCCACTCAGTGCGTTGCCGACCTTGCAGCAGTCAGAGCAGAGTTGGGAGGTCTCCACACGAAGATTTCTGCACCAACATAATGACTCGAGGGTGAGTCACGATGTTTGTGTTGGGGGCATGTTGGGCACAAGATCCCCCCCAAGGCAATTTTTGGGGCTTAAAGCCTAGGTTTTTACTAAGTCCATTGTAAAGACTCCGCGATTTGTGGGCGAGGAGTGCAAAGTTGTAATAGAGTCATAGGGTTGTCCACCCTTACTTTTTTAAATTTAGTGTTAGTTTGAGAGATCTACCCATGGTCCACAGACCATGGGATTGTATAAATAGAGTGAGGCTCTAAGTGTAAAGAGACATCTAAAAATGGATAAAAGGAAGTCAATCCATGAAGCATTGAGTCGAAGTGTAGAATTGTGTCTTTGGGTCATAGAGTAGGAGAAGGCTTTGTAGCTGAGTGTACAGAGGCCTAGTAGTCCACAACTGAGTGCGCAGACCCCTGCAGCTGAGTGCGTAGAGGCATAGTAGTCCGCAACTAAGTGCGCAGACCCCTGCAGCTAAGTGCGCAGGGAAGATTGAGTCTGTAATTGTTGGAAGCATTAATAAAGAGAAGTTTTACCATATTTCTATGTACCCTTTCCTGTTTTATGCATTGAAGTATATTGGGTAAGAATTGCAAGTTTATTGTTTATTTACTGTGCGAACTTATATAAATGTGTTGATTAAGTGAATATAATATAAGGTATCTGTTTATGCAAAGATAACTAACTGTTATAAGAAGATAAGTAAGATCCACAGTGTGACTTGGGGAAATAGTGCAGATCGCTACTCCAACAGCATGAAAGCCCCACAACCCCTGGTTAGGGTTGCGCGAAGGCGAATATAACAGGTCGCGAAGGCCCCACGGGTCAAGGAAGTGCACAAAGTAACTTGTGCAAAGGTAGTCATAGTTGGACTAAATCAACCCCTCAGACATCTCAAGGGTGCAGAAATCTGGTTCCAGCATCCCCCCATACTACTTTAGGTGAGACCTCAATCCGCGCTTCATGGACTATTGCTGAAAGGGCCAGTAGTACAAGGATTTGTTTGGCTAATTAACTCTGAACCTGGGTCAGGCCCCAACAAGCCAACAGGGCATTAGAGCTCCCTTCCAGTAGGAGTTAGAGAACAACCAAAGGTTGTAGCCTTCTGCAGGTGGGTTCCTATGTACTAGTATGAGTTTGCACCAGTACAAGGTTGTAAAATGTGTTTTCTTTATATTAAAAATAAGACAGAGATGACAGCAGGAGGTGGTTTTTTCCCACGTTGGGTTTCCACCTTAAATCCTGGTTTTCGTGTTTGTTGATTATGTCTAATGGTATATTTTGTACTTACAACACGTGGTTACTGACTATCTAATGGTTAATAACGTACTGATGCACTGGTTGAAGACAAACATATGATGAATTAACTGAAACATAAGTTTACTGGATGTACGCTAATTGTCTTGAGAATAGTCACATACACATGTGGGTTCCTTTCATTAAAGTCGCATATAGAAATGAAAATATGAAATAAAAAATTATTGATTTGAAAATACTGATTCACCTCCCACTCTTAGTATTTTTCCCAACAATTGGTATCAGAGAAGGTCCTTTTGCAAAAGCTTGATCGCTTGAAGGAGATCCGTCGAGAAAATTGGAAAGAAGAAAGCACCTCAAAAGAAGAATACATCTCAAAGAAATAGTGATAGTGTTAGAGACAATTGGCTATTATATGGAAGAACATATTCAAATTTATAATCACCTCAGAATGAAGATGATCAAGCAAAAGAATTATCAGGTACTGATTTTTGGTCCTCTATTGTTACCTTTCCCTATTCACGCAATATTGAATATAATTAATATGACAATGAAACAACTGAGTTTTATCTTATGGGTAAAATTGAAAGAAATATAATGACCATGAAAGTAGAATTTAAAAGGCTCATATATAAAATTAGAGATCAACAAGATCTATTTGATAAAAGGGAATGTTCATACAAAGAAGAGGTTACTAGGTTAAAAACACAATTGGATGTAGAAAACAAATTGAGGCAATACAAGGAAAAGAAAGATCAATGTTTAAGGTTGCAAGATGATGTAACATCATTAAAAAATCAAGTGAATGAAAAGGATACAACAACCAAGGAACTTAAAGACAGAACTAGTTATTGTAAGGGTCTTGAAGTTGAGGTCATCTCTCTAAAAGAAGATCTTGAAAAATCAAATAAGTAGAATGAAGAACTACTTCAAACATTTGAATAACAAGAAAATGATATTCTCAAATTAAAAAAACAAGTGGAGGACTGAAGAAAGGTTGAATAAATCATGAAGAAGCAGTATCTAGAAAATAAAAATCAATACCAAGATGAGGTAAATATAATAAAAGGTAAATTAGAAGAAAAAGATAAACTTTTGCCATATGAAGATAGTACTAATATTTTGGATAATATTCTTAGTATTCAAAGGTATCCTTCCATCAAATATGGTCTTGGTTTTCATGAAACTATTAAAGGTGAATCTAGCTCATGAGCTAAGGCAAGGAATTCTAATACAAAAACTGAAATTCTCAACAAGGAGATAAGAACTCAACCCCATCAACAACTAAGGAAAGGAAATCATTTACTCCTAATTATAGAAGTGTTAATCGATTTTTTCCTTTGATCAATAATGTTGAATCTTCTATATGTCATAATTTTGGACACATTGTAGCTAGTTGCAGAAGTATAATGTTTCAAGCTAATAATCGTATCATAGAAAAGTCATCAACTTCTAGGTACTTTAAGGGATATTGTTTTTCTTGCAATATGTTTGGTCACAAAGCCATTGATTTCTATAGAAGGAATACGAAACATATAAGATGTTATGCTTGTAAAAAGTTTGGGCATGTAGCACAAGAATGCAGGGACAACTCTATGGGTCATCATAGACAATATGGTAAGAAACCAAATAAGAACATTGATATCAGAAAATATGAAAAATATGGATCCACCAATAAGCAAGAAAAGGAAGATCAGATAAGGTGTGGTCTTGTTTTCTTCTCATTTGAAGACAAAGATGAATGGTACATAGATAGTGGATTTTTTCATCACTTGACTAGAGATAAGAGTAAAATGGAGTCTCTCATGAAGAACCATCATGGTAATGCTATTATTGGAATTGATGTCTCAGCAAAAGTTCTAGGACCAGGCACAGTCAGAATAGAGTGAGGGGGAGATGAAAGTGTTAAATTTAAGTATTCCACTTTCCATACACTGATCTTATGAAGACAAGACGTGTGTATATAGGAGTTCTAAAATGCACAGTCACATATACTTTGGTTTGATGAAGAAACAGTGGGACAGACTCAGGAAAAGGGTTTGATATGGTTCAGTCGATGATCAATTGTATTTTTTGTTTTGATCGGGTATCATTACAATTTATTGATAGTATTTAGAAGTGATTTTTCCCCGCATAATTCTTTTATGTCTTGATGTATAACTGGTTGATGATGATGCCTTGATGAATCTTACTCATATAGGAAATGATCAGATCTGACAAGGAACAGTTGGCACAGGTTCAGGGGAGAATTTTCTATGCTTCTAATAATGCATTGTTGGCATTATGTTTGATTTAGAAGTCCTTGGTATGTAATGATGCTTATCAATGGTGATGATGCTTATGATTGTTGAAGTGTTTAAATGATGGGTTGCCTATGATGAAATCACAAATGATACTTATATATTGCTTGAGCCACATAGTTGTTTTGATGCTACTAATCAAATTTATGGATGATTCTTTCGATGATACATATAGTACATATGTTATGGTGATCTTCATAAGTTCAAGGAGAAAAACAAATCTTGAGTACACAAATTCATTATTTGATGATAATAAGTCTCACTCATTACTTTTATGTTGTTTTCATCCTGCCTTCAAAGATGCATAAATTTCATATGGTGAAGTTATGGATGAGGATTCCTATAATTCTTATCAAGAAAGTTTGACAAATGATTGTGAGCTCATGGTTTTCTTTTCTCATTGAGGAGAAGATGGTGTTGGAAATAATACTGAGGGGGGGGGGGTGAATCAGTATTATCAAACTCTTTTCAATTTATACAAATATTTGCAGTTCTGATTAATGAAACTTGTCTATACCTTCCAGACTTATAATTTAATATATCCTTCAGATGTGGATCATTAATTTGTGTGTCAAAACCATGTAACAGTAAACAGGAACAAGAAAAATAGAGCAACCAATCACACCAAAGAACACAATATGTAAGGTGGAAACCCAATGTGGGTGAAAACCACCTGCTGCAATATGTCTCTATATTCTTTCTATTAGAAACTTCTTTTTACAATGCTTCTGTACTGGTGCAGTCTTATACTAGGATGCAGGCTTCGACCTACAGAAGGCTACAACCTTCTCTTTTCTCTCAAGGACCACGTTTCATGAATTTTTCAGACTGGATCCATGAATATCAATCAAACATCAAATAGATCTACAATTAATCAACTTCCTTGTGCAACTACAGAATCAATAACTTCTTAGAACACAGTACCAGTAACCAGACACTAATTCAAAACCCAGAACATATCAATAACAGAAAGAAGCAGTTAAAACAAATTTCAAGAAAAGTCCACAACTTCACCAATAGAAACCTGTGCACATCCACAGCTTCCCTGAGTCTAATCTGTGGGTCTCCGCGCCCACACTGTTTCAGTCCTGCGAACTTTGCACCTGCGGTGTGCAAAACCTGCGAGCCTCCGCACCTGCGGTCCTGCGGTTATAGAGTTTTTCAGCCTTCAAGTATACCCCAGACTATCAGATTTACAGATCTGATCATGCGCCAAGGAGATCTCGACCCATCAATAGATCTGCCTTATAAATGTCAGGTTTCTCCTTGATTCAGATCCAGCTATCACCCACCAACCGATCACCAGAATTTCAGATCTTGCTCTCCTTAATATATTCAACCCATGAGTGCTCAGCCAAATGATCTCCTTTCCTTTTATAGACAAGCCCTTACTCAAACCATGGATCAAAACCATAGAAAGCCAATACAAGGGACCCAAAACTAGGGTTCAATACTTTAGAAACAAAGACCACGGACCAAAACCATAGGATCAAAAACGTCAGACTAAATACCATGGATCAATCATAAAATTTCCCACGTGTGCACGCTTCTCTGCATGAAAGTGTGTGAATTTGACGCCCACACTTTTTGTTCGGAGAACCTGCGGGTATGTCCGCACCTCTTGTTCGGAGCACCTACGGGTCCGTGGCTTTTGTTCGGTGCACCTGCAGGTATCTCATTTTCTATCATTTTGAGAGCCTGAACTAAGATTTGCCACTTGAGTGAGTTTCCATCAAGGACAACACTTATGCCATAGCGCCACACTTGTGTCATAATGATAACAATCTCCCCCTTTGGACTTGATGGCAACCCCAAGATCCTCAAAATCATTCTCCCCCTTTGTCATCAAGGGCAAAGGGTTATGCTCCCCCTGAGAACATGCTGAAAACTTTGTTCTGTTGTGTTGATCGTGCTCCCCCTGACTGTAGGCCAGATCTGCAAAAAAAATGTTCTTCAAGAAGAACCATAATCCACCATACATCATAAATGACCTTCCTATCACCAGAAACTCTATACATACATTCATCACCCAACCAAGTGAGGATCATCCAGAAATTTACATATAACAACCAAGAACATTATATCATTCATCCCAGGCATAGTGGGGAAACCAAAATAGGTCGTTACATGACCTTGACAAAAGAAATATAAGACATAGAGACAAAACATTAGCAGCATTATTCAGATCAGCATCCATGTTCTTCTTTTGTACTTGCTCCTCCAAGATCTTCTACCATAATGCCAACAATGCATATTTAGAAGAATATATGCTCCCCTTGAACCTGTGCCAACTGGTTTCTGACCAATCCATGTATGTGTATACCCCATATGAAATTCGCGTACAATAGACAAGATTCAACAGCAATTTGATGCATCAACTACTCCCAGCTTTTGTCTGAGGTATTCAAATGTTTCCTTGGGCAGTGGTTTGGTGAGTATATCAGCAACTTGTTCCTTAGAGGGAACAACCTTTTGTTCAAGCACTTGTTCCCGAAGAAAATGATATTTTATAGGTATATGCTTGGTCTTTGAATGCATGACTGGGTTCTTTGAAATGCAGATTGCACTTGTATTATCACATAGGATGGAGATAGGTGGAGTACAAGTGATTTGAAAATCCTGCAAAGTTTGCATCATCCAAAGAAGTTGTGTGCAACAAGATGCAGAAACCACATACTCTGCTTCAGCTGTAGATAATGTTATTGAACTCTGTTTCTTGCTAAACCAAGATACTAATCAGGAACCCATAAAGAATGCACCACCACTAGTGCTTTTTCTGTCATCCATGCTTCCGGCCCAATCTGCATCTGTATAAGCATGAAGTGTGAGATCTGTATCTCTAGGATACCATAAGCCATAATTTTGAGTTCCTTGAAGATACTTGAAGATTATATTAACTGCCTGAAGATGAGTTTCCATTGGATTTTCCTGAAATCTTCCAACTATTCCCACTGCATGCGTGATGTCTGGTCGGGTACCTGTCAAATAAAGCAGACTTCCAATCATGGATCTATAGGTTGATTGATGCACTGTTGTTGATTCATCATTTGCACTGAGGCTGCATCCTGTAACCATAGGGGTACATACTGGTTTTGAATCTTCCATGCCATATTTCTTCAAGATCTGCTTGAGGTACTTGGTTTGAGATAAAAAGATACCGCCTTCATTTTGTTGGATTTGTAGACCAAGAAAATATGTCAGTTCTCCAAGCAATGACATTTCGAATTCTTTCTGCATTACCAAGGAAAATTTTTGACTCATAGCTTCTTCATTGCTACCAAAGATAATATCATCTACATACACAACAAGTATTAGCAATTTGTCATTTTCAATTTTTATATAAAGATTGCTATCTGCTGATCCTTTTGAAAAACCTTGTTGATGAAGGTATTTTTCCAAACAATAGTACCAAGCCCTTGGAGCCTGTTTAAGACCATATAGACCCTTTTTTAGTCTGCATACAAGATTTGGATCATTCCCAAGGATGAAACCATCTGGTTGCTCAATGTACACTTCTTCTTCTAAGTCTCCATTCAGAAAGGTTGATTTCACATCCATTTGAAATACTTTTAACTTCTGAAAGCTAGAGAGAGCAAGGAACATTCTGATGGCCTCAAGTCTAGTAATGGGAGCAAAAGTTTCTTCAAAGTCTATTCCTTCTTGTTGAGCATACCCTTTACAAACAAGTTTGGCCTTGTTTCTAATCACTTCCCCATTTTCATTGAACTTGTTTTTGAAGATCCATTTTGTCCCTATGACATTCTTATCTTTTGGTCTAGGAACCAACTCCCAATTGTTATTCTTTTTGATCTGCTCAAGTTCTTCATCCATTGCCTTGACCTAGCATTCATCTTTGCATGCCTCTTTTACAGTTTGTGGTTCAGTGGAGGAGAGCAATGCCAAATAGCTTGAGGCTTCTGCAATTTTTCTTCTTGTTTGTATACCTGCCTCTTTCTGCCCCAGAATTTGAGTTTCTGGATGATTCTTTTGAATGTATCTGGATGGAGTCTTCTCTTCTATCCTTATCTGTTCCTTTGGTGCCTCTTGAGCTTCTTCTTCATTATAAGTCTGATTTGATGTTGAAGGATAGTCCTCATCATCTTCGAAATTTTCGGAATTTACTTGCCTAGGAATGTTTCCTTCTTCATCAACTACTACATCAATGCTATCAACAATTCTTCCAAGTCTTTTATTGTAACACTTATATGCTTTGCTATGGGGAGAATAACCAAGGAGAATGCCTTCATCTGCTCTAGGTTCAAACTTGCCAAGATTTTCATCATTATTTTTAATATAGCATTTGCTTCCAAAAATTTTGAAATGTTTTACTGTAGGAGTCTTACCATACCAGAGCTCATGAGGAGTTTGAGTGCTGTTCACCCGGACATTTGTCTTGTTGAGAATAACAACTCCAGCAAATGCAGCTTCTCCCCAGAAAGTTGCGGGAGTTCCATACTCATCCATCATAGCACGAGCCTTTGTTTAACTGTTCTGTTCATCCTTTCCACTACTCCATTTCGTTGAGGAGTCCATGCAGTAGAGAATTCCCTTCTTATTCCATGTTCTTCACAAAAATCAAAAAATTCATTTGAGGTAAACTCCCCACCTCTATCAGACTTGAGGCATTTAATTTTGTGATTTGATTCTTTTTCAGCCAAGGCTTTGAAATATTTGAATTTTTTGAAGGCTTCGTTTTTGTGCTTCATAAGTCCTATCCAACACATCCTGGAAAAATCGTCAATGAATAATATAAAGTATTCTTCTCCCCAAGGTGACCTTTTCCTGGATGGACCACATACATCAGTATGGACAAGTTCAAGTGGCCTGCTAGCTGATCCTTCCTTCTCAGGGAAGTTAGTTCTGGTTTTCTTACCAAACTGACATGATTTGCATATTGTATTGTCTGGTATTCTGATGTCTGGAAGACCACGAACTGCCTGGTATTTGCATGCTTTCCTTATTTGTGAGAAGCTTAGATGCCCCAATCTCCGGTGCCATAGCCAGTGTTCATCATTCCTGCTTAGATAGCATTGATGTTTCCCTTCTTTGAATATGTATAAATTATTTGGAGTTCTTATGCCTTTGATCACTGTTTTTCCTGTATCAAGATCACGAACACTACATCCATTTGATCGAAATATTACCTCAGTTCCTTGATCGCACATCTGACTGACACTCAATAGGTTATGCTTTAAGCCATCAACATACATAACATTTCTAGCTTTGACCTTTTCTTTCAACTGGACAGAACCTTTACCTTTTATGAGCGTAGGGGTGTCATTTCCAAATGAGACCTTCTTTTCCTTCTCTAAGGCACTATATGACTAAAGTTTTTCTTTATCACCCATTAGGGTCCTACCCTAACCCCCTTACTCATGTAGTAGGATCGAGTCATAGTTATAGTTAAGTAAGGAGTCAATAAAGCCCATATTAATAATTGTAAGTGGTTAACCCGCAATTAATGACGGGACCACAGTTAGTTGCAAATGGGCCATGGTATTAGATAGATGGTATTAATAAGAAACATGGTATTGATCCATGGTATTGCATGTATGAGTCATATATAAAGGATAGAGACTCCCTGTGAGGAGCATCGTGTCTTATTTTGTAATCGAGCTCTGCTCTATTGGAGGTTGCCCCCTCGAAGAGGAAAGTGAACATTGCTTTCTGAATAATAAAATACTTGTTGTTGTTTCTCACTATTCTAAGTTCTGGGTATCTTTCTTCGCATATTTTGTATTCTAGTATCGTGTTGCAGGTTAAGAGCATAACAAGTGGTATCAGAGCTCTTTCCATGGCCGGTGGGATCTCCATTTCTTAGCAAAATTTTTTTGGCTAGAGACGTGTTCCAGCGTCTTTAAACCATGGGATCTGTCGTTGAGCGCATAAACCTGCGGATTGGGGGAGGCATGCACGCAAGAAATACAAGAGGTGGTCACGCTTGTTGGACTCCCTTGTAACCCCTGTGGGTACCCCTTCGAGTAGTAGCGGATTAGACAAAACCGCGCACGGACTGTCTTCCAAGTAACCTCTGGGTATATCAGAAGCACCCTAGCTCCTTTGAAACCTCACCATAGATAAACCGTCGGTTGTCTTGCTGCTACAATACACCGAGAAAATCACTCAGAGAGATTACTCACCCGTACGATAGGGTAGTCGGGTTGTACAGCTAAGGGTACGGTTGATCCTCCTTAGTTAGAGCCCTGAATCATTGGGCCGAGTACTACTATCAGACCCTTATGTATATTTCAATCTGTAGCACCTGAAACTCCTCGAGACCATAGTTCCCTTTTCCATCTCGGGATCACGCATAATCTCTACCAGATCAAATCTTACAAGTGGGGTTGCAGCAGCAGCAGACATCAGTCCCGCAGTTCCGAGTTAGCAGACCAGCCTTCCTGATCCATAAGATCCGCAACAGCAGTCGGTGCCACCGCTCAGAGCTATCTGATCAGCCATTCAGATCTCTCAGATCCACCAGATCTGAGTAGTTTTGTGGGGTTCCTATACCAGGGCATGACTTTCGCAGGACTTTTGGCAGCATTGACATTTTTGGGATTCAGCTACTGCAGTATTCCTAAGAAAGGAGTAAAACTCCATTAGGAGTTTTCAAAGGAAAAAAAAAAGGTCTGAGACCCCCCGAGGCACTTATTGGTGATCTAGCTCATAAGAATCAGGAAGATGAGCTGAGCAAGGTGGTACCATTCAATTGTGAATGAAAAAAAATTCGGGCGGTCCCAAATTTCAAGTACATAGGATCGGTGCATGGTAGAAACTAGAGCTCAAACTATGGCCAATGAGAAGATCGAAAAACTTGAACAATCCTTGCAAGCCATCCAATCTCAACTTGACAGACTAACTGACACACTCTCTAAAGGCAAGGAGGAAGCCCATGAGGAGGCGTATATTGGCAATGGACACAGTGAGGGTGAGTCTAGTCGCTCGCTTCACCTCTGGGGCACCCACCAACAAACTCGTTCGCGACCTCCCAAGCTGGATATGCATAAATTTGATGGTACTCACCCGGCCACATGGATAGCACAAATGGAGCAGTATTTCAATATGAATAACATCTTAGATAATGAGACTCAGCTTATGGTGGGGAGCATGTACTTGGACAATGCAAGACGGCAATGGTGGGAATGGCATCAACGTTGTAATGGAAGTTTTCTGACTTGGGCCACCTTCAAAAAAGCTCTTACAGAGCGCTTTGACCAGGAATCTTCCTTTTTGGGTCGTCTCACTAAGCTCCAATAGACTGGCATAGTGGATGAATATGTTACAGCCTTTGAAGCCTTAGATTTCTGCACTAGGGATCTCTCAGATGCGTTCTACATGGAATGTTTTATCAGCGGTCTTAAAGAGGCCATACAAGCCAACGTCCGACTACACCACCCTCCCACATGGTCGGAGGCTTGCAAGGTAGCTCATAACGTGGAACGTGTGTTAGTAGCCCAGTCCATTCACCCAAATTTCACCGCCAAGGGTCGCCCCCCACAAGCTCACAGCATGACTCAAACACTTAAAGTTCAAAAGGTGTCACCTACAGAAATGGTCGAAAGAAGAAAACAGGGATTATATTACTACTATGATGAAAAATACTCCCCAGGTCATAAATGCAAGGAGCCTAAATTTTTTCAAATTGATGCCACTGATTACATCTCATTGGAGGAAGCCCCACCACTTGAGGAACCAGAGGAGGTAGAAGAAGACAACCAGAAGGAAAATGTCCCTAACGAACCAGTTATTTCGCTGCATGCTTGGGCAGGGATTTCTTCACCTCAAACTCTCAAAATTAGAAGTTTTATTAAACATCACCCAGTAGTAGTCTTGATTGATAGTGGAAGTACACATAATTTCATCCATCAAAAAGGCACAGAAGCAGTGCATTGTTTTGTACGAGCAGTTTCTAACTTCCAAGTCCAAATTGTGGATGGGGGAACAATGACATGTGAAGGCCGTTGTGAAAATGTCAAACCTCAAATGGGAGATTATAGTTGAAGACCCACATGTTTGCCATACACATGGGAGGGTGCGACATTGTCCTCGGTGATGAATGGCTTCGCACTCTTGGGCCAATCACAATGGATTTTCAGGAGTTATATATGAGCTTTAAGCAGAACAACTCCACATATACCCTCCATGGACTCCAAGCGGGAGCTCCCTCTATCATCAACTCACATAGGATGGAAAAATTGCTAAAAAAGGGCCATCATGGAGTTATCGCTCAATTTAATGCCATCCAGGCCGTCGAACCCAATTCTCTGCCGATTCATCCCGAGATGCAACAAATTTTAAATAACCATATGCCAGTCTTTCACAAGACTCATGAGCTTCCACCCTCGCGAGGGGAACATGATCATAGCATCACCTTGGTTCCAGGGGCCCAACCACCAAATGTGCACCCATACAGATATCCATTCACCCAAAATAATGAAATAGAAAAAATAATCAAGGAACTTTTGGAAGCAGGTATCATTCGTCCCAGCATTAGTCCTTATTCATCACCGGTGGTCATGGTGCTCAAGAAATATGGGGAATGGTGGATGTGTCCAGACTTCAAGGCCCTAAATAAGTTGACAGTCAAAGATAAATTTCCCATCCCGGTTGTTGATGATTTTTTGGATGAACTCAATGGGGCTCAATTCTTCACCAAGTTGGATCTTCGCTCAGGCTACCACCAAATTCGCATGAAGGAAGTTGACATTCCAAAGACTGGTTTCAGAACTCATCAAGGCCATTATGAGTTCCTGGTCATGCCATTCAGTCTTTGTAATGCCCCATCTACTTTTCAGATCCTTATGAACCACCTTCTCAAACCATATCTCAGGAAATTTGTCCTTGTCTTCTTCAATGACATCCTAATCTATAGTTGCACTTGGGCCGCACATCTTCAGCATGTAGATCTTCTCTTGCAACTGCTCCGCAAGCATAAATTATTTGTTAACATGTCCAAATGCTCTTTTGGCATGGAAGAAGTTGAGTATTTTTGCCACATTGTGGGGCGTGAAGGTGTCAAGGTGGACCCCAAAAAGATCCAGGCAATGTAGGATTGGCCTCAACCTAAAACCTTGAAGAGCCTGAGAGGATTTTTGGGTCTCACAGGCTATTATCACAAATTTGTCCGCAATTATGGCCGCATTGCGAAGCCCCTCACTCAAATCCTCAAGAAAAATTCATTCTTCTGGAATGATGATGCACAACAGGCATTTACAGCTCTCAAAAATGCCATGTGTTCCACTCCAGTCTTAGCACTACCTGATTTCACCAAATCTTTTATCATTGAATGTGATGCTTTGGGTACGGGTATTGGGGCAGTGTTAATGCAGGAAGGTCAACCCTTGGCCTTCACAAGCCAACAACTTAGTGGGAGGAATCTGGGACAATCTACTGAGAAGGAAATGATGGCCATCTTACATGGAGTAGATACCTGGCGACCTTACTTACTGGGGCGACGTTTCCAAATCCGCACAGACCATCACAGTCTTAAATATTTTTTGGAGCAATGCCTATCCTCCCCACAACAAAATAAATGGCTCGCCAAAATGCTGGGATATGATTATAAGATCATTTACAAGAAAGGGTGCGAAAATAGTGTAGCAGATGCATTATCTCGCCAATTTGAGGAGGAAAGTACCCTGATCGCAATTTCCCTTCCCATTCCAAAATGGATTGAAGAGGCTCGCAGGGAATGGTTTTCACATCCCGGGCTCTCCCAACTCATTATTCAATTGCAGACGGATCCAAATTCCACCAAGGGCTACTCTTGGCAGGATGAGATTCTTCGCTACAATGACAAAGTCGTAATATCACCAACATCCACCTTAAAAAGCCGCATTTTGGCAGAATTGCACTCATCCCCCACTACAGGACATTTAGGCTTTCAGAAGAGATATGCTCGCACTAGAAGATCATTTTTTTGGACAGGCATGAAAAAGGACATCCTTACTTTTGTAGCGGAATGCGATTTCTTTCAATGCCACAAAGGGGAGACAATCAAAGCACCAGGCGCATTACAACCGTTGCCCGTCCCGGCATCTATATGGATGGAGGTTCCTATGGATTTCATTACAGGTCTTCCAAAGTCGAGAAACAAGTCAGTCATCATGGTGGTTGTGGACCAAATTTCTAAGTATGCTCATTTCTGCACCCTACCCCACCCGTTTACACCGACTTTGGTCACTCAATCTTTCATGGATCAGATCTTCAAATTGCATGGCATGCCCACTTCTATTGTGTTTGATCGTGACCCGATCTTCACCAGTAAATTTTGGCAGGAACTCTTCAGGCTACAAGGCACCCAACTAAAACTCAGTACTTCCTATCATCCACAAACAGATGGTCAAATTGAGGCCGTCAACAAATGTCTGGAAACCTACCTTAGGTGTTTCACTTCAGAAAAGCAACATCTATGGGTACAGTGGTTGCCTCTAGCTGAATGGTGGTATAACACCAACTATCATGCCACCACCAAAGTTACTCCCTATGAAGCAGTTTATGGTCAAATCCCTCCTTCCCCTACTTCTTATATCAAGGGGTGCTCCAAGGTACAAGTAGTGGATCGACTCCTACAAAACCGCACAACCATGCTCACCCATCTTAGAGAGAATCTTCATCAAGCTCAAAACCGCATGAAGCAACAGGTAGATCAGCATCACTCAGAGCGCCAATTTCAAGAAGGGGATCAGGTATTTTTGAGGTTGCAACCATATAAGCAAAATTCACTCAAAGACAAGGGTTTTCATAAACTATCTCCAAAATTCTACGGACCATATCAAGTACTTCAGCGCATTGGAGAAGTGGCCTACAAGCTAGCTTTGCCACCCAGTGCAAAAATCCATATAGTTTTCCATGTCTCATGCCTCACGAAAGTGATTGGGAACAATTGCAGAATTCAATCTAGTCTACCTGAATTGGATGAAGAAGGGTCAATCTAGCTCCAACGTGAACAGGTCCTAGACACACGAGAATGGCACCTACGTGGCTGCCTGATCAAGGAAGTCCTCGTCAAGAGCAAAGACACCTCTCCGGAAGATGCAACCTGGGAACCAGCCACTATTCTTCAGCAGTTTCCACAGCTTCAGCCTTGAGGACAAGGCTATTCTTAAGGGGGAGGGCATGTTAGGGTCCCACCCTAACCCCCTTATTCATGTAGTAGGATCGAGTCATAGTTATAGTTAAGTAAGGAGTCAATAAAGCCCATATTAATAATTGTAAGTGGTTAACCCGCAATTAATGATGGGACCACAGTTAGTTGCAAATGGGCCATGGTATTAGATAGATGGTATTAATAAGAACCATGGTATTGCATGTATGAGTCATATATAAAGGATAGAGACTCCCTGCGAGGAGCATCGTGTCTTATTTTGTAATCGAGCTCTGCTCTATTGGAGGTTGCCCCCTCGAACAGGCAAGTGAACATTGCTTTCTGAATAATAAAATACTTGTTGTTGTTTCTCACTATTCTAAGTTCTGGGTATATTTCTTCGCATATTCTGTATTCCGGTATCGTCTTGCAGGTTAAGAGCATAACATCACCCGTCATATGTTTCAAACATCCACTATCAATGTACCATTGATTTTCTTGCCCTTCCGCATATAAAGCTATACCACATCTTTCTGGTTGCGGTTCTTTCATTCTCCATGTTTTGGCACTTGAGACTTGTTCCTTTTGAGTTGTTTGCGAAACATGCTCCTGCATTCAGAATCTTCATGACCCAAGTTGTTAGAAATCTAACATTCAATTTCATTTTCAAGGACAGAAAATTTATTGTAGGTCCTTTTTGTGATCCCAATCATACTTCTTTGTTTTTGAGCTTCTCTAGTCATGATTGTCTTATAGGCAACACGTTGAGCTACTTTGTGACCAAAGTTATGACAAGAGAAAGATTGGCCATTGAAGAAACTCCTGTGATTATCAAATCTACCAGCCAAATGATTGTACTTTCTATTGACATCCATTCTTGAGGAAAATTGAGAATGTTTTACATATGGCTGGTTGTAGCTTCTGTTCATCATTAAAGTAGATTGCCCTCGATTTACCTGGAGAACAGCATTGTGCCTTTGTTGTTGATTGTCAAACTTTTCACTTCTCCTTGCTGCATCAAGATAACTTTTGGAGGTGGATGGCTTCTGCGCTTGAGATGATTCTTCATTATCTCCCAGACCTATCTTGATTAGAGGAGAACGCTGCACTTTGATAATCTCATCTAAAGTTTCAGATCCTTTAGTAAATCTAAGATTAAGAGCTTTTGTTTTCTCAATCTCTTTTCTGAGTCCCGTACAGCTGAGATTGAAATGATTGGCCTGTACAGGTGGTATACGGGCGGTAACACGGGTTTGAACATCCAATTTCACATTCTAACTTTTCATGATGTTTTTCTTTTTCAACAAGTTGGAATTGCAGAGTATCTATGATCATATTCTTTTCTTCTAAGAAAATTTTGAGTTTAGAAATCTCTTCATAAAGACCTTCTTCATCTATAGCATCCAAGAAATCATCATCTTCAAAAGCCATTAAGAGTCTATAATTATTACCTTGTTCATCTTCATCACTATTTGAAAGTCCATCACTGTATTCATGAGTGTAATAGCTTTGCTTATTTACATTCTGTTTCTCGTTCCATCTAACAGGTTCCTTACCTTTGTCAAGCTTATATTTATGAGGACACTTGGCAGCATAGTGACCAACTCTTCCACAAGCAAAGAATTTGAAAGGTAACTTACCTCTGAATCTTCCAGCACCCCATTGAAGGTTCTTGAAAAAATTTGATTCTTCCTATTCTTCTGACATATGTCCTGACTCATAATAATCTCCTTTGCCTGAAGCCTTGAAAGCAACTTCTCTCCTGTCTGATGGTCCTCCTTTCCTCATTTCGTAAGCAGTTAGAATTCCATGTAGCTGTGACATGGTAAGGTTCTGTAGATTCTGTTTTTCTTCTATTGCAGAAACTTTTGATTCAAACTTAGAGGACAAAGATCTTAGAACCTTTTCAACCACAACAGCCTCTTTTCTTTCTTCACCCAAGTTTTTCATACAATTAACAATCTCATCTATACATAGGAAATAGTTAGCCACACTTTCATCATTGTGCATTCTGAGATTTTCATACTGAATTCTGAGGGTTTGAAGTTTTGCTCGTTTTACCTATTCATCTCCTTCATAGCTCAGAACGATCTTGTCCCATATTTATTTTGCGGTTTTATACTGCATAACCTTGACGAATTCTGATTGAGATAGAAATCCTAATAGAGTGTTGACAACCTTTGCATTTGTTTCATATTGCTTCTTACCAGCTGGAACTGTAGGAGTTGCTGAAGGAAAAGTGTACCCTGTATCTATGATATCCCAGACTTCTGTACCAAGAGATTCAAGATAGGTTGTGACTCTTACCTTCCAATAGATGAAGTTGGTCCCATCAAAAATTCGTGGCCTGATCGATGCTTCTCTTTTGTAGTTGTTCATGATGATAGATCTTCCTTCAAGCGATCAAGCTTCTTCTTAAGGACCTGCTCTGATACCAATTGTTGGAAATAATATTGGGAGGGTGAATTAGTATTATCAAACTCTTTTCAATTTATACAAATATTTTCAGTTTTGATTAATGAAACTTGTGTATACCTTCTAGACTTATAATTTAATATATCCTTCAGATGTGGATCATTAATCTATGTGTCAAAACCATGTAACAGTAAACAGGAACAAGAAAAATAGAGCAACCAATCACACCAAAGAACACAAGATGTAAGGTGGAAACCCAATGTGGGTGAAAACCACCTGCTGCAATATGTCTCTATGTTCTTTCTATTAGAAACTTATTTTTACAATGCTTCTGTACTCGTGTAGTCTTATACTAGCACGCAGGCTTCGACCTGCAGAAGGCTACAACCTTCTCTTTTCTCTCAAGGACCACGTTTCATGAATTTTCAGACTAGATCCATGAATATTAATCAAACATCAAATAGATCTGTAATTAATCAACTTCCTTGTGCAACTACGGAATCAATAACTTCTCAGAACATAGTACCAGTAACCAGACACTAATTCAAAACCCAGAACACAGAAATAACAGAAAGAAGTAGTTAAAACTGATTTCAAGAAAAGTCCGCAACTTCACCAATAGAAACTTGCGCACATCCGCGGCTTCTCTGAGTCTAATCTATGGGTCTCCACCCCCACACTGTGTCAGTCCTGCGAACTTCGCACCTGCGGTGTGCAAAACCTGCGAGCCTCTGCTCATTTTCCTTGATAGACCTGCGGATCTCCACACCTGCACCATGTCGCACCTGCGGTTATAGAGTTTTTCAGCCTTCAAGTATACCCCAGACTATCAGATTTACAGATCTGATCATGCGCCAAGGAGATCTCGACCCATCAGTAGATCCACCTTATAAATCTGAGGTTTCTCCTTGATTCAGATCTAGCTATCACTCACCAACCGATCACCAGAATTTCAAATCTTGCTCTCCTTAAGATATTCAACCCATGAGTGCTTAGCCAAATGATCTCCTTTCCTTTTTATAGACAAGCCCTTACTCAAACCATGGATCAAAACCATAGAAAGCCAATACAAGGGACCCAAAATCGTGGTTCAATACTTTAGAAACAAAAATCACAGACCAAAACCATAGGATCAAAAATGTCGGACTAAATACCATGGATCAATCATAAAATTTCCCACATGCACGCGCTTCTCTGCATGAAAGTGTGTGAATTTGACGTCCGCACTTTTTGTTTGGAGAACCTGCGGGTATGTCCTCACCTCTTGTTCGGAGCACCTGCGGATCTGCAGCTTTTGTTCGGCGCACCTGCGGCTATCTCATTTTCTATCATTTTGAGAGCCTGAACTGAGATTTACCACTTGAGTGAGTTGCCATCAAGGACAACACTTATGCCATAGCGCCACACCTGTGTCATAATGCCAACAGATGGATACATATTTCTATCTCTATGGTCGATACATTATAGATAAGGACCACATGGATGATTACTTAAGTTCCATATTGGTAAATAATGTTGGTATAAAATATCTTCTTGACTGAAGAAAATTGGCCAAGAGAATGGTGTTAGTGCAGGTTTCATGAAGACATGGCTATTTAGTCATAGAATGATGATGATAAGGAATGATGAATGATTCTTCCTATCTTGATTTAAGATGGTAGGCTTGGTTCTCACATATGTTGATTATCATTGTTGATGCTTATTAGTTGTGGGTTGTTGTGGAAAGAACATGCAGTTCTTGCTATGATGATTTGATGATGATGTTGTGGTCATGGATAATGTCTATGGTGCTTTCACATGTATATGATATGATGTGAATCGTTCTGTGAAGATATAGGCATTAGTACTTGGAGATATGGTGTATTCTTAGTTGATTCATGAAAGGCTATGTTTTTTATGAACATAGATTAAGGCTTTTTCTACTAAGAAAAAGGAGCAAGTTGATCCTGATAAGGTCAAAGAGGATGAGTTGATACGTGACATACTTAGTCATACATTGATGATATGAAAGCTACATTGTATTATCTTGTGAATTGATGATGGACATCTATAGGTTGCTATTCTTGATGTTGCTAACATATGCTTATGATGAAGATCATATATATAATAGTTGTTGATAACTATCATGGTCTTGTTTAGGTCTTTGGTCTTTGTCAAGGTCATATAAAGACCTATGATATACTCTTTTTAAAATTCAGCCATGTATGGACTATTGTGGTCAAATCCTTTTGGACATATAAAAATTTTTGAAACCCCAATGTGTTTGGGAAGTTGATGTAATAATGATTTCAAACATGTATCCCCACTGGTTTGGGTGATTGACGTAATTTTTTGGTGATAGGACAAGTTCTATCAGTCATAGAGTCATGTACTTCATTGTACATCTGTCAGAGATTTCAACATGTGATCAGGGGGAGCATGATCAGAGAATTTAGCATGTCTCAGGGAGAGCATGGTCAGTGTTTTTGGGAAAACTATTATTCCTAAGGAATGCTAGCCCTCTAGGTTTGGTAGCTACCCTTGTTATCGGGAAATCTAGTGTCCACTCGGAGGTGCTAGTCCCACTACGACTGGTAGCTATCTTAGAAACAAAAAAACTAAAGCTACTTTTGTTTTCCTTTATGAGAAGTAGATAAGAGTGGAATGAAGGACACCAACCTCAGTCTTGCGCTTGGTTCCTTGTTCGATTCCTCTCCCTTCAGACAGATCCTTGTTGCTTCTCCTTCATCGACCCAGCTTCAAAGAGCACCTGTGTAATCAAAGCATCATAATACTGTCAAAGAACAGAGATTTACAATCATAAACAATATAGGACCAGATGTATATTGATCACACAAATGCATATATCATCAAACATACAAGAATGTGGAGGAAAACTTGAATAGCTTTATTAATATCAAGAATAGCAAAGAGGATTACAACCAATTGTTCTGACCCACCGTCATCCTCCAGCATGAAAGCCCTCCTTTCACCTCATGAAAAGCTTAGATCACCTAACACTACCATATTCCAACAAGAAACCAATAGCACTTCCTTACAAGATACACAATTCCAGCCTCTGGATCTCTGGGATGAGGGATCCATATATAGATGATTGCAGGGCGGTGAGTCAGCTTCTGGGATTTTGATTAGTGTCCTCTCTCTGATAGTTCTTGATTCCACTTGGAGATTGATGATCTCTTACTCATCCCTGGGCGAATTTAGAGAGGCAAGTGTCACAGGAGAAGTTTCTAGAAGATTCCATGATCATCCACCTCGCAAACTGTCTCTGCCATTTGTCCAATCTTGCCCATCGCACCCCATAGAAGGGCTTTTCAGTATGCATCACACCTCCTGTGTGCATTAGGTGGGATGCATCGCACTTTAACCATGGAGCAGGTGAGATGGTCCAGTTTTGACCAGTTCTGAGCAGTTTCCTGTGGAGAAGTTCTGGGAGATGATGTAATCAGCTGACCTTGTTCTTTTAGGGTCTGGAACAACACTTTTAGGGACTTAGGAACCCTTGGTTTATGAACATGTTTGATTTGGGTTGCAGTGCCCAAAAATGTCTATAATAGTTGCCCCCTAAAGCATGAGGTTGTTAATATTTTGATGTCGGGTGAAATGCTTTATCATGAGGATCCGAAGTTTTTTCAAGCTGGAAGGCGACTTGTAATAAGATACAATACAATACATTATCTTCATAATATTTTTCATGATCTAGCTGAGGCGGGCATTCCCATGCTCAGCTTTATAAATTCATTTTCATGTACATAAGATAGACAACCATCTATGCAAGAGACTGATGATTCTGATAGAGTCATCATCCTTTGATTCAGATGATCATCTGTGCAGCAACAATGAACATTTTATGTCTTTATTTTCCTAAATATATCGGATCCCGAATGGATGAAACTAGATCTGGGGTCTTCAAACTCGTTCAATCTTCACTCGGAGTACAAGTCGATCCATGTGAAAGATGTTCTGGAGTTGAACATGGAAAGACATCACCTGATTACCAACCAATGATGTAAGTTGTTAACAGACGTGAGAGGAATCACCGATAATGATGATGACCCTCAAGGTACTACAGTACAATTCGCGTGGTATGAATAAGGGACTTGGCATCAAACACCGCGTAAAATATTTCGGTCGAAGGCCATTGATGTAAACCTATTGCCGAAAGTGAGAAACTTGCCATTGAGGCATGCAAACTTCAAAGTACTGAAAGGGTTGTTCCTAAGTCGACTTCTTAGATAATGAGCTGATGTCGACAAGAAGCGACCCGCCGTAGGAGGGCCTTAATGAATCCCACATCTATGACACGGAACGGAGTAAATGATTTTGGATGTGAAAACGATCTGATGATACAGGGTTCAGGGTGGCAGTCATGAAAGAATGGAGCGTGAATGTATTGCAGCGGATGAGACACAGGTGAATTTTCTGAGCGACTTCTCTTGAACATACCAGCGACATTGACATGGATTGGTAGCGTTAACCCCAAATATGGATGGTGTGATGGAAAAATGGTGATATGACCAGTGAATGGAACAACCCAACTCGACTCGGATGCATAGTGAAAGTGTCATGTTCAAGAGCGACTTGCTACCAATAAATTTTCTTCAAGTTTTCTTCCCAATTTTTCCCTAGTCATTGCTGACCAGTACCTCTTTATTTTTGTCAAGCTTGAGGAGGATAACATATTCTTGTTCTATAATTTTCCCTTTGAGCAAACCCGTTGCTATATTTTAACGAGCCTAGTGACAGTGAAACTTGTTCTTGTCTGTATGGACAAGTTTGTCACTATTCGGTTTTAACGAGTTTAACGAAGATAACTCGGTCGTTTTCAATTTTAGAGAGTCTAAAAGGGACGTAAAGGAAACTCCAATAATCCTTTTTCATCGTATAATCCCTTAAGTCCAATAAAGTATAAAATAATACGAAAGGGATGAATTTTCGGTAATTTTAACGAGTCGAACAAGACAAGCACTCGATCCTTTTGTGTAATAATCCCTCAGGTCCAAAAATATTAAAATATAGAGGAGGGATAGCACTTCCGGGCACTTTAACGAGCTGGAAAGGCAAATCGCTCGGAAATCTTTTCATGTTTTATGAGCCAGGTGAAAAGAGCTTAAAGGAGACTCATTTTTGAGGAACGAGTGATAATTTCAGGTATCAGTTGATTCCAGGTAAGGTTTCAAATTTTCCAATCACGGCAGTGTCACAAGGATGCCTAACAGGATCACTCTTCGCAACTGTTCCTCAAAAGGGGTAAACAATCAAATGGAGGTGAATGATCGACTAAAACAGAGTGGAGGTGGTGATGAGAACACGACCAAGGCTTAAAAGCTGATGATAATTCATTCACAATGGTTATTTACCGGAAATTGGTTCATTTTTAATGAGCTTAAACTCTGGGGGAACGTTTGCTCATTGCTTATGTTTAATTTTTAATGAGCTTGAACTCCACATAAAAACTACTCGTGCCAGTCGTATAATAAGGATATCTCATCTAAGATGCCATTTTTTATGGAGCTTGCACCTTTCAAAGCTTTGCCCCGGATCCTTTCTTTATGCAAGTTAGGAACGACCAATCCTATAAGTTTAAAGGGTTGAGAAACTACAAACTATGAAAATAAATGGTCGCTCTTCTCTTGCATGCAAAAAGGCTTGCATGCCCCCAAGTATACTGAAAAATTTTCAGGTTACCATATAGAAGTTCCTGCTTTCGCAAGGTAGTTTCCATCCACACCATAGATAGAAACACTTCCTGGCTTAGTCCATCTAGACTAGGGTGGTTCTAAATCCCAACCTCCTAACCTTGATGAAGGAATCTTATTCCGGTACAATCCTGGATGGGTATCATGTCAGTCATTTTCCTTCACGAAAACCTACTCTATACCTAGAGTTTCCCTGCCGGAGCAGGCCAGGGTGCATGCCCCCTACGATTCAGTCATGTCCTCCCAAATCACTCGCGCTCATCAGGTGGATGGACTGGAGATTGATGAGACATTCCTTGCGTGAAAAGACCAATTAGGGATGGTATTTGACTATTAGCTATGTGTGAGTCGGGAAACGACAGCTGGTCTACAAGCTTGACCACTCTGCCTTCATGTGGAAAACACATTACTCTAAAGAGTGAGTAGACAATGGTTCCCATGCTATAAATATAGTCTTGTCCAAGGAGTAGATTATAATCTAGAGGTCCTCGGACTACCATTACATTCATGTAAATGATTTTCCTTCTCAATATTATGGGATCATTGGGAAGGATCCCTAACGGTCGACTGGTTCCTTTGTCGAAGCCTGTCAGATTTCTCATCTCAGGCAGAAGCGATGGCGAACCAAGTGTTTCCCAAGAAATTGAGGAAAGGATACTCACAGAAGCCCCTTCATCTATGATGGTACCAACCATGATCATTTTGTAATCTTGTACAATGATTCGGAATGGTACATTGGCTAGTACCCGAGGTCTGCCTAGTAGATTCCAATTGAAAGAAATGACTAGGTTGCTTGGAGGTGGGACCGAATAGACGGTCGGATATGACTCTGATGAACTTCCTTCCTGCGGTAAGGAAATGGGTAGACTGCCCCCATGTTCATTGGAGTCTGTGTTTATGAAAAGAATTTGGACGGTGTCATTCTCATTCTCTTGGGTGATTGTGTCATCTGAAGATGGACCTTCCGAAGACAAGACCAGGTCGACTTCCATCTCAACCTTTTGACTTTCATCTGGTATGGGTTCAACGGGTTTATCTTCAATGAAAGATGCTTCGACTAACCACAATGGCGTGTCAGTCAGATTTTCAACCAGTGATGGACTCAGCAAGAGTTTCTTATATCCAGGAGGAAGCCGTAACGGTGAAGCCGGACGGTCATCCAAAACTCTTTTAGCTTCGTCTAGGAAGGGACAATGGTGGACGGCGTGATCGCCTTCACACAATTTACAAGGAAATTTACATTTCCTTTTTTGTCCAAATGCTTCGCTTTCACTAGTTGATGGTGTACTTTCAACATGGTCTTCAGAGGTTGATGACACTGGGTTGTGCAAACGAGGAGACCAGTCCCTTAAGATTCGAGGGATGCAAGGACAATCTCGATGATAGTGGTCTCCTTTGCAAATGACACATGGAGATTTAGGCTTAGATGGTGCAGTGTGTGGATTTTCACTAGATGACACCTGGTTACTCCTTTTCGCCTTTGGCTCCTTCTTCTTCTTCTTTTTATTCTCCTTCTTCTCCTTCTTCTTCTCAGTTACTTGGTTTTGGGCCTTACCGGCTTTATCAAGCGAAGAGGAAGGAGGAGAGGGAGAATCAGATGAAGTAGAAGGTTGGGGGGTAACTTTAGTATCATCCAGTTGCTGACTTGATTATTCAGGAATCACAGTGTTCTGAACGACGGAGGTCGAGAAGAGCCATATTGGAAAGCCAATCGTCAATCCTGGAAGTGACAATGTGGCCATATGAGGTGCACCAACATCTCCCCAAGAGGAGAAAGGACTAGGATTTCCTCCAAGGGGAACTCCTTGGTTGGTGGACTCCATTTTTCTCAACCTAAGACCAATGTGGGAATGGTGATATTATTCTAATTAAAATAAATTTTAGACGCTTTGACACAACTTGTTTTTTCAATTTTTAAGAGTCGATAAAAACAAAAGATGACTCTAGTCACCTTCGATTTTTAATGAGCATGAAGTGACAAGTGCTCAGATGGACCTTTTCCTTTAAGGAGTCTGAAAAGGAATGAAAGAGACTACTCTGGGAATATAGACAGAGGGATTACCAAACCAATCGCAAAACTGCAGAATAATTTTTACGGTACGGCAGTCAATCTTCCCGAATGCTATGTTCAGTGCATTGCGATCGATAGGGTGGCAGACATGGCTTCCTATGGATAAAGGATATAGCCTATTGTGGTCTCCCAATATATACTCAACAGTACACAGGAGCACAAGTCCGTACTGGCACTTGTCATCTCAAAGAGGAGGAATCACCCAACCAACAGTGAAAGCGACAGTTACCAGGATTCACGACACCGGAATACGTCTCTAGCCTAGACTTCTAGATGTTGTGCGTTAGGATCCAAAGCGTTTTTAGGTTCATTAAATTTATTTTACAGTTGATCTTTCTTAAGAAATTTTCCTTTCAGGTTCACCGCGTGATGTAGATATACAATTCCTAAAATGCAATCTAAGATGATAAACAATCGTTTAATCTTCTTTTTGCAATGAAAATCCTAGCTACTAAAGAAAGAGAGATGATATTCTTTCAACATAGAGCAGAGAGCACACACTAGATGCATTGTCCTAAATCAAACAAACATGCATTCTAAACGCAAATGCACATGCATGTATTTGTTTTTAGCTTTCATAATGTGCGAATGACAAGAAGAATGCCAAGTACAAATCTGAATTATTTTTCAAAGTGATAGTACTAACAAATTTCTCTTCAAAAATGAAAGGAAGATAATGACGACACTTTACTATTTTGAATTGAAAATTGCTTTCGACACTTGAAAAACTACTAATTCAAATCAAATACAAGAGTAACTGTATAATCGACCATCAAGAATAAGAGAATTCTTTTCTTTGACTGAAAACGACACTTGCGACACTTTCAAATCAAAAGACGACAGTTCGACTATGCTACTACTTTGTAAAAGAGAACTGAAGATGGCGGAAAATAAATAAAAACATTCACAGTTCTTTGCACAATGGAGGCGGAATGATGGAAAGGAAGCGGGTTTCCATAGTGGTACACTAATCACAGACAACAAAACTCTGAATAGAGCTGAAAAGAGTGAAGAAAAACCAAAACCTGGAGGCAAAATTAGCCTTTTCTGATCATCGTGCCTGTAACACAGGGAAACATGGATGCATCCTACCTACTACACACGGGAGGTGCGATGCATACTGGTTTCCTTGAAGAGGGGATGCGATGGTACCAGGAGGAGACTTTACTTGGCTCTTGGTCACAGTTTGCAGCTCAGTTCAGGGATTTAGGCTGAGCAAATGATGTACAGTAAATAGAAACCACAGGGGTTGGTCTAATGAGGTTACTAAAGCCACCACTAGGGCAATTAGAACGTTTACAAATCGATTGTTCAGTTTATAAACAAAACCTGGTGATAGATTGAAGCAGCATTGATCTACTTTGCACTTGCATAGCAAATGCAGTGCGAAGGCTAGCTGGCTTGATTTCAGGCTCCATCTATAAGTTTATAAAACAAACAAATATAGACAAACAAACAATATATTCGCTCCCCAGTGGAGTTGCCATTTTTTTATCGAGAAATCTAGTGTCCACTCGGAGCTCCTAGTCCCACTAAGACTGGTAGCTATCTTAGAAACAAACAAACTAAGGCTACTTTTGTTTTCCTTTATGAGAAGTAGATAAGAGTGGAATGAAGGACACCAACCTCAGTCTTGTGCTTGGTTCCTTGCTCGATTCCTCTCCCTTCTGATAGATCCTTGCCACTTCTCTTTCGTCTACCCAGCTTCAAAGAGCATCTGTGTAATCAAAGCAGCACAATACTGTCGAAGAACAGAGATCTACAATCATAAACAATATAGGACCAGATGTATATTGACCACACAAATTCATATATCATCAAACATACAAGAATGTGGAGGAAAACTTGAATAGCTTTATTAATATCAAGAATAGCAAAGAGGATTACAACCAATTGTTCTGACCCACCATCATCCTCTAGAATGAAAGCCCTTCTTTCACCTCATGAAAAGCTTAGTTCACCCAACACTACGATATTCCAACAAGAAACCAATATCACTTCCTTACAAGATACAAAATTCCAGCCTCTAGGTCTCTGGGATGAGGGATCCATATATAGATGATTGTAGGGGGGTAAGTCAGCTTCTGGGATTTTGATTAGTGTCCTCTCTCTGATAGTTCTTGATTCCACTTGGAGATTGATGATCTCTTACTCATCCCTGGGTGAATTTAGAGAGGCAAGTGTCACAGGAGAAGTTTCTGGAAGATTCCATGATCATCCACCTTGTAAATTGTCTCTGCCATTTGTGCACTCTCACCCATCGCACCCCATAGAAGGGATTTTCAGTATGCATCACACCTCCCATGTGCATTAGGTGGGATGCATCACACTTTGACCATGGAGCAGGTGAGATGGTCCAATTTTGACCAGTTCTAAGCAGTTTCCTGTGGAGAAGTTATGGGAGATGATGTAATCAGCTGACCTTGTTCCTTTAGGGTATGGAACAACACTTTTAGGGACTTAGGAGCCCTTGGCTTATGGACATGTTTGATTGGGGTTGCAGTGCCCAAAAATGTCTATAACAACCCTAGAGACAACAGTTTAAAGCAATTCAATGATTTCTTCTATGTATAATAGATAAGAGGAAGATAATGGAACCAACCTGGAACTTCCGCTTAATCCCTTGCTTGATCTCTCTCTCCTTTGACAGATCCTGCAACTCCTACCCATACTTAACACACTTGGAGAGTACCTACACAAGTACAGCAACAAAGAACTGTCAAAGCATCATGATCTATTACAACATAAACATTACAGAATCAGATATATAATGAACAAATGATAGCATTCAAAAATGCACAATCATATGGGAGAAAACTTGAAGAGCTTTATTAATAGAAAGGAGAATTACAACCCAATTGTCTGATCCAACATCATCCTCCCAGTTTCAATCCTTCTTCACCTCATGAAATAGCAAGATCATTCCAACAAGAATACAATGCTCTCTCCTCAATTACAAACTATCAGCACTTACCTGAAATTCACAACATTTTAGCCTCCAAATCTCTTGGATGAGGGATCCATTCATAGATGTATGCAAGGGTGTGAGTCATCCATGGGGTTTGATTAGTTTCATTCCACTTGTTACAATTGGTTCCATAAGATAAGGGATAATAGATGGTTTTAGATCCCTTATTCATCCTTGGGCAAATTCAGAGAGGCGAGTGGCATAGGAGAAGTTTCTAGAAGATTCCATGAGCATCCACCTAGCAAACTGTCCTCGAAATTTGTCCATCCTCACCCATCACAGCCAATAGAAGGCCTAAACAATATGCATTGCACCTTGGTAGTGTACCACTTAATCTGCATCGCACTTTTCCAGTGGAGCAGTCAGTATGGTTCAATTTAGGCAATTTCTAGATGGTTTCTCATATGGAACTTTTGGGGAATGATCTATTCAGATGACTTTGTTCCTTGAGGGTATGAAACAACTCTTTTAGGGGTTGATCAGCCCTAATACATTGACATATAAGTTTGGGATTGAAGTGCCCAAATATGTCTATAACAGTTGCCCCTAAAGCATGAGGTCGTAAATATTCATGTCGGGTGAAATGCTTTATCATGAGGATCTAAAATTTCGAGCTGGAAGGTGACTTGCTTCAATTACAATACAATACATTATCATAATATGATTTTCATGATCTAGATGAGGTAGGCATTCCCATGCTCAGCTTTATAAATTTCATTTCATGTACATAGATCAGATAGTCGTCTGCAGATACAGACTGGTGATTCTTTAGATATAGAGTCATCATCCATGATTTGGATGACCATCTGTGTAGATCCTTTGTACATTTGATGTTTTTATATCCCTAAATATATCACAGCCTGGATGGATGAAACTAGATCCAGGGTCTTCAAAACTCGTTCAATCTTCACTCGATGTACAAGTCAATCCATGTGAAGAGATGTTCTAGAGTCAAACATGGAAAGACATCGTCTGATTACTAGCCCATGATGTGAGTTGTTAACAGACGCGAGAGGAATCACCGATAATGATAATGGCCCTCAAGGTACTACATTAAAATTCACGTGGTGTGAATATATGATCCAATGTCGAACACCATGCAAAAGCTTTCTGTCAAAGGCCATTGATGTCAACCTATTGCCCAAAGTGAGAAACTTGCCATTGATGTATGTAAGCTTCAAAGCACTAAAAGGGTTGTTTCTAAGTCAACTTCTTGGATAATGAGCTGATGTCAATAAGAAGTGACTTGTCATAGAAGGGCCTTGACGAATCCCACATCTATCGCACGAAACGAAGCAAATGATTTCTGGAGGTGAAAATGAACTGACGACACAAGGTTCAGGAATGGCGGTCATGATAAATGAAGGTTGAAGGTATTTCAGTGTATGAGACATTCATTGGATGATGGTTTCTCAACTGAATGACTTCTCTTGAACATGCCGGAGACACTGATATGAATTGGTAGCGTTAACCCCAAAATATGGATGGTATGAAAGACCAATGGTATGATGACCGGTGAACGGAATAACCCAACCCAACTCAATAATGAAGATGAAGTGAAACTATCATGTTCAAGAGCAACTTGCTACCATAAATTCTTCAATTTTTTCCCCTTTTTCCCCAGTCATTGCTGATCAGTACCTCTTTATTTTTGTCAAGCTTGAGGAGGATAACATATGCTTGTTCTATAATTTTCCCTTCAGGAAAACCTGTCGCTATTAATGTTTTAACGAGTCTAGCGACAGTGAAACTCAGTCTCATCTAGATGGACAAGTTTGTCGCTATTGTTTTAACAATTTTAATGACAAGGATAACTCTGTCCTTTTCATGTTTAGAGAGTTTGGAAAGGGATGAAAAGAAAACTCCATAAGTTCTTTTTCGTAATATAATCCCTCGGGTCTGAAAAAGGATAAAATAATAAAGGAGGGATGACATTTCAAATATTTTAACGAGCTGGAAAAGACAAGCGCTCGACAATCTTTTCATGTTTAACGAGTCTGAAAAGGGGTTTAAAGAGGACTCTATTTTGAGGAACGAGTGGTGTCTAGGGTATCAATTGGTTCCAGTGATGTTGGAACTTCTCAAAACATGTTGATTTATGTGAAGAGGTTGGCTAATAAGATCACTCATTGCAACTGTTTCTCAAAAATGGTAAAACAACCAAGCGAAAGTGTATGATCGGCCAAAGAGATGGTGGTGATGAGATGAAAACAACCAAGGCTCAAAAGGCTGATAGAATGGCAGTCACAAGGGTTAAAATTTGAAAATGGGTTCAGTTTTAGACAAGCTTGAACCATGGGGAACTATGCTTGGATTCAGTTTCATGTTTACATAAGCTTGAAATGAACAAACTATGCTTGGCTTCAATTTATTTTTTACACAAGCTTAAAATAGTTAAAATATGCTTTAATTGGTTTACATGCCCCCAACATGATGAAAAGGAGAGTCTCTTGTAACCAGATGGAAATCACTATAGTGAAGCAGGACGGTTATCCAACGCCTTTTGGATTCGTTCAGATAGACAAAGGTGAATGGTGTGAAAGACCAATCACATAACCTATAGGGAAACTTATCTTTACCACAAGGTGCATTCCCCCCAAGCTTCATTACATTCACCTAAGTAGACTTCTCATGGCTATCAAGTGGGTGGAATGAAGGTTCTTTTACGAGATCAAGTGAAAGACTCGACTTTGAACTTGGGACCTTGTTTCATTTTTAAAGGAGCTTGACACAAGACAAGGAACTATGCTCGGAGACCCTTGGTTTAATTTTTTAACAAGGTTGACCCAAGATAACACACTATCCTCTGCCTCCTTCAATCACAACTCAGAAGTGGTCATGAAGGAAAGATCTGGTTCCAATGTCCCCTATACATAATGTACAACATCACTGAATTGATCGTCAGTCGTTGTAGGTATGGAACAGGTTGCCACATAATTACACTGTGGCGGGGATGATACCATTAGTATAAATGGACCATTTAGACATGATGGTTGACTAGGAGCTATATTTGGATTGGGAAATGAAAGCTGGTCAATGGTGACAATCTTGCCTTCATGCGAGAAACAAATCACTCGAAAGAGTGTTGAAACAATAGCTCCCATGTTATAAACATAGACACGCCCAAGAAGTAAATTGTAATATAAAGGTCCTAGGACTACCATCATATTCAGATAAATGATTTTTCCTCCCAAAGTGATAGGTAAATGAGGAAGGATCCCTAACAGTCGACTAGTTCCTTTGTTAAAGCCCAACAGATTCTGTGTAATAGGCACAAGTGGTGGCAAATCGAGCGCTTGCCAAGCAGTTGGGGAAAGGATACTCACTGATGCACCTTCATCTATAATAGTTCCAGACACAATCATTTTACAAACTTATACTATGAGCTGGAAAGGCACATAAGAAGCAAGGCGGTATCGTACCAGTCAATTCCAATCAAAGGAAGTGACTAGACTACTTGGAGGGGGTACTGAAGAAATAGAAGAATTAACCCCTTGAGTTACAAGAACTGGAGTATTTTTCTCCTATCTTGATGGAACAGGTAGATTTCCCCCAAGGTCATTAGAATCCGAAGTAACAAAAAGAACTTGAGTGGTATCATTTTCACTCTCTTCGGGAAAGGTACGATTAGCTGAAGGTGAAATCGAGTCAACTATTACCTTGACCTGTTGATTTTGGTCGGGTATAGACTCATAGGATTCACTTTTAGAGAGAGTGGTTTCGATCGATGGTTGATTTAAGTTAGTCAGTTCATCAATTAGTGAAGGATTCAGGGAGAGTTTCATGTAACCAGATGGAAGTCGATGCGGTGAAGTAGGACGGTTATCCAACACTCTTTTGGCTTCATCCAAATAAGGACAAAGGTGAAAGGGGTGATTTACTTCACATAACCTACATGGATGCTTGACTTTTCCTTTCTGTCCATGAACTTTACTATCACTAGTTGATGATGTGTTACCAACATGATCTCTAGAGGTTGATGACATGCGATGGTGTGAATGGGAAGACCATTCTTTCATGATCCAAGGAAAGTAAAGACAATTTCGATGAAAATGGTCTCCTATACACACTATGCATGGATATTTGAATTTGTGAGGCTTAATGGATGGATTTTCATCAGATGTTACATTCATAGCAATGGTTTCTTGGTTTCCCCTTGCTAAATTGGCTTCTTCTTCTTCTTCTTCCCTTTCTTCTTCTTCTTAGCCACCTGGTTACTAGTATCAATACTTTCACCAAGCGAAGAGAAAGAGGGGGAGGGAGAAACAAACGAGGAAGAAGGTAAAGGGCCAACTTCAAGACCAACTGGAGGTTGATTTTGTCCAATTGGAGGTGTACTCGATTTAAGAGAAATATCAACATTGTTAACCAAAGAGGTTGAAAACAGCCATACTGGCAGGCCAATGGTAATTCCTGGAAGGGACAATGTAGCCATATAAGGAGCACCAATATTTCCAAAAGAAGGAAAAGGACTAGGATTCCCATCAAAAGGGATTCCTTGATCAGTGGACTATGGATTTGTCTCCATATATCTCAACTTAAGATCAACTAAGAAATAGGGATGTTATTCTGAATTCAATTAATTTTAATGATGCTTGGACACAAATTTTCTTTTTCAATTTTTAGAGTCAAGAAAAAGCTAAAGATGACTCTAGTCTCCTTCGATTTTTAGTGAGCCTGAAAAGACAAATGCTCAGATGGACCTTTTCTTTTAAAGAGTCGAAAAGGAATGAAAGTAACTACTCTGGAATATCAAGACAGAGGGATTACCAAACCAATCGCAAAACTGCAATATACACGTTGGTGATAAATTAAAAAGAAATTACCAGGACTTATGTACGGTAGTCAATCTTCCCGAATGCTGTGTTCAGTGTATTGAGATCAATATGGCGGCAGACTCAGTTTCCTATGGATAAAGGATTTAAGCCTATTGTGGTCTCCCAATATATACGTGATGGTACAGGGAGCACAAGTCCATGCTAGTACTTGTCATATCAAGGAGAAGGAATCACCCAACCTTCGATGAAAATGATAGCCACTAGTTTTAATGAAACTGGAACATGTCACTAGCCTAACCTCCAGATATGTTGCATTAAGTTCCAAAGCATTATTAGGTTCATTGAAATTCATTTTAAAGTTGCTTTTGTTTAGAGTTTTCCTTTCAATGGTTCACTGCTTGATGATGATCTGAAATTCCTAAGATGCAGTCTACAATGATAAACAATTTTTGTTTATTCGAGCAATGAAAATCCTAGCTACTAGGGAAAGAAGATAACAATGCTTTTAAGAAAAGAGCAAAGATCACACACTAGTGCATTTCCCTAAATCATCTTTTTGCACACAAACCAAAAATGCTAAATTCAAATGCATGTATTTGTTTTCGTTCTCCTTAATGTGTAAAATGCCAAAAGGAAAACTAAATGCAGCAAAGATCTGAAATATTTCACTCAAAATGACATTTTCGAAAATTTCTTCTTCAAAAGAGAAAGGAAGACTCTAAACGACACTTTCAATTTTGAATAAAAATGCTTTTGACACTTGGAATATAATAAAATCAAATCAAATGGATCAAGAAAATTTCAATCGATTATCAGGGGAAGGAATAATTTACGACACTTCTCTTTTCGACACAAAACGACAATTACAACACTTTTTTTACCAAAGCAACAAATCAATTTAAACAAATTTTCGACAAAGGATTGTAAATGAGGAACAAATACACAAAAAAATTAACTAATACTAATGTAATTGAGGCTGATCTAAGTGATACAAGTAAGATTCAGTAAAAAGGCACTGTTCATATACAACAAAACAACCAAACAAAACTGAAACAAGGTCACAACCCTCAATTTCTAGATGGAAAAAGAGTTCAGTTAATCATCGCACCTAGGCTTCATAGAATATGAGATGCATCACACTTACTACACTCGGGAGGTGTTATGCATACTGAGTCACAGTGGAAGACAGTGCGATGGTCTAGGGAGCGCAACTGAAATGGGTTTTGGCTCAAATGTGGAGTTGTTTTCAATGAGTTAAGGTGGGTTTTGATGAACAATGATGAGCGAAGTATGATGGAATGTCTTGAGAGGTTATTGAGCTACCAAAAGGGCATCTAGATGTGCTTTCAAGTCAAATTTTTAATTCATAAACTAAACCAAAGATTGACTAAAGTAGCATTCATCTACTATGCAATTGTAAAGAAAGAGCAGTTCGAAAGCTACTTGGCTGACTTCAGGCTCTGTCTATAGTTTATCAAATTGAACATAAAACAAACAATAACAGCAAACAAACATATATCCATTCCCCAGTGGATTTTCCAATTTGTTTCGGGAAAACTAGTATTCCTAAGGAATGCTAGCCCTCTAGGTTTGGCAGCTACCCTAGAAACAACAGTTTAAAGCAATTCAATGATTTCTTCTATGTATAACAGATAAGAGAAAGATAATGGAACCAACCTAGAACTTCCACTTAATCCCTTGCTTGATCTCTCTCTCCTTTGACAAATCTTGCAACTCCTCCTCGTACTTAACACACTTGGAGAGTACCTGCACAAGTACAACAACAAAGAACCATCAAAGCATCATGATCTATTACAACATAAACATTACAGAATCAAATATATAATGAACAAATGATAGCATATAAATGCACAATAAAATGGGAGAAAAATTTAAGAGCTTTATTAATTGAAAGGATAATTACAACCCAGTTGTCTGATCTAGCATCATCCTCCCAGCTTCAATCCTTCTCCACCTCATGAAATAGCAAGATCATTCCAAAAAGAATACAATGCTCTCTCCTCAATTACAAACTATCAGCACTTACTTGCAATTCATAACATTTGAACCTCCAGATCTCTTGGATGAGGGATCCATATATAGATGTATGCAAGGGCGTGAGTAATCCATGGGGTTTGATTAGTGTCAGTCCACTTGTTACAATTGGTTCCATAAGATAAGGGATAACAGATGGTTTTAGATCCCTTATTCATCCTTGGGTGACTTCAGAGAGAAAAGTGGCATAGGAGAAGTTTCTAGAAGATTCCATGAGCATCCACCTAGAAAACTTTCCCAAACATTTGTCCATCCTCACCCATCGCACCCTATAGAAGGCCTAAATAGTATGCATCACACCCTGGCAGTGTACCACTCAGTATGCATTGCACTTGCCAATGGAGTAGTCAGTATGGTTCAATTTAGGCAATTTCTGGATGGTTTTTCAGATGGCACTTTTGGGGAATGACGTATTCAGATGACTATGTTCCTTTAGGGTATGAAACAACTCTTTTAGGGGTTGATGAGCCCTAATACATTGACATATAAGTTTTGGGTTGAAGTGCCAAAATATGTCTATAACAGTCAATATTCATATTTAGCAGTTCAGATATGGAAATCTTCATTCAAAATTGGTCATCCCTTTGCCCTTGATGTAAAAGGGGGAGAGTCGCTTGCTGTTTAGGTTGGTGTTTGGAGAGTAGCTTGATGTTTTGAAAATATTGGTGATTGGCTTGATGTTATTTACAGGTAGTGGTGACCAAACAACAAAGTGGTTGCCATAAAGTCCAAACGGGTAGATTGTTTGCATTATGAACTAGGTGTTGTCCTTCATGGTAACCTACCTGATGAGTTGTACTTGATGAAAGCATATTTGATGAATGGAATCTACTTGATAAGTTTTCTCTTAATGAAAATCTACTTCTTAAAGGTATAAACAGGATGTTCTTATAGATGTGGCAGAATGCATGGAAGTTCAAAGGAATGATATTTTGGAAGTTTAAGAACTATACGTGGGTTCTATTGAGCCAAGTCATGTATACATGCGAGTTTAAAGAAGAAAATGCACGTACGGTTTCTACACCATGGTATTCTAAATACTAGGGATCTTTACCATGGTATTGGCCCATAGTAATGAGCACGACAATGGATATTGATCCAGTCAAAGATTACCATCTGCGCTAGTTTACCTTTGATCCATGGTATTGGAAAAAGGATAAACTATATAAGGTGATGGAGATCAAAGTGTTGTGTGTGTGCAAGTGATGGAAATCTTGTGAATAGTTAATATCTAAAGAAAATATGCATGTTATGGGTTTTTGATTCTTTTCTTGATCTAAACTAAGTATGCACCTGAGAGTTTGATGATGGATAAGATCCAATAGATTTGAAATAATTATGCACCGATGAATACAATTGATGATCAGGATCATGAGACCTGAAATGATTTTTCACTGTATGATTTACTCATGGATTAAATAGATCAAAGTACTGACACATTTTTTTATCTCTTAATATTATGATCTGGGTATTTCTGAATTTCTAAAGAGCTACACAATTTTAGGTCAAAATTTGTAGATCTATATGTTGGTTGGTCTCGGGAAAAGTGCATATACACACGGCTCGCTTCTTCAAAGCAATGTATATAAAGTAATGTATTATGTTCATAAATGAATTGTCAACCTGATAAGTGTTGTTGTTTCTCTTATCTCTATCAATGGTGTCCTCATCTTGATCTGGGTTGAGTGATAATACTTGAAGTAGATATGGTTGAATGATGAAGTTGAATTTAGTTACATGTTGATTGGTTGAAAAAATTATTGATAATGCTGACTGTATGAAGGTTCTGTAATCTAACAGAATATTTTACAATATCTCTGGTCAACTCTGTGTCTCATTCAAAATTACAAGTTTTCAGTTCTCAGTGTATTAAAATATGTACACAGGTTTCTCTACATAAAATAGTGTATACATGGGGGTTGCCTTAAGTAAATTAGCGTATACATTTTGGCATTTGAATGATTAGGGTTGCAATATGTGTGTTGAAGCAATATTTTGAGCTTATTTCTGTGTATTGGTTACAACAATCTGACTGTTTGAGTTGATTGGTATAGTTTTGGTTAAGTGTCATTTGATTGGGTTTCAGTGACTAGTTTATTCAATTGTGTCAGAGATTGATGATTGTATTGCATTGACAAGTTACAGTTTGATTATGGAGCTTAAGTGTTGATATTGGATCCAATGTGAAAATTTATGAAACATGGTCCATGGATGTTGCTGAGGGTTGGAGCCTTCAGTGAGGAAGTCAAAGCTTCCTGTCAGTAGTAGTTGGAGCTCCCTTCCAGTAGGAGCTAGAGAATGAGAAAAGGTTGTAGCCTTCTGCAGGTGGGTGCCTACATAATGATATGAGTCTGCACCAGTACAAGATTTTAATTTTTTTCTTTATATTCAAAAGAAGACAGTGACAACAACAACAGGTGTTTTTTTCCCACATTGTGTTTCCACCTTAAATATTGGTGTTCATGTGTGTTGGTTATGTGTGATGGTTTATTTTTTTTCGTACAACACATGGTTACTGACTATCTAATGGTTAATAAAATATTGATGCACTGGATGAAGACAAACATATGATGAATTAATTGAAGCATCAGTTTACTGGATGTATGCTAGTTTTCTTGAGAATAGTCGTGTACACACGTGAGTTCCTTTCAATAAATTCACATAAAGAAATGAGAATATGAAATGAAAAATTATTGATTTGAAAATATTGGTTCATCCCCTCCTCCCTCTCAGTATTTTTCCCAACATAAAGGAGGTGAATCCTGGTATTACTTTGAGGCTGGAGGTGTGAGGCTATGGATTCCCTTGTTATAGATGTAGGCATCGTATCCTTTTATTTGTTGGTTGAACAAATGTGCACATGTGTATATCTATGTATTATTGTAAATATTGTATCGAGCTAGATTGATAAAGCTCCATAGGCAATATGATTATGTTCTGGCTGAAGAAAATGTGTATGTGTGTATATGTGGTTAGTATTGTAAATACCTTAATGAGTTGTGTTATAAATATACGGTAAATGGTATGATTTTCATGTTTAGAAGTGGTCATTGTAAATATTGCAATGAGCTATGTGATAAATCTCCATGGGAAGTATGTTTTGTTTTCAGCAGTCTTGTTCGTTATAGGTGTCATTGAACATCGAGTACAATGTTCCCCCAAGGGGGATAGGTTCTATAATATCCTTGGTTAAAATCCATGTAAGAATATATATAAGCCCATGGTGATGGGGCATGTATTCCAAGTTAAATGTTGGGCAAGACATCTTAGTGTGGGTGTACTTCATTTCAGTTATGATGGCTAAAGGAGATTGGCAAAGGCAATGGCTAAGGCTTTGGAAAGGAAAATGGCATTTTTGGCACAATTATTTATGAAAATAAAGGAAATTAGGAGAAAAGGAAGGTGAAAGGTCACATGTTGTATGTGAGGAGGAAAATTAAGGAAAATAATGGAAAATGAATAAAATAGAGGCCTAATTAAGAAAAAGGCTTATTAGGATTAGTGGGTAAGCTTTTGATAGGTTTTGGTGGAGCACTCTTCTATTCTCTCTCTCATACCCTTGGATACTTAGAGATTTCTTGGAGCACTCTTGGAGAGTATGGACTACTTGGAGTTTTGGAGCAAGAAGGAAAAGGAAGAGCATGAAAGTGCAAGAGGACATCGAGATCAATGGCTATAATAGGTTTGGTTTGTAGTTACCCAGTTGCATGTATGTTTTCCTCACTAGTGTTGGCATGCATGGCATATGCATGTGGATTATTGGTCATGATATGTCAATGGCATGGAAGACTGCCTAGCCTTGTCATTTCCTGGATATCCATGGAGATTATGGGTTTATTTCCTTATTTTGTTTTGGTTAGTTCTCATGTTTCCTTAGCTTGGGTTGAATTACTAGTTCCTGGAGCTTTGGTTGGACAAATGCTCTGGAGCCCTCTAATAGCTTGGTTTGAATTACTAGTCTCGTAGCCTTGGTTGGACAAATTCTCTAGATCCCTTGGTGGGTTGAGTTACTAATATTGGAGCCTTGGTTCGACAAATCCTCTGCAACATGACGACAGCTGTGGGTTTAGTTACTAGTCCTCAAGCCTTTGTTGGAACAAATGCTATAGAGCCCTAAGTGGTTATGATAAAGACCAATCTAATGGTGGTTTTGTGATGTCCGGCCGTGAGGTGGAGTCACTGTTTGATGGGTTGAGGTGGTTGGCCTCTGGAATCCCTAGATGGTTTTGGATTGATGTGTTATATAATATCCTACATTCAAGCTTTGAATATGACACGAGGGTGAATGGATGAAGAGATATTTAGCTTAGCCATTCTATGGTCAGGTGGAACATGGAAGTCCCATCTCGAGTTTGGATTTTGCATCATCAATATGAGGTTATTTCTCCTTGTATTTCTATGAGTGTTATACTGGTTTATATGTGGATGGTATGGTTGTGATTTCATTAGTATTCTGCTACTATTATGCTAGTTAAGTATGTGTTTTATGACAATAGCTATGTATGGATATCATCATGTTTTTACTTGTATATGAATGAACAATGTCTCTATGGCCTAATGGATGAAACTGAAGCTAGAGTGACAAGGAAAAAATGCCTCATAGAGAATCTCAGATAAGTATGGGACCCCTATTCTTAGATCTATTATTTACACCTGTAGATTACATATTCATGATATGTTTAATGAAATGTTTGTCATGGCTAGTATTGGTTCCATCAAAGTCTTATTTAATTAATTCCATTAGTATTGTCATTTCAATTTTATCTTACTGTTATGAAGGTGTCATACAATTCTAGGTAGTGACATGGGCTCCGAGCTTGAAAATGTGGCTTAAATCCTAGGGACATTGGCAACAAACTTAGAAAAGGAGTCCTTAGACACTGGCTTGCAGGCTTATGAGTGCATCCATAGGTCCCTGGACGCTAGCATGCCCATAGCATGTAATGAGCCCCAGAAAAGGGTAATTATATGGGCTCATCTTGCCTCTTAATTCGACTTAATCCACCATTCTCATTAGTTTATTGTATGTTTTTTGCTATATTTATGCTAATAGAGTGAATTGGGTTAGTCATTATTGTTGTTGGGAAAAGTATCCAATACGGAATGACCCTATCCCACTCTAAGGGTGATAGCACCTCAGCAACAATCAAAGAAAAGCTATTCAAGATTACTTCTTTATGAGATGTAAGAGAGGGGAGAAAGAGATCCACTAACCGATGTCTTCCGCTAATGATTGATCCAATATTCTCTCCTTGTTGCTTGCTCCCAGCTCCTTGCTCTTTCACTGGCCCAGCTACACCAAGATCCTGCAAAATGGCAAGAGAGGGAAACTACAAGAAGCATACATTCATAATCGATTCAAGGATTAGAATAAATCAAATACACAAGTATAGCAACACATCATTGATACACATGTATATAGAAGAACCTCAAATGCTTTATTAATGGAAGAAGTAAAGTTCAGGAAGTGATACAACCATAAGAGGCCCAATCAAGCATCACCTCCCAGCAGAAAGAAATCTCCTCTTCACCTCCTTCAAGCAAATCACCCAATAGTTCTAAACTCAAACCAACAGCACTTCCTTACATTCACAAGATTCCAGCCTCCCTAAAACTCATGAGAGAGCTCTATATATAGGAGTTTTGGAGAAAGGATGAGTCAGCTTGAGGCTGGCATGAAGCTGACTAGTGTCCTCTCCCACTTCAGTTATTCTTCAGTTCTTGAGTCCACTTGGAGGTTCTTGCTTCCACTTGGAGATCTAGACCCTCTTACTCATCATCAGTCGAATTCTCTGATCCAAGTGTCATTTTGGAAGCTTCCTGGGCATTGACACCTTGAGGAATGACTGTGCCACTTGGCCAAACTCACCCAGCGCAGGTAGCCTTCTTTGCAGTTGACATTCAGCGCAGGTACACAGTGGAGCACTTGACATTCAGCGCAGGTGCTCAGTGGAGCAGTTGACATGATCCAGAATTAGCTTGTTTTTGAGTGTTTTCAGGTGGAGAACTGATATTCAGTGCTGTGGTTTGCTGACCTTGTTCCTCTAGGGGTAGGAACAACATGTTTAGGGACTTTAGATCCCTTAGATTATGGACATTTCATGCTTCATGCTGTAAGGCACAAAAATGTCTATAACAGTTGCCCCCTAAAGTATGAGGCCGTTTATCGGGTGAAATGCTTTATCAGGAGGATCCGAAGTTCATTCAATCGCTGAGAGGTGACCTGTAATAAAATACAATACAATACATTATTTTTCATTCTACTTTCATGATCTAGCTGAGGCGGGCATTCCCATGCTCAGCTTTATAAATTCATTTTGGTACATAGAACAGACGATCGTCTGATGGTAGACTGATAATTCTCTGCTGAAATTATCATCCTTTGAGTCGGATGATCATCTGCTGTAATGATGTACATGTCAAATGTCTTTATATTTCCTGAATATATATCGCAGCCCGGATGGATGAAACTAGATCCGGGGTCTTCAAACTCGTTCGATCTTCACTCTAAGTACAAGTCGATCCATGTGAGAATTGCGCTGAAGTCGAACATGGAAAGACATCGCTTGATTACCGGCCAATGATGTAAACTGTTAACAAGCGCGAGAGGAATCACCAATAATGATAATGACCCTCAAGGTACTGCAGTACAATTCACGTGGTGTGAATAAAGGACTTGGCGTCGAACACCACGCAAAATCTTCTGGTCGAAGGTCATTGATGTATACCTGTCGCCGGAAGTGAGAAACTTGCCATTGAGGCATGCAAGCTTCAAAGTACTGAGGGGGGTGTTCCTAGATCAACTTCTTGGATAATGAGCTGAAGTCGACAAGAAGCGATCCGTCAAAGGAGGGCCTTAATGAATTCCACATCAGTGACACGGAACGGAGCTAATGATTTTAGTGGAGGTGAAAACAATCTGTGACATATGATTCAGGGTGGCGATCATGGGTGGATGAAGGATAATGTATGGCAGTGGATGGGACACGGTTGACTCTTTCTGAACAACATCTCTTTAACATATAACGACACTGATGCGATGGATCTGTAGCATTACCCCAAATGTGGATGGTTTGGCGAAGACCATGGTGATGAGACCGGTGAATGAAACAACCCAACCCGATGTGATACGGAGGAAAAGTGTCATGTTCAAGAGCAACTTGCTACCATTAAAGCTTTGAGGTTCTCCCAATTTTTCCCCAGTCATTTCTGACCAGTACCTCTTTATTTTTGTCAAGCTTGAGGAGGATAACATATGCTTGTTCTATAACCTGCCCTTCAGGCAAGCCCATCGCTATGTTTTAACGAACCTAGCGATAGGGAAACTCGTTCTCGTCTAAAGACAAGTTTGTCGCTATTTAATCATTTTAACGAGTCTAACGACAAGGAAAACTCGGTCCTTTTCATTTTTAGAGAGTCTGAAAAGGTACATAAAGTTAACTCCAAAATTCCTTTTTCGTCATCTAATCCCTTAAGTCCGAAAATGTATAAAACAATACAAAAGGGATGAGTTTTCGATAAATTTAACGAGCCGAATAAAACAAGCGCTCGACCTTTTTGTGCAATAATCCCTCAGGTCAAAAAAGATTAAAATCTAGAGGAGGGATAGCTCTTCCGGTCCTTTAATGAGCTGGAAGGCCACAACTCGGCAATCTTTTCATATTTTACGAGTCAGTTGAAAAGAGCTTAAAGAAGACTCGTCTTTTGAGGAACGAGTGATAAACAGGGATAGCAACTGATTCCAGGTACAGGTTGGAATTTTCCAATCACGGCAGTGTCACAAGGATGGCTAGGTGAAATCACTCTTCGCAGCTGTTCCTCAAAATGGGTAAACAATCATATGGAGGTGAACGATCGGCCAAATGAAAGTGGAGGTGGCAGGTGCAAACACGACCAAGGCTTTTTATGGCTGATAAATTTACGATCACAGTGGTTATTTACCGGGATGGGTTCATTTTTTATTTAAAAATGAGCTTAAACTCTGGAGGAAACATTGCTCACTGCTTATATTTATTTTTTGACGAGCATGAAGACCGCGTTAAAACTGCTCGGATCTTGCGTTTATTTTTTAACGAGCATGAACTTTATGCCAAAACTGCTCGATGATAAGTTTGCATGCCCCCAGCATAATAATGCAAACCGCGTTAAAACTGCTCGGATCTTGCGTTTATTTTTTAACGAGCATGAACTTTATCCCAAAACTGCTCGATGATAAGTTTGCATGCCCCCAGCATAATAATGCAAATCGAGGTGCATGCCCCCCAAGCTTCATTGCATTCAACTCGGTGGTTGGAATGAAGGTTTACCTTTGAGATTTGGAAAGGGGGTTTGTTTCATTTTCTAATGAGGTTGACACAGTAAAAGCACTATCCTCATGACTCCTTGTTTCATTTTTTAACGAGGTTGACACGAGATGAGAACCGTCCTCGGAGCCCACTGTATTTACAGTATTTCTATTAGGGCGATGATCCACGCTGACAAAATGTTTAGGAATCTTCCGAATCCATTAGATATAGAAGATTTCATATTGTAGGTTTCCACTGTGGCCACTTCCGCCAGATTACTTGCAGGCAGAAGGGAAAAAGTACCCATTAAGGCAGGGTCTTTTAGGAGACCTACTCCAATATTTTGAAGCGAATGATCGCTTCCATGGATCATTGGAATGCTTCCCGTAACTTGTGAACTGTCGGGGAGGAAAGTTTGTTGGTCGACGACTGTAATTCCTCCTTGAAAGGGAAATGCAATCTTCCTGAAGTAGGTCGACACAACTGCGGCCATGGCATATATCCAGGGCCTTCCCAGTAGGATGTTGTAATCGAGGTTTCCATCAATTACTTCAACATCAATTCCTACTGTTTTACCCCCCAGTTCAACTTGAAAGTTACTTAAAATCCCGTATGGAGTGTATGATCGTCCATCAAATGCTTTTAACATAGTTGATGATTTCGACAAGGGTGGTGAGCCTAAATTTTTCCAGCAACTCATCGACATAAGACATGTAGATGCCCCCTCATCAATAATTGTTCGATGAACAGTTTTGTTGAGGGCTTTCACTTGAATAAGGAAAGCTAGTTGAGCTGGTAACTGAGGGTCATACCCTTTATGATCAAAGGCCACAAGATTGGAATCCATTGGGCCAGTCCCACCTATTGCTGATAATAAAGCTTGCTCTTGGGAGGGGCAATTTTGCGGTACCTCAAGTGTCGACATAGCGGACAACGATTGAGCCAAGTCCTCTATTATATTATAATTCTGTGCTATTTTGGCACGAGGATTAAATGTCGATTTGTGTACTAGTCCCTTCGGTGACTTTATCATTGGTTCAGGAATGTTGGGTGGCACAACTTTGGTTAAAGTTGTCGTCGAACTACTAGGTTGTTCATTAGCCTTGTTATTCGACAGCCGTGGATTCCCGTAATCTTTATTCCTTGTCAAAGCATCATTTTTCTGTTTCAAGACAGACAACATAAGCACTTGGGATCAGGAAGCATTTTGATTAGCAACTAGTTTGGTTCCCGGGCTTGGAAACGGATCAGACAATACTGCTGGGGTTTTCGAACTCTTAAAGAGTTTCTTAACTTCGGCTATATGTGGACAATCTTTCGTCCAATGATCCTCATCGCATATATGACACCCTGCCGGGGGTTTCCTTTTTCTTCCTTTCTTTTTCTTCTTGCCCCCTGGTTGCTTCAGTTGTTTGCCCTTGTCGGTAGACATGGCATTTACTTCCGAGGCAAGAAGTTCTTCATTTGCATTTTGACTAGAAATTTTGTGTTTGCTAATCACGCCATCGCCGGCGTGAGAGTCATTGTTTGATTTAGGAGTAGGAGGAATTGAGAATTCCGGTCTAGGGGCGTCAGGTATTTTGTCGTAGAGCGTGCCGGACTGAGTATAGACCAAGTCCAGATATTGCGCACGAGCAATAACCTGCTCTTCCGTTACGACTCCCCCCTTTACCACATCTTCCGTGATGGCAGGAAGTAATGACTTGATAAACCATTCAGCTAATAGCTGATCGGGAACGTACGTTTTTACCATCCTACGACGACGTCGCCACTCATGTATATGATCAGATATGTGGGTGGCGGTCGTCTGTTTGAAGTTGGTAAGGAGTTCTGTTCCCGTTTCATACCTTATCGGTAATTGAAAATGGGTTAAAAAGGTTGTGGCTAAGGTACTGAAGTTGTCAAACGAAGCTCTAGGCAATTCAATGTACCATTTTGCCGCTGGACCCGTTAACGTCCTCTGAAAGAGGCGAAGTCTTATCGAATCATCATTCAGGGTGTTTGATGAACACCATAGATGGAATGTCATCACATGATTCGATGGATCTTCACCCGGATTTCCATTGAATTTAGGAATATCTGACGGAAGTTTATGCAGAATCGCTGGCCACCAAGGGGCATAAGCAATTGGATCATTCGTCATCCGGTTTAGATCTGGCAATTCTAGAGTTGCTACAAAGGGCAACTGCTGATTCAGGTTAAGCGAAGCATACCCAGGATAAGATGGGATCGCCTGAGCAATGGGTCTTTGCAAACCAGCATAATGCTGGCAACTTTGACAAGGTTGATGGGCATAACCATTATAGTATGGTTGCCCATTACTTGCAAAGACTTGTTGCTCAGGTCCTTGATATGATTGTTGGAATGGCGGTTGTTGAGATTGAACCAGCTCTGGTTGTTGGACCATTTGTTGTTGACCAATACTGGATGATTGACCAAGATGAGGAGTCACAGTACTTGTTTGAGCCTGAGTCGCTCCAGATAAGGAGGTACTACCCTAAGATCGTGATTGAGTCGTTGAGACAAGAGGCTGTTGTATTGCAACCTAAGAAATCTGGGGTTGACATACAACAGGTAGTGCTTGTACTTGCGACGCACTCACGATAGCAGGCGTGGTGGGAATATTCGACACAGGGTGTACTGGTTGCATTGAATATACAACCCCTGCTTGTTGAGGCAGTATTGGTATCTAACCGCTGGATGTAATTCCAGTTTGACCTGAGCTTTGTTGTAAACTCCCATATGGTTGTTCTCTGGGAGGGAACAATGAAAGAGCATACTGCCCTCCATATGGTGGAAATCTAGTACTTAAAGGGTAAATTGGCCTTTGAAGACACATTGGATCAATTTGTTGAGTTTCAACATAAGAAATACCAGATGATAATCCGGATGAAGAAATAGGAACTAACCATGTCGTCGTCCCTGATTGGACTCCGGCTTGTTGTTGACAATTTGCCGGGACAGATGGTATACCAGTGAACATCGTTGGAGTAGCAACAGGAGGCTCTGCTGTTGCTGTGTCGGACGACACAGTCCTAGATGTTGACGGTTGTTCAGACATATCTAGTCTATCCAAAAGATTTCTTAGCAATTCCACAAGAACTTACGATGCCAAAAGACTAACTTCGAAGATCAATGAGGGAATGGTGATGATTATCCCGTTTAAAATAAATTTTAACGACGCTTAGACACAACTTGCTTTTTCACTTTTAAAGAGTCGAGAAAAAGCTAAAGATGACTCTAGTCTCCTTCGATGTTTTAGCGAGCCCGAAGTGACAAATGCTCGGATGGACTTTTTCAGTTATAGAGTTTGAAAAAGGCCAAAAGAAACTACTCTGGAGTTCTAGGCAGAGGGTGTGCCAAACTTTTCGCAAAACCACAGAATACGTTTTACGGTACGGGTGGTCGATCTTCGTGAATGTTGTGTTCACTGCATTGCGATCAGTAGGGCGGCCGACACGGCTTCCTATGGATAAAGGCTTTGTTCCTATAGGGGTCTCCCAATATATACGCGACGGTACGTGGGAGCACAAGTCCGTATTGATACTTATCGCTTCACCGTGGAGGAATCACCCAACCACTCAACGCTAAGATATCACGTTTAACGACGCCAGAACACGTCTCTAGCTTAGACCTCTATGTGTTTGCGTTATGTTTCAAAGCGTTGTTATGTAAATTCAATTTATTTTAGGTTGATCTTGTTTAGCAGTTTGCCTTTATGGATCACCACGAGATGTATGGTACAACTCCTAAATGCAGTCTAAGATGATAAGCAAGCTTTTCAATCTTTCAACTTATGAAAATCTTAACTACTGAGGGAAAAGAAAGACATCATCTTTTCACACAGATCATAGAGCACACACTAATGCACTTTTTCCTAAATCAACATGCAAACTGTCAAAATGCACATGCACAATGCAGGTATTTCTTTTCTCTTTCTTAATGTTGATGTACTACAAAAAGAAAGCTGTTGTATAATTTTGAATTCAATTTCAAGTGAAAGCAAACAAGCTTTTGTCCAAAATCAAAAGACACCTTAAGATTTACTTGTTTCGACACTAGAAATATATAAATTCAAACCATATGACGAAAGCAAAAGCTCAATCAGCTATGAACAGCAAACAAACTAACTCTTAAGATCAAAACGACACTTTATCACAGGTCTAGATCTAAGAGGCCACAGCAAGACTAGTTCACTTTCGTTATGGGAAACTGCAAATGATGTAAGAAATACACAAAGAACAAATACAGTTTCTTTATACAACCGAGGCGGAATAGTGGCAAGGAAAGTTGGTTTCAGATAGGTACATTGACTGATAACAGGCTGCAAAAACAAGGATGAAAACAGGGCAATAAACAGTAGGGAACACCAGTAGCACTAGGAAAAACTGGTTCAGCGCATGTGGTACACTGTCAGTTTGACATTCAGCGCAGGTAGCCCCTTCGGGATCTGCGCTGAAATGCAGACTGCCTTCACAGTGCCTGCACTGAAGAGATAAACTTTCGTTTTTCTCAGTTTCCGGGTCACAGATTGCTCAAAAATTCACAGTTTTTGGCCAAATCAGAAGCTATCAATCAAGTACACACTAAAGGATGAAAAGGAGGATGAAAAGCTATCACTAAGAGCTGTTCAGAGTCCTTGTAGATCAGCTCTTCAAATCATAAACATGCCCAGAAACTGAGCTAGAGTAGCTGCCCTCTACTTTGCATTTGAAAGCTCCAAATGCAGTTCGATTCGGTACTCCCTGTGTTTATGAAATGAATAGCAAAAAACACAAACAACCAACAAGATACGATCCCCAGTGGAGTCGCCATTTGTTGTTGGGAAAAGTATCCAATACGGAATGACCCTATCCCACTCTAAGGGTGATAGTACCTCAGCAACAATCAAAGCAAAGCTATTCAAGATTACTTCTTTATGAGATGTAAGAGAGGGGAGAAAGAGATCCACTAACCGATGTCTTCCGCTAATGATTGATCCAATCTTCTCTCCTTGTTGCTTGCTCCCAGCTCCTTGCTCTTTCACTGGCCTAGCTACACCAAGATCCTGCAAAATGGCAAGAGAGGGAAACTACAAGAAGCATACATTCATAATCGATTCAAGGATTAGAATAAATCAAATACACAAGTATAGCAACACATCATTGATACACATGTATATAGAAGAACCTCAAATGCTTTATTAATGGAAGAAGTAAAGTTCAGGAAGTGATACAACCATAAGAGGCCCAATCCAACATCACCTCCCAGCAGAAAGAAATCTCCTCTTCACCTCCTTCAAGCAAATCACCCAATAGTTCTAAACTCAAACCAATAGCACTTCCTTACATTCACAAGATTCCAGCCTCCCTAGACCTCATGAGAGAGCTCTATATATAGGAGTTTTGGAGAAAGGATGAGTCAGCTTGAGGCTGGCATGAAGCTGACTAGTGTCCTCTCCCACTTCAGTTATTCTTCAGTTCTTGAGTCCACTTGGAGGTTCTTGCTTCCACTTGGAGATCTAGACCCTCTTACTCATCATCAGTCGAATTCTCTGATCCAAGTGTCATTTTGGAAGCTTCCTGGGCATTGACACCTTGAGGAATGACTGTGCCACTTGGCCAAACTCGCCCAGTGCAGGCAGCCTTCTTTGCAGTTGACATTCAGCGCAGGTACACATTGGAGCACTTGACATTCAGCGCAGGTGCTCAGTGGAGCAGTTGACATGATCCAGAATTAGCTTGTTTTTGAGTGTTTTCAGGTGGAGAACTGATATTCAGTGCTGTGGTTTGCTGACCTTGTTCCTCTAGGGGTAGGAACAACATGTTTAGGGACTTTGGATCCCTTAGATTATGGACATTTCATGCTTCATGCTGTAAGGCACAAAAATGTCTATAACAATTATGCCAAAAATTCTAATGTGTGCTTTATGTAGATTTTTGGTCAATTTTGAGACAAAATCAAAGGTTTAATGAGCATTTAGCAGCCAATATTCCAGGAAAACAAGGGAGAGGATTTGTAGGAGGGTGTCCCCCTCATTTATGACTCCCTTCCTTGAATCCTCTTTCAGAAAACTTGAAGCACAAGTAGCCACATCAATGCATCCAAGGGGCAGCGAGCAAGTGAAGAAGAACTGTTGTTTATCTCTAGTCTTGGGAGCCAAGCCTCCTTGATTTTAGGAGAGCTGTTAGAGGCTCCAATTGTATAAATAAGAGGGCTTAGGTACTTAGTAGTTTAGTCAGATTTTAGTTGTATGTTAGCCATTTAATAGTCTATTTTCGCACTTTAGTGCAGTCTTGTACTCAGCTCATTTTCGAGCTCTCTTTGCAGACAGTTTGGTGATGTAACTATCACTTTTTGATCAATGAAGATGAATCTAGCTTTGAACCAGCACTGATCTTTCCTAGAGGGCTACAACTCTTGGGTTTGGGCCCAACCCAAGTTCCCAACACCTCCTTTGTGTATTTATATGCTTTTTCTTGCATTCATGAGATAATTTCTGTTGTGTAGGTTAAATCTTGCTTTGTTACTTAGGTTGCTTTTGATGGTTATAATAATTGTTCTTGCTTCAGATTGATTAGATAGTTTTCTTCAATAATAGAAAAATATCTAAAAATTCTACCAAGCAGGTCCTGATCTCCTTTCTCCCTCCTTGGGACCATGATTTGAGATCAAGGCACTATTGCTGCCACCAAAAACATTGTTTTTGATTTCCAATGCAATTGCTAGTGTGAGATTTCGAGTTGGAGAAGTTGATATTAGTTGGATTTACATGCTTAGATCATTTCAAGTTCATTTCCCATGGCTTTCTCACATAATTTTCTATCCATAAAGTTCTGTTTAGCACTTTTCTAGTTTTAGGTCAGAATTAGGTTAAATTAGGCAAAACTATATTTTTTTAGTTCTTGCTTGGGTCAGTTTTGAAAAGTAAGTGTGCATCTCACTTGTAGAACACTCCAGCTTATCGTTCTTCCATCACACAACCTGATCCAGTTCATCTCCCAAGATTCCCCCACTCATTCGCCATACTTCTCCAAACTGCCCTAATTTTTGCGTTTTTGTGCAAAATTGCTTTCTTGACCTTTGAATAAATCCAACCATCTCCTTTGTTCCTGATCTTCATTGACAGATTCCTAGACCCCTTAACACTTCCATCTAGCCTTCATTTCCCTTCTCCCACCATTTTTCCACCTTCAAACCTCCAAAATCCACTTTCGGCCTCCTATAGAAGTTCATGCGAGTGATTTTTCGAAGTCTGATCACAATGGAAGTCTCTAGAAGGGTACTAGGTACTTCTTAGGACCTCTCCACACCTTCCCCACCTCCTGCAAAATCCAACTCCATCTCCCTTCGCCACCAAACCTCTGCACAGTCACAACTAGTTAAAACACAAGCATAATAATTCTGCATAAAATTGCTCAAAAGTACAAAAAGATGATTTCTTCTCATTTTCCTTCAGAAGTAGCTTGAATACATGCATTTTACCTTTTCAATAGTCAATGGCATCCATTTCAGTAGTTTCCATCTATTTTCTTGCAAAAGTAGGGTTAGTGGGTAAAACTAGGGTTTGCTAGGGTTTGTGTTTCCTTTCAGTTTTCATTATCTTTCTGCAAGTAGAATAGTCTCTTTCGAGTTAGCTTTCTTCCATCACAGTTAAAATCTTCTTCTAAGAACTCATAGAAGTTGGCTTAAGCTCCTAGCGAACTTGGGCCAGCTGATCAAGTGACAGCCTGCAGTAAGAGCTAGTACTTGTGCATATAGCACCGTCGCTTCCAAGTTTGTTACAAACTACCGGATTGATAAAAGTAAAGGTGGGAGCCCTAGGAGTTACAGTATCATTGTTGCAATACTGGAGTTCACCATATTTTTGGCGCCATTGACGGGGAAGCGTCGGAGTATTTTGTGATTACTACTTTTCTTCTATTTTCTACTGCAAACATTCTGCTAAATAGTTTATTTCAGCAAAAGCAAAGTAGTTGTTTCATTTCAATTCTGCAAAAGTAGATTAGACATTTCCTGCTTTCATTTCAATTCTGCAATTTTCAATTCAGCAAGCATAGATTAGAAATTTCTTTCTTTCATTTCAATTCTGCAATTTTCATTTCAGCAAGCATAGATTAGACATTTCCTGCTTTCATTTCAATTCTGCAATTTCCATTTCAGCAAGCGTAGATTAGGCATTTCCTGCTTTCATTTCAATTCTACAATTTCCATTTCAGCAAACGTAGATTAGTCATTTCCTGCTTTCATTTCAATTCTACAATTTCCATTCCAGCAAAGTAGATTAGTCATTTCCTTGCTTTCATTTCAATTCTGCAATTTCATTTCAGCAAGTTCATTTCAGTTAGTTGCAATTCATCGTTCAATCAATTTCAGTTTTGCAGGTACAAGAAGAAAAAACAAAAAACAAAAAATCAACCAAAAAGATTTCCTTTCATGCCTCGTAGGAATAGAGATAATTCAGGAAAATTTTTGCCCAACACCCCCACTGCTTCACATAGCCAACCTTCTCTCTTCTTCAATGGTTGTGATCAAGACGAACCCTTAGGTGGATAGCAAGACATATTTGAAGAACCTATAGGAGAGAAGAAGAAGAAAACATTCCTCTAGAGCCCATGGCTGAAAACAAAAATGTTGGGAGCAGTACCTTTTCTTCCAACTCATCCCTTAGAGGTGAATGTGAAAATCTGCTGGAAGATTTCAAGAGCAAGATGAGGCAGATGCTTGCCATGCAAATGGATACCTTGTGGATCCAAAGGAAGCAAGAGGAAGCCAAGAGGGCTTTGGCCATCTTTTGTCCCAGGTGCACTAGAAAGCATCCTAGGAACGAATGTCCATTGCACTCCATAGAAGTGTGTTTTGTCTGTGAAGAAGACCATCCTATGAATCAGTGCCCTTCCTTGCCCGGAATTAAAGCTGCATATCAGAGGGCCAAAGGCACCACTGAACCACTCTATTTCATGAACCAAAGGAGGCCACATGGACCCAGACCATACCAGCAGGGGATGCAAGGGACATCTCAGGCATACTACAACCCCAACCAAGTCACATTCATACCTTCTTGGGGTCCCCCTGCTCATCCTTCCTGGTCCACACCCCCTCCTTGGTCATATCCTCCTTAGTATCATGCTCAACCAGCTACTCATCCATTTCACCCCTATGCTCAACCATAGCCTTAGTAGAAGACGCCTCATCAGGGGTGGAAACCCCAATACAACACTCCTCCCGCTCTTTTTCCTCCACCACCTACACAACCATTACCTTTTTCTCCTCCAAGACAACCCCAAATACCTGATCAACCGAACCTGAACCCCAATAACAAACAGGCTCAGCAAGTATATAGTGGGGAACCACCTGCCCAACCACAACACCATCCACATCCATCTCAAATATACACTCCTGCTAAACTACCCGCACCACCATTCCGAAACCCGTACATTGGAGTAGCTCAACCCAATTCCAATGCTGAGGCACAACATGTCTAAACAACTCCTCTTGAGCTCAATAATATTCACCATAGCTGAGGAAGAGTATTGCAAAACAGAAATTATATTTGATATCATTGAAGGACCACATCCAGCAAAAGAAGATTCAAAAGAGAATATCAAAGAACCATGGGTTGCACTTGATAAAGAGAAGACAATAGAATCAGAGATCGAGAGAGCTCCCTCATGGTTACCATCAAATCCTCCATGTATTCAAGAGAAGAATCAGCAAAAATAGGAAGATATGAAGGTCATGGTATAAGAAGACATGAAGAATGATCCAGATCAGCAAAAATGCCAAGGACATCACAGCTATATTGAGATATGGTTCCAGACAGTCACTAAGGTGCAACATGTGTCTCTTCTTCAACTATGCCTGATCCCTTCAAAGTCAAATCATTTGGTCTCTGAAATCAAAATACCTGTCAAAGCATGCATTTCAAGCCTCCACATCATTTTTTCTATCATCTCGATGTGCACATGGCTCTATTGGAAGTATTCTTATACATGAAAATGATTTTGTTTTTCAAGTAGGGTAGAGTAGAGAAAAAAAAAATGAAAAATAAGACAAAAATAAAAATCTAAGGTGAAAACCTCCTCGAAGGCACCTCAGATTGGCTCACTGATTAAAAACCTCCATGAGGCGATCAATGGGTTGGAAAGAAGAGAAAAGAAAAGGATAATAAGATCCCTGGGTGAAAACTTCGCTTGGAGGCGCCTAGGGAAGGCAATTAGGGTGAAAACCTCCTTGAGGCACCTTAGTTGTTTTCAGAAAAAAAAAAAAAAAAATATAAATATAAATATAAATAAATAAATAAAAATAAAAATAAAAATAAAAAAAATAAAAAATGAATTTCTAGTTGTATTGCAGGTTTGCAGGAGAACTTTAGCAAGCAACAGCAAGTGCCAAGAAAGATCTGAAACCAATAACAGCACCTATCCAACCTTCCTTCACCCTTCTCCATCATTTTTGACATTCTTTCCACCTCACTGTGCTTCTTTTCTAAACATTGTGTTTTCTACAGGAGACTCCAGTAGAAATTACAGAGAGCTAGAAATGGATTTTAAAAGAAGTTTGGGGAACATGGAAGCTTCCTAGAGGGTTTATAAATCCCCCTGCAATCTTCAAACCTCTCTTCCATCATTTCCAAGTCTACATTATAGCCCAAGCTCATTTTTTCTTACTGTCCAGAAAACTGCAGAATGCTTTGATACAAAAATATATAGAGCAGAAATTTGTTTTCTCCCTAACTTGAAAACCATGCATCCATTTAAAAAATTGTTTCATGGGGAGTTGTATAGGGATGATGGTAACATGCCCAAGAAATTTTAGCGAATTCCAGTGCACGGTTTCCAAGAAATTAGCCTCCATCACCTTCAACCATTTTTGCACTTTTTCCATATCCGTGCATCCATTTAAAAACCTGTTTCATGGGGAGATGCATATGGGTGATAGTAACCTACCCAAGCAATTTCAACCAATTACAGTGCACAGTTTCCAAGAAATTGACCTCCATCACCTTGAGCCATTTTCAATTTTTCTCGAAATCCGTGCATCCACTAACCGCCATTTTTCTACGGGAGGTGCATAATGGTGATGGAAACCTGCTCAAAAAATTTCAGGTCAATCCAATCTACAGTTTGGGAGCTATGGACAAAACAAGTCATTGTCCTATAAAAATCTAGCATCAACAGCATGAAGGTGCAAATCTGAAGGTTGAAGCAGATTCCTGCAGCTTAGATCCAGCCAGAGGATACCTGCACAAGAAAAATAGCCACATGTCAACAACCAGACAAGCATGCATCCACATAAACAAAGGCATGCAGCAGAAGGAAAGGCCACAGCACCTCACAGCAAACGCATTCGACTTCGAGGTAAGTGACTAAACCCATTCCTCTGTTGCATGAATGTAATTTAAAAACTGCATGGATAGTGAGATGGTTCTTATTAAATGAGATCGGTGGCTAGCTAATTGGCCACCCTTGTCTAGTTCAGACAATGCCTCATCCAGTTCTACAGTGCTCAGCCAGAAATCATACAGCACATGTGTCTATTCAACTCAGGGGAAATCTAAAAAACAGATAGTGGCAGATGTTTTGAACTCCAGCGCAAATAATGGGAAGTGATTGCAGGCAAAGAGTGTAAAGTCTCATGATGGCACTGTAGTAGGGACCAATAGTCCAAATAATTCCAATGCACATTTTTTCAAGCTCACCATCAGCAGAAATATCTCACAGAAAACATAAGTACTCTGCCTCGAACTCATTCACCACCTTTGTTTCCATTTTATCATCATCCTCGTAGCTGCAGCAAGCTCTATACCACCTCTGTAGTAGTAAACTAGTCTTTCTCTGCCATTTTTCAAAACCCTCCTACTTATCAGGTTCTACAGGAATGGCAAACACAGTCTATAGGAGCAAGAACACCGACTACAGGAAGTTTTCTACAGGAAGGCCAAAGAGCAGCTCTGTAGAGGAAAAATTCAGAATTTTTGCCAAATTCGAGCTTGAAAAGAGGTAGGCTTAGGAAACTGCTCTGCATATGATATATTTGTAAAATGTGGTGGATTAAAAAACACAGTATTGGGTTGAAAGAACGGAAAGGGAAGCTTAAAAGTCTGCCTGTTTTTTTTTTTTTTTTTTTTTTTTTTTTTTTTTTTTTTTTTTTTTCTGAGTTCTACACAGTTTCTCCATTTTCTTCTCTGCATTCAAAGTCTGTCTTCTTCTTCCTCACATTCTACTGTAAATAAAAAAATGATGCAACCATAGAAGCCATCCTGTGAAAAACCGAATTTGCAAGTCTGTCTACTCTCTGAAAAACCCCGTGTTATTTATTCTCTGTTTTGTCAAAAAAATTGATTTTTTCCAAAAACTGAGAATCAAATTCAGGATAAAAGCAGTTTGAAATAGGGGAAATATTGCAAATTGATTTTGTGAAGAGAAAGCACATGGGAAAAATTCCCTCTCTGGTCAGAAAAAAGACAAAACTTAGTTGTCCCTCTGTTTCCGGTTTTGAAAGTTGTTGCCTCCTTCCTCACCTAAGCATTTTCAGAAACCACTAAACACCATGCCAGGAAGTTTTATGAGAAAAGAGCCTTTGAACTCCAACAAATTGCATGAACACCCTGAAGTGGTGACCCTCTTCACCAGGGAAAACTAGATGTCTTTCTTTGAGATAATCCATGGACGTGATGAGGAGGTGACTGAAGAATTTTTGATGTCCTTAAGACCCCATTCGAAAACACATGCTCCAGTCAGTTTCAGGGGTCTGACCCTAGAGCTTACACCAGAATTTATCAGTAGAATCACAGGTCTTCCACTTGGGCTCCCTTGGAGCAAAGAGGAAAAGACCAAAATAGAGAAAGAAGAACTTGAAACAAAGGAGGAAATCAAAACAGAAGATGACAAGGAAGAACCTAAAATAGAGAAGAAAAAGACCAGAGCAGAGAGGAGGAAACCCAGAACAAAAAAGGAAAAGACTAAAACAGAAAAGAAAAAGACTAAACCAGAGAAGAAAAAGACTAAAGAAGAGAGTGCAGGAACTGAACAAGATGAGAAGGAAACCAAAACAGAGCTTGAGGAAGCAAATCTAACAAAGGCAGAGAAGACAAAAGAAGAGGAAAAAGAGGAAGAAGAAAAACAACAGTGGGAGGAGGTGGATAGAAATGCAGGATTCCATGATAAAGAGGAGGATATCACATCAAAAGCATGGGATGTCAAGGAATCCATCAAAGAAATCAAGGATGAAGAGATAGATTAGTTGCTCAGAGGATGAGCAACACCTTGAGTAGGGGGGTGATGATGAGGCCCAGAAATGGGTAATTATATGGGCTCATTTTGCCTCTTAATTCGACTTGATCCACCATTCTCATTAGTTTATTGCATGTTTTTAATTATATTGTTAGTCATTATGCCAAAAAGTCTAATGTGTGCTTTATGGAGATTTTTGGTCAATTTTGAGACAAAATCAAAGGTTTAATGAGCATTTAGCAGCCAATATTCGAGGAAAACAAGGGAGAGTATTTGTAGGAGGGTATCCCCCTCATTTATGACTCCCTACTTTGAATCCTCCTTTAGAAAACTCGGAGCATAAGCAGCCACATCAATGCATCCAAGGGGTAGCTGAGCAAGTGAAGAAGAACTGTTGTCTATCTCTAGTCTTGGGAGCCAAGCCTCCTTGATTTTAGGAGAGTTGTTAGAGGCTTCAGTTGTATAAATAGGAGGGATTAGGTGCTCAGTAGTTTAGTCAGATTTTAGTTGGATGTTAGCCATTTGATAGTCTATTTTCGCAGTTTAGTGCAATCTTGTACTCAGCTCATTTTTGAGCTCTCTTTGCAGGCAGTTTGGTGTTGTAACTATTATTTTTTTATCAATGAATATGAATCTAGCTTTGAACCAGCACTGATCTTTCCTAGTGGGCTGCAGCTCTTGGGTTTGGGCCCAACCCAAGTGCCCAGTACCTCCTTTTTGTATTTATATGCTTTTTCTTGTATTCATGAGATAATTTCTGTTGTGTAGGTTAAATCTTGCTTTGTTACTTAGGTTTCTTTTGATGGTTAGAATAATTGTTCTTGCTTCAGATTGATTAGATAATTTGCTACAATAACATAAAAAGATCCAAAAAGGCTACCAATCAGGTCCTTATCTCCTTTCTCGCTCCTTGGGACAATGATTTGAGATCAAGGCACTATTGCTGCCACCAAAAACATTATTTTTGCTTTCCAATGCAATTGCTAGTGTGAGATTTCGAGTTGGAGAAGTTGATATCAGTTGGATTTACATGCTTAGATCATTTCAAATTCATTTCCCATGGCTTTCTCACCTAATTTTTTGTCCATAAAGTTTTGTTCAACACTTTTCTAGTTTTAGGTCAGAATTAGGTTAAATTAGGCAAAACTTTGTTTTTTTAGTTCTTTCTTGGGTAAGTTTTGAAAAGTAAGTGTGTAGCTCACTTTTAGAACACTCCAGCCTATCATTATTCCATCACACAACTTGCTCCAATTCATCTCCTAGGATTCCCTCACTTATTCGCCATACTTCTCCAAACTGCCCTAATTTTTGTGTTTTTGTGCAAAATTTATTTCTTGACCTTTGAACAAATCCAACCATCTCCTTCATTCCTAATCTTCATTGACAGAGTCCTAGACCCCTTAGCACTTCCATCCAGCCTTCATTTCCATTTTCCCACCATTTTTCCACCTTCAAACCTCCAAAAACCACTTTCGGCCTCCTCTTGTAGAACAACCTATAGATCCCCTGTAGCCTCTTGTAGAAGTTCATGCGAGTGATTTTTCAAAGTCTGATGGCAATGAAAGTTTCTAGAAGGGTACTAGGTACCTCTTAGGACCTCTCCACACCTTCCCCACCTCCTGCAACAGCCACCTCCATATCCTTTCACCACCAAACCTCTGCATAGTCACAACTAGTTAAAACACAAGCATAATAATTCTACATAAAATTGTTCAAAAGTAGAAAAAAGATTATTTCTTCTCATTTTCCTTCAGAAGTAGCTTGAATGCATGCATTTTACCTTTTCAATAGTCAATGGCATCCATTTCAATAGTTTCCATCTCTTTTCTTTCAAAAGTAGGGTTAGTGGGTAAAACTAGTGTTTGCTAGGTTTTGCGTTTCCTTTCAGTTTTGATTATCTTTCTGCAAGTAGAATAGCCTCTTTTGAGTTAAATTTCTTCCATCAGAGTTAAAAGCTTCTTCTGAAAACTCATAGAAGTTGGCTTAAGCTCCTAGCGAACTTGAGCTAGTTGATCAAGTGACAGCCTGCAGTAAGAGCTAGTACTTGTGCATATAGCACCATCGCTTCCAAGTTTGTTATGAACTACCGGGTTGATAAAAGTAAAGTAGGGAGCCCCAAGAGTTGCAGCATCATTTCTGCAAGATTGGAGCTCACCAACATGATAGTGTCCAGAGGTTAAGTAGTCCAAAATGTCAGTGGGACCCAGGGGCTAGTTGGCAGTGTTATGTTCCTATACCAATAGGTGTCATAATTTATGATTGACTTAGTTGTCTCTGAAATATGTACATACCTTTGCTTCTGCAAATGTTTTCCATATTTGTAAAAAAAATCAAAAAAATTAAAAAATGTAAAGAGGGTATGTCCTAAAATAAAAATCAAAAGACAAAAAGAATGAAAAAAGGTAAAAAAGAAAAGATGAAAATGAACTCCAAGGAAAAGGAAAAAGACCATGAAAGTGTGCAAGTCCAAATGCCACTACTATTTTACTTTTTGTACAATAATGATTGTGTGCAACTTGTTATTTGTGCCACAATACATGGTAAACAAACAGTTTAATCTTGGTTATTCCATGTTTCCAATTTCATGCCTAGAGATAGAGAATAAAATCTGACCAAATTGTTTAATCTTGGCAGATAAGTAGATAGGTAGAGTAAATAAAGGAGATCAACAGTTTAATCTGAGCCCTTGGATGTAATAAGGATAGACTTAGATAGATTTCCATGGTAAAAGAAAAGAAAAAAGTTTCATAAGGGTTTGCTAGTTTAAGTGCACCCTAATAAAGAATAGAAAAAATGGTAGGATGTGCAGGTGGGTAAGTATATGGATGGTAGTAGAATGGTATATGATGAATGCTTAGTTAAAGCTCATATCATTTACTTTCATCCTCATATTACTTTGAAAGTATTGATAACAGAGACATTTACAGAGTCAGATTATTAATTTCCTCATTTTCTTTTACCCCTAATATCACTAATTTCCCACCAATAACAATCAAAGCACCAAAAACCTTAAACCAAAGCGGCTCAGAGCATTTCTCTGACTTTTGGAGGGACCAGACCCCCAGCCCAATTATTTACAGGTTTCAAGTGCTAAATCATCAACATTCACTCCTCCATAATTCATCCATTTCATCTAAAAAATCAATTTTCCTAAGGTAAAATCATTATTTGCCTAGGGAAAGTAATTAACCTCATATAAAACCCCCTTTTTCCCACAAAAACCCACAACATGCATCTAAGCCTAAGTTATGAATGTTTAAATGTGGAAATGTAATATATTTCGAAACATTTTACTTAGCGTATTCTCATTTCCACATCTATTTCATATTAACATAATTTACTATAGTTAGCTCATGCAAAATACACCCCATCCCCTATATATTATTAAAATCCCTTATTCTAATATCCCGCCCTAGTTTTAAATATAAACCATAAATAAAGAAATAATTCGAGATATTGATTAATCAATAGATTAATTAATCTATTCGCGATCAAATTAAGACATATAACCTCTCCGCTGCATTAAAAAGGAATTAATTAATTAACCTGTTATTAATCAAGAACCTTCCTCCAATCACATCTCCCCCGATGTCATTAATCTCCCTAACCCCTAATTACTACCCCGTCGGGCCCATCCATTAAATCTCGATCAAGTCCCTTCCCTAACCACCATATGATTTGACACCCTCAGATCTAATGGCCGATGCTCATATTGGGTGGCCTTCGATGCCGAATTTTACCCGCCCAATACGAGAAGTTTCACTATTCCCCCGCCTCTACGTGTCACCCGATCAATGGCATCAGGTGGACCTCTCCCAATACCACTACACCCTCATAAGTGGTGCGATAGAATCCACTTACCGCCCCCGCTTACCACCTTCACTAAATGACAAAATGTCCCATTCGTTAACTGGCACCAACTATCATTTTCATCATACCCACCAAAACATTGACTTTGCCAAATAAAAACAAATATACTCATTAATTTGTCTTACCAAGAAAAGAAACTTCCGTTCTCCATGCACACTCAGAGTATGTTCGAGCCGTCACCCTGCTTCCAACCGTCAACTTTTAGAAGCTGCTAAATTCTAGATTGCCATTGCAGACCCATGCACTCCATGCAAATCGTGCACGAGAGCCATTTGTCCCTTCATTGAACCTTAACCAGGTGTTTACCCATTTTACTAAGAAAACCCTATTTTCATATTCAACCTGGACTAAATTTCTATTAAAATCAAGTAAATATAGAGATAGCAAGCTGTTTGACAGTCTAGAATCTCTCTGAAACGACCCCATTCTTCACAAAATCCCTGAAATTCCCTACCCTTGTCCTTGAATCCACAAGAACCAAGGATGGATGTTCTAGTTGCTTTGGATGCCAGGCCAATTACCACTCCCCATAGAGATTTAGACCATCTTCCCCTGGCTGACAAGGATTTCCAGATAAAGGACCTCACCTTTGATGAAACCCCTTTGAAATTGCATTGTAGATACAGAGATAATTACTTAAACCATGCAGATAAGATAGGTCTCTGGGAGTCAAACCTGCCCAAATATCAATTCCCAAGTGTTCACGTCTTTCCTGAAATTATTCATTACTACCATGCAAATTATGACCCCGTTTTGAAAGTTGTAATGTCCTCAGACCAAAAAATCCTTTTCACCATTACAGCTGAGTCCATAAACGAGATGTTATAGTTGTAGCCTGGTCAAGACCTCACCCCCCTGTCCATCCCTGATTTGCTTGAAAGGTTCTCCAAACTGTCTAGTTCCAGAAGTACTCAAATCCTCTAGACCTTCATTTCTGAAGAAAAATACATGCCAAAGGATCCCCCTCCTTACATGTCAGCCTTCTTTTCTGATCTAGGCAAAGACATCACAACAATGCTATCATGCATTCTGGGTTCCACCACTAATGAGTATATAGATGAAACTATTTTTTCTGGTATGTCTATATTTATCCCCGGTCAACCTCCTGTAGTCAAGTTTGATTATGCCAAATTCATAGCAGATAAAATGCATGATCAGTTTATGAGACTCGAAAATGAGAGGGTGTTCAAGTATTCATCGATCATGTATCATTTGTTTCTTTATTACCAAACTGATAGGTTTCCCTTCTCTATACAAAAACTTGATACCAGAGGGAATCCTAGATCTGTCATTTTCTGGACTTCTCTTTTCCACAGGTCCTATGATTCTCCCTATTCATATACAGATTTTATTGACCAATTTGTGCATCCAATGACTACAATGTTTATAGGAAATCCCCCTCCCAGAATTAGTGCAGAAATTAAGAGGGTTTTCCAATTGTCCAAGTAATACAAAATTGGGGATTGGTATTTATACCAAAATCATACCGAAATCAGAATTTATGGGTGTGAGTTGCCTCCATATAAATTACCTAAATATCTCCCCATTTGATTATTTGCTCTAGAGTACTATAGGAAAATGATTAATTCTAATGAGATTCACTTTTTCAAAGCTAAGAAGAAGGCCCAGCTAAGGATAAAGGATCATCTAGGCCCATTTATTTTCAATAACAGAGAAGCTGGAAAGGTAGCAAATGAAATTCTTGAGAGATTGAGATTAAGAAAGAGTTTCATCTGGCCCTATGACTCTCATAGATTCATTTGTGACAGAAGGCAGAAACATAAGCTATCACCATATATCCACCATAGTATCCTAGAAATTGAACAATATGCCAACCAATCAGAATGGGTGGAAGGCACACTGATAGATCAAGATAGCACACAAGTTGAAGTTGACAATGTAATGGTGGACTTAGAAAGAATATTTAATGAGGATTCATTTGTACAGGTGTTTGGAGAAACTTCATCCAGGAAGCAGTCATAGGAACCCAGTACACAACCATCAAAGCAACAAGGAACCTTAGAAAGAGCAGAAGATTCAGAACAACAAGAAGAATCTGAGCAACCCGAAATCTCAGAGGAGCTAGCTCAACCTCAGCAAATCATGGGCAATCCTCCTGTGTTGCAGACTCCTCTCAATGAGGAAAGAAATCTCAAAAGAGATAGAGAAGAGGCCACTCCTTCCAGCAGGCCTATTGATCAAACTTTTTCTAAAAGGCAAAGGTTGAATCCCTATTCAGAAGAAGAATATACTGAGGAGACCACAGGCAACGCAGTGGAAGAAAAGACAGATAGTATGCAGACTATCCCAACAGGTGGTACACCATCCACCTCCCATATAAAAGCATTGGAAAGAAAAAAAAGCACATAAGTGTCTTCTTTCAGAGCTTTCTCTAAACAGAGCTTAGACGTTGAAGGGAAATATAAAGCAATCAAAGCAAGGAATGAGAAATTAAAAGCTAAAACCTATGATCGTTAACTTGAAATGGATCCAATTAATCAGACCGATCTTATGTCAACGTTTGACATAAAAGAAGGAAAAATGCAAATGAGTTTCCTGAAACGTATTGTACAACAGTCGAAGTCAATGGCTGACTATTTGAAAACTGATTTTGAAGTTTTGGCCAAGGATATCCATCTGATTGACCAAATATAACTCCACAAGCAGACTGGTGAGATGGTCTATTCTACATTGACTAGTAAAGCCATCACAGCACACCAATTGCAAAATTCTTTACACAACACAACAACACAGCTACAACTGGAAAAATCCTCCTCTTAGGCTAAAGACATCAGAATAAAAACCTTAGAAGATTTGGTGATAGAATTGGGACATGATCCCAAGGATGTCAAAGCAGCTGAACAATTGATCAAAAAGAAAAATGATGATATAGTTGCATTAAAGAAGCAGCTTAAGATCCCTCCTCTCAACCATCCCAAAACAGTAGAAGTTATAGAGAAACGAAAGGAAGAAGAACTTATGGACCTAGTCCTTAAGTTAAATGAACAGCTAAAGGAAACTAAGAGGGAATTGGAGAATGCAATATAGTCTAGGCAGAGTGAGCTGGCCACTACTCTTCTGACTGTCATACCCAAAGTTTCTATAGCAGTACCCTCCACTCTGGCATCATCTTTGGCACCAACACTTCCACCAGTAACAGCGCTGCCAGTGGCAGAAGCTATTCCAACTACAGGTACATCAACCAGTGCAGGGACAATAGCAGAAAAAATAAATGAAGTGATCAAAGCCATGGAATAGATGAGTATCCAGGCTATAGAATTAAAAAAGCTCAAAGAAAAAATATCAAGTATGGAAACAGATTATGAACTGGCACAAATTCAAAACAAAGAAGAAGAAAGGAAGAACAAAAGAATGGAGGAGAGAATCAAAGTCCTGGAAAAGGACTTAACACTAGAAAAACCACTGGGAGATATGAGAAATATATTGTGGGCCAATATCATTGATTCCATCAATGATATTTGGCCTTCTATCCAGATAATTTTTTAATAGACTGAACTAGTCAAGATAGTTGTGGAAGCTATACAAAAGACGAAAGAAGAATTAGGAGATAAGCCTCAGGAGGCAAATCAGTTAATTGACTTCCTGAATAGTAGGAACAGGTACCAATTGGATGCATTAGAGATTGAAGATAGAACAGCCACCATCCTTGAAATTAAGAAAGTTCTTACTAAGAGGAAGTTGATGCTCAGGTTGGAGAAAAGATGTCAAAGTATTCAAGAAGATATAGATGACTTCATATTAAAATACGACATCTTGAGAGAGGAAGGTCTTCCAAGCCCACTGGTCATAAATGAAAAGTTGATGACACATGATGACTGCATCGAGAGACTAAACAAACAGGTCAAGAGCCAAGCCATCTCTTCAGAAGTAAAAGCACTACCTACAAGAAATGTGCTTTATGATGCCTTGGAAAACTTATTTTACATAGAACATGAATTGGAACACCTTTTCACCAACAAGCCCAATTTTGTTAAGTATACAGAAGCTGATGAAGTACACAGGAAAATGATCAGAATGAAAATACCGAATGATGAATGGTGGACCAGTATGACCGATATATTATAAAGTTACTATAGTAAATCCATGGAGCAAAAATATTTACTACGGTAAAGTCTGGTAAATACAGGTAAATAGTATCAGCACGGGTAAAGAGTATCAGTAGGTGAAGACAAGAGTGAAGTCCAGCATAGAATTATCAAGACAACTTCATGAGACAAATTCGAGTTCCAACATCTAGCAAATTCACAAATAGAGGGACAGCAAACAATCTATTTTCCATCTGTCTCTACCTTCTTGGGAAAAATAACTTTTGTTTCCTATAATAAATCTCGTATAGTTATGAGATATTATGTAATATTTTTTGTATAAATACTTCGGAAATTGAGGTAATTAGGGTGGATTAAAAAGAATATCTGTAGACTTTGTTTTGATGCTAAAGGAGCTACTGTAATCAAGGTTGGACTGGTTTACTGGATTAAATAAAGTTGAGGACATTTCACTCGATTCATGTGCACCGTGGGAAACAAATAAGTATCATTTCTCTGAGTTTGAATATTGTTTTCCTTCATGTTATTAAATATCATATGTGTTTCTTACAATTCTTAAAAGCAAACAAGGAATAATACTATCAGAATTAGCTTAAGTGCTCTCTATTTTAACTGTTTGCTCATCTAATGTTTTCCACTAAATTTCTTAAGTTTGGGAATTCTTAATTGCTCCCTTATTTCTATGATTCATTCGTTTATTGGGCCATATAGGATTCCTAATTTCCCTTGTTATTTGCCAATCCTCCCTTCTTCAGCTTGATCCCCGCTAAGGATTCTTCATTGCCCTTGGCCCTGGTTAAGTCCTCCATCCATTCAAACCCTTAGATTTGTCCTTGTTGTGCTATCTTGCCTTGTGAACTCCTACCTTGATGATTAATAAAATCCTAATAAACCTTTCCTACTTGACTCCATCGCCCAATGGCCCGGATATCTGCTCTACCCATCTGTTTCCTTTAATTTCACCAAACAAATCACGACAAATCCCTTGATCATTAATAACTAGCCTAACATCACATCAAAACAACGATAAATCATAAAGAGAGAGCCCTCTCTGAGTATAGATTGGCTAGGATATGTACTTAAAAGATTGGTTTGTAGTTACCTTGGATCCTTTCCTTCTTTCAAATAACTTCTAAGGAAAATCTGAGTGATAACATAGTGGCGACCATACTGGGAAAGAACAAATCCTCAGCTAAAATAAACCTTTGAGAAACCTAGAAGTTTAATTTAAAGCATCTTGAAGGATTGTTAGAATTTATCGTGAAAATTCATAAAAGAAAAGCATTTAAAAGAGTGGAAATCTAGCTTCAGGGAGAACTCATTACACCAGGGCTAACCCTAATCAAAATCCTCCCCCTGTGTTTGAAAATCCCAACCTGATTCTGAGAATCATTAGAAGACAAGAGAGTTCAGTCAACCCTAGACCTTTGTTTAGATCACATTCTTGCCCTATTGAGTGGCTGTTCTTGGAAGACCTCCCTTTTGACGAACATTTTGAACTTTCTCTGTTTAGAACCACATCTGATAGTGAACTATTGGACCTATTCCAAGATCCAGAATTCCTCAGAGAACTTGAAACCCAACTAGCCAATTTGTCAATTGATCGATATCTACAGAACTCCACTCAGTCATCCCTTACCACCAATAGAACCCCTAAACTTTCTAAAACAATGGCACTTTCTACTAGTTCATCATTATTCCCTCACTTTTCTGAAGTCCACTCCACCCCTCCATTCATCCCTTCACTTCCTCTCCATCCAATCATCACCCAACAACCCACCACTGCCTCTAGTTCTTCCTCCACAACTCAGACACCCCTTGTTACCCCAACTCCCATTCACACTACTACCCAACCTAGAATCATGGCTAATAGATATGGCCCCCTCGTGATGCCTTCCCCCCAAGGTGAAATGCCACAGGACTACCAAAGTAAAATTTCTACCTTTGATGGCAGTGGAACATACACAACCCTACCGCACACTAGGAAAATGACAGATTACTTTGAAATTTATGAGATTGACATGGTTGATGTCCAAATGAGAATTTTTGTTCAAAGTCTAGCTAGAGAAGTGAGAACATGGTTTAGATCCTTGACCCCTCAGAGCATAGATATTCTAATAGTTTTTTACCAGCAATTCTTGAATAGGTGGGAAAAGAAGAAATACCCCCTTCAAATTTTATCTGAATATGAAAGCCTTAAAAGGGGTTCCCATGAAACTATTCAGGACTATTGTACCAGGTTTAATATTGTGTATAATGCCATCCCTCTTAACCTTAGACCTCCACCTAGTTTAGCCTTGATCAAATTTCCAAATGGATTTGATTCAGATATGGTTTTTCAATTAAGAGAAAGAAATCCCCCCACTCTAGAATAAATTCAAATCATAGCAGTAAGTGTTGAAGCTAACCTGCTTGCCAAAAGAGCTAGATCTAGGAGTGAGAGAAGGATACCCTTGAAAGAGGAAAATACACCCTTTGAACAAGAAATCAGTGCTTTAGCTAAAGGGATGGAAAGACTATTAGACAGAGTTGAAATTATTGAAAGGAAACCTCACTGGGATAACCAACAGGCTAATCCAGGGAGAAATCCTAATTTTAGGAAAAACCAGAACCAGAATACTAGAGAGAATATTCTTGACCAAAATATCAGACCACCTTTCCAAGAAAATTATGCAAAGATCTCACACTTAGAAGACCTTGAACAAGACACTCAGATAAACTTGATGGGTCTAGATGATGATGAAGATATTTTCCTAACTCAGGATGACCAAGAGTCACACGTGATCCAACAGTTACGAACCCAAACGGGGGAATCAATTAATTTCAAACAAGGGTATGACTCTGTTATTTTTGAAGTACATAAATAGTACAACTTAAGAAGCAGAAGGAATATTGATGCCCCATAAAAGAAACAAGAAAACAATTCCTAGTCAGCCTAAGAAAGGAAAAGCCTCAAATCAGAATCCTCAAGTTATAAAAACCTTACAAATCCTTTCTAGACCACCTCAAAATCCTCCTAACCCCACCATCGAAGATGTAACAGATAACCAGCCTTCTAATGAGCACCCTTCCACTTCAGTTCCCCTCAAAGGAACAGTGGAACAACCTCCAGAAGATCCAATTGAAAATACTCCTAATAATGAAAAAGAAAAACACACTACCTAGAGCTCTGGTTCTAAAATTCCAAATATTCAAACAGATAAATCTCCTCTGCCTTTCAATTTGGGAGCAGAGGTGGCCAAGCTCAAAATTTCAGTACCTTTGATAGAATTGGTAAAACATGAAATGTACAAATCTCAAATTAGTAAATCTCTGAACTATGTTGAAAACGAAGATTCTGTGAATCTCTTTGATGACCAACCTGAGTTAATTTTTAGACCAGATGTCAATGGAAAGCTAGTAGAAGGAGGGATACCACCTTTCTACATCAGCCTTAACATCCACGACAAAATCCTACACAATGCCATCCTAGAATATGGAGCCTCACACAATCTTATGCCTAAGTCAGTAATGGAAAAGATTAACCTGGATATCACTAGACCTTATAAAGACCTATTCTCCTTTGATTCAAGCTAGGTTAAATGCTTGGGGCTTATAAAAGATTTGTGTGTCTCCCTAGTTCAATACCTTGCAAAAACCATACTCATGGATATTGTTGTTGTTGATATACCACCCAAGTACGGTATGTTGTTGTCTAGATCCCGGGGTGCCAAACTCCAAGGGTCTCTACAATTAGATATGTCTTATGCTACCATTTCAGACTTTGGACATCCCAAGAAATTATATAGAGAAACTTTGATGAAGTATGTAGTGAGTAGTCAGGAGAGGCCTCAAAACATCCCTATATATTTGGTACATTCAGACATGGATTCTTTTATTCTTTATAATGCTAAAATTAATCAAGAAGATACTCCAAGTGATATAACGACACAACCAAAAGAAATTGTAAAAGAAAATTCAAATGTCCAAATCCGTGAGATATCAAATGACAAAGAAAATCCGGATGCCTTAGTTAAAAAAGATTCCACCACCCCAGATGAAAATTATGAACATGAAATCTTATGGCATCTGGAATTTGATGGTTCAGTAAACAAGCTAGGTGCAGGAGTAGGTGTATGGATTTACAAATTAGAGAATGATCATGCAGAAGCTCATGCCTATAGGTCAAATTTTAAATGCACAAACAATATGGCAGAATATGAAGCACTCCTATTAGGTCTTAAACTGGTCAAAGGATTAGGAGTTATAAGGGTATCAATTATGGGAGATTCTGAATTGACAATTAAACAAATTAATGGTGCTTATTTAACTAGAGACCCTAGATAAGCATTTTACATAATAATAGTTGTAGAAATCCTTAACACCTTTTTGGAAACCAAGCTTGCTACTATCCCCAGAAAACATATCATGTAAACTCACAGTCTGGCTATGTTTGCTAGTACCTGTAAGTTTCCTTTCCAACCCAACCATCAGTATACTATTGAGGTTAGGCATAGACTAGCTATTCCTGACAACTTACAGAACTAGCAAGTTTTTGAAAATGATAAACAGATTAACAATTTCTTAACTTTACATAATGAATTTGTAAATACCAACATAGATACTGACATAGCAGTAGATATTAATTGCTCTAATGAAGTAGAAATAAATGAACTAGAAGGATATCAAATAAAAGACAGACTTTATCCTATAGAATTCACAAAAACAGATATTCGAGATTTAAAACAAATGGAAATTGATGAAATTGAAGTCATAAACCTTAAAGACAATTTCTTACCCAAAGGATTAACTCCTTTGGAGGAAATTGCAGAGTGGAAACATAGTCTCTCAAAACGCCATTGGTCTACATTTCTTTACTTTCCACTGGGGAAAGCCATCCCCAAGTGGAGCCACTATTATGCTCCTATACCAATAGGTGTCATAATTTATAATTGACTTAGTTGTCTCTGAAATATGTACATACCTTTGCTTCTGCAAATGTTTTCCATACTTGTAAAAAAAATAAAAATAAAAATAAAAAATGTAAAGAGGGTATGTCCTAAAAGAAAAATCAAAGGACAAAAAGATTGAAAAAAGGTCAAAAAGGAGAGATGAAAATGAACCCCAAGGAAAAGGAAAAAGACCATGAAAGTGTGCAAGTCCAAATGCCACTACTATTTTACTTTTTGTACAATAATGATTGTGTGCAACTTGTTATTTGTGCCACAATCCATGGTAACCAAACATTTTAATCTTGGTTATTCCATGTTTTCAATTTCATGCCTAGAGATAGAGAATAAAATCTGACCAAACTGTTTAATCTTGGCAGATAAGTAGATAGGTAGAGTAAATAAAGGAGCTCAATAGTTTAATCTGAGCCCTTGGATGTAATAAGGATAGACTTAGATAGATTTCCATGGTAAAAGAAAAGAAAATAGTTTCATAAGGGTTTGCCAGTTTAAGTGCACCCTAATAAAGAGTAGAAAAAATGGTATGTTGTGTAGGTGGGTAAGTAGATGGATGGTTGTAGAATGGTGTATGATGAATGATTAGTTAAATCTCATATCATTTACTTTCATCATCATATTACTTTGAAAGTATGGATAACAGATACATTTACAAAGTCAGGTTATTAATTTCCTCATTTTCTTTTACCCCCAATATCACTAATTTCTCACCAATAACAATCAAAGCACCAAAAACCTTAAACCAAAGGGTCTCAGAGCATTTCTCTGACTTTTGGAGGGACCGAACCCTCGGCCCAATGATTTATAGGTTCCAAGTGCTAAATCATCAACATTCACTCCTCCATAATTCATCCATTTCATCTAAAAAATCCCTTTTCCTAAGGTAAAATCATTATTTGCCTAGGGAAAGTAATTAACCTCATATAAAACCCCCTTTTTTCCAAAAAAGCACACATCATGCGTCGAAGCTTAAGTTATGAATGTTTAAATGCATAAATGTAATATATTTCGAAACATTTTACTTAGAATATTCTCATTTCCACATCTATTTCATATTAACATAATTTACTATAGTTAGCTCCCGCAAAATACACCTCATCCCCTATATATTATTAAAATCCCTTATTCTAATATCTTGCCCTGGTTTGGAATATAAACCATAAATAAAGGAATAATTCGATAGATTGATTAATTGATAGATTAATTAATCTATCCGCGATCAAATTAAGACATATAACCTCTCTGATGCATTAAAAATGAATTAATTAATCAACCTGTGATTATTTAGGAACCTTCCTCCAATCACATCTCCCTCGATGTCATTAATCTCCCTAACCCGCAATTACTACCCCATCAGGCCCCTCCATTAAATCTCGATCAAGTCCCTTCCCAGACCACCGTATGATCTGACACCTTCAGATCTAATGGCCAATGCTCATATCGGGCAGCCTTTGATGCTGAACTTTACCCACCCGATACAAACGGTTTCACTATTCCCCCACTGCTACGTATCACCCAATGAATGGCATCGGGCAGACCTCTCCCAATACCACTACACCCTCATAAGCGGTGCGATAGAATCCACTTACCACCCCTTCTTACCACCTTTGCTAAATGACAAAATGTCCCATCCGTTAACTGGCACCAATTGTCATTTTCATCATACCCGCTAAAACATTGAATTTTCCAAATAAAAAAAAAAATACTCATTAATTTGTCTTACCAAGAAAAGAAACTTTTGTTCTCCATGCACACTCAGAGTATGTTCCAGCCGTCACCCTACTTCCAACCATCAACTTTCAGAAGCTGCTGAATTCGGGATTGCCATTGCAGACCTGTGCACTATATGCAAATAGTGCACCAGAGCCATTTGTCCCTTCATGCAACCTTAACCAGGTATTTACCTATTTTACTGAGAAAACCCTATTTTCATATTCAACCTGGACTAAATTGCTATGAAAATCAAGTAAATTTAGTGATAGCAAGTTGTTCAATAGTCTAGAATCTCTTTGAAATGACCCCATTCTTCACAAAATCCCTGAAATTCCCTACCCTTGTCCTTGAATCCACAAGAACCAAGGATGGATGTTCCAGTTGCTTTGGATGCCAGGCCAATTACCACTCCCCACAGAGATTTAGACCATCTTCCCCTGGCTGACAAGGATTTCCAAATAAAAGACCTCAACTTTGATGAAACCCCTTTGAAATTGCATTTTAGATACAGAGATGATTACTTAAACTATGCAGATAAGATAGGTCTCTGGGAGTCAAACTTGCCCAAATATCAATTCCCAGGTGTTCACGTCTTTCCTGAAACTATTCATTACTGCCATGCAAATTATGGCCCCATTTTGAAAGTTGTAATCTCTGCAGACCAGAAAATCCTTTTCACCATTATAGCTGAGTCCATAAACGAGATGTTACAGTTGCAGCCTGGTCAAGACCTCACCCCCTTGTCCATCCCCAATTTGCTTGAAAGCTTCTCCAAACTATCTAGTTCCAGAAGTACTCAAATCCTCCAGACCTTCATTTCTGAAGAAAAATACATGCTAAAGGATCCCCCTCCTTACATGTCAGCCTTCTTTTCTAATCTAGGTAGAGACATCACAACAATGCTATCATGCATTCTAGGTTCCACCACTAATGAGTATATAGATGAAATTATTTTGTCCGGTATGTCTATATTTACCCCCGATCAACCTCCTGTAGTCAAGTTTGATTATGCCAAATTCATAGCAGATAAAATGCATGATTAGTTTATGAGACTCGAAAATGAGAGGGTGTTCAAGTATTCATCGATCATGTATCATTTGTTTCTTTATTACCAAACTGATAGGTTTCCCTTCTCTGTACAAAACCTTTATTTCACTACCATGTCACTACATTCATCTCACTTTCATCATTATTGGGTCACGTTTATGTTTTTTCAAACTTTATTAATTCTTAGCATTTTTAAGTGAATTTGTGGTTAAAAATTAGAAAGTAATGTGCATATGCTTATACCTAACAAGTGAGATGAGATTGATGACATGTGTAGGTCAGAAGGAAGCTTCTCAAAGACGTTTATGTGGCATCCTAAGGCCAAATTCGAATTTGAGTGGAGAAGATCATGGAATCATGAGGATATGTGTCACATTTACTATTTGTATTGAAACTCTAAAAAGACATCTGTTTTATCATTTCCTATTTTGATTATAACTCTAGAGATATAGGGAGAGATTCATGGACTCTCGTTAATGAGATAAATTCTCATATTTTTTATAAATAGGAGATCTCTCTCCTTTATTTGGAAGCTTTGTTAACTTTGTTAGTTCAACTTGTCATTACTTTGTACTTTGTAATTTTGAAGAATTTGAATAAAGCTTTGAGGTTCCCAACATGGAAGGAGATGTGAAGTAGGAGATGTCATGGAGAAAATAGAATGTAAGGTAGAATAGATTTTATTTTGTAATTTTTCTTTGATTTCATTCAAGTATGTCATTTTATTTTCATGATTGTTTTCAAGTTTAATAGTTTAGATTTTCCATTCATGCAACTTTAATTCATGCAAATGTGTTCAATGAGTTGATTGTAGATTTATCTAACTGTGTAATCTATGCTTAACAAAATAGTCCAAGAAAGGGGTCCTCCTATTTTCCAATTGGTGCTTGGAGCATTAGAGTACACAGTAGATTAGTTTCCTTCACATGTTTTTTATTTGCTTTCCATTCCGAAATAGCATAACTGACTGTGTTTCCTATGCTCGCGAAATCATCTCAAGAAGGTGGCTCTACCATTTTCCAAATTGGACTGAATTTGGGTGTTTGTTCACGCAGCAGTGATAGATTCAATTCCCATGCTTTCTTAAGATCACATCTATTGTATACTCAATTACTTTAAGTCATTTCAAGAAGATGATATCGACATCTTCCTATATTGAATGTTCCCAACGGTATTTGAGCCTACAGTAGATCACAGTTGTTTTTGTATTGTTTTAAACTAGCATTATCATTTTTCTTTCATTTCATAGACATTTTGTCCACCTAGATTAATCTAACTATTCAAAGTTTTGATTTTTTTTTATCTAATGTTCATTTCCTTTTCTCCCTTCTTTAGAAATTAGATTTTAACATTAAAAGTCATTGGATTTAGTTGTCCATTAACATTTAGAGATTTCATCTAGAAGCATAACTTTTCTTTCTTAGATTAATTTCCTTAAGCATGAGAAACAAAACCCCCAAAAACAACATAAAATATAAAACAACAAAGTAAATAAAAGGTTAACTAAGCACATATAGTGCACTACACTTCATCAGTTTATGATACCCAGATTGATCATTTATGTAGAGCAATTTAAGACGTTAAATCGACTCGACATTTTGGCGTCATTGCCGGGGAAGTGTAATTAGGAGACCTTATTTCTTACATATAAAAAAAAAAAAAAAATTCTTGAGTATGCTCTCCTCCTGCACTTTGTGTGATCTTGAGGATCAGAAAAAGAATTTTTATGTTTAAAAAAAATAAAATAAATAAAAATAAATAAATAAATTATTATTTTGTTTAGTAAAATATATATGTATATTTTTAATTTTTGAAAATATAACATATGTAATTTTATTAACAAAACAAATGAAAAAATAAAAATAAAAAATTAATCCACGTTTCACATAATAAAACAAATAAAAATACAACATTTGCAAAAGGCCAAAATGCACTTGGAGCATGGTGAAGAACGGATTTCCCAGGAGAACCTTCATTTCAATTTTTTTTTTTTACAGTCAGATGTTCAATCGGTGAACTCTTTGCATCCAAACCAATTGGTCTCATCTTTCTTTCCGTCTACAACATGAGTTATTGGACAAACACCTATGCTTGTATCACTGTTAGTCATGCAAATGTATCTATTTCAACATTGCTCAACCCTGCAACAGCAATCAAATTCCATTAAAACACAATTCAAAAGGGAATTCAGTGAAGGGCGATAGAATATTTGAAATAAAATAAAATAAAATCAATGGCATGATAGACAGCAATCAAATTCGAAATTGATTTTTTTTTACAGAAGACGTAATTGACAGAAAATGCAGCATTTTAATCACCTGATTTTAAAACGAATTTCCTGAGCAAACTGAGGCAAATTAGGAAACATAAAAACATGGGTTTTTTCTGGAAAGGGGTCAATTAGTTAACTCAAAAATGGTTTTGATAATTTCACAACGGTTTGGGAGAATTTTCAAGTTCTTTGGAGACCCATTTGGCATGCTGCATGAGAAAAAAATGATTTTCATTAAATGAACAAAGCATTGTTTGAACAAGGCACGCTCAAGGAAGAAAAATTCAATTTAAAAATTAGTCATATTGTGGCATTCAATCCATATGGCGTGATATTTTGTTAAATCTAAGAATCCAATTCGATTCAAACTCATGAATGATTGGTCCAAGTGCACCAGTTACCGGAAACACAAGTGGGCAAAGCCTTTCTGTCGGTAGTTCAAAACACTTGCCTGAGAATGGGGTTCAAGAATCCAACATTCTAGCTGGCCTGAAATGTATAACATTAGTTGCCAGTTGACAATATTCTATGATGGGCAAGCTCATGTTTTTTTAATGATATCCATCTTGTGAAGGTAGATGCAATACTAGCTTTAGCTGGATCAAATGGGCGATCTTGGACTTTCTTCCTGGTACTTAGCTGCATAAAATTTCTTTTCCAATAACTTAATCAAAAATCTGATATCTTGGCTACCTTTACCGTTGAGGTACCCCAGTGTACTATATTTGGTAATGTAAACAAGCATAGCAACAACTGGTTTCTGCCGTGCAACAAATATTATTAAAATCAAGGAATTTTGGTACTCTTGTGCAAATTCTGAAAACTGCTTTGTCCTCAAAATTTCATAGAGTATTGATTTGTTGTGTGTCTGACCTATAGCTCCTTACATTATCATAGTTTTTCTTTTGGTATTGATAGATTTGGTTCATTGTCTCAAAATGAAGAAGCCATCACCGTTTTCAGTTGGGTACATGAACTTATTTTCATGTAGAAACAAGGCTTTCATGTTGATGCATATTATAGTGACAACACAATCATAGATTTATGTGTTTTGATCTGGAACAGAGGTGTGTGTTATCACTATGTCACCGCATGTTCTTCCTGAATTCAGGGAGCAAAATGAAAAACAAAAAAAAAAGGTTCACAGGTAAAAAAAAAAGAAATTAAAAATAAAATAAAAATAAATTGAATCAATGAAATAAGTAGATTATTTGCGCACTTTTCTGGAAGGTATTCATTAATTTTGGACTGATGATGAAAAATGCATAGCTAACTTTTTGTTCAATATTTTTAGCTACAAAAACTGTGCACGTTCTGTAGCTAGAAAGCCATTCCACAGCTAAACATCAATTCTGCAGCTGAGAAACGTCACTGTTCAAACCAGTCTAACTTTCTCATACGAAATCGCATTTCGACGATTCAAGTGTCGTTGGAAAGATATCGACGAGACCTACACAATGAGAAATCCACCATTAGAGTTTGAAATAGTGAAGAATGAAGAAATTGCTCAAAATATATAACAGTTAACTTGAGGCACTAATTCCGAAGTAGGTATAAATTCTTTTGGTTTTCCTTCGTGAACTTGTTTCATTAGTACGAATTCTTAGTTTTGTGTGTAAATATCATAACTAGAGAGATTGATCACCTCTCTCTTTTGATAATCTTACATTCCATTGCAGAAGAAGTATTAGTTTTTTTGTAGGTTCCAGGAGGAAGGACAGATGACTACAAGTGAATAGTGTCTCTCTTAGAGACCAATTTGTTTCATAAGAGGATGATCAACAACAAAGAAGAAACATCAATGCATGAGCACATGCTAATGCAAAATTAGATCCAAGCACTTGAAAAAATTTCAGATACTATTGTCTCCATTACATCCATACTTCATAATAAACCATTCACCTCATTTCCCTTCATATTTTCCATTCACATTCACATACACTTTCCATTACTTTTTGTCCACTGCTAACCCACAAATAAAAGCAAGAGGCTCAGTTACATGCTTATTGCCCATAGCCATTATTAATTTCCATGCCATCTTCCATTTTCATTTTCCCTTTCCTATCATTTTCATTTTGCAAATAAACCCTGCTTCAATGCAAATTATTGAGTCCATAGTCCTTTGAGTCTAAATTCCTTGCAAAAACACCTTGAGGCTTGCATGCCTTAATGGCAAGTCCTCATGCCAACGAACAATGGGAATACATTAATGTCCCTTGTTCATTGGATCTTCTAGGTGACTCAACATCGACAAATTTATTTGTACCTAGCAAGATGTGTTTGGGCATCTTGACTCTCATTGTCATCAATGGTGAGAGTTCTCATGTTGACTAGTGGCATCCATTAATGGCCACTAAGTCAACAATTTCCTGCTATGTTCGACATCAGAACATCTATTCACATAGCAGGAATTGTGCCAATGAGTTTTGAAGACATGAAGACTATTATTTTCAACATTTTGGAGCAGATATAAAAGATATGTAGCTGCAACAGATTAGCACCATTCAGTAACAGATTCAATAAGTTTTAGTAGAAGCAATAAGAAGTCATCTTGACTCTTTTATCCATGACTCTTTTTTTCCAGCCACTTAAAGAAGATTATGATCAGAATTTTGTGGCCACCACACATACAACTCATCCATTTCCAAAGGGTACATTAAGGTACGTCATTTTCTAACTTTTTACCATAGAATTCCATAAAAAGCTAGAACAATAATTGTTGGAAAAACATTTCTCTTCCTCATTTCATAAAATTGCCAATACCATCAGTTTGGGGGGAATATATTCATATTCATATATTTCCATGTTCATATCATATTCAAAAGCCCACATACTTCCAAAATATATTAACTATTACATTATTATTATGAGCATACAATGGCTTTTCAAAAGTGCTTAAAGGATAATTGGACACAAACACAATCATGTTGTCACACAAGAACTAACTATGATGCAATCGAATAAAGATATACTTTGCAACAATAATCAAATTATCATTATGCAAAATTCAAAGATCAAAATTGAATGCAACAACAAAATATGGTTGTAACACAACAACCAACCATGTCACAATTCAAGTAAAACACTTTGTAGAAGTATGAAGTTATCAAATGATATCATGCAAAGTTAAGCCAAAGCTCAAGGATCAAAAGAATTAATGTAATATATAAACAATGTAAACTTTGAAATGGGAACTAATACTGTTACCCGTTTTGTAGAGATAGCAAAAAAGTGACCCGATTTTGAAAAGGGGTGATGCAGAATACACATGCTTTGTAGAGATAGCAAAAAAGTGACCCGATTTTGAAAAGGGGTGATCCAGAACACGCATGTTTTTTTAGAGCATAGTTTTTGGCACTTTAATTTTTTTTAATTTTTTTTATGTACATTGTGTTTTAGAATGGTAGTGATTTTCATGCTAATTTTAAAAAGTGGTTATTCTGCATCAGACCCTTTTTTTAAAAGACCTATTTTTTGACTTTAACTTTTCTAATGTATGTAATGTAAATAATTATTTTGTAAATTTAATAATTTTGGAAGTGGTCTTCTTCTTCATATTTTCTTGTTTTTATTTTTATTTTTATTTTTTTTGGTAGTGAGATTTTTATTGATTTACATATTTAAAAAAGAAGGTCAATATTTTGCATTTTCCATATTTTACATATTTATACATCGTTAATTAAATTTTCAATCCAAATGAAATAATTGTTTCTAAAAAACAAATATAAAATTATATATAAAAAAAGACAAAAATAAAAAATAAAAAAGTGTTAAAAAAATTTTATCTTATAAACCATAAAACACTTTGGAAAAAAAAAAAACAAAATTACATATATATATATATATATATATATATATAATTAAGTCGATAAAAATTGAGAAATTAAAAAAAAAAAAAAAAACATTAGCAAAAACTAGGAATAAAATTTTAAAAACAAACTAGTTTAAAAAAAAATAGAAAATTAACCAAAAAATAAATAAAAAAAACTAATAAAATAAATATTAAAAAAAAGGGTTAAAAAAATTATCTCACAAAAAAAAACATTAGCAAAACTGGAAAAAAAAATTAAAAAATAAAAAAAAAAAACTAGTTTAGAAAAAAAAAATAGAAAATTAATGAAAAAAATTTGAAAAAATAGTAAAATTAATATTAAAAAAACAAAAATAAATTCAAATTATAAAAAAAAAAAAAAACAAAAAAATACGTAAATTTTATTAAAAAAAAAATGTAATTATTTTTTATTAAACATACATATTTTATTTATATATATATATATATATATTAAAATTTAATTTTTTTTTTAAACAACTTTTTTTATTAGATATCATTTTTTGGGATTCAACTGCGTTAAGTAAGTCATTCAAACGTATGACCATTTCCATGAGAGGTAGTCGTAACTGACTAATTTCTCATGATTTTTGAATAGTTCACTTAGCACTCATTGCATCGGGTGATGCTCACAGGGGTGAAGAAGTGGGATTGAAACTAGTGAAATGTGGAGAACGAATCACATAGCATCAATCATCACTTCCGGGGCTTGCACCCAGTAACCAGGACTTCCCAGGAGGTCACCCATCCCAGAACTCCTCTGGCTCAAGCGCGCTTAACTGTGGAGTTTTTCCCCACAATCAAGCCCACTTAGCTTGCTACCCCATTTGCAAAACCTTAGCAAGTATTGTGCCTCATGAACCATTCAAGTAGAGATCCCTTGACTCTTTTTGAATTTAAGTATGGGGGATTACGCAGTGCATTATATTAGATATCATTTTTTGGGATTCAACTGCGTTAAGTAAGTCATTCAAATGTATGACCATTTCCATGAGAGGTAGTCGTAACTGACTAATTTCTCATGATTTTTGAATAGTTCACTTAGCACTCATTGCATCGGGTGATGCTCACAGGGGTGAAGAAGTGGGATTGAAACTAGTGAAATGTGGAGAACGAATCACATAGCATCAATCATCACTTCCGGGGCTTGCACCCGGTAACCAGGACTTCCCAGGAGGTCACCCATCCCAGAACTCCTCTGGCTCAAGCGCGCTTAACTGTGGAGTTTTTCCCCACAATCAAGCCCACTTAGCTTGCTACCCCATTTGCAAAACCTTAGCAAGTATTGTGCCTCATGAACCATTCAAGTAGAGATCCCTTGACTCTTTTTGAATTTAAGTATGGGGGATTACGCAGTGCATTATATTAGATATCATTTTTTGGGATTCAACTGCGTTAAGTAAGTCATTCAAATGTATGACCATTTCCATGAGAGGTAGTCGTAACTGACTAATTTCTCATGATTTTTGAATAGTTCACTTAAAAATGATATCTAATATAATGCACTGCGTAATCCCCCATACTTAAAAACCTTTTTTATTATTTAAAAAAAAAAATTATAATTTTTTTAAAATAATTTTTATTTTTATTTTTTCCCTAAAAATACAAATTATTAAATCTACGTTTTATATTTAAAAAAATAAATAAATAAATAAAACCTAAATTTAAAAAAAAAAAATTACATTTCTTTTTTTATTTAAAAAAAAAATTTACATTTCTTTTTTTATTTAAAAAAAAAATTTACATTTCTTTTTTTATTTAAAAAAAATTAATAAAATTAATTTTCTTTTTTAAACAATTCTTTTTTTATTAAAAAAAAAATTATAACTTTTTTTTTTTAAACTTTTTTTTGTTTTTTATTTAAAAATATAAAAAATAATAAAAAATGATTTTTAAAAAAAAATTATATATATTTTTTATTTAAATATTAAAAAATTATTAAAAAAAAATTTAAAAATTTAAAAATTAGCATTTTTTTTAATTATTAAAAAAAAAAAAATTATGGGCCACCCACCGGCTGCCCGTGGTGGCGCGGCGGTGGGCGGAGGGGCTGCACGCAGGCCCTCCGCCCACCGCCGCGCCACCACGGGTGGCCGGTGGGCGGCCCGTCCCGGAATCGACGGGCCGCCCACCAGTCGCCCGTGGTGGCGCGGCGGTGGGCGGAGGGCCTGCGTGCAACCCCTCCGCCCACCGACGCGCCACCACAGGCGGCCGGTGGGCGGCCCGTAAATTTTTTTTTTTAATAATTAAAAAAAATGTTAATTTTTAAATTTTTAATTTTTTTTTAATAATTTTTTAATATTTAAATAAAAAATATATATAATTTTTTTTTTTTAAAATCATTTTTTTTTATTATTTATATTTTTAAATAAAAACAAAAAAATGTTTAAAAAAAAAGTTATAATTTTTTTTTAATAAAAAAAGAATTGTTTAAAAAAGAAAATTAATTTTATTAATTTTTTTTTAAATAAAAAAAGAAATGTAAATTTATTTTTTAAATTTAGGTTTTATTTATTTATTTATTTATTTAAATATAAAACGTAGATTTAATAATTTGTATTTTTAGGGAAAAAATAAAAATTAAAATAAAAATTGTTTTAAAAAAATTATAATTTTTTTTAAATAATAAAAAAGGTTGTTTAAAAAAATAAATTAAATTTTAATATATATATATATATATATATATATATATATATATATATGTTTAATAAAAAATAATTACATTTTTTTTTTAATTAAAAATTACGTATTTTTTGTTTTTTTTTTATAATTTGAATTTATTTTTGTTTTTTTAATTATAGTTTTAGTAGTTTTTCAAATTTTTTCGTTAATTTTCTATTTTTTTTTTTTAAAAACTAGTTTTTTTTAATTTTTTTTTTTTTTTTTTTTTCCAGTTTTGCTAATGTTTTTTTTAATTTCTCTATTTTTACTTACTTAGTTTATATATATATATATAATTTTGTTTTTTTGTTTTCCAAATTGTTTTATGGTTTGTGAGATAATATTTTTTAACATTTTTTATTTTTTTTATTTTTATCTTTTATATATATATATTTATATTTGTTTTTTAAGTAATCAACATTTTAATCTTAATTTTAGTAATTTTTACCTTTTTTTTGTTAATTTTCTATTTTTGTAGATCTAGTTGGTTTTTAATTTTAATTTTTAGATTTTTAGTTTTTCCTTAATTTTTTTTTTTAATTTTTCTATTTTCACCGACTTATTTTTTTTGTTTTTTTTAAATGTTTTTTTTAAATGTTTTTTTTTTCTTTTCCATTTTTTTTTTGGGCAATTTCTTTTTATGTTTTACAAGATAAATCTTTTTCTTTTTTCTCTCCATTTTTTTAAATATTTTTTTTACTATTTAATTGTTTATAGTTTTTTTCTTTTTTTTTTAGTTTTTTAATTCTTATCATTAATTTTGTTTTTTTTTTACATTTTTATGATTGACTTTTTTTTTTCGTTTTTTATTTTTATTTTATATTTTCCTTTTAGTATATATTTTAATCTATGTTTTGTTATTTTTTTTTAACTTTTTTTTTTGTGTTTTTTCATTGTTTTAATTTTTTTATTATTTTTTATTTTTTATGTTTTCATTATTTTTTAAAATTTAATGTTTTTCGGGGTCATGATAAAATATTTTACACCATTATTTCTAAATGTTGAAATTTTACTGTTGAAAAAAAAAAAGTGTTCTCCCAGCATCAACACTTTTCGTTTTGAGGGTCTCTTTTGGATATTTTTTGCTCAAAAAATTTGTTTTCACCGCCATTTTTAAAACATGTTGAAAATTTACCCAAGAAAAAAAAAGGTGTTATTCCAGCATCAACATTTTTCATTTTTAGCACTGTTTTTGATGTTTTTTCGAGGTTTTTTGGCCAGAGTTCCCGTTTTGAGTTTATAGTTCCCGTTTCATAGTTTACATTGTTTATATATCACATGAGGACATGCAATAGCTTCAGTTGGGGGGTATTGAAATTGTCATTCATTTCCATTACACTTTCACTATCATGTCCATTATATCACCTTCATTTCACTACCACGTCACTACATTCATCTCACTTTCATCATTATTGGGTCACATTTATGTTTTTCCAAACTTTATTAATTCTTATCATTTTAAAGTGAATTTGTGGTTAAAAATTAGAAAATAATGTGAATATGCTTATACCTAACAAGTGGGATGAGATTGTTGACATGTGTAGGTCAAAAGGAAGCTTCTAAAAGACCTTTATGTGGAATCTTAAGGCCAAATTCGAATTTGAGTGGAGAAGATCATGGAATCACGAGGATATGTGTCACATTTCCTATTTGTATTGAAACTCTAAAAAGACATGTCTTATCATGTCCTATTTTGATTATAACTCTAGAGATATAGGGAGAGATTCATGGACTCTCATTAATGAGATAACTTCTCATCTTTTTGTATAAATAGGAGATCTCTCTCCCTTATTTGGAAGCTTTGTTAACTTTGTTAGCTCAACTTGTCATTACTTTGTATTTTGTAATTTTGAATAATTTGAATAAAGCTTTGAGGTTCCCAACATGGAAGGAGATGTGAAGTAGTAGATGTCATGGAGCATATTAGAATGTAAGGTAAAGTAAATTTTATTTTGTAATTTTGCTTTGATTTCATTCAAGCATGTCATTTTAATTTTATGATTGTTTTCAAGTTTACTAGTTTAGATTTTCCATTCATGCAAGTTTAATTCATGCAAGTGTGTTCAATCGATTGATTGTAGATTTATCTAACTGTGTAATCTATGCTTAACAAAATAGTCCAAGAAAGGAGTCCTCCTATTTTCTAATTGGTGCTTGGAGCATTATAGCACACAATAGATTAGTTTTCCTTTACATGTTTTGTATTTGCTTTCCATTTCAAATTAGCATAACTGATTGTGTTTCCTATGCTCGCTAAATCTTCTCAAGAAGGTGGCTCTACAATTTTTCAAATTCGACTGAATTTGGGTGTTTCTTCATGCAGCAGTGATAGATTCATTTCCCGTGCTTTCTTAAGATCACATCTATTGTATACTCAATTACTTAAGTCATTTCAAGAAGATGATTTCAACATCTTCCTATATTGAATGTTCCAAATGGTATTTGAGCCTGCAGTAGATCATAGTTGTTTTTGTATTGTTTTAAACTAGCATTATCATTTTTGCTTTCATTTCATAGACATTTTGTTGGCCTAGATTAATCTAACTATTCAAAGTTTTGATTTGTTTTTATCTAATGTTCATTTCCTTTTCTCCCTTCTTTAGAAATTAGATTTTAACATTAAAAGTCATTAGATTTAGTTGTCCCTTAACATTTATAGATTTCACCTAGAAGCATAACTTTTCTTTCTTAGATTAATTTCCTTAAGCATAAGAAACAAAACCCCCAAAAACAACATAAACTATAAAACAACAAAGTAAGAAAAATGTTAACTAAGCACATATAGTGCACTACACTTTATCAGTTTATGATACCTGGATTGATAATTTATGTAGAGCAATTTAAGACGTTAAATCGACTCGACAAAAATGCATCATCAAATGTACATGATAGAAAAGCATACTACCATATCTACCTTCACAAGTAATAATTTTTTGAATGAACAACAGTAAATTTCTCCATTTTTTTTTAAGAGTTGTACTTGGGATGCCTTTCTTAAATACTAAAGTGTCCATACTTGGATATTTTAGAAATATTTTCCATTCACTCCCTTCAATTCCTCTATTCTTGAACCTTCTTTCACCAACCCTAGGTATACCGGTTACTTCTTCTATTAAGGATTCTATCAATACTATCTTCACATCTCCAATTTCTGCCTCAAGTCCATCAAATGATCGGGCAAAGGAATTTGTAACTTCTTTGTCATAGCTATTAAGTTTCTCTATAAAATCCAACCATTGTGCCTATTGTAACATCTTTTTTAACTTGTGGATAACCCTCTATGAATTTCTTCCAACCTGGCTCCGTCCTCACAATAATCCCCATGTTGTAGAAGTCTTAACCTGTGACTACTTATTTTAACAAGGTTATGGAGTGAAAATGGCTTTGAAAAATAGAGTATGGATGACGACAAAAATTATCAAAGAAACAAGGTTTATGGAGTGGAGTATTTGCACAATGATGAGTGGTGAATGGGCTTATGGCCAAGTTCGTTGATAAGATAGAGTAATTATGGTTAAATCTGAAGTTGGAATAGTAATGATTACTTCAAGTGGTGGTAGCAACATCTATTTTATTTCATAATCTAGTGTTTCTTACCTTTATTGTTTAATCTAATATTTACATACCTTTATATTTATCATTCTGATGTTTTGATTGATCTTTTGTAGGTTGCCCTTGGATACCTTCAACTACAAGATTGATCATATTCTTCTTATGCCAAATATTTAATTGTCCTAGTTGATCCCTACCAATATTAGCTGAAGAATTTTGTTAAAGCTGCAGATTCTCAACAATTTCGTAGCTGCTTGTTTTGAAAAGAAAAAGACGGTTACAAAGAAAATGGGATTAGAAAAGGATTTAAATAGAAAATCTAGGGTGCCAAGAGTACTTGGTTTTCATCCGATATTTTTTGTGTAAACATTCCAATAATGTTGGTTTTCATGTTTATACAATTTTTATTTTTATTTTTTATATTATTTCATATTTTATATTTCATTATTTTTATTTTTATTTTTATGTTTAGAAAATAAAAGGCTTTTGCGAGTCAAGTTGGAGAGGAAGAATAATCCTTCCTAATCACCTTCAAATCAATATTGTCTTGCAGATATTTAACAAACTCCTCCCTTGTAAATGGTTTGTGATAAATTCTCAATTGATGACCATTTACAAGGAAGGTCACTTTTTCTTCATCAATAGTTCTAATCCTGACTGCACCATTATCAAAGATAGTTTCAATCTCATAAGGCCCAAGCCAATGTGTTTGAAATTTTCCTTGAAAAAATTTAAAATTTGAGTCAAAAAGTGATTCCCAATCTCCAGGGTGCAATTTTCTTTCTTTTATGAACTTGTCATGCCATCTGGATATTTTTTGTTGAACTATGTTGGTTCTTTGAATAGCATCATGTCTCATCTCATCTAGTTCATTCAGTTGGTCCATCCTTTGTTTTTGTGCTTCTGATAGATGGAGGCCCGATTTATCTATTATCTTGAAAGTATTTATCTAGAACTCAATAGGAAATAGGACCTGCTTCCCATAAACAAGTTCATAAGGAGTGTGGCCAGTTGCATTTCTCCATGTCGTATGATATGCCCACAAAGTTTCTGGAAGATTTTCTGCCCAATCTCTTCTATGTAGATGCACAGTCTTGGTAGAAATTGCTTCAATTATTTTATTGGTGGATTCCACCTATCCATGTAATTGTGGATGATATGGAGTGGACTTTCGATATTTGATTATTCATTTATCCATTATCTTTTGTACCAGATTGGATGTAAATTGAGTACCTTGCTCTGTCACAATTACCCTTGTGACATAAAAATGGGTAAAAATATCTTCGAAAAGAAATGAAACTACAACATTTTTAGTAGCAAAAGTAGGTGCTTTAGCTTCTACCCGTTTTGTAACATAATTAGTGCAAACAAGAATGTACCTTTTTTGTCTTTTTGGTGGATTAATTAGACCAACAAAATCCAAAGCCCATTTCTCGAAACACTCAACGAGTACCTAAGCTTTTAGAGGCATTTCATCTGAAGGAACAGGCTTTCCCATTCTCTGACAATTTTCACATCTGTTAAAATATTCCTTGGAATCCTTAAAAAGGGAAGACCAATAATATCCTAAGAGAAGGATTTTGTAAGAAATTATTTTATCAGTGAAATGTCCTCCACATGGTTCATCGTGACAAGCCTTTAATATCTATGGTACTTGGTGGCGATCCCGAGGAGATACATGTGGCTATTGACTGTTTAATTCTCCGTTTCCAAGTTGGGTTTGGTGGCAGGGTTTTAGGTGTATGTCTTAATTTTGGTTTAATGTTTTTGTTGCCGCCTCTGCACTAACCTTGGGCTTGCGACTGAGGGTTTTAACCTATGCTGAGAGGTTTGAAGGTCATTTCTACTATGTGATGGTTTTTCTCTACGATTACTCTGTGTTCTCACCTGGTTTCCGTGATGGCTGGTAAGTATTTTGCCCTATCTGCTCCGTATGGCGGTTTAATATGTCTTGTTGGTTCTCTGTGGTGTATTTGTACTATGTCTCTGTTCATCCTCCATGGTCTATTGTTGTTATGCCTCTGCTCATTTCCTGTGGTGACTCATTGCTCTAGTGTTTGGAGGCTTTCAGGTCCCCTCCCTCTCGCAAGTCTGTTTGTCTACACTATTTTCTTCGAACTCATTTCTGTTCATTTTGTGGTGATTTGTTTGTTGATGTGGGGTTTGGTTATGCTTCGGCTCTGCAAATCTCAGGTCACTGCTTGGCTGCTGCATAGGATGACTCGGTGCCCTCAATTTCAGGTAAGATATTCCTTCTGATTTCAATTTCACTTCTAGTTTTTAAATGTTCTAACGCTCTAGCTCCTTGGTGGGCAGGTAGAGCGTTTTCATGGCTCAGTCACTGCTGGAAACCCTTTTTTGTGGGTCTCGGCTCTCGCCCTTCACTTCAGAAGCAGTTATTCTCTAGGTAAGATCCTCATTCCCCTTCCTGTTATCTTTCCACTGTTATCTTTTTTATTTTCGCAGCTCAATACTGACCGCTACCCTCTCTGTGGTGGTATGCAAGTCTCTCCAGAGAAGCACTACTCTGCAGCTTCATCTTGGTGATTTTTTCGAGGGCTTAGGGAAACTCAGGTAGAGTCCTTTTGTAGCTATATTGGTTTCCTTGCTTGCTTTGTTGTGTGTTTAGTTTTGCAATAGTTATTCGGTCGCTTACTCTCATTTGTGTCTCAGCCATAACCTTGATGTTTTGAGTCCTTCGTATCTGTATGTGTTCTTCGAGGTGTTCATGCCCTCACTAGAAGTTTTAGGCATAACCGTGGACTGTAATGTGTCTTGATTTCATGGGCTTAGAACCCTTCATGATTTCCAGATTACAGATTTTTGTACAGTGAATCTTTATTGAATGAAAAATGAAATTCCATGTACAAGAAATGTATTTCTTTTGTTTAAATGTAGAATGTAGTTAGTACCTGGGATTTGTTTTGTTGAGGAATGAAATCTATGTGTTGGTGCACCTCTGTTCGGTTCTCGGTCTTGAAAATGCTTCTTGTCATTGAATGCTTGTTGATGGTTTCTCGAATCTTTGAAAAGAAAAAAAAATGGTTTTGTTGTCTTGCTTTAATTTTGATGCCTGAGACATATATACATAGAGAACGCAATGAAATTTAATCTACTATATTAAATGACAGATTTGAATTGTTAGTTATCATAGACATTCAAATATTTCTGGGTTACAGCTTCTGGGCTCTCTCTCCTCTCTAGATGGCAGCCCTTCCATAATCTTTGATTTTTTCTTTTCAATACATTGTCAGCAATTCCTTTATATTTTGAGGATCTGTTCCTCAATTATGTTTTAGTTACTAAATAGTTTCTTCAAACAAATCCCTAATTAATTCCTATTTTGTCTAATTTAAAAAGCTAGCAATGGTTGATATAGCCTTAATTAAAAATAACACAAAATGTAACTAAATGAAATAGAAACTTGAAGTGTTTTCCTCTCTATCTGTCAAGATAAAATGAAAAAAAAAAAACATCTCCCAGTTGTCGCCTCTTCACTCGAATGCTCGTTCATTAGGCTCTCGGGGTAAATTAAACTCATGGCTCCTATCCATGAGCTCTTCAATAGAGTACCCGACGCTTTGAATTTGGCAAGCATCTAACCAAGAACTATCTTCAATAGGATGACCCTTCCACTTGACTAGGTACTACAAATATTCCTTCCTTCGAGTCTGTTTGACCACCTAAGTATCTAGGATTTGTACAATCTCTAGAGGTTTTGTTGGGGGCATTTGCTTAATCCATGAATCATTCTTTTTGTGGGTGTCCTATCTTCATCTTTCTGAACTGTCTTCTCCATCTACCGTAGTGTAGGGGTACAGATCTACCACATTGAAAATGGGTGAAATTCCAATACCTGGGGGTAACTGCAACTCGCAGAAAACTTCTGAAGAATCTTGCAATGCCCGATTTTTTTCCATTTCAACTTGTTGTATTCACCTATAGGAAACCTTTCCCTACATAGTTGTGCTAATATCAAGTCTCCTACATTGAATTGTACCTCCCATCTTTTCAAATCTTCCTTTTGCTTGTATCTTTGACTGTTGTCCTGTAATTTCAATTTCACCTGTTCATGAAGATCACTGATTTCCTTTGCGAAATCTTCCCCATTAGCACTCTTGCACTCCAACTATCCCAAATCCTGTAACTCATGTACTCCACGTGGGTACATTCTGTATAGGATCTGGAAAGGACTAATGCCCGTGCTTCAGTTGGGTGAATCGTTATAAGCAAATTTCACTTGTGTAAGCACATGATCCCACTGTCGAGAATTTTCTCCAACCAAACTCCTCAAAAAGTTTCCCAGACTTCAATTCACCACTTCGGTTTGACCATCAGTCTGCGGGTGATAAGTTGAGCTGAAGTTTAGTTTGGTGTCTAATTTTTTCCCTAGGGTTCAGCAAAAATGTCCTGTAAAATTAATGTCTCGATCCAAAACAATAAACTTTGGCAAGCCATGCAATCTGACTATCTTAGTAAAGAACAAATGTGCTACATGCTTGGCATCACTGGTTTTCCTGCATGGAATGAAATGTCCCACTTTGGTGAAACGATCCACCACCACCATGATGTAATTGAATCCCCATTGTGTCTTTGGTAGACCTAACACAAATCCCAAACTGACAGAGTCCCATGGTCTGTTCGGAATAGGTAAGGGTGTATACAACCTCGTGTTCTGGTTGTGTCCCTTTGCAAGCTGACAAACTTTACATCTAGTCACAAACTTCTATACATCTCTGCACATCTTTGGCCAATAGTAAAAGTGACTCAACTAATCCAAGGTCTTGTCTATGCCAAATGTCTGGCTAAACCTCCATTATGCTTTTCCTGGATTAAGTTCTTTCTCATAGAAAATTCCAGAATACACAAATGCCCTCCTTTAAACAGCAACCCTTCTTGCATATTATAGTCTACCCATGAACTGTTATCTCGTAACAACGGATTTTGGAAAGCCTCATAAGCTTCCTTAAAATCTACATCTTCCTCATAAAATACCTTAAGATGTTCAAATCCTAATACTTGTTTCGTACTTTCTTGTAGGATCAAAGTAATCCTGCTTAACGCATCTGCCACATTGTTGGCTTGACTGTTTATGCGTTTCAACACAAACATAAAACTCTACAAGTACTCAACCCACTTCGCATGTTTATGGTTCAGCTTATGCTACTGCATAATATACTACAATGCAGAACTGTCTGAAAACAAGATAAATTCATTGGCCAACAGGTAATGTCTCCAATGCTTCAGCGCTTGAACCATTGTGTAAAATTCCTTGTCACAAGACGTGTACTTCTGCCTACTTTCATTTAGTTTCTCACTAAAATAGGCTACTAGCTTGTCCTCTTGACTAAGCACTGCACCAATGGCTGTCCCACTGGCATCACAACAAACTTGAAAAAGTTTGTTAAAGTCTGGTAACCTCAAAATCGGTTTTTTAGTAATTTTCCTTTTGAGCAGCTGAAAACTCTTCTCTACCATTTCTATCCAATGGAAATGATGATTTGTCTTCTTAATGGTGTCCATCATGGGTGCACAAATGCCACTGAAATTTTTAATAAAATTCCGATAAAAATTCGCCAATCCATGGAAACATCGTACCTCAAACAAACTTTTGGGGGATGGCCAGCTAACTATGGCTGCAACCTTTTCCAAATCCATTTTTAGTTCATTCTTGGAAATCACAAATCCCAAATAAATTAATTCTTTCTAGGAAAAAGAACATTTCTTCAAATTTATCAATAATTTATTCTGTTGTAATTTTTCCAATACATACCTCATGTGTCGAAAATGTTCCTCCTTCATTTTGTTGAATATAAGTATATATATACAATCACAAATTTCCCAATGAATTCCTTTAGCATCTTGTTCATCAACTGCATGAATGTGCTAGGGGAATTGCTCAATCCAAGTGGCATAACCAGCCATTCGTACAAGCCTTCATTAGTCTTGAAATTTGTCTTCCACTCATCACCTTCTCGAATTTTGATTTGGTGGTAATTGCTTTTCAGGTCTATCTTTGAAAAGTACGCTACTCCACTCAAACAATCCATCATATCATCCATTCGAGGTAAAGGAAACTTGTACCTGATGTTAATGGCCTGGGAATCCATGCACATTCGCCACTCACCTCCTTTCTTGGGAGCTAAAACAGTCAGAACTGCACAAGGGCTTAAACTCTCCTGAATCAATCCCTTATCCAACAACTCCAGCACCTGCTTTTGGATTTCTTCATTATCCTTCAGACTCATTTGGTAAGCAGCCTTGTTTGGAAAACTAGCTCCTGGAATAAAATCAATATGGTGACTAATGCTCTGCTTTGGTGGTAATTTGTCTGGTAGATCGTCTACCACAATATCATTAAACTCTTGCAACATATCCTATATTTCTTTAGGAAAGTCGATGACCTTAGTATGGATCAATACTAGTTTTGGCCTTCGCACAACTACATACTTCACCTCATCATCCTCCATCTGTCGCAAAAACTCTTTTCTGCCTAACAGTAGTGCTTTTGTCCCACTGGTTTCTGTAGCTTCCTCTTCCTTCATGGGCACTAGGGTATGCTTTATCCCATCTTTAACAAACTTGTAACAATTTGTTGCCCCGTCATGGATGACCTTCCTATCATACTGCCATGGTCTACCCAACAGAATATGGCACACGTCCATAGGCATGATATCACAAGTCACCTTGTCCTTGTACTTGCCAATATGAAACTCTACTTCACACTGCTCATCAACCAGCAGTTGGTGGCCTTTCTGCAACCACGACACCCTGTATGGGGTTGGGTGCTTCAACTTCTTCAAACCCAATTTTCCCACCATTTCAGTAGCTACCAGATTATCAGTACTTCCACTGTCTATAATTAATTTGCAGCATTTCCCATGCGACTTGCATACAGTCCAGAACAATGCTTTCCTCTGTGTTTGATCAGCTACTTCTTTAGCTAGTTTTAATAATACCTTGTTCAGCACCAAGGCTTCCCTAGTCTCTGGCATATTTTCCACCTCCTGTGGCGGTGCCTCCCTTTCATCGTGCTAAGTGACATATGATCCCCTCTACCCAGTTTGTTCATTTTTAGGACATTCAAAGGACCTGTGTCCTCTACCTCTGCCATTACATCTTCCTCACTGGTATGACCTTCCTCCTCTGGTGTTACCTTCCCTTTCACTCTGTCCTGAAGTATTCGAACTACTGCCCTCTTCATTGTTGTTCGTTGTCCTACCTCTGCCAAAGGTTTGTCCCCGACCTCTACCAGAACCACATCCTATTCTGGCATTTTATTTTCTAGCAATCTTTTCCTCTGCCTTCAAAGCACTCTAATAAGCTTCCTCTATGGTCTTAGGGGAAATAATACTAATTTCGTCTAGGATCTCCATCCATAGACCATTCACAAACATCGCTATTTTCTCAGGGGTACCTTCAAAATAACCAGCTCTGAGGTTAACTTCCTAAAATTATTCAGTATATTCCTTTATAGTCATCATTCTCTGTTTCAGGTTCTGTACTTGTCTATGAAGGGAAATTTGATAATCTTTAGGCAGAAACTTGCTCTTCATCCTAGCAACCATCCTGTCCCATTTTTTAATCAATGGTTTGTTTAATCTCCTCATTTCTACCTATACACTATCCCACCATAAGGCTGCATGTCCCTTCAATTTGGTGACAGCAAACCTGATCCTCTTGTCTTCGCTAATTTCTTCATACTCAAAATATTTGTCTCGTTCACTTATCCAATCTAACAATGCTTCTGTGGACAAACTGCCATCAAAATTAGAGAGCTCTGATCTTGGCTTGCTACTAGCCAATAAAACTGACCTCAATAGCGTAATTTCCGGTCCTTCATCATTTGACCCATTCATTGTGGTTATCTTTTCCTCCTCACTGTCATGCCCACCTTCCGAATCTCTACGCCTTCCTGCTTCCACTGCTACCAAACTTGCAGTTAAATTCCTAATTTCTTCTCGTAGTCCTTCATCTGCTACACTTCTGATGCCTCTTATGTGACCCCTTCTTCCTACCTCCATTTTTTTTTGAGAGAAAAGGACAACCTCCTATGATACCAAAAATTGGTGGTGATCCCAAGGAGGGATGCGTGGCTATTGACTGTTTAATTCTTCATTTCCAAGTTGGGTTTGGTGGCAGGGTTTTAGGTGTATGTCTTAACTTCGGTTTAATGTTTTTTTTTCCACCTCTATACTTACCTCAGGCTTGCGACTGAGGGTTTTCACCTATGCCGAGGGGTTTTGGAGGTCATTTCTACTATGTGATGGTTTTTCTCTGCGATTACTCTGTGTTCTCACCTGGTTTCCGCGATGGCTGGTAATTATTTTGCCTTGTCTGCTCCACATGGTGATTTAATATGTCTTGCTAGTTCTCTATGGTGTATTGGTGCTATTTCTATGTTCGTCCTCCATGATCTGTCATTGCTATGCCTCTGCTCGTTTCCTGTGGCAACTCATTGCTCTGGTGTTTGGAGGCTTTCAGTTCCTCTCCCTCTCGCAAGTCTATTTGTCTCTGCTATTTGCTTTGAACTTGTTTCTATTCGTTTTGTGGTGATTTTTTTGTTGATGTGGGGTTTTGTTATGCTTCAACTCTACAAATCTCAGGTCACTACTTGGTTGTTGCACAGGACGACTCGGCGCCCTCAATTTCAAGTAAGCTATTCCTTTCGGTTTCAATTTCACTTCCTTTTTAAAGGTTCTAACACTCTGGCTCCTTGGTGGGTAGGAAGAGTGTCTTCATGGCTCAGTCACTAGTGGAAACCCTTTTTTGTGGCTCTCGGCTCTTGTCCTTCATTTCGAAAGTAGTTATTCTCTAGATAAGATATTCATTCCCCTTCCTGTTAGCTTTCCACTGTTATATTTTTTATTTTCACAGCTCAATACTGACCGTTACCCTCTCTGTGGTGGTATGCAGGTCTCTCCAGAGAAGTGTTGCTCTGCAGCTTCATCCTAGTGACTGATTCGCGGGCTTAGGGAAACCCGGGTAGGGTCCTTCCATAGCCATAGTGGTTTCCTTGCTTGCTTTGCTGCATGTCTATTTTTGCAACAGTTATTCGATTGCTTGGTCTCATTTGTGTCTCAGCTATAACCTTGATGTTTTGGGTCCTTTGTATCTATATGTATTCTTCAAGGTGTTCATGCCCTCTCTAGAAGTTTTAGGCATAACCGTGGACTATAATGTGTCTTGATTTCATGGGCTTAGAACCCTTCACGATTTCTAGATTACAAATTTTTGTACAGTGGATGTTTATTGAATGAAAAATAAAATGTCATGTATAGGAATGTATTTCTTTTGTTTAAATGCAGAATGTAGTTAGTACCTAGGATTTATTTTGTTGAGGAATAAAATCTATGTGTTGGTACACCTCTGTTTGGTTCTTAGTCTTGAAAATGCTTCTTGTCACTGAATGCTTGTCGATGGTTGTTCGAATCTTTGAAAAGAAAAAAATGGTTTCACTGTCTTGCTTTAATTTTGATGCCTGAGACATCTATACACAGAGAATGCAATGAAATTTAATCTACTATACTAAATGACAGATTTGAATTGTTAGTTATCATTGAAGTTCAAATATTTCTGGGTTACAGCTTCTGGGCTCTCTCTCCTCTCTGTACGTCAGCCCTTCCATAATCTTTGATTTTTTCTTTTCAATACATTGTCAGCAGTTCCTTTATAGTTTGAGGAACTATTCCTCAGTTATGTTTCAATTAATAAACAGTTTCTTCAAATAAATCCCTAACTAATTCCTATTTTGTCTAATTTAAAAAAATAACAATGGCTGATTCAGCCTTAATTAAAAATCACACAAAATGTAACTAAATGAAATAGAAACTTGAAGTGTTTTCCTCCCTATCTATCAAGATAAAAATTTTAAAAATTAAATTTAAAAAAAAAAAAAAAAAAAAAAAAAAACCATCTCCCAGCTGTCTCCTCTTCACTCGGATGCTCCTGCATCAATACTTCATCTTCTCTGACACATCTCCGAATGATTAAATCAAGTCCTATCTTGTATAATACTTCATTTATCCATGAATAGGATACATTAGTTTGAATAACCTTTCTTTTCTCTCAAGGAGAAAAATATGGTGGTAACTTCCCTGTAGCCAAATAATTATCAATATCTGCAAAGCAAGGAGATTTAATAGATACCGCAAAAAGATATTCATCAAGAAAATTATCTTCTACAGGAACATCATTATTATCATTTTGAATCCTAGATAGAAAATAAACAACTATATTTTGTTTTCGAGATTCATCCAACATGGTAATATTTAATTGTTGTAACAGGAATAACCATCTTGTAATTCTGACATTTGTTATTGGTTTATTCATTAAATATCTAATTTCAGAATGATCTGTATGTATGAAGGTTTGATAAGCAGTTATGTAATGTCTAAATTTATTGATAGCATGGACAACAACTAAAAACTCATTTTCTGTTATAGTGTAATTTAACTTTGCAGGAGTCAAATTTTTACTGGTGTATTAAATGGAATAAGGAGTTAAATCTTTTTGTCCTAATACAGCTCCTAAAGTTGTATCAGAAGCATTAATTGAAATGTGAAAAGGTAGATTCCAATTTGGTCCTCTTAGAATAGGTGCTTCAGAAATATTTTATTTCAATGTTTCAAAAGCTTTTCAGAAATCAAAATTCCATATGAACTCAAAATATTTTGTGAGCAATTTGAAAAGGGGAGAGGCAATTTTTGTAATTTTTCTATGAATGTTCTATAGTAACCAGTAAAGCCAAGAAAACTTCTAACATCTCTTTGACAATTTGGAATTGATAGTTTAGAAACAAATTTTACTTTAGATGTATCCACTCTAATTCCATTCCCTGAAATATGGTGTCCTAAGACAATTCCTTCAGTAAATATCATAAAAACAAAAATTCATGACTTAATGAGAGCTTTTCTTCATTACATCTAATGAGAAATTTTTCCAAATTTTTAAGAGCTTCTTCAAAGTAAATTCCATGGACTCTAAAATCATCTATATATACTTCCACACAATCATGAATTAGAACAGAGAAAATTCCTAAAGCTACCTTTTGTAATGTTGCAGCTACATTACATAACCCAAAATGAAGTACTTAGTAGGCATAAGTTCCCCATGTACAGGTAAAAGTAGTTTTATCTTGATCTTCTAGAGCTACTTGGATTTGATTATATCCATTAAAACCATCCAAGAATGAGAAATATTTTTTTCCTTCCAATGTATCTAAAAATTGATCTATAAAAGGAAGTGGAAAATGATATTTTAAAGTGCCTTTATTCAATTCCCTATAGTCAATGCATACTCTCCATTTTCCATTCTTTTTAGGAACAACTAGTGCCTAAAACTACCTTTTGGAATGTTGTAGGTGCATTACATAACCCAAAAGGATGTACTTGGTAGGCATAGGTTCCCCATGAACAGATAAAAGTGGTTTTATTTTGATCTTCTGGAGAAACTTGGATCTAGTTATATCCACTAAAACCATCCAAGAATGAGAAATATTTCTTTCCTTTCAATGTATCAAAAAAATGATCTATAAAAGGAAGTGGAAAATGATATTTTAAAGTGTCTTTATTCAATTCCCTATAGTCAATGCATACTCTCCATTTTCCATTATTTTTCCAATCGTGAAACCCACTGGCTATCTAATATTGGGTAAATGAAATTCAGATTTAACAATTTTTGTAGTTTCTCTTTAACAATTTCCCTTAAATTTGGATTCATTTTTCTCTGAGGTTGTCAGCTTGGTTTGAAATTTTCTTCAATGTAGATATGATGTATCCAAGTATTGGGATCAATTCCTTTCATGTGAGTGTACTCCCATGCATAAGTAGAGGAATGTTATTGTAACATTTTTATTAGTTCTTTCTTTTGAAGTTCTTCCAGATTATTATTGGTATTCAAAGTTTTTTTCTGGAAAGATTTCTATTAAAGAATTGCCAAATTTTTCATAGAATGTAAAGGAAATTGACGAGATGATAAATATTCAATATTACATTGTTCTTGAAAACTTTGATTAGGTTCACAATATGAGAAAGACTCATTATTTTCCATCAAATTCGAAATTTGATCTTCTTTATCTATTTGTGAAGTAACAAAGATTGGTCAAATATAAATATAATCATCTATCCATTCTTCACTTTCTACCTCTATTGTTGTTTTTGCAGGAGGATATAATGTGAATTTATTTGTTGAACTTCCATAAAAAATTAAAATATCACTAGTTCTACAACTTATAAAAGCATCAGTTGTAGTTAACCATGGTTATCCTAGAATCAATGGATGTCCTCCTAAATTATTCTTGTGTGTTAGAATTATAAAGTCAAAAGGATACTCCCAAGAATATAAGGATACAAATATGTCTTTTAGTATACCATCAAGTTTGATAACAGATCTATCTACTAATTTCAATAATGTAGGTGTTGTTAACACCCAGGTTGTTCCCTATGACTCCCAAGGGAATACGGCCGGGGTAACCACTAACCAATCTTTGGGTTACAGTTCCTAGCCTAACTGCAACCAGAGAGGGCTCTCTCTTTATGATTTGTCTCTGTTATGATGGTGTTTTAGGCTAGCTATTATGCTCAGGTTTTGGTTTATATTTTGGTTGAAGGATTTCTTTCAGGTCTTATGATGCAGTGTTTAGACAGTATAATACCATTGGGCAATGGAGTCTGAAGTTGTGAAGTGATCTGATACGCTGGTTTGGTGGTGCTCAAACTGCAGGGCCTATTGTGTATTTTAAGCAGACAAACTAGATCAAATGGTGATGTATGTCGATCAACAGAAAGCAATTAAGAATTTTCTATTGAGCTGGTGGATGGAGGTGAACTGCACAGGAGCAAAACTTGAATTCCTGTGACAAAGGTCACTGTGATAGATGTATTCTGAAAGTGCAGCATTTAAGAATTACACTTAACTAGATTACAGCTGAAGAAAACATTGATAAACAACGCAGATTGAACTCAGGTTACTCAATGAATAAATCCTGAAAGCTATTCTTTTTCCTTGTTGCTTAGTATTGAAAACAGATAACATATATGGATTTAACAAAACAACTAATTAACAGAGAGAGATACAGAGACTTATTGTATGATGAAATAGACAGGGATCCAGTAGTTATCAACAGACACCAGAACGCATCCAACACCTCAGAAATCCGAGAAATTCCATTGCTTTTCTCTATTAACTTCTGAAAAAGGATTACAGCATAAGAACTTCTTCAGGAGAAATCAACAACAACCCTTGCAATCTTATGCGAAAGGGACTTTATAGAAATGCGTATACAAAATATCTCAGGCATTGAGTCATCTGAGAGAGAAAATATCTTCATTATTACGTTCAGAAAGTAGGCAAGGAGTTATTACAATTTTAAATGCAGCGTAAATGCCCTTTATGTCTGTCAGAGGATTGTTTTGACTTTTGAGAGTCACAGAGTCGGTTGCATTACTCTGTTTTAATTCTGGAAATACGCATTCACTTTTGGCTGCGCAGTGCATTCTCCGGTTTGCCAGCTGTGGTTTTCTTTTTCTGCTTTGTTGGCCGCTACATCCGCTGAGTTGGCTCAGCTTTGATTTATGCTGCATGTTGACTTTGCTGAACTGCTCTTTTTATAAAAAATTGTAATAAAACAGAAATTTGGTGAATGCCTTACTGATTACAAAATTCTGTGTATTGCATCTGTCCACCATTCCTGTGTAGGGAGCTGATGCTTGAGGATGGCCTCCATTGTCTCTTCAGCTTCTGTATATTTGAAAAAATTTGGGGCCACATCAAACAAGTGATTAATTTCATTCATTATAAAAAGTAGATTTTCTATCTTACTATAGAAAATCTGTCCTGTAATAGGCCCTGTGTCTTCTGAAGTGCTGGCCTTCTCATTGACCTGTGCTGAGGCAAAAACATTTACTCTTTTAGCATACTGTTCATGGGTGAATAATTTTCCTCCGCTGTTCAGTAAGCTAGGGAGTCCTCTACTTTGCAACACCTGAAATTTCTCCATGAACTTATTTACCTCTGTCTGCATATCCTGGGTTCTTCTGTCCAATGTCTGCACCAGATTTCTAAGAGTAAGAACCCTCTTGATCATTTGAATGGTCTCAGTTCTGTTTGTGATTCCAATGGTGGCTAACTGAGAACTTGTTTTGTGGTTAAGCACATTGATCATTCTTGTAGCAACTTCAGGCATATTTCCTAATAAGGCCCTTGATGTTCGGATTTCCTTCTGTGCCTTTGGGATGAGCTCTAGTTGCTCATGGATTGTCTCAATATATGGCCATTGGTTGTTGATGGATTGGCCGATATTGGACCATATCATTGCTCTGATCTCAGATATGATTTTATCTAGCTTGAGCTCATTCTCGAGCTCCTTGATCCTATCTTTAAGAGCTTTGATTTCCCTGGCCTTTTCTCCCACCTCTCTTTTTGTCTTATCATGCCTTTCATTGACCTTGGCTAGCTTATCTCTGGTTTCATGCAGCTCTGTCATCTGAGCTTCCAGGACTTGTATCTCATTCTTTAATTTCTGCATGTCTAGGCTATGTGCCTGTTCTGTACTTGTAGGTGCTGCTGAAGTGGATGTAGCTGTTTGTTCAGTTTGTTGAGGTGGAGGCACAGTGGAAGGAGGAGCATCCTCAAGATTGATAACTTGAGGAGGAGGCTGAGAAGTCTGACCCTCTTGTCTTTGCTTTAGTGCTGCTTGTAAGGCCGCTTGAGTAGCCTCAGACTCTCCTAATTTCTCTTGTGTCTGCAGGAGTTGTTTATAAATAGAAATCAATAAATCTGTGGTGTCCTTCTCCTGTCTTTGTTTGGCTACCTCATCTGTTTGAGGGTGCATGGTGGCTGGTAGTTTCATTTTCTTCCTCATGGCGGCCAAGTCAGCATCCCTCAACTTCAAAAGTTCCTGTACCCCTGACAGATCTTTGGGATCATGCCCAATTTCAATAATTATGTCTTCCAGGGATCTTATTCTGTTGTCCTTTGCCTGGGATGATGCCTTCTCCAGTTCTAGTTGAGAGGCTGTGGCATTGAGACTGCTTTTTAGCTTATAATTTTCCAATGTCTCATCTGCTAATGAGGCATACACCATTTCGCCAGTTTGTTTATGCAGCTCAATTTTATCCATTGGGTGTATGTCTTTGGCCATGACCTCCAGGTTAGTCCTGAGGTAATCCGAGGTAGATTGGGGTTGTAATGCAGTAGGCATGAAATGGCTCATTATCATTTTGCCTTCACTTACATCAAAAGCAGACATAAGTCTCTGCTGATTGGAAGGAGCCATGTTTAGCAGGTGATTGTACAGTTGTACTTTAATAGGATCACTCCTCCTCTTGATGTCTATAAATTGCTGCTTGATGCTTACTTGTCCTTCTTTTTGCTGGCTGGAGGAGCTAACCTCTCCTCCCATGGTCCTGTCCTGTTCCTGCTGGAAGGAACTTGCTGAAGCTTCTCTGCTGGGTGGGCCCATGCCCAATGCCTCTCTTATTGCTATATCCTCCTCTGGAAAATCATTTAGTCTCTGCCTTTTCTCTCCCTGGTTTATAGAAGATGTCAGGGGAGTTTCTCTGTCCCTTTTTCTAAAGACAAATGTATCCTCCTTTTGAGGGGTTTGGAGGACCGAGGCATCAAAGGTAGTGTCTTGTCTTGTAGGCACCGTTCTTTCAGTGGTCTGAGGAGTCTCCACTGTTTCCTTTTGCTGGGCAGACTGCTCCTGCCTTTGTTCTTCTTGATGTTGTCGCTCTTGCTGTTCTGATTCTTCTTGCTGCCCTTGCTGCAGCCCTTCTGCTTGCTGCTGTAACTCTTGTTTATTTATTGGCTCTGTCTCCATTTCCGTCTCTTTGCCACTGCTGGATATATTCTCCGTTACCTTGGTATTTTGCTGCTTGGCAGTTGAGGAGGATTCAGCCGCTCCCGTTTGTGTACTGGGAAGTGTGAATACCTGTGGACAAAGCTCAAGGTCAGCCAACTTCTTTAGATTCCTTAGTGCCCTCTCATTCAGCTCTTCTTGTGACAAGGGCTCTTCTAAGGTCCCTCTCCTCCATTTATCTTGGTTTGCATATTTTTCAATGTGAGGGATGCTATGGTGATCATAAGCAGACAACTTATATTTGAGCCTCCTTGTAGTTATGAAATGGTTAGGGTCATAAGGTACCCATAGAAAACTGGTTTGCAGGCCAAGGGCCTCAAGCATTCGCTCTGCTTCCCTCCATCCTTGTTCTCTCTCATTATAGATAATATGGCCAAGTTGGCTTCTGACCTTCAACTGTGCCTTTTTGCCTTTTCCTGAAAAATGAAGCACATCAACTCTGCCAAATTGTCTAAAGTACTCTAGGGCAAATAGCCTCATAGGCACATACTTGGGTAGTTTGAAAGGAGGAAGATCACACCCATATATCCTGATGACAGTGTGGTTTTGGTAGAAGTACCAATCCCCAATGCTATAAACTTTTGACAGCTGAAGAATCCTTTGCATATCCTCAGTGAGTCTTGGTGGGGGTGAGCTCAGCAGCATTGCCATGGCTGAATGGATGAACAGATCCTTGAATTCACAGTATGTGTATGGAGACTCGGGTCTGATATGGAAGACAGAGGACCAATAGACTATTGATCTGGGATTGCCTTGGGCATCCATTCTTTTGATTGAAAAGTGAAATTTCTGATGTTGATGATATAAGATCAAATGGTAAATGTAGGAGGTGTATCTGAATACCCTATCTCTCCTTAAATTCATCAATTGCTCATGAATCTTGTCTGATATGTAGGTGGCATAGTCATAGCAGATTGGTGACTTGCCAGGAGCAAACATAAGCATTAATACCAGCACAGTTGTATCAATATGCTCGACTGAACTATACCCCAAGATGGGAGAAATCATATCTGCAAGGTCTCTGCCCAGCTCATTGAGATATACATGAAGAATTGGAGGGGCCATCACAATATTGGTTTTGATGTATAGTTGATTGAATTTAACAATTTGAGCATCTGTGAGTTTATCCCCTTGTTTTATCAGATTTATCAGTGATAAAGGAGCCAATTTCTTCTGAGGGTTGAAGCAGAGCATGTCTCTGATAGCCTGAGGGGTAACATAGAAAAGTACTGCACCAGATGGGTCAAGAACAGCTCGCTGAGAAACATCATATTGTTCAGCACAGAGGTGGATTAGTTCAGGGAACTGGTTGACCTGAGGGAGCTTAAAGATAGGGAGAAAAGAGTCCCATAAGCCCAGTATATCTGTCCCATTTTCATGCTTGGCTTTTAATTCATTTAGCAGACGAAGGTGGAATTTGCTGCTCATAAGCTTCTCTTCCTCAATTTGGTAATCCATATCTGCTAAGGCTTGCCATTTCAAGTCCTTTTGAGGAGCATTCAGAGGTTGAACATTTAGCACTACAGGTGTCTCCATTGCACAGGAGGATTTTGAATCAAGTGTAAAGTGATTTTGTTTTGAGCAGGACAGCACAGGGGAATGCCTCTGTACCAGGGAGGTTAGATAATCAGGAATAGAGAGGGATTCTAGAAAATAGCAGTTGAAATACTATTTATGGCAACTGGGACCAATATTTGGCTTTTCCTTTCTCTCACAATGGCGAAATTTGGTTTAAATGAACCTACCGCGATTGCGCAGACAGAACTTAGTTTTTCAACAGAATGTAGATAGAACAAAGCTCGGCTAGTGTTTTTCGAGGTGGTAGTTGGAAATTGGAAGCTCTGCAGAGGAATCCACTGGTGAATTTATAAGTTTTAACGTCCTTTAAGCTTTCGGAGTGATTTATAGAGAATTGCAGGCGCACGGAAGATAAATGATGAAGAATACCTGGTAAAACAGTGAGCAGAGGTCATATATGCAGGCTGGACTCGTACGCTGGAGGGCTCCTGGTCGATTTAGCAGGTTGACAGCAAGCTCGGACGTGAACCGCATGCAGCAGAGAGAACGAAAAATGAATGAAAAGAACGTAAAAATGCGATTTTTGGCCATAATATAGACTTTTAGCAATTTGGCGCCTTTTTGTGATGACGTCAGCATGACGTCATTGGTGGGGTCAAGGTCGGATGACGTCATGCTGACGTCATCGGGTGACGTGGCGAGCCCTGACTGGCCCACGGGGATGATGAGGTGGCGGGACAGATCGGCCAACGACTGGAGCGAAAGTTGACGTGGCGGCACAGATGGCGGTGACGTAAGGCGACGGGGAGCTGACGCGGCGAGGACGTAATGCAAGCGGAATGGGGAAACCGGAAACCGGCAGCGGTTTCGTATCGCACCGCTTACGGTACGGTGGCGGTAAATATCAGTTGTACCTCCGACGCGTTGTGGCGAGGGCGCGTGGCAGCGGAGTGACGTACCCAAAATACGGCCGTCGGAAGGTATCGCCCGGACAGAGGACCTGCTCCGATATGGATGCTGACCGTCGGATCTGGAGGAGCAAGATCCAACGGTTATCGGGAGTTTGACGTGACAGGAGGATAGTACGGTTAATGATCGGGCGTCGGAAGGGGTCCGATGCGATAAGGGCCGTCAGATCTGGAGGGCCTGATCCAACGGCCATCGGGAAGGTGACATGATCATTGTATACGGCAGCGGGCGGAGGCAAAAATACGTATTTTGAAAGATTTTTCCAATGTATTTCAAAAATCAAAGTGTATGCGCAAACTTTGGTTAGGGAATGGAAAGTGGGCTTTTTGGGAATTTTGGCAGTTTCAACGGGTTTTCATGGGTAAAAGGGTTTTTATAAGGTTTCTCTTGGCAAATAATGGTTTAGCGAGTGGAATGACTTGAGGAAAGGGAGGGTAGATGAGTTGTAGGTTCATCCAAGTGGCCAGATGCCACCTTGATCCCTGATATAGGACTTATTGGCTATATTGCCAAGGGGATGGGTATTTATATAATGCTTGGGGTTTATACACCATGGTGTTAGTATTAATAGGGGAAAAGGTAATATAGGGGATTTACATAGTAGAATTAGAGTTAGTATGGATGAGGGGGTAAGTGGAGGGGAAACCGTTAAGTTTATGTGAAACAAACTTGGTTTTAAGAGTAGATCAAAATGAAAAGATTTTTAGACAAGAAATGTGGCTTCTAAAGATTAAGAACCACCATGAAACCTTAGTCTTTTCCATGAATCTTAGGTGATGGGGAATGTTAGAAATGAAATTGGAGGGGAATGAGGGAAATTAGTCATGCTTCCTGCTGCAATTCGATGAAGAAGAACACCTTTGTCAATTAATTGACTTTGCTTTGATGCCCACAGTTACCATCTCTGCAATGGTAGGGAAAACCTTTCTGTGACCCCAACTACTTACCCAGCTATTTGCCTAGCATTTTTATTTCTTCTTGGAGGGTGCACTTGGACTTGCAGACCCTTACTTGCCTTTTCTTTTCTTTGGCTTTTTTCTTTTGCTTTTTCTATCTACTTCTACCCTTATCTCTTCCAAGGTCCCAGATTAAGCTGTTGGGAGCCTTTTCTTCTCTACCTGAACTAGTTGTCTGCCAAGATTAAGCAGTTTGGACAGACTTCTTTCTCTATTCTATAACTGAAAATTGAAAACATGGCATGATCCAGATTAAACTGTTGGATCATCCACCAAAATTGACATAAGGTCATCAACATTGAAACACTTTACACACCTCTTGTTCTCTAGGAAATATGGGATCTTTGTGATATCAAAGCAGAGCATATTTGGACTTTCCCTTGCCAATCATGAAATATGAAACCTATTGGTATAGGTATCCAACAGGTCTATATTGAAGATTAGGAAGTTTCAATTGATTCATAGTTTGTTTACTCATGATGTTTATAACTTCTTCTAAATCAATCAATGTATTTGGAATTTCCATACCATTGATGTGTGTTTTCACAATGGGACTTCTTGGATCAAGATATTTCTAAATTTTTGTTTTTCCCATCATGATATCTATAATTTTTCCAACTAATTGAATTCTTTTGACTTCTTTTCTCTTTCTTCCTGGTATTTTAATACTTAACTCCCTGATTTTCTTCGCAGATATTGGTATTTCTTTAATAGATTTTAACAAAGGAAATTTTATGAAAACATTCTTCAGTTCATCTATCATATCATAATCAAACATCATAATCTATTTTTCTATCCCTTTATCAATTTTCAATCTTTTCGGAAAAGGTGGTGTTTGAATAGAAACTACAAGTTTTTCTGTAATGGGAGTTGAGTTTATTATGATATCATCACAATGTACAGGGGTGGTTTGTTTTTGATAATTTTCCTCTTGATTAAGAGATTTCTCTTCCTCAAAGAGATTTTCTTTTTCACATTCCTGATGGTGACTTATTTTCCAATATTCTACCAGATCTAAGTTGAATATTGTTTATATCAAATGGAGTTATCATGTAGGTTTGGAAATTTTGTCCTTCCATATTGTAAACAGGTTGTGAAATTTTATTAATATTTGGATTTGGAAGTGCTTGGGAAGGTAATCGATTTGGTATTTGAGGAAATGGTAATGAAAGTTGTGGATTTGGATTCTAAGGTTGAGTTGGTTGAACAGGCTGAGGAAAATGTTCTAGTGGAAAAATAGGGTAGGGTTGTTGATATTGAGGGTATTGAGGGAATTTTCCATAAGGATTTTTCCATCCCTGTGCCCAAGGTTGAGGCCAATATTGTTAAGGCATGGGTGCAGTCTAATCGTTTTGTGATGGTTGTGCAAATGTTTGAGTGTTAAAACCTTGAGTCATATTTGGTTGTGGATTTTGCCATAGTCTCTTAGCAATAAAACAGAGGGGTTATACTTGATTTGGTATTAATTCCTCTTTATAGACATATTTAAGGCCTGGTATTAAAGGAAATTCCTTTGTATCATGATTTTTTGAACATATAACACAAGTTTCTACACTTTTTAAGTCAAGACGACATTCTCTCAAAGCACGATTTTTTCTACATTTGGGACAAAAGATATATAATGTAATATTTTTATCTTTTTTATTTTTTTGTAGTTTAAGGGTATTCATTTGTTCACTAAGACTTCCCAAAATATCAGATTTAAATTTGTCAAGCAAATTCCATAATTCATCCCTACTTACTATCTCAGCTGTAGATTTATTCATCCTAGACATGACAGGGTCTCTTAAATTTTTCCTAGTTCTTGCTTTACCTCTTGAAATGTGTATGCATAACTCACAAATATCTCCAAATGATAACTGATAAATATCTCCCTTACCCATTAAATTGAGAAGATCAATCCACTCATCTCTGATGGATTTTAATAAGATATCTTTCAAATTTTCTTCATTTAGGTTATGCATTTTAGCCCTTTTAACATTATAAGCAAATATTTCAATGAAATCTTCAAGATTTTCATCTTATTTTTGCATCATTTAAAAGACTTCATCCTTAATATTATGGGGCATATAGTAATCCTTATATTTCTCTAATAATATAGATTTCATTTGTTCCTATGTTCTTATAGAATCTGCTTCTAACCCCATGAACCATTTTAGTGATGCATCCTTATGAGTTGCTGGAAACAATTTAAACTTTTGAGTGTCAACCAAGTAGCCATAAGACCTAAAAAATACTAAAAATTCAAAGAGAAATGTTTTAGGATATTCACTCCTTAATACATGAAAATTTGGAAGGATGGAGGGTGAGATGTTTCATTGTGGTTGTGGTATCTTCATCTAGGATGAAAAATCCAAAATGCTTTGGATCTCCTATACCACCTCCTCTTCCTCTTCCTCCACCTCTTCCACCTCCTCTTCCACCTGCAATCTTAGGTTGTTCACCATTTACATTATGTACCTCTCCTTCCCCTTCTCCAACGATTATAGATTCTTCAAAACTAATGTATGGTTCCAAAATTGGATTTTCTAGTTCCTCCTCTAGTTCTTCTGGTTCTTCTATCAATGGTAGGTTAAAGTGAGTTTCTTCCTCCTATTCTTCACTATGGATTTCTAGTTCTTGTCCTAGAAGTTTCTCTCCAATTGAAGATATAAAAATTACTCCTTTCATTGGGGATTTAGGATCCTCTTCTTCTATTACAACTTCAGTTGATGAAGTTGGTCAATATCTAGGTTGAATTTCAGATCTAAGTACCTCAGGAAGTTTGTGTTTTCCTTTAGTATATGGAATATGAGTTTGGGTGGATGGTGTGGCACTACGAGTTCATGCTGGAGTGAGTGATTATGTTGGGATTAATCTTCTACCTCTACCTACAAAACTACCTCTAGAATCTCTTTCTCTATGCATATCATTTTTTTATTTTTCTTATGTAAAAAGAAAAACACTCTTACATACACTTCCCCAGCAATGGTGCCAAAATGTTAGGTAACTTAATTCACCTTAAATTACTTACGTGAATTATCAACCAAGGCTAGTAAACTGATGAAGTGTATTTGCACTATATGTGCTAGAAGTCTTGTATTACTCACACAAATTCTAAATTAAATTGGGTTATGTGTTGGCATTATGGCTAAAGTGTTGTCCTTGATGGCAACTCATATAGGTGATGGATCACTGTACAAGAGGTCAGTAGCAGAGATTGATGATTAGCTCACAAATAATGAAGAAAACAAGAGGTACGTAGGTACACCGTACAAAAGCTGCGGACCCGCAGGAATATCATAGATAAAGTGCGTACATACCCGCAGGTTACCCGTTCATGAGGTGCGGATCCCCAGTTCACTCACTTCAAGGCAGAGAATCGCGCTCACGTGGGGTTTCTTATGTTTGGCCCGTGGTATTTAGCCCGCCGTTCTTGATTCTATGGTTTTGGCCCGTGGTATAGGATCTAATTTAGCCCCGGTTTGGATCCCTTGTATTGGTTATCTATGGTATTGATCCATGATTTTAGGAAGAGCCTGCCTATATAAAGCAAAGAAGATCATTTGGCTAGACAGGTGTGAAAGAAGAAGATCTTAAGAGAAGCTAGATCTGAAATTCTAGTGATGGGTTTGTGAGAGATAGCTGAATCTAAATCAAGGAGAAACATGAGGGTTACAAGTCGGATCTACTAATGGGTTGAGATCCCTTCGGCGCATGATCAGATCTGTAGATCTGATAGTCTGGGTTATCCTTGAAGTCTGAAAATTGTCTATACCCGCAGGACCACAAGTGCAGCGAAAGAAAAGTGCGGAGATACGCAGGCGCAGAAGCGTTGCAGGTGCGCAGATACGCAGGCGCAGAAGCGCTGCAGGTGCGCAGATACGCAGGCCCAGAAGCGCTGCAGATGCGGAGGTACGCAGGAAGTCCGTGAGGCACAGTGCGTGGGTGCGCAGGAAAGTAGTTGGAAACAGTGTGGATGTACGCAGGTGTTCTATGGGTGAAGCTGCGGACTTTTCATGAAATATATTTAGCTGCCCCTATTTATTATTGTTGTGTTCTGGGTTTTGAAGTGATGTCTGGTATTATGTTCTGATAACAGCAGTGATTGATTGAATGATTATGATTAGCTTCAGTATTGATAGATGAATGGATCAGGTTCATAGTGACTTATCCTTATATGATCTGGTGGACTAGATCTGGTTGATAACTCTCATTGTATATGTATTGATCTAGTGATTGGGTGATTCAGAAGGTTGTTTGATTATGAGCTTCAATATTTGAGTCCAGTATGAAAATTGGATGAAATGTGGCCTTTCAGATTATGTGTTGTGCTTCAGTGTATCCAATCTGAAAATTGATGAAACGTGGTACCTGGAGGAGAGAAGATTGTAGGTCAGCACCTACGTACTAGTATCTAAGCTAGTATAAGAGCTAAAGGAAATCTTTGGAGCATTGTAGCAGGTAGCAGCCTGCGTACTAGTAAATGGATCGGCTAGTACAAGATCAAAGGGGGTTGTAGCTCCCGTACTGGTATAAGACTGCACCAGTACAAAATATTGTAAAAGGATTTTCTTATTAAGAAGAAGATTGAGATGACTTGCAGCAGGTAGTTTTCTCCCGCATTGGGTTTCCACCTTATATCATGGTGTTCATGTGTGTGCCTTATGTGTGATGATCTACTTTATGTTACTGCATCTGTTAACTAATAATATGGTTGATAATGTTCTAATGCACTCATTGAAGATCAATTAATTTAATCATAAGAAGTTGTGGAAGTAGAATATATGAATCTGATTATGGAAGTGAAAAAGTTTTATTAATGTGATAATACTGATTCACCCCCCCCCCCCCTCTCAGTATTATTTCCAACAATTGGTATCAGAGCAGGTCCTTTGATAGAAGCTTGATCACTTGAAGGAGATCCGTGGAACAATGGGAAAGAAGCTTAAGAAGAAAGCACCTAAGAAGAAGAAGACATATCAGAGGAACTATGACAGTGGGAGAATCGATTGGGGATTAGGTATAAGAAGCTCTTCAGATTCAGAATCAGATTCAGAATCATTTCAGAATGAAGATGACCATTCAGGTATGAATTTTCTATCCTCTGATGTTCCAGCTATCTTTCCTTTTGAAAAAGATGAAAGAGATAGTGAGACTACTGAATTTGCTCTTATGGGTGAGCAAGAAAGATATCAAATTGAGGCAGAATTTAAAAGTCTTACAGACAAAATTAGAACTCAGCAAGATCTATTGGACAAAAGGAACTGTGCTTTTGAAAGGGTAACTGCCGAACTAGAAGCTCATCTAGAGAGAGGAAGCAAGGTAAGGAAGCTATTTAAGGACAAATATCAAAAGTTGTTGGATGAAGTAACATCACTAAGAAATGAAGTCATTGAAAAGAACACAACAATCAAGGAGCTCAGAGATCGATCCAGTTATTATGAAAATCTTGAAGCCACGATCCGCTCACTAAAGGAAGATCTTGAAGAATCAAAGAAGCAGAATAAAGATCTAGTCCAAGATATTGAAAAACAGGGAAACGAAGTTATCAGCTTAAAATCTCAGCTAGAATGTGCCTTCAGAATTCGTCAAATGCAACAGGATCTGAATGAAGAACAAGAAAAGGAGATTCTCAAGCTAAAGCATCAGTTGGAAGAAGAAAGGAAAGCTGAAGAAGACATGAAGAAGCAATATCTAGAAAAAGAAGAACAACTTCAGGTTGAGGTAAATATCTTGAAAGGTAAATTAGAAGAAAAGGATAAGCTTTTACGATTTCAAGATAGTTCTAAAGTCTTGGATGATATTCTTAGTAGTCAAAGGTCTCCTGCTATAAAGACTAGTCTTGGTTTCCATGAATCTGTTGAAGGTGAATCTAGTTCACAAGGTGAGGCAAGGAACTCTAAAGAGAAATCTAAAGTGATCAACGAAGAAATGAAAGATCAATCTCATCATCAACCAAGGAAAGAGATTCCTCAAAGAAAATCCTTTACTCCTCCTATGAATAACGTTGAATGTTATGTATGTCATAATCTTGGACATGTTGCAGCTAGATGTAGAAGAAGAAGGGTTCAAGACCATTATGCAGAAAGATCATCACATTCAAGGTACTTTAATGGATATTGCTTTGCTTGCAATATGTATGGTCATAAAGCTGCTGACTGTTACAGGAGGAATATGAAACATGTAAGATGTTATGCATGTAACAAGCTTGGACATATAGCAAAGGAATGCAGGAACAAAGCACGAACATCACACCAAAAGGAGAAAACATCATCACGCTTGAAGATATGGAGGAAAAAGGAAGTACAGTCAGAAAAAGGCGGCACAACACAACGTACAGACATACCAGAATCAGAGGGAGCTGAAAGTACAAAACTTCAATGTCCTGAATCTCATATGCAAACTCCATAAAGGGAAGTCCCGTATATACGCGAGTTGGATACTGCACAATCGCGTATATGATTGTTTGAAGAAAGGCAGTAGGGAAAGTGAAGTTGGAAGTGAATCTATGAAGTGTGATCTCTCGAGCACAAGATCAGATCTGGGCATCTGACTATCTGTGGCACACTGGTGGACTGCCAATTTGGCCCTAATCAGAGGTTCGCAGGTGATTAACGGTGTAAGTGCGGGGGTACGCATCCCAGAAGAAGGAGCAGTGCGTGGACACGCAGCGCGACAGAAGTCCAGGTGGGGTGGTTCACAGTGAAGAGAAATCAAAAGCGCGGAGGTACGCTGTGCGACAGAAGCCGCAGGTGTGTGGACACAGTGAAAGTATGCGGGGCTACAGAAGCCGCAGGTGCGTAGATACGCAATGATAGCATCTAAGAGTGCGTGGCCACTGTAGTAGTACGTGGCATGATTGAAGAAACAGTGCGTGGGTATGCGTTGTAGTAAAAGGCTCTCTTCGTGAATACGCAGAAACTCAGAAAGTCAAGTGCGGGGATACGCAGAGGAGCAGAAGGTGAAGTGCGGAGCCACGTAGGCCATATAATGAGAAACTGCGGACCTGTCTTAAGGCATTTATTGGCTGACTTTTCTTGTTGATAAGATTTGACAGATGGCACCAGTTTAGGGGGAGCATATGTTTTTAATGCATTGTTGGCATTATGGTTAATAGTCCTTGGTAATGAAGATTATATCGCTAAATGATATATCTTGCTATGATGTGATTATGAGTTGTCCATCTCATATGATTCTTGGATTCACATAGTTGATTTTCAGATCAGATTTATGGTTGATTCTCTGATGCTACATATCTGGTGCTTACATGGTGATCTTCATAAGGATAAGAAGAATTATGATGCAAGATTCGTATTGTTCTTGGCACATATGAGGATTGTTAGCTGGATACATGGGTGATTATTCAAAGTCACATTGTTGGAGACATGATGATGATGAGCTCTTACCTATATGATGATAGGTTGTCTCGTACATATGTTGATTGATGCAGATATTCCCAAATGATGATCTGGATGGCTTTGGTGTTTCTCCTTATGATAAAAGATGTTATGGAGCAGATCATACAGTATTGTTGCTGATGTTTATCTTAGGTGATTGGTCTCTGTTATAAATGTCATAGCACGACTCATGTGTCTCTATCTATTGTAGTCATCTCTTCAGGTCATGTAACGGCCTATGTTGGTTTCCCCACTATGCCTGGGATGAATGATGTTATTCTTTTATGTTATCATATGTAAACTTTGGTATATCACCATTGTGATGGGAGATAGATGTATGTATGAGTCTTTGGTGATAGGAAGGTCTTTTATGATATATAGAGTCATGTTCTTCTTGTAGAACATCTTTTTGCAGACCTTGCTTACAGTCAGGGGGAGCTTGAGCATGAACAACACTATATAGCAGAGCAGATATTTCAGCTTGTTCTCAGAAAGAGCATTATCAGATTGGTGCACCATGGCATATACAAAGGGGAGCTCATTCAGAGACTTCAGCAGACCTGGTCTATAGTCAAGGGGAGCATGTTCTTAGGGGGAGCAAAACCCTTTGCCCTTGATGTCAAAGGGGGAGAGTGATTTGGTGTTGTTGCCATCAAGTCCAAAGGGGGAGATTGTTGGCATTATGATGCATGTGTTGTACTTGATGGCAACCCTCTCATAGAAGATCATCTCACTTGTATACATTCAGATGAATCCACAGAAGAGATATCAGATATGACAGAATACATGGATGTAGGACAGTTCAAAGGGATCAGATGACAATTCACAAGTAAGCTTTGCCATCAAGTCCAAAGGGGGAGATTGTTGGCATTATGGCTAAAGTGTTGTCCTTGATGGCAACTCATACAGGTGATGGATCACTGTACAACAGGTCAGTAGCAGAGATTGATGATTAGCTCACAAATAATGAAGAAAACAAGAGGTACGCAGGTACACCGTACAAAAGCTGCGGACCCGCAGGAATATCATAGATAAAGTGCGTACATACCCGCAGGTTACCCGTTCATGAGGTGCGGACCCCCAGTTCACTCACTTCAAGGCAGAGAAGCGCGCTCACGTGGGGTTTCTTATGTTTGGCCTGTGGTATTTAGCCCGCCGTTCTTGATTCTATGGTTTTGGCCTATGGTATAGGATCTAATTTAGCCCTGGTTTGGATCCCTTATATTGGTTATCTATGGTATTGATCCATGATTTTAGGAAGAGCCTGCCTATATAAAGCAAAGGAGATCATTTGGCTAGACAGGTGTGAAAGAAGAAGATCTTAAGAGAAGCTAGATCTGAAATTCTAGTGATGGGTTTGTGAAAGATAGCTTAATCTAAATCAAGGAGAAACATGAGGGTTACAAGTCAAATCTACTAATGGGTTGAGATCCCTTCGGCGCATGATCAGATCTATAGATCTGATAGTCTGGGTTATCCTTGAAGTCTGAAAATTGTCTATACCCGCAGGACCGCAAGTGCAGCGAAAGAAAAGTGCGGAGATACGCAGGCGCAGAAGCGTTGCAGGTGCGCAGATACGCAGGCGCAGAAGCGCTGCAGGTGCGCAGATACGCAGGCCCAGAAGCGCTGCAGATGCGGAGGTACGCAGGAAGTCCGTGAGGCACAGTGCGTGGGTGCGCAGGAAAGCAGTTGGAAACAGTGCGGATGTACGCAGGTGTTCTATGGGTGAAGCTGCAGACTTTTCATGAAATCTATTTAGCTGCCCCTGTTTATTATTGTTGTGTTTTGGGTTTTGAAGTGATGTCTGGTATTATGTTCTGATAACAGCAGTGATTGATTGAATGATTATGATTAGCTTTAGTATTGATAGATGAATGGATCAGGTTCATAGTGACTTATCCTTATATGATCTGGTGGACTAGATCTGGTTGATAACTCTCATTGTATATGTATTGATCTAGTGATTGGGTGATTCAGAAGGTTGTTTGATTATGAGCTTCAATATTGTTGTTGGGTCCAATATGAAAATTGGATGAAATGTGGCCTTTCAGATTATGTGTTGTGCTTCAGTGTATCCAGTCTGAAAATTGATGAAACGTGGTACCTGGAGGAGAGAAGATTGTAGGTCAGCACCTATGTACTAGTATCTAAGCTAGTACAAGAGCTAAAGGAAATCTTTGGAGCATTGTAGCAGGTAGCAGCCTACGTACTAGTAAATGGATCGGCTAGTACAAGAGCAAAGGGGGTTGTAGCTCCCGTACTGGTATAAGACTGCACCAGTACAAAATATTGTAAAAGGATTTTCTTATTAAGAAGAAGATTGAGATGACTTGCAGCAGGTGGTTTTCTCCCGCATTGGGTTTCCACCTTATATCATGGTGTTCATGTGTGTGCGTTATGTGTGATGATCTACTTTATGTTACTGCATCTGTTAACTAATAATATGGTTGATAATGTTCTAATGCACTCATTGAAGATCAATTAACTTAATCATAAGAAGTTGTGGAAGTAGAATATATGAATCTGATTATGGAAGTGAAAAAGTTTTATTAATGTGATAATACTGATTCACCGCCCCCCCCCCCCCCCCCCCCCCCCCCCTCTCAGTATTATTTCCAACATTATGTAGATGCACATGTCTTCTATGAGTAAATTAGTTATTCCTAGAAAATAAGATTAACTCGAAAATGATGATCACATCTCTTGCTTTCAAACAAAACTATTTTTCTTATAAAATTACACACTTTGCTTTGAAATAAAAATCTCACACTTCTACATAAATATAAATCAATCCCACACTTTTCATAAATGAAAATTATATGCACATTCAATTGCATAAATGAAAATTACTCTTAATATCATACTTAAAGAAAATCATACATTTGCATATCACACTTGTATGAAAAAACAATGAAAAAAAAGTCTTGCTTAGACACACTCACACATGCTTATATTAAAGATCACACATGCTTGAAATTTAACATTCAATTATGTGAATTAATCTACTATCTATAAGAAAGATAAAGTTTTGTCTATTTGATTGAAATGTAAAAATATGTCACTACTATTATGCTCTATCCATGTGCATCCAAAATCTTTGAACAATAGAAATGATTAGTAGAATGGTCTCAACTCAAATGTGAAAGAAATTGAAAACAAAAATGCTCAATCGAATAAATAGAATATATGGAAAATATAAACCTAATTTCTAACTGCTAAAACAAAATAGAAATCCTTATTGTCTCACAGGGACCCTCCATGAGAAGCAATAAATCACTACGCTATCAATCAAGTACTTAACCACGCATGAATGCTTACTGAGAAAATAAAATGATTTTTTAAAAATAAAGTATCAATAACAAAGTTTCAGACTTGCTCTCATGTCCTTACTATCATTGTTTTCATTTCTACTGAAAGGCATATTTATAGAGCTCGTGGCAATTAATTGTTCAAATTTATATGCCTAATCCCTATCAATAGAAACTAAATTTAACTTGAAAATATAACATCAAATAATTCGCTCATGATTTTCTATCATCAAAGCAAATCATGAGGCACAAATCTTGTTCTTGCTCACATGTTTCTGACTACGGAGGTTGACTTTGCCTTTGACCGCATTACTAGGATATGTTTCCATCAATCTGACTCATGATAGTAGGAGGAAATCGTTTAGTGCATCAATTTCCACCTACACATATATTCTGTTTCCCAGCTGGCACTTTGGGACCTGTCAAACCACAAACTTGGTTGCAGAATCATGTATTAGCTTCAAAATATTTGTAATTCGGTAGCTGAAGTAAACATTAAACCAAATAATAGAGAACATTATCATTTTTTGAAATAAAATACAATTGTATACCTACCATTTCATAATTCCTATAACTTGATGCCCAATGTGTTATTATGGAGATCAAAAATAAATAGATGGGGTGAAAAAGGATGTCAAAAAGAAGAAATTGTGAGGTTCAACATTCTCCCACATGGAGGTCATTACATGTCCTCATGAAAAATTTCAAAATTGATGAACCCTTCTTGTTATTTAACATATTTAGATACTTGAGCTAAAACATCTATATTTGTCCTCTTTTCTTTCTTCTTGGTGACTACCATTCTCAGTTGCCAACTACGAAGGCTAACTTCACCTTTGACCGCATTACTAGGAATTGTTTCCACCAATCTGGCTCATGAGAGTAGGAGAAAATTGTTGAGTGCATCAATTTCCATCTACCCATATATTCCACTTCCTAGCTGGCACCTTAGAACCTATCAAACCATGGACTTGGTTGTAGAATCATGTATTAGTTTTAGAATCACTGTAATTTGGTAGCAAAAATAAACATTAAACTAAATAATAAAGAACATTATCATTTTATGAAATAAAAGACAATTGTATACCTGCCATGTTATAATTCCTTCATGTTTTTATTAAATCTTGCACTCCACCTTACAGTGGATGAGGTCTCAGTAAGAGTAATTTTATTTTGAATTTTCCTTTGATCTGTCTTTGCTTGCTTGTTTCCTTTGTTTTTCGTTTGGGTGTGCTTTCTTCCTTATCACTAGCTTTATTTCTTCTAACGTTTTTCTTTTCGAGATTCTCTAATATATCTCCAAGGGGAGTTTCATCTTTCGAGGGTTGCTATTGTTGTGGAGGTAGGTCATCATTAGGGTTTATACATAATCTTCTTCTACTTCTCTTTATTTTGTTGTTGGGTTCTTCGTATTCTAACTCTTTAAAGTGGTTTATGTCTAAGAAATTTTCCCAATAGATTTTATTTTTCTCTGAGTGTTACCAGCGATTTTATTCAAACTATTGGGTAAGAAATAAGGCAAATTGATTTCATTCCCATTAAGGAAATGCATCATAAAAAGTACATGATAGAAAAACATACTGCCAAATCTACCTTCACTAGTAATAATTTTTTTAAAGACCAACAGTAAATTTCTCCATTTGTTTTTAAGAGTTGTACTTGGGATTCCTTTCTTAAAAACTAAAGTGTCCATACCTGGATTTTTTAGAAATGTTTTCCATTCAGTCCTTCAATTCCTTTGTTCTTGAACCATCTTTCACCAACCCTAGGTAGTCAGGTTACTTCTACTATGAAGGATTGTGTCAATACTATCTTCACATCTCCAATTTATGCCTCAACTCCATCTAATGCTTTGGCAAAGGACTTTGTAGTTTCTTTGTCATAGCCATTAAGTTTCTCTATAAACTCGAACCGTTGTGCCTGATGTAACATCTGTCTAACTTCCGGATAACCCTCCATGAATTTCTTCCCTTCCAGCTTTGTCCTCATAATAACCCCCATGTTGTAGAAGTCTTAACCTACAACTGCTTCTTTTAACAAGGTTATGGAGCGAAAATGTCTTCGGAAAACGAAGTATGGATGAGAGAGAAATTATCAATGGAACAGGGTTTATGGAGTGGAGTATCTATGCAATGATGAGCGATGAATGGCATTATGGCCAACTTCATTGAAATGACAGAGTATTTAAGGTTAAGTCTGAATTTGGAATAGTAATTATTACTTTAAGTGGCATTAGAAACATCTATTTTATTTCATAATCTAACACTCCTTACCTTTATTATTTAATCTAATATATACATACCTTTAGATTTATGATTCTGATGTTTTGATTGATTTTTTGTAGGCTGTCCTTGGATGCCTTCAACTACAAACTTGATGATCTTCTTCTTGTGCCAAGATCTTTAATTTTCCTAGTTGATCCCTATCAGAATCAGCTATAGAATTTTGTTAAAGTTGTAGATTCTCAACAATTATGTAGCTGCTTATTTTGATTAGAAAAAGAGGGTTACAAAGAAAATGGGATTAGAACAAGGTTTAAAAAGAAAATACAGGGTGCCAAGAGTACTTGGTTTTCATTCTAGATTTTATGTATAAACATGCCAACAGTGTTGGTTTTCATGTTTATACAATTTTTGTTTTTATTATATATATATATATATATATATATATATATATATATCTTATTTTTATTTATTTATCAGAAAACAAAAGGCTTTTGCGAGTCAAGTTGGAGAGGAAGGAAAATCCTTCCTAATCACCTTCAAATCAATATTGTCTTGTAGATATTTAACAAAATCCTCCCTTGTCAATGGCTTGTGATAAATTCTCAATCGATGGCCATTTACAAGGAAGGCCACCTTTTCTTCATCAATAGTTCTAATCCTGACTACACAATTATCAAAGATAGTTTCAATCTCATAAGGCCCAAGCAAATGAGTTTGAAATTTTCCTTGAAAATATTTAAACGTTGATTCAAAAAGTAATTCCCAATCTCCAGGTTGAAATTTCCTTTCCTTTATGAACTTGTCATGCCATCCAGATCTTTGTTTTTGAACTATGTTAGTTCTTTGAATAGCATCCTGTCTCATCTCATCTAGTTCATTCAGTTGCTCCATCCTTTGTTTTTGTGCTTCTGATAGATCAAGACCCAATTTGACTGATGTCTTAAAAGTCTTTATCTGGAAATCAATAGAAAATAGGACTTGCTTCCCATAAGAAAATTCATAAGGAGTGTGGCCAGTTGTATTTCTCCATGTGGTATGATATGCCCACAAATATTCTTGAAGCTTTTCTTACCAATCTCTTCTATGCAAATGCACAATCTTGGTAAGAATTGCGTCAATTACTTTATCAATGGATTCCACCTGTCTATTTGCTTATGGATGATATGGAGTATACTTTCAATGTTTGATTTTGTATTCCTCCATTATCTTCTGTACCAGCTTGGATGTAAATTGAGTACCTTGATCTGTCACAATTTCCCTAGGGACAACAAAACTAGTAAACATATCCTCGAAAGTAAATGAAACTACAACATTTTCAGTAGAAAAAGGAAGTGCTTTAGCTTATATCTGTTTTGTAACATAATCAATGCAAACAAGAATGTACATTTTTTTTCTTAATGGTGGATTAATTGGATGAACAAAATCAAGAGCCCGTTTCTCGAAAGGTTCAGTGAGTAACTAAGGTTGTAGATGCATTTCATCTAAAGGTATAGGCTTTCCCATTCTCTCACAAATATCACATCTCTTAACATATTACGTGGTATCCTTAAAAAGGGAAGGCCAATAATATCCTAAGAGATGGATTGTGCAAGCAGTTATTTTATCAACAAAATGTCCTCCACATGGTTCATCGTGACAAGTCGTTAAATCTCTAGTACTCCATCTTCTTTAACACATCTCTGTATGATTAAATCAGGTCCTATCTTTTACAATACTTTATTTATCCATGAATAGGATGCACTAGTTTGAATAACTTTCTCTTCTCTCAACGAGACAAATATGGTGGTAACTTCCCTATAGCCAAATAATTAGCAATATCTGCAAACTAAGGAGATTTAATAGATAATGCAAAAATATATTCATCAGGAAAAGTATCTTCTACAGGCACATCATTATTATCATTTTGAATCTTAGAGAGAAAGTCAACAATTGTATTTTGTTTTCCAGGTTGATCCAAAATAGTAATATCAAATTCATTTAACAACAATAACCATCTTGTAATTCTAGAATTAGTTATTGGTTTATTCATTAAATATATAATTGTAGAATGTTTTGTATGTATGAAGGTTCATAACTAGTGATGTAATGTATGAATTTATTGATAACATGGACAATAACTAAAAACTCGTTTTCTATTACAGTGTAATTTAACACTACATAAGTCAAATTTTTACTGGTGTAGTAAATGGCATAAGGAGTTAAATCCTTTTGTCCTAATACAACTCCTAAAGATGTATTAGAAGCATAGTCTAAACATGAATAGGTAGTTTCTAATATGGTCCTCCTAGAATGGGTGCTTCGGATATTTTCTTTCAATGTTTCAAAAGCTTTATGGCAATCAGAATTCCAAATGAATTCACAATATTTTGTGAGAAATTTGAAAAGTGGAGAGGTAATTTTTGTAAAGTTTTATATGAAGCTTCTACAGTAACCAATAAAGCGAAAAAACATCTAACAGCTCTTTGACAAGTTTGAATTGATAATTTAGAAATAAATTCTACTTTAGATGTATCCACTCTAATTCCATTCCCTGAAATATGGTGTCCTAAAAAAATTCCCTCAATAAACATCATAAAACATTTTTCATGAAATAATGAGATATTTTCTTCTTTACATCTAATGAGAACTTTTTCCAAATTTTTAAGAGCTTCTTCAAAGGAATTTCCATAAAGAGTAAAATCATCCATATAGACTTCCACACAATCATGAATTAGATTAGAGAAAATGCCTAAAACTGCCCTTTGGAATGTTGCAGGTGCATTACATAACCCAAAAGGAAGTACTCAGTAGGCATAGGTTCCCCATGGACAGGTAAAAGTGCTTTTATCTTGATCTTCTAGAGCTACTTGGATCTAGTTATATCCACTAAAACCATCAAAGAATGAGAAATATTCCTTTCCTTCTAATGTATCTAAAACTTTATCTATAAAAAGAAGCGAAAAATGATATTTTAAAGTGGCTTTATTCAATTCCCTATAGTCAATGCATACTCTCCATTTTCCATTCCTTTTAGGAACAATTACCAATGGTGCAACCCACTGGCTATCTGATAATGAATAAATGAAATTAACATTTAGCAATTTTTGTAGTTCCTATTTAACAATAAATTTGGATTCATTATTCTATGAGGTTGTTGGATTGGTTTGGAATTTTTTTCAATGTAGATATGATGTATGCAAGTATTGGGATCAATTCCTTTCATGTCAGTGTATTCCCATGCATAAGAAGAGGAATGTTCTTGTAACATTTTTATTAGTTGTTTCTTTTGAGATCCTTCTAGATTATTATTGATATCAAAGCTTTTTTTTCTGGAAATATTTCTATTAAGGAATTGCCAAATTTTTCCATAGAATGTAAAGACAATTGACGAGATTATAAATATTCAATATTACATTGTTATTGAAAAAAATATTAGGTTCACAATATGAGGAAGACTCATTATTTTCCATTAAATTCAAAATCTGTTCTTCTTCGTCTATTTTTGAAGTAACAAATATTGATCATATATTAATATCATCATTTATACATTCTTTACTTTCTACCTCTATTGTTGTTTTTGCAGAAGGATATAATATGAATTTCTTTGTTGAAATTCCATCAGAAATAAACATATCACTAGATCTACAACTTATAAAAGCATTAGTTGTAGCTAACCATGGTCTTCCTAGAATCAATGGATGTCCTCCTAAATTATTCTTGGGTGTTAGAATCATAAAGTCAACATGATACTCCCAAGAATCTAAGGATACAAATATGTCTTCTAATACACCACCAGGTTTGATAACATATATATCTTCTAATTGTAATAATGTAGGTGTATAATGAATATTAGGAATTATCAATTGATCCGTAATTTTTTTACTCATGAAATTTATAGCTTCTTCTAAATAAATCAATGTATTGGAATTTCGACACCATTTGTGTGTGTTTTCACAATGGGATTTCCTGGATCAAGATATTTATGAATTTTTAGTTTTCCCATCATGATATATGCAATTTTTGCAACTAATTGAATTCTTTGGACTTCTTTTCTCTTTCTTCCTGGTCTTTTAATACTTAAATCCTTGTTTGTCTTTTCAAATATTGGTATTTCTTTGGTAGCTTCTAACAAAGGAATTTTTATGTAAACATTCTTCAGTTCATCTATCATATCATAATCAAGAAACATAATCTATTTTTCTACCCCTTTATCAAATCTCAATCTTTCAGGAAAAGTGGGTGTTTGAATAGAAACTGAAGATTGTTCTATAATGGGAGTTGAGTTTATTGGGATATCATCAGAATGTGCCAGGGTGGCTTCCTTTTTATATTTTCCCTCTTGATTAAGAGATTTTTCTTCCTCAAAGAGAATTTTTTTTTCAAATTCTTGAATGACAACTAATGGTGACTTGTTTTCTAATATTCTACCAGATATAAGTTGGACATTGTTTAGATCTAATGGAGTTATCATGTAGGTTTGGAAATTATGTCCTTCCACATTATAAACAGGTTGTGAACTTTTATTATTATTTGGATTTGGAAGTGGTTGGACATGCAACTGATTTGTTCTTTGAGGAAATGGTAATGAAAATTGTGGATTTGGATTCTGAGGTTGAGTTGGTTGAATAGTCTGAGGAAAATATTGTGGTCGAAAAATAGGGTAGGGTTGTTGATATTGAGGATGTTGAGGGTATTTTCCATAAGGATTTTTCCATCCCTGCACCCAAGGTTGAGGCCAAGATTTCCAAGGCATGGGTGCATTCAATTTTCTTTGTGATGGGTGTGCAAATGTTTGAGTGTTAAAACCTTAATTCATATTTGGTTGTGAATTTTTCCATGGTCTCTTAATAATAAAACAAAGGGGTTATACTTGATTTGGTATTACTTCCTCTTGATATGCATCTTAAAGACTTGGTATTGAAGGCCATTAATTTGTATAATGATTTAGAACATATAACACATGTTTATACACTTTTTCAGTCAAGAGGGAATTCTCTCAAAGCATGACTTTTTCTACGTTTGAGACAAAAGATAGATAATGCAGCATTTTCAGCTTTTTGATTGTTTTGTATTTTAAGGGTATTTAATTATTCACTAAGACTCCCCAAAATATTATTTTTAATGTTTTCAATCAAATTTCCTAATTCAACCCTACTTATTGTCCCAACTGTAGATTTATTCATCCTAGACATGACAGGGTCTCTTGGATTTTTCCCATTTCTTGCCTTACCTCTTAAAATGTGTATGGACAACTCACAAATTTCTCCAAATGATAACTGAGAAATATTCCCTTACCCATTACATTTAGAATATCAATCCACTCATCTCCGATGGATTTTAATAAGAGAGATTTAAAGTTCCTTCATCTATATTTTTCATTTTGGCCCTTTTAACATTATAAGCAAATATTTCAATGAAATCTTGAATATTTTCATCTTCTTTTTGCATCATTTAAAAGACTTCATCCTCAAGATTATGGGGCATACAGTGGTCCTTATATTTATCTAAGAATATAGTTTTCATTTGTTCCCATGTTCTTATAGAATGTGCTTCTAATCCCATGAACCATTTTAATGATGCATCCTTAAGAGTTGTCAGAAAAAATTTAAACATTTGAGTGTCAAGAAGTAGTCATAAGATCTACACAAGACTACAAATTCAAATACAAATGTTTTAGGATCTTCACTCCTTAATCCATGAAAATTTGGAAGGATGGAGTGTGAGATGTTTTTCATTGTGGTTGTAGTATCATCGTCAAGGATGGGAAATCCAAGGTTTTGGATCTCCTCTACCACCTCCTCTTCCTCTTCCTCTTCCTCCACCTCTTCCACCTATATTGCATCCTCTTCCACCTCCAATCCTAGGTTGTTCACCATTCACATTATGCACCTCTCCTTCCCCTTCTCCAGCCATTGTAGATTTTTCAGAACTAATGTATGGTTCCAAAATTAGATTTTCGAGTTCCTCTTCTAGTTCTTCTGGTTCTTCTATCAATTTTAGTTTACAATAAGTTTCTTCCTCCTCTTCTTCACTGTGGATTTCTAGTTCTTGTCCTAGAAGTTGCTCTCCTGTAGAAGATAGAAAAATTACTCCTTCAGTTGGGGATGTAGGATCCTCTTCTTCTATTACAGCTTCAATTGATGAAGTTGGTGAATATTTATGTTGGAATTCATATCTAAGTACCTCATGAAGTTTGTGTTTGCCTGAAATTTTGGGTGGATGGTGTGGCACTACGAGGTTGTGGTGGAGTGAGTGATAATGGTCCCAAAATGTTTGATAACTTAATTGACCTTAAATTACTTACATGAATTATCAACTAGGGCTAGTAAACTGATTAAATGTATGTTCACTATATGTGCTAGAAGTCTTTTATTACTCACACAAATTCTAAATTTTAAATTGATTTATTGAGATGCGCATGTCTTCTATGAGTAAATTAGTTATTCCTAGAAAATAATATTAACTATACAATGATGATCACACTCTCTTTCTTTCAAACAAAACGACTTTTTCTTATAAAATTTCACACTTTCTTTGAAACAAGAATCTCACACTTCTGCATAAATATAAATCAATCCCACACTTTTCATAAATGAAAATTATATATACACTCTTTTGCAGAAATGAAAATTACTCTTAATCTCATACTTAAAGAAAATCAAACATATGCATAGCACACTTGTATAAAAATAAAATGAAACAAACTCTTGCTTAAACACACTCACATATGCTTAAATTAAAGATCACACATGCTTGAAATTCAACATTCAATTTTGTGAATAAATCCACTATCTATAAGAAAGAAAAAGTTTTGTCTGTTTGATAGAAATGTAAAACTATGTCATTGTTGCTAGGCTCTATCCATGTGCATCCAAAATCTATGAACAATAAAAATTATTAGTAAAATGGTCTCAACTTAAATCTAAAAGAAATCGAAAACACAAATACTCAATCACATAAACAAAAATCTATGGAAAATATAAAGCTAATTTCTAACTGCTAAAAAAAAATAGAAATCCTTACTGTCTCGAGGGGCCCTTCATGAGAAGCAGGAAATCACTATGCTATTGATCAAGAACTTAACCACACATGAATGCTTCCTAAGAAAATGAAATGATTCTTTAAAAATAAAATATCAATAAAAAAGTTTCAGTCTTGTTGTCTTGTCCTTACTATCATTGTTTTCATTTCTGCCGAGAGGCATATTTATGGAGCTCATCGAAATTAATTTTTCAGAGCTATATGCCTAATCCCTATAAAAAAAAACTAAATTTAACTTGAAAAGGTAACATCACATAATTCACTCGTGATTTGCTATCATAGAAGCAAATCATGAGGCACAAATCTCGTTCTCGCTCACCTATTGCTGACTACAGAGTTTGACTTCGCCTTTGACCGCATTACTATGACCTATTTCCATTGATCTGGCTCATGAGAGTAGAATGAAATTGTTGAGTGCATCAATTTCCACCTACCCATATATTTCACTTCCCAGATGGCACCTTGGAACCTATCAAACCACGGAATTGGCTACATAAACATGTATTAGTTGCAAAATCATTGTAATTCAGTAGTTGAAGTAAACATTAAACTAAATAATAAATAACATTATAATTGTATGAAATAAAAGACAATTGTATACCCGCCATGTCATAATTCCTGTAACTTTATTCCCAATGTGTCATTATGAAGATAAAAAAGAAATAGATGGGGTGAAAAAGAATGTCAGAAAGAAGGTTGATGAACCTTGTTGCTCAAGTAGTGAACTAGAATATGTGGAAGTTTATGCTAATGATATTGAGAAGAAGAGAAGGAAGAAGAATAAGAAGGCATCTCAAAGGAAAGATGCTCAAAATATTGAAGAGTTTTCTTCCAATGAGCATGTTATTGATCTTCACTCCAAAGGTGAAGGAGAAGAATTGGATGAGAGGCTAGGTTTCTTAGAAGGTATGATACTATTTTGTGATCAATGTAAAGAAATAGGTCACTTATATTCTAGATTCTCATAGGTAAGTTCTGAATAAAATGGTAGAAATACATCTAGTAGTGATGTAGATAGACCTATTTTAGTTTCAATAGAAAATGAGGGATCATGTCATAAAGAAGAGGGTATCCCATGAAGGGAATACAACTATGCCTAGTAGTGATGAAGATGGAATACTTATCAGACCTATGGAAGATTCCATGGACACATAGAGGAATTTAGATCTTTGTGGTAGCTCAGCTAGCACCTCCGATAACAAAGAAAATGATCTAGATGAAAGGATCTACTTTAGAAACAAGTTGATCTTTGCTCTAAAAGAGACCAAGTATTGAACTAAATGCTCAAGAAGAAGAGGTTAGTATACTGAATGGAGTGTTGACCAATCAATTGAATGAAAGAGAAGCTCATTGTTACATACCACAAGATGAAGTATTCTCATTGAGACACGACCCAGAAAGGAAAAATAAAAAGTTGTCTCAATATTAGAAGCGTGAAGAAAGCAAAAAATATTTGGATGAGATGCCTGCTATGTCGAGATCCCATTACAGGAAATTTTAGCCTAAAAATGGCCTCCTAAGGAAAACTAATAAAATAATAGTTATGAATTTTAGAGGGAAAAGAAGAAAACTACTTTTTCTTATTGTATTTTTGGCTTATCTCCTTATATGTTTACTCAAATTTCAAGTGTATACACTCATTGAATGAGGAATGAAATTCTTCATGCAACGAGTACCCATTATGCATACTTTTGAGAAGTCCCACATAGATAAAAATTGAAGATACATTAAAAAAGTGTGTTCAACACATTCTTTTAATGTATATTCATTTTTTATCTATGTGGGTCTTCTCAAAAGTATGCATAATGGGTACTCATTGGATGAAAAATTCAATTTTGCATCCAACAAGTGCTTACACTTGAAATTTGATTAAACCTATAAGTAGTTAAGCCAAAAATACAATTTCAAAATGTAGTTTTTTAAATTTTCCCTCCAAGAAAAGGTATTTTAAGCTATCAAGAAAATAAGTTGTTGGACAACAACAACAATGAGGATAACAGCAGAAGAGAGATAAGAAACAACAAATAAGAGTGCACATTAGCAAGTCAAATGGCCATAAAGTGCTAACGAAGAACCAGCATAGGTCCTTCCCCCCTTAAGGATAGATCCCTCCAAGAAAAGGTATTTTAAGCTATCAAAATCCTTTTCATGGTTATTGCCTTTCATGCAACAATTATGGGAATAAAGTCATAGATTGCAGATGCAAAGAAAGAAAGCAAAGTGTGATGGGAGGCAGTGACCCAATAAGACATAAGATGCTCAGGGATAAGGATGATGGAAACAATAGTGGATTTGATAAGAATGGTGTCATATATAGCAAGCATTTTGTCACATTCCTAAGCTATGTCAAATGCTACAATTGTGGCAATTTTGGGCGTAAGGCAACAATTTGTAGATATGAGTTTGCATTCAACTCTCTGTGTGAAGACAACATGTTGAAAAGAGGAAAAATGAATCAAAATAAAAACAATAATGATCCTCTTACCCTTATGGTAGACCCCTCTCTGAGTATTGGTTGCAATAAGCGCATGCTTTAGTTAAGAAAAGGGAGAAACAACCCAATTAATCCTTCTTTGAAGACAGAGAGGAAAAGCAATGAAAAGAAGGTATGTGTGAAGAAAGAGGAGTTAAAGGAGAAGTGTGTTTCATATATGTGCAACCAAGATGAGGACCGAAACGGGATGAAAAGGAAATTAAAAGGTAATTCTCTTGTGAGGACTCAACCATTGAGGCATGGAAGTAGAAGGAGGATAATCTACTCAAAGGTATTAGATCCTCTATTTCTCTTCACTAAAAGAAGAGAATGGCATCAAGAGAGGCCGTATAAGTCACATGTAGGCAGTCAAGAAAGAATAGTTAGAGAGGTGCATCTGAACTTTAGAGGTATGGTTGAGTCCCCATGTTGATTACAGTGATCAATCTATTTATTTCAAATGTGTCAGCATTGCAATAGAGGGGAAAGTGCAACCATCTTAGTTCCAGGGGGAGTACACAGTAATATATGATGTTGTGAGAAGAGAAGTTGCAATAGTATAACTATGGAGTATGAAGAGGCCCAAAGTTTATATTTGGTCCATAGGATCAGTCTCCACGTAGAAGACAAAAGGCAGATGCAATGAGATTAGGAAAGAGAAAAGGAATTAGCTCAGTGGGAGTTGCATTAGTAGCAATAGAAAAAAATATTTTTTAGTCTCAGGAAGAAATATTGTTGAGGAGATGAAAGGTTTTCATCTTGGGTGAAATACCCTTATTTCATTTAAGTTGTGAATTTGATTAAGCCTAGCAATCTTATGTTTTCTTGAACATAGTTGGTACAATATTTGCATGTCCCTTAGATTTCAATTGGTATCACTATGTCAATTAATGGTCTTTGGTTCATGTGGAGTAACCTTTTCATGGAAGTGGTCATTTCTTTTTGAGTTGAAGTTAGAAGAGTTCGCCTTGTACATTGTCCAATTTGTATAAACCTTTTGGTGAAATTGTTATCAGTTAAGCAGAAGTCCCTATTTCTTGATGTATGGTTTTAGGGGGAAAAGAGTTAGTTGATTATTATACATAGGAGAAGTGAGCACAGTCTATGAAGAAGTAGTAACAGTGAAGAGAAAGCCCAAATGCATCACTAATGGCTAGTATTTGCATGCAACAATAATAACATGAGAAATTTTAATTAGTATCAACTTCTTTTTAATTGGTACAAAAGACACATTGGTAGAGAGAGTATTCAGTCAGAAGCCATAAGGTTTTTAGAAATAGAGGAATTCAATGAAGAGGTAGTTTATGTTCAGGGGGAGCATGTCATATATGTCCTATTTCTAGAGCAACAATAACAGCTACAAGAATATTGAAAGACATGCTTCTACTAATGATTAGATTCTTGGAAGTTTCTTTGATCATAATGTTTGTAGATGAGTTTCAATGGCAGATTTCAAGTGCCCCATCATGAAGATAAAATACCTTGAAGAAGAAGAAGTATGTAGAGAAGAATCCACTTTAGCAACCATACCCTTAGTCAGCAATTGAAAGGGATAGAAGAAGCAACTTGTAGCCCTTTTCCATTGATGTCAAAGAGGGACAGTAAGGTGTGATGGCCTCAAATAGTGGAGAGAAATATTTGGCTATCAATGTGGACAAGTGATGAGGTGTTTCCACCAATTCCAAAGGGGGGTATTGTTGGAAAATTGGCATTGGCTAGATGGCTAGTGCTAGCAAGTGTGTTGGAATTGATGTCAACCAGATTAGCATTGATGTTGTTGGCATCAAATGTGTTTCCATTGATGTTAATGAAATTAGCATTGATGTCCACTAGGCTAGTTGTAATGGAAACTGGGCTAGAATTGATGTGCATGGTGTGTCAAGCTCAGGGGGAGTCCAATGGTTGCTACAATCTTCAGTAGAGAACCATCATAATAGTAGGATATACAAGGAAGCTATACAATATTATACATATGACTGGTGGATGTCCCAAGATTTGAGAGAATTTCTACCTCATAAGACCAACTCAGAGGTTTCTACAAGTGGCATAGTTGGATAGTGATCAGAAACATCTTTCCAATGGTATATTAAAGTTTGAAAATGGCCTCCTAGATCAGGAGTTATTTCTAGTCAAAGTTAGGTTCCTTAAAAATTAAATGGGCAGAGCCAATAGTGGCTAGAGCACCCTCTGGGGAAACTTTAAGTTTGGAAGTGTGGCCAAATATAGTAGAACAGCTAGTAGAAGAACTAGTGGAATGGGTGGTTTGATCAGTGCAAACCACTAAATGGTTTCCTCCAATACTTAGGTGAATGTGGATCTAACAGTAGCAAGTAGAAGCATTTTGAGTGACCAGTAGAGGTCCCACTTCACAACTCATATCAGGGGATGTTTCCTAGAAGGATCAAAAAACACACAAGTGTTGAGCTCCAGGGATAATGTCAGCTTGGAAGGATTTAGTAGGTGTCAGCGCACAGTGATTTGCACACAGTAGTAGCGGGAGGTCCCCACATAACACATCAATATAATGGGCGCTTACCTGGAAGGGTTCAATGTTGAGTTCGTAAGGGAGTATTTGAGATGACACAAGCTAGGGATGATGTCATCCCCATGCGTGTACCCATGAAGTTTCATAACATGTGCAAAAGGTGAAGGTTGGGATGGAAGTGTCAGGAAAACATGGCAAAGCAATAGCATTGGCCCAAAGAAAATCAATCGTGCTAGCATGAGAGTTGTTAAATGGGCCATGACCCTTAAAATTTTTAACAAAGGAATTCACTGTAGAAAAAAAAGGATCAGACCCCCTTTGTCTCCATACACTAGCAACCATGGATGAATGAGAATGGGATAGGTGTGCAGTGTGATTGGCTCATGGTAATGTGTTGGCAACAATTATGGTAGGTGACATCAACATGATGTCAGTACAAGGGGACATGTGGCATGAAAATTTGGCATTTTTGGGTACCCAAGTGGGCCAAAAAATATGAAATGTGGCCAATCTTGTGGCATCAAATGACAATAGTTATGTAAGAATGATGTCATCGTTGAGGCTTTACGAGAGGTTTAAAAAGTCACACAGGTGGAAGCAACAAGATGAAATGGCACTAGGAAAGTGCAGAAAAGCACAAGGACAATGAAAAAGGCTCTGAGAAGACCCACAAGACATGCCATCCCTAAGACTTGACCTTGGATGGTCTTAAAATACCACGAAGAGGGAGCACTGAGGTGATTAGGTTGCAGGGATGTAGTGGCAATTGTGGCAGAGATGAGAACCGGTGGGAAGATTTACATGACAGATCCATAGAACATGTAATCTTGGAAAGCTTACCCCAGAGAGAAACAAAGGCACGCTGGAGAAAAAAACTCGGGGGCTAAAGTAAATCCCAAGTTGCAATTTCACATGATATTGTAACCATGATCCTTCAAACTAAGTACAAATAAAAAGGCACCAAGATGGGGAGGATGGCCTAGGAATCGGTCCTATGGGCGCCATATGATAGAGGGAATAGAAGGTTGATGCACGTAGATTAAGCCCTTTGGGATATAGTAAAGAGAGGTTCCTAGGATCTGGTTTGTGGTAGTTTTGTGGAATTTTCGCATGATATTGCGACCATGGGCCTATGATCTATTTTCATTAAAAATGTTGTGGCCTTTAGGTTGTATGAAAAAATGTTGACATATGTTTAAAAGGCTTATGCAAGAAATGAATAGGTTGGTAACTATTTTCATAGATGATTTGAATACATAGGCCAAGCTAATGAAGTATTTGGCAACTATAGAGAGCTTTTGATCAAGGGAGTAAGGACCAAGATTTTGTAGAATTGCATAATGGGTTTGGTTCAAGCAGAATTCTCCATACCTAAGTGTATCTCATGGAAAGAAGAATTAAATAAGGATAATAGCCTAGATATTTGACCATATCTCAGAAATCCATGCTTGAAATACAACCTGATCTTTGTGGGAAATTAATAAGTATGGAGAGCCTTGCTATAATGCACAGTTTTTACTATGAATTAACTCTCAACATGGAGAAATGCTCTAGTAACCCTTTTCAGAATTAATACGGCTACAGTGGCCAAGTTTTGGATGTAAAAGCAAAATCGGGAACTTTTCTACAGTTATGAGATTGAATAGGAAAACCTATCCCATGTAGTATGGGAAACCATGCAAAAGTATGCTTTAGATCAGTGTGAATGATAGCAGAGTCAACATCAATCATTGTGTTGTAGTGGAACAAAACCTTGGATTGAAATTGTGCAAGTGGGGTATGCAACATAGTTAAGAGTTGTGTGGAGAGGTTTGGCATGTGTGTATGTGTTGCTGAGAAAGTTTGTGTGTGCCTACGCAAAAGGTGAAGCTCAGAGCTATTGTTGAAGTCATGAAGGCCATGAGGTAAAGTGTGTTGCTACAAAGTGGGAAGAGTGAGTAAATATAGTGTGTTGTGTGGGTTGCGTATCAGTTAAGGCAATGAATGAGAATAAAAGGATGAGTGTATGTTGTTGAACAAGAGTGAAGCTTGTTGAGCGGACCAGATGGCCAAAAGCATAGGAGAAAAGAGAGCTAAAATCAGGCCAAAGGGGTGCCATAACAATGAGCATTAAGTTCCTTATTGAGTTTGGCTTGGAGCCTGCAAGTTAGGGAGTCCGTGCTTCCATATCATGGATGTTTGAGGAGAGCTTGGAGGTTGTTTCCTCTTGCAGGTGGGTGCTTGCATAAATCCATGAAGTCGGTTCTTCATGGTAAGTTGATCAGGTGTCTGTAGAAGAAAGGAGTTGGTGCTTCTTGCTAGTGGGTGCTAGCAAACAATCAAAGGGAGTTAGTGCTTCTTGTGAGTGATGGTTCACAAACAATTTGATGTAACTAAGTAGGAGCTTATTTTTACATCAAAATAAAAATGTAAACTATCAAACGAGAACTGTACCAAGTACACATTTTTTTGAGGTAGCAAAAAATCATCCGATTTTGAAAAGTGCTGATTTAAACTACACAAAACATATTTTTGACACTTAAAATTTTCTTATGTATCAAGTATGAATATTTTTCTTTAAATGTTAGTGATTTTAATGTTGATTTTGAAAAGTGTTGATGTAGCTTCAACCCCCTTTTTTAGAGAGCTTATTTTTGACACTTTAAATTTTCTAATGTATTAAGCGTGGATATATTTTTTTAAATGTTGGTTTTTTTCTTGTGCAATTTGAAAATCATCAACATTTTTTTTAAGATCTTTTTACACTTTAAATTTTCTTATAACTTAAGTAAGCACAGTTGTTTTTAAAATGTTGATTATTTAACCATTTTTCAAGTTGTCTTATTATTCTTCTTGTGTTTTGCCTTTAAGATGTTTGTTTTTTAGGGGTTTTTCAAACATGTGTTTTTTGTTTTTCTCTGCAATGTTTTTTTGTAATGAAATTTTTAATTTTTTTGCGAAATTAAAAAGAAATAATAATGAAATTAATATTTTGAGGTTATGATTTTAATATATTTATATAGCTTTAATTAATACATCAATACACATAAATAATTGTAAGTAAAAAATAATAATTTTAAACACTAGACAAAAAATATAAATTTTGCATATAGATATAACTAAAAAAAATAAGTATTTCATGATCTTCACGCTAAAAATGACATGTTAAATAATTTTTTTATGAAAAATTCAATAAAAAAGTTGAAAAATAGAAAATTTTATGAAACTTTTATCAATTTTATATCAAAAGATAATGCCATTTAAAGGTTTCCTTTTCCAAAAAAAATAATTATAAAATTTTAAGAAAAAATAATAAATATAAATGTAAGAAAAATAAAAATAAAACATATAATTAAAAAAATAAAAAATAAAATCCTTAAAGAAAATACAGTTAGATAAAAAAAAAAACATTAAAAATTTATTAAAAATAATAAAAACATTAAAAGGATAATAAAAAAAACACACTAAAACTATTTTTTTAACTAAAAAATTCATTAAAAAAAAATAAATTGAAAAGAAACATTAGAAAAACACATAAAATCACTCAAAAATAAATATAATTAAATTAAATTGAATTTAAAAAAAACACTTGTAAAAAATAAAAATAAAAATAAAAACAATTAAAAAAAATATTAAAATTAAATAATTAACAACTTTGTTTTTTTAAATTGTGCTCCACACCTCGTGCACCATAGTTTTTAAAAATAAATTCTTAAATTATGTTTTTGGGAAATATTTTCTTCTCTTTTTATTTTATATATATATATATATATATATATGATGGTGGTGGTGGTGGTGGTTAATGTCCACTGAGACTAAACTTTGGTTTATCGGACCTAAAGAAACAAATTATTTATTTTGATTTAAGATTTTATTCCTATGCTCAAAAAGCTTGGAGAGAAGCCTCCCGAGCTCACTATAATTTTGACATTGTAAAAGGCTAGGAAGGTCAATATTGTGACAAAGATTATGAAACTGAGATCTAATGTGGTTGTACGTGGGGCACTCTAAGACGAAGTGGTTTTCATCCTTGATGTTCTTATTCTCACATAGATGGTAGATCCTTTCCATCCATGGTGTTTTAGGAACAGCCCAACGACCTGTTTCACTATGGAGCTCATGAGAATTCGTTCTAATCTTTGCTATATTAATTTTCTTCTTTGAGCTAGTTAAATTAGAGAGACACTTTTGATCTTCTAGGGTGGGGTTGATGACCTTCTTATAATAACTTAATTTTCTTTTAGCTGCTAAATCTTTCTCACACCACATTATTTCTTTGAACTTAGAAGTAACAATATCTTTAATGTTATTATAGAGTTTTATCTTTTATGATTTTTTTTTTATTAGACTTTATTTTATTTTTTTGGTGTTTTCTAATAAAAAAATTGTTTTTTTTTTGGCATGTTTTTTAATTCTTTTGTTTTCATATATATGTTTACTTACTAGTTATTATTTTCTAATTTTTTTGTGTTTTTTAAGGTTTTTATTAGAGTTTTTATTTTTCTCATTATTTTAATTTTTGTTTTGTTTTTGTTTTGTCATTTTTTTTAATATTTTATGTTTATTATATATTTTTATTTACTTATTTTTTTTAACTTTTTTTGTGTTTTTTTTATTGTTTTTATTTTTTTCAATGTTATAATTTTTGTTTTCTTTTCTATTTTTCGTTTTATATATATATATATATATATATATATATATATATATATATATATATATATATATATATATATATATATAGATATATGATTTTTTTTTCATTTTTTTTTTATGTAGGTTCAATACCGATTTCAACTAGCAACCTGATCCCATTATGTGTCAATTTGATAGTATATTTAAAATTTATTTATAATTGATTGAATCCGCCCCCACAATGTGTCAATTTCATGGTTGGTCTTTAAGTTTTCATTATAATGGGTCGAGTTCGCCTAGACTGTGTGTCAATATGATGGTTGATTTTTAAATTTTTGTTACAATCCGTCAAGTTGTCTCAGACTAATATTTTAAAGTCGTTATACTTTTATCATTTAAAAAAAATTACTCTTGGTATAATGACTCTTTCATCGGGTGTTCATTTCTAAAGATTTTTTAGTCATAAACTTTTTCAATAATGCCATGTTTGAAATATGTTGATTGAAAACTTAAGGTTTTTTGTAGCCATGATCTTTGATTTTAATTCCATGGTTGAAAATTTGTTAAATTTTTAAGGTTTTTCTGAGTCATGATATTTTATCTTTAATGTTATGATTAAAAACCGTTATAAGTATTTTATCTTTAACACCATGACTGAAAATTGTTGGAATTTTAAGTTTATTAAGAGACATGATATTTTATCATTAATTTCATGCCTAAAAATCATTGGAATTTAAAAAAAAAAAAAATCAGAGTCATGATATTTTATCCTTAATGTCATTGCTAAAAAATGTTGAAAATTTACCTACAAAAAAAATACATTATTCCAACATCAACACTTTTTGTTTCCAATGTGTTTTTTGCACAAAAAAAAATTGGTTTTTATTGGCTTTACTACCATTTTTAAAAAAGTGTTGAAAATTTTCCCAAAAAAAATTTGTGATTCCAGCATCAACATTTTTCATTTGTAGGTTGTTTTTCATGTCTTTTTGCCATTTTTTTTCTAGAGTTCTCATTTTGAATTTACGGTTCTCATTACATATTTTACATTTTTAAATAACGAACAAGCATTTTGTCTCCCAAAAGGGTTTACATGTTAAACCTTTGTGTTTTATGTGTATGCTACTCATGATCTTGATGTGTATGCGTATGTGTTGAATTTACTTGTTGTTGTTATGATTTGTTGGTGATTTCTCACATGATGGTTCCTAATTTTGAATGTGAAAGTACAAGTTGGGATGAAACTTAAAATTAGCCTTAACATTGATTCATCCCCCACTCTTTGTATTAAACATTGTTTCCAACAACAATGTGATCCTCAACTTCACCTTACTAAGGGTATGTAAATCATAAACATAATTTAGCATATATATTTAACAAAAATAGAAGAGTCCTAACATATACATTAAATTCAAACACCTCAATTGAAGATGATTTAAAATTAAAGACAATTTCAAGACATAAACACATAAACTTTAAAGAGAATTTTAAAACGCAAGTAGTAGGTGAAGATGGTCCAATATCTGTAAAATGATTGTCAATAGAGACAGAAACACTTCATTTGACACTTTTACTAATGTGGAATCCATGATCTATGAGTGGAATTCGCACTTTGGTTAGGCTATGTGTTCTATCACAAGCCCAACCATGTATAACGAATCCCCCCACACTCTGACGGCCTACAATTGGGGGGCATATAGGATTTGGCTCTACATATTACATATAATTCATATTTAATACATATAAACTAATCCAAAAAAATGTTGACTAAACTATTACATATAATAAAAAACTATTACATATGATACATGCAAACTAATCCAAGAAAAAATGTTGACTTAGAAAGAATGTTGACAAGAAAACCATTTATAAACTCGAGTAGAATAATCTAGCTTGAAGTCCTAAACTTTAGAGTCTATTTTCTTATAATTTATCAACCAAACTATTCAGTTCCATGTAAACACAATTGAAAGAATTGATAAATCTACCTTCATACGTTTTCCCATTTCTAAATAATGCAATTTATTCATAGGACATAAATATGTAAATATATATGTAAAAGATTGAAATAAAATTATTTGCAAAACTACTAAAATTTCATGCCAACCAAATAATCTAATAGACTTTAAGTTCTTATAATGCGTGACTTTGACACATGACATGTACTAGGTGCAATCACATGAAGACAATGTTTCTCGTACAACACACTACATAATGAAACAATATGCTACAAATTAGAAAATATTCAAAATGATTTTATTCACTTTAAATTCACTTTTCATGATGGATTTAATGTTTCAATCAATGATGCATTGTTGAAATTGAACTTTTATATATAATTATTTAATTATATAGTTAAATGTTAAATTTTATATAGATATGTGTGTGTGAGAGAGATGTTTTAAATAGTTACGCTATGTTAAATTTTATAGTTATATTATGTTATAATTATGTTGTATATGTTGCACTATATTATGTTATAGTTACAATGTTATGTTATACATAATTTATAGTTATTTATAGTCATGTTATATATAGTTATATAATTATGAACTATAAGTTATGTTATACTTATAGAGTGTGTGTGTGTGTTAAATAACTTTATGTTATGTTATACTTTATCTATATGTGTGTGTGTGTGTGTGTGTGTGTGGTCGTTGTGACAAACACCCTTCAAAATTTAGCTTACACTTAAATTTTGGATTCTACTTGTGATCCTGGTATTGGTCATTCCTTAATTATTCATATTTGCTTCATGTTTGGTTGATGTTACCTCAGATTATAAAGTGTCAAAGTAACTTGCTTATGCATGCTCAATTCTTGAAGAATTCATAAGTGCACTTCTCTTGATGCAAGCTTACATAGACGGTGCATTGCTCTTTGAAGTAAGGCTTGCGCAATCACCAATGATTGTGACTACACAATTCATAAGCATAGTGATTGTGTAATACATATAAATAGTTAGTTCACACTCTCCATTGATTTTCTCCCTCACTTCTATTGCAATTTCACTTTCATTTCAATGATATTTCTCAATTGTCGCTCTGGCACGCCTTTGTTCTCTCAAGTTTCGCTTTCACATTAAAAATTGTCATTTTTTATTGCACTCACTTTGATAACTCTATTTTCCATGTTATCTTCTCTTTGGAATATGTCTCTTACACTTTTTCTAATCCTTTACAAGTGTCATTTTCACTTTTCTCTTACTTTTGTAAGTGTCATCTTTTGGCATGGGAAGTGTCGCACATCGCAAAAGGCGGAGTTATGGTTCATTTCAAGGGGAAAATTTGGTGTCAATGGGTCCTATTTATCATATAGACATGTATTAGATCCATTCCCAAAGTTTCATGCACTTTCATACTAGTGTCGTCACTATCACTGCAAAGTGTATCTTAAGTGTCACACCTAGTCGAAGGGAGTCAATTGTACATTCTTAAAGTGAAGTTTTGTTGCATTCTCCTACACTACTATGTCTTATTCATCATAAAAACATGCATTATACATATTCCCAAAGTCTTGAGCATTTTCGTACAAGTGTCGCCACTGTCAACGCAAAGTGTACCCTAAGTGTCGGACTTGGAGGAGAGTATCATTTCATCATTGCATTAATGGGGTCATGTTTTTCCTGAGTGTTGAGTGTTCTATGTTGTGTCATTGATTCTTTTGAGTTTGTGATTGTGTTAAATTATAACCTTGGTTTCACATATCCTTCACTGATCCCACAATTAGTCAAATTCTAGAAGATCCTTTGCCCGATCAACCTGACCTCACTTAGTCTCCTTGAAGTGCACATTGGGCAGTAGCAAGCCTCAATATTATCCCTTGCCTCCTTGAGCTATGTAATGCATAGTTCCTACCTCCAAGGACTGCGCATTATGCAGTCAAAGTGCTCAAGGATTGTCTGCCCGCCCTTAGAAATTGTGCAATCATGCATCCCGGATAGTTTCTTGATGTGCATTACATAACCTCAGTCATCAAGATATATCCTTAAGTCCTTGCACTGCATAAATTTGCAATCAACTGACCAGTCTCCCTCTAAAATTGTGTATTTCACAGTCTCAAGACATAAGCGTACCTCACCAAGACTCTCAATTGTGCAGTCTTCCTTCCCAAAATTCCAGTGTTGCACATTGTGTAGTCACAAGCATCGGTACCTCTCTCCTAGCCTCTAGAAATTCGAACTACACAATCCCTAAACCTTTCTTTTAGTCCAATGCATAGTTCCAAGTCAATCAATGTGTTACAGGGAAAAGTGTCTATGCAGAACTGCTAATCCCACTAAGGTGTGGTAGCTATCTTAGAAAAAAACAAAGTAAAACTACTTTCGTTTTCCTTTATGAAAGATAGACGAGAGAAGAATAAAGGAGACCAACCTCTGTCTTGCGCTTGGTTCCTTGCTCGATTCCTCTCTCTTCTGATAGTCCTTTACTACTCGCTTCCTTGTATACCTAGCTTCACAGAGTACCTGTAGAATCAAAGCAGCATAACACTATACGAGAACATGGATCTATTATCATCAACAATCTAGGATTAGATATATATTGACCATACAAATGCACAAAACATAGATTACACAAGAGTATGGAGGAAAACTTAAATAGCTTTATTGATAATCAAGAAAGAGCCAAGAGAGTTACAACCAGTTGTTCTGACCCAGCATCATCCTCTCAGCAAGTAAGCCCTTCTTCACCTCGTGCAAAGCTTAGATCACCCAACACTATTATGTTGCCTCAAGAAACCAACAGCAATTCCTTACAAGATGCAAAATTCCAGCCTCTGGATCTCTGGGATGAGGGATCCATATATAGATATATGTAAGGGAGATGAGTCAGCTTGTGATTTGATTAGTGTCTTCCCTCTGATAGTTCTTGCTTCCACTTGGAGACTGATGATCTCTTACTCATCCTTGGTCGAATTCAGAATGGAAAGTGTCACAGGAGAAGTTTCTGGAAGATTCCATGCCTCTCCACCTCGCGGATTGACATTGCCATTTGTCTCTTCTCGCCCATCACACCCCATAGAAGGGCTTTTTGAAATGCAACACAGCCACAGAGTGTACTTAGGTGAGATGCAATGGACTTTGCCTATGGAGCAGGTGAAATGATCCTGTTTTGACCAATTTTGAGTAGTTTTTCATGGAGAACTTCTGGGAGAAGCTGTAATTAGTTGACCTTGATCCTTTAGGGGTTGGAACAACACTTTTAGGGACTTAGGAGCCCTTGGTTTATGGACATTTTATGCTTGGGGTTGCAGTGCCCAAATATGTCTATAACAGTTGCCCCCTAAAGCATGAGGTCGTTAATCTTTTTTGATGTCGGGTGAAATGCTTTATCATGAGGATTCGAAGTTCTTTCAAGCTAGGAGGAGACCTGTAATAAGATACAATACATTACATTATTTTCATAATATTTTCATGATCTAGCTGAGGCAGGCATTCCCATGCTCAGCTTTATAAATTCATTTTCATGTACATATGACAAACAATCGTCTGAGTGTAGACTGATGATTCTGCTAGAGCCATCATCCCATAGATTGGATGATTATCTGTGCAACAATGATGTACATTTGATGTCTTTATTTTCCTGAATATATATCGCAACCCGGATGGATGAAACTAGATCCGGGGTCTTCAATCTCGTTCGATCTTCACTCAAAGTACAAGTCGATCCATGTGAGAGATGTTCTGGAGTCGAACATGGAAAGACATCACCCGATTACCAGCCAATGATGTAAGTTGTTAACAGGCGCGAGAGGAATCACCGATAATGATAATGACCCTCATGGTACTGCAGTACAATTCACGTGGTGTGAATAAATGACTTGGCGTCGAACACCACGCAAAATCTTTCGGTCGAAGGCCATTGATGTGAACCTGTCGCCGGAAGTGAGAAACTTGCCATTGAGGTATGCAAGCTTCAAAGTACTTGTTATCACTCAGGTTGTCCTTAAGCTTCGGAAAAGGATACGGCCGAGGTAACCACAGACCCACTTTGGACTGCAGGTTCTAGCCAACCTGCAATCAGAGAGGGCTCTCTCTTTATGATTTAGCTTTGTTTGGAAAGGATTTTAGGCTAGGTCTCGAGTTCAGAGGGTTTTTGTTTGTTTTTGGTGGGAAAATTGATGTTTTCAGACAGAGAGGCAAGGCATAGCCTGGAAGTTTCAAACCATTGGGCATGGAGTTGAGGAGAAAAACTGCTGGTGCCTTTCCTTAATAACAGTGAGGGAAAATGGAGCAAGATAGCTGAGCATGAAACAATGTTTTAGGGTAAAGGGATGGAAAGAAATGCTAAGTAATGAGAGGCAGTTAAGAATCTCTCAATTATGCTTAACAGGGGAAGATAACAGGCACCACCTAGGGGCAGTTAAGAATCCCTAGATAATTGGCAAACACAAGTGAATCGGGGTAAACATGAGCCAGAAGGAATTCATATTCATAACCAATTCAATCAGAGGAAAACATAAAGGAATAACAGAAATTGAGCATAGAGAGTATTTAAACTAATTCTAGCCTATTCTTTATTTCTGCTATCTAGATAGTGATAACAATAAAACAGAGGTAAGATGCACTTATTGCTTCAGGCTGCAGCACGAGAATTCCATCTTCATATCTCCATAAACATTCATTCACAACAGACAGTTTGCTCTTCAAGCTTTCTGCAATCTTTGATTATAGAAACAGTCAGGTATACAGTGCGAGTCTCTGGTGAAAATTCTCAATTGACCAACCCTTTAAAACTATACAGAGGGTGGTATATATAGGGAAAAACTATCTACAGAGTTCTTTATTACATCTTGACCTAATTAGGTCATAAAGAATAATTAATTGACCTAACTCCTATCTGAAATAAATGCAAAAAATATCTCAGGCTGCGTTGGGGCGGCCGTATCAAAACTGAATAACTTATGTAGTCCTCGGTGGCTTGGTGTAGGTGCTTCTGAAATAAATGTGCATGGGTTCCTGCTTCTCTGCTGTCCTGTGGCTTTAAATGCCTTAATTGTGATTTGAGGGTAAGGATGGGCTTCATTAATGTACAGGTGCTTCGAGCCCCTAAAAAAAATCTTTGCTGATACTCTTTGGCGTCTTTTCTATCTTCGTATACTCTTAGACAAAATCTGGACTATTGTTCTGATGTGCTGCGGGTCTAATCACGCATTGATGGCTGCTGTTCAGCCTCTGTATCCTCTGGAATTGTCTTCTGATCCTTTCGGTATGCTCTGCGAAGAAAACGGGTCATTTTTGCGCCTTTTGGGCTTCCTGGGGGCCGCATAATGGAAAGATTCCCTGAAGATTCTCCATTTCGGCCTAAAAAGTCCTGCGATGAGCGATTTGCGCAAATCGCTCATCAAAAACTGCCTCAGAATTGGATTCCGAGGCTCCGAAGTGCGACTTTTGCTCCTTCGCGCCAAAAAAGTGTTGATGACGTCAGCATGATGTGACGTTGTATGGCGGGTGACGTCAGGAATCACGTCAGCATGATGACGTGGTGGGATGACATCAGCATGACATCATCATGTACGGTTGGTGACGTGGCAGATACGGTGGCAGGGACATGTGGCAGTGACGTGGCAGGAGGCCACGCAGGCAGATGACTCGGCGACATGACTGGGCAAGGGGGTGACGTAAGCGGAGACATGGCATGTGACGTGGGGCTTACGTCACAGGGGAGGGCGGTAAGCGGTAATGTGGCGCACCGCTTTTTTGGGGATGGTGGTTTCGTGAGGGGGCCTCTGCCACAGCCCAACGCTTGACGCGTGGCAGGAGGTACGGCGGTAATACTGCCCATCTCTTGGACGCTAAAGCTCGGGCGGCTCAGGGATGGGATGGCCCGCCAGCCATTGATCTGCGGGGCGGATGATCCAACGGCTGGCGGCAATGGCGAGGTGATGGCAGGTTAGGGAAGGGAATATTCGCAGGAATATTCCCTTTTTAATATGCACGCGGGTGGGTTTAAACTATGGGAAATGGGTTTAGGAGGTTAATAAGCGGCGGGGTTAATATTTAGTGCCAAAACTTTGGGTTGGGGGTAAAACATGGGTTTTGAGCGCGGGTTTTAGCAATTTGCGCCCGAAAACTTAGGATATGGGCAAAAAGTGTGTTTTTGAGGGTTTTAGGTCTAGGGGGGAGGTTATTAATATGGCCAGGTGTCAGATTAATCCCTTTTATGACTTGGATGGGCTAAAAACAGCCCCAGATGGACTATTTTTTCCCCAGACTTAAAAAAATATGGCTATATTGCCAGGGTGGGGATATTTACATAGGGGAGTTTTATGTACATAATTTTAATAAGGGAAGGGGAAGACTACTAGGGAGTTATATAATACTGTTAATTAGTTAATATGAAGGTGACCAGCAAGCGCTAAGGTCAGGGACCTTAGGCTAAATTTTGGGGGAAAAGAATTTGCGAAGAGATGAAGTCCTTGAGTGAAGCAGATCTTCACCAAGGTGACTGATATGGAGTATGATGAGACTAAGAGGCTCAAGCAGATCTTGACCTCTTTGGGGAGTTAGTAAGTGACTTAGGGGAATTAGAAGAAGGGGGAGTTAGTGATGTCCAGCTCTGAGCTCTTCTGAATACAAAACTGCCTGCACTGTGATCTGAAAAGATAAACATTTTGAAACACAAAATTGATCATGAATCAGCTTTCTACAACCACACAGCTACCTACCCAGCCTACTTTCTAACATTTTTTTCTTCTTTTGATTTGGGTGCACTTAGACTTGCAGACCCATATTTACAATTTTTATTTTCTTTTTTCTGATTTCCTATCTAAATCTACATTTATTTCTGCCAGGGCCCAGATTAAACAGTTGGGTCCCTTTGATTCTCTACCTATCTACAAAATCTGCCAAGATTAAACTGTTTGGACAGATATCATTCTCTATATTCTACAACAGGAAATTGAAACCTGGGGAGACCAAGATTAAACTATTTGGACCTCCCTTAAATGAAAACTCTTCAAAACTGGGACAACTCCTCAAAAATGGAATCAGTGGTGGCATTTGGACCAGCACACTTCATGGCTTTCTTCTTTGGTCTGTTCTGGAAATATGGAACACTGCAGCTTGCAAAGTATGACATATTTGGCATGTAAAAATGTCAATCATGAAAGATGATACCCTGTTGCAACAGGAGGCTAACAGTGGCTCCACTTGGGGATGGCTTTTCCTTGTGAAAAGTCAAGAACAACAAGTCAGACTGCCTTGATCTTCTGATGTTGTTGTAGACTAGAAAGTTCTCCTTTGTTCTGGCTGTTAAAAATATAAACTTGGAATTGTGAACAACCTCCTCCTCAACTGAGCTTTCTGTGAATGGTACAGCATCGCCTGCTTTCTTCTGCGTGCTTGATAATTATGCACAATGTTGCCGAAACGGGGCTTTTAAAACAGTTTAGGAACAAGGATCAAACTGTTGTGCTTGCCTTGCTCTTGCTTAGAGCAAGGTGCTGATATGAACTGAAAATTTTTGCTCTGTTTTGATACTCTTGAGACTGGAAAATTTGCATCGGCTGAGTCCTCACTGAATTTACTGCCATTCTTCAAAAAATCAGCCGGTTTTATACAAAAATAAAAAACTGAGTGCTGATATTTACAAGTAATGTTGTACAAAGGTATTTACAGAATTTGCATTGTTTCAATAGCAAGGATCATGATAATGTTTCAACATCCTGCCATTCACAGGGCCTTCTTCAACAGTGTTGTCCTCCATAGATCTGAGAAAATAAGTTTTATTTCCCTGGACAGCAGAAATTACAAATGGACCTTTCCATAAAAAATCAAACTTGGCATATTTACCCTTGTCTTCTCTTCTTGAATCCCACTTTAGAAATTTGTCACCAACATTGAAATCTTCAGCTTTTGCTCTCTTATCAAACATCCTTTTGAGCTTTTCCTGCAGAATTTGTGCTCTATCATAAACTTGTTCTCTGGTTTGCTGCAGATGGATGATCTGATTAATCCTTCTTTGAATGTCATTTGGTTTAGCCTGAATCTCTTGTAACAGCTTGATAGTAGGAATGCCCAGGGATGAAGGAAATCTAGCCTCCATGCCATATACTAGCTCATAAGGGCTCATCCCAATTGATCTTTTGCTTGAAAGTCTATCTGCCCATAGGGCATTTACCAGTTTTTTGTGCCAGTTCTTCTTGTTTTCTTCCAAAACTTTCTTTATGATGTTGATGAGGCTTTTGTTAGATGATTCGGCCAAGCCATTGCCTTGAGGGTAATAGGCTGTGGAGTGGCCCAAGGTAATATGAAATCTGTGGCAAAAATTGATCATCTGTTTGGACTTAAAGGAAGCGGCATTGTCAGTGATGATTTTCTCAGGGCAGCCAAATCTGGAAAGGATATTGCACTCAAGGAATTGGATAATGATGGTATCATTGGCTTGTCTACAGGGAATGGCTTCAACCCACTTAGTGAAATAGTCGGTGGCTGTTAGGATCCATTTGTGCTGGCCTGAGGAAGAGGGATGGATTTCTCCAATGAAGTCAAGACCCCATTGTTGAAAAGGTTTTTCAGTGGAGATTGGTTTAAGGGGCAGGGGCAACAATTTTCTCTTGCCCTCAAAAATTTGGCATTTGTGACATGATATGGAAAACTTTTTTACATCTGCAAAAAGAGTGGGCCAGTAAAAACCAGCCTTTAGAATTTTATCAGCAGTAGACTTCCAATACAGATGTCCTCCACAGTCACCTGCATGGAATTCTTTCATGACTTTGTTAGTTTCATTCATGGTTAAACAATTAAGCAATATACCTTCATGATTTCTCCAAAATAATGCACCCTCTATAACACAAAACTTTAAAGCCTTCATTTTCAAAAATCTTTTCCTGGTTCTGGAAAATCCTGGGGGAGCACACAAGTTTAGCAATACAAAGCATATATCAGCGTACCATGGGGATTGTAAAAAGATTTCACTGGTCGGTGGAGTCGCCAGCTCCGGTTCATTGTCCAGCTGGTTAATCTCTAAGGCTTGAAAATTCGTCTCGGACATCAGTTTAGCTAAACCTTGTCCCTTTATCAGCTTGGTTGGTTTTATTTCTATGTCATATTCAAGGATGTTTGCGATCCATTTACCTCTTTTGCCTTCTAATCCCTCTTGAGTCAATATGTCTTTTACAGCAGCGTGTGGGACGTAGGCAATTACGTGTGAATACAGTATGTACACTCTAAAATCCTTGATGGCCTTAACAAGTGTGTAGGCCTGTTTTTCCATGATTGGGTACTTCAACGGGGCGTATCTTAAGGCTCGGCTGAAAAAAGCGATTGGCTTTTCAGCTCCATGCTCATCCTTTTGCAGCAGGACAGCAGCTATAGTGTGATCTGATGCAAACGAAAATATGATAAAATCTTTATCAAACTGTGGGATAGTTAGGACAGGGGTTTGTGTTAAGGCTGATTTGATACTCTCAAATGCTTGCTTGGTTTCAAGAGACCATTTTACCTTGGCATCCTTCTTTAACATGTTGTTTAACAATCTTATCAGCTCAGCTAGATTTGGAATAAATCTTCTCAAGAAGTTGATTTTCCCAAGGAATGCTTGTAGCTCTTTAATGTTTCTTGGAAATGGGATTTGGAGGATGGCTTGTATTCTTTCAGGATCAATTCTGATCCCATCCTTTGATATGATGTGGCCAAGTAATTTGCCTTCTTCAAGGCCAAACAAAGACTTCTTGGGGTTGAAGGAAATGCCATATTTCCTGCATGTTATGAAAATTTGCCTGAGATGCTTGAGGTGTTCTTCATCAGATTTGGAAAATGGGGTTAAGTCATCAAGGTAGACAACTAGGAAGTCATGTATTTCTTTTGCAAAAGCAATATCCATTGCTCGTTGAAAGGTAGCACCAACGTTTTTAAGACCAAATGGCATCTTTACATACTTGAATGTTCCCCAGGGTGTAGTAAAAGCAGTTTTGTCTTGATCGTCTGGGTGAACAAGTATTTGGTTAAAACCTGAAAAACCATCTAGCAAAGAGATTCTAGATGATCCCACTACTCTCTGCAAGATGTGGTCCATTTTAGGCAAAGGGTAATGGTCTTTTAGGGAGACTTGGTTTAAATTTCTGAGATCTACACAAAGTCTGATTTCACCTGTCTTTTTTCTTGTAGGAACAAGATTGGACACCCAATCGGAGAATCTGATGGGTGCTATTATGCCTGCTTCAAACATCCTCTTTACTTCCTTCTCAATCGGGGGAAGAAGCATGGGGTTAATTCTTCTAAGTTTATGCTTGAAGGGTTTCTGGTTTGGTTTTAAAGGAATGGTGTGTTGGATTACCGAGGTGTCATAGGATTTCAGATCCTCATAGCTCCAAGCAAATACATCTTGGAACTCTTTGAATAAGTCAATGTACTTGGGCTTTTGATCGGGTGGTAGATTTTTGGACAATTTGATCATTTTCGGATTTTTTGGTGTCCTAATGTTGTGTTCTTCTATTTCAGTGTTTATGGGCTGCAATTTCAGCTTTCTGGGCACGAAATTAGCATCAAACATATCTTCCAAAGGGGTGAGGCCAGCAGGCAAAAAGTTATCTTTCAAGTCAATGACCTCTGCCTCTGTTTTGTCTATCTCTTCTATCTGTGTTTGTTTCAGCTGTTCTATGTTTTCTTTGTCAAAAACAGTCGGTCTTATGATTTTCTTGGCTGTTGCAGCTATTATATCTTGCTGAGTTTCATTTGTTTGGTGTTCTGTATCTGTCATAGCATCCATGTCAATGTTAATATTTGAAAATTCATGCTCGAGGGTAAGGAAACTATTAATTTGGGCATCATTTTCGAATACTTGCCAATCTCTAACGTTGTTTGGGACAGTAGGCCTATGTTTTATTTCAGCCGTGAAATGATGGTTTGGATCAAAAGGAAGCTTACATGTACTAGCAAAGGTGGCTAGGCTGTGTGCATGAATGTTGTGATTTCTGGAAATCTTGTCAAGCTTGAATTCAGAGAATTCCTGGAGTATGTCTGTAGCAGCGGTTCTATAGGCTCTCATTCTTTTGTCGTTGGTAACAAAATTACCTTTCATCTGTTGTATAACTAGATCAGAGTCACCTAAGATAGACACTTTTACAGCTCCTAGAGTTTTAAGCAGTTTAAGGCCTAAAAGCAGAGCCTCATACTCTGCCATGTTATTTGTGCATTTGAAGTTCAGTCTGTAGGCATGACCTTCTACATGGTTATTGTATGTGTTGTGAATCCAGACACCTGCCCCTACTCCTAACTTGTTGACAGAGCCATCAAACTCTAAGTACCATGTGATTTCTTGCTTGTGGTTTGTAGTAAGAGTTTGAGCTATCTCAGGATTGGGCAGATTTAAAATTTATGTTTGAGGATGTTCTTCTGGTAGGCTGGTTGCATCAGCTGCTGTGATAGTTTCGTGGGTATGTGCAACCGATTCTTCATTGATGTGTGCTTGTTGCTCTAAAGCGAAAGGCTCATTATCAATTGAAACATTTGTATCATGATTAAACAAAATAAATGAATCCATATCAGAGTGGATTGAGTAAATGGGAAAATTTTCAGGCCTGCTCTCACTACTCACCACATATTTCATCAGCGTTTCTTTGTACAGTCTCTTTGGTTGCCCAAAGACTGAAATGGTGGTGTAGGAAAGGTATAATTGAAGGGATCATTGTAACTTTGCTCCCCATGATCTTGACAGGAGCATACCGTACTTTGGTGGGATGTCGGAAACCACTACATCCATGAGGATGGTCTTGTTGGGATATTGGACTAAGGAGACACACAAGTCTTTGATGAGGCCTAAACATTTCACTTGACTTGAGTCAAATGAGTACAGATCTTTGTAAGGTCTTGTAACATCAAGATTTAGTTTTTCCATAACTGCTTTGGGCATAAGATTGTGCGATGCCCCTGAGTCAAACATAGCATTGTGCAAAACTTTGTCATGTATATGCAAACTGACATAAAAGGGTGGGATAGGTCCATGTGTTGATTTTCCGTTAACTTCTGGGCCAAATAGCAGCTCTGGGGTGTCGTCTAAAACATTTACATCATCCTTGTTATCTAGAATTTGAAGTGACCTTTGAATTTGCTAGCTATATACATCGTGTTTAGCCAGTTCTGAAAGAGGAATGGCTATCTTGAGTTTTCCTATCTCTGCCTCTAAGTTAAATGGCTTTTCCAGTGGTGTCTTGGTGTTGACAATGGCAGTTGTTTCTGTTACATTTGAATTCTGAGCGATCTGATCTTGTTTATTAGCGTTATGGGATGTTTTTGCTTGCGGTTTTCTAGTTTCAGGAGTGCTTTTTGGGCTACTGTTTGAATTTTCTTTTGAGGAATGGGGTGGCAAAGGCTGCTCAGCCGAAGGCTGCGAGTCTGTTATGTCTTCTACAGTCACTTGATGCGGGTTTGGAATAGGTATATCAGCTGGTTCTGTTGTGACAACCTTGCCTTTGATCTTGTTGGGCTGTTTGCCATCCTTTGTTTTACTAGGTTTGGAAATGTCAATGGTCCTAGCTCTCAGCTTATATTGTTTGTGTACTTCATACACAGCGGTATCATAACCTTGTTTAAAATCAAAAGACTCGCCAGACTTAGTCTGAAACTGATTGTAATCGGGTTCATTTTGGTCTTCTTGGGACAGGACAGTTTGATGCTCACCCTTTAGATCCATTAGATTCATGTGAGCGTCTTCTACGGGTTGACTAGAAGTGGATCCCTCAACATAATTATCTTGGAAAGGGGGTCTTATATCATGGACTTGGTTAGGCCTACCAGCATTTGTGTTTTGCGCTTTCCTAAAATTTGGGTTCCTTATGGTATTGGACTGTTGTCCTTCCCATGACGCTTTTCTCTCAACATTTTCTACTCTTTCTCCTAGCCTTTGCAGGCCATTGATAATAGCATCAAGCTTTTGATCAAAGGCTGAGGGTTCTTCTTTAAAGGTGGTTCTTCTTTCCATTCTAGCTCTGTTTCTTTTGGCAATTAAATTGGCTTCTACGCTGACAGCAACATTTTGCATGTCCGCAAGGGTTTGAGGAGCTCTTTCTTTTAACTGGTATGCCATATCCGGGTCGAATCCATCAGGAAATTTGTACAAGGCCAGATCAGGTGGAGGCCTTAAGTTCTGTGGTATTGCGTTATATACATTATTGAATCTTGCACAGTACTCCAAAACAGTCTCTTGAGGACCTCGTTTGATCGTATCATATTCAGCTAGTATGTGCAAGGGGTCTTTCTTTTTCTCCCATTTGTTGGTAAAGGATTGATAAAGCTCATCTGGGGTGGTTATAGAATTTGCAGCAAGTGATCTGAACCAAGTTCTTACATCACCTGTCAAACTCTGAACAAAAATTCTCATCCTAACACTATCATCGTCTATCTCATAGTTTTCAAAATAGTCTTGCATCTTTTTGGTATGCTGAAAGGCTGTGAAAGGACCGATGCTGTCAAAATATGTGATTTTAGATTGGTACTCTTAAGGTAAAGCCCCAGCATTAGCAGGTAATTGCAGGGGTGCATATCTATTAGCCATATTGGCAGGTATAAGTGGAACAACGGGGATAAGTGGAACAACTGGAGTAACGGGGATCACAGGAGTAACTGGAACGCTGGAAACAACAGTGGTGTCAGTATGTGCAGTGAATGAAGGAGTGGAAGGGGTACTATGGGATGTAGATGATGAACTGATGGAGATAGGGGTTGAACGGAACAAAACCTTGACAGGAGTCGGAAAACAGCTAGGGTAAGTTGTTTCAGGTTTCACATCATCAAAATTTTCCTGTCCTTCTTGCTTCCTAAGGATTTTCGGGATTATATTAGGGTTTTCAAAAATAGCTGGAGGGTTGGGGTCTGGATTTGACCTTGTATATCATGGATTTTTCTTGGGAGCCAACTTCTGAATTGTTTTTTGGGTATTTTTCCTGGGAATGTTTTTTGTAATCGACAAGGGACTAATTAAAATTTGAGACAGCTTGTTTGTAACTTAAAACTAGCATGAAGATTGACTGAAGCAGCGTTTATTTACTCCTATTAATGCAAAGCAAAAAACAGTCTCAAAGGCTTCCTGGCTGACATTCAGGCTTCATCTGTAGTTTTAAGAGATAAACAGCAATTGGAAAGTTTGATTTATGGTCTCAGCAGATATTTCTTACCTTCTTCGTGAAACTATCTAAGGAAGGTCCCCAGTGGAGTCGCCAGTACTGAAAGGGGTGTCCCTAGATTGGCTTCTTGGATAATAAGCTGATGTCGACAAGAAGCGATCCTGTCATAGGAGGGCCTTAATGAATCCCACATCAATGACATGGAACGGAGCAAATGATTTTAATGGAGGTGAAAACGTTCTGGTGATATAAGGTTCAGGGTGGCGGTCATGAAAGAATGGAGCGTAAATGTATTGCAACGGGTGAGACACAGGTGAATTCTCTGAGTGACTTCTCTTGAACATATCGGTGACACTGACGTGATGGATTGGTAGCATTAACCCCAAATGTGGATGGTGTGATGGGACCATGGTGATGTGACTGGTGAATGAAACAACCCAACCCGACTTGGATGCGGAGTGAAAGTTTCATGTTCAAGAGCGACTTGCTACCAACAAAGTTTCTTCAAGTTTTCTTCCCAATTTTTCCCCAGTCATTGCTGACCAGTACCTCTTTATTTTTTTCAAGCTTGAGGAGGATAACATATGCTTGTTCTATAATTTGCCCTTCGGGCAAACCCATCGCTATGTTTTAACGAGCCTAGTGATAGTGAAACTCGTTCTTGTCTGCTATGGACAAGTTTGTCGCTATTAAGTTTTAACGAGTTTAACAACAAAGATAACTCGGTCCTTTTCAATTTTAGAGAGTCTAAAAAGGGACGTAAAGGAAACTCCAAAAATCCTTTTTCGTCATCTAATCCCTTAAGTCTGAAAAAGTATAAAACAATACAGAAGGGATGAATTTTCGATACTTTTAACAAGCCGAACAAAACAAGCGCTCGATCTTTTTGTGTAATAATCCCTCAGGTCCAAAAAGATTAAAATATAAAGGAGGGATAGCACTTCCGGTCCTTTTAATGAGCTGGAGAGGCCAATGGCTCATAAATCTTTTCATATTTTACGAGTCAGTTGAAAAGAGCTTAAAGGAGACTCGTCTTTGAGGAACAAGTGATAAAATTGGGTAGCAGCTGATTCCAGGTAAGGTTTGGAATTTTCCAATCACGGCAGTGTTACAAGGATGGCTAGCGGGATCACTCTTCGCAGTTGTTCCTCAAAAGGGGTAAACAATCAAATTTGAGGTGAATGATCGGCCAATACAGAGTGGAGGTGATGATGGGAACACGACCAAGGCTTTAAAGGCTGAAGTACTACATTCATGATGATTATTTACTGGGAATTGGTTCATTTTTTATTGAGCTTAAACGCTGGGGGAAACATTTGCTCATTGCTTATGTTTATTTTTTAACGAGCATGAAGTCCGCGTTAAAACTGCTCGATATATCCAGTCGTATAATAAGGATGTCTCATATATAAAAACGGCAATTTTTCAAATCTTTGCCCCATATCCTTTCTTTATGCAAGTTAGGAAACGATCAATCCTACGAGTTTAAAGGGTTAGAGGACCTACAAATTTAAAAAATAAATGGTCGCTCTTCGCTTGCACGCCAAAAGGTTTGCATGCCCCCAAGTATAAGATAGAGTTTCAAGGTCACCTTCTATTCTATCGACACGACATTCATTTTATTAGGAAAGGCTTACCTCTTTCAGGTTACCAAAGATTGTTTTATCTGGACTTCAAACAAAACACTTCTTCGGCGATGCCTACCGAAATAGACAAAGGCGAGTGGCGCAGACACTTCCACCCACATAACTTTGACAAGGGAATCTTATTCCAGTCCAACCCCTTTTTCCAATCATGGACGGGAGCATCAGACTAGTCATATATCCCTCGCGGAAACCTACCCTATATCTGAAGTTTTCCTGCTGAAGCAGACCAGGGTGCATGCCCCCTGGGTTTCAGTCATGTCCTCTGAATCACTCGCGCTCATCAGGAGGACGGACTGGGGATTGATGAGACATTCCTTGCGTGAAAAGGCCATTTAGGGATGGTATATGACTATTTTCTATGTGTGAACTGGCAAATGAAAGCTAGTCTACGAGCTTGACCACTCTTCCTTCGTGCGGAAAACACATTACTCTAAAGAGTGATGAGACAATGGCTCCCATGCAATAAATATAGTCTCGTCCAAGCAGTATATTATAATCCAGGGGTACTTGGACTACCATTACGTTCATATGAACGGTTTTCCCTCTCAATGTTATGGGCACATTGGGAAGGATCCCTAATGGTCGACTGGTTCCTTTGTCAAAGCCTGTTAGATTTCTCATCTCAGGCAAAAGCGATGGCGAACCAAGCGCTTTCCAAGCAGTCGAGGAAAGGATACTCACATAAGCCCCTTCATCTATGATGGTACCAGCCATAACCATTCTATATACTTGAGCAATGATTCAGAATGGTATACTAGCCGGTAAACGGGGTCTGCCTAGCTGATTCCAGTCGAAGGAGACAACTAGGTTGCTTGGAGGTGGGACCGAATAGACGGCCGGGTACGACTCTGACGAACTTCCTTCCTGCGGTAAAGGAATGGGTAAATTGCCCCCATGTTCATCGAAGTCTGTGTTTACGAAAAGAATTTGGACGGTGTCATCCTTGTTCTCTTCGGTGACTGTATCATCTGAAGATAAGACCTCTGAAGGCAAGACCGGGTCAACTGCCGCCTCGACCTTTTGACTTTCATCTGGTATGGGTTCAGAAGGTTTATCTTCAATGATAGATGCTTCGGCCGACCACCTGGGCGGGTCAGCCGGATTTTCAACTAGCGACGGACTCGGCAAGAGTTTCTTATATCCAGGAGGAAGTCGTAATGGTGAAACCAGACGATCGTCCAAAACTCTTTTAGCCTCATCTAAGAAGGGACAATGGTGGACGGCATGATCGCCTTCACATAGTTTACAAGGAAATTTGCACTTTCCTTTTTGTCCAGGGGCTTCACTTTCACTAGTCGACGGTGTGTTTTCAACATGATCATCAGAGGTTGACGACACCAGGTTGTGCAAACGAGGAGACCAATCCCTTAAGATTTGAGGAATGCAGGGACAATCTCTATGATAGTGGTCTCCTTTGCAAATGACACATGGCGATCTAGGCCTGGTCAGTGCGGTGTGTGGATTTTCGCTAGACAACGCTTGGTTGCCCCCTTTCACCTCTGGCTCCTTCTTCTTCTTCTCTTTCTTCTTCTTTTCCTTCTTCTTCTCTTTCTTCTTCTTTTCCTTCTTCTTCTCAGATACTTGATTTTTGGCTTTACCAGCCCCATCAAGCGAAGAGGAAGGAGGAGAGGAAGAATTGGACGAAGTAGAGGGTTGGGGGGTAACTCTGGAATTGTCTAGTTGCTGACTCGATTGTTCAGGAATCACAGTGTTCTGAACGATGGAGGTTGAGAAAAGCCATATGGTCAAACCAATCGTCAATCCTGGAAATGATAATGTGGCCATGTGGGGCGCACCAACATCTCCCCAAGAGGAGAAGGGACTAGGATTTCCTCCAAGGGGAATTCCTTGGTTGGTAGACTCCATTTTCTCAACCTAAGACCAACGTAGGAAAGGTGATGATTATTCCATTTAAAATAAATTTTAGACGTTTTGACACAACTTGATTTTTCAATTTTAAAGAGTCGAGAAAAAACAAAAGATGACTCTAGTCACCTTCGATTTTTAATGAGCCTGAAGTGACAAGTGCTCAGATGGACCTTTTCCGTTAAAGAGTCTGAAAAGGAACGAAATGGATTGCTCTGGAAATCTAGGCAGAGGGATTACCAAACCAATCGCAAAACTGCAGAATACTTTTTACGGTACGGCAATCAATCTTCCCGAATGTTGTGTTCGGTGCATTGCGATCGATAAGGCGGCAGACACGGCTTCCTAAGGATAAAGGATTAAGCCTATTGTGGTCTCCCAAAATATACTTGACGGTACGTGGGAGCACAAGTCTGTACTGGCACTTATCGTCTCAAAGTGGAGGAATCACCCAACCAACAGTTACCAGGCTTTACGACACTGGAATACGTCTCTAGCCTAGACTTCTAGATGTTGTGCATTAGGTTCCAAAGCGTTGTTAGATTCATTAAATTTATTTTATAGTTGATCTTGCTTAATAAATTTTCCTTTCAGGTTCACCGCGTGATGTAGATGTACAATTCCTAAAATGCAATCTAAGATGATAAACAGTATTTTTATCTTCTTTGTGCAATGAAAATCCTAGCTACTAAGGAAAGAGAGACAGTATTCTTTCACAAAGAGCATAGAGCACACACTATATGCACTGTCCTAAATCAAACCAATCAAACAGTATAAATTCAAATGCACATGCATGTATTTGTTTTCAGCCTTCTTAATATGTGAATGATAAAAAGAAAGCTAATGCGCAAATCTGAATTACTTTTAAAGGGACAATTACTAACAAGTTTCTTTTCAAAATAAAAATGAAGATAATGACAACACTTTACGATTTGGAAATGAAAACTTGCTTTCGACACTAGAAAAACTACTAATTCAGATCAAATACAAAATTAACAGGGTAATCGACTATCAAGGGCAATCGGACTCTCTTCTATGACTGAAAACGACACTTGCGACACTTTCAAATCAAGAAACGACAGTACAATTACGTTACTTTTTTGCAAAGGAGAACTGAAAATGACTCAACAAATACACAAAAACATTTACAGTTCTTTGCACAATGGAGGTGGAATAACAGCAAAGAAAGGGGTTTCAAATAGAGGTATACTGACTACAGGAAGCAAAGTTCTTGAATAGATCTGAAAAGAGTGAACACATAAATCAATATTCAAGAACAATGCCTAGTCTGATCGGCGCACCTGTAACACAATGAATTTGAAATGCAGCACACCAACTACACTCGGGAAGTGTGCTGAATTTCAAATTCACAGAACAGAGACTGCGCTAGGCCAGGGACGAGACTTTGCTTGGGTTCTGGGTCACAGTTTACAGTTCAATTCAGGGATTTTGGCCGAGCAAGTGGTAATCAGTAAATCAACAACAGGGGTAGATCTAAGGAGGTTACTAGAGCCACCACAAGGGCAATTAGAGAGTTTGTAAATCAGTTGTTTAATTCATAAACAAAACCCAGAGATTGGCCGAAGCGGCATTTATCTACTTTGCATTTGCATACCAAATGCAGTTCGAAAGCTACCTGGCTCAACTTCAGGCTCCGTCTGTATGTTTATAAAGTAAACAAATGTAGATAAACAAACAACCTAGTCGCTCCCCAGCGGAGTCACCATTTTGTTACAGTGAAAAGTGTCTGTGCAGAACTGCTAATCCCACTAAGGTGTGGTAGCTACCTTAGAAACAAACAAAGTAAAACTACTTTCGTTTTCCTTTATGAAAGATAGATGAGAGAAGAATAAAGGAGACCAACCTCTGTCTTGCGCTTGGTTCCTTGCTCGATTCCTCTCTCTTCTGATAGTCCTTTGCTACTCGCTTCCTTGTATACCCAGCTTCACAGAGTACCTGTAGAATCAAAGCAGCATAACACTATACGAGAACATGGATCTATTATCATAAACAATCTAGGATCAGATATAAATTGACCATACAAATGCACAAAACATAGATTACACAAGAGTATGGAGGAAAACTTGAATAGCTTTATTGATAATCAAGAAAGAGCCAAGAGAGTTACAACTAGTTGTTCTGACCCAGCATCATCCTCTCGGCAAGTAAGCCCTTCTTCACCTCATGCAAAGCTTAGATCATCCAACACTATGATGTTGCCTCAAGAAACCAACAGCAATTCCTTACAAGATGCAAAATTCCAGCCTCTGGATCTCTAGGATGAGGGATCCATATATAGATATCTGTAAGGGAGATGAGTCATCTTGTGATTTGATTAGTGTCTTCCCTCTGATAGTTCTTGCTTCCCCTTGGAGACTGATGATCTCTTACTCATCCTTGGTCGAATTCAGAATGGCAAGTGTCACAGGAGAAGTTTCTGGAAGATTCCATGCCTCTCCACCTCGCGGATTGACACTTGCCATTTGTCTCTTCTCACCCATCGCACCCCATATGAGGGCTTTTTGAAATGCAATGCACCCACAGAGTGTACTTAGGTGAGATGCAACGCACTTTGCCTATGGAGCAGGTGAAATGATCCTGTTTTGACCAGTTCTGAGTAGTTTTTCATGGAGAACTTATGGGAGAAGCTGTAATCAGTTGACCTTGATCCTTTATGGGTTGGAACAACACTTTTAGGGACTTAGGAGCCCTTGGTTTATGGACATTTTATTCTTGGGGTTGCAATGCCCAAAAATGTCTATAACACAATGTATTTCATTAAGAGAATTATATTATGATTTTTTGGATTTATGTAGTCTTGTCATGAATGATTTCCATTTGTAGGCCCTATATATTTTCATGACATGATGATGATTGAAGATAAGGAGGAGGAGGCCATACTAGAAGACCCTTATGAAGTTGTAAATATAGATCGATCATTGCACAATAATTTGAAGGGACACCAGATTGCGATAGAAGTTGGAAGATCAAGATCGTAGTGAAGACTCCCTATTTTCATCCTCTTGGAGGGTGAAGAAGAAGAACAAAGAAGATCTTTCATGAAGATGAAGTATTGAATAGACCTCTCAAAAAGTTTGAAGGCAATGTAGCAAGAGGAACAACTTGGCATTGCCACTTCATCATGGATTCCATGTTATCAGTGTCAAGTTGTGACTTATACCAATGTCATCACAATATCATGTGTGTCTATGTGTCATGTCATATCATTTGTGGATGTAATGATGTAATTATAAAAAGGAAAGGAAAAAATGTAATGTGTGTAAGACCAAGAGTCATATTTGGAATATGAAAAGTCACATAGTCATATATGGACAAAAGAGTCTTTAGGAAAAGTCTAAAATTTATATATAAATCCAAAGGTCACATTAGAAGTCTAAGAGTCATGGGGATATGAAAGGTCATTTCTTTTGTCATAAATACACCCTCATAAGCCAAGAAAAAGGAATTTGGAGGCTTACAAATTGGAGAGCTATCCTTGGCTTCTGTATCTTAGAATAGGAGAGAAAAACATTATTTGGAGAAGCAAGAGGCGACTTAATGTTCCACTATTGGAGCTAGTGGCTCGCCATTGTAACTATGTCCCTGGATATTTCACTTCATAATCAGAAACTCATTGATCCAACACACTTTCATGTGTATGTCGTAAATGTTGTAATATTATTCTTTGAATGTTTGCAATATATGTTGTTCTCTTTTGTACTAAAGGAATTGAACTATTTTGGTGGCTTTGGTGCTTATATTGTTGAATGTGTGTTGTATTTTCTTTGATGTTCGTTGTGTCTATATGAACTATGTCTCTAGATAACTAACGAACCTTTCCTTTGTCTCATGTGTCTCTCTTATGATAGTACTATTACTTTCCTTCTAGAGACTCACTTTGATTTCTCTCCCATGAAAATCTCCTTTTACACATTGCAATTGGTGTTTTGCAGTGTCAACTTACTTGTTGATTTCAAAGGTTATGTGAATACTCTCTTATGTGATTCATTGCAGCTAATGCAAACCTTAGAGATATGGTAGCTAGTCTGATACTCTGGATGGGGCTCCCACTCCAAAGGGTGTGGGGTCTGATTGGGACTTCATATTAGGGAGACCGCTTGGTCGACAGATTTCCAGCACCGTCAACATGATGGTATAGATTTTATAATAGTTAAATATATATATTTATATAATTATATGTCTATATATTTATGTTATGAACTATAGTTATAGTTATGCTACATGATATGTTATTCTTATTATATACATATGTGTTAAATAACTTTATGTTATATTAAATAGTTATAGAACTATTTTTTGTTTGATATATATATCTATATATATATATATATATAAAATAAGATTTAATTAAATATTTTTTTATTTTAAAGATAATGTTTCATTTAAGTATTTAATTTTTTAAAACTACTTCTACTATATTTATTATTTAGAAAATATTTAAAATATAAATTAATATAAATTTAAAATAATAAAATGAAATAAAATCTTATTTAATAAATATAGATTCATTATGAGAAACCATATTCATTATATTAATCTCAAGCTCTTAATTTATTTATTTACTGGTTATAGTTTGGTTATTTTTTGTTTCAGAGTTTTTTTGGGTATATTTTCGGTCAAATTTCTTCGAAATTTAAAATGCATTTTAAATAACAAAAATTCAATTTTTTTGAAAATTTATTTCACTAAATTCCTAACGAAAAACTTTAAAACCTAAAATAGTAAGAAAATAAAGTTTTTACTATTCAAAAAAAAATCATACTATGCTACTATTGCAAGTAAGAAAAATATGTAAAACCTAAATTATATAGTTCTTTTTATGGTTTTGAAGAACTTTCTTAGTGGGTCTTTGTGGTTTTCAAGGTTGCTTTTTGTCTTTTTCTAGGTTGCTTTTGTGGTTTTCTAAGTTGTTTTTGTTGTTTTGAAAGGTTTGATTGGTGGTTGTTTGTGTTTTTCTAAGTTTTTTTCTAATGTTTTGAAAAAAAAATTGGTGTTTTTTTTTATGGTTTTCATGGTTTTCATGGTGTCCATGGTGGTTTTCATGGTTTTTGTATGGTAAGTTTTTTTTTCAAATTAATTTATTTAATTTTGCAAGAAAAATTAAATAAAAAAGAAAAAAATGATAGGAAACCTACCTTGGCTTGAGCCTCTGGAACATTGGCAAGTTTGCTGGGGAGGTTGGTTGGGTTGCTCCATGGTTGGATTGCTTAGTCAAGCTTTAATATTCTTAGTCAATACCTACAAGTCTCAGTCGAGCTCTCGTTCACCTCGTGATCTATGCAAAAAAGACTTTCGTAGATCTTTACTGCGCATTTTAATACAAAATAAGGGCTTGATCAAGCTTCCAAGCATGATCGAGTCATAATTCTTTATTGAGATTCTAAGCTAGATTGTGTTGTAATGATCGATCGATATCCAATTGTCGAGTTAAAAAAAATCTCAATCGATGGTTTGTTTTAACCCTTGATCAAGCTATTTTCTTAGCACTCAAGGAGCTCTATCGAGCACTTAAAAATGGCTTGATCGAACTCTCTTTTTTTACCTAAATTCGCCCTCCCTTTCCAAAAAAGTGTGACCCAACTCCATGCTTTTACCCACCACTCACTTTTTTTTAGTCAAAATTATGTTTTAATTTAAATTATGGCCTTGACAATGAGTGTTGTTGCAAACAAATACCTTGAAACATGCATAATTGCAGCCAAAAAACATAAAAATAAAAAATAAAAAATAAAAAAATTTAAAAAATAAAAAAATAAAAACATTAGGAATATATGTATGTTCCTGTGTTGGTTGGTTGCAATCATGTATTCTTTAAGGTATCTATTTGCAGTTGTCACTAGTTTTCAAGGTCAGGTTTTCAATTAAGTCATGAATTTAACTAAAAATATGGGGGGTTATGTCTGGGTGTGTGCACGCATGTAAACAATTATTTTTTGATAAAAAAAAAACTGTAATAAAAAAAAATTGAATGAAAAAAAAGGAAAAATAATTTACATAAGATAATTTTCATTAAAAAATGTAAAAAGAAAAAGCAATATTAAAATATTAAAAAGTAATTAAAAAAAACAAGTATGATGAGGTGGTGGATGATTCTCAAAATTTCCCCTCCCAACATTCCCTACCCCCATATATATTGCCTCACCCTTTACCATATGATCCTTCCCATCTCCATCCCCATCCCCCCTCCTTTCCACCTCCCTTCACTCCATGTGGCCCATGCCTATAGTGGTGGGTTTAGAACTAAGGGAAGGAAGTCTATCATTATTGATGTGGGATGACGAGAAAGAAGGAAGGCGGCGGGGTGATAAGGGAAATGGGTGGTATATTGAAGGAGTAAAGGAAAGTAAGGAAGAGCGGGGTGGTAGGTGTGACCCGCTCTTCACCAACCCCATATTGGAATTTGCCCTCCTTCACCTTTATATATATATTTTTTTGTTTTTTTTTTTTTTTTTTTTTTTTGTCTTAAGTTTTGTCGTTGTTTTTTTCTAATTGTGTTTTGTCTTTAAATCGTTGTTTTATTTTATTTTTTAACTTATCTACTCTATTTTGTTTTCAATTTAATAAAAAAAATCTTTATTACAATTCTCTTCTTTTCCATTTTTCTATGTAACCTACACACGCATTTTAAACATGTGTTTTAGGTGTTTTTTTTTTCTTTTTCCCATTTTTTATGTTTCTAGTTCCAATCATGTGCTATATCTATATCTATAGATATATATACATACATGCATACATATATATATATATATATATATATATATATATATAATGGAATATGTTGTCTTACCACATTTCAAATAACAAATAAGTTGTAACTTTAACCTCAAAGAAGAAAATATAACACATCTTTTCAATTTAGGAGTCAACTTCGAGTTTTTTTGATATACAATGGTACTAGTTGTTAAGGCCACAATTTCAATTAAGTTGTAGTTTAAACTCCAAAAATATTGGTGTTATTGGAAGTGTCATTTTCCATTTAAGGGTTGATTTTAAAGTTTTTATCCAAATAGTATTAATTGTTGGGGCCATAATATCAAACAAGTCACACTTTTAAGCCTCCCTCAAAAAAAGGGCATTACTAGTGGTACTACTTTTTTATTTAATGAAATATTTTGGTGTTTATAACCCAAAAATTTGGGTTTTCTGGGCTATGAGGTCATAGTTCTAAAGTTGGTAATATGTTTGATATGTATGGGTAAACTATGGTGTAATTAAGATTAATTAATGATAATTAGGTGCCCACTAAGAGCCATTTTAAGGATGATGATTAGTGAAGACCATCATTAGGTCAATATATTTTGTGACAATCAATGATCATTATCATTAGGTCAAAATATTTGGTATAGGCCAATGGCCATCATCATTAGGTCATTTGATAACAATCACTAACCATCATCATTATTTTATTGGAGCTTTTGGTGATGATCATTGTGGGATCATCATAAATTTTAGTTACAAAAACAACAAATGGTTGATGATCTTAAAAAGGTGGTTACCAATTTAGTTTCCCAAACATGAATTGGTGATGGTGTTAAAAGGAATCATTGTTTTAGACACTAAAGCCACTTATGGTGACAATACTTTAATGATCATTGCCAAAAATATTTATATGAATGGTCCTTAGATGGGTGTCATCATGAATGGCTTAGGTAATAATCAATAATTTCCCATCACTAATATTACATTTTTTTAAGTAATCCCCTCATAATTTTTTTGAAGTAATCCCCTAATAATATATCTTGCCATATTTAATATTTTCAAAGTCTAAAACAACTATGACTTTCAACCCCTAACCTCTACCTATAACCCCTCATTGTTAACCTCTAACCTCTATCCATATCACCATAATATTTACCCCAAATTCCACGCCCCGACCCTAACTACAAACCTTTTGGTATTTCATTGATTACCATTAAAAATATTCAAGTTCTAAAATAGGTTTCATAAGAAAAATGCTACTATTGGGTAAGAAATTCAATACCATTAAAATTCAATAAATTAGGTTAATAATAATTAGTGACTTATACCTTATTTCTATTTTACAAAAATTAATGAACTACAAATCCCGACCTGATTAAAAGCTTGGTAAACTTTTTTTAAAATATGCTAAAATTGGAATATTTTATATTTCCACTATCATTACTCTTTAAAAAGACAACACTCACATTTTACTCTGATTATAATAAGCTTCGATTTGCAAAACAATCATCTTAGAGTGGGGGAATTTCAAGTTATTAATACATTTAACGTAGAAAAAGAAAAATTAAATAGGTTGACATTCAAAGGAAAAGAAGACATCTTAAAATATGCTAAATATTTTGTAGGGAAATATAATAACATGTTTTTAAAGTATTTTTAGTTTATTTCGTAGGCTCACCAAAATATTAGGTTGGGTATTTTTTACCTACACTCAATATTTTGAAAGTATGTGGAATGAACTTACAGTGACATAATAGAAAGTATGTGAAAATGAATTTATGTTAAAATATTTTGAATGAATTTATGGTGAAATAAATGGGAAGTGTGTGAAAATGAATTTATGTTAGAATATATTAATTTAATTAATGTTAAATTAAATGTGTGTATAGAAAATATATTTTTATTATCCGATAATTATAACTATAAAATTTATATAAAAAATTAATGATTATCTAAAATTCTCTCCAATGTATGTGTATATAAAAATATATTTTTATTAAAAATAATTTTAGAAATTACATAAAACAATAATGATGAGTATATTTTAATATTGTTTAAATATATTTATGAAATTTTTATTTTTTTTTATAGATTTATATATTTTATATAAGTAATATACATATTCAATTTATTATATTAAAGTTTGTCACATCATTTGTAGAAATTGAACTTTAGTGAGAAAGTTCTCATTCATTTCTCCCAACCACTCGAGATAATTTTAATTAATCTAATAAAATTTTAATATATATATATAATATATTTTAGTGATATATATGATTAATAATAATTTGTACTATATAAAATGTTTTATAATTCAAAATGTTTAGCATAAAGAAATGAAATCTCTCATTATTTTTTTTTCAATTTTCATCGTGTAACTACATCAACCTCGATTGAAAAAATCATTAACGAGAAAATATATAACTACTTTTTTCATAAAACATCAATAGCATAATATGATGTGATATTCTTTTCTTTCATTTTTTATTTTTTTAATAAGCACAATTTAAAATAATATTATTTATTATGTGTTATTATGTGTTCACATGAATTTAAATCTCTCACTATTGTTTTTAACTCTCATATTGTGACATCACATCAACTTAGCCTACCAGGAAAGTGTCATTATTGGGGAAATATAGATCTACTTTCATCATATAACCACCATAACATAATATGATGGGGAAGTCACTCTTATTACTTTATATTTGTTTTAGTAGTCACCTTTTAGACATCAAATTTCCTTTAATGTACATGTGTATATAACTTTGATGTACATGTGTATATGTAGTCTCTCATACTTCTTAAGGTTCTATGCTAACTAATCCTTATTAGTCCAATTATTACCCACCAACTTTAATCACAGATTATTCAATGAATATGGTCATATTACATATATTGAATACATATCAACTATTTATTGAGCATTATTCCATGAGTATGGTCACATCACATTCATTATCTTCCATGCGTACCTTCTTGAATACACTATTATTATCTCATTAATCTCTATAATTATATTATAAGGCTATAGTATAGAAATGTCGTTAATTGGACTTGTTCTAGCAATCCAAAATAAAAAAGGTGGAAATTGACATTTTTGTCCTGAAATTCTATAGGATTAACTTCTGATTGATGGAATTACAAATATCATACATTAACATTGCATAATATGGTTCCCAAGTGGTAATTGAGCATGTTGAACCCATTTCTACTTTAAAAACAACTATTTCATCAATTCAAATTGCCATTTTGGCAAATATTGCCTCACTCAATTTCTATGATGGAAAATTAGAAAGGTAAAAATTCTAGGATGTTTAGCCTTTACCATTATATTTTTTCCTAACTTCCCCTCCTTAGAAGCTCTTAGAAAATCCATGGTGGCATTATTGGGGCCAGTTTTGCATAAAAGGCTTGGAGGGATTTTGATAGAATTTTGACATTTTTGGTGAAACTGTGCACAAAAGGTAAAAATAGGAAATAGTGCACATAATTGTTGCAAAAGGATCAGAGCATGGAATTGTTACAGAAGGAAAGAATGAGAAGAAAGGATCGGTGCGTAAGGAATTCAAGTTAAATTTGTTAAGTTAAGTTTGACTGAGTCTTTTGGACCAATTTTAATCAAGTCAAGAATTCCACTTATAGTTTACCATCCCATGGTAAATATTTTCTATAGTAATGAGGCTAGCATCAGTCCACATAATCATCTATAAATAAGACAAATCCAAGGGGGTTTGGGGTTATTTGTTCAGGTATTAATTGGGAAATATTTGTGCGTGATTTTTATTATAATGTTATAACATTGTTTTGAATAAGATATTGAGTCGAACTAGGGTAAAGTGGTAATGTTATAATGATTTTCCTAACACCTTTTAATATTAATAGAAGATGGTTTATGGTTCAATTATCTCAATTCATGTGTTTTATTTGATGGTTGCATGATACATTAGGCTATGTTTATTTTCAATAGATTGTAGTAAAGTTATAAGTGTTGGACAATTGGCATTACTTGGATGGCTAGTGGTACTGAGTATGTCGACATGAGTTCAACAACCATGGGGAGATGTGTTGGGAATTTGGCATTGTCTAGTAGTTGGAAAGAGTATTGGCATTGATTTCAACCAAACTAGCATGAATGTCAGTGGCAGTAGATGTAGCCATTGATATACATGCAGTTTCAAGCTCAGGGGGAGTCCCATGGTTGCTACAGTCTCTTGTAGAGAATAATCATAGTTGCAGGCTTGTTGGAGAAGCCATAAAATGATGACTATGATGGTTGCATGTCCCAAGATTTGGAGGAATTTTTGCATCAAGATACTTGTTCAAATTCTCTTTGGAATTGCATGTTAGAACATGCTTGGAAATATATTTCCAATGGTATGTGGAAGTTTGCAAATGGCCCCCTAGTCCAAAAGTTATTAACTGTAAAAGTAAGGTCCTCCAAAAGGCAGAGTTGACTTTCATTCCCAGAAGCCTGGAAACCCGAAGGCTTATTTAAAAGAGACCCTCTATGGCATGGAGCCAGGGTACTGGAATAGAGCCTGGAAGGTTAGAACCCTGGAAGGCTTGAGAACCTGGAGGCTTACTTTAAAATGTTATGGGGTTTCATTGAATTGGGGTATTAGGAAGCACAAAAGGTCAAAACTCGAGAAGGCCCGAAAGGTAAGAAGCCAAGAAGCCAGTTGACAATAAGTGAAGGTTTCTTGGAAGCCTAGAAACCTGGAGGCTCATAAATTATTAATAACTGAACTGGGATTCAGGCTACCAGGGAGTGACAATTGACAAACCGTCAAATCATGGACCCTGTAAACAAAGACTACTCAGGAGAGTTTGCGATTTCATCATAAAAAGTTATGGGTACATGGGGTCCTAAGTTTGTGCTCTATGGTGTGGTATGTGGCATTTCCAATGGGGGTAATAGGCATAGGTATTCACAGCAGAGGAACTGATAGGTGGGCTCATGTCAGCGTGATGTGTTTAGAGTGTGCAGAACAAAACCTCAAAGAGAGAGAAGCATTAGTGGGCATTGATAGTAGTTCACATAGGTGGGCCAATCTTAGAAGCCTGCAAGCCCATAAGGTGTAGGAAATCCATTTTATAAAGAAGTTATAGAATCATAAAATTCAGACTCCAACTCTATAACAACATATATATCTATATGTATAGCTATATATCTATATATATCTATATATATATATATATATATATATATATATATATATATATATATATATATATATATAAAGTGGGGCCTTTTGAACTTGTAAGCAGTGATTTTTCATGTGACTAGTGACCATGGGCACTAAAATCCTATTGCTGATAACTAAGCCCTTGGGGCTATAGTAAAGAGAAGCACCCATAAGTTGTGTTCTGGCTAAAAGAAAGAAAAAAATGGGAGAGAGAGTGTTGTGGGATAAAGGGCTTAGAAATTATGGATAAAAGATATTGGACAAGTCAACAACTTTTAAAGTGGGCCAACCCATAGGAACAACATTTGATGGAACTGTAAGACAACGAAACCTGTAACAAAGATATATCGTAACGAATATGCAATTAGTTTTAAAGAATTGTCAGGCTCTAGGCTAGTGGCATATGTTTAAAGAATATGAACGAGTCAGCATCTCTTAGGCACTATGTGCCATATTTGGAAGAAACATCAATTTGGTTATTGATAAGTTGTATGGAGGCATGGATGAGTTGGTAGTTGATTAAAAGCTTAGTGCCTTTGAGCATGAAAGTGAGTTGGGAGCAAGGATCACGATGCGCAAACTGGTGCCATTGAAGTAATGGCAACTACAGAGAATGTAGGCTGCAAGCATCAATTGTATTAATGAGTCTATCTTGGGACATAAATAAGCCACCTCTGATCTTCATTGCATGTCACAGAGAATCCAATAGAAAATAATACTGGGTAGTGAATATCAAACCAAGCTCAGAGAAGCCATGTTAAATTACATCTTGAGCTCTATGAGAAATTAAGAAGCATGAAGAGCCTTATTGTGGTACACTAGTGAACTAAGAATTGAGTGTCAGCATGGAGAAAATGATCAAGTTCCCATCCTCATGTTTAATGTAGTTGTTGTGTTAAGGTAATGAGACGCAACAAAAATATAGAGAGCCATGCATGAGTAAACTCCGGAAGCGTGAATGGTATAGTGATGGATGACAGAGATAGAATTGTTACTTGTGCAGTAGAGGAACAAGACCGAGGATTGTAGTTATGCAATGGGGGGGAGAAACATTGTTGTGAGAGAGCTGAGTGGAGAGATTTGGGTGTGAGCGCTTCTAAGAAGAGGCCAAGAGTTCCTCTACAGAAGAAGAGGGCTAAGAGCATAGAGCTCTATGTGAGAATGTATGTTGCTATGGAGTGGACAGAGTGTTGTGTGGGATGAGTATGAGTGAAGTATGCGGGGGTGAAGAAAGAGTTTAAATCTGGTAGAATGGCTTCCAAGTATAGAGAAAATTAGTGACTTAATGAGTGTGGGTTGGATCCTACATACAGGAATTTGGTGCTTCCCTCTTAGTGGATCTCTGAAGAAATCTTGGGGTTTGGTGCTTGCATAAATCCGAGCTACAAGTTGGTGCTTGCAACAAATATATGAATTTGGTGCTTCAGTTGATGCTTCTGGTAAGCTTATCAGATGTCTACAAAGGAAGGGAGTTGGTGCTTCCTGCTAAAGGGTGCTAGAAAAAAATCAAAGGGAGTTGGTGCTTCCTATGAGTGGTGGCTCATAAACAATTTGATGTAATAGAGTAGGTGTTATTATTACATCAAATAACAAACATCCTTTAGGGTTTTTTCTCCAAGAACAGTTTCCACGTTAAACATTTTGTGTCCAATGTGTATGTTTCTCATGGTGTGTGTGTTCATGTGCTAATTTGTATTGCTATTGAATATGTGTTGTTGTTGGTCACATGAAGGGTTTCCATGCTTGAATGAGAAAATATAATTTGGCATAAAATGTTAAATTAGCCTTAATACTGATTTACCCTTCCCCTCTCAGTATTAACATTATTTCCAACAATTGGTATCATAGCTTGGTTCATTTAGGAACAACTTAAATACTTGAACGTAGATCAAAGGGAAACAATGGATAATCATGCGTAGCTGACACTAGAGGGAGTTCCATTCTTGAATGGAACAAACTATGAGCTTTGGAGGATTAGAATGGGAACCTGTCTAATGGTAGTCAATGAAGATATTTGGTAGTTTATAGAATATGGAGAGAAGAATGAGTTTAATGTATAATCTAAGGAGATTATCATGAAAGGGATATCAAAGCTATATGTTGATAAAGTGAGGCATTGTGAGACAACAAAGTAAATTCTAAACAGACTGTAATGTCTATATGGAGGAGAAATCTATAAAATAACAAAGGAGGTTGATGAAACTTGTTGCTCAAGTAGTGAACCTGAATCTGTGAAGGTTGCTAATGATGAGAAGAAGAGAAGGAAGAAGATGGAGAAAGCATCCTAGAAAACATATATATTGAGAAGATTGAAGTATTTCCTTCTAACATGCAAGTTGTTTCTCATCACTCTTAAGATGATGAAGGAGAATTAGGAGGTAAGCTACTGCTCAGTGATAAATGTATTGAGATAGGTCATTTATATTCTATATTTTCATAAGAAGTTTATAAAGAAAGCTATACAAGTTCATCTAGTTGTACTAATGAATATAGACCTACTTTAGTAGTAATAGAAAATGAGGGATCCTCTCAGGAAGAAGAGATTATATCCATAGAAGATAATTAGAGCATCCTAGGGAGTGATGAATATAGGATGCTTCTCAGACTCATGGAAGATCCCATGGTCATAGAGAGGAATCTAAATCTCTGTAGCGGCTCAGCAAGAACCTTTGATAGTGAAGATAAGGATATGAAAGAGAAGATCTACTTTAGGAAGAAGATGATCTTGACTCTACAATATATCAAAGGGTTGTTAGAATAAAATCTCAAACAAAAGAAGCAGTTGCACAAATATGAGCTTGAGAATGAAAAGTTGAGAATAAGAATAGTTGATCTAAATTCTCAATAAGAAGAGGCTAGCAGGTTGAATGGGATGATGACCAATCAGGTGAAAAATATAGAAGCTGACTATGAGAAACTACAAGATGAAGTAGTCTCATTGAGACATTAGTATAAGAATCTCGAGAAGAGAAGGAAGGCCTTGGATGATATTCTTGTTAAGCAACGATACCCTCTTATAAAGGATAGTTTGGGTTTCAAAGAATATTCAATTATAAGAAAACAAAGACTGAAGGGTCAACTACCCAAACAAAGAAAGTTAAAGATTCCAACAAAAGGAAAGGAAAAGAAGTTGTTCGACACTAGAAGCAACAAGAGAAGAAAAGGCAGTAGCAGAATGATAAGAAGCAACAATGAGGAGAGCAACAAAAGAGATCTAAGAAGCTGCAAGAAACAGTGCAAGGAAGAAATTCAAATTGTCATGGAAGGCACATGAAAAACTAGTAGAGGTCCTTTCCCCCTCAAGGGAAAAGTTCTCAAAGAAATTGTATATTCAATCCTCAAAATAATTTTCATGGTTAATGTTTTTCTTGCAGTAATTTTGCACATAATTTCATAGATTGTAGATGGCATGCAATAAAACAAGATGTGTTGTGTAGAAACAACCCAAGAATGCACAAAATGGCTAGGAGAAGGCATGTTTGTAGGAATAAAGGCCTTGACAAGAATTCTATTAGACATGGAAATTCCTTTTCCCCATTCCTAAGCCTTGTTGATTACTACAACTATGGAAAAATTGGGCACAAGGTAATAAGATGCAAATCGAGGAAGAATAAGCTTGTTTTGGCTTAGGGGGTCCTGACCCAGGTTTAGAGTTAGTTGCGCCAAACAAATTCCTACACTACTGGCCCTTTCAGCATCAATCCACAGTGCATGGACTGAAGTCTCACCCAAAGCAGTTTGATAAGATGATGGAACCAAGTTTTCACACTCAGAGATCAGTGTGATGTCCTTTTGGTGGCCTAGATCTTCCTTCGCGCAGGCCTTTATGCTCCTGCGGCCTAGTGTTGTAAATTTCGTTAATCGGCCTCTAGACCTCTACGGAAGTCTATGGCTGACTTTTGCGGACCTTGAACGAGTTAATTAGCTACTTACACACACCTTAGATTACCCTTAGATCAGTAATTACTTAGAATTACCTAAGTGTTCGATAACTTTAACAGAAAGCGTTATGATCTTCGCATAATCACTTAACATTAATTGTGTTCAGATAAAAATACAGATCAAGTAAATTTGTGCATCAATACATCATTATTTTATAAAACCATCATTCATAATAGCATATGGCACATTCATACATACATAAATAAAGGGACTAAACACATGAATTTCTGGAACAATCTTCTTTATTGATATTCAAAAAACAGTTTACAAACTCAAAACTTCCCTACGCACTAAGCTGCAGGGGTCCACACACTCATCTACGGACACTACTCTAGGCCTCTATGCACTTAGCTACAGATCCTTTCCCCTCTAAGACTTCCTTCTCTGCGCTAGAATTCTTCCTTCATACCCATCAACAAAAGCATCTCTATATCCTAGACTCTCTAAGACACACCTATTTATACAATCCCATGGTCCATAAACCATGGGTAGATCTCAAAAGTCGACTCAACTTTACATAAAAGAGGGTAAAAAACCGTTTTTGACTTTAACTAGCTATGCGCTCTGCGACCCAATTTGCGAAGACTTTTCATCTTTTCACATCAAAACTTTGGCTTTTTCCCCAAAACTAACCCCAGGGGACCCCATCCCAATAGGCCCCCAACACAAAGGTTGTGACTCGCCCTCAAGTCACTCGGCTAGCGCGATGATCTTGCTGCAAAGATCCCCCAGTTCTACCTACACAAATGTGACTTCAGTCATGCTCTATGTTTCTTCCTACTTCACTTGTTCTACCAGTTATTCTGTGGCTAGTCCTTCACCGGCTTGCTTGATCTTTTGTTCTGCAGTCTACAATTTCGCCAATTTTTCCTATATGTTGGCCAAAACTAGGTAGGCTTTGTCCAACCAAGGCCCCAACCTGGCCTTAAGGACTGCTTCCTCTTTATGTGCTTCTTCCACCTGTGTAAGGAGTTGCTTAGCCTCCTACAGCTTTGCAAGGCATTGTGCTATAGCAATGGAGCACATCGTCACTCTTACTTAGTCATACTGTTGTTGCAGCTCGCAGATCTCTATACTTAAGATATGCAGGGTGGGATCTTCCTGCAGGGTCATCGCCACTTCCATGGCCCATTCAAACCGAGATATGTAGTCAACAACTGTGGCATCCAATGTATAAATTCCTTCCTTAACAGTAGCTCCGCGCTGTTCCCAAACTTCTTGCGAAGTCGAAGGTTGTGACTTGAGCTCCAGTTCTGTTATTTTCATATTCAATTCAAACTGAACTCTAGCCACCTCTACCTTAGCATCGCGGGCACCCATAGATAGCTTTCAGATCTTAGTTTCAAGTGGTGCCTCCTCACGTATGAGAAACTCTGGCACTGTCCTGCAAGCCCCTGCAACAGCAGCTGCCAGCTAGGCTCTCTACACCTGGATCGTTTCCTTCGCCTTCAAGGCCTCCATCTTCTCGGTGAACATTTACTCATTGTTCACCCAATACTCACTTATTAAATTGAGAGCATGCTTCTCCCGCACTCTTAATTCTGTCGTCATACCTGTATGCAGCGTATGAAGATATTCGTTGGGGAGTGTTGTGAGGTTGAGGCCAATGTTCTTTAGAGTACTTATGATGACCTTTTCATCGGCTGATTCCATGCTCAAGGACACTTCAGGTAGCATGACTGCTTGGAGATCCACTAACCTGACCATCTCGGCAAGCTAACTAGTCCCTGGTGTCAAGCTCTTCTGTGTGGAACTCACCTAACCTGTGCCCACCTGGATCCTACTGGTATGGATCTCTAGTTTCCGTACATCCTTCTAAATAGTGCCTAGCAACTACAGGTGTTGTTTTTCTAACTACTACAATAGCTCCGTAGTGGTGTCACTCACTTTAGCCCTGATCTCATCGAGATTGCCTTCTGTGAGCATAATGGGATCGAGTGGTAGCTTCGTCACTTTTGACTTCTTACCAGGCCCCTCCTTCTGTTGTTCTCTATACCTATTCCCCAAAAATGGAGTTTTCTGTCCTTCATCACCTTCACTGCCCTGCTCTAAATGTTCTTCTTCCTTGGTATGGGGCGAAGGGGATTTACCGCTTCACTCAGAGTCATGTTGTTCCTGTTCAGTCTGCTATTTTGTAGTGTGATCCTTTTCCTATCGGGCCTTCCTTCACTGCGTGGCCAACTTCTGGACCGCTTGCTTTGCTGCCTCCTCCTTCTTCCTCTCTGTGGAACTCCCAATTCCTTTGCTAGTACCCACAACCAAATCAGACGGAGAGTGCCAACCTGCTAGCCAGCACTTGATGACTTCTTGAATGGCATCATCCATGGAAAGCTAGAGCAGATCAAACCACTTTTGTTGTGAATCCTTCTGCGCCCTGGTATACACGTGATGAAAGTCTGCCTTGAACTTCTGTACTCTGATAACTGATCATACACAGTTGGGGACAACCGTGGCCACTGGTTGACGGCCATGCGAGTGCTCACCTCCATCAGAACCTAGAAAATTTTGTCTCTGTGACTCATGCAAGGTCCTTCATCACCCAAAGGGAGGCAAATTGTGCAGCCTCCGATAATCCTTTCTCCAAGGGAGGAAACTGACTGTCCTCCGGCAACTCCCAAGCAACTAGCACAATGGAGAGTAGCAACCATGCGTAGTGGAAGGTCTTGCTCTCGTCCTGAGCCTCACAAAAATTTTCAAGGAACTTGTTGTAGAGGTAGTGTGACTAATTAAACTACATGCCCTCCATGCATTCTGCAGCTAATGAGATCACGGGCGTCAGAACCTCGTCCACACAGAATTTCCTCATGACTTTACCAGCTAATATCTGCATGGCAATTTGTACCACAAGGTTGTTGATGGACATTATGGAGTACCCACGCAACTTCTTAACTAGGTCAAATTTCTTCTTCATCTTTTCTGCCAAGTTGCACTCGCTGGTCTTTCCACCAAAATCCTTGGCTAGATTCAAGCTTGAATGTGGAAGGAGCATGATCCAATGGATAAGCATGTTCGTGATGGGTATAGGCACGCTCAGCAATAAACACCCATCATGCACTAAAGTCAGCAGTTTCTTTATGCAAGTGATATTGATGTTGGAGCAGTGGTAGTGGGGCACCCATAGTAGGTTCAACAACCCGGATTGATTTACTCTACGAATCCACTCAATTGGCTCCAGTGTAGTGACACCTGTTTCTTTGTAATACACTTACTTCATGTAATTCTCCATTGTGAGGTGGGGGAACCTCTCATGGTTAGCCAAATCCCAGTCTTCCATTTTTAAATGGGGAATCCATGTTAGGCGTGGGCCTTCAAAGGTGATGCTTTCTGGTAGCAAGGGCGTATGAATGAGGAATTTATCCACATTTGGGTCCTTGGTGACCTTCACCTTTCCTTTACGTGGAGGGATATAATCTAGAAACTTGGAGATGGGCTCCATGCCCTCAGCATCTATATCCTCCATGCCCTCTTCGTCCTCTAAATATACCACCGTCTTCTTATCCTTTGCTAGTAGTTATCTTTCTTCTGGGCCTGGGTATAAGAGTGCTTTCTCGACAACTCGTGCACTGGAATTGGCCTCTTCTTCTTGTCTTTCTTTGGCTTGGGGTTTTCATGCATTGGTGTAGGCATCGTCCTAGGCGACCTCGGTGTTGTAGGCACAGGAGTGGGAGCCTCCATGCTCACAACTTCTAGATCCGCTCCTTCGGAGGTAAGAGTTCTTCCAATGCTTACAGTCTCACCTGGTCCTGACATAGTGCTATGAATAAACTGTTGGGTATCCTTTGGTAAAGTATTAAACACAGAACTTGCGACCAAATCTGTGAAAAACTGAGGATTCATAAACGACAGACAGCACAGCTCAAAAATTATAAGGATGAAAAGTGTTCTTTGTTGGAAAACCATGCGTAATTTATCAGTGAATTTGAATTCAAATTTGACTGCTCCCCACAAAATCCGTCCATAAATGTTGATTTGGTGGTAGATCTTCAAAGATTTATGTCTTAAATGTCGCCCCCCCCCCCCCACTCCTCTTAACCGTCTCCTAGCTGTCAAATCATGAACAGTGACTGTAACGATCATTTTTTGGTTGTGCTGCATGGTATCTCCCCTCATAGGATAGCTCCCTTCACACACCTTCTGATACTGTGACATCACCCTTTTTCACGTGGCTCCTCTGTTACATAGCTCTACAAACTAGGCAGTGTAGTTTATATTCCTGCACCCCCTTGCAGCTGCCTGGAGTACTAAGACTGTGTTGTCATCATGTAGTCATTGAGCTAAATACCCTGTGTATGGATTTAACTGGCACCCATTCACTTTTCCGGGGAAAGGATCTTCGTTCAGCATTACGAGTTGAACCACACTCCCATCTGTGATTTCTTTGATGACATATGGTCCCAACGAGTGCATCTAAAACTTTCTTGTAAATTTAGAGAACTTACTATCATATAATAAAACCAAGTCATTTACCTTAACGATGTGTAGCTTGACATGTCGATCGTGCCATGCCTACTCGTGTTCCCTCTGTACTTGCTCATGAAATCCAGCCAAGAATTTGTCCTCTTCGAGCTCCATCAATTGCGTGAGCCGTGCTTCCAAGGCTTTATGGTCTACCATCCCTATGAAGGCTATTATGCATAGATTGGGCATGATATATTCCATAGGCATCACAACTTCTATGCCATAGACCAACCAGAAAGGTGTCTGACCTATTAGTTTTTTGCAAGTAGTCTTGTATGCCCATAATATTGCCGGTATGCGCACGTCCCAATCATTCCATTGCGTGTTGCAAATATTTGTCAGTGCATTCTCCAATATATTATTGAAGGCCTCCACTATTCCATTAGCCTGGAGGTGATATGGTGTACTCTTCTGATGATAAACCTGAAATTCTTCTGTCAGCGCGTTGATCATTTCATTGAGGAAGTGCGTACCGCGATCGCTCATCAAAACTTTTGGGTACCCGAACCTAGTTAGAACATATTCAAATAAAAAGATAGCTGTTGTAGCCCCTATACAATCCTTTACAGGCTGTGCCTCCACCCATCTGGTCAAATACTCTGTTGCGATGATGATGTAGTGTGCACCTGTTTTCTTACCGGGAGGTTGAATCGGTCCTACAAAGTCAATAGCCCATTTCTCAAATGGTTGTAACGACACCTGAGGTTTCAAAGGCAGTTCATCCCTTCGCAATGTCCTGCCTATTCTTTAACATGCATCACACGCCATAAAATATGCTTTGGAATCTTTATGCAGCGTAGGCCACCACAACCCAGCGCGCAAAATCTTCTACATTATTGCCTTTCCTACATAATTCCCTCCTCAGCTCCTCCATGAACCTCTATAAGGATGTTGCTTCTTATGAAATCGGGCACATACCATCAGAGTATCTCATCCAAAAGCATATTGTATAAATGTCCTACAATTAGTGAGAAATATATCGCACACACTACAAACTCCTTCTTTTGTTGGTTGGTGTATCCTTCTGGAGTTGTCCCTGTGGTCAAAAAATGGATAATATCTGCAAAGTGGTTTTCTGCTAGGCACACCACGAATATTTGCGTGTCAGGTAGCTCGTCCTCCAAGTTACTAGACTTCTTCCTTGTTTCAATGCTCAACAAATGGTCAGGTCCTGCATTCAGCCTTCCTAGCTTGACAGTTACCTCAAAGTCATACTGTTGAAACAATAGCAGTCATCTACATATCTTCCCCCCCAACACAATCTTATTGACTAGGTACTTCAAGGCAAAGTGGTCTGTGTACGTCTTGAAATGTCCGCCCAACAGATAGTGTCGAAATTTTTGGAATGCATATACCATAACCAATTCCTCGCACTCTGCCATTGAGTAGTTCTTCTCAGCCTTTGATAATTTTTTGCTTGCAAATGCTGTAGGGTGATCCATCTCTCCTTCTCCAGCCTGTGTCAGCACTACTCCTAGCGCAATACACAAAGCATCAACATGCACATGGAATTCCTTCTTCCAATCCGGGAAGAACAATATTGGTGCAGTGACCATATTTTCCTTCAAGGCATCCAGACTGCACTGACATTCTTCATCCCAATATAATGTAGAGTCCTTCTTTAGCAACTTCTCCATATGCGCGATAATCTGAGCATAAGCCTTGATGAACTTTCAATAGTACCCAGTATGGCCCAACATTGTGCGCAGCTGTTTAATACTCCTTGGGGCTTCCAAATTGATTATTACCTCGATCTTGGCAAGGTACACCATGAGTACTTGCTTGTATACCACATGACCCAGCAAAATCCCAAAGGGGACACAAAACAAGCACTTCTTCAAGTTCAACGTGATCTGATACCTTCAGTATGTATCCAACATTAATCATAGACTGGTTGCATGGTGCTTTACTAGCCCAAAAATTGTCCAGTCATCAAAATATACCTCCAAAAATTTCTAAATAAATTCTTTGAATGCAGCAATGACTACCCAAGAGAATATCGTTGACACATTTTTGACTCCGAAGGGCATCACTGTGTACTGAAAATACCCCCATTCTATCGTGAAGGTTGTTTTACTCTTGTCTTCTGGTGCAATATTGATCTAATGTTATCCAACGAACACATTAGTAAATGAGTATGCCTCCTACCCTCCAACATTGTCCAGTACCTCATCAGTAAACGGTGTCGGGAAAGGATCACGAACACGGGCATCATTAAGCTTTCTTAGATCTACTCAAATCCTTATCTCTCCCTTCTACTTCTTTTCCTTAACTACCATTGGGCTCACCCAATCAAATTACTCCACTGGTTGAATAATACCTGCCTCAAGCATCTTGTCCAATTCCAAGCGAACTTTTTCCTTATATTTGGGATTAAGGCGATATGGCCTCTACTTAATGGGCTTCGCGTCTAGTTTCAAAGTTATTTTCATCACTCCCAAATCGCCTATGCCTTTCAAGTCTGAAAATTTTGTAGGAAAATTATTTTGCTACTCGCGGAGTAACTCAACAACTTTATCCACTGTGGCATCATCCCAATAATATTTGATCTTCGCAAATTTAGGCTTTTCTTCAGTACCAATGTTTATCTACCTAGTCTTCATCGGCGTGGTGATATCCGGGTTCTCTATCTGTGGACCTTCAACCTCGTGGTGGCCTTCCACTTCTTGGATATTGATATTCCTTGGATCCTCATCCTCCGCTTCAGCAGTCATATTATAGTATTCCAGCGCATGGCGTAGATGGTTGCTCCAATCTGGTTGAACCAATTCCAAAGGATCCTGTGGAATTCAAACGATCATTGCCTTAACCACCTACAGCGACTCATCAATGCTTTCAATCCTGTCTTCAAAGTTGAATGTCCTCAAGGACCCTTCTCTTAAGATATCCCACTCCATGCTGTCGTGGTAGATCTCTGTTTCCAAATACCATTTCATAGGGATTATATCTAGAGTGTGACAGAATAAATGCACCCATTCTAGTTGCAATTTGTTCCATACACTTTAGTCCATTTTTCCTGGTGATCACGTGGATCATTCCTCCCATCATATTTCTCAGTTAACAATACTTTGGGGTGACCAAATTGCATCCTCATCATCCTTCTGTAATCGCACCACTCATCAAAGTTGTCTTTGTGCGTACCCCATAATGGAACGGGCATAGCACGCAGAGCCAAATCCAGCCCCTGAAAGTGGTAATCCTCTGGAACTTCTCTTTCAAAAGCATCCAAAAATTTATCTACATCAGTTAAACCATCATAATAAGGTAAATTTATTACCTCCGATGACACATAGCACAACGATTTGGTCATCATGTTGCAACACAGTGTGGATACTTCGTGCAGCCCGTTTTTCCAATGTTCCAACTCTTCGTCTGAATCTGAGGTACATGAACTTTCGCGGTCCCATACAATTCGTCCATCAGCTGTTGGATTAACCCAGTCTTGGTCTCGCACTGTTATTTTGTAGATCTGATCCAAATCATCATCACTTTCATCATAGTCGTGGACTTGTTCAGTATAGCGTGGTCCTTTTGTAGGGTCCAATGGTACTAACACACGTAGCAATTTCCTTGCAAATGACATTATTCGCTTCTTCAAATTGATGACCCCATTCATTATGATAACCCAATCAATTCCCATGAGCGTGGGGTATGGATTGATATCATCAACAATCTCTATCACTTCAAAATCAACCAATGCGCTCACACCTTCTATACCTACGGTAACTCCCTGTAATCATCCCATAGGGATAATGTTCTGTTGGATCGCCATCCTCAGTTGAATCGGAGACCACTGTAGCATAGGTCTCCCCATTCTCTCCGAGGTCTATTTAGGCAATACATTTGTGTCAGACCCCAAATCCAAAATAACTTGGTCCATCTCATAGTCTCCTATTTGTGCGGTAAGCCTCATCTCATTCCATGTTCTTTCCTTATGATTACCAATATTTCTGACCACATGAGGTCCATTAGGAGTGATGAGCCCCAAAAATGGACAAATATTTGGGCTCATTCAACCTCCTAATTTGGCTTAGTCCACCATTCTCATTTTTTCATTGCATGTTTTTGATTATTTTTATGTTAATAGAGTGAATTTGGTTAGTCATTATGCCAACAAGTCTAATGGGTGCTTTGTGTAGCCTTTTTGGTCAACTTGGAGACAAAATTGAAGGTCTTAATGAGCACTTGGCAGCCAAATTCGTGGGAGAACAAGCTAGAGGATTTGTAGGAAGGTGTCCCCTTCATTTATCGGCCCTTACCTCGAATTCTCCACCATCAGCTCGGAGTTCAAGGGCCACCGAATCAATCAGCACAAGGGCAGCCAAGCAAGTCAAGTAGGACTGCTATTAACTCCAAGTCTTGGGCAGCCAAGTCCCTAAATTTTAGGAGGACTGTTGGGTCCTCAAATTGTATAAATAAGAGGGCTTAAGACCTCATTTCAGTTAGTCATTTTGGGGTTAGCTAGTGGGTAGTCATTTTGTAGCCAGTTAGTCATTTTGTTTTAGCCATTAGTTAGCTAGTTTGTAGTTCGATTTTTATGCAATAGATTAGTTTTGCTGTCAGCTCATTCTCAAGCTCTCCTTGTGGACAGTTTTGATGTAACTCTTCATTCTTGTTTAATAAAGATGAATCCAGATTTGCACCAGCTCTAAATCTCTCTTGGGAGGCTGTAGCTCTTGGGGTTGGGCCCATCTCAAACGCCAAGTATCTCCCTTGTTTATCTTTATGTGTTTTGCTGCGTTCTTGAAATAAAATCTGCTATCTAGATTTAGATCTTTCTTTGTTATTTAGATTTCTTTCGATGGTTAAAGTAGCTTTTTATGGTTGGAATAGAGTGGTAGGATTTAGTCATGCATTCAGATCTTTTGGACTGTTCTTGCTCACGTGTTGTACATGGTTTCCTTGCAAATAAAGCTGCTGTCCATTCTTGCTACTGTTAGCTAGATCATATTTGGGTAGCATAACTAGACCTTTGTTTCTTGCATGTCTTTGTTGGTTCAGTTGGACACACTATGCAGGGCACCTTCATCACCTCCTCATTCATCTGAGCCTCATCCAGATCAGCTCCTCCATCACCAAGTCTGTTTCCTCATCTCCCATCTGCTCTTTTGCCACGTAACCCTACCTTCTTGCTTTTCCATTGCCTAAACCTTCTTTGATGCAAGCTAGACCTCCACACCCTCTCATCAACTCTATCCATCAGTTCCTAGGCCACTCCAGACCCCTATTTCACCTCCATACTCGTTCCTCCACCTTTTTCCCTCCATCCATTCTCCAAAATCCTCTTTCCAGAACATCCTGTAGAAATCTCTGAACATCCTGTAGAAACCCCTGCAGACATCCTGTAGAAGCCTGCACCCTCGGTTGCCGAGCACCTGAACGTTGTGGACTTCTTTGGAATGATGTTTTGGATCCCCTGGAACCTCTCCTAGCCCTCCTGACCTTTCCCAAGCTTTCTGTCCCTTCAAACTACCCCTGCACAGCCAAACCCTAATAAGAAACAAATTCATAATCACTCCATCCACTTAAGCAAAAATACAAAAACAATGTTCTTTTTCATAGAAGTAGTTTGAGTTCGTGCATTTCACATCATTAGAAGTAATGGCATCATTTGTAGACATTTGCACTCTCACTATTGCACCATAGAGGTTAAACTAGTCAGATTAGGGTTTACTAGGGTTTCCATGCTTTGGTTGGCTTTCAGTTCATTTTTGCAAAGTAGATCAATTTCCCTTGAGATAGCCTTCGTCCATCATTTAGAAAGCTTCTTCTGAGAGCATATAGAAGTTGGCTTGAGCCCTAGCGGACTTGTGCCAGCTGACCAAGTGACAGCGGCGACAAGAGCTAGTACTTGTGCATACAGCACCGTCGCTTCCAAGTTTGTACCAACTACCGGGTTGATAAAATTAGAGATAGGAAGCCCCAGGAGTTGTAGCATTATTGCTACAATACTGGGGCCCACCATCTTTTTGGCGCCGTTGCCGGGGAAGCGTCAGAGTATTGGTGATTGTCGCTTTTCTTCTATTTTCTTACTCTTGCCTTCTGCTAAGTAGTTTATTTCATTTCCATTCTGCAAAAGTAGCATAGACATTTCCTGCTTTCATAGATTAGCATTTCCTGCTTTCATAGATTAGCATTTCAATTCCACAATTTCATTTCTGCAAGCGTAGATTAGCATTTCATTCCTGCAATTTCATTTGAGCAAAATAGATTAGTCCTTTCCTGCTTTCATTTCAATTCCGCATTTTCATTTTAGCAAGATAGTTAGTCGCAGTTCAATCTATTTCAGTTTTGCAAGTAGAAGTAGAAAAAAACAAAAATCAACCAAAAAGATTTCATTTCATGCCTTGTAGGAGTAGAGATAAGTTAGAAAAATGATTGCACAACACCCCCACTGCTTCACACAGCCAAGATTCTCTCTTCTTCGATGGTTGTGATTGAAGAACCCCTGGGTGGACATCAAGACATATCTGAAGAACCTCTAGGGGAGAAGAAGAAGAAAACATTCCTCTGGAGCAAATGGCTACAAGTAGAAATGATGGGAGCAACATCTTGTCCAAAGATGAATTTGAAAATTAGATCAAAGATTTCAAGAGTGATATGAGGCAGTTTCTTGCCATGTAACTGGATACCTTGCGGATCCAACAGAAGCAAGAGGAAGCCAAGAGGGCTTTGGTCATTTTTTTCCTAGGTGCACTAGAAAGCATCCTAGGAACGAATGTCCATTGTACTCCATAGAAGTGTGTTTTGTCTGTGAAGAATACCATCCTACAGATCAGTGCCCTTCCTTACCCAGATTCAAAGCTGCATATCAGAGAGCCAAAGGAGCCACTGAATCACTCTATTACATGAATCAAAGTTGGCTGCATGGACCTAGATCTTACCAACAGGAACTACAAGGGACACCCGAGACCTATTATGACCCTTATCAAGCCACTTTCATGCCTTCTTGGGGTCCCCCTGCTCATCCTTCCTGGTCTACACCTCCTCCTTGGTCATATCCTCCTTGTTCCTTCACAGATCCATATTATGCCCTACCAGTTGCTCATTCATTTCACTCTTATGCTCAGCCACAGCCTCAGTGGAATGCACCTTATCAGGAGTGGAGGCCCCAGTACAACTCTCATCCCGCTCATTTTCCTCCACCACCTGCTCATCCACAACCAGCGCCTCCTCCTCCACCAAGGCAACCCCAAATGCCTACCCAACCACAATGCCATCCATCTCCATCTCAATTTCACACCTCCACTCAACTACCCGTACCATTTCCAAAGCCATACAATGGAGCAGCTCAACCCCATTGCAAATCTGAGGCACAACATATCCAAACAACTCCTCTTGAGCTCAATGATCTTCACCATAGCTCAGGAAAAGCATTGCAAAAAAGAGATCATCTTGAGAGCATTGAAGGATCACATCCAGCAAAAGAAGATTCAAAAGAGGAGATCAAAGAACCATGGGTTTCACTTGATGAAGAGAAGAGATCAGAATCAGAGATCGAGAAAACTTCCTCATGGTTACCATCAAATCTTCCATGTATTCAAGAGAAAGATCAGCAAAAAGAGGAAGATGAGAAAGTCATGTTAGAAGGTGACATGAAGAATGATCCAGATCAGCAAAAGAACCAAGGATATCAAAGCTATATTGAGATATGGTTTCAGAAGGTCACTAATTTGCAGCAGTACTCTCTTCCTCAGCTATGTTTGATCCCTTCAAGGTCAGATCATTTGGTCTCTGAGATCTGGATACCTATCCAAGCATGCATTTCGAGCCTCCACATCATCTTGTCTCTAATCTCGATGTGCACATGCTTCATTGGAAGTATTCTTATACTTGAAAATGATTTTGTTTTTCAAGTAGGGTAGGGTAGAAAAAAGAAAAAAAAGGAAAAAAGTAAAGAAATGAAAAAAAAATGAAAATAAGAGGAAAATATAAATCTAAGGTGAAAACCTCCTCGGAGGCGCCTTAGATTGGCTCATTGATTGAAAACCTCCATGAGGCGGTCAATGGGTTGGAAAAAAAGAGGAAAAAAGAGAATAAGATCTCTGGGTGAAAATCTCCCTTGGAGGCGCCCAGGGCAGGCAATTAGGGTGAAAACCTCCATGAGGCGCCCTAGTTGTTTTTCAAAAAAAAAGAGAAAAAGAAAAAGAAAAATAAATCTAATCTCCATTGAATAATTTCATGTTGCAGCAGTGACATTGCAGGTTGCAAGAAGGACGTTTCATGACAAGAGGAGCACTCAAATCAAGGTCAAAGGAATTTTCTTGCCTTCTACAGGAAGCTCTGTATTTCTACAAGAAACATCCTGTAGAACCTTTGGACGAGCCAAATCCAATTTCAAAAGTGAATCTAATGGTGGGAATCTGTTGATTAGGCCTACAAGCACTTGTGTGTCCATCCCTTGCCTTTATCCATCATTTTTCTACCTCCTTGTGCTTCTCATTGTGCTTCTACAGGAACTTCCTGTAGAAATTGTGGGAAACTAGACATGGATTTCAAAAAGTGGTTTGGCGAACATGGTAGCTTCCTCAAGGGTTCAGAAGCCCTCATGCAATATTCCAACTCCTCCTCCATCATCTCCATACCTGCATCATAGCCAAAATTCATTTTTTTCATTCCATGCAAACACATGCAAAGTGCCTTGAAGCAAAAATCCATAGAACAAGATTTGTTTTTGCCATAACTTGAAAACCATGCATCAATTTGACAAACCGTTTTATGGGGAATTGTACAAGGGTGATGGCAACATGCTTGAGCAGTTTGAGCCAATTCCGGTGCACGGTTTCCAAGAAATCAGCCTCCATCACCATCAGCCATTTTTGCGTTTTCTCCATATCCGTGCATCCGTTTCAAAACCTGTTTCATGGGGACATGCACATGGGCGATAGTAACCTACCCAAGCAGTTTCAGCCGATTCCGATGCACGGTTTCCGAGAAATCAAGCTCTGAAATCTTCAGCCATTTTCCATTTTTCTCGAAATCCGTGCATCCATTGATCACGATTTTGCTATGGGAGATGCATAATGATGATAGGAACATGCCCACCGAGTTTCAGATCAATCCGATCTACCGTTTGGGAGAAATGGCAAAAAGAAGTTCTGGTTTTGTGACCATGCAGCAGCAGCAGCTTGAACGGGCAGAGTTGAACGTGGAAACGATTGCATGCAGCTCAGATCCGGCCAGAGGACACCTACACAAGGAAAAGCAATCAAAAAATCATTAGCCAAGCCTCATGCAATCAAAGGATCCAAACATGCAGCAGCAGAATCAGAGCATGCAGCAGCAAGAAGCTTCACAAGCAGCCGTTTGGCTTCAGGTACGTGACAAAACCTATTCCTCTATTGCATGAATCTAATTCAAGAACTGCATGAACGAATGGAGTGATGGAATTAAGCCACTAATTTAGGAAGGTTCACTTGATGTCCAGTTCTCTAGCAAGTCACGCAACATGCATGGGTCAGCCATGCACGAGAAAGTCAAAAAACGGACAGTATGGGCAGTCTAACTCCAGTGCAACTGAATCGATGAGATTTCAAGCAGAGAACAAATAGTGACCACTGCAGTTCATGATTGCAAAACAGTCGCATAAGCCAGCACACGTATGTGCCACCTCACTCCAAAAATCACGCAGAAATCTGAGCGCTCAGCTGTTGGTTAACTTGCACTTGCATCATGTTTAACTCGAAGTATACATCCTCTGCTTCCACAATCGACTTAACCTATCGTCCTCCGCTGAGTTTCCTACCTGGTTCGAATTTCACTCGTGCATCGGGCTCACTCAAAGGCAGAATCACGTTCTACAGGAAACGGGTGGGGTCTTCTACAGGAAAGTGCAGCAGAGTCTTCCAGAGCAGAAAAGCCTAAGGTTCTTCATCCAGTTTGAAGCTTGAAGAAAGCTCTGAGATCCGACACCATTGTGGAACAAATCCAGTAGCAATAGCAGGCCATGGAGTCAGAAACGAAAACTCCAGAGTTCACTGGTGGTCAGGAGATTGCAACTTTTCTTGTCTCATATGGACTACTGCCCAAGGTTTGGGAAGAGTCTCTTCATGCAAGCACTTCAGAGGGCTTAAGTCCCCATTGGATATCTTCCGATTTCAACAGTGGTATCTGATAATTGGGTTCAAACTTCGGACAAACGAATTGGGGGTACTTACAGATGTATAGCAGAACAAACTAGCAGCTTTGAATTTAAACCTTGGCAATTCATAAATCTGCTATGGTCTGGAGAGCACAATTGTCTTATTAATGATCTCAATATGTTCGTCAGTCTAAGATAAAAACATATGGAGAACATATAACTTCCGTGTTCTCAGTTTCCACTTGTTCATGCCAAGTGAGTGAAAATAGATGCTAGCTGAAACCTTAGAAGTTAGCAATGCATGCAGAAAACTTAGAAGTCAGCAATGCATGGTGAACCTATACATGGGCGTGAAGGCTTGATTTCGTAGAGTGTTTGTTAACTTGTGCAATTTATGTCATCCTCTGCAGCAAAAGCAAAATTGTTACAAGTTTTGGCTTCATCAAATCCTCACTGCAATTAGGTCTTTAAGGTCAAGATACCTTTCTGTTTACAAATAAGCAAATCTCCAGTCTCACATAGATGAAGGTTTGTGATGAATCTATTTGAAATGTGGTCAAATCAGTAGCAATAATTAGCTTCCAATTGATATGGCATGATGGTTATTCTGTTCGTCCACATCATGCAGAAGAAAATTTGTGTGAGGACTCATGATTATAGCTGGCCACCTTCACCTGTCCAGTTAACCTCCCCAACGCTGCATAGATTATCTTGGGTTCTTGGTGTTATATATTTGCTATGATAAATGCACGCCTCTTGATCTTTAGCACAATCCAAGTCCATCCAGATTCCTTGTTCACCCATTGTAATTCAGAGCAGAAACTTGAATGAGACAAGGAGGAGAGATTATAGGAGATAGATCCTCCTCATTAAATCCTCACTCATTCAAATATTACTTCATCAAATCACCCTAGCTCAGAGTTACAAGCAACAGGCAGTGAGGAAGAAGAGCAGGAAGGAGGAGAAGATGAAGGCTGCCACAGCCCAGCTGAAAGGAAAATCGCCCACGGCCAAGCAAGATACAGTGGTGCAGACTGTTCTACAGGAAGACAGAGGATTGTTTCTACAGGAAAACAGAGGACTGTTTCTACAGGAAGCCAGCGAACAGTTTCTACAGGAAAGTTTGAAAAGAGGGAAGCCAAAGGAGGAATCGGCCGAGATGTTAGCCAAAGAAGCCACCAGGGCTATCAAAGATGAGGAGAGATTTGGTTGCTCAGAGGATGAGCAACACTTTCAGTAGGGGGGTGATGATGAGCCCCAAAAATGGACAAATATTTGGGCTCATTCAACCTCCTAATTTGGCTTAGTCCACCATTCTCATTTGTTTATTGCATGTTTTTGATTATTTTTATGTTAATAGAGTGAATTTGGTTAGTCATTATGCCAACAAGTCTAATGGGTGCTTTGTGTAGCCTTTTTGGTCAACTTGGAGACAAAATTGAAGGTCTTAATGAGCACTTGGCAGCCAAATTCGTGGGAGAACAAGCTAGAGGATTTGTAGGAAGGTGTCCCCTTCATTTATCAGCCCTTACCTCGAATTCTCGACCATTAGCTCGGAGTTCAAGGGCCACCGAATCAATCAGCACAAGGGCAGCCAAGCAAGTCAAGTAGGACTGCTGTTAACTCCAAGTCTTGGGCAGCCAAGTCCCTAAATTTTAGGAGGACTGTTGGGTCCTCAAATTGTATAAATAAGAGGGCTTAAGACCTCATTTCAGTTAGTCATTTTGGGGTTAGCTAGTGGGTAGTCATTTTGTAGCCAGTTAGTCATTTTGTTTTAGCCATTAGTTAGCTAGTTTGTAGTTCGATTTTTATGCAATAGATTAGTTTTTCTGTCAGCTCATTCTCAAGCTCTCCTTGTGGACAGTTTTGATGTAACTCTTCATTCTTGTTTAATAAAGATGAATCCAGCTTTGCACCAGCTCTAAATCTCTCTTCGGAGGCTGTAGCTCTTGGGGTTGGGCCCATCTCAAGCGCCCAGTATCTCCCTTGTTTATCTTTATGTGTTTTGCTGCGTTCTTGAAATAAAATCTGCTATCTAGATTTAGATCTTTCTTTGTTATTTAGATTTCTTTCGATGGTTAAAGTATCTTTTTATGGTTGGAATAGAGTGGTAGGATTTAGTCATGCATTCAGATCTTTTGGACTGTTCTTGCTCATGTTTTGTACATGGTTTCCTTGCAAATAAAGCTGTTGTCCATTCTTGCTACTGTTAGCTAGATCATATTTGGGTAGCATAACTAGACCTTTGTTTCTTGCATGTCTTTGTTGGTTCAGTTGGACACACTATGCAGGGCACCTTCATCACCTCCTCGTTCATCTGAGCCTCATCCAGATCAGCTCCTCCATCACCAAGTATGTTTCCTCATCTCCCATCTGCTCTTTTGCCACGTAACCCTACCTTCTTGCTTTTCCATTGCCTAAACCTTCTTTGATGCAAGCTAGACCTCCACAACCTCTCATCAACTCTATCCATCAGTTCTTAGGCCACTCCAGACCCCTATTTCACCTCCATACTCGTTCCTCCACCTTTTTCCCTCCATCCATTCTCCAAAATCCTCTTTCCAGAACATCCTATAGAAATCTCTGAACATCCTGTAGAAACCCCTGCAGACATCCTGTAGAAGCCTGCACCCTCGGTTGCTGAGCACCTGAACATTGTGGACTTTTGTGGAATGATGTTTTGGATCCCCTGGAACCTCTCCTAGCCCTCCTGACCTTTCCCAAGCTTTCTGTCCCTTCAAACTACCCCTGCATAGCCAAACCCTAATAAGAAACAAATTCATAATCACTCCATCCACTTAAGCAAAAATACAAAAACAATGTTCTTTTTCATAGAAGTAGTTTGAGTTCATGCATTTCACATCATTAGAAGTAATGGCATCATTTGTAGACATTTGCACTCTCACTATTGCACCATAGAGGTTAAACTAGTCAGATTAGGGTTTACTAGGGTTTCCATGCTTTGGTTGGCTTTCAGTTCATTTTTGCAAAGTAGATCAATTTCCCTTGAGATAGCCTTCGTCCATCATTTAGAAAGCTTCTTCTGAGAGCATATAGAAGTTGGCTTGAGCCCTAGCGGACTTGTGCCAGCTGACCAAGTGACAGCTGCGACAAGAGCTAGTACTTGTGCATACAGCACCGTCGCTTCCAAGTTTGTACGAACTACCGGGTTGATAAAATTAGAGATAGGAAGCCCCAGGAGTTGTAGCATTATTGCTACAATACTGGGGCCCACCAAGGAGCATTATCCTTACCGGCACACTTGTTTATCAACTCCTATAGTCCTTTCAGAGCCTTGCTATCATGCAATAGTTTCATCCAAGTCTCCAAGAAGGTGGTAAGAACAGAGGGGTCAACCTATATAGGCATGCCGGTGTCTGGAGATTTGTTCTGACTTCCTGAGGTAGAGGCTTCAGTGATATTTTCTCCACTTCCATGAATGTTTCCTTTACGCACTCTAGATTGGAACTAGTTTCCTTTTCTAGGGCCTTGCGGACCCATCCACCTTCTTCAGGTTGTTTCTCCTTATCGTCACCAGTCATGATCCCACTTCACAACACAATATTCACATTCGGCACGATATTCACATTCGAGTCCTCTTTGCGGGGCTCATCCCTCATCATCTCTATGTTCTGGGTAGGATGCTGAAGTTATGCCTTCTTCTCCTACATCTTAGCTATCAGCAAGGGACATTCTTCGATTGTGTGGTCAAACTGAGTGTAGTATTGACATGATGGGCGTTTCTGATTTGTACACTCCCATGTGTAGTGTCCTGGCATTCTGAAATTGTAACAAATAACCTACCCACGACCCCTACCAGGTCCTCCTCCTCGGCCTCATCCGCACCCCTGATATCCTCTGCATGTTCCCCTCGTGCCCTAATCCGAAGGCCGAGTTTCTTCTTGTATTCGATACGTAGGTGTCCTATCCACCATTAATTCATATCTTCGACAATGGTGCTTGTCGTGGCCCACTGATTTGAAAAAATCGCATAACAATTGTTGCGTGTCTGTATAAACATTTGCATCAAATGACAATTGTCTGTTACATGTTTATCAACCACTTAACAAATAACACACCATAGCACGGGCCCTGCACTTGGTCCTGCAGGAGCTTCCTGCCTTAGGGGCATTAGCCCCCCTCCTATGATGTAATTCAAGAAGACAGGGTAGTGATCTTTATCATGCCCCTAGTTTTTACACTTGAGACACCAAACTTCTTTGTGCACCTCTGGCTGAGCCATTTTTTCCTTTTTCAAGCTCTGCAACTCCAAGCAGAGGTTCTGCAACTCTGCATGAATCTGTTGAACTCCCAAAGAAGCATCCTAGATAGGTGTCTCATGCAATCTCATCACGATTTCTAGGGCTTCTGCCTGAGTTCCTATCTTTTGCTATGATGAAGGAATCCTTAGGTGGGGTAGGAGCATGGCTATAAACCAATCACGGTGTTGATTATCTGTGAAATTCATATTAGCTTTGCGGATCCCACACTTCAGTCTTTAATCTAGCTCCCATGGCATTTCACCGGGCCTCATCATGATTTCATTAAATCCAATTACCGATTGTGAGGCATATTTAGGGTTACCAAATTCCTTGTTCAAAGTGATCTGAGTATCTGCCAATGACGCCAATGAATTATAAGTGTAGTACTTAACATACCATGTCAGCGCACAGTCCTTCAAAGTGGTGACTAACTGCACATTCTTTATATTATCATTCGTAATTTGTTGTGATATCCACACAGCCTTCATAACAAACCAAAACTGATCTGGATCCTCACTTCCTAAGCCCTTGAAAACTGGCAACTTCATCGTATTCGACATGTTGACCGGCAGTGGTGGTGGTGGCGGTGTGGGTGAAGGTGTATGTTGTGGAGGTGAAGGTGGAGGTGGTGTGGACGGATGAGGTATCCACAGAAAACCATGCCTTATCAACTGGAAAATTCTCTACGGTGAAGCCTGTGTTGCTCCCTTGTCATCACTTGAAGGAGGTCCAATCAATGGACTATATTCAAGACCTGCTTTTTCTTGATTTCTAAAGCTTCATCCACTTTGCATAGATCCAAACATCAAGGTAATGGCATAACCTGCTTTTCACACAAGAGAATCTTAATCCAAGTATTCAAAGATCTCAAATACTTATCCCGCAATCCCTTGAAGAAGCGTCGCTCTGCTTCACTGTAACTAACTGAGGTGTCAACCGCGAACTCTGTAACAAATCCTCTGATGACTCGATCAAGCGAGTGATCAACTACTCCTGCAATTTTATCTTCAGAAGCTTCCAACCTCCACACGAGCTCCGGGGTCCACACTATCAGACTATCAAGCCTCCACCTTCCTTGGTCGTTTGCCACTTTAGCAATCCACTCATATAGTTTGACTGGGAAGGTGCAGAAGAAGATTTCATGTATTTCTGTGTATAAAAACTGTCCAACCACTGTTCTTTTGTTAAGCATAGATTTCTATTTTCTTGCACCACGAATTAGTGGATCTTTCTATCCAACCACTTATCAATTTCCTTCTTTTTCGGATTCCAGTGATGCGACATCACACATCTCTTTATGTAGATCCCAGTCCTGGCAATAGAAAAATTTGTTGGCTTAGGGGGTCCTGACCCAGGTTTAGAGTTAGTTGTGCCAAAAAAATCCCTACACTACTGGCCCTTTTGACATCAATCTGCAGTGCGCAAACTGGAGTCTCACCCGAAGCAGTATGGGGGGATTCTAGAACCAAGTTTCTTCTCCCAAAGGTTAGTGTCATGTCCTTTTGGCGACCTAGATCTGACTTCGCGCAAACCTCTATGCTCCTACAGCCTAGTGTTGTAACTTCCCTTAATCGGCATCTAGACCTCCACAAAGGTCTATGGCTGAATTTTGCGAACCTTGAACATGCCAATTAGCTACTTACGCACACCTTAGATTACCCTTAGATCAGTAATTACTCAAAATTACCTAAGTGTTCGATAACTTTAACAGAAAGCATTATGATCTTCGTGTAATCACTTCTCATGAATTCCCTTCAGATAACATTACAGATCAAGTAAAGCCGCACATCAATACATCATTATTTTATAAAACCATCATTTATCACAACATGTGGCGCATTCATACATAACAAAAATAAAGGGACTAAACACTGGAATTTCTGGAACAATCTTCTTTATTGATATTTAGAAAAGGTTTACAGACTCAAAACTTCCCTGTGCACTCAACTACCGGGGTTCTCACACTCAATTGTGGACACTACTCTAGGCCTCTGCACACTTAGCTGCAGAGCCTTTCCCCTCGAATACTTCCTTCTCTGCGCTAGACTTCTTCCTTCGTACCCATCAACAAAAGCATCTCTATATCCTAGAATCTCTAAGACACACATATTTATACAATCCCATGGTCTGTAGACCATGGGTAGATCTCAAAATCCAACTCAACTTTACATAAAAGAGGGTAAAAACCCCTTTTTGAATTTTAACTAGCTACGCACTCCGCAACCAAATTTGTGGATACTTTTCTTCTTTTTACATCAAAACTTGGGGCTTTTCCCCCAAAACTGACCCCAGGGAACTCCATCCCAATAGCTTGCTTCTCAGCATATGTAGGCAAATGTATCAAAGAAGTATGAGTATGTATTCAGTGCTTTGTGTGAAGACAACATGATGGAAAGAGGAGGAAGATATCAAAACAAAAACAGGAAGAATGATTTGTTCACGCCTATCATGGACCCCTCTATAAGTTTTAATTGCAATGAATGCAAGCCTTAAGTTAAGAATGGAAGAAAAAACGCAATTAGTTCTTCTCTGCAAGTAAATCAAAGGGGAAGAAAGAATATCTGGGTGAAGAAAGAGGATTGTTGTTTATCCATGTCCAACCAAGAAAAATCTCAAATAATGGCATAGGAGAAACTAGAAAGAAATGCTACTATCTGGACTCAACCAAATAAAGTTTGGAAGAAAAAGGAGAAATTCTACTCATGCGGAGTAGATCCTCTATTTCTCTTCACTGAAAGAGGAGAATGGCCTTAAGAGAAATCAAATAAGTCATATGCAAGCATAATAAACCTTATACAAAATAAATGCATCTGAACTTTAGAGGTATGGTCGAGTCCCCTTGTTGATTATAGTAATGAATTTTTCTATTTCAAATGTATCAGCATTGCAAGAGATAGGATATTGTATTCAGCTTGGTTTCATCAGGAGTACACAACAACAATTTATGTTGTGAGAAGGGAATGTGTTGCAGTAGAAGTGTGGAATGACAAGAGGCCCGGAGTTAAGTCAGGTCCATAGGATCAGTCTCCATGCAAAATTAAGAAGGAAAATGCAAAGAGACCAGGGAGAAAAAGTGAGAATTGGCTTAGGGAGAGTTACTTTAGTAGCAGCAGTAGGCAATGATCGTTATCCTCAAGAAGAGGTGATTTTTTAGGAAATGAAAGTTTTTCATCTTGGGTTAAATACCCTTATTTAATTCATGCTGTGAGTTTAATTTTATGTAGCAATCTTGTCTTCATGAAACACAATTGGTACAATCTTTAAATGTCCCTTAGATTTCAATATGTATCACTATGTCAATTGGTAGTCTAGGTTCAGATGGAGTAATCTTTTTGTGTAAATGAATATCTCTTCTTGAGAAGGATTCATAAGAGTTTTCTTGCTAGAGTATTCAATTTGTATCAACCTTTTGGTATACTTGATATCATCTAAGAAGCAGTCCCTAGATGTGGTTGCATGATCTCAGGGGGAGAGATAGCTTAGCATGCTCTTGAGGAGTGAGCATAGTGTTAGCATTAGCAACAACGATGAAAAGTAAGCCTCAATGCATCACTAATGGGTGGAGGTTAATACCATGAGAAATTGGTATCAATTTATTTTAATTGGTACAAAATATGCATTGGCTAAGAGAGTATATAGCCAGTAGCCTAAGGAATTCAAAACTGGAGGATTATTCTAAGTAGAGGAAGTATATGTTCAGGAAGAGTGTATCACATATGTCGATTTCATCGAGGAGCAACAAATACAAGAAAGGTAAGCGTGGGTGATGTTAGCACCTAAATCTTCCTTAGGCTGAAAGAAGGCAAAATTCAGGGTAACCACAAACCACACTTAGTCTGGTAGCTAGCCCTACCAGAATAGGAGAGGGCTCTCTCTGGGTCACACTCAGTAAAAATACACAATAAAGTTTGAGATGACTCAAAATGAAATACTGATTTTAGGCTAGTAAATAGATATGGAAAAGGCAATTTTTTAAATGACTGAATTTTCTGGGTTGTGTGGGGCCAAAGGACCACATGAGTTGGGAAATTAAATCAAAGACACAGAATATTTCGTGAGGCAAGATAGGCGGGAGGTTTAGCAATCAGATTTAAATAAAATGGAGTGGAAAGACTGTTAAGAAAAGCTAAAAAGGGCATACACATGAATCCTTTTCAGACAGAAGAAGATACACAAAATATGAATGCTTTACAAGGCAGAGCATAAACTGGATTCTACCTTTCCTACTTAAGAGCATTCAACCAGAAATGATTATGAGTGGATGGTAAACATAATAGAGTACATATGACACATAGAAAAGAAAACACATTGCTAAACTCACACCACAAGGATCTCATGAATCAGAGCTGCATCATTCTATTAATCTCCAAGCCAAAACTGTACAATGAGAATGTTGGGTTTTTTCTCCACGCTATTCCCAGAAATTCCAACCCTTTGCAAATAGTGTTGCATACAATAAATAGACTATGCCATTGGGAAATAGAATGACCCATAGTTGGGGAGTTTTTCAAATGATTACAAACTGGAAATGGAAAGCCAACCATTAGTTACAGGTGCAGTGTTACAGAAATGACAAATGGCTTGGGTGACTGCTTGCCTTCCTTTGCCACTTGGATAGGATCCCACCTTTAGTGAAAATACTTTTTAAAAATTTCCTTATTTTTCGAGAAAAATATAGTGTAAATGAGCGGGCCCACTTGGAGAAAGTCACGAATCGAAATGTCGCGGAGCGGAAGTGATTTTGGCCTTTGGGTCCCTGTGCGCCGCGCCCAAATCTATATGCGCCGCGCCACTTTGGAGGCAATTTTGAGGTACCTGTAGGAGTCCAAATTGTGCCCAAGTGTGCTTGTTGGAAATCTTGGCCTGTTTACTTTCCAACCCAAGTGGAATTTCTAAATTTGGTGCTCATTTTCCCCTCCAAAAATTCATTCTCCCAATACTGCTTCCTGTGTGTCAAAATAGGGGCAGAGAGGTCATTTTTTGAGTGTTTTTGACCTCTTGGGGACTCAAATCATGCCCAAATTTCTTGTCCATGCACCAGCAGGCATGATCTTTCATGTTGAATCCAAAAATGCAAGCCATTTGTGATTTTTAGCTCCCAATCCTAAGCGTCGCACTAGTGGCGCGACGCACAGGGAGAAAAAACCTGTGTTATGACCAAAAATTTGCCATGTGACCAAAATTGCCCTAAATTTCTTGAAATTTGGGCTAGAGCTTCCTTATCAAGTGTTATGCTGGACCAAAGAGGATTCAGCCAATATCTAAAGTCGATCGAGCTCCCTTTGCCTCTTTTGCTTCTTGATTGCCTTCCTCAATTTCGCCTTCAAATTCCTGATTCGGGCCTTGCACACTTTGTTTCGCGCCATGTAGTGGAAAGCCATGTGTCTCATCAATGCATGGTCCTTGTCAACCTTTTCCAACAGCCTCTCCAAGTGCATGTTAACTCTCTCGATATTGGCCTCCCGATCCTCATTAATCTCTTGCTCCAATGACGTGAGCTCAACTCCTCTCCTTTGTGCAGCTTGGCGATGCTCACGAATGTTTTGTAGCTCCATGATCGCTTGTTGATCCTCCAGCTATTTGTTCCTCTGCTCCAGATATTTCATGTTCCATTTGTCTCTTTCCAAATCAATGGAAAAGGCTTGAATCTCTGCTTGCTGCTCCTGGATGATCTCTTTAAGCTGTGCACTTGTCGGTTCTGTATCTGTATCATCATCATGGAGAACAAATTCAGTCTCTCATTCACCTGATGGCTCACCTGAAGGCCCCTCATCCTGCATTGGCTCCTTGCCTTTGTCTTGTTCTTGTGATGCTGATGGAGGAAGCGAGGCCCCTTCCACCCCGGGTGGAGATAACACTCGCTTTGCCACTGCAAACAAATGTCTGGTGCCTTTCTAATATGTGATGAAAACCGGCACACTAGCAGTCTCATGGCGCTCATACCGACGAGAAGGTTCACCCTCATGCTTAACCTATGATAATACCTGTGAAGTTCTGAAGAGGTCATGGGAGATGAAATCATCCCAAGTAATGCCCTGCAATCCCAGCTGATGAACCACCAAAATCTTAATAAGAGCAAAGTGATAAACATTGTTAAGTTGCTGCTGAGGGGTCTTGTGCTACATGAAGGTGTTCATCCTCACTATGTTCCCACAAATGAAATAAGGGATGTTCATCATCTGTACCCTGGTAAAGTGCATGAGAAACCTGATGTGATAGGCATATAGACGAGAGAACCTCCCCTCACAGCTGAAGTACTTCATGATCAACTTCATGAGTGGAGCATATTCATCTTTCAAATATCGGAATGGAAAGACTCTTCTGAGCTGCCTCAAGAAAGTGGCCTTAATGTAAGGCTCATAGTGCTACCGATCAACCTTCTGTTTCTTGTGCCACTGTTCTCCAACATTCGGTATGCCAGTTGCTAATGAAACAGTTTCGGGTGTCAGTGTGAAGGTGACCCCGGCCAAGATAGAGTAATCTCTATGTAGGTGAAGCACAAAAAGACGGGCCAACTCATGATGAACTTGAACATTATCCACCCTTTGACAAAACTAAAAACATGATAGATGCTGGAAACATGACATAGCGAGAGGGCAGGCTTGCAATTCAGTGAGGGTGGTTGGCTAATCCCTAACATGTTTGCCACTTTTGTGATGTCTCTGGGGAGCCTGTTCTTCCGAGGATGAATCACTTTGTGTTTCCATCTCATACTCCAATGAATGCTCAGATGCCATGACTATTGTATGTGTACTGTGCTTGGACTGCCCTTTGATGATGGTATGAAACTAGGTGTTGTTGTGAGATCTACCACCAAGGAGAACAATGCAAAAAGGGAGTGTTAGGAAGGGGAATAATATGATGGGAATAGGGGTTATGGGGGGGAATTTTTTTTAGGGATATGTAGGAGGGTTTGGGGATTTTATAGGGTAGTTTTGGGGTTTACATTGACCAATGAGTGGAGGGACAGGGAATATGGGTTTAGTAATGTTTTAGGGTAGGGAAAATAGGGGAAAATGGGATAGGGGGGAAGGGAACAATGGAAAGGAGTGAAAAAATGAGAGGTGAAAGAGGAGCCTTGGCATCAATACCACTAGTTTGCAACCCTAGCAACAATGGCTTTGATGTTTTCTAGTGGTAGGTTTTAGGCATTTTTATTGCAACTCTAAACGGCCATGAACCATCACTACATTCCATAAAATTTGATGAGCAAGCCAAGATATAGAGCCTACCTGTCAATTTGAAGGCTTTCAAAATGATTGGTTGCAAGTTTGGCACAAATTCAGTCCTTTGTGGGTGTGCGCCGCACTCGGTATATGTGTCGTGCCCGTGTTAACTTTACACTGTGGGGTCGCGCTCTGTGCGCCGTGCTCCGTATGTGCACCGCGCCCCTCTGTGTATGTGCCGCGCTCTTGAAAACGACTCCAAACTCACTCCAAATGCATGCTTGCACTCTCACACTCACTTTGCAATGTTTCTCTCTTCCTTGGTGTTCACAATGACTTTGTCTTGTGGAAACTTTTATATAAAGGCTTTGAAGTCATGGGTTTGATTTTTGCTTCTCCAAAACCCATTTTGCTAATGTTTTGTTTTGACACTTTTCACTGATTTAATGCAACACTGAATTCCACTTTTCCCTTTGAATTTTTAGCTAAAATGATGAAATTTTTTGGCACTTTTGCAGGGGTCACACAACATGGCATTTGGCCAAGGAAACCATGACTACACCTGAAGAAATCCACTGGAGACTTTTTTTTGAAAATTATCACAAATGACACACTGTTTGACTTTTCTTCAAAACAAAGTTTTGAAGAACAGTCGTATTCTATCGATATGACGATGAAAATCTTTGAATCACAACTTCATAAGAGCCTCCCTCTGACCTTGCTGGCTTTATTGGACATTGTTTGGAGACCTAATGACTAATCCCTAGACTTAAAGACCGAAATGACTTTTGTCCATTAAAAGATCAACATTGACTGTCATGGACTTTAATACACATTGGTGAAAAGACCTAAGCCAGCAGGTACAAGACATGAGGGGAATGAATGGTAAGGCCCTTCCATCAGGTTATGGCATGCCCCTAGCAGAATGCAGCTGAGTGAATGGGCTGAGACACCTAAAAATGAGATGCAGAAAGAGTTTTGATCTCTGATGGAGGACTGACAAGACCGACTCTAACAGGTGACAACTTCAAATGCCCCATCAATAAGACAACATCCCTTGAAAAGAAGTCTACATAAGCATAATTCACATTAGCATCTTGAACCTTAGTCTATGATTGAAAGGGAAAGAATAAGTAGCTTGTATCCCTTTTCCATTGATGTCAAAGGGAGAGAGAAGCTTATCGGAGAGGTTGTGATGGCCATCAATTTGGAGAAATGATGAGGTGTTACAATCATTGCCAAAGGGGGGAATTTTTATAGTTGGCATTTCTTGGATGGCTAATGGAAGTCAGTGTGTTGGAATTGATGTGAACATCCACCAAGAGATGTGTTGAGGAGTTGTAATTGTCTGACAGTTGCCATTGATGTCAACCAGACTAGCATGGATGATCGTAGTAGAAGATGTTGGCATTGATATGCTTGGGGTTTCAAGTTCAGGGTGAATCTCATGGTTGTTGCAGTCCCTTATAGAGAATAATCATACTAGAAGTCTTATTGGAGAAGCCATAAAATGATGATTATGATAATTAGGAGTCCCAGGATTCAGAGGCATTTTTGCATCATGAAACTTTCTCAAATTATCTTGGGAATGGCATGGTTGGAAAGTGATTAGAAATATATTTCCAATGGTATGTGGAATTTTGCAAATGGCCCAGTAGTTCAAAAGTTATTAACTGCCAAAGTAAGGTCCTCCAAATGGCAGAGTTGCGGTACCTGCCCAAAAACCTGGAGGCTTATTTAAAAGTGACCTAGGATGGCATGCATCAAAACAAATCCTAGAAGGTCATAACCCTGGAAGGCCCAGAAGTATGTAAGCCAGGAGGCTTATTTTAAAACGTTATGGGATTTCATTGAGTTGGGGTAGCGGGAAGTCGAGATGATCGAAAACCTTGAAGTGCCAAAAAGTCGGAAGTTAGGAAGCCAGTTGACAGCAAATGAAGGTTACCCATAAGCCCGAAGGTTGGGAAGCCTAAAAACTCGGAAGCCCATAACTTATTCATAAGTGACCTGGGATTTGGGCTAGTAGGGAGTGGCAATTGACAGACTATCAAATGATGGAAGTCATAAATAGATATTTATGGAAGAGTTTGAAATGGAATTTCATAAGAAGTTACGAGCACGTGAGGTCTCAAGTTCATATTCTGTGGTGTGGAATGTGGCAATCCCAAGGGGGCTGACAAGCGAAGGTCATCACTACAGAGGGACCGACAAGTGGGATCGTATCATAGTGACATCTTTAGAGTGTGTAGCATGAAACCTTAAAGAGAGAGGAGCATAAGCGGGCATTGATAGTAATACACACAAGTGGGCCAAGCCCGGAAGCCTACAATCCTGTAAGGTGTAGGAAATCCATTTTATAAACACGATATGAGCATTAGGGCATCTGTGCTCTAACTCTATAGCAGCATATCTATATATATATATATATATATATATATATATATATATATATATATATATATATATATATATATATATATATATATAGATAGATATATATATATATAGATATATATATAGATATATATATATATATATATATATATATATATATATATATCTATATATATATATATATATACATATACATATATATATATATATATATATGAAGTGGGGCCCTGCAAATGTGTAGACAGTGGTTTTGCATGTGATTAGTGACCATGGGCACTAAAGGCCTATTACTCAGAATTAAGCCCTTGAGGCTATAGAAAAGAGAGGCACCCAGAAGTTGTGTTCTGGCCAAAAGCAATAAAAGAAAGGGGAGAGAGAGTCTTGGGGGCTAAAGGACTTAGCACTTATGGATAGCACGAATTTAACAAGTCAGTAACTTTGAAAGTAGGCAAACTTGGAGGAACAACATTTGAAGGAATTGTAAGACAACGAAACCCATAACGAAGATATCCTATAAGGAATATGAAATTGATTTTAAATATTTGTTGGGCTCTGGGGTAGTGGCATATGTTTAAATCAACATCTCTTGGGCACTATTTTTCATATTTGGAAGAAATGCCAATTTGTCTATTTGTCATAAGTTATATGCAGGCATGGATGAGTCAAAAAATTGATTAAGAGTTTGGCGCCTATGAGCAATAAATTGATTTGGCAGCAAGGACCACGATGCATAGATTGGTTCCATTGAATTAATGGCAATTGTAGAGAATTTAGGCTACAAGGAAGGGTCTATCTTGAGCAAGAAATAAGCCACCTCTGATCTTCATTATGTCATGAATAATTTAATAGAAAAGAAGACTGGGTACTGAAGATGAGACCAAGCTCAGAGAAGTCATGCTAAAGTACATCTTGAACCCTGTGAGTAATTAAGAAGCATGGAGAGCCTTACTGTGGTACACTGGTGAACTAAGAATTGAGCGTTAGCATGGAGAAAATGTTGAAGTGCCCATCCTCATGTTTAATTTAGCTGCAGTGTTCAGGAAATGAGATGAAACAACATGATAGAGAGCCATACAGGAGTAGACTCCAGTAGCATGATTGGTAGAATGATGACTAATAGAGACAACATCGTTCCCTATGCAGCAGAGGAACAAAACTCAACATTGCAGTTGTGCGATGGGGGGGAAGCAGCATTATTATGAGAGAGTTGAGAGGAGAGTTGTGGGTGTGAGCGCTGCTAAGAAAAAGCCAAGAGTGCCTCTACAAAAGAAGAGAACCAAGATCAGAGATCTCTGTGAGAGAATGTATGCTTCTACATAGTGGACAGAGTGTTGCATGGGCTAAGTATAAGTGAAGGTTGTAGAGGTGAAAAAAGAGCCGAAATCAAGTACAGTGGTGGCAAAGTATAATGAACATTAGTTCCTTATTGAGTGTGGTTTGGACCCTACATATAGGAAGTTGGTGATTCCATCTTAGTGGGTATATGAAGAAATATTGGGGGTTAGTTCCTCCTACAATTTTGTGCTTGCACAAATCCAAGGAGTTGTAAGTTGGTGCTTGCAATAAATACATGAAGTTGATGCTTCTGGTAAGATGATCAGGTGTCTACAAAGGAAGGGATTTGGTGCTTCCTTGTAGTGGGTGCTAGCAAACAATAAAAGGGATTTGGTGCTTCCTATGAGTGTTGGTTCACAAACAACTTGATGTAATAGAGTAGGTGTTGTTTTTACATAATATAACAAACAATATTTGGTGGTTTCTCTCTTGGAAGGGTTTCCATGTTAAACCTTTATCTCCAATGTGTATGTTTCTCATGGTGTGTGTTCATGTTCTAATTTGTATTTCTATTGAATATGTGTTATTATTGGTCACATGAAGGATTGCAACGTTTTAATGAGAAAATATAAATTGGATAAAAGTTAAAAATAACCTTAATACTAATTCACCCCCCAATATTAACATTGTTTCCAACATTGTGTAGGTTATAGTTTATTAAATGTTTGAAATTTTTTTATTTACCCATATATGAAAAAAAAGCACCCCTTCCATACTTCTTAAGGTTTTAATCTATGTCATGGATGTTACGAATGTTGGAGGCCCCCGAGATCTAAAAAAAAATTGAAATGGATCTTGGGGGGAGGCCCCCAAGATCTCAAAAAATGTAATGCCAGAAAGAAAATGAGAGAACACACAATAAAAAAACCACAAAGAATTTTTTTATTAAAGTAGATAATAACTGTAAGGAATACATTGTGGTGGACAAGCTTTCCTTTTACAAAATGTGACTTGTTACTTATACTCTTTTTTGGTTACAATACCATGGGTAAATTCCATGGGTGGATGTGACAATACCATGGGAAACTAACATGATTGAATGAATACCATGGGTGTTTGCCACTTACAATACCATGGGTGGATGTCACTTATAATACCATGGGTAAATTCCATGGGTGGATGGATAACATGGGTGGATGAATACCATGGGTTGATGCCATTTTCTCTTCCGATCATTCCTCCCTCCTTAAGAAGAAATGGTCCCTATTGCATGAAGTTCCCTCCTGTGAAGCCTTTGTTAAATATGAAGAGCCACTAAAGAGAAGGTTTTTATGTGGTTAACCCATAACCATGATGAATGAAGATCTAAGGATAGTGATACCCTGTAATGCTTGTGACCAACTGTGATACTGACAGTGTGTGGCCTAGAAAATAGACTTCGATGAAGTGTGGGTTTGTGGATGGCCCATAACCATGATGAATGAATATCCAAGGATAGAGATACCCTATAATGCTTGTGACCAACTGTGATACTGACAGTGTGCGGCCTAGCAAATTGACTTCGATGAAGTGTGGGTTTGTGGATGACCCATAACCATGATGTTGGTTGTTGATAAAGTAGCAGGTGCCTACATAGCATGGGGTGGGAGGGAATGCCTCCAAAGAACCCAAGCCAGATTTTGCTATGTTGAAACTAGTGGATGTGAAGCAAGTTCCTACTAAAGCGAGGTGGGAGGGAACATCTCCAAAAGGAACTCGCTCCGAATTCTACTCCAGATTTAAAATGGACATAACTCGGTTTAACTCAAAATATTTATTATAACCTATTTTTGGAAACAGAATGACCATTCTGCATCTTCCCATGTGTTGAAAATCCCTATCTGGACACTCTAGAATCTTAGATTCGCGCTGCAACTGTTCTGTTGTCACAAAAGTTCCGAAAAAATAGTTGATATTAAATCAACGATATCTCCCACATCTGAACTCTGATTCGACCTATTTTCTTTTTGAAATTGAGTGATTTTTCAAGAGGAGCTTAGATATGGAATCATTGTTCTGAAATTCTGCACAAAAACTGCAAAAAATGATAGGAGAGCCATCGTCCACAAGTTGTCATCAGAAAAACATTCTACAACATAGCTGATTTTAAATCAGCAATATCTCCCTCATCCAGACTCTGATTCGGCCGATTACTTTTTTAAATTTTGGTATTTTTTCACAAGGAAGCTAGATATGTTATTTTTCTTTGTAAATTTTTTACCAAAGTTTCAGATCTGATTTGCAAACTCACCGCCCAAAAAATTCCTACAAAAAAATGAAAAAAGAAAAATTCTTCCTGCTTGGCCCAAGAAAGTGCTCTGTGGAGGTCGCAACATGCACCTGAAGTTTGTTTAATATTGCTGCAAAAATTTGAAACTGAAATATGCATTAAACCCTCATTCCCGTGGAATAGTAACCTGCTCTGATACCACTAATCCTGATCTTGGGGGGAGGCCCCCAACATCTAAAAAATTGAAATGGATCTTGGGGGGGAGGCCCCCAATATCTGAAAAATTGCAATGCTAGAAAGAAAATGAGAGAACACACAATAAAATAACCACAAAGAATTTTTTTATTAAAATAGATAATAATTGTAAGGACCACATTGTGGTGGACAATCTGTCCTTTTACAAAATTTCACTTGTTACTTATAGTCTTTTTCGGTTACAATACCATGGGTAAATTCCATGGGCAAATGAATACCATGGGTAGATGTGACAATAACATGGGAAAATATGTGGGTGAATGAATACCATGGGTGGATGACACTTACAATACCATGGGTGGATTCCACTTATAATAGCATGGGTAAATTCCATGGGTGGATGAATACCATGGGTTGGTGCCATTTTCTCTTCGGATCAATTTTAGATTGGATCTAGCCTATGTCTGTGGATTGAATACTATAGGATGTTGAAGAGGAAATTTTGCCTGTAGATTCTGATTCCCTTCATCACTATAGAATTAGAGTTCATCTAGTCCCCATAGGTGCCTCAAGTGATACTTCATATGTTCTATAAGTGATGTTGAAAGGGTCGATGTCTAGTGAGGTTTTTGTTAGCCAAAATTTGTACACTAACCTAGGTTAGGGCTTCCCCAGTGCCAAAAAATGGTTTTGTTGATAGGACCAGGATCTATGCTTGAGGGGAATGTGGAATTGCAATAAGGAGGAGATAAATCATTGGATCGAAGAAAAAGAGCGAGAATTTTCTCTAGGTGAGATTTGAGAGTAGTGGATCAATAATGAAGAGTTGTTACAGAGGTATGTATTCACTAAGTTTCACAATATTTTCTTAGTTGAACTCACAAATATGTTAACAAAGTGGATATAAAGGTTTAACGATAAGAATAGAAATTGCTGAACTATTGAGCCAAAAAGAAGGACTCCTGAATTGGTTCAAGAATTGAATTCTGTTGGACACCTAATCCTAAAGGGTTAGCGTGGAAGTTGAATGGACAAAGCAGTCCAAGAGACCTTGGGATCTGAATCCCAAGAGTCACCTATTGTACTATAAATGTACATCTATTGTTACTAAAAATTGTACTCACTGATTTATCTTTCTCATATCTGTCTTGCTATCCATGTGAGTTTAACATGGTATCAGAGCCTTGATGAGTGGCCTGTTTTACTGAGCAACTGGTCTGAGTTGCCTTGAATAGTGCTGACTAGAGCTGGCCTAGTCTTCTGTAACGCTCCATTAATTCTATCATCCCTGCGCTGTACCTGCGCCCTGCTCTTCTGAAGCTACACACTACCGTAACGTTGCCTGAAACACTGCATTTAATACGCTGCCTCTGTTATGCGTTTCTTTCTCTGCCATTACCTGCGCTCTGCTCCATACTTTTGTTGTAATTATTGGTTTGCTGTAATTATGTTGGGTTTGGTGTAATTATATACCACTGTCCGCTGTCTAAACGCTTGTGAAGGCTGCCCTTAAGCCTGTGTTTAAATGCCCCTTCGCTCTATTTTGTGGCCTTTTTGCATGATAGCTATGACATTTACGCTCCTATCAGAAGCATTTCCTCTATTTAATCCCCTGGAAATATTCATTCAAAGGAATTCCTTCTGTGCTACTCTGACAAAACGCTTCGGTGCTACTGTGTAGTAACACCTATTTGTGCCCTCTTTACCTGCCACTCTCTGTCATATATTCTCTTTTTGATGCGTTATACCTGCTCCAGATCGGCGACCGAGGGCTTGAGACTTTATGCCACCTAACGTGTAATTCCAGGGCAGATTTTGCTTGTAAACAACGCCATTGCAGTTGTTTATGATTAGCCCGGGCAGAGAAAGGATCCGGCGGATTTCACTGCGGATAGACGAGTGGCCGTTTGTTCTGGTGCCTCCACGCAGGACGTAGCATTGATTCCTTCACAATTATGAATCCTCAGATCAACAAGCCTTGGCATTCTCACAGCCTCTAGTGAAATATTTGGACAGTGGGACGCATCAAGAAAACGGATATCTGTACAAGCAGCTGCAATTTCTCTGAGTGTATCATCACTAACATAAGAGCAATTGGAAATATCCAAGGACTGTAATAATGGACATAATATAGCTGCACCACGAACTCCTGGATCTGAAAGCTTATGGCATGAAGATACATCAAGCTCTCGAAGAAAAGGGCATGACAATATGGCAGATGAAATGCTTGAGCGCTTAAGCGACAAGGTTTCCAGCAGAGAACAACTGACAGAGATTCGAAGTGCTCGACATCGCATAACCTCAAGATAATGCAAAGACTCATGATGAATGTGTATCTCTTGAGTACCGCCTCTCTCCAAAGCAGCTTCAGTGATTACCAACCGATTCAACACAGGAAAATCGGCCAATAAGCTGAAAAATGCGTCACTTAAAGTTCCACGGTCTATAGTTAATACCTCAAGACTCCTAAGAGTACGCAATGCTTCACGGACAGGAACATCAAAAAGCCTAAGCTCCAGAACCATTTTCGTATTTGCTCTGCAAACAAGCTGTATGGTCTGATGGGCAGCTGTATGGACGCTTGATTTTGTGACTGTATGGATGTCTGATCGGCGACTATATGATGGTTATGCCCAGTTCGACGCGTATGGATTGTGATTATGTCTGCTTTCATGTATTGACTGTGGGTTCATATTCAACCGAGAAAGTGTTCAAGCCCACACGCAATGTGTCTCTGAAGCGGAGAAATATGGTCCTAAAGGTGAAGTAAAGGGTATCAAGAATAAACCTAATGAAAGTCGGAATGCTGATGTTGATTTTCGTGTTATGCTGACATTTGTAGAATTTTATGAGACTCTTATAGGATTTGTGAATTTCAAACTTTATTATGCTATATGTTTAAAGTATCCACCAATACTTGATCCAAGATTGGAGGCAGCGGCAGCGGCAGCAGAACCCGCTTCAAATACTGTGAACCCGCTTCAGGACGATGTTGCTGAAATCGTTGTAGACCAGTGGAGTTGCTGAAATCTGCCCATGTCTTATATGTGTTTGATTACTCAATCCATTATTCCTTGCGCACGGCGCATTATGTCATTAGAAATATAAGTTCATAAGCTATAGCATCAGTCAATTGCTCTGCATTATACTCCAGCCCAAACATTCTCACAAATTCCATGTTAGGATCCTTCAAGTACATATTATGTGAACAGTCAATAAGGTAATCCGATCCTTCTTCATCAGTTTTTTTGAAATAAACACAGTACAATTGGGCTACCTGCCTTACTGCATTTACAGGTCCAGTCAACCCCATTATTTTTGCATGAAATTCTTTGAGATATGCACGCAATTGTGAAGGAGTATCACGCAAGGGATCGATGGTAATAAACACTGGGTTAATCCTCATGTTCTTCAAATCTAAGATATCAATGACTTTGACTATCTTGTTTGAATAAATTCTTTGCACGTGCCAATGAGGAGGCTTTCATACACTTGCTGGAGAGTATTCTTGTACACAAGATTTAATTTGTGAGCACTGGGAGTAGTGTGGGCATAGATATTTCTTAAGTCTGATTTTTGTCAGAACTTGAAAGTAAGAACAGCATTCAGTTCAAATTTATGGTGGTAAATGTACAGTTGGGAATCTTATAATTATTAAAACATTCAGCTAGACTGCCTGTCCTTGAACAGCTGTACCTTGTAACAAAATACTTGAGAGGGAGGAACTAGTGATGATGCGTTTTGTGAATGTAGTTGGATCCTGCTGAAGAATGGAGCATGCTTTGTTGGAAGTTAAATTCTCAGGTGAATTGAAGAAAATTCATTTTTTGAATGAGGAGTCTGTTTTCTGGATATCACCATTCTCTGTATGTTGAATCTATTGCAAGCTGATTTGAAGTTGTTGCCAGAAGTTTATTTGGTGTCCATCTTTTCCTCATTGTTTTATTATTTTGAGGTTAGAAATGGCTCCAATCGGTGCAATATTAGAGTTAGTGAACAATTTAATACTCTCTACTATGGATAATACAGTCAAAATCAGCAAGGATTTTCTCACCGATATTCATAGTTGTTTACAAGATGTACATGAAAAAATTGATTTTTTACAACTTGAATCACAGCTACAGCAAGAAGAGCTACATCAAAATAGACACCATTCTGAACCTGTTTCTGTTCAGAACATTGAGACAACCACCCATCAGTAGCATATTAATAATGGTACAGTTCATTCAAATAAAGCAGCAGTTCTATATACAGATGCAGAAACTCAATCTGCACTTCCCAAGCCCATCACCAGACCTTGGGAACAGCTTGTCCACAACAAGCACAGAACTGGTCTTGGATATGACAAGGACTTGTCCTTTCATATTCCAGACTATGCCAAGCCCATTCAGTTTCAGAGTGCTGGATTCATTTATGACAGTTCACCTGCTCCTCATGACAGTTCAGCTTCAGCTGTTCCAGATTCTGCCCCTCTTCCACAGCAACAACAACAACAAAAACAACAGATCGTGAAATGCCAACACTGTGATCGAGTTGGCCATATGAAAGATCACTGTTTTGATCTTCATCCATGTGAGCACTGTCATAAAACCAGCCATTCTTCACACAGGTGCTTCAAAAACAAACGTCCTGCAAGAACAAAGATTCATCTTGGATGGATCGCTTCTTGGCAATGGGCATCAACAGCCAAGAAGATATTCCAAACACATGTCAGAACTTGTTCCAGAGTACTGAACAGTCTTGCAGTTGAGTTTTCTCCATCTTCTCACCTTGTATCTGACAGGGGGGGAAATGATGGTCATCTACAAGCTTCAAAGTCACATCAAGCGACCCTGAGCCACAACCTGCCACACAAGTTTCAGAGTTGCAGCCAGAGACAAAGATGCCCGTGATCACAGATTGAGAACACTTCCTCTAGCAGAAGGCACCAGCTTCTTGCCAGTTTTGGAAGAGTTCCAGGAATTGCATTAAGCATTCCAGAGTTGTTGGTTATCCTTAAACCATCACAGGTTGAGACTTCCCTTTTCAGGTTGAAGTTTTACCTTTTATGCGGGGTAAGACCTCCCTTTTATGGTTGAAGGTTTCCCTCTTTAAAACAATAGGATCACTTCCTCTAGCAGAAAACTTCAGTTTCTTGCCAGTTTTGGAAGAGTTCCGGGAACTGCACTAAGCGTTCCAGTGTTGGTGGTCATCCTTAAACCACCGCCCTTTATACCAACATTTCATAGAGCACAATCAGCCTAGTGCTGCCATGCATTCTTTGCACATTTTGTATTACAGCTCTTTTCTTGGACTCATACATAACCCTTCGGATTAAGGGGGGGAATGTTGGACACCTAATCCTAAAGGGTTAGCGTGGAAGTTGAATGGACAAAGCAGTCCAAGAGACCTTGGGATCTGAATCCCAAGAGTCACCTATTGTACTATAAATGTACATCTATTGTTAATAAAAATTGTACTCACTGATTTATCTTTCTCATATCTGTCTTGCTATCCATGTGAGTTTAACAAATTCTGTAAGTAATAAGATCTCTCACACGATAAACTATTGGATCAAAAGTATACTAGAGTGGTAAATTGTAAAGTTCGTTGTTGATTCTATAGTATCATAAAATGTAATATATAAGTAGTTACTGAAAGGACTACATGGAAAGTATATTACATCACTGCTAACTTCCATTAAACTACCATTCTATGACAAGGGAGTCCTGACGATGGAATCAGATGGTATGAGCAACTAAGCCCCCTATGCATGAAAGGTGAGTTGGGGGATGACCATGAAATGGAGTGAGCAGATAGATCCTGGGGTGCAGATAAAGAAGAAGGTAGCAAGTGGATGAACTACTGAGAACTCTAAATTAATTGTCCAAAAGTTTGTCAAGATGCTAAAATATTGAAAGCGTGAAAGAAGGAAACCAAGGAAGAAAGTGTTCAGCAGAAAAGCATGAAATATTTTGAGAGTGGAGTATTATATAGCAGAAGAAGGTTTTATCGCGATGATGAGGTAGGAGAGGGATATGTGTTGGTACTTGCAGCTGACATAAGTCTACTGAAGGAGGTTTGAAGAGGTCATAGGAGAAGAAAGAGTAGTGGAGATCAAAGAAGTCCTAGAAGAACATAGCATGGCTAGAATGCGAAGAAGGGGAGGATGACAGACCCTCACAACACATTTCATAAATATTAGAACTTGTGCATCATAGCCTCCCTTCTTAGACAATGCACTTTGTTAAACCCATGACCCTACATGCATCAGTTGGTCCAGAGGTATGTTCACCTAGTAGTGTTTTACGTACTTTGTTTAGTAAAGAAAGTGGGAGTAGTCATAATAGCAATAGTAGTGAAACTAGTAAGTTAAGGGAAGTGTACCAAAGAACTCTCCATTAATGAAAATTATGCAGAATGTGCCAAAATAAATAGTGATTTTACGTAGAAATCCTCTATTAGGGGATAGTGCATAGAATACAATGGCAAATCCCATTTCGGGGATGCATGTGTTTCATGGTTTCGAGATTGAGGAGCTCGGTCACTATTTGTTTATATGTGAGGCGGTATGGATTTTGAACCAAGTACAAGATGATCTTGCTAAGATTGTGTAGCTAGAAACTACCTTTAGAGATCATCTATTGATGTGGAACATGAAGTATAATAATACCACCCTAGCTGCACAATAGATAACTTTGACAGATATAAAGCAGGCATTGCTAAAAGAATTCAGAAACCCGAATTTGAGTCACAATGGATTACAATTAAGTAGGCTATAAATGAGTCAGTTTGGGACTATGATCAAGCATTTAAGGTATTTATGGACAAATTAACATTTCAGGTTCCGGATGCACATCACAAGGATTAGTTCATTGCTGGACTACTCCCCCATATTCAGGTATTGTTGAACTAGTAAAAATCACATCATATTCAAAATCCTAGAGATAGCACTAAAATTGGAGGCATCTCCAGTAGCAAGTGGAGATAGTAGTGTCTTGGCTTTGGTTCAGTCACATCTACCTACACTAACAATCTAGTTGTAGGAATTAACCAAACCTAAAGAAAATCATGAGAAAGTATGGTGGACAATATGTTGGAAGGAGGGACACCATAGGAATGAATGTCCTATGTTGATAGACTACATGGAAACTGGCACAACCAACTCATTGACAGAAGGAAGGGGGTTGTGGTGTGAGGTTTCTAGAGCTTTGGGACATTCATGCTCAAACTTATCATGCTGCTGAAATATGAGACTTCTACGATTACTTTTCTGATTTATGCAAGTTAGTATGATGTAATATTCACTATTTCCACACATTAGATTTGATGAGAGAGCACACTGTGGATTCTCACTGAGTGCAAGAAGGGATGAAAGGAATTGTGCAGAATTACAGTCATCCTGGACCATATAATTAGCAAGGAAGAGGTCAATGATGATGAGAAGACGAGTTCTCGGAAGGGGTAGAGGACAAATTATCTAATTTAATTATGGAAATCTAGTACATCTTGCAAGAGATTTCCCTAATCCTTGCTCATCTTGCACCTATTGTAGATAAATTAACCATGCACTAAAAGAATATCCCCGACTGATTACAAAATGGAAAGAGAGAAAGGATTGAATATACAAATTATCATTGCTGAACTGAGCAAAGACCAATCACGTGTGGGTGTAGTTACACGCGGAGGCACAAAGACTAGGATGGATGTTGCAAGGAAAGCCAACATAAATCAACAGTGGGTAAGAAAAGTTGCAGATCCTCCACCAATTTTTCGTGCACTTAAGGAGAAGGAAATATATAAGGAGGTGCAAAAATATATTGTTTCATCTAAATAGGGCATTCTAGAAGAGGTACCAGTGTATGAGATGCCTCCCATTTATGATAGAACAACTACCTAAAAGCATGAAGTTGAGGGAAATACAATTAAAACCTTTCTAAAAAATTGTCTAGACCTGATGAGGGACAAAAGTGCAGTGGATAAGCTCTACAAATTGATATACCGATTAGACAAAGAACTAGAACAAGTTACAACATACACACCACAATTGCGGGAAAAAAAGGACAAGTCGGGAGTTTAGATTCAACGCGTAAGTAGGCAATTATTGTAGGATTTAACCCTGTACTAAAATTACCTGCAAACAAATTCTTAAAATAGAAAAATATACAATGGAAATATATATATATATATATATATATATATATATATATATATATATATATATATATATATATATATATAGGTCCAAGAATTCATAAACTCCAATCCATTAACCCTAGATTAGAACATAACCATAGTTCCCTTGACTGAATCTAAAAAATACCATGGGCAGAAAAACATCATACACAAAACCATGTGCAAAACCCATCCACAAAACCATGGGCAAGTCTACCCAACAATTATGATATGGAAAACATTATTCTTAATCTAGGATCAGCTATAAAATTCTACCGAAGAAGACATGGGAAATGATGGGAAAACCTAAGCTGACTTGGTCTCCTATTCAACTAAGGTTGGAAAACCAATACATAATATTCTCCATCAGAAGGTTGTCTGATGTGGAAGTGGATATTAATGTAGTTAAGAGGTTCAAAAACTTTGAAGTCATAGAAATAGTGGACGATGCAGATCCATATCCCAAATGTAGTTAGGCATTAACCAAGAATTTGATAATTAGGTCATCATTTATTTGGAAAAGAGGTATATTATATTTGACTCTGGGAAGGTCTAATTGTGTCACTGGATCCTAGGGAATTAGGGGATAGATACGTGGAACATGTACGAGATGAGTGAGATGCAAAAGATGTAGAAAAATATTACAATATAACTACATGGATGGAGGACTATGTAAATCCTACTACATATGGTGTGATAAGTTGGCAGAGTGCTTATTCCTTCTTGTCAAATTTTGAAGTGGCTTTGGAGAACTGGCAAAAACATTGCATGAGGTGTCAACCAAGAGGTGTGTCACACATTACTTGTGTAATGCACTGAATCAATACTTAGGTGTAAGAACCTCCAAGGTATGATGTTTTATCTGATGTTTTATCTTTTGTACAAGAATTTGAATTACAGATCCCTAATCATTTAAGATTATTAGCTTTAGATGTTGCTTTGAAAGCAACTCAAATGTGCCAGTGGATTGTGCACAAGAATAACATAGAAATTTGGAAGCAATGTAAGAATTTACTTTGTATTCACTTTGGTTCAGAATTAGATGTTAGGGGAATGCAATACACAAGGTTGGAATCTTTAACGACCCATATAAATTGTTCTATTGTTTCCTAGGATAGAAGAAGCATACCACAGAATGAGTGGGTACACATATTTTTACATGCTTTAGATGTTATTCCTAAGAATTGGCGTGTTAAGCTAAAAGTGCGGAGAGGAATAGTAGAGTGGGAATACATGACACAAAGTTTCAAATCCACATTCAGCTTTGTAGCAGAGGATTTTTCACTTGAAAAATCCTTTAAGGTCTTGAAGGGAAAAAAAATTGTGCTAGAATGTCATACTATACGTAGGTAAGTACTCCTATGTCTAGTGCATAGATATTAACAGAATGTGAAAGAATTTATGGAGTTCTACAATATTGCAGAAAGAATTGATGATGAGGAAGACCCAAGAAATATGAAAATTCTAAAAATAGAAGGACAGCATGTAGTATCAAGACCCAAGTTGGAGACAAAAGACTATTCCAAGCCCATTAAGACAAAGAAAGTGAATGTTGACACTATGCAGAATTTGAAATTAGTCATTATAGGAGATTATTTGGATGATGAGATAGTGGAATAAGTGGTTGTTTGTTGAGAGAATACTCGGACCTATTCCCTAACACTTTTGTGGAAATGAAGGGGATAATAAGATAATTAGGAGAGATGAAAATTCCCCTTAAATCCAAATGACAAACATGTTAAGTAGAGGCCTAATAGGTTGAACCCAACTTACAAGAAAAAGGTGAAATGTGAGTTAGATAGAATGTTAGAGGTAGGAATAATTGATCCACTAGAGGAATTATGGTGGATTAGTCGCATGGGGGTCTAGAATAAAAATGAAAGGGAAAGAAGAATCTATGTAGACATGAGGAAGCTTAATGATCCATGTGTGCATGATCCTTCCCCCGCCCCTTTTACAGATGAGGTCTTAGAAAATGTTGGAGGATATAAACCTTATTCATTCATTAATGGATTCTTAGGATACCATCAGATAGAAATAGCTAAAGAGGATTGACACAAATGCTAGATTTTATACAGAGTAGGGGTGTTTTAAGTACACAGTAATTCCATTTGGATTAAAGAATCCACTTGTAATTTTCTCCAGGATTGTTGTAGCGGTGTTTTAGGAGTTCATACACAGTTTTTTGGAAGTGTATTTGGATGATTGGACTATGTTTAGTCTTTTGAAGAAACACATAGAGGTATTTCACCTTATTCTAGATAGGTGTAGGCAGTTGCGCATTTCCTTAAATTTAAAGAAATGTATATTTTTCTCTCCATTTGGTATTTTTTTGGGACATATTTTTTGTAATAAAGGGTTTCTGGTGCACCCTACCTAGATTGCAGTAATAGTGTACTTTCCTCCCCGAACTTCTATTAGAAAATTACACGTGATATTGGGCCACCTTGGGTATTATGAAAAATTATTTAAAGGAAATGCACGCATTAAGACATCCATGGAGAGGTTATTGAAGAAGAATGTGACATTCCAATGCACAAAAGAATATCAACAAACATTAGATATACTAAAAGAGAATATTACCACTACACCTATTTTGTTTTTTCCAGATTGTAAGAAGAATTTCCATGTGCATGTCGACGCCTCATCCACAGCCTTGGGAGCAATTTTGGCACAACCATGAGAGGGAGATCTAGACCATCCAATTTTTTTCTGGTATGAAGTTGTTCATAATGGAACAAAAATACACAACCACAAAGAGAGAAGGGTTAGCAATGGTATATTCTCTATAAACGTTTTGACATTATCTTTTGCAAAACAAGTTTAAGTTGTATACAAGCCATTATGCACTCAAATATTTAGTTAACAAGCAAGTGTTGGGAGGCTCGATATGCATATGGCTACTGTTATTTTAGGAGAATGACTTTCAAGTAGTTTTCAAGCCTAGGAATTTGAATGGAGGTCCATATCATTTGTCAAGGATCACCATAGGGGTGGAAGCTAGGAGCCTAGAAGATAATTGTCCAGATGTGTAGTTCTTTGTGATAAAAATGGTGGGTGATTACTTTATTGTGATTGTACATTTTTGTTGGAATTGTAGTGTTGGCATTGATGTCAACAAGGTCTTGGTGTTGTTCGTCATATGCCTTATGTCTACTTGATGATGATTAGTGGTCCTCTTCATGTGTGATGATTGTTTGGATTGTTGGTATTTTTGGTTAGCGTTGATGTCAACATATTTATGACATGACCGAGTGCAAGCATGGGAGGTTGAATAGAGAAGGCTACAAGGCATGTTATATTGACTTGCCATAGGTTGATGTTGCTACATATGTTGAAGATGTTGTTTTTGCAGGTGGTTGGATTGCTGCTACAGGTGTTGCATATTCTTCTACATGTGTTAGAAGCATTAGAGATGTTTCTACATGTGTTGGAGGTTCCTCTACCAATGTTAGAGGCAGTAGGATGACTTTATTTTGATGCTGCAAGAGGTGGATATGTCCCTATAGGTGTTGTATATGTTATGTTGGATATGTTACGATAGGTGCTAGAGTTGTTTGGACTAGTCGTTGTTGTTTCTTGAGGAGTTGGAGGTGTTAGTCATGATGAGGAGTTTGGTAGACTAGGGTATGCATGTCATTGACTTGTTGGAGAGGTTCTTGGTCAATATAATTAGTTGCATACTTGTCACGAAGCCTTGGAGGTGTGTTTTTGAGTTGATGAAATTGTCCAAGAAGTTTGGTAGAGATATGGGTTGATGTTGAAAATAGCAACAAGAAATGATAAAAATAGAATCCATAAATTCCACTTTAATTTGTCCTTGAATTAAACTGAGAAATAAAATCGAATTTCATTCTCATATAAACATGTAATAGTTAACTAGAGTGATTTGACTTAGTTAACTTAGGAATTTTGAGTTGGAAGTATTTTTGAATTCATGTATATGTTCTCCCTATATTATAGGGGTCCAAGATGAGTTATGTATGAGTGGTAATTAGTTAACTCAGTTTACTGAGTTAAGTCCAGTTAAATTAGTTCCAAACTATTTGAGGAACTGATAGTGAGTTAACAGTAAATTGATGCATTAGTGCACTCAACTAGTGCTACTCCAGTTAACTGAAGATTCCCTCATCAGAAACTCATGCATGTCGATTCTGAGAAAGACTCAGTTGAGACTAGAGTGTAGGGACAATGTACTATTTGTTGTATAATTTTCTGAGTTGTACAGATGGTGCATGAAATTAGGAATTGAACCTAGCTTGGATTATGCAGTTGTGGATAATGAATTTCCCTTTAAATACGGGATAATTCTCTCAGGAATTGTGCAAATAATTAGAAGCTTGGAGGCTTGGACATTTGGCTACTTATTGGCCAAAGAAAGTCATCAAGTGGAGGATAGGAAATACTTGTGCAGGTTAAGCTCAAGGTTGAGCAAAGAATATTGTATCTATCCAAATTGTTCGACCAAGGGCACATTGGAATAGAGACTTGGAGAGCTTGTGAAGAGGCTAAGCTTTTTCCTTGAGCTTACTAATGAGTTGGAGATTGAATTTGTTGGGATTGTTCTAGAGAGAACAAGCATTGTAATTTCATCTCAATTTTCCGGATAAATACAAAATAGATAGTGGGGTTTTGAGTTGTGGCTTTCCCCAGATATTTATTGTGTTATGTACCTTTTATTCTCTTCCTCTATTGATTATTGTTTTCTCGATGTTTATGGGCTTCCGCTATAAAGAGTAGAAGTAGATTCTTGTCTCTTTCTTTAGCAACTTGCATTAGCTTGTGAATCTACAGGATCTTTTACATGGTATCAGAGCTAGATTTCTAGAAATTCTATACATGGTATTGGAGCTAAGAACAATATACTAGAGGAGATTTTGAATCTTTGAGTTTTGGGTCGCAACTTTACAAAGCAGATCTAAAACTTTTTATGCAAAATTTTCATAAACAAATAGCATATTTGGATTCTTTACGAAAAAATACCCAAATTCAAAAAAATAAAATTGGTTGAATCGAAGTTCGGATGAGGGAGATATCGTTGATTTATAATCAACTCTTTTTCCATAAAATATCATGATGGTGGGATAGATGAAGCAGATTGGTGTGCTAGCCAAGAACCTATATGATCTTGAGGTTCAAGATGCATGCAAAGCCTTGAGGAGCAAGGCAAAGGTTAGAGACTTGTTGGTTGAGAGGGAGAGTAAATTACCTCTCAACATGAAGCTCTAGAAGATGCCTCTGAAGCATCTTCAAGAATTTGTGGAACATCCACAACTAGAGAAGCTGAGAGGAGACCAAGTGGAGAGATCCACTCAAGAAGAGAAGAAGCAGTCTCAGACAATTGTGGAGCAGCCATAATTAGAGAAGTCAAGAGGAGACAGAGTGGAGGCATCCAAGTCATGTAGAGACCTCCAATAGGGGGAAATTTCAAGCCAAGTGGTCAGAGGGATCACATGTAGCCATACCTCCAGGTGTGAGGTGGGAGATTTGAAGTGATAATCCCAAGAGGGTTGAAATTGGGTAGAGTCCATTGAGTGGTTTTATCTCATGGATATACCTTGCTACAGGAGCCCAAAGCACACAGTAGCAGGAGGAATCAGTGAGATTGATGCAATCAGAAATGAAAGTGACAGAGGCTAGAGAAGTCAAATACTGAAGAAGCATAGAGAGGGTTGATAACAGTGTGGAAAGGTACAGTCAATAGAAGCACAGAGTTTTCAATCGACAGAGGCAATAGAAGTCAAAGACTTTGATGACAGAGGCATCATTCTGATTCAGATTGGATGTTTTTTGTTTTTGGGGTTGTTGGAACAACACTAGAGAGAAGTGTTGCATGCAAAACATTCCAAAGGTTTCAGATTGAGATCAAGTTGAATTCCTCTCTTGTTGAGAGGGAGTGTTGAAAATAGCAACGAGAAATGATAAAAATAGAATCCATAAATTCCACTTTAATTTGTCCTTGAATTAAACTGAGAATTAAAATCGAATTTTATTCTCATAGCAACTTGTAATAGTTAACTGGAGTGACTTGACTTAGTTAACTTAGGAATTTGGAGTTGGAAGTCTTTCTAAAGTCATGTATATGTTCTCCCCATATTATAGGGGTCCAGGATGAGTTATGTATGAGTGGTAATTAGTTAACTCAGTTTACTGAGTTAACTCCACTTAAATTAGTTCCAAACAGTTTGAGGAACTAATAGTGAGTTAACAGTCAGTTGATATAGTAGTGCACTCAACTAGTGTTACTCTAGTTAACTGAATATTCCCTCATCAGAAAATCATGCATGTCGATTTTGAGAAAGACCCAATTGAGACTAGAGTGCAGGGACAGTGAACCATTTGTTGTATAATTTTCTGAGTTGTACAGATGGTGCATGCAATCAGGAACTGAACCTAGTTTGGATTGCGCAGTTATGGATTAGGAATTTCCCTTTAAATAAGGGTTAATTGGTGCATGCGCTACCGGTATATTAGAAATAGGGCGCAGCTACACCGATTTATGGGAATATTTTCATGCAGTCCATGCTTTTATGCATGTAAAAAATTACTGGCCTACGCTAACCCGATGGAGACGATCTGCGCAAGCTGAAGGGCACATTTTTTTGACAAAATCTCTCCTCAAAAAATAAATTGCAAGCCTAAAATGAAAATCTGAATGGATGAAAAGATAGATCGTGAGGAGATCTCTTACCTGGAGGAAATGGTTCACAATCTTGTCCACCAATTGACTCATAATCAGTCCTAGAAGTTTGATGGTAAAAAGCCCTTTTTCTCTGCTCTCAAATGGTAAAAAATGAATTACTTTTTCAACTTTTATAGGTTTTTGAGTGATTAAAATATTATTTTTTATGATTGAGACCTTTAAAAGTGAAAATTTTATGTTTTTACCCTAATACTGAGTAGTTATGATGATTTATTGAGTTTAAATGTGCAGAACATGTTACAGCATAAAAACAAATCATTTTGACTATCAACAGACTTTTATCACTTTTCATGCTCTTAAAAATTACAAAAAGTGAAACCCTAGAGTCCTCTTTTAATCCCTTTTTAGACTCTTGAAATATGAAAAGATTGTCGAGTACTTGATTGTTCGAACTCGTAAAAGTAAATGAATAACCGTCCACTCACTACAAGTTTACCCCTTTTACAGATTGAGCTATGACTATTTACGAAAAAGGTATATGTTGGTCAAACATGGTCAATATAGTTCTCTCTTGTATTATTTTATCCTTTTGCGGACCTGAGAGACTAAATGTACGAAAAAGAACATGATGGAGTTTACTTATGTTTTTCTTCTGACTCCCTAAAAGTGCAAAACATCTTGCTTTACCTTCTTTGGGCTCGTTAAAATTTTATGGTAAAAGAATTGAATGAGTTTCCTTTTTGTGTCTTTTTAAACTCTTAAAAGAAAATGAAATCGAGTTACCCCTTTAATGGACGCGTAAAAATTAAATAGTATAGGACTCATTAAGAATAACGATACTGAACCATTCCTTCTTAGGGTTCATTAAAAATGCTTTGATGGACTCATCTGAAGGATGAGCTTATAGGACAAGCATATGTTATCCTCCTCAAACTTGTAAAAAATAAAGAGGTACTTGCTAAAAATGGTGTGGGAAAATTGGGAAAATGAGTTCATTTTACATTCATCATAAAGACAGTATGTCACTCTTGAACACGACACTCCATCACACTAGTGCCCAGCTTGGGAAATCCATTTGTATTATAGTTAATGAAACCCCATTGAAATTCTTCAGTTGGTTTTGAGTATTATCATTGAGTCAAATGTTTCCAATTCAATTTTCATGTCGTTATGTGTTCAAGAGAAGTTTAACCTCAGTTAATTTTCCCTTGCACATTTTAGCCTTCAATCGCATCGGCCATCCCTGAGTCAATCCTTGCAAACTATTTTTCAAAACTTGATACTATGTTTTGTGTAATAGGCTTTCCTACGGCAGGTTGCTTCCTAACGACTTCAGCTCATTATCTAGGAAGTTGATCTAGAAACCTTCAGTACCTTGAAGCCTACATGCCTTAATGGAAGGGTTCTTGCCTTCGACAACAAGTTCTCATCATTGGCCTTTCAATATTTAGATCACCTATTCACACTTTATAGATTGTACTTGAAGTACCTTGAGAGCCATTGTCATTATTGGTGGTTTCTCTCACACTTGTTAAACAATTCCTATCAATGACTGGTAATCAAGTGGTTTCTACCATGTTCGACTTCAAGACATTCACTCACATGGATAGATTTGTGCTCTGGATCGAGAAGATGAAGATCAATACCCTGGATCTAGTTTCAGTGATCTAGGTTGTGAGGAGTTTTATATTCATGATTATGTAGACAAAATCATAAAAGGATGGTTGTGTCCATACTGTGTTTACTATCAATATGATTCTGGAGTTTTTTTCATACTTATTCATTTTGTTAGCTTTACTCTGAGTATGGGAATGCCTACCTCTGTGATGATTATATATACATTTTCATTGTATTCCTTGAATGTTTCTTTCAGGTTTCCAACCATTTTCTCTAATACAATCTTTAGCATGATAAAGGGCTTCAATCTTTTAAAACTTATTATATAGACTTCGCACTTTAGGGGGAAATCTGTTACACATCATTTTGTCACCATGACACTTGATCAATATAAACGGATTTCTCGCCATCCGTGAACATGTTTCATTGAACTCCCTTAGAGGTCAAACAACCAAAAATACCTTGAAGAAAATGAGAATTTTGGAGAAAATGACTTATATACTTTGTTAAGTAGGTCCTACACTCTTTTACCTAGAATTTTTTGGGCGTTCATTGAACTTGTCCCTCAGAACAACACAAAACTATGATCTATCTACCACTGTGGACTGCATTGGTCAATAAAAGAAAGTAAAAATAAAAAAGTAAATTCTAGAAACATAGTTGGTCGAATATATCCCAACTGAAAGCTTGCAGGTGATGCCTATTCGAACCATAACCCTTAGATGATGGATCTTAATCCCTTTCCTCAAGGAACCCTAATCCCTCAATTAGAGGATCTCACCCTCCTCTTTTGGATCTAAAACTTCTTCCTCTTGGCCTATAAAATGACTAGAGGGCAGAGGGATTGAGGGGGTCAGAACTCAGAGAATATAAACTTATGCTTCTAGTTTGAGATTGGAAATCTTATCATCTAAGGAGGAGATTGGATGCACTTGGGAGGAACCTCACTACATCAAGGCAAAGGTTGTAAGGCTCTTCTTTATCTTTAATTAATACAAATGAATGTTTTTCCCCATTGAATTGTCTTATTAGAATGATGAATGGTATATAATTATTTAGATGTTCATTAAATAAATTTCAATTCCTAATCTCCTTTATCAATAGGTTAAGTTTGTTTGAATTATTATGTCGCATATGCTTTTGATCCTTCTTATGTTTATGGTTAAAGGTTTTATCAAGAATTGAAGGGTTACATCGAGACACGACAAGGGATCTTCATCAATCATTTCGTGAATGGGTAAGAGGCTCCTTTACCATATTTTATATCCATAATTCAAACGATATAACTTAGGGAAAGATTCATTTCAATTGTGTGTTTGTTTCTAGTTTCCATATAGGATCTAGGGAGATTGCTCTTGTCAGCAAGAGGGATTTATCCTCATAACAAAATATTGTGAGCCAACATGAACTACTTATCCGTGAACTAGAACATTCTACCTCATGTAACAATGCTTGTTCATGGAAGGGATATAGTACGTCCTTTGGTTCCCTCGAATCTATACTTAATGATTTAATGTTATATGCAAACATACTCTTCCCTCCATTTCTATTAACATTTGAATTTTTTAATTATAATGTGCATAATTGTTTAGTTTATTCTGGTGCATCTATAAATGTGATTCCCTTATTAGTAGCAAAGAAAATCAATGCAAAATGGGATAAAACATATGCACAGATCATTCAGCTGGATAGGACTCTAGTCCATGCGATTGGTGAACTCAAAAATGTGCTTATCCGCTTTTCATCTGACCAGCAAGTTCACCAAAGTATAAATATAATAATTGTGGCATCCGTACAAGGGTAGGAACAATCAGATCTGGATGAACTCAGAGTGATACAAAAAACACACAGTTACTCCCTCAGAAGGTGAAAAAGAGCCAATGGCCTTCGTAGATCTTATCTTTGGGGATTTCTTTCTTGGAATTGATATAGGGTGCTATCTTGCTCAACCATCCCCAGTCCCATTTGACACACAGTTGGAACCCCTTCTTATTCCAACTAGAGGAAATGACACTTGTATAGTTAGTAGTAATAGTAGTAGTAATACTAGCGTAGCACATAATCCCTATAGATATGATGTTTGGACATTATACATTGATGGTTCTAAGACGTAGGAGGGCTCTGGTGTTTGTTGTGTTTTAATATACCCACTACAGAGGAAAAAATTGATCTCCAACCACTTGGAATTTGAGTGCACCAATAACACTGCAGAATACAAAGAACTCATATTGGGTTTGCAAAGAACCATCGACCTCAAGGTTGTGGTTCTCAAAGTAGTACGTGACTCAAAAATTTTCGTACGATAGGTACATGATACTATACACTGTGTTTCACCTCATCTAAAAGGGTATCAACAAGAGGTATGGCATTTGATTTATTTTTTCCAAGCTTTCAATATTGTTTATGTTTCTATAATGTGTAACGCAGTTGCAGATGCATTAGCAAATATTGGTTCTAGGTTGTCATTGCTTAGGGATGATTTTTCTGTAGAGATTCTTTATAAACCATCTGTCCTTGAAAATATAACTAATTTACATGTTTTTAATGATTACCAATAGATACTATCATTTATGGCAAATTTTGATGTTTTCAAGGTCACGATTATCAATGAAGACGAGCACGAGAAAGTGTTGCAGGATGCATTGCATGCAAACAAGAAAACCCCATGCCAAAGGGTGTGGTATCACTTGAGAATTTGTATGACCTGCAGAATCACTTTCGAGGGCCACTAAATGCAAAACCCCATAGCTCAACATTTTTGCACAAACAAATAAATTTTGGAACAAAGAAAGGTCTGAAATTTGTCAATCTCGATACTTGTTGTACACCACAGAAGCAATAAGATTTCATCTTCTTATTCAAGTAGTACCGAGATGTTTTCGTGTGGATGTATGACGAGCTCAAAACCTATGACACGTGAATAATCAAACATGTTATTCCAATCAAAGAAGGGGCCAAGCCTTTCCAACAGAAGCTATGAAAGGTACATCCAATGCTTGAGCCTTTGATTCAAAAGGAGTTGAGAAAATTGTTGGATGCTCGGATCATATATAAAGTGTGACATTCTACCTAGGTATCAAATTTGGTCCTAGTAAGGAAGAAGTCTGGGGAAATCTTCTTGTGTGTATATTTATGCAACTTGAATTGCACCTCAAACAAGGATAACTACCCTATGTCGTCTATGGAGCAAATATTGTGAACAATATCGCGGTTAGAGATGTTTTATTTGTCAGAAAGATATTTAGGTTACAACTAGGTTCTAGTCTCAGAGCCTTACATACTCAAAACTACATTTCATACTAAGTAGGGCACGTTCACATTTAAAAGAATTCCATTTTGGCTTTTCAATGTCAGTGCAACATTTTAACGTGCCATGGACATCGCATTTTGTGGACTCATAGTGTTGGTAAGGTAAATCCCCTCTGCGGACAGAGGCGATCCCACTAGCCTATCACAGAACTAGCCACAAACAAACCACACTGCTACGCAAGTTCCTAGTTATGCATCAAAGGTGAATCAAGAAGACTAACCTGGAGTCCAACGTTATGATTGAAGCAGAGTTGATATCCTCGCTCCCTTGCTCCAACAGATCATAAACGAACACCTGCACATGCAAAGGAAGAGACAGATACCAACATAGAAACTACCAAGGCACAACTATATTTCAGTCAGAAAGGAAATAAATCAACATATCACCATGACAGATAATGAGATTGGAACTATAATAGCAGTCGCTCATCAATTAATAAACAGGAAAAGTTACAACCATTGTTCTGACGTCGACCCTTCTCCTGGCTGGGCGAATAACTATATGTGTCTTGACATGCATCTCCTCTCCAGCAGCATAACCTCTCTAGCACTCACTAGCATTCCTCCAAGAACTCAACATCTAACACTCCATGACCAATAATCATCACTACTATGACTCAATCACCAAATCACTAGCATAACACTAACACCAACACTCTAGCTTGTCCAATGCATAATGACAAGCTTATATAGATGGAGAAGGGAGGAGGATGCAATGAACCTGGACACCTTTCGCGGATTAGCAAAAGCCATAAATATGGATAAAGCTCGACAAAAGATTGATTTTCTATCCTCAGAAAAGCTCCATGTAATGAAGGAAACAACAGTCGGACGTGCATTAAGGCAAAAAGCACAACTAAATTTGGTTGGCGCGACTGTTGCTCTAAGATAGGGCGCCAATGGTCGCGCCCCCTTTTGAGGATCTCCATCATTGGCGCGGGTAAGATATTGTGGACTTGCGCCAATGGAAAAAGAGCACTTTTTAGGGATGATCTGCAGAAGGTGTCTTCAGGGAACATGGAGTACATACTCAGGGGAACATAATGCAAGTGTTTTTAGCCCTTGTCACTTCTTATAACTCCCGGGATGGGTCCTCCAAGGTACGACAAGAGGAGTAACAGGGATGGTGACAAATTACTGTGTAACAGATACCCCCTAAAGCATGAAGCCTGAGAGGTGGAGAGGGGTGAAATGCTTTACAAGAACACACACACAAGAGCACATATAGTTACTGCCGCCGAGGAGCTGTATTAAGAGACATGACTGATAGTTCAATTACATGATGTACATGGTATGGTCGCAGCCATCCATAAGAGAGTACATAAATAATCTGGATCCATAGTATGGATGCAGCCATCTGGTTAGGATCAATGATTTGACTCAAGTATGGTCGTAGCCATCCAGTGAATGAGTCAAGTATCAAGAATCACGCCTGGATTACAACAGACACAATCCAGGGTCTTGCGCTCCATCTCGACCCGAACAAGAGTACAAGTCCAAGCATGTGAATATATGAGCTGAAGTCGAACATGCATGAACATCGCCTGATTACCAGTCAATAATGGAAACTGTTAACAGACGCGAGAGGTACCACCAATAATGACAATGGCCCTCAAGGTACTATAGGTACAATCTACGGCGTGTGAATCAATGATTTGAAGTCGAACACCCGTAGAATCATTCGATCGGAGGCCAATGATGAAAACCTCACGTCGAACACGAAGAACCTGCCATTGAGGCATGTAGGCTCCAAGGCACCGGAAAGGAGTCTCTAGATCAATTCCCTGGATAATGAGTTGAAGTCGACAGGGAGTGACCTTGATCGAAGGTGGGCCATAATGTTTCCCACATCATCGACACGAGACAGAGAGATGAAGTTATGAATCAAGATTGTGCGAACTATCAGAAGGAGGTTGTTTTTTCAGAGGTCAACTTCTCTTGAACATATCGGCGGCACATTAACGGAATTGGCAGTATTTGACATCAATGTATCAAAGGTCATTATGACGAGGCAATGAGTGAATGAGAGGTCAAATAGGGTACCCAAATTCATGTAAGCAAGTGAAAGATATGAGATGAAATATCCCCACCCCGGACACGAAAACAAAAAGTGCCATGTTCAAGAGCGACATACTGCCTTTACGGTAATAATTATGGTTCAAAATTTTATTTTCCCCCCCCGCCATTTCTGGCGAGTACCCCAGTTATTTTTAACAAGCTTGATGGGGATAGCATATGCTTGTATTGTGATAAAATCCGATGTCATTAAGTTTTAACGAGTCTGACAAAGGAAGAACTCGGTGTCTTTTCATGTTTAGAGAGTTTGAAAAGACAGCAGAAAAGTAAACTCCAGGGATGTCCTTTTTCGTAAAGTTGTGTCTCTCGGGCCCGAAAAAGTATAAAATAATACCCGAAAGAACCGCCCGATCATTACAATCGAGGAGTACTTTTCATGATTAGTGACTTCGACCTGAAAAAGTAAAAAAGCGGTCAAAACCACGTCGTTTCGTAACCACTAACGAGTTTGAAACGACAAAAACCCGGTAATCTTTTTATGTTTTAACGGTCGACAAAAAGAACTTAAAACGACCGCCCCTTATCACCATTTAACAAGTCAAGAGGAGCGACTCGGCAATATTTTCCTCTTTAAATGGTCAGAAAAGAGCTGAAAGCGGACCTCCATTTTTATTTTCTTTAACGAGTCAAAAAGGGAAAAATACTCGGCAATCTTTTCATATTTTACGAGTCAGAAAAGAGCGTAAAGGCGACTCGTCCTGAAGGAACGAGTGGTATAAGGGATAGCAACTGGTTCTGGTAATGGTGGAACTCACTTGAAACACATAAAGGTTAAGAGGCTGGCTAATAAGACCACTCATCGCTGCGGTTCCTCAGGAAAGGAGAAACCACCAAGTGAAAGCATATGATCGGCCAAAAAGATGGTGGCGATGGAATGAAAAAACCAAGGCTCATCTAGCAGGATTTAGCGGATAAAAGGCAATCACGGGATGTAAATGGGTTCATTTTTACACAAGCTTGAACCATGGAGAACTTTGCTTGTTAAAAAAAAAAAATTTGTTGCATGCCTCCAGCATGATGCCCCCAGCATGATCATACAAATCGAGGTACATGCCCCCCAAGCTTCATGGCATTCACGGAGTGGATGGAATGAAGGTTTACTTGGAAAGACTCGATTGGAGGATGCATGCCCCCCTGGCTTCAGTCACGCGCCCGGGTGAGCTGTCGTCATCAGAATGACGGGGTGGGTGCTGGGGCATTTCCTGTGGAGATAAGACCATTTAGGAAAGGCAGGTGACTATATGTGAAGTGTGAACCGAGAAATGAAAGTTGGTCTACGACTTTGATCGTTCTTCCTTCATGCGGAAAACACATCACTCTGAAGAGTGAGGACACAATAGCACGTATGCGATAAATATAGTCTCGTCCAAGGAGTAAATTGTAATCTAACGGACCTTGGACTACCATGAGACCCATTTGGATAGTCTTCCCTTCTAACATGATAGGTACATTAGGAAGAATTCCTAAAGGTCGAGTGATCTCTCGATGGAAACCTATGAGGTTTCTCATCTCAGGCAGAAGCAGTGGGGAACCAAGTGCTTCCCAAGCTGTTGAAGAAAGGATACTCACAGGAGATCCTTCATCAATAATTGTACCAGCCATAACCATGCGATAGACTTGAACTATAATTCGAAATGGTATGGAGGCTGGTAACCGAGGATTGACTAGTTGATCCCAATTAAAGGAAACAACTAGGTTGCTTGGAGGTGGGACTGGATAGACAGCCGGATATGATTCTAATGGACTTTCTTCCTGGTGTGAAGAAATGAGAGGGATGCTCACTTGATCATTAACGTCTATGTCAATGAATAGAATTTGGACGGTGGGTTCTTCATTCTTGGCAGTGATAACATCATCTGAGGAGGTAACTTCTGAAGGCGAAACCGGGTCACTTGTAATCCGGACCGTTTGACTGTTGTCTGGTTTGGATTCAGATGTAGGATCATCTAGGGTTGGAAGTTCTGAAAGCAAAACCAGGTCACTTGTAAGCCGGACCTTTTGACTTTCGTCTGGTTTGGATTCAGGTGTAAGAGCATCTAGGGTTGGAAGTTCTGAAAGCAAAACCAGGTCACTTGTAAGCCGGACCTTTTGACTTTCGTCTGGTTTGGATTCAGGTGTAAGAGCATCTAGGGATGGAATTTCTGTAGGCAAAACCGGGTCATTCCCACAGAAGGCTAGACATGCAAAGTCACTAGAAATAAGCAAACAGCTGAGGGATACAGGCTAAGACCAGTCAAGCAGAGGTTCAACACAGTTCCAGAGGCTGAAAGAGATATATAAAGAGACTGAATGAGCTTTCCACCCACACACAGGCAAAATTTACAGAGCTGGCGCGACTGTCAGCCTGCAACTTGCGCTACCACAGGATTGGCGCGAGCTGCTCTTGAGCAACGTGCGCCAACTGGCGCGACTGTCAGAGAAATAACCGCGCCAATTAAGCTTGCCAACTAGAAAAATGAATGATACGACCTCAGGTCGGGTTGACAGTGCTCAGATGGGTCAAACAGTAAAGAATCAACTCAAAACTGACTCAGGAAGCTCATGCACTCAAGCAAGCAGAAGAAAATTAACATGCAAGACAGAAATCAAAGAGTTACTCCCCAGTGGAGTCGCCAATTTGTTGGTAAGGTAAATCCCCTCTGCGGACAGAGGCGATCCCACTAGCCTATCACAGAACTAGCCACAAACAAACCACGCTGCTACGCAAGTTCCTAGTTATGCATCAAAGGTGAATCAAGAAGACTAACCTGGAGTCCAACACTATGATTGAAGCAGAGTTGATATCCTCGCTCCCTTGCTCCAACAGATCATAAACGAACACCTGCACATGCAAAGGAAGAGACAGATACCAACATAGAAACTACCAAGGCACAACTATATTTCAGTCAGAAAGGAAATAAATCAACATATCACCATGACAGATAATGAGATTGGAACTATAATAGCAGTCGCTCATCAATTAATAAACAGGAAAAGTTACAACCATTGTTCTGACGTCGACCCTTCTCCTGGCTGGGCGAATAACTATATGTGTCTTGACATGCATCTCCTCTCCGGCAGCATAACCTCTCTAGCACTCACTAGCATTCCTCCAAGAACTCAACATCTAACACTCCATGACCAATAATCATCACTACTATGACTCAATCACCAAATCACTAGCATAACACTAACACCAACACTCTAGCTTGTCCAATGCATAATGACAAGCTTATATAGATGGAGAAGGGAGGAGGATGCAATGAACCTGGACACCTTTCGCGGATTAGCAAAAGCCATAAAGATGGATAAAGCTCGACAAAAGACTGATTTTCTATCCTCAGAAAAGCTCCATGTAATGAAGGAAACAACAGTCGGACGTGCATTAAGGCAAAAAGCACGACTAAATTTGGTTGGCACGACTTTTGCTCTAAGATAGGGTGCCAATGGTCGCGCCCCCTTTTGAGGATCTCCATCATTGGCGCAGGTAAGATATTGTGGACTTGCGCCAATGGAAAAAGAGCACTTTTTAGGGATGATCTGCAGAAGGTGTCTTCAGGGAACATGGAGTACATACTCAGGGGAACATAATGCAAGTGTTTTTAGCCCTTGTCACTTCTTATAACTCCCGGGATGGGTCCTCCAAGGTACGACAAGAGGAGTAACAGGGATGGTGACAAATTACTGTGTAACACATAGGGTAGAGCGTAGTGGTCTATATTGACAATGTCATTGTGTTTTCCAAGAAGAGATCCGACCACTTGCACCATTTGAAGAAAAATTTTGAGCGATGCCGCAAATATTGGATCCCTTAATCCCAAAAAGAGCATTTTTATAGTGCCCGATGGTAATATCTTGGGCCATATTATCGCAAAGAGTGGGATTAAAGTATACCCAAAAAGGCTCAAATCCATTATGCAATTTCCCTTCCCAGTGAATAAGAAATATATGTTTTCCTTACTGGGAAATATCAATTTCCTCTGCAAGTTTATCTCTGACTATGCTCAAATTGTTAAACCCATACAGGAGATGGTTAAGAAGGATGCGATATACAAATGGGATAAAAAGGAAAAGGACACATTATCCAATATTAAGAAAGCCATTGCATAAGAACCTGCTTTGTATAGCCCATATGTTACAAAATATTTTCTGCTCTACACCTTCGCTTTTGATACTTCTCTTGTTGTAGTGCTTACCCAGAAGGATGACCAAAATAATCAGTGACCAATATCTTTCATGAGTGTCAGCCTTTAAGGACCCAAACTTAACTATCCCGCCATTGATAAGTAGGCACACATAGTTTATAAGGTGGAGAAGCACTTCTAACCCTATCTCTTAAGGAACCATTGCATTATCTTTGTGTCATACCGAGTAGTTAGATCAATGTTTGTTCATCAAGAGCTGGGTGAGAGAAGAGAAAACTATATGATTGGGTTAGAGCAGTATGACTTAGAATTTAAGCCAGTTCATACAATTGAGAGCCACAATATTTGTCGGCTAGTAGCAGAAGTAGTAGCTACGAAAGAAGAAGATTCATCTAGTTGGGAGCATGGAATCGAAATGGACAATGTTGAACGAGCTTCCCCCACTACCGTTGTGAACTCTTGGTACACAGATGTGTGCCAGTATCTCGAGCATGGCACCTTTCCCTCTCACTTATCTGCACAACAGAAGAGGCAACTCAAAATTAAATCATTATCCTTTCAATTGGTGCATGGGGTGATTTTCAGGAAAAACCATAATGGAGTTTTTCTCATATGCTTGGAAGCACATGATTCAAAGAAAGTACTACGTGATCTCCATGAAGGACTAACCGGAGGACACTTTGCAAGTAACACAACTGCACACAAGATTATGTGGGCCAGTTTCTATTGGCCCACATTGTTCAAATATGCTCATGCCTATGCCCACAAGTATTTGGTCTATCAAATATGTGCCGACATAGGAAGAGGTCAGTTGTCCCATTGCATCCTATTGCAGTGGAAGGACCATTTCAACAATGGGGCTTAGATGTGATCAGTGAAATTTTTCCACACTTGTCAAAGCAGGAACACTACATCCTTAGTTCCATAAATTACTTTATGTGGTGGATAGAAGCATTTATGCTCAAACAGGTGAATGATCAAGAAGTCATCACCTTCCTTAAGAAGAACATCATTTCTAGGTTCGGCATTCCAACTTCACTTGTTTTTTACAATGCAACGTATTTCTTATCGTTAAAACTATATGACTTTGCATTGTAAAATGGAATATTGAAACATTCATCAAACTAATATCTACTGGGAAATGGTCTTGCTGATTCTACAAACAGAAACCTCATATGCATTATCAAGAATACCATTTTCTTTGAATAGAGGAACTGGAACTCCACTTTGGTGAATGCTTTATTGGTTGACTGATTCACACCAAAACCTTCTCTAAACACCTCTCCTTACTTCCTAGTGTATGTGAAAGAATCCATCCTACCCCATAAAATATACCTGCCTACCCTTCAAATTTCACAAGAATCCTAGGGCAAGCCATGCTTACTGGTTTAGCATAGGATAGACACTCTTCACAAGATATAAGAAGAAAGTCAAAAAGAAAAAGAAAAATTTCCACTTCACTAGAGATGTATCAAGAGGTGGTGACACAAGAAGTCTATCAGGAAGAATGAATTCAGTGTGGATAACTTAGTCTTGAAGTAGGGCAAAGGCAAACACATTAAGTTCCAATCCCTGTGGATCATACCATTGACCGTACATGAAAATCTTGGCCAACACACATTTCATCTACAATCACTAGATGGGAAGATTAACTCTCTTCCTGTCAATGGCGAAGACTTAAAACACTATTTTCAGTGATGATCTGGGGTTGTGCCTTGCCCTATGTACATAGTTTATTTTCTTGCTTGTTTGTTTGTTGGGCTAATTTTGTTTTCATTTGTGTAATTAAGAGTCATCTGTGAACATGTTTTTTGAATTCCTTACCTATTGTTGAATTGAAAAGAGTCTTATGACAGCACAACATTTGGCTAATTTCATCCTCCTTTTTTTTGGGTCACATATTTTGGTCGATGAAGTTTCAATGGAAAATATGATCCATCTGCAAGGAGAGTTTTGGTCAAATCATGATCTTTGTCTCTATTCTGGAAACCTTATGCCACAATTTGTTTTTATGTTTTGGTGTTTTCATGCTTATCCAATCAGTAGAAGAGGAAAAGGGGAAAAATATAAATGAGCAAACCTAAATCAAAGGTCTATATATGCTTCTCTAAAGGAGCAATCTCTCATGCTCTCAATAAATTGGGATCCCTCTTCCGCCCACAAAATGAATAAGTGTCGATGCACAATCCTCTTTATATATATATATATATATATATATATATATATATATATATATATATATATATATATATATATATATATATATATATATATATATATATATATATCTATATATATCTATATATATATATATATATATATATATATATATGTATGTATGTATGTAAAGTAGAAAGAAGAGAAAGGCTTCCTACGTAGAGAGGTGAAGCAAGTAGCTGCGCTAGGGTACTTTCCAGGCTCGCTAGTAGTAGAGCAATTTTTTTTTCTTGTAGTGACTCCATCGGGGTACTGTCCAGGCTTACTCGTAGCAGAGCAGCACCGGAGATGAAAAAACTATACTGTGAAAATCTAAAGCTCGTGAACTTTGCTACCCTTTCCAATTCGAAACATTACAATATTGTTGAATCTTATGCATGTGTTCAACCAAGAAAGGCACAAAGGGGGCCATGTTTATTCATTGGTTAAGTGGGGAAGCCAAAATTATTTTCACGATGAATCAATACTCCCTAAAGAACTGAGAACCTGCAGAAAATTTTACTGAGATAGAAAAGTTGGAGTTCCACCAATGTATCACCAAGTGTTGTTGGTACTACAACACCCTCTAAAAGTGTTTCTTGCACCAAATTTCAGAACCGACCTTGGTCTTGAATATTTTCATTGCAAACATTGAGGTCCATTCCATGTGTTTTTCTAAGTGTTTTGGTCCCTTTTGCAAGAAAGGAAAAATGTTGTCTTTTAGCATGTTAGTTATCACATAATGTGTAGAAGCTTGTTTTTGTGGTTTCAAGGGGTTATATTTGAGTGAATGAGTTGATCTAACCATGTAAACATTTGTTGCACTCATTCTCAAAGTTTTAAGCACATTCGCACAAGTGTCTTTACAGCTGTCCCAAAGTGTACCTTTGGTGTCGCACTTGTCGTAAGGCATCACAAATTTGTTGCACTGAGGGAAATTTGTGGTTTATGTGTCACAGATGATCTATTTTGTTGTGTCGTCAAGTGTTTAAGTGTGGTCACTAAAAGTTCATGTCATTGATCACATCAACTCACTAACCCCACACTTAGCCAATTTTCAGAAATTTCCTAGCAACTTAGCCTCATTTGGCCATCCCCAAATGCGCATTTCACAATTCCAACCCTCAAGATGTAGCCTTGTCCCTTACCATTATGCAATGCATAGTTCCTGACTCTCAGGACTATGCACTGTGTAGTGCTCAAGCCTGAACCTTAGCCTCCAGATTTGCGCATCCAGTCCTCCAACTTGACTTCAATTGTGCATTGTGTAGTATTTAAGCTCAATATTAGACCTTGAGCTCTTAAGCTACACAATTGTGTAGTCACCCAGCCTCCTTTTCCTCCTAGAACTGTGTAATTGGCTGAACCAATTCCCATCCCCTCAGCCTATCACCTTAACCTCTTGAACTGCCCAGTTTCCTTCCTTAGTCGAGCCAGGACTGCGCATTGCATAGTCTTAAGGCTCAAACTTCACCATTGACCTCTTGAACTGTGCAACTGCATAGTCATTGAGCCTCTCTCCCAGCTTGCAATCTAGTTCCAGCTTATTTAGTGGATCAACATGTGTCATCTTAGGCCAAGAGTTTTATTAGAATGATGTTGTCTCATCATGAGTGAATTACATATGCAGGTACTCTATTATACCATGAAAATATGATGAAGAAGGATATGGAGGAGGGAAACATGCTAAAATACACTGGTGCAGCTGATCATGCAAGTTGATCAATTAAGAGAAGACAAAAGGGGACACCAGTTTGCAACCACAGCTCAAGACTTGATATCATTGAAGACTCCTTACCTTTGAGCCATAAGGAGGTGGATGGAAGAGCATCCTCAACTACAACAAAAGTAGCTTGACATTGTTATATCATCGATCAGTCCATGTCAGCAATGTCGTGTCATGTCATGTCATGATTTTTCATATGCCACATCATCATTGTGGATAATGTATTTATCTATTCAAAATGTATTTTAAAGTGGAAGTGTAAAGGACACATTGAGAATATGAAGAGTCATGTAAAGTTGAAAAGTCATAAGAAATCAAAGAATCATGAGGGTAGTCAAAGAGTCACAAGGAAGGTGAAGCATCGCCTCATTGGTTATATATACACCCTCGTTGTATGAGCAAAGGAATTTTCACCTTGGATCCTCCCATATAGAATTAGAGAGACAAGATAGTTATTTTGGGGAGTAAGGAGTGGCTCAAATGCTCCACTATTGGAGCTAGTGGTGTTCATTGTATACATGTGTCTTAGAAATTTTACTTAATATAAGAAGCCTCATGGCCAACACGCTCTTCATGCATGGGTTATGAATATTTGTAAGACTATTATGTGGATGTTTGTAATTCATGTTTTCTTTCATCTATGCTAGAGTAGTCAAACTATTTTGGTTATTTTAGTACTTATCATATTGAGAATGTGTTGTAATGGTTATTATTGATGTCACATCCTTGTGGAATATTCTGTTGGATATTACACAGATCTCTCTTGTTGATTGGTTGTATTGACCCTCGCATCTTTGTGGACTATTCTGCCGGATGTTAGGCAGATCCTTTTTGGTTACGTGTGTCTCTACTAGGGTTGTACTATTACCTCTCTATTAGAGTCTCACTTCCTTTCTCCCTCTATAGTACAAGAACCTTAACATAGTTACAACTAAACACTCTCCAGACACACTCGCTTACTTTTCAAAGGAACATTTTCACCCTGCTCTCTTGTTGAAAATTAGAGCCAAGGAAAATATTTAAGAAACTAACAACCATACCATATTCTGAATGGGGCTCCTATCTCAAATGGTGTGAGATCTAATTGGGGCCACATATCAAGGAAACCCCTTGAATGTTGGTGGGCACTGTCAATGGGGTGTTTTTAATGTTCTGTGAGGTATGGAAACCACATGCTTTCCTTATGTGGATGGTCAAGGTGTGATCAAGGATCACACATTTAGAGGGAGCATTGTTTCTTCATAATAGAGTTGTAGTTTGGTGGCACTATTATCACCCTGAATGGAGTTTTGTTGTTGCTGTTATATAGCTACAAAATCATATGTATTGCATGAAATAGTTGGTATATTGATGATGATTGTATTGTTAGATCATATTGTTGTCATATTTTTTCATGCATGTGTAGTTTCCATGGAAGATTAGATGACATGTTATAGGTGGATCATCTAGAATATGCACTTTATTGATCATATTTTCTATTCTTAATGTATCATGTTGCTACTAATATGTCTTTGGATGGATGATTTGTGATGCTATTGTTGCATGGAGAGAGAATATGTTGCTTCCTATAATTTATTAGATGATTCATGTTGATGATGAGATATTATGTATTTATATGGTTGAATCATAATGATTTGTATTGCTACTCATACATGGATAGAATATATTACTGTAGATGTTTTGGGCCAAGTTACTAATGTGTTTATTTATGCTGCTACTACTTGGTTTCTTCTCTCATGAGGAGAGAGAGTGTTTTTTGATGATATGTTATGTTGTTGGTTGATGAATGTCATGATGATGAGGACATGTATTTTTTTCTTCTCTATGACATATTTCTATGTTTCTACTGTCAGTTGATTTTTTTGTTTGATACACATGTGGAGCATGGTGGTGGTTGCTAGTGGTTATCATGATTTTGTTGTGATTCCTTCATTATTGAGATGGTGGTGGCCAAGGTTTTTAGTGGCCATGCACTATCATATGACGTATAGTACCTATATTGTTGTTGCTACATATTGAGAGCTTATATCATTGCTCATGGAGGTCTTATACTTGATGCACATGCTATGGATTGTATTATCATTGTTGTGACTATATGGAGCATATATTTTTGCTCATTGATGCCATGTACTCATGTTATATTATTGTATTGGGCATGAATAGATGAGAGCACACTTATGTGCATATGTAAAATCAAGGTACCTTTATTTTTTTATCTTGCTAACATAATTCTCATGGAGAGAACCATGGTGTTTAGTATGTTTTGTCAAATCAGCCATGTATGGGCTAATGGAAGTCCAAGTCATGTCCTATTTTATATGTCATTGATGTAGCCCTATTGGGTGGATGATGTAATCTTGGTTCATTAGAGTCATTTATTGGTGATAGGCTTGTTATAATGGAGTCATATGTTAGTTTTATGTACTTGTCACAACCATGTATTTGCTTCCATGAAGCATTGTATATGTATAGTACTTCATTGTTTATCTTGTCCAAAGTTAGTTAGGTTCATGGTTCATGAGGAGTAGTCTCTTTCACTTAGCAAGGAGGCTTATTGCAGCATGCGGATTTGTTGCTAAAACGTAAAAGAGACTATGTTTTCAAACTTCATTACATGCTTAGGGGCAGCATTTTTAGTTTTCAAAGATTGTATGGAAATGGCTAGAGACATGTTGGTAGCTGAGCTTCTTGTTTTATATTTACATTCTTGGTCTACATGAGTTTTGTATCTGCATGATGTTGTGTATGACAAGGGGGTTATACTCTCATCCAACATAGTATTGTAATTGTTCCTTTAGTTTTGGTATGGCCCTTTTCCATTGATGTCAAAGGGGGAGAGAATTTGGATTGTTGGAGATCAGGTTGAGGTTGACATCAATGCCAAAGGGGGATCTTGTTGGAATTGATGTTAATATGGTCTTGGTGTTGTTCAACATATGCATCATGTTTACATGATGATGATTAGTGGTACTCTTGATGTGTGATGAGTGTTTGGCTTGTTGGTCTTGTTGGTTGGAATTGATGTCAACATAGTTATGACATGACCGAGTGTAGGAATGGGAGGCTAAATAAAGAAGGATACAAGGCATGCTATGTTGACTTTCCATAGGTTAATGTTGCTACACATGTTGAATATGTTACTGTTGCAGGTGGTTGGATTTCTGCTACAGGTGTTGTATATGCTTCTACATGTGTTGGAAGCATTAGAGATGTTGCTACATGTGTTGATCAAATTATTTTATGCAGTGCTGGTGAGATTTTGTTGCAGTTTGTGGTGTGGATTTCATTTTCTATTATGTGCCTTGATGATACATTGTTGTAGTGCTCATGTTGATTAGTTGTTTGTTCTAGTTTAAAAATGTATGAAATGAGAACCACATGGAGGAGTGGAGTTGGAGTACTCCGATGAATTCAATAAGTGAGTAGTTTTCTCAATCCAATGGTAGTTGGATAGTTCGGAAGAAACTAGGTGAGGCTTGTTAGTCGTGGATTATTCTAGCAGATAGGAGCCTGTAGAGTCGTTTGATAGTTCCAGAGCAACTGGGCAAGGATCGTTGGTCGTGGTGGATTCCAGCAAATGGTAGTTCATATATCTACACAAGAAAGAGATTTGATAGTAGCCAGTTGTAACTCTATGTAAAAAATTTGCTTAGCATAATGAATATTTGAGCAACGTAGTAGCAACAGGTGGTTTGTTTCCTTGGAGAGGTTTTTCCAGCATAAATATCTATGTCCTTTATGTTGAATGCTTTCATGGTTTCATGGTTATGTTTGATGCTTTAATCTTTGATTTTATGTTTCAGTTTATGCATGATTAAAGAGTAATAAGATGGAAAAAAAATTATAAGTTCCTTCACTATTGATTCACCCCCCCTAGTAGCGATCTAGTTTCCAACAATTTTTGAAGCACAAGAATTGCTCCAACAGATCATACTTTCACACAGAAAAAGTAGTTGTCAGTAAAATATACATATTACTAGTTGATAGCAGGGTGCTTATATAAGTTGGGAGTCAATGGAATATTGAACAGATGCATATTACAACAAAAAATGCCAATGATTCTATCAGAAGCTCATGAAGGAATTGCAAGTGGGAATTATACAGAAAAGGATACTACGCAAAAGATTCTATGTGTAGGATTGTGGTGTCCTACCTTACATAATAATGCTAAAGAATTATGAAAGAGTTGTTTTCCAACAAGTAGGAAGACCTTCCAAACGAGATGAAATTCCCCTAACTCCTCAAATTACACTCTAGGCCTTTGAAAAGTGGAAAATAGATTTTGTGGGTCCCATTAACCCACCAGCGAAAAGATCAAGCACCCAATATATTATCACTACAACGGACTACTTAACAAAGTAGGAAAAGCAGCACCTATGAAGGATTGCAACACAAAGAATGTTGTGAAGTTTATATTTGAGAATGTATTGACTAGGTTTGGATGCCCTAGGATTTTGATGAGTGATCAATGTACCCACTTTTTAAATTAATTAATTATTTCTTTGACTAAGGAATTTGAAATATATCATCAAAAAAACACACCTTTTCATCCCCAAGATAATGGAACTATGGAAGCATTTAATTAGATATTGGAAATTTCCTTGAATAAGGTCTGCAATGTAAAAAGGGATGACTAGGATTTGAGCATATCAACAATGCTCTCGGAATATAAAAGCACTTGCAGGAGGTTGATACGACAGACACCTTTCATGTTAGTGTATGGACATGAGGCAATAATTCCTATGGATTTTCTTGTACCAAGTCTATGCATTGTTGCATTCACAAGAATGACTAAATATGGCACAGTGGAACAACTACTTCAAATAAACTAGATGACGATGAAACAACAGGAATTGGTGAGAAAAGTGGAAGCTTTGAAAGATGAAGTGTTGTGGATTATGAAAAAAGTTTTGAAAGTGCAACAAGAAGTCACTTGACCATTATCAAAGAAAGTGAATAATACATTTCCACTTCCATGCCAATCAAAGCATCATCAAGATTAATTGTGCGTGCTACTAAAAAGCATGCCAAGATTGACATAGTGTGTGATGAACTTAAAATGTTTAAGGATATAGCTAAACAGAAAATTCCCTCCCTATAGGGTGACTGAGTGGCTCGAAACAGGCCATAGGTGAGTGTTGGGGACCTATTGGGGCTATTGTTTGGTAAAAGACTTGGAGGAATTTTGAAGGAATTTTGACAGTTTTAGTAAAATTGCACATAGAAGGGAAGAGCAAGAAATAGTGTGAAAAAATGTTGTAGAAGGATTAGAGTGCATAATTGTTGCAAAAGGAAATAACACACAGAAAGGATCAATGTGCAAGGAAGTCAAGTTAAAGTGGTTAAATAATTAAGTCTCACAAAGTCTTTTGGACCAGTTTTGACCAGGTCAAGAATACCACTTGTAATTTACCAGACCATGGTAAATATTTTCTATGCTAACGAGGTTGGCTTGGGTCCACGTAATCATCTATAATTAAGTGGAAGCCGAGCATGATTGTTATTACAATGTTGTAATGTTGCTCTAAATAGGTTGGTGAGATGAAATGGGGTAAAGTGGTAATGTTATAATGATGTTCCTAACACCTTTTAATATTAACTGAAGATGAATGATGGGTGGAATGTCCCAACTCATGTGTTTTATGTGATGGTCACATGATACATTAGACTATGTTTATGTTTAATATATTACAGTAAATTTCTTAATAGGTTACAATGCATTGAATGTTTGAAAGTATGTTATTGTGCCATATATGAAAACAAAGCACCCCTATCAAAATTTCAAATGTTTTGATCTATGTCATGGATGTTATGAATATTTGTGTTGGGCATGGAATCCCCCCAAAGCATGTTTTGGGGCTTAAAGTGCAAGTTTTGACTGAATCTTTTTGTAAAATATCCGCAAATTGTGAGCGCGGGGTGTAAAAGTATAATAGAGTCACAGGGTTGTCAACCCTAGTTTTTGTAATGTAATGTCGACTGGATAGACCTACCCATGGTCCGCGGACCATAGGATTGTATAAATAGAGCGAGGCTCTAAGTGAAAAAGATAACTAAGAAACGAATAGAAGAAAAGCATGAGAAGTCTAAGGGATTGAGTCAAAGTGGAAAGTGTGTCTATGGGTCGTAGAGTAGGAGAAGGCTCTTTAGCTGAGTGCACAGAGGCCTAGTAGTCCACAACTGAGTGCGCGGACCACTGCAGTTGAGTGCGCAAGGCGGGTCAAGTCTGTAACCATTGGGAGAATCAATAAAGAGAATTTTTGCTATAATTCTATGTATATTTTCCTGGTTTAATGCATGATTGGATATAATTTACAAGTATACTGTTTATTTACTACACGATCATGTATGAATGTTTTGTATTGCTAATTATAATTGATTATTTTGATGTCTTGGCTTGGACCGCACATTTCTAAGCGTATTAACTAGGGTAGCGCGTTGCAAATGGTAGAGTGCGCGATGTCGACCGTAACAATAAAAGGTGGGTATTCTCTAGGAAACATGATGAATGACAGGATGAAACTTCACACCAGTGGTGCAACCACTTGACTAGCCGAAGGAAGTATAGTCTTACCACCCCAGGAAATTGAAAGGGAGTGCGAGACTATAAACTATTCTGCCCAGGAGCTACGCGATGTTAGAGCTATGCATAGAAGCAAAGAGTCACAACGTCTGCGACCGTGTATGTGGGGCTGCGTTGCCGCTCGGGTTGGCCAAAAAGTGACCATTGAAATCATTATTCATGATGGGATGCTCGACTTGAGACCAAATGGAGCAGGCAGGAGGCATTTAACATGCGAATTATGGGCAAGATTTGGGAAAATCTGCCACCAAGGGAGCATTAATGAACCGGATTTGGGGGGAACGATCGAATTCAAATTCAAAAAGCACTATAAATTACAAAGGGTTGTCCAGTAAACAACACTTGGTCAATTGCAATTGAGCTATTAAGCAGAGCCTTGATTGTTGTGTGTCGAGTGTTGATTGAGCCCCTGAGTTCACGAGTGCTAGATTTCTAGACAGACATGATGGCAGCAGCTAAGGACGTTATAGAGATAACAGAACTGACTGCCGAAGAGGTCGCGCAAGCCCTGCCTGTGGGGGATGCTCCGGAAGGTGCCAGGATTGTGGCAGAAATCCCAAAATCACCGCGCATGCCAAGACCCAAGGAGGACAAACAAGCGATGATTCCCATACGTGTGTCCCTGTGGAACCCATTGTACACCATGCTGTCAATGGCGGACAAAGGGAAAGTTGTCACCATAAAGATTGATGAAGAAGAACAAGATCTAGAGGACCTAATTATCGAAGAGGACGAGGACGAAAGCATGGAGGAGGAAACTGAGCTTACGCACCCCCCGACAAAGCTACCTGCTTATGTCCCCCCATGGAAAGGAAAGGCTAGAGTGCCTAAGGACCTTGACGATACCAAGAGGTTGCTCCAGACCCTGCTCCTCCCAAACAATATTATTTTTGAGGGCACGCACCTGGGACAGGTGCCGAGCTTAAAATTTGAAGATTGGGATCTCGCTGACCACGAGAAGTTCCCTCACCTTGCAACCTCGCACCTCATGAAGCCCAAGCAGAATACCATGGCGAGGGTTACAGAATAAGTGCCGCGAAAGTGGCTGCACGGAGTGGAAAGGGCTGGGCTACTGAACCTGCTCTAGGTGTCACATTTCCACCGTGCCCCAATAACCATTTTTGTCATCAAGCAACTGCTCTGCCTAGTGCATGATGAGTGTTTGTGGCTGGACGAGCCCATCCCCATCATGGCAGACTTGATTCACCACATTTCTCGGCTTCCATGAAAAGGAGAGGACCCTGCGGACATCTTGGAAGGGAAAAGCAGTGATTTGGCCATCGTGGAGGCCATGAAGAAAATGTACAAGTTGGAAAAGAATAAGAGGGGCTACGCCGTATCCAGCATCAGTGACAAAGCAGTGAAAGTGGAAACCCAAATACTGGTCGGTAAGGTTATGCGCAAGTGCCGCGCAGACAAGGTACCTGCGCAAGTGGTAGCACTGGCTCAGCAATGTGTGAAGGGGGTCCAGTTTAACTGGTCCAAGTTCCTCTGCAAGTAGTTTTCAGAGATTTGACGCGAAGCTCAGGAACAAGGCAAAATGTTCCACTATGCATGGCTTTTACTATCCATAGTGCCCATGGCAGGGGAATTACCAAAGGATAGTCAATTCCTCGTGATTGATAGAGATCTACCGGAGGCCGCGAAGTACGCTTCGCTCTGGGCCACAAAGGATGCCACTAGAATCCGCGACAGTAAAATATTTTAGGTGTTCATGGAGATGAACCTCATAATTGGGATCAATTGTAAGCCACGGTTGTCACCCACTGCCTACCACAGCCTTCAGAGTTTTGTGGAATTTAAAGTGGACATCCATAGCATTTGCATTAGAGCACGCAAGGACCCGACCAAACAATGGAGAAAGCTACCCTTTGTAGCCATAGACGATGTCATCTTTAACATCTTGGAGACATGGCCACCGGAGTGGCGCGCTCCAAACATCGTGGAGATAGAGAAGTCGATGACACAAAGAAAGAAAGACGAGGCCAAGCTACACATCACACAATTGGCAGAAAAGAGAATGAAGGAGGCAGCGGTAGCAGAAATGTGAGTGGCGCGAGACACTGCACAAACAGCAATTGAGCAGGAAAAGGCCACAACAACAGTAGCAACAACACAGGAGGCAACTGTGAAGGTGCACGAGGGCCAAACGTCGCCTTTGCATGGGTAGGAAGCAAAGGAAGAAGAGGGAGGCGTGGACCCACAAATTGCGTCCACACAGTTGAAGCGCCAGCACCCAGCCGAGTGAACAGGGCCGCACAAGAAGGTCAAGACATTGAAGTTGTCTATTAACCTGATCACCCTAACCAAGGGTGATCTGCACGACATTGACAAGACTGTGCGCGATGTCACCTCCGAGGCCCTCCAAAATTTCATGCAGGAGAACTAGATTGTGTTGGGGGCCCTCATAGTGTAGTTGCTTGAATTACAGGTGCGCCCTCCTTAGGCTAGTACCCTTTCGACCAGCCTCACAGTCAGAACAATGACAGCGGAACAGATGTTGTGCACGTGGATGACGAATACCATGGTGCTGCTGGAAGGGGCACTAGTGACAACAAATGAGGTCGACAGGCCTACGGTCAGCATGCTGAAGGGTCTCAGTATCAATATGGTTGCACTCCTGCGAGAGACCTTATATGTTTTGCAGGATGGGATAACTGCAGAGCTACGAGCTAGGGAGATCTGCACACTACAAGTCCTCAGCGATTAGACAATAAATATGGAACAATTGAGATTGCAGCATGATGAAGTGGTGTCGCAGAATCAACAGCTGGTACAAGTAATAGACGAAGCTTTCCAAAGCGTCCCAGAGCTAACCATCCTAAAAGACATACCAACAGAGGCGCGCATCCACAGGTTAGCAGCAGGGGTGCATAAGGAATAGGAGGAAATGACAAAGGTTCAGCTGGATCTGAACCTTCAAATTTCCAAACTATGGTTAAAGGCGTAGCTGTCCACCCCTCCGAAAGTCAGAGAACAGTGCACTAGCACTATCACAGCAGGATTGGCGGAAATTGGCAGTGCAGTGCAAGACTGCACCAACATGTTGGAAGAATCCTTTGAGGTCCTCACAAATCTACAGGAGGACCCCAACATCCAGCGCTTAGAGACAGAGGTGCGAGAACTCCAATAGCAGTATGACAGCGTCAAAGGAACTGTGCAGACGGTGGCCCTCACTCAAAGGCTCGCGTGGATGCAATAGGCTAAAGCGCTGAAAGAGCAGGTGGATGCGACATGACACAAGGAAGCAGTCTTGAAGGTGTGCGTTTAGCCTTGGATCAACAAGGCCTTCACCATCATAGCAGAAATTGAAGGCAAGCTCGCACACATTCAGGGGATGCATGCACTGATGCAGAGAAGCACTTCTGACACAGAGGTCTCGAAACAACTTATGCAGCAGATCCAGCAAGTAGTAGTTCAATGCGTTGTTGAGCTGGCCACAATTCAACAACAGTTGGAAGGACTCCATGCAAAAATCTTTGCATCGATAGAGTGACTCGAGGGCGAGTCACGATGTTTGTGTTGGGGACCTGTTGGGCATGGAATCCACCCAAAGCATATTTTGGGGCTTAAAGCCCAAGTTTTGACTGAATCTTTTTTTAAAAGCTCCACGAATTGCGGGTGCGGGGCACTAAAGTATAATAGAGTCATAGCGTTGTCCACCCTAGTTTTTGTAATGTAATGTTGGCTGGATAAACCTACCCATGGTCCATGGACCATGGGATTGTATAAATAGAGTGAGGCTCTAAGTGTAAAAGATAACTAAGAAATGAATAGATGAAAAGCATGAGAAGTCTAAGGGATTGAGTCAAAGTGGAAGTGTCTTTGGGTCATAGAGTAGGAGAAGCCTCTGCAGCTGAGTGCGCAAAAGCCTAGTAGTCCACAGTTGAGTGCGCAGACCCCTGCAGTTGAGTGCGCAGGGCGGGTCGAGTTTGTAACCATTGGAGAATCAATAAAGAGAAATTTTGCTATAATTCTATGTATATTTTCCATTTTTAATGCCTGATTGGATATAATTTGCAAGTATACTGTTTATTTACTATGCGCTCGTGTGTGAATGTTTTGTATTGCTAATTATAACTTAAGGCATTCAAGTAGGCGAAGGTAATTAATTAACACTGGAAGATAAGTAAGATCTCGGGTAATAGCACAGAGCACAGCATAGCCCCTGGTTAGGGCTACGTGAAGGCAGTGTATTAGGCTGCGAGGAACGAGAAGTGCACGAAGCGACTTGCACGCAAGAACAAATAGAGAACTAGTCATACCTCTCAGACATCTCAAGGGTGCAGAAACCTGGTTCTAGCACCCTCCCATACTACTTCGGGTGAGACCTCAGTTCGCGCTCTGCAAACTATTGCCGAAAGGGCCAGTAGTACAGGGATTTGTTTGGCTAATTAACTCTGAACCTAGGTCAGGCCCCAACAAGCCAACAATTTGCAATTGGATCTAACCTATGACTGTGGACTAAATACTATAAGATGTTGAAGAGGAAATTTTGTGTGCATATTCCAATTCCCTTCACCACTGCGGAATTTTGGTTCCTATAGTCGCGATAGGTGCCTCGGGTGATACTTCATCTATTTAGCAAGTGATTCCAAAAGGGATGGTGTATAGTAGGGCTTTGTTGGCCAAACTTTGCATGCTAAGCTAGGTCAGACCTTCCCCAATTCCAATACGCCAGGGAAAATTTTAAGAACCACCCTAAATTTATATGTATAATAAATGGGCTAATCCCCATGATACATAGGAAAAATGGGAAGCAATTTTATCAATAATATAATATGTATATACAATTTTTTTGAAAAATTTCTCACTAGATTATATTATCTTGTACAGTGATGGAGAATCTTTCACTGAATTATAAAATCTTGTAAGATCTTGACAAATCTTTTACTGAATAATAAAACATTGTGAAGTCTTGGCGAATGTTTTGTTAATGTATGAAACCATATATGATAATAAGAAAACATATTCATTAAACTGTAATATACTAAGATACATGTTTGGAAAAAAGAAACATAATTTTCTCTTCCTACAAACAATGTTCCAAGTTCCAGTGGCCATGATTGTCAAGGTTCTTACAATACACTCTTTCATATCCTTCTATTAGTTTTGATAATATTCCACAACAAAGTTCTTGTAGTTGTTGATATTGACCACAAGTTCTGTCAAGGTAGAGAGATTAATATTTTCTCTACAACTTTTGTCAAGCTACCACTTTTTCAAGTTATCAAATTTCTTTCTTATTCCTTAGATTCCAACTGCGAGATTAAAAAAAAAACACATCAAGTTTGTTTACCCCAACATGCCAACAAGTAGCAAGCCCCAATTATATTATATAAGAAAGTATTAGGTATCCCAAAGGCTTGAAGGGGATCTAATTGAAAGAAGTGACCTTTGTGAGAAGCCTTCCAATCAATATATGGATATATAAATGTAAATTTATTATTATTTTAAATGGAAATCTTCAATTAAATAATAAAATTTAATTACATCTCTCCCAATCTAAATTGCTTATTAGAATAATTCACTACCCTCATATGTCTCGCATTTTTTAACAGCGTTGTAACATGTAGATTAATTTCCTTTTTGGTGAACAATCTCCACCTTTTAGGAAAATATGGTGCAGCTCCAACCCCTACAGATCATTAAGAAAAACTAAGAATAGCACAGAAGATGAAAGGTTGTACAAACCAACTTATTTTTCAAACAACTAATCCAACTTCAGTACCTAAAATTTTTCATGAAGATATCATATTGAGAATGTTTGAAAAAGGGTGGGAAATCTTCTATGAGGGTGATGCGGAAAGAGTGATAAGGTTTCACTATTTTGAATTTTTTTTGTTAAATAGAAAAACCAATATTAATGGAGATATTGGTATTTTTTACTAAATTTTGTGAAGTGACTAAATGTAGCCAACCTATATCCATCTTAACTCCACATCTACCGCTCTTAGAGGGATAAAATCTATTTATCCCTCTAATCACTTGGTAGACCCAGGATTAAGATGGATCTAAGATGATAGAATTTCCCCTTTAAATATTCTATCCTCACATGAATACCATGGTATTACCATGGGTCAATACCATGGCTTATCATATACCTGGAGCTTAAAAATTACTATTAGTAATTTATAAAAATTAATAAAATTAATAAATGATTTTTATTTTATTTTTTATTTTAATCAAGTTAAAATGTTTAACATACATTAGATTACAACATCCATTTTTACTCTTGATCCACCAATATCATGTGCCATTTTTATTTTTATTAATACTAATATTAGGGTTAATAATGTTTTTTTGCATGGTATTAATAATAATCTAGCCCATGGTATTTGGCCCATAATATTTTTCCCATAGGTTTCTCCTAAATATAACGCATTTTTTGAGTGTTCGTAAATATAAGGTGACTTATGGAGTAAATATAAAAAAATGTTTTATTTATTTACCATATCTCTCGTTTATTTATATTTTTATTAATTTACCATACCTCTTTTACAAATATGGTATTTGGCCCATAGGATTCACTTAAATAAAACCTCTTTTTTGAGCCTCCATAAATAGAAAGAGGGTTATCGACTAAATATAAAAAGAGGTTTTATTTATTTACCATACCTCTAGTTTATTTATATAAAAAGAGGTTTTATTTATTTACCATACCTCCACTTTATTTATATTTTTATTTGTTTACACCCTTGCATGTATATAAGGTGACTTATGGAGTAAATATAAAAAATGTGTTATTTATTTACCATACCTCTCATTTATTTGTATTTTTATTAATTTACCATACCTCTTTTATAAATATGGTATTTGGCCAATAGGATTCACTTAAATAAAACATATTCTTGAAAATTAGGGCGAATGGAAGGTTGTAACTCGTAATTTCAAGGGCTAAATTTACCTTTTTTACCCTCTCCCTTAAAATAAGGTGGGCTAACCTCCATACCTAATTTTTTTATAAAATAAATTTGAGGCGATTTGCAAAAATGTACTATGATACAAAATATTCACCCGCTAAAAGTTTAAAACCCCTTAATTTCGCCTAAGGGCGAAAATTCGCCCCTAAAATTTTCCATGCAATACGCACCAAGTAGAAAAGGAATCCAAGCTTCAATACAAATAACTCTAAGGATATTCCTAATGTACGTATTGGGGAGCTCCCAAATGAACTCAGTGACCCTAAGCATAAAAGAGTCCAAGATTTATTTCAAGGGAGGTCCAAGGATGTCCCCAATCTATAGTTGGGGTTGCTCCATAAAAATATCGAGTCAATCACATACTGAAGCATGGATCTCTCTGAGTAGAAATTAAAGTATAACAAAGGAAGTGTATAAGGAAAGGGACAAGGACAAGGGATGTTCAATGCTAATTATCTGAGCGCGATACATGTTCCAAGGGTCCCACCAAACTTTAATTAACATTCAGCACTACTATAATTTAGTGATCAAGAAAATTACTCCCAAAATTCGTATGTCCCAAGAAAATTTCCCTTCTTTAGAATGTTGGGAATTGGATAATATAACGCTCCCTATGTGTATTGTGACATGTGCTTAACTACCTCTCAAGGATCCGTTAACTCTAGTGATGCATTTTTTTCTATCACCTCCGAGTTTTGGTGTAATGGCAATTGTGATTCCTACAAATGGTATCAAAGCCAAAGGTCTTGAGTTTGAAACACCTTCAGCTTGCACTCAAGGGGTTATTGTTGGGCATTGGATAATCCAACGCTCCCTGTGTGTTTCATGACATTTTCTTAACCACCTCTTGGGTATCTGTTAACTCTGGCGATGCATCCATTTACTATCACCTGTGGGTTTTTGTGTAATGGCAATTTTAATTCCGGCATTGAATTAGTTAAGGAGGATTAAGACTAGGAGGTTCCACTACTAAAAAGAGAATAAGAAATGCCTTATTAGTACATTATATACCTAGTGCCATAAGATTAAAGAATGGATTAATGGATTGATGAACATCCTCTACAAAGGGAAACATATAACTATTATGATGAGGGAGATCCATGAATATAAAAAAATACAAGTACAAAGGGAGTGGATAGCTCATAAGGTGGTCTAAAAATGGAGGAAAGCTCCTCCTATCTAAAATCGGTCTTCCTTTGACACTTTGCAAGTTAATCAAATGGATCTTTAAAGGTAAAATAAGTTTCACAACCTCTTCAAGATGGTGAGTTAAGTTTTCACATGAACTTAAAAGAGAAACAGATTCACATGTAACTCAAGGTGAAAAACATGAAGAGAAGAAACCAACACTTGATAACAGATTTCACCCCTCTCGGGCTATGTCTCTGGGCCTGCTCCAATAGATAGACCACTATATTTATTTTAGCAGCAAATGAGTACATTACAACTTGTTGAAAATAGAGTGGCTTGTCTCTCCTACAAAGAAACATTCTCCTATAAAGAATTCTCACTCAAAAAATTGACTCCCTACATCAAGTCATAAAAAGGACTCTCACACCCAATAGGCACTTGTACTCGACCAGAAATAAAAAGCATAAACATGCAAATCCTTCACACTGAAGAGTTGAAAATGGATTCTCTTCTTAACACATTGAGAAAATACCTAAAAGAGCTGCTCTATTGAAGTAACAACTATTTCAGATGAAACTAGAAGGTTGTAAAAGCTCTAACTAGGCTCTCTCCATGCTCAAATATGTCTCTACCTCTACTAAAAGACTTGATTTTCAAAAAATTTCATCGTAAAGTGCTCAAATCAGAAATCAAAGGCTACCATTGAGTTCAAGATTCTCAAAAACCCACATCTAAGCTCTTCTTGACCTCAAAAGGGTTTAAAATTAAGTAATATATGCTTCTCCAAGCCAAGCTGTATTATTTGTCATACAAATTGGCAAAACTTGCTAACTGTGTGATGATTTCGCCCTTTACGCAGTCCATCAAGTGATAATTTTTCCCAGGAATGACGATATTCCCACCAAAAAAAGTGAAATTTCTTGCATCTTTAAGTTCACCAATAACCCTTATGTGGCATATCAGGGTCACGTGGAAGCGCATGTGGTTGGGGTTGGGGTAACCGCCTGCTCTCGCTAGTTTAGCTCTTGCTCTGGTAGGTTGTTGGTCATATGGTAATGATAGGATCGGTGGTTGGGCCAACTGCCTGGCCCCTTTGCCAGAGTCCTGGGTAACAGTCACAATGGTCTCCAAGAACCAGGAGTTGGGGATTATCCGAAAATTCCCTCTTCCATAGCCTCCTCCACATGGTTAGATGGACTCCCACATGCCCAAGGTTGTGGCTAAAATTTCCCGCCTTTGTGTTGAGCCTCTGTTGGTGGTCACACCCATAACATATGATCTAGGGTGGGGACCTAACCATCCTTCCCCCACTCTGCTTATGTTGTGTTCTTATGGTGTGCAATATGACCAAGGTTGGGGCCAAGCGCCCCGGTCCCTCCCCCAACACGAAACCATTGAAACTTAAATATGTGTGGCCTCCCATACTTATTAAGAACTAATGTGGTTTTCTAACTGTTGGGCATTGAACTATGTTGCGGCAGGTCGAGGGGTCAAACCCCGCCAAGGACTTTGGGCCTATTATAAAAAGTTTGGCCAACCATGGGGCACCAAGTGGCACCCTCTCATTGGGCCACATGGCACCCTCTAATTGGTCCACTCAAAACTCAACAACCAACCAAAATGTGCCACCTGCACATGTGCCATGATGCCAAGTGTCAAACCCTGATTGGTGCTCCACCAACCATACCCTACATAGTCAGATGATGATGTCATATGTAAGGACTTTCTAGTTAGCAGCCCATTCAACCCTATTGTTGAGTTTTTAGTTGTTGGTCAAAAATTTCAGAATTCCATAACCTCTTCATATGACGTCGTATTGAGGCAATTCAAGAGATGTTGGAATCAGAACGACGAACACTACGACTTGAAGTCAGTTTCGGGAGATTCTAAGAACTTTCATTTTTTACCCTATTTTTTATCTTTGGATCATACCTCCCAACTAGGAACTTTTGGACCTCCAAAATTCTATCTTTAATCAGTAAATAAGTGAGTAAAAAGCTCATTAACTTTCCCGATCTCAATCCTTCTTGTTTTGTTTGAATTCATGCCTTTGAGCTCCAATCAAGGTACTCCACCTTGCCTCTGTGTGAAGCCCTTATCTTCCTATCAGGAATTGTGGCTTGCTGCAATTCTTCTGAATACACGGAAACAAAAAATTTTGATGGATGGAATCTAAACATTCTCTCCAAAACCACCTTTCTTAGGCTCAAGAAAAATTCACCTTGAAGTCTATCTTTGCTGAAGACAAACTTGATTTTCCACCTGGAAATTAGAAGCAACTTAATGCTTACCATGCATTGATTCATACTTTGCTTTGTTGTCATCAAGTTGCACTCGTACTCATAAATACGCTGGTTTCATTTGTTCAATGACATGCTTGGCTTTGTCCACATCGATATGGTCATATTCTTCACAATCTTCATCAAAGATCAAATTCACAAACAAGCTTCACATTGAAATACTTGTATAAGTTAGTGCTTGACACAACTATAGACATACTGGATGAAATCCAAATTATCATCCCAAAAGTCCCATTCAAGTTGACTTATCATCAAGCCAAGATAACATAACATGCTAAAGAAAATACACCTGTTGCAAATAAGTGATTATACAAGACTTCACTTTACAAAGTACCCAAACGGGAATACACAACAATTAATTACAATTTTACAAAGCTAGTTATCTATACAAAATAGTCTACCCATTATTTTCCTATCAAGGCTTATGGGTTCTCTTTCTGGACCCACTCTTCTTCAAAGGCTACTTTAGGAACTACATCAGTTTCCATTTTGCCACCTGTCTCTTTACAAATGATCACATGGCCTCTTTGTCCTTCCTAGGACGAAGTTCTGAATGGATTTTACGACACTTTTCAATCTAGTTCCCACTCATGCTACAATGGGTACAAAAATTCTTTCACTTGCCCATCGACAAGGAAGTCTTCATAACAGGGAGATATTTCTCATGCCTTGTCCCAATGATGTGATCCATTTTCTTGACCATCTCCTTGCGTTGCTCACAATTATCCACACAATGGTTAGTTGCATCACAAAACGTGCAAGGAAACTTTTCCCATAAATAATTAAAATCACCAACATTCCTAAAATCCCCATGACACTTATACTTGTCCTTTGGGATGTGACTTTGACGAGAAGGACTAGATTTTTTATGTCCCTTGGAACATTCATTTCTCTTTGGAGACAATTTTCCATCATCACTACCACTATGGCATATCATCACTTGATGATTTCTTTGCCTCAACAATTTTAGAGCACCCTCCTATTTCTTTATGACTGGTGAGCTCCAGTATTGTAGCAATAATGCTACAACTCCTGGGGCTCCCTATCTCTAATTTTATCAACCCGGTAGTTCATACAAACTTGGAAGTGACGGTGTTGTATGCACAAGTACTAGCTCTTGTCGCAGCTGTCACTTGGTCAGCTGGCACAAGTCCGCTAGGGCTCAAGCCAACTTCTATATGCTCTTCAGAAGAAGCTTTCTAAATGATGGACGAAGGCTATCTCGAGGGAAATTGATCTACTTTGCAAAAGTGAACTGAAAGCCAACCAAAACATGAAACCCTAGTAAACCCTAATTTGACTAGTTTGACCTCTATGATGCAATAGTGAAAGTGCAAATGTCTAAAAAGGATGCCATTACCTCTAATGATGTGAAATGCATGAACTCAAACTACTTCTATGAAAAAGAACATTGTTTTTGTGTTTTTGCTTAAGTGGATGGAGTGATTATGAATTTGTTTCTTATTAGGGTTTGGCTGTGCAGAGGTGGTGCGAAGGGAGAGAAAGCTTGGGAAAGGTCAGGATGGTTGGGAGAGGTCCCAGAGGGTCCCTAGCATCAGTCCCCAGAAGTCTACAACATTCAGATGCTCGGCAACCAAGTTTGCAGGCTTCTACAGGATGTCTGCAGGGGATCCTACAGGAAACTAAGGGATTCTACAGGAAGTCTGCTAACTTCTACAGGATGTGCTGTAAGTGGAAGTTTTGGGTGATGGTGAAGTGATGGAATGGTTTGGGTGGATAGGTAAGGTGGAGATGGAACTTGTGATGGCTCAGGGGCAGAGGAATAAGATGGAGAGAGAGTGCACGGAGTTGATTGGTGGATAGAAGGATGGCAGCAACGAAAGGTCAAAAAGATGAAGCTACGTGGCAATGGATGAGTTGGAAGGTAAACGAGCTGAACAGAGGTCGAGTAGGTGGCTTGAGGAGAGGTGAAGAAGAAGAAGAAGGAAGTAGAATGATATGGAGCAGTGTAAATAAAACAAATGATTTATGTCTTGCACCAAAAACGAGAATTCATTAACCAGTGCTACCTGTGCTATTAAATCAATAAACAGTGATGTAAATCATGAAGAAAAGTCGTGCATGGAATTGCAATGACGAAGTATGGCTCAAGAGCAAAAGTGCATGGAAGGATCCACGATTAAACCAACTATGTTGCAGCTTGCATGAAGGTAGAAAAGACTGCGTTTTTTTGGTGGTTGGTATAGACTGCACCCCAATCCCTAAACAGAGATGGCAGTGATCTCTAACAACCTTTTCTTGGAGCTCCTGTGTATTACAAACCTCCTATCCGAATCTAAGCAGCTGAAAGTAATTTAATCATAAACCAATCCTACTCAATCCTATTAAAGAAATCAAATCAGCAAACTGTGTTCTTGAAATGCATATCAAAACAAGTAAACAAAATGCTGGAAAGAAAGGTAAATAACACTACAAGAAGAGGAGATCTATTTCTCTCAGGTTGGGCCCTAACCTGAGAGCTATAGCTCCCTTAAAAGCTCAGAATTAGATCCAAATCTGCTTGCCTTTATTCATAATCAAAAGTCTGATGTCATGCCAAAACTGGCTTACAAAAACAAACACCGAGCTATGCTCCAAAAATTACAATATCAGTCCAAAAGTTCAAAAAGCTCCTAACAAAGGCTACGACCTTCATATTTATACAAAATGAAGATCAAGCTGGCTTCCTCCATTCGTGGAGCTTGGCTGTCCAACTGAAAGTCAAACTGCTGTAAAACTGCTGATCCTGTAGAACGTGTTAGCTGCCTTTAAGATCGGTGGGGAGAGCTGTTAGAGCTCGGAGTGAAGGTGAAAATCACGAGGAGGGTCATCAAGACTGTGGACAACCTCCCTATGAACCCGCAATGTCACCTTTGCTGTCTCCTTGTCTCCTTTTGCGTGGTCTTTTGCTCTCTTTAATGCCAAGAACCTGAAATCATCATGTATTAGTCACATAGATATAATGCCTGCCCTTCTTCCTACAAACAACACGAATATACTAAGAAATGAATGCATAAGTGGTAAAATATGAATGGTTGAGCAAGGTAAGTAGGCCAATATGAGCCCAAATTGTACCAAAAATTGGGGCTCATCATCACCCCCCAGCTAAACTATTTGCTCATCCTTGAGCAACTTTGCTCCGGCTCCTCGTCCTTGGCCGAGAACTAGAGCCCGGAGCATGCTCCTCCTTTCCTGTACTTGGTGGCCCCGCCTTTTCTGCCCCTGGCGGTGACGATGGTGGCGCTTCCTCCCCCTTTTCCGTTTCCTTGAGCCGGGCTTCGGAAGCCGATTGGCCTATCCTTCGTGTCCAGGAAGTTATTTTTGGGCTTCCCTTCTCGGGGGTGGCCGATGTTTTAGAGGGGGATCTTTTACTGGGTGGAGTAGGGACACCCCCTGAAATTGTTTGGCTGCTGGGTGGAGGCTGCGGCTTGCCCGTGTTGATTCTCTTACTTCTCCTAGCTTCAAAAGGTAGAGGGATCTCCCTCTCTTTCTTCTCCTTCGGCTTTGGAGGTGTACTGAGGGCGGCCAGCGCAGCTGCTGCCTCCTTTTCGGGAATCCCAACCTTCTCTTCCTTGCGTTTTGCTTTCTCAGAGCTCCTTGTAGAGGGCCCCTTCTTTTCAGATTTCGGGCTTCCTGTAGAAGACCCTGCTTTGCCCACTTCCGGGCCTTCTGCAGAAGATCCTTTCTTTACCAATTTTGGGCTTCCTGTAGAAGACCTGGTTTTAGCCACTCTCGGGCTTCCTGTAGAAGCCCCTGCTTTGGTAATTTTCGGGCTTCCTGTAGAAGACCCTTTCTCTGTCTTCGGGCTTCCTGTAGAAGCCTGTTTCTCAATGATTTTCGGGCTTCCTGTAGAAGCCCCTTTTGCCAATTTCGGGCTTCCTGTAGAAGCCCCTTTTGCCACTTTCGGGCTTCCTGTAGAAGCCCTTGTCTCTGTTTTCGGGCTTCCTGTAGAAGCCTGTTTCTGCTTTCCTGTAGACACGGGTGTCATCACCTTTTCTTGCTTTGCTGCCTGGGTTTTGCCTTTTTCTTTGGTTGCAGGTGCTGATGAGGTACTTGGGCTGATGTGGACCACCTCAACTTTGTCCGCTCTGCTCTTCAACCTCTTTTCTCTTGCTGACAAGATGGGTGTGCCACCTTTTTCTTTGTCATCCTTTTCCTCATGTTTCTTCTTTTGTTCTTCCTTCTGCACTGTGGTCGGGGTCTTCTGGCCTTTTTCTCTCTTTCCCTCAGCCACTGCTTCTTGTTCCTCACTGCTGGAGGAACCAGTTTCCTCAATCAACATTTTAATGTCTCCATCTCTTGTCAAATTCCGGAATGATTCCCATGAGAGGGGAACCTTATATGAATGCAGCACATCCTCCACAAGAAGCTTGATCAACCCATGGTGGGCTATCTGATCTGGTATGCCCTCTTTTAGCTTTGTGGCACACTCAATTAGAGACTGCAACAGGAAATAAGGAATGCTCAGTTTTTGTTCTACAGGAAGATCAATCCGGTGCCTCAATTCAGTGAGCAACCGAAAGTGATATGCATACACGATGCTAAAATGGCCTTCACAAGTTATATATTTCATGATTTGCAAGCTGACTTCATTCCATGGTGGCAACAAGCTGGTTCTTCGCACCCCATTTTTGTCCTCTGAGAATTCCTCCTCAGGTGGAAAGAATTCCTTCTTGGCTTGCTGGCTCAACTTTCTTTCTTCCTTATCCCATGGCACACCCATCGGAAGTTCAGTGATCCGACTGATATATTGCGGGGTGAGCTTGAGGCTTAGACCTCTGAAGTTCACTATGGCCAGTGTCTTGGATTTCGGCTTCAGAGCCTGCAAAAATTCTTCTGCCACTTCATCATCGTACCCCTGCAATTTGTCACAAAAAGATATCCATTGAACCCGTGTGAAGAGCTCTACCACTTCCTGGTTTTCCCTCAATTTGGTTGAATCAGTGGGTTCTCGTCTTATAAAACCACCCGGCATGATAAAACAAGTTTCTTAACCAGAGGTGGTGATTGTGGAAGAGATTTTGGTTTACTGAGACAGAGCATAGAATGTCATGCACATAACCCACAAAACTTATCCCTGAGGACTTAACACAGTTTAATTACTCGACATCCTGTAGAATGACAGTATAGGCACAGCAGACAACAATTTCACCGTTTCTCTATGACCAGACTGTGGACGACAATTCTACCACCTTTAATAACCAGTTGCATGAAGAGTTCAGGGTTACCTCTTTAATTGGCCACCTTTTTACGTGAGGCACCCGCTTTCCTGTAGAAAACTGCGTTCCTGTAGGATGACAGCGTTCCTGTAGAATGACAGCGTTCCTGTAGAATGCAGCGCGCGGTTTTCGGGAGAGATTGCAGTCGGTCTGCGCCTTGGGCGTGCTTCTCAATCGCTCTGATAGCCAAAGGCTCGGCGTATCACACTGCAGAAGGATCAGGATAGCCGCTCGAGTTCAAACCGGTGGGTGATAAATGCATGAATGCGATCTAGCCGATTAGATTTTGAATTCGGTGGAATCCGTGGCGCGGGGGTGAGTTGTCCCCGCCGGACCGTTGGGTGACGTCACCCCATCATTCAACTGTGCGTTCACTTGCTGCCGCATCAATTCCCGCGGATCTGCCGCCGCCTCTTCTGTTGAACTCGTTTTCTCGACGGGATTTCTCTCACGTGCGTGCTGCCCATTCTTTTTGTCACGGCCGCCACCCATACATCCAACTAGACCATTAACTGGCCGACGTGGCCGGCCAACTGACCATACTGCCGCTCAACCCATTCACCTTTACACTTAAGCAATCAATCAAAGTAACATTCATGCAATCTGATGGAAGGAAGGGTCGAGACACTTACCTGCGTGGCTGCACACGATGTTTCGGCTCTTTGGACGCTGATGAGTCGATTTACCTACTGTTGGAGAACTTACACAGGCCCGGAGGTCCATGTTCATGAGCTGCCGTCGATGGATGGGATGCTTCAGTTGCATGCGCCCACGTTTCACTTCATATGGCCTGCGCGGTGAATGGTATCCACTCCAGCAGGCTTAACTGTTACAGGACTCCCGTGGGATGTCTTGGAACAGTTCTTCCTCCTTGGGTGCATGCTGCACGACGATGGATGGCCTCACGATCATGCTCTCGGAGCTTCGGGCTGACTGTGATGAATATGGTGTGAGATCTCTAGCGCTTTTTCCATTTACAAGTTGCTTTTTTCTCGAGACTCATCGATCTGCTTTGCTGGTGCAGGTACTTTGTTGCATGTCGACAAGGATGGTGGAGCAAGATAACAGCAATGTGCATGGTTGACAACAGTGGCATGCATGCGTCCAAACTGATCCTTAGCCGTTAGATCGCCTCATGAAATGAATTCTGGCCCGTTCTGAGCTTCTACAGGAAGCTTCCTGTAGAAATACAGCGCTTCCTGTAGAAAGGATGCGTTCCTGTAGAGAGTCTGCACCTTCCTGTAGAAGATCTGCATCTTCCTGTAGAAACTCTGCATTTTCCTGTAGAAAATCTGCGTCTTCCTGTAGAAGACTCAAGCTGTAATAAAATTGCACATACCTTGGAGAAAATGAGGATTCTTGGAGGAGGTGCTGGTGAGGTGTCCTGGCTGCATGATGAGGACCCTTGGCTTTGAGTTGAGAGGCTTCCTCTCCTCCATAGAACACCTGCATGCAATTTTACATAATGAATCTGCTGACCTTGTTTTTCTTTTGTTTTTTTTTCTCTTTTTTTCTCTTTTTTCTTTTTGAAAGATAACAGGGGCGCCTCATTGAGGTTTTCACCCTTGCCATCTGCCTTGAGCGCCTCAAAGAGGTTTTCACTCAAGGATCTTTTTCCAATCTTTTTTCTTTTTCTTTTTTTGAAAAAGACAATAGGGGCGCCTCAATGAGGTTTTCACCCCTACCACCTGCCTTGGGCGCCTCAGAAAGGTTTTCACCCAAGGATCTTTATTATTATTTTTTCTCTTTTTTTTTTTTTTTTTTTTTTTTTTTTTTTTTTTTTTTTTTTTTTTTTCAGATTCTTCAGGGTATGCCCAAAGCAGAGGCAGAACCCTTCTCTATGACCAACACTGCCTTCTCCATAGTTTTGATGAACTCTTGTCTTGAGGGAGGCTTCCTGTAGATCTTCAATCGATGCCCATTGACAAGCATGGGGATGGCTTCCTCATCAATGGTCCTAATAAGCACAGATCCATTGTCATGACATTTTTCCACTGAATATGGCCCTAGCCATCTGGTTCTCAGCTTCCCTTTGAAATCTTTGTATCTGGAGTCATACAACAAAGCCCAATCTCCCGGTTGAAATTGCTTGTCATGGAGATGTTGGTCATGCCACACCTTTCTCTGAAGTTGAACCACTTATGAGTGAAGGAGGGCCTGCATTCGGTGCTCATCCAGGCCATTCAGCTGCAATAGCCTTTCTTGTTGTGCATGGCTGAGATCTAGGTCCAGCTGAGCTGCCATCCTCAAAGTGTTGTATTCAAACTCAATGGACAGCAAAGCTTTCTTCCCATAGACCAACTCATAAGGTGTGAAGCCGGTGGTGGTCTTCCAAGTGGTGTTGTAAGCCCATGTGGCTTCAACCAGGCGATCTGCCCAGTCCTTTCTGCTGCTGCTCACCACCTTAGTCAAGATCCCTTCTAATGCTCTATTGGTGACTTCCACCTGCCCATTTGCTTGAGGGTGATAGGGGGTGGAAGTCCTATGCTTGATCTTGTGATGAGCTAGTATATCTTCAACCAGGTTGGAGGTGAACTGGCTCCCTTGATCGGTGACCAGCTCTCTTGGATAGCCAAACTTATAGAAGATGTTTTCTCTTAGGAACTCGGCCACCTTTTCTTCTGTTGCTGCTTTGATTGCTTTGGTCTCTGCCCACTTTGTCAGGTAGTCAGTGCACACAATGATGTAAGACCTTTGCCTTGAAGGAGGGTTGATTGGGCCCACAAAGTCCATACCCCACTTCTCAAATGGCTCAAGAGTCACCTGAGGTTGGAGAGGAATCTCATCCCTTTGGGTCAGTTTCCCCATTCTTTGGCATTGGTCACACTGGCTGACATATCTTCTGACATCTTGATGAAGTGTGGGCCAATAGTAGCCTGCCTGCAGGATCTTGAAGGCAGTTCTCTTTGTTGCAAAATGTCCTCCACAAGGCCCATCATGACAAGCGAGGAGGATATCAAAGACTTCCTCCTCCCTTACACAACGCCTTAAGATTTGATCGGGGCCAAGCTTGAACAGATTGCCCCCGATCCAAGTAAATGAGGCACTTTTTCTGATGATTCTGCTCTTCTCTCTGGAAGATAGGTGCGGAGGGAACTGTGCTGAAACAAGGTAGTTTGCTATATCAGCAAACCATGGAGAGAGTATTGAAATAGCAAACAGATGTTCATCGGGCATCTGGTCATCCACCGTTCCATCCTCATCTACAGACAAATCCAATCTAGATAAAAAATCAACAACAACATTTTCTCTACCTAGTTTGTCAACAATGGTCAAATCAAACTGCTGCAATAAAATTAACCATCTAATAATACGAGCATTCACATCTGGTTTATTCATTAAATATCTAATTGCAGCATGGTCTGTATGTACAAAGGTTTGATAGCCAGTAATATAATGTCGGAACTTGTTCAGTGCATGGACCACAGCCAAGAATTCTTTCTCGGTTACAGTGTAATTCAGCTCAGCTTTGGACAAGTTTTTGCTAACAAAGTAAATGGCATATGGAAGTTTTTGCTCAACCTATCCTAAAGCTGCACCTATGGCTTTGTTCGAGGCATCAGTGTGGATGTGGAAAGGTAGGGCCCAGTTTGGACCTCTCAGGATTGGGGCTGACACCAACTTGTCTTTCAATTCATTTAAAGCCCTCTGACAATCGTCAGTCCATTTAAACTCCACATCTTTTGCCAACAGGCCAAACAATGGCGAGGCTAGCTTACTGAAATCTTTAATGAATCTCCGGTAGTATCCTGCTAATCCCAAGAAACTCCGAACATCCCTTACCTTTTGAGGAGGTGGAACCTTCTTGATGAGAGCAATTTTGTTAGGATCCACCTGCAACCCTTGGCAAGAAATGGTATGGCCTAGCACGGTCCCTTCAGTCATTAGGAATTCACATTTTTCAGGACTAAGGGACAAGTTCGTTTCGATGCATTTGGTTAGGACTTTTCCCAGATTGGACAATTCTTCCTAAAAGTTGGCCCCATAAGGAGTAAAGTCATCCATATAGATTTCCACTGCATCATGGACCAGCTCCGAGAAGATGCTCAAAACAGCTCTCTGGAAGGTAGCAGGAGCATTGCATAGTCCAAAGGGAAGGACTCAGTAGGCAAAGGTACCCCAAGGGCAAGTGAAGGTGGTCTTATCTTGGTCTTCCGGGCTGATTTGGATTTGGTTGTACCCGCTAAACCCATCCAGGAAAGAGAAGAACTTCTTTCTTGCCAGTCCATCCAACACTTGATCTATGAAAGGTAGAGGGAAATGGTCTTTCTTGGTAGCTTTGTTCAATTCCCGGTAGTCCACATAGATTCTCCATTTCCCATTTTTCTTGGGAACCAACACCAGAGGGGACACCCATTCACTATCTGAGATGGGGTAGATGAATCCGGCATCCAACAGTTTTTGCAATTCTTCCTTGACAATGTCCTTAAGGGCTGGATTCATTCTCCTCTGGGGTTGCCTAACCGGCTTACAATCCTCTTTGATGTATATGTGATGGGTACAAACCGAAGGATGGACTCCTTTCATCTCCTTATAGCTCCAAGCAAAAGCATCTAGGTGACTGGCCAACAGGCTACATAGCTCCTTTTCCTGGGAAGGAGATAGGGAGGAGCTGATCTTCAACGTTCTCTCAGGGCCGAACTCCACATTCTTGACTCTGGGAGTGACAGGGTTGGTTGTACAAAGATCCACTAAAGTGCTAGCTTGGGCATCCTCCACCAATTTCTCTAAGGATAGTGTACTGGAAGGTGGATTCTGGATCAAGGTCTCAATCAAGTCATCCTCGGTTGGGGGGTCTCTTCTAGTGGTCTCTAAGGTGCACAGAGGTGCTGAGTACACCTCGTCTTCCTCTCCTTCTTCTAACCAGAGTGGTAAGTCATGCTCTAAGGAGGGTTGGGCAGGAGGGTATAGGACTAGCTGCTTGGACATAGGACCATTTTTGATGGTCATATTTCCTGCACGACAACTTATGTAAGCATCTGCAGTGGCTAACCAAGGCCTTCCCAAAATGAGAGGATATCCAGTAAGCTTTGCCTTGGGTTGCAGAACCAAGAAATCTGCAGGATATTCCCAAGAGTCGATAGAGACCAAGACATCCTCCACAATCCCTTCAGGAGTCACAGTGGAGCGATCTGCTAATTGCAGTACTGTCGAGGTCTTCCTCAAGGAACCCTGAAGATTGAGTTTGAGCATGGTATCCCTGGTCATCACATTAATGGCAGCCCCCAGATCGATCAAGGTGTGAGGTATGATGGTGCCATTGATGTGGACATCTACTACAGGACTTCCAGGATCTAGGTACTTTGGGCAGATGACTTGTCCTAACATAAGGTCAGACAGTTGTCCTATGACATTGATGGTTGAAGCATCTTTCTTCCGCCTGCCTGGGTGTTTGAAGCACTTTTCCTTAACCAGTTTGTTGTATATTGGCACATCCTTGATGGCTTGGAGAAGTGGTATTTTTACACACAACTGCTTGAGCTCACCCATAAGCTCATCCTCCTCTGGGTTGGGTTGTGTGGTGGCTGTTAGTCTCTCAGGAAAGGGTGGAATAGCCTTTGGTTCACTTTCCTGTTTATCTTCCTCATCCTCTGGGGGAGGAGGTTGGCGATCTGGTAGAGTCTTTCCAGATCGAAGGTTGATCTCCTGGATCTCCACAGCATAGGTAGGGCATGAGGTTTCCCCAGTGTATACCTGCTGGGCCTGTCTATTGTTGGGGTTCGGGTTCGGTTGAGCAGGCATTTGAGGTTGCCTTGGAGGAGCAGGAGGTAATGGCTGAGGTTGAACCGGTGGTGGAGGCAAAATGGCAGGAGGAGTGTTGTACTGGGGCCTCCACCCCGACTAAGGTGCATTCCACTGAGGCTGTGGCTGGGCATGTGAATGATATGAATGAGAAGTAGGTTGAGTAGGGTACTGAGGTGGATAAGACCATGGAGGAGGCATGGACCAGGAAGGATGAGCAGGGGGACCCCAGGAAGGCATAGGAGTCGATTGGTTGGGGCTGTAATAAGTTTGAGGTGCCCCTTGCATTCCCTGCTGATAAGGTCTAGATCCTTGTGGCCTCCTTTGGTTGAGGTAATAGAGAGGTTCAGTGGGAGTTTCTGTCCCTTGGTACATGGCTTTAAACCCAGGTAAGGTTGGACACTGATTTTTGGGATGGTCCTCCTCACAAACGAAACATACTTCAACCGAATGCAATGGGCATTCGTTCTTAGGGTGTCTCCTTGTGCACCTAGGGCAGAAGACAGCCAAGGCTCTCTCAGCTTCTTCTTTCTTCTGCTGGATTCTGAATGTGTCTAGTTGCATGGCAATGGTCTGTCTCACCTCACTCTTGAGATCTTCTAATTGATTTGCAAGCTCATGTTTGGAGAAAGGGACACTAGTTGCGAGGAGGTTTCCCCTACCTCGTTTCCGAGCTGCCCTGGAGTGGTTTCTAAACACAGTCTTGATGTCCTCATAATGCAGTTGGTAAATGTCCCCCCCCAGCTAACATGTGAAGGGTATCTAAGAGGTCTTCAGGGACTCCTCGGAGCAGGACCAACTTGAGGGATTCAAGGTCAAGTGTGCACCTGGCCCGCTTATAGCTTAGTTGGAACCTCTCCTCATAATCCTCTAAGGACTCATCATTTCCCATGGTCATCCGAAAGATTTCTCCCTTGGTTTCCTTAGACCTACAATAATCCATGTACTTGGTATTGAAAGCTTGCTGCATCTGAGCCCAAGTGGTGATACTATTCCCAGGTAAGCCCATGAACCAGCGTAATGCTGCATCCTTAAGAGTTGAAGGGAAGAGTTTCATCTTTTGTTCATCTTCAGTATAGTCATAGGTTCTACAAAGGACAGCAAACTCAAACAGGAAGGTATCAGGATCTTTAGTAGTCAGTCCATGGAAGTGAGGTAAGGCGGAGGGGCTAATGTTCTTCATTTTCATCTCTCCATTGGTCTCTCGGATGGGGAAGGCACCTTCTATTCTCTCATCTTCTCTTCTATTGTCAGCCATAGCTTCAGATGGAGTGGTCTCTAACTCTTCTTCTACTATAGGATCTTTGTATATCTCGGGATGTTCACCTATAGGTTCTTCTGGGTCACTGTCACCAAAGAAGAGAGAAGGGTGACTCAGTGATGTGGTGGGGGTGTTGGGTAGGAATCTTATTTATCTCGATTCCTACGAGGCATGAAATGGAAAAGACTTTCTTTTTTGATTGTTTTTGCTTTTTTCTTTTGTACCTGCAAAACTGAAACAGATTGATCTACAGCTAACTATAAAGATGCAGAATTAAACTGAAAGCAGGAAAGAACTAATCTACTTTGCTCAAATGAAATTGCAGGAATGGAAATGCTAGTCTACGCTTGCAGAAATGAAATGCTAATCTATGAAAGCAGGAAATGCTAATCTATGAAAGCAGGAAATGCTAATCTATGAAAGCAGGAAATGTCTATGCTACTTTTGCAGAATGGAAATGAAATAAACTACTTAGCAGAAGGCAAGAGTAAGAAAATAGAAGAAAAGCAACAAGTACTAATACTCTGACGCTTCCCCGGCAACGGCGCCAAAAAGGATGGTGAGCTCCAGTATTGTAGCAATAATGCTACAACTCCTGGGGCTCCCTATCTCTAATTTTATCAACCCGGTAGTTCGTAGAAACTTGGAAGCGACGGTGTTGTATGCACAAGTACTAGCTCTTGTCGCAGCTGTCACTTGGTCAGCTGGCACAAGTCCGCTAGGGCTCAAGCCAACTTCTATATGCTCTTCAGAAGAAGCTTTCTAAATGATGGACGAAGGCTATCTCGAGGGAAATTGATCTACTTTGCAAAAGTGAACTGAAAGCCAACCGAAACATGAAACCCTAGTAAACCCTAATTTGCCTAGTTTGACCTCTATGATGCAATAGTGAAAGTGCAAATGTCTAAAAAGGATGCCATTACCTCTAATGATGTGAAATGCATGAACTCAAACTACTTCTATGAAAAAGAACATTGTTTTGGTGTTTTTGCTTAAGTGGATGGAGTGATTATGAATTTGTTTCTTATTAGGGTTTGGCTGTGCAGAGGTGGTGCGAAGGGAGAGAAAGCTTGGGAAAGGTCAGGTTGGTTGGGAGAGGTCCCAAAGGGTCCCTAGCATCAGTCCCCAGAAGTCTACAACATTCAGATGCTCGGCAACCAAGTTTGTAGGCTTCTACAGGATGTCTGCAGGGGATCCTACAGGAAACTAAGGGATTCTACAGGAAGTCTACTAACTTCTACAGGATGTGTTGTAAGTGGAAGTTTTGGGTGATGGTGAAGTGATGGAACGGTTTGGGTGGATAGGTAAGGTGGAGATGGAACTTGTGATGGCTCAGGGGTAGAGGAATAAGATGGAGAGAGAGTGCACGGAGTTGATTGGTGGATAGAAGGATGGCAGCAACGAAAGGTCAAAAAGATAAAGCTACGTGGCAATGGATGAGTTGGAAGGTAAACGAGCTGAACAAAGGTCGAGTAGGTGGCTTGAGGAGAGCTGAAGAAGAAGAAGAAGGAAGTAGAATGATATGGAGCAGTGTAAATAAAACAAATGATTTATGTCTTGCACCAAAAACGAGAATTCATTAACTAGTGCTACCTGTGTTGTTAAATCAATAAACAGTGATGTAAATCATGAAGAAAAGTCGTGCATGGAATTGCAATGACTAAGTATGGCTCAAGAGCAAAAGTGCATGGAAGGATCCACGATTAAACCAACTGTGTTGCAGCTTGCATGAAGGTAGAAAAGACTGCGTTTTTTTGGTGGTTGGTATAGACTACACCCCAACAGAGATGGCAGTGATCTCTAACAACCTTTTCTTGGAGCTCCTGTGTATTACAAACCTCCTATCCAAATCTAAGCAGCTGAAAGTAATTTAATCATAAACCAATCCTACTCAATCCTATTAAAGAAATCAAATCAGCAAACTGTGTTCTTGAAATGCATATCAAAACAAGTAAACAAAATGCTGGAAAGAAAGGTAAATAACACTACAAGAAGAGGAGATCTATTGCTCTCAGGTTGGGCCCTAACCTGAGAGCTATAGCTCCCTTAAAAGCTCAGAATTAAATCCAAATCTGCTTGCCTTTATTCATAATCAAAAGTCTGATGTCATGCCAAAACTGGCTTACAAAAACAAACACCGAGTTATGCTCCAAAGATTACAATATTAGTCCAAAAGTTCAAAAAGCTCCTAACAAAGGCTACGGCCTTCATATTTATACAAAATGAAGATCAAGCTGGCTTCCTCCATTCGTGGAGCTTGGCTGTCCAACTAAAAGTCAAACTGCTGTAAAACTGCTGATCCTGTAGAACGTGTTGGCTGCCTTTAAGCTCGGTGGGGAGAGCTGTTAGAGCTCGGAGTGAAGGTGAAAATCACAAGGAGGGTCATCAAGACTGTGGACAACCTCCCTATGAACCCGCAATGTCACCTTTGTTGTCTCCTTGTCTCCTTTTGCGTGGTCTTTTGCTCTCTTTAATGCCAAGAACCTGAAATCATCATGTATTAGTCACATAGATATAATGTCTGCCCTTCTTCCTACAAACAACACAAATATACTAAGAAATGAATGCATAAGTGGTAAAATATGAATGGTTGAGCAAGGTAAGTAGGCCAATATGAGCCTAAATTGTACCAAAAATTGGGGCTCATCAATGACCATAACCCAATCCTTCATATTGTGGTCGTTCCTTCACCTTGATAAGATTAGTGATGCCTTGGCCATTGACTCCAAGGCATCTTCCTTCGTAACCCATCCGAGTTAAAAGCTTCATACCAATACCTTTGGTATTCTTTTCAAAGGTTGCAAAAGATGTGTTACGATTATTAGTTGAAGGAGTAGAACTAGAAATGATAATTACCTCCTTTGGCCTATCACCCATATCTTTTGTTTCATATGTTGATGAAGAAGTGGATGATGAATCAAGCCAACCACTTTTACCAAGTGGCACATAAGGAGAATCTCTTAGATGTTGACAAATTCACAAGCATCATTCTCAACATAGGGTCCATATCCTGTGTACGGACCATGTCCATAAATTGGATTCATCTTAGAGGGATTATTTGTTGCTTCCAAGATGGAACTCTCACCAATTTGTTCCTCCACTACATGCTGCAACTATAGGCATATTTTCCTTTTCTCCTCGTATGCAACTTCAAGCAATCTGAGATAAATTAATCTCCTCCAACTCTTGGAGTCTTTCACGCTTTAGTTTCTTTCCCATACTTGAAACTTGGTCATAACCTACTATGATACCACTTGATTTGAAAATGGAGAAAAGCTCCTCCTATCTAAAACCAACTGTCCTCTAACACTTTGCAAGTTAACAAAATGGGTCTTTAAAAGTAAAATAAGTTTCACAACCTCTTCAATATGGTCAGTTAAATTTTCACATGAACTTAAAAGAGAAACAAGTTCACATGCAACTCAAGATGAAAAACATGAAGATAAGAAACCATCATTTGATAACAGAGTTCATCCCTCCTGTGCTATGTCTCCAAGCCTACTTCAATAGTTAGACCACTATATTGATTTCAATAGCAAATGAGTACATTACAACTTGTTGACAATAGATTGATTTGTCTCTCCTACAAAGAATTCTTACTCAAAAATATGTTTCCCTAAAACAAGTCATAAAAGTGTCAACATAAAAAGGACTCTCACAACCAATAGGTCCTTATACACCACCTGGAATCAAAATCATGAACATGCAAATCCTTCACAATGAAAAGTTGAAATGGGATTCTCTCCTTAACACATTGAGAAAAGGCTTAAAAGAGTTTCTCTACTGAAGTAATAGTTGTTGTAGATGAAATTGGAAGGCTAGAAAACCTCTAACTAGGCTTTCTCCATGCTCAAATATGCCTCCATACTTCTTCAAATTTGTCTCTGCCTCTAGCACTAAAAGACTTGATTCTGCAAAAGGTCCATCATAAAGTGCTCAAACCATAAATTTGAGGCTTCCATTGAGTTAATACACTCTAAACCCCCATCTTGGCTCTTCTTGAGCTCAAAAAGGATAAAAATTGAGCAAGATATGCTTCTCCAAGCCAAGCTCTGCTATGTGTCATGCAAATTGGCAAAACTTGCTAATTGCGCAACGATTTCTCCCTTTACACAATCCTTCAAGCAACAATTTTGCTTGGGGCCGACGAGATTCCCATCACAAAAGGTGTAAATTGTCGCTTCTTTAATTCTGTCAATAAACCTTATGCGTCAGATTAGGGTCACGTGGAAGTGCATGTGGTTGGGGATCAGGCTAACCACTCGCCCCCGTTGATTTAGCTCCCGCTCTGGAAGGTTGTTGGTCATATGGCAACGATAAGATCGATGGTTAGGCCAACTGCATGCCCCCTCCGCTGGAATCCTGGGTAATGGTCACAACGATCGCCGAGAACTGGGGGCTGATGCTTATCTGCCCTTGCCCTCTTCCATAGCCTCCTCTGCATGGTTACATGGACTCCCACATGCCCAAGGCTACGGCTAAACCTTCACACCTGTGTTGAGCCTTTATCGGTGGTTACGCCAATAATGGAACTAACCTCCCTACGCTGACTTTGCTTCTGTCATGGTCATATGGTGCACAATGTGACTAGGGTTGGGGCCAAGTGCCTCGGCCCCTCCCCCCAATGCTGAGACCATTGAAACTTAAATATATCTTGCCTCCCATAGTTATTAAGAACTAGTGTGGTGGTCTAACGGTTGGGTGTTGAATTGAGTTGCGATGGGTCAAGGGATTGAACTCCATTGAGGCCTTCGGGTCCGTTATAAAAATTTTGGCCAGCCACGGGGCGCCATGTGGTGCCCTAATTTCATTGGGCCATGCAACGACCTTTGATTAGGCCACCTCAAAACTCAATAACCAACCAAAATGTGTCTGTTGCACCTGTACCATGATGCCACATGTCAAAACTTGATTGGTCCTCCGCCAAGCATACCTTGCACAGCAAGATGATGACATCAACTATATAGACTGCCCAATCAGCAACCCAATCAACCTTGTTGTTGACTTTTTAGTTGTTGGTAAAAAACTTCAGAACGCCACAACTCCATCATACGACATCAGATTGAGGTGATTCAAGCGTCGTTAGAATCAAGACGACGAACACTACGACTTGGCACCAATTTCAGGAGATTTTGTGTACTTGCATTTTTAAGCCTACTTTTGATCTTCGGATCATAACTTAAAGAAATGTGGCTCACATAAAATATCAAAAGGAAGACATCTAAAAGGGTAATATAATTTGGAACGTCTACATATAGATCACTGAATACATGTGAGAGACTTATCAATGGAGAGCTTCACGTTCGATGCTTAACAAAGGATTTACAAGCAAAATAATGAGTTTGTTGGTTTCCTTGTGAATCTTTTTTATAACCCACCCTCCATGATTCTCAATCGACGATATTAGTGACTATGTGTTTTACAATAATGTCACATTATAAATGATATTTTTATGATTGTATTCCCTTCTTCTTATAAATTGTTAATTATTGTATATAAAGTAATGAAAACATTTTTGTGACTTAATACTCTTGTTATAATTAAATATATAAAATAATCCTATTAAACTACTAATTCTCTTAAATTTAAATTAATATAAAATGTATTTAAAAAAATGTATACAAATTTCTAATGTATTTATCTTGATATCAATAATATAAATTAATTTTACACTATTATGCTCATGAATTTGGTTACTTTTATCATAATTAAATCTTTCACAATGACCACTCCATTCTTCAGAATGTAACATTGTCACCTTCTCTGAATTTGGTTACTTTTATCATAATTAAATCTTTCACAATGACCACTCCATTCTTCAGAATGTAACATTGTCACCTTCTCTGCCATCTATGTTACTTACCAAAGAATATCAATCAGATAAAAAAAACATTATATGTCTTAGTCTTAAGAGAATGACACCCTGAATGCATAAACGGTTAGTGTAGAACTCTGGAAGGTTTAGAAGTAGATCTAGATTTGTAGATCTCTTAACCATTCAATTTTACATTTTAAAGTTTTAGTGAAAATTAGCTTTACATAGAGATTGAAACACGATTCTTTACTCTAACTAATGAAATCTTTCGTGTTTTCCCTCCCTAAAGTGGGGAGGTTTTGCCTCATAATGGTTCACTAAAAGAGAAACATCTTAAAACTGGTTAATTTTGAACGGATGTTTTAGTAAAGGAAGTAAACTTTGAACTTGTTGTGTGATTTCATTGAGTGGAAGATGTATGTCACCGATTGAAGTCGGGATGAGATGCCTCGAACAATTTCTCGAAGGGAATCATGGTTGATTTTTGGTTTTCGCTAATTTCTTTAGCACTATGGGTTGGGTAGAGTAAGAAACAAATTCTTGGGTCGGTTTGAGGGGTTGAGTAAACAAATTCTAATAGTCATGATTCACTCTTGTTGTCTCATAGTCTTACTTAGAAGTATGATTTATCATAGATTTTTATGACTGAGTGGTGACTCACTTTTTTGTATTAGGGATATATTTATGATATATGAAAATTGTTTATTTTATTTTTGTAAATTGTTGTATTTATGTTAATTAACATGTAAATTATGTTTTTGCATTGAATTATATTAAAAGGACAATTCTAATTAATGAAAGTGCCTATCAGGTTAAGTCAAATAATGGACATTCCACACTGAAAGATGTTTGCCAATTGATAGAGGGGTTTTACTCAGGTTTGAAAATAGATTAACCTGTCTAACGGGGCTTGTTTGCGGTTGCATTAGGATTAGGAGTATAGTCATAGTCCCACTGACTCAATCCTAAATCTCCTTGGTGATAGGCGGCAAGCCTACCGATTCTCTTGATAATAAAAAAACAAAAACTCTAATCAATGGAAGTGTCATTAAGAAGCTTAATTGAATTATATGAAAGAAACAACTCTAATCAATGGAAGTGGATTGCAAGTTTAGAAGCCAAATTGACCCACACATGGAAATCTCAATAGTAATGGTAGTAAATTTGATTAAGTACCTTGATTTCTGAAAAAGACATTCAAATACACTACAAAATCCCCCAATTCCTTAAGGGCAAAATATCCAACAATTAGCTCAAATGAAAATCCAATACAAACTTTTTGAAATGGTATATGTTCAACTGAGAAACTTTTAGGGGCTAAATTTTGCTTGTGGCCTAAATTTACATAGTTTTTCCAAAAAAAGTTTGCTAATTTCCATTTTTTTAAAACTAATTGGCACAAACTCTATAGGATAAAACTATTTTTCCATAAAAATAGCCAAAAATTTATAGAAACTACTAAAATACTTAGAAATTTGTATATTTATGTCACCAAGATTTTTACATTCTGGATATTAAGGACTAGTAAGATTCACCAAGGTTTTTTATAGTTTAAGATAAATTCTCATCTTTAAAATTTTAGCTAATGCTCAAGGACCCTTAACCATAATCATATTGTAGGTTCAAGTCATTAGGCTACAATTAGGTCATTGAAGGGCCCAATCTTAAAGTCAATTGTTGACTTTGTCACTAAGTCATCCAATAATCCAAATCTATAATCAAGATAAGGATGCTCCCACAAGAATGACTTTGTTCCACTTTAAACATTACTCTCTTTAGTTTTACATGACTACTCAAATCCCATTCATTGAATTTTATTAATTTTGCTAATAGACTCTCTAGTGACTCAAATCTACATTGGAGTTAAAGATACTTCGACAATATCTTCATCCTATTTTAAATAGAGTGGACTAACCATTTACATGTAGATTTTTTTTCTAGGTATATTTCTTAATTATATTTTTTCAAAATTTGTAAATATATGTTGTAATAACGGATTTGAATTATGTATTCTCCACAATCAAATCCTTAAAAAATATTTCAAAGTGTTAAATCAATTTATAAATTCAAAAAAGCAATATAAATAACTAAAAATTATATCACCCAATTCTAATGGAAAAGTTCAAAAACCTAAAATAGGTTTATGTGATTCATGATTTATACCAAATATTTTAAGGATGAAATTACATATAGAATTTAAGTTGACGCGCTTCAAACCACGTATCGTAAGTGGTTCTAAATGCATTGGCATGAAAATCTATATGTAATGGAAAATATTTGATATAAAGCTAAAACAGCGAAACTATACCCTATCTTCTAGTTAATTTTTGAAATATATAATTGTGTATTAGAATAATAGATTTGACTTGTATATTCTACAAAATCAAATAAATAAGAAAAATTTCAAGGTGTTAAACCCAATTATATATGTAAAAATATAATATAAATAACAAAACATTATTGTCCCAATAAAAATTATATCCCAAATTGTAATGAAAAAATTAAAAAAAAAAACCTCCTTAAACCCTAAGGTATTCATTTGGCATGAATATCAAATCTCATTCAATGAGTTCAGTCACTTGTTATTGTTATCTAATGGTTCAAAATGCGTTAACATGAAAATCTATATGTAATTTCTTTAAAAAAATATATATCTAAAGTTAAAACAATTTAAAACAATTAAACTATATCATATTTTCTACTTACCTTTTTAAAAAATATATAATTATGTGCTGGAATAACAATTTTAAATAATATATTTACACAATTAAATAAATAAATAAAAATTATTTCAGAATGTTAAATCCAATTATTTATTTAAAAATACAATCTAAATAACAAAACATTATTATCCCAATAAAAATTATATCCCAAATTCTAATGAAAGAATTCAAAAAAGAATATACCATGTCAAACACTAAGTTATTCATTTTGCATGAATACTCACACATCACATTTAATGGGTTTGGTCACTTGTCATTGTTTAACAGCCAATTAAAATTAAAAACAAGGCAATTGTGTTAATGGTAAAAAGCCTATATCGTACCCGCTGTGTATGAATTTAAAGTTTGTGTGGGTGTGAAGTTTCCTCGAATGTCCCGTCGAATGTTTTTCTTCTCCCAATGTATGACACGTGCATTTTGCAGGTGGCATAAGAAATCATCGCATGTTTTAAGAAAAACAAAAATATTCACCTACACAACGCATTTGTTAGTTTCAACATTTAATATTCTCAACCATAGCACCTTTGACTAATAAATGAAAGGGAAAGGACAACCCACCAACCAGAAATGGATACCACATACATATATACACAAAAAAAGGAGGCGTATATACAATTTTAATTTGACTGGACTTTACATAAAAGTTACTGTGAAGCTACCGTGTGTGTACAGTAACCTCAGCAGAATATCTTGAATGATGATAGAGGGCCAAGGGTTCTGCATCATGATTTGACCAGACATGACATTCTCATGTCAAGTCCAACCCCATCAAGGCAGCACTGTGAAATGAATTGGGGGCCATGGTGTCTCCGCCTTGGTTTTCCCACTCAGTCACTTTCGTCTAGTCAACTCAATACATTCGACGTGGATTTCAATCCAACCACATACAGACCAGTCATCACGACGTCACTTCACTACTCTCCAATGGGAACCACAAAAAACCAGGGCCTCAATTCTTCTCAGAGACACAGAATTCATATAAACCAAAAAAAAGCACCATAATTAGAAAAACATGTATTTCTTCCGAACTGAACTAAATTCAAGTATCATTCCTCACTAAGGATTCAGGCATTTTAATGCTGCTGCGGTGGTTATTGATGGTGAAAATATAAGATGGAAAAGTATTTAGCCAATCATTAATTTGTCGTCATTGTTGATAGATGAGAATACAAATTGTTAATAGATGAAAATACAAAATGGTAAAACAAATCGAACTAATCATTAACTTAATACATGATGCTCAATATTTAAACTATTTAAGCACATAATCCCATATAAAATCACATTTTACAATATAAACTCACATATATACATTATATTATTGCAACTGATCGATCTCACATGTACAGTATATTATTGCAATTGAAACTCATGAAGGATTTTTCCATGACTAGTTCCAGAGAGACATAACTCCATTTCCTTCATAAACATTATCAGCAGCATAATAATTATTAGCATATAAATCTTCTTGTTCAAGGAGCCATGGCGGGGCTACCAATAGACCTTCTGCCATATTGCATAGAAAATTGGGCAGATCGAACAGAATGTCGTCATCTATGATCATCGACTCATTCTCCGAAAGAAAACTCGAAACCCAAGCCAAATTCGACGGCGCACAATCTGTTGCTACTGCTTGTTCATTATCTCTCGACTCTGCAGGGACCAGAGCGTCCCCATGAACAGGGCTCACAGAGCTCATCTCCGCGCGGTCCAGGGATCGATCCTCGCTAAGATCTTTTGGTATTTGAAACTCAGCCGCAGCGGCCGCAGCAGCTGCTTGGATGTCCTTTGGGGACAATGTAACAGGTCGAGGCAACGAGGCCGCGAGGTTGGGGAAATTGAGAAATGCAGATTTCCCCTTGATGCTCAGAGCCGCTACGTCGTGGGCTCGAGCCGCCATCTCTGGTGTGGGGAACGTCCCCAGCCAAATTCTTGACTTCTTCTTGGGCTCTCGAATCTCTGAAACCCATTTCCCCCAAGTCCTCATTCTCACGCCTCTGTAAACAGGGTGCCGGTTTCCTTTACCTCGTCCCCCCTGCTTATCTCCATTACAAACAGCAGATTCCTCTTCGCCAGAATCGTCTGCATTGTTAATCTCCGCAGCACGGCGCTTTCGCGACCTACTCTGCATCAATGCGAGCGCAGAATCCGAGCCGGAGCTTCCGGTGGAAGTAGATGAAGCTGCATCAATTATGGCAGAGTGATATATACAGTTCCCCTCTGATAGATCAGGACTTATACACGAATTTATAGAAACCAGAGGACCACAATCTGCACAACTACTACGGCCCTGCTGCTCATTCAATCCGCAACAGGGACTCGACTCTGGTTCAAACGAGAGTACCATTCTCGCCGAATGTCGAATATACACTCAACCTTATCACGATGCCTTGGGCCTAATTAACTGATGGCAAACAACGTGGAATTGCTTGCTGTATATATATGTGCGGAGGCCGCAATACAATGAAAAATTACAATCAAGCAGCTACCCTCCGTATGGCCAACGCCCGTTCCAAATACTGGCGAGGCCCAGATCACGTTGGGAGGAGGAAAAAGATTGAAAAATAAAAAAAACTAATGGCCCTTGATTAATCATAATATAATTGCGGCTGGCATAGACCTGTTAACAGCGACCTCAGGCCAAACGCTTTTCGTTTATTTCTCTAGCCTGTTCCCATACAACGTACAATGGGCCCTCTTCCCCTCCCAAATTTCAACAAAATTACTCTTACAAGCATCGCAGTGATGCCACGGTTTACACAGACCAAACACGAATCGAATCCCTCCGCTTCCAAAATAGCTCACAATGCAAACCGTGCAAAGAACGTGTGCGTCTCTCCTCTCTTTCAGTTACCGACTACATTACATTTTAACAAATTCTCGTCATATATATATACAGACTAGTCTGAGGAGTCGATGTTTTTTTGGCTTAAAAATCATGGAATTTAGCTATTAGATATTTTTTGAAATTCACGTTACAGTTGTCAATCTGTAGTACTTTGGATGTGTAAATTGATTTTATTATCACAAAATAACTCAAAACATTCCACGATCAGATTTTTTGAAAATAATTAATGAAATGATGATGGGACAATATTGTCTTTTTTAGAAAACATACCTATATACGTAATAGTTAATGAGAATATTTTTTGGATTAATCACATCATCTTGATTTGCTGGAGGTTTCGAACCAACTAACGTGGTTCACCTCAAGACAAAAGTCTCGGGATAAACCGCATTAGTTGGTTTGAAACGTTGACCAAATCCTTGTGCATATTAGTTGGTACGTTGACCCAACCCTAGTGCATATTAGTTGGTTTGAAACCCACCAAATCCTAATGATGTGATTAATCCTAAAGACATTTTCATTTGCAATATAGATCACAAAAGTCTAAGATCTAACATTATACCATACTTACCAAATTCGATCAAATTGGTAAAAAGAATTAGAATTACTTAAAAACATTATCATTTGCAATATAGATCACACAAGTCTAAAATTTAAAAACATTATCATTTGTAATATAGATCACAAAAGTCTAAGATCTAAAAATATACCATAATTACCAAATTTGATCAAATTATCCATCAAAATTCAATTCTTATAAAAGAAAAACATTAAAACAAAAAATTAAAACTGATTTAATAAAAGAATTTCCTTAACAGGCTGTCAAAACACATTAATAAATTGTCCCTTATATTTCTCACAGCTCACACGGAATCGGCAAGCCAAGCCAAAACAACAATTACCCTTATTCAAATTATAAGCAACTTCCCTAAATTTTGAAATATATAAATATATTTTTCAAAATATGTAGTTGAAATTTTCCTAATTGAAAATTTTTTAATCAAATTATTTCTATGTCAAATATATAAATAAATTTTTAAAATATGTTCATAAATTTTTCCCAAATTAAAAAATTTTAAATTAAATTATTTAATAAACCTTTTTTCTCAAATTAATTTTTTTTAAATCAAATTATTTCGATATCATATAGTATTAGAATCCGAATTCAAATTCCAACTAATATACTATACTATATCGTATTAGAATCCGAATTCAAATTCCAACCAGCATACTATACTATACTATATACCATCGGTGAATAATAAAATATCTTTTTGCGCAACCTTATGGCCCCAAAATTCAAAGTACGATCTCCCGATTTTTACCTCCACGACTCCCTAGATTTTGCCAAACCCTCTAGATTCGTACTAGCCGCAAAATGATGTCCAAGAACCGTCTGAGAAACCGCTTTGTCTTTCATTCGACTGGACTGGTGTGGAAAAAGCTTCCCCTGTCAATCTCGCAGTTTTCATGAACAGTGCCGGCAAGTTTTTTAATGCATAAAGGAAAGGAAGAGTATCCAACAAGTTATCACATATATATATATATATATAGATTTTTTAATTTCATGTCTAATATCAGGACAGCGACAGGTCAGGTCCATATCAATATAGGCTGTGATAGCCAATATTACCATATATTACTTGAATAACATTAAAGTAAGAAAACAATCCAACCGGTGGAATCTAAGATCTGGGTGTATCGATTATTTTAATAAAGCTTCCATTAAAAGAAAATTAAATAAACAAAAAAATCACGCAAATAGTTGCGGGAAAAAGATGAAACTAAATGCGGTTAATGTACATTGGGAAAGAATATAATATGGATCTATATATAATATTCAATTGAGATGTAAAGCTGTTGTCTTACTCATGAAAAAAATAAAAAACCAGATTGTCCATGGTAAAGGTAGCGTAGGAAGTTATGGTTTTCTATTTTTGTTCAAGAAGGAAAAAGTTAAAAGGAAAAACTTATACCCAAATGTGCTTATAATTATATTTAATTGAATATTTATAGTATGGCTAGTTAAATATGCTAATAATTATATTTAGTTGAATATTTGTAATATGGTTAATTAAATATGTATTTTTTTTAATGGAAAAGAAAAACTCATACACATTTTTAATTATACACAAGAACCATATTTTTATAGAGATATGCATAGGTGGTTGTTGGGTTTAAAAAATAGATACACAGGTTTTGGTCAACATATTTGTATGGTTGTTGGTTTAAAAAGATTGTGTATAAATTTTAAATGGTGCATATGAACAATATTTTAAATTGTGAGTTTTTTATTAATTTAGGTAGAATGGATGATAAGGAAGTATTATTAATTAAATAATGTTATATTTAATATAGAATAATTAAAAAAAAATAATGTATTTTAATTAAGATGATTGTGATATAGGATATGAAATAAGAAGAAAGAATTTTCAATGCATTTTAATTTAGATGATTTAGATATAGAATATGTTATCAGAAGAAAGAATGTGTATAGTATTAAAGTGATTTGAGTGTAATTATGAGTATTACAATTTTATGTAGATAAAGATAAATATTTATTTTTTGCATTAATTTATTTTATTTATATTATTTTTAGTTTATAATTTTTTTTATACAGTTAAGTGGAATTGTAAGGTCTAAGGGGAAGTACTTTTGATGATTTTTTATTTTTATTATTAAGAGGAGCTTATGTGTACTATATAAAAATCTCAATAATAATTGCTATAAACAACATGACACGCATTAAATTCAATATACACATATTAGCACATTTGCATACTATGAATGTCAATTGTTGCTAATTCTTTTATCATATAGTGCACTAATAAGAAGAACAATCACATTATTGATGGTGATGAATTTGAAGCACTTTTAATGATTAAACAAACATTCTTGTAACTCAAATGTACCCTACTTCTTAATATATGAAAGAAAGCATAACTTTGGGCTTAAAGAAAGCTAACATATAATTGCTCTCTTTTCACCCTCATACTCTCAATCTCACATGGCAAAGTATATAATATTCATGAAATTTTATAGATGTTGTACCTTATTCATTCTTATTTTCATTTAGTTTATACTTTGATGTGCATAGCTTATTGACTCTAGCCTATTTAGGTTTTGATCCAATTTGCATCCTAAAAAGAAATTATAATAAACCAAATGGAAATTAATATTTTGGAGGAACTCAACTGTGATTAAGGGCATACAAATATTCTACCATTGTAGAAAAGTATATCTTCCTTCCTTTCCCATGTAACTCATCCCTTCCTTTATACATTGTGTTTTCTATCTAGTACTATTGTCATTTTTCCATTCATGGTAATATTATTCCAACTACATAGGAATATAATAAGTGTTAGGCTATAAACTTGAGTTTTCTTTCATTCTAGAAAGAGCATATACTACTACATTGTCCTTTCCTTTTTTGTAGATTATTTCAGAAGAAAACATTTGCATTTTTTGCTACCCATTTATGTTTCTCTCATAATGAGTTTTTTTTCTCCAAAATGTACTTTAGGATATCATGGTCTACCTTGACTTTAAAGTCCCTCCAAAAAATACATTGTTGCATTTTTTTTTAATTACATATAAAATTTCTCTCATTTCTTTTTCATATGTAGATTGTGCTATATTTTCCCTTGAATTGTTTACTTTCAAAACCCAAAGGTTTCCCTTATTGTTTCAATACTACTCCAATTCCTTGTCTTGATGCACCACATTTCACTATGAGTGTTCTACCAAAATTAAGTGTTACCAATATTGTTGTGGAAGATGTGGCATCCTTTAAGAGAGAGGATGAAAAGGTATCCCTGTTATTCCATACTATTGAATTTATCTTTCAGAGACATGTGAGTGGGTTTGAAATGCATGCATAATTCTTAACAAATTTCTATTAATATCCTATAAGACCCAAAAATCTTGTAAGACTCTTGATGTTCTTAGAAATATTGTAATAGCTTGTATATTTTTAGGGTCAACCTTAACCATTTCCTTTAAAAAAAATACAACCCAAATACTCTAGTTATTGTTTCCATTTAGATCATTTTACATTTAATGTATTATTCTCAAGAAATTATAGGACTTTATCCACATGTTCAATGTGGTCTTCCCATGATTTTCTATGGATAAGTATATCATGAAAGAAAACCAACACATATTCCCTAAGATGGGGTCAAAAAAATTTGTTCATAAGGATTTGAAAAGTAGAAGGAGCATTAGTCAACCCAAAATACATGGCAAAAAAGTTATGATGTTAGGAAAAATACTAAGCAAGGGAGGGGCAGGGGGGTGAATCAATATTTTAAGTTCACTTTAACTTTTCAATTTCTTATTCAGAATTTTGTACAATATTGTCCTTCATGCAACCAACATACGTACGTGACCCTAGTGAATGTAAACAATATATACCCATATAACTTAACTCATCATAACTTCCATCAGTGAGTTGCGTTAATCATTGCATTATTAAGTCATTAACCATCCAGTATGTAGTAAAGAACATATAAATCACATCACATAAGAAAAAAACATAGAACACCAGGATTTTAGGTGGAAACCCAATGTGTGAGACAACCACCACTGTCGTTATCTCTGTATTTTTATTTTATTATAAAGAAAAACTTCATTACATCTTGTACTGGCACAAACTCTTATCAGCACACAGGAATCCACCTAAAGGAGACTACAACCTCCACTTATTGTCCAACACCCACTAGAAGGGAGCTACAACCTCCTAATCTCATTTTATTGGCTCCTACCAGAAGGGAGCACCTACCCCCTAAACAAGTTTACCAACTACCACTGGAAGGAAGATCTGACACCCTCATTCAAGGCTCCAACCCTCAACACCTCTCGTGGACCATGTTCCAAAATATTCCATACTAGATCCACCTAACTCAAAAAATCAAAACATGTAGGCCACCTTTCATCATATTTTCATAAAGGACCCACACTCAAAATTATTCTCAATACCAAGTAGCAACTTTGAAATCAATTACAAAATCAAATCATCCGATCACCGAACAAACCAAGATACCATTTTGAATCATACAATGTTGACTCACCATAACTAGATCATACCAATGCACAACCACTCATCAATATACCAAACCATACAATTTTAGTCATCTCAAAAACCAAGTGTTGTCACTGCAAACCTTGATCAAATTTACTTCAGAATGTATACACTATTGCTCTGAAGAGAACCTGTGTATATACATGCTTTCTCTGCATACAACTTGCATACATATCTCAAATTATTATTAAACATTGAATCATTTAGCTAACTGATTCATTATACCACTGAATTAATCACTAAACCATTCACATATCGTTAAAGCATACCTAGTCACACTTTTTCATCATTAAATTGTTCAATATTTCTACAATTCATAATTATGTCAACTCAATCAACACTGCTAGACATAGATCATCATGATTAAGACATCATTGACATACAAGAGCTAATAGAACAAAACTCATCATCAAAAAACACTACAAACCTTGACCAGATATAACTCAGAATATGTACACAATAGTTATTAAGCATACCAATGTATATATACACTTATCATGTGCAACACCCGTGTACATATCTCAACATACTGAAAAAATGTATCTCATAATATATACATGACTACCCATAAATATGTCTGCATATGTACATGGCTATTCAGAAACAAATATGTGTACATATGTGAAATTATTGAAACATACTTTCACTACAACCACAACACATACTGTGCAAACTTCACTATCACAAATTCATATTAGGGCATCATTATCACCACAAAACTATTATTGTTAGCTACAAGTATAAATAGATCAAGAAAGTATATTCATTAGTCTTTACTACACTTTCATATCCATTAGATCTGAGCCATCTCCTTTCTCCCTGACGCACACCTGTTCCAGATCAGATCACACATAAACAATCCATTCCTTGCACACCGAACACCTTGATATCCATCTCCTTATATAGCTTTTGCCTTAACGAATTCCTTAGGTAAATCCTTTGGTAATTTCATTAGTATTTGTTAATGGGATAAAATGAACATTGTCACTCCAATTACTATTGGACACGACCATGGTAATGACCGCTGTGAACCAGATTTCCATTGTTCGGATTTTTTATGCGACTTTTAATCACAAGACCTGCGTATGTATGCGACCTTTCTTCATAAGAACCGTGTATACTTTCTCAAAATTCACTTTTGTCATTCATCTATATTTGAACTGCCATTTCTTTGTCCATATCATCTGTAGCAAATGTACTAATCTGCATTACTTCCATAATCATCATATTATCACAACGTTGACATCAACTACATCTATATCAAGCAAGTTGCCATCAAGGACAACACTTTAGTCATAATGCCAACAATATCTGCCTTTGATCTTGATGGCAACCATTTTGGTATTTTGACACCACCTACAAACATTTACAAACACAACTGCAAACACCAAGTCTTCTCTCTGAACACACCAAGTCTTCTTTCGAAACACCAAGCTTATCTCCCCCTTTGGCATCAAGGGAAAAGGGTTGAACCAGGCTTAATGAAGTATTTCCCTTGTAGTGATAATCATTGTAGGTCTGATCTGTTGAATATGAATCATGAAATCTACATACTGACCATTCTCCCCCTAAGCATATGTTGGACCTTCTAAAGATAGGCAATAAAAGTAAAAGACTTTATGACTCAACCAAATATGACCTTTCCTATCACCAATGGCTCACGATTACATCCAACATATTTGGTTTACATATTGGACCCAAATTTTACATCAATGATAGGAATTGATCCTAAAATCCCATACATGACTAAATATTACAATGATTACAACATGGGTATTTTCATGACCTTTACATCAAGAGAGATATATGACACTTAGAACCAAAAGTTGGAACCTCAATAGTGAGGTAGCAAGACTGTGATAGTCATCAATCATGCATTGTATAGGAATCTGTAACATAATCAATCTAATAACAACAATATAGATAACATGAACATCCTCAAATTGTAAGATAAGGCAATGTTACTAGCATCAAATTATCCAATATCATCAACATGTGACCAAATGTGCAGTGCTTCCAAGAATCACCAATAAAATATAACATAAGCATAAGATAGTGCAATAAAGCTATGTCATCACTTATCCCTTGACCTCATTTTATCAAGGTCATCACGCTCACTCCTCATATAGGAAGAGCCACAATCCTCAAGTAGAAAAGATATATCAATCTCTTGTACCATAAGCAACATATACATATTTATTTAATACATAAAAACCAAGAGTACTTGACCATTAACCAACATCTTTAGTGAACATATGTTCAAGCTTTAACAACAACAAGAATAAGTTACATGTTGTAGTGGCTACAACCACCCTCCAAAATTTTGGCTCACATGAAAATTTCAGAGCCTACCTTGGATCTTGCGATCTATCATCCTTGGTCATTCATTAGTAAGTTGATGATTTTAAGCTCCCCTCCATGATCTCAAGAGTTGTCTGTGTTCTCATCTTTATGCAACTTGTGTCATCTTTGGGCATAGGGGTTGTTGTTTGTCATGCAAAGGGGATTTTGTTTTTCTTCAAGGGAAAACTTGCGCACATGAGTTGTTATCATCACATAGGCATGTTTCACACTCACTACACACACTCTTGTCACAAGGTTATTGCATCAAGAAAAGTATGTCTTATGTTGTTTGGATGATCTACATTGTGTCACTAAGTGTCCGCGTGTGATCACAGTTGAGTCCTATCACTATGTGCATCTGTGTCACTTATCCCACACTTAGTCATTTACCAAGCAACATAGCCTCATTCAGCTTCCCGAAACTTTTCACATTGCTTCTGCAACCATCAAGCTTCCTCCCTTGCCTACTGAAACCCTACAGTTTGCAGAGACCCCAACCAACACTTCTCTCTAGAAATGTGAAGAGCAGTCAGGCAGCCAACACTACTCTCTAGAAATGCGTAGATTAGTCTAGCTAACCTCCATTTATAAATTGTGTAGAGGTGTCCTCCCAGGACCCCCATCCCGCAGTAGTGTCCTGTGCCTCAAAACTGTGCAGTGTTTTCTAAGTTGTCCTATTGGTCTTGCATGCAAAAACTGTGCAGATAGGCCTCCAATGGCCTCATCCCGATAATAGTCACTTCTTGTTGAAACCGTGTTGATCCATTGTCTAATGACTACAAGAAAAGGTGACATGTTGAGATCACTCCCAAGGAGCCAGGGAGAAGGACCAAGAGGCTAAGTAATGGAAAATATCAGGAGCGCATGCAAACTCTGTCAGATGCATGATCATTTTGAGGGTAAGTATGGTAAGTAAAGAAAAATTTTTGAAGTACACATCTTAGTTGAGTTTGCAACACTGCTTGTCATTGTCATATGATCCATTCCTCAGTAACATGCATGTGCGCAAACACAAAAAGTCATCTCACGTGTTTCCTCTACATGTATTTCTTTCTTTTCACTTGTTTGACCAATTGTTGTCTTCGACATGTTGATTGCTATGTCATGCTTGCGACCTTGTTCTGGTGATGTTGAAGGTTTGTGTTTGAGTTGTGTTCGCTATGTAAACATCTATCGCACTCACACATGAGGTGTAAGAACTATCCCGCAAGTGTCATCACGGTTGTCTGAAGGTCTATCCAAAGTGTCACACTTGTCACTTTCACCATTAGACAGTATCGTAGTCAGTTACACTGAGCATATGTCGTCTTATTGGTTTGAGGTGTCTTGTCGTCGAGTCATGTTGAGTGTGTGTTTGCAAGTTCATGTATTCACTAGTTCATTCACTCACACACTTAACCATTTTTCCAAAGATCTATCGATCGGACCACCACCCATCAGTCGGACCTTTGTTGAGATACAATGCATAGTCTCAACCCTCAGTGACCAAGTAATGCTCCCTAGAATTGCACAGATCTTGAGGTTGCGTCCTAGGAAGTTTGCACTACACAATACTAAAATCAACCCAACTGAACGTTACCTAAAGCTATGCAGAAGTTGCTCAAAAATCCATCTCAATCTGTGCTACCCACAAAAAAATCTATCAAGCTTCTTGCTGATCAACTAGAGAGTTTGACCAGGCAGTGACGTCGGGCTTCACTCCCCCAAAAAAATTGCGCAGAAGCTACCAGCATTTCTGCCTCTATTGACTGAAGAAATTGCGCAGACATGAAGGACAGGAGCCCACTTCCTGTCACTACATTGTCCTTGAAATTTGTGTAGTTTTGTCAGCCGACCTGCTTCTCCTCCTTAAAACTATGCAGTTTCCATGGGTTGTACTCTAGCTGCCCGACACCGCACTCAGCCCAGAAACTGCCCTACAGGCTAGCCTCCCAGTTTTGTACAGTTTTGGCTAGCAAGCTCTCGTAGCCCGCTGCTAGGCTCCTTAGAGAATCTGCGTAGTTTTCACTTCCGATGTCCTCCCTGCTGCTTGCACTATGTCCTTGGAGAATTTGCATAGTCCTGCCCTCCAGCCGAGTCAGATCCCGCAGATGGTCACTTCTGTTCTGGAATTCTCATCTCAGCCTCCCAGTTACCTCTACACAATTTTCCTTGACTGTGCCCCGGAGCTCGCATCCTGACCTGAAATGTGCTCTGCATAGTTTCAGAGCCTTTTCCTCTCTCCTGGTCACCTGCACCCTAAAACAAAAGACGATGCATCATGGTAAACTATGATATTTCTGGATTTGATGTCGTCTCGTCATGAGTGATTGCAGAAACAGGTACTTGGATGAGACATGGCACGACGATGAACAAGATGAACAAGCAGCACATGCTAGAATGCTTTCTCGCGGTTGGATGAACACGTGAAGCATACAAAGCAGCAAGTGAAGGAGACACGTGTGCATGCATGAACCATTAAGTAAACACCAAGACCATTAAAGACTTTGCACAAATTTCCATGTGGAGGTGAAGCTATTATACACCAATAGCACACCCATCACTCAGTAGCACTACAGTTCGACATGGACACCACCAATAGCATGAACATACCAGCACTCTCGTGTCAAGTCATGTCATGTGTCATCTTAGCCACATCACTACTGTGGGCCATACTGTTCTAATCAATGTAATGTAACGTAGAATTCCAAGAGACCCACATGTAAAGTTGGAGAGTCATGTAAGTTAAATAGTCATGAGGGAAGTCGAACAGTCACAAGGGTTAGTTTCACCATTAGCTATATATACCCCTCATTTGTACATGCAAAAAAAATTCACCTTGGCTCCTCCCACATAGCCTTGAGAGTCTGTAGTCTTCTCTTTGAGGAGACAGCAGTGGCTCCAACACCTCGCTATTGGGGTTAGTGATGTATGGTGTACTGGTGTGTCTTGGAACTTTCACTTAATCAGAAAGCTTAATAACAGGCCAACACATTTTGGCACATGTATTGTATTCATTTGTATGACTATTCCTTGGATGCTTGTAATGCATGTTTCTTTAACTTATATTAATACAGTCGAACTATTTCGGTTGTTATAGTACACATGCTTTTGAAAATGTGTTTTATAAGCTGTTAACATTGTCTCATCCGTGTGGACTATTCCGCCAGACACTCGATGGAACCATTCTTTTAAACTTGTTATAACGACTGTCACACTCATGTGGACTAGTCTGTTGGGTGTTGTATGTGCTATTTGTTCACTGTGTGTTTGTGACTGCCACATCCATGTGGACTACTCCGCTGGAAGCTACGCATGTCTTGTTGTGTTGTCTATCTCTAATAGAGTTGGGACTATTCCCTTTTGACTTGAGACTCACTTTCACCCCCTCCCTTTGCAGTGAGAACTTTGACACAAGTAACACTAAGCTCTCACCAGGCACGTGAACCTCATTATTCAAAGACAAAGAAAACAACTCTCATGTGCTGACAAGCAAGAGCTAAGGAAATTTTTTAAGATAATGGAAACCATGTGTTGGGCCTCAAAATAGTCCCTATTTTCACTCCATTATTCACCAATATTTTCACATTTTACCTTCATGTCACCTCCATTCCACCTCCATATCATTACATTTACCTCATTATTGGGTTCTAACAATGCTTTTCCAAAGTTTATTAATTCTTAACATTTTTAAGTGAATTTATGGCTAAACTTTAGAAAATAAGATGCTTATACTTATACCTAACAATTAGAATGAGTTTGTTGACATGTGTAGGCACAAAGGAAGCTTCCAGGGCATCTTTATGTGGCCTTGAATGATCAAATTTGATAAAGATAAGCCTCATGGAGAAGATCATGGACCTCATGGAGGAAATCATGGAGGATAGGCTTATGTGTCTAGATGGTTGAGAAATGTATGGAACTAAAAGAGAGATTAGTGGATCATCATTATGAGTTTGTTATCTCATCTCATTGTATAAATAGGAGTACCTCCTCCATTCCAAAGAGAGGACTCTTAGAGCATGTATCCAGCTTATGATGGAATAGAATAAAGCTCCATTTTACATACATTTCCATTATGTAGTTTTATTTCCATTATGTAGTTTTTAGATATAAGTTTCCTTAATGTAGTATATGGAATAATTTGTCTTGTTCTTAAGAGAATTGAGCTCACTCTAAAAGGATGAGAGAAACATGTTATTTCATATTAGATATTATTTTATTTAATTGCTTAGATGTTTGATGTTTGAGGATTTGTTTGAGATTGATGAATGAGTTTTAAATTAGAATCTTATCAGCATATGAGAGAACAACCAAGGGTCTAAGTTAGGCTCTCTCTCTATTTGATTTGCATGATAATTGAAATTCATTCTTTTGCTTTTATGTTTCAAGTATCATATGAGGAGATAAACAAGAGTCTAAGTTAGGCTCTCTCTCCATTGATTTATATGGTAATTGAAATTCATTCTTTTGTGCCTTTATGTTTCAAGTCATTTCATTTCTTATGCTTATGAATGACTCTTAGTTTAGTTTGGATTAGTACATGAGAGGACAATCAAGAGACTAAGTTAGTCTCTCTCTCTACTTGAATCTGAACAATAATTAAGTTCATTCTCTTGTTTTCATTTCAAGTTTTTAGTTTCATGTAATCAATGATTTCTCTATGATACTATAGGGAAGGACAACCAGGACCTCCTTAGTTAGGAGCCTCTTCCCTTGCATATTGTATTGAATCTTAAATAATTTAGTTAGACATAGAGTTAGTTGCCTACTCCTGCATATATTGTGCTGGCATCATCACAAGCTTACGAGTTTCCCTGGTTGATAATTTAATGCAGCAATTTAAGCCCAATAAATTGCCCAACACCATGCCATCATACCGAATGGGACTCTTACACTAAATGGTGTAAGGTCTAGTTGGGACTTCATACAAGGGAGATCCCCTGAATGTTGGTGGGTGTAGCATCGTCAACATTTCTAGTGCTAGAAGGAGGGCTAGATGACAAATTGAGTCCTCACAATTTGTTTTGAATCTTCACATACTTATCATGACTAACCACAAAATTTCTCTTCTGGAGTGTATGTCCTATAGAAACGACTTTGAAATATTGGAAGAGCTATGGAATAACTTGTCATATAAAACATTCAATGGTGGAGGCCAAGTAGCCTTTGTTAGACATGAAATTGGCATTGTAGGCTCTTGTGAAAGGCATGAATATTTGAATATTACATGACCTGCACACTGTTCATATACATCCTTCGACGACACCCACGACATTGGTGTGCCATGATGCCTGAAAAATCTATTCACTCTTTCCATCATCTGATCGCAGAGATAAACCATGCTTTCAATCATTTTTACTGTAAAGCACTCAATAAGGAAATTTTGAAATTACAAAAAGCACCCGATGAATCCGTTGAACAATTTTACATGCACTTTTGTAATCTTGCATATCGATTTACTGAAGATGAAATTTACTAGGAATTCCTCGATGGAAATTTAAGTATCTTCTTTACATATCTGAAAATCCACAATTATTAGAATCATTCGAACCCTTCCCAACATACCTCGGTGTTAGAGCTGCTAAATATAAAATGGACAAGGTCACTGTCACAAGTGACTATCCATCCTCTTCTCATCAAACAGCTCTAGCTCCGCAGTGCGAGGTGGAAGAAGGTGCGCACGCATTTGTTGAAATGTCACATCCTCCTACCAAACTTGTTCTTGATATCTACATAGATTCGACTTGCAAGCTTGCTGGTTGTCATGTGGACTTGTTACCTCAACCTCCATCCCTGCATTTTGTTGATCCTCCAGACTATACTATTTTGTGTTCTTCCATTCCGGATTCCACACTTGTTGTGAATGAGGATCAAGTTGTTGATGGAGTTGGTGTTGTGCAACAAACTTGTGCTATCATTCATGATGAGTGTGTGTGAGAATCTAAAGAAGAACCTGCAGTGAAGGATGACTCCCTTCCATTCGTTTCAGCTGCTCTATCCTGACATCCCTTGTGATTTTGCCACTTTTGATTCTCCCTGTGAAAACTCATTTTTGGATTTTTCTACTTCTGATCGTTCACAAGACACACTAGATGTTAGCCTGCCATTACATTGCGAAGAGGACACGTCTTCCTCTAAAAATTTGTCCCATATGTCATCTGTCATTTCTGAAAACACAAAGGGTGAACATCCTTGTTTCTCATCTACCCCTCTCCATGAATCATCAAATCATGAGGATGCCGATGAACATCCTGATTTCTGTGATCGTGGTTGACGTGATCTCTGTACTTCTTCATTTTATCACGATGTTAATTCACTCACTATTAATCTGCTAAGCCACTAGTCTCCAACATTATATTTATTGATGAAGTGGAAACCCCACAGGCTGTTGAGGCACTTTAGCCTGCGCTGATGGTTATGTCAGGCCCTTGCTGTCCTGAGATTGGTTCCACTTACGATCAAATAATTTTTGAAACACCCGAGGCTCCTCATCACTCTCTGCTTTGCATTGAAGATCAACCAAACACAAAAAATTTTCTTCCTCTACTCGAATCACATGATCCCATCACTCGGGCCTCTGCAGAATGTTTGTTTTGTGCATTCTCTCTTTTCTATTATGTGGATGTTTTAGAACTCAAATCATGTTGGTATTCACTGATCTATCTTTCTTGTTCATTGGTTTACATGCATATGTTTCTTGTTTACCATTACTTCACCAACATGGGCCATCCAATGCGCCGGTGGATGCATTGGAAATATCACTTCACGTGAGTAGGCCCGTGCACTATTTAGCATAGGAGTAGGAGTAGTATTTACTATCTTGCTTTGCTTTTCCTTCTAGTTTGCATGTTTGTTTTCTTTCTTAGTTGGTTTGGTGCGCTTGCTTTCTTGTTTTGTTTAATTGTTTTTCTTTCACTTTACTTCTACTTTTTTCTTTTCTTTCTTGTACCCGTAGGTTAGCCTCTTGTGAAACTGTGTTTGACTCTCGAGACAAGTCGGAAAAATCTAAGAGGACTTGTACAACTATCAAGATCTGGTTATTAGTTGTCCTCTCTCTTTATGAAGAACTTGTTGTCTTCAACTCATGATTCCTTGATGGAAAATACATTCTATTTAGAGTGAATCTTGGTGAAAACACAACGCTTCCACTCTTAAGTAGTACCACCTGTTAGAAAATTATATATTACAGAGCAATGGAACACATAAAATATTGCAGAAATATAAACACAGAAAATTCATAAAACAAGAGAGACATAGATATACGTGGTTCACCCAGTTTGGGCTACGTCCACCCCGAACAACCAGCCCTTCCTTTCTATTATCCAGCAAAATGAAGAGACACAACCTACAACAGATCCGCTATAATATCCTCTGTTTTCTCCCATAGTTTCACCTCTCTGCTTCTCGCTCGGAGAATGCACATATATTTCACAGAATCAATACAATGCCCTCATACAAAGAGAGGGGTTTCCTTCTAGGGCAAAAAACCCTAAACTAAACATAAGTTCTACCGTCAAATCATCTGCCTAATGAACAACCCAGATTGACTAGAAATTACTATACTTTTACAAGGCAAATTTACATCTGTTTTTAGCTTCGGGGGCATTGCCCCCGAAACCCCCCGCCAGGTGGGGGCTCCCCAAAGGTCGTAGCCGCCCCCCTTGGACCCCCCTTGCAGCGAATATTTTACGGGCGGCACTTCCACCCCATTCCAAACTAGGGTCCAATGTTGCAATACCTATGAATACAAAAGATAATCAGGCTACACACCCAACAATCTCCCACTTGGAGACTGATTATAGCAACTCCACTGCTGCTTCATTTGCTGGACAATGACTCCTCTTTGGACCTAGCTATTTCTCATCTTCATTGTCATCCTTAAGACCAGTTGAAACTGAGCATATTCTCAGTTTCTCCCTGGTTACAACTTTTGTTAGCATATCTGCAGGATTCTGGCTAGTGTGTATCTTTTCCAACTTCAACTCTCCATCTTCCAACACTGAACGTATGAAATGGTACTTGAGCTGCATGTGTTTAGTCTTGGAATGAAATGCTGAGTTCTTTGCAAGATGAATGGCACTTTGGCTATCACTGTATAACGTGCCCATATCATGCTCCTTACCCAATTCACCCATAAACCTTTGTAACCAAATCATTTCTTTACTAGCCTCTGTAGCAGCAACATACTCTGCTTCTGTTGTTGAAAGTGCAACAACATTTTGGATTTTTGAAACCCAAGTAACAACTGTTCCACCAATAGTAAATACATATCCTATAGTGCTCCTCCTGTTATCTCTGTCACCTGCCATATCTGCATCAACATCTCCCTGTAGAGAAATTTTTGAACCACCAAAGCATAATGCTTGACTTGTGGTACCTTTCAAATATTTGAGAATCCGTTTCACTGACATCCAATGTTCCTTTCCTGGATTGTTCATGTACCTACTTACAACTCCCACTACATGTGCAATATCAGGCCTTGTGCAGACCATTGCATACATTAACCTTCCAATTGTTGATGCATATGGAACTTTAGACATATAATCCATGTCTTCTTGGGTCTTTGGGCACATTTCCTTACTAAGTTTGAAATGGCTAGCAAAAGGTGTACTAACTGGTTTTGCATTGTGCATATTAAATCTTTTCAACACCTTTTTTATGTACTCATTTTGAGACAATGTTAATTTATGATTTTTCCCGTCCTAGTTATTCTCATACCAAGGATTTGTTTTGCAGCTCCCAAATCCTTCATTGCAAATGAATTTGCCAATTTTCTTTTGAGCACATTTATTTCCTGCATGTTAGACCCTACAACAAGAATGTCATCTACAAACAATAACAATATAATATAGATTCCATCATTCTGCTTTTTCAGATAAACACAATGATTAAAATGACATCTAGTATAATCTTGTTCAGACATAAACTTGTCAAATTTTAGATACCACTGCCTTGGATCCTGTTTTAAACCATACAAGCTCTTCTTCAACCTGCACACTAGTTTCTCCTTCCCTTTCACTTCATATCCTTGCGACTGCTGCATATATATCTCTTCCTCCAAATCCCCATGGAGAAAGGTTGTCTTTACATCTAACTGCTCAAGATGCAAATCTTCAACTGCTACTAGACTTAAAATAGTTCTGATTGACGTCATTTTAACAACAGGAGAAAATATTTCATCAAAATCAATACCTTTCTTCTGTGCAAACCCCTTCACCACAAGTCTAGCTTTTTACCTCTGTTTTCTTCCATCTTCTTCCTTCAGCATGTAAACCCATTTATTCTTCAATGTAGTTTTTCTTGCAGGCAACCTGACTATGTCCCAAGTCTGGTTATGCATTAAGGAGTCCATCTCTTCTTCCATGGCTACCTCCCACTTCTTCCTGCTTTCAACCTGCATTGCTTCTTCATAACATTCGGGTTCACCAGAATCAGTTAACAATAAATAATATAATGAAGGAGAGTATCGTTCAGGGGGTCTACTTATCCTGGTAGATCTTCTAACACCACTTTCAGGTGTTTGGGTGCCTGTTGTTGTTGTGGTGGTTACTGTTGTTGTGGTTGTTGATTATTATTATTTTCAGGCACCTTTACTTAGTGATTTCATCAAGAACTGCGTATTCCTTGTTTTCTTTTTCCTGTTTCTTTTCCTGCAACTGATTCTTATACAAGACCTTTTCATTGAATATTACATCTCTGCTCCTAATGATTTTGTGATTTTTGTAATCATATAAGCTATAACAAAAATCATTAACACCATATCCAATAAAGGTACATTTCTTTGACTTTGCCTCAAGCTTTGTTCTATTTTCTTTATCAATATGGACAAAGGCCTCACAACCAAAAGGCTTTAAAAAAGAGTAGTTTACCTTTTTACCTGTCCACGCTTCCTCTGGAACACCACCATCCAAGGAACTTGAAGGCCCTCTGTTTATTAGATAAACAACAGTATCTACTGCATCTGCCCAAAATTGTAAAGGCAATCCTGCATGCAATCTCATGCACCTTGCACGCTCCATGATTATTCTGTTCATCCTTTCTGACACACCATTTTCTTGTGGTGTTCTTGGAACTGTCTTCTTTCTGCGAATTCCATGCTTTGAACAGTACCTATCAAACTCTTTGCTGCAATATTCACCTCCATTATCTGATCTGAGACACTTTAATTTATTTCCTGTCTCAATCTCAACCAAAGCTTTCCATTTCTTGAAAGTATCAAATACATCAGATTTATTCTTCATACAATAAATCCAAGTTTTTCTAGTTGCATCATCAATAAAAGTAACATAATAACGAGAGCCACAGAGAGATGATACCTGAGCAGGTCCCCATACATCTGTATGCACAAGCTCTAATTTTTTGCTCTTCTTTTCTTTCCCAACTCTAAGAAATCTGACTTTCTTCTGTTTTCCATAAATGCAATTCTCACAGAAGTCAAAATAAACATTCTTCAAACCCAACAACAAATTCCTTGAGTGAAGAATCTTCATCCCCTTTTCACTCATGTGTCCGAGCCTATGATGCCATAATGCTGCATCTGCTCCTTTGGAAGTTAAAGCCTTAACAGAGTTAGAAATACCATTGCATAAATACAATGTACCAACCTTTTCGCCTTTTGCTATTACCAGGGTTCCTTTTGTAACCTTCCAAGCTTTATCTGTGAAAGTTGTCACACAACCTTCACCACCTAACTGCCCTGTTGAAATCAGATTTTTCTTTAGATCTGGAACATGCCTTACCTCCTTTAGTAGCCATTGGTTTCCATTCTGCTGTTTTACAAGAACCTTACCCATTCCAACAATTTTACAGGGTTTATCATAACCCAAACGAACTTGTCCAAAATCTCCTTGAACATAGTCATGAAAGTATTTCTTATTAGGTGTGGCATGGAATGAGGCCCCTGAATCTACCACCCAGGAATCAGTAATATTTTCGAAAGAAATAATCAAAGCATCTTGTAACACCTCACCTATCACATTTTCTTCATGATTGTTTTCTTGTTGTGCATCTCCTTCTTTTCCCTTCCGAGATCTACAGTCTTTCTTTAGGTGTCCATTCTTTCCGCATTTCCAGCACACTATCCCCGATCTAGACTTGGATCTGCCTTTCCTTGATTTACTGTAATATCTTGAGCTCTTTCCTCTTTCCATTTTTCTTCCCCTAGACTCTGCACTCAAAGAATTACCTGATGTCTTACCAGAGCTTTTCCGTCGCATTTCCTCACTATGGATAGCACCGACAACATCATCAAACTTTAAAGTACGAGATCCAGAAACAGAGTTACTAATGGCCATTACTAAACCATTCCAACTTTCTGGTAATGAGCACAAGAATAACAGAGCTCTAACTTCATCATCAAAGTTTACCTCTATAGAACATAACTGACTTGTAACAGTATTAAAATCATTTAAATGGTTTGCAACAGATCCACCTTCCGACATCTTCATAAATAACCGTTTCATAAGAAATACCTTGTTTGAGGCCGAGGGTTATTCATATAGTTTCTCCAACGCCTTAATCAAACCCTCTGTCATTGTTTCCTTTGAATGTTGAAGGCAACCGATGCTTCGAGGCACAACCGTACTGTTCCGAGTGCCTTTCTATCGGAAGGTTCCATTCTTCATCTGTCATTCCCGTCGGCATCTTTGTTTTTCTGTCCAATGGTAGGTACAGATCTTTCTGATACAGATAATATTCCATCTACATCTTCCATAGCGAGAAGTTTTGGCCGTTAAATTTCTTGAGCCTAAACTTACCATCTTCCACCATTGCTCCCACTCGAACGAGGAACCCTTTTTTCTTGTGAGTTTATCAGCGAAATAGACCTTCGGCTCTGATACTAGTTGTTAGAAAATTATATATTACAAAGCAATCAAACACATAAAATATTGCAGAAATATAAACACATAAAACAAGAGAGACACAGATATATGTGGTTCACCCAGTTTGGGCTACGTCCATCCCGAACAACCTGTCCTTCCTTTCTATTATCCAGCAAAATGAAGAGACACAACCTACAACAGATCCATTGTAATATCCTTTGTTTTCTCTCACAGCCTCACCTCTCCGCTTCTCGCTCGGAGAATACACATATATTTCACAGAATCAATACAATGCCCTCATACAAAGAGAGGGGTTTCCTTCTAGGGCAAAAAACCCTAAACTAAACATAAGTTCTACTGTCAGATCATCCACCTAATGAACAACCCAGATTGACTAGAAATTACTATACTTTTACAAGGCAATTTTACATCTATTTTTAGCTTCGGGGGTGCTGCCCCCAAAACCCCCCGCCAAGGGGGGGCTCCCAAAAGGTTGCAGCCACCCCCCTGGACCCCCCCTGCAGCGAATATTTTATGGGCGGCATTGCTGCCCCATTCCAAACTGGGGTCCAATGTGGCAATACCTTTGAATACAAAAGATAATCAGGCTCCACACCCAACACCGCCTACTCTAATCAATTCTTTTGGGTTAACCCTTGTCAGCTCAGTCAAGTAGAGTAAGGTGAGGGGGGAACCTTAACAAGTATGTTAGAGGTATATATAACATACTTCTCTAAAGGAACAACCTCTTCTTCTCTCAATAGGTCAGGATCCCTGTTCTGCCTCTGAAGTAAATAAGTTCCTATGCATAGTTCTTTCAAAAAATGAAAATGAAAATAAAAATTAAGAAGGTGAAAGAAGAGAAAGGCTTCCTACACAGAGAGGTGATGCAAGTAACTCTTACAGGGTATTGACCAAACTCACTGGAAGCGAAGGGATTCTTGTGTTCATATGTGACTCTGCCAGGGTACTGTCCAGGCCTACTAGTAGCGGAGAAACACCAAAGATGAAACTTAAACTCTAACAATTATATTACTTGTCCATCAATATACCCCTCATCCCCAATCAAAACAACTAAGTTGAATTGGATTGGGATGTGTGCTCACTGATCAAGAGAATGGTAGGGACTACATCTTTCACACAAGCTAGTGTGAAATCCATGACAATCAAGGAATCAAACAATACTTCCGGATGGGTTAGAATCACTTTTCACAAAAAAAGGTCCATAAAGAGAGTTGGAGTTCTACCAGTGCGTCACCAATGTTGTAGCGTCTACAAACACCCTCCAAAATTTTGACTCACATGCAAATTTAAGAGCCTACCTTGGATCCTACGATCGATCATCCTTGGTCACTCATTGGTAAGATGGCAATTTCAATCTCCCCTCCATGATCTTAAGAGTTGTACGCATTCTTATCTTTATACAACATGTGTCATCTTTGGGCATAGGGGTTGTCGTTTGTTATGTAAAGGGGATTTTGTTTTGCTTCAAGGGAAAGCATGTGCGCATGAGTTGTTATCATCACATAAACATGTTTCACACTCACTACACACACTCTTGTCATGAGATTGTTGCCTCAAGCAAAGTATGTCTTATACAGTCCAGATGTTCTACGTTGTGTCACTAAGTGTTTGTGTGTGATCATAGTCGAGTCCTATCACTGTGTGCATCTGTGTCATTGATATCACACTTAGTCATTTCCCAAGAAACCTAACCTCATTCAACTTCCCGAAACTTTTCATTTTGATTCTGCAACCGTCAAACTTCCTCCCATTCCTGTTGAAACCTCGCAGCCTGCAAAGACCCCAGCTAGCAATGCTCTGCAGAAATGCATAGGGTAGTCAGGTAGCTAAAACTACTCTCTAGAAATGTGCAGAGCAGTCTACCTGCCCTCCATTTAGAAAATACACAGAGGTGTCCTCCCATGACCCCCATCCTGCAGCAGTGTCCTATGCCTCAAAATTGTGTAGTATTGTCTAAGTTGTCCTATCGGTCTTGCATGCAAAACTTCACAGATAGGCCTCCAGTGGCCTCATCTCGATAATAGTCACTTCTTGATGAAACAACACTGATCCATCGCTCGGTGACTATAGGAAAAGGTGACATGTTGCAATCACTCTCAAGGAGCCGGGGAGAAGGACCAAGAGACAAATTAATGGAAAATATCAGGACCACATGCAAACTCCATAAGATGCATGATCAACTTGAGGGTAAGTATGGTAAGTAAATAACACCTTTCTAAGTTCACCTCTTAGTTGAGTTTGTAGGACTGCTTGTCATTGTCATATCATCTTGTCCTCAGTAACATGCATGTGTACAAACACAAAAGGTCATGTCATGTGTTTCGTCTACATGTCTTTCTTTCTTTTCACTCGTTTGACCAAATGTCATCTTCAGCATGTTGATTTCTATATCATGCTAGCGACCTTGTTCTGGTGATGTTAAAGGCTTTTGTTTGATTTGTTTTCACTATGTAAACATCTATCTCACTCACACACGATGTGTAAGCACTGTCATGCAAGTGTCATCATGATCATCTGAAGGTCTATCCAAAGTGTCGCACTTTTTGCTTTCATCATTAGACAGTGCTGCAGTTAGTCACACCGAGCATATGTTGTCTTGTTGGTTTGAGGTGTCTTGTCGTTGAGTCATGTTGAGTGTTTTTTCAGAAGGTCATGTATTTAGGAGTTCACTCGCTCACACACTTAACAATTTTGTTGAAGATTTTTTGACCGAACCACCCTCCATTAGTCAGACCTCCGCTGAGCTACACTACGCAGTCTCAGCCCTCAGTAACCAAGTACTACTGCCCAAAATTGCACAGAGCTTGAGTTTGCATCCCATACAATTTGCATTGTGCAATCCTAAAATCGACCCAATTGACATTCACCCAGAACAACATAGAAGTTTTTGAACAATCCATCTCAATCTGCGCTACCCGCAAGCAAATCTACCATGCTTCCCGCTAGTCAACTATAAAGATTGAGCGGGTAGTCACCCTGGGCTTGACTCCCACAATTTTTTTTGTAGAAGCTACGAGCATGCTTGCCTCTACTGACTGAAGAAATTACACAAACATGAAGGACAAGCACCCACTGCCTATCACTGCACTGTCCTCGAAATTTGTGTAGTTCTGTCAGCCAGTCACCCTGTTTGTTGGCCTGTTGCTCCTCCTAAAAACTATGGAGTTTCCATGGGATTCCCTCTAGCTACCCGACACTTCGATCAGATCAAAATCTATGAAGACATGTCCTATAGGCCAGCCTCCTAGTGCTACACAGTTTTGGCGAGCAAGCTCCCACAACCCGTTGCTAGCCTCCCCAAAGAATCTACACAGTTTTCTCTACGAGTGTCCTCCCTGCTGCCTGCATTGCATCCTTGGAGAATTTGCATAATCCTGCCCTCCAACTGAGCCAGATCCCGGAGATGGTCACTTCTATTTTGGACTGCTCATCTCAGCCTCCTAGTTAACTCTGCACAATTTTCCTTGACAGTGTCCCAAAGCTCGCATCCCCATCTGAAATGTGCTCTACGTAGTTTCACAGCCTTTTCCTCTCTCCTGGTCACCTTCACCCGAAAACGAAAGATAATGGTAGACTAGGAGATATCTAGATTTGATGTCATCTCATCATGAGTGATTGTAGAAATAGGTACATGGATGAGACATGGCATGATGACGAACAAGATGAACAAGGAGCACATGCTAGAATGATTTCTCGTGGTTGGATGAACATGCGAAGAATACCAAGTAGAAAGCGAAGGAGACATGTGTGCATGCATGAACCATTAAGTGAACAACAAGACCATCGAATACTTCACACACCTTGCCATGTGAAGGTGACGCTATGATACACCAAGAGCACACCCATCGCTCAACAACACTGCAACTTGACATGGAAACTAGTAGTAGCATGAACATACTAGCACCGTCATGTCAAGTCATGTCATGAGTCATATCAGCCACATCATTACTATGGGCCATACAGTTGTAATCAATGTAATGTAATGTGGAAGTCCAAGAGACCCACATGTAAAGTTGAAGAGTCATGTAACTCAAACCTTCATGAGGGAAGTCAAAAAATCACAAGGGTGAGTTTCACCCTTGGCTATATATACCCCTCATTTGTACATGCAAAATAATTTTCACCTTGGATCCTCCCACATAGCCTTGAGAGTCTGTAGTATTTTCTTTGAGGAGAAAGTAGTGGTTCAACCACCCTAATATCGGGGTTAGTTATGTATGGTGTACTGATGTGTCTTGGAACTTTCACTTAATTTTGAAAGCCTGATAATATTCCAACACATTTTCACACATGTATTGTATTTTTTTGTAATACTATTTTTTGGATGCTTGTAATGCATGTTGCTTTAACTTGTATTAAGACAATTGAACTATTCTGGTTGTTCTAGTACATATGATTTTGAAAATGTGTTGTATAAGCTGTTAACGTTGTCTGGCCCGTGTGGAATATTCGTCGGACACTCAATAGAACCATTCTCTTAAACTTATTATAACAACCATCGCACTCGTGTGGACTATTCCACTGGGTGTTGTACGTGCTATCTGTTCACTATGTGTTTGTGACTGCCACATTCGTGTGGACTACTCCACCAGAATATTCGCACATCCTTCTATGTTATATGTCTCTAACAGAGTTGGTACTATTCCCTTTCGACTTGAGACTCACTTTTACCTCCTCCCTCTATAGTAAAAGAAACTTGACACAAGTAATACTAAGCAGTCACCAAGCATGCAAACATTGTTGTTCGAAGACAAAGAAAACCATTCTCATGTGCTGACAAGCAAGAGCTAAGGCAAATATTTAATATAATGGCAACCGTGCCATCATACTAGATGGGACTCTTACACCAAACAATGTGAGGTCTAGTTGGGACTTCATACCGAAGAGATCCCCTAAATGTTTGCGGGTCTAGCACCATCAACAGTACCATCAACTACTTTATCAAATGCAACTCAAGCAACATATAGGAACTAATTATAACTTCACCACATACAATCTTGCATTATTGATAACCCATGACATAATGACAACAACATATATATCTTCTCATTAATGAGAGATGCCAACAATAGTGAGTAAATCATAAACTCATCATCGTTAACTGATGTCAGATAAGTAGTGCCTAATAAGAGACCGTAATGCTAACAATGAACTATTAGAGGCATAAAAGATGCACCCCTTGAACCGGTGGCAAATCTTCATCATCAACCTCAACAATCAACAAATGTACCGAAGAACCTGTTAGGGTCCTATAATTTATAAGATCTCAAGGTAATTGAGTATTCTATCTTAGGAATCTTATTTTGTAAATACTTGTTAATCTGCCACTGATTTCCAAATAAAAATAAAAAAGAATTAAAAAATGAAAAGAGGGTAAAAAGAATAAAAATAAAGAGAAAAAGAAGAATATTGAAAAAGAAGAAAAGATTGAACCCCACCAAAAGAAAAATAAACAAAAATGAATAATACTGAAAGTGTTGCAAGTATAAATGCCACTACCCATAGATATTTTTTCTTCATTACTCAAAATAAAAGTTGTGTGTAGGTTGTTCAAATGCCACAATCACCAATTTTTAGTTTAATCATACACTGTAATCATGATTAAACTCTAAATTTCTGTAAAATTTTGAGATAGAGAATAAAGAGTGACCCAAAAGTTTAATATGGGTAAATCATTAGTTAGGTGGAAAATGATATTGATCCAACTGTTTAATCTGGATCAATAGGAGAAATAAGGGATAGGTTAGGTGGTTTTTTCATTTTGTATAAAAGAAAATAAAAATGGGTTTGCTAGTGTAAGTGCACCCTAGAGATAAAAATAAAAAATGCTAGTTTAGCTAAGGGTAGGAAGATTAGATTAATGATAAATATTTGTATATATAATTTTATCCTAATTTAAGGATATAATGAAAAGAGAAATATGTGCGCTGGGAACAAAGTAATTCATATATTTCATTTTTCCCTTATCCTAAGTTTGAAAAGAAAATATTAAAGGCGCAATTAGACAAATCTTGTTTGTCGTTTATTGATAAAGTTCAACTGTTTGAAGGCATCAGGATTTGATCAACGGAATTCATCTGTTTTCATTCCCCCCTCTCCATTATGTCCTTACCGCTTGGGGGGTGGGGGGGGGGGTGTTTCGGAAAGCAGTTTCACCCGCTGGGCCTCATCCCTTATGTGTCACCCTCTATTGATTTCACACTCCCCCCACTAAAACCATTAACCACCCACTACCCCCTTCGAAAACCTCTTTCTCTCATCCACTCTCCTGAGGCCTGCCACTTTCCCTCCACCACTCTCCTCCCACCACACAACATGACTGTTGAACCAATTAAATGCGTTCCTGGCCAAAATGATCATTCTCCATTCAATTTTATTTCTCCCAAGTAACCATTCAGCCTAACAATCATGTGCCATTCTTAATGAGACTATTCTCAGCGTTTTAAAGCTCATGAGCCTGTCATTCTCACCCCTTTTCGCTCCTTTTTTTCTATTATTCACAGTTTCCCACAACGATCTCTATCAGAGAAATTTCACGGCTCGATTACGACAAAAAATGATAATTCCCTTTCATTTTCGTCTATTAGTCCGTTATTATTCTGTGTTTGGTAAGCCTCCTCTGAAATTTCATCCTTTTCGCAGATTTCTACAATCATGCCTCCTAAAACTAAGACTCAAGATAAGCCCATTAATCCTCTAATTCTCCCTTCTGTAGATTTAGATCATATTCCTTTATCTAATAGAGATAACATGATAAATGAAACTCTATGTGACTGCAATTTTCTGGAATTGTATTGCTAGTTAGAGGATAAGCACGGAGACAAAACCGATGAAATTGGGCTCTGGGAGTCAAACCTCCTCCATTATATTTTCCCCTTGACATTCCAGGCCCCAGAATTTCCCAGAAGGTGTCAAGCTTGCTATGTCCCTATCCAAAGAGCCATCATTGCCCCTACATGTGAAATTCTTTTCACCATTACAACCCAAACCATAGACCAAATGATGTTGGCCCCCACTGTGGAAAATGCTGCCCCTTTCTCCCTAGAATCCCTCATATAGCTTTATCAAAAGCTGGACTTTGCCACCAGAACCATAATGTTTGAGATTTTCTTGCTAGAGAATGCCCAGTTACCTAAAAAGAATCCTCCATATCCTTCTTCCATTTTCCCTGATTAGGCCAAGAAGATTATTTCCATGATTTCTTACATTTTAGGCTATCATTCTGATCAGTGGGTAGATGAGCCCATTTGAGAATTCCTTTCCATATTTTCCATAGACAACAAGTCCTCCTTGGTGTTCAACTTCAGTTAATTTTTGGTTGCTAATATCCATGAATAGTTCATAAAGTTTCCAAAAGAATAGGTGTTCAATTACACCTCTATTTTGATTTATATGTTCCTCTATTATGAGGAAGACAAATTCAGTTTTGCATTGAAGAAGTTGGATGATGCAAGGAACCAACAACCAGTAATTTTTTGGACCTCATTGATCATGAGAGAACGATAGGAATGTAGTTATAAGTAGTTTATCTAAGACTTTGTTCATGCAGCCATGAACATTCTGAATAGTGCAGTACAACCCAGAATCGGTGATGAAATCAAATTTTTTTTGCATTTGTCAGACCAAGAAAAGACAGGGGATTGGTATTTATACCAAAATTACATAGAAATTAGGGTATATGCTTGTGAACTGGACCCCTATAATCTCCCCAAATACCTCCCAATGAGGATTTCCCCCCTAGAGTATATCAGGAAGATATTGAATTTAGATGACATCCACTTTGTGGTGGCCAAGAAGAAGGTACAATTTAGAATAAAGACACAGGTAGGCCCATTTGTGTGCAACATAAGGACATCAGGTGAAGAGGAAGATAGAATACTTAAAGAAATGAAGTTCAGTTTGAGATTTACATGGTCTTATGACCCCTATGGCATCATCTCAAAGCTCAAAGTGGAGAACAAAAACAATCCTTACATTCATAATTCAAGGCCAGACATAGAAAAGTATGTGAATCAGCTTGAGTGGATAGAAAATACCTTGTAGGAAGCTGAGGAACAACTTGTTTCTACTTCTAGTTTGCAGACTCCTATTCCTCAGGAAAAATCAAGTAAAATATAGAGGGAGGAAGGATCATCTTCTACAACTGGGAGTGAAGCTAAAGAATTCAGAATTAGTTATAGGGAAGAGAGTAAAGGTAACTCCCAAAGTAGAATTGGATAAAGAAACTGAAGAGAAGGCAACCATCACCATCACAGATTCACCACCTGCAACTACCAAATTCACAACATCCCCTTCTGAACCTTCGTCTTCACAAGGTCACAAGGAAACCGAGTTGGAATCACAAAATGTCCAAACAGAAAAAGAGAAGATAGTTTTTGATGGGTACAGGGAGATAAATCTCATAAATGAAATTATGAAGAATAATACTTATAAATAGTTTTGGAAACAAACCTCCAGCGCACAAAGTAGGTTGTTGTCAGTGTTTGATACAGAGCATGGAAAAAGCAGATGGCTTTTCTTGAGGCCCAGATTCCACAGCCAAAATTAGCAACAGACTACAAGAGCACAACTTTTAAATTCAGCACAAAGGACATACATCCCATTGATCAAATGGAGATGCATAAGAAAACGGGTGAAATGATATCCTTTACTTTAACTAATACTTCTATGTCAATTTCTAAATTGCAGGTTTCTTTTGCAAATGTCCAGCCACAGTTGAAGATGGAGGAAGAGATGAAGAAACTGATAAAGGATAAGGAAGACATTGTTCCCCTGGATGCTATACCTATTTCTCAGCTTCCATCAATAGGGACAACCACTGCACCTATCTCCTCCACTTAGACTGCAAGTGCTGAATAGGTAACACAGACACTACAGAACATGTCACTATAGTCAAAGGATATTGAGAGTTTGTAGGGCCAAATCAAAGCTTTTGAAGTGCAAAAGGCGAAAGCTGAAGCTACTCGGGTTGCTGAATTGGAGAAATCCCAGAAACTGTTAGAGAAGTTGGGCCAAGTAGAGAGAGACACTTCAATTGGTCAGACCTTGGCCCATGGCAAGGAAACTATTTGGACGAATATATTAGACTCTATGAATGAGATTTGGCCTTCTATCCAAATCATATTTGAGTAGAAAGAACTGATAGAGAAGGCTACAGAAACTATTGTGCAAGCAAGGGAAAAGTTGGGAGACATGCCCACAGAAGCTTCTAATGTAATCAAGTTGTTAAACTCAAGGTCCAAGTATGAGCTAGAGGAGTAGAAATTAGTGATAGAAATGCCACCATTTTGGAGTTCAAGAAAGTATTGACAAAGAGAAATATCATTGATCAGTTGGATATAAGGTGTGAAACCTTAGATTTGTAGGTAAACATATTCACAAAAAGAATTGAAGCCTTAATCCAAAAGGGACTACCCAGTATCTACATTATAAATGACAAATTGATCACTCAGGAAGACTATATCCTAAAGATGAAAGAAGTGGCTAAAAGCAACATTAAGTTTAGTGGAATTAAGGGAAGTATGACAACAAAGGAATTTCTGGAAACCATGTCAAATGATTTCCATGTACAGAATGAGATAAAACACATTTTTACCGTAAAACTAACTTTTTCCAAATACACAGAGGTAGATGAAATTTACTGCAGGGTAATAAAATTGATAGTGCCAGATGAAAAGAGATGGGAAGAATTGGTTGATTTACTAGATTGAAGGATAATTCAGGAGCAGTAAAATAACTTTCCAGCATGACAGCTAGCATGACGGTCGTTTAAACATCGTAGCACTATTTCAGGTTGACTAAGCAACCGAAACCATCAAAACAGGGCCACCTTTCCATTCAATAGCCTATGTGGCCTATTCTTTTTCCAGGATTAGATGAAATAGTTTGTAATTAGGATAATAATACACTATCGGTTTGACAACGATTTTGTAAAGTGTTTTTGTAATTTTCTTTATAAATAGTTCAATATTTGAAGTATTAAGGGTTGATTTCCAAATGTAATTTCCTTTTACATATTTTAATTTTCAAAGCACTGGAACATCAATAATACAAGGACCTTTCACAGGATTCATGTGGTGTTTTAAATGGTGATGTGTCTCTTCTGTCTATTTGTTTAAGCATTGTTTTTCCTTTCTCTGTTATTCTAAATTTCTGAATTAATCAATATAAACTGTGATAAATAGGATTTGTTACTGAGAGCACCCTATTCTGGCTGTTGATAATTTTAATGTTTTCCACTGAAGTTAGATCAAGGAATTCTTAATTTCTCATTGATTTCTACTAAACCTTACACTTATGCTATTCCACAATTCATTTAATTTCTGAAAAGATCTAGTTAGTGCAACCTAGCTTTCCCTATGAGAACTCCTCTAAAAAATTGATGCAAAACTCCAGTTTAGTTTATAGACTCAATTTTCCAATGGAATTCTAACACTTAAATCAACCAAACCTTTCAAACAAAACAAACAAGTACAATCATAACTAGCCTAAAACTTACATAAAAACAAAGCTAAATTAAATAGAGAGATCCCTCTCTGAAGCTGGTAGGGCTAGATCTTAGCTTCCAAAGTGGTTTTGATGTTGTCCATTGTGTTTACTCCCTCAACCTCAAAAATACAAAATGGAAATAGAACCATTTCAATAGTAACAATAACATTTTACAACAACATCATTCCTAAGCAGCATATGGGCATCATTAACAGTTTGCAATAAATCAACCTCAAAAGCAAAATGGAAAGAATGAATTGATGGAAGCATATGAGAAGCTCCCCCTGAGTTTGTATCATTCATTTATCACCACAGGAAACCATATGCAACTGTCTTAGTTAGAAACCATGTATACATGCAATTTTTTTTCATAAGATCGGGGTACACAAAATAAGATGTTTATTTTTTATAACCACGAGTCCCTCTAAACATGACATGTCTATTCTTGTTCATTTTTGCTTCATCATATACAATGTCAATAATAGCCATGGTCAGTTTTACTTCATCAGATACAATGTCAATAATATATCACCACAAGAATATCAAAACAACATAGGAAATAATCATCTAGATACACATGCATATCTCTCCCTGGGTTCGTACATCACGGATCCTATGGACCTGATAATCATCACCTGTTCCTCATGAGGTATGTACCTCACATTCACTTTTGCAGTCACTGTTAGAAATATACTCTTAAGAACAAGATATTTCAGTAGGGACATTATTCCCTACATCTCTGACTGATGTTACTTCTTCCTCCAAATATGCTTGAAGTTTCTAATCATATGCTTGAATTTATGGAACTTATCCCATCTTTTGATTTCATTCCAAATTCTTGACCTGCAATCAGTGGCCTTATGCCCAAATGAGTTACATGAAAAACAATGTCCATGAAACCATCCTTTATGCCTAGGGATTGACCTCGACTCTGATCTAGGTGATTTCCTTTCAGATGTGTGACTTGATTCAATTTCATTTTGAAAAAACCTTATGTTGATTGTTTTTGTCATTACACCGTGAATATGAAGCCATGGGATTATATCCAATGCTTGTCTTGATTAGAGGAGAACATTGTTCATTGATAATTTTCTCTAGTGATTCAGATGTCTTTACCCATTTGTTGATTTTCTCACAATATTTCCTTAGTATCACAACTTCTTATTCTAATTTTTCACAATGGCTTTCCTTTTTGTTTTGCTAAAACTTATGTTCTTGTATTGGTTTCTTCCAAATTCATTCTTAATATGTTTATTTACTTGATCATACTACTTTTTTTTTGTTTCCAACTCTTTGTTTGCATTCTTGAGTCTATCAATTTCATTTAATGTTTCCATTAAGTCATCTTATTTACAACTATCTGATTTGCTAGTTTCTTGATCTTCAAGAGCCATAAGTATCTGGTAACAAATGTTAGAATATGAATATGAATCTTATTTATCATCAGATGTGCTTTTACTATCTTCATTAGAATATAAAAAAATTCTTGGCAAAAAAATTCTTTTTGGCATTTTTCTTGTCAACATCACCCTCTTTTTCATGATTTTCTTTATATGGACATTTTGATGCATAGTGACCTATTCTTACATAAGAAAAACATTTAAAGGGAATCTTAACTTTGAATTTACCAACTCCCACTTGCAACTTTCTCATGAAATTTGCTTCTTCCTCATATGAAATGTAGCTTGTATCTTTAGGATTTTCCTTTTATTTCCCTTTGTGTGTAGCTTTGAATGCTACTTCTCTGAGACTTGATGTATCCCCTTTTCTCATCTCAGAACTTCTCAAGATTCCATGGAGCTTTTCCATAGTTATATTCTTCAAATACTGCATATATGCAATGGAAGAGACTTTGGAATCAAACTTTTTGGTTAGTGATCTCAAAATATTTTCAACAACAGTAGCATCCTTTATTTTGTCACCAATATTTTTCATTGAGTTAACAATATCGTTTACTTCGAGGAAAAAGCTTGCAATAATTTCATCATCATGCATTCTAAGAATCTCATACTAAATTTTATATGTTTGAAGCTTAGCACTTTTTACCTTAGTGTCACTTTCATAGCTTTTGACATGCTTGTCCCATATTTCCTTTGCGGTGTTCAATTGCACAACTTTCACAAACTCAAATTCAACCAAACACCCCAAGATAGCATTTACATCCTTTGCATTGATCTCATACTATTTCTTCCCTGCATTATTTGTTGGACACCTAATCCTAAATGGGTTAGTGTGGAAGCCGAATATACCAAAGCAGTCCAAGAGACCTTGGGATCTGAAACCCAAGAGTCACATATTGTACTATAAATGTATATCTCATGTTAATAAAAAAATGTATTGCATGTTTTATCTTTCATATTGTCTTTGATGCCCATGTGTGTTTAACATGGTATCGAAGCCATGATGTGTGGCTTGTGTAGTTTTCTTCCTCAGGGTTTATCCTTTAGTTAAAAAAAATGAGATGTTGTTATTCCCTGAGCAACCGGCCTGAGCTACCTTGAATAGTGCTGGCCTAGTCTTCATTACCTGTAACGCTCCATTAATTCTGCCTGCCTGTTCTTCTGAATACAATAATCGCTCTCTGACTATCATATACATTTAAAAAAAGAGCGTCATTACACCTGCGCCTCTACTGACAATTCACCTGATTATTCTCACCTGCGTTACTGAATGTGTTTGAATAGCCATTAAACTTGAACGCCTCTGTCGTTCTGCCACACCTGCGCTACCCTGAATTGCACTGTGTCTGCCCTGAACAGCCCAGACGGTTAACGCACAAGCTAGGTGCCGTGGCGATCACAAAATCATTCAATATATTTGCAGTTTGATTTCTGTATATATGCAGTCATCTGTATATTCATATGTGCAGGCGGTGTCAATTGACGAAGTTTAATGATTGTTAATTGTTGAAATGACGGTACGTGGGTCAATCTTGGGTTAAGAGTAGAACCCAGCAGTTTAATTGCCCATGTCCCCATGTATATCTGAAGAATAATCCATTCTGAAAGCATAATTAATCAGAGCTGAGCTTTTGGCTTGAGAGCGAAGTAAGATCGATTTGTTCTTTCTCTTCTGTGTGAGCGCAATCGATGGAGTAATTTACATTTGTCTAGTTTTAATAGTGTTGTTTCAAAGCGTTGTTTTGTCAATTGCCAAAGCGCTGTTTTACACCAGTTTCAGAGTTGATTGGACAGAGGATGAATATGAGCGCACGCAAGTAAGGATGCTTCTTATACAACGGGAATATGCACCAATGGTTTTGGTTGCCATAGCTAAAATATTTGAACGCTGATATGTCGTCGATGTGCAAGCGAGTGAGTGGTAAGCTGGATGATAAAAGGTTGAGTTGAGTTTTTGTTTGCAGAAGTGCCGGAGAAGAATAAAAGCCCTGCGCAAGCCTGGAACATCTTCAAGAAAAGAGCGCTGAGTGAATTTGATTCACACATTGGGGAACTGCAGCTACGTTGGCTGATAAAGATAATGAGATGAACAACTTTGAAAGGCATTTGGACGGTGTATTGATCAGTCTTGACAGTGGCACGAATTGCCAGACAAAACAAAGTAATTGCGATTTGGGTAAAAGCGTGGAGTTCCTCCTGTTCGGCGGAAAACAAAAACTGCTCTTCAGCGATAGAGTTTGCAGAACAGTGAAATGGTTTGGTAGCGCTAGAGAAGGCATACAGATCAAAGGAAGAACTTGAATCTTTTGGGTATCCCAAATATTTTTGTTTTCATAATTAAAAGGACTTCAATCTCTGATCAAGTATTTACATTGTCAGAGCCCTTAGGGTCTGATTTTGGTACTGTAAAGGTCCATGAAATTGTTAAGAATTTAGACTGTAATTGTGATTGGTCTTCAAATGTGATTTCGGTACCCAGAAAGGCCTTCAATCCGCGATCAATGTGCATCATCACTGCTGGCTATCCTCAAATGTTGATGCGGGCATTTACAAGGCTTTTAATATTTGGTTAATCATGTTCAATAATCCCGGGGCTGGAGCTTAAAATTTGCTTTAATTATTCCGAAAGCCTTGAATCTGGTCAAGCCAAGAGAATATTGCTTCATGATAGCCCTCATTACTCTTGGTTTGATATTCAGTTTTACGACACTTGTTTTTTGACAAGTTACTCGCTCTATGATATGGCACAATCATAGTATATCGTTGTTGCAGCAGTTTAATGGATGGTTCAGTTATATTTTTGAAACATAAAGCCAAGGCGTATCAATGCAGTTGTGAGATTGCAGAGAGCCTCTGAGAGATTCGTCGTTGCTGCATTTTTAATAATTTGTATCTTTTGAAAGACGACTAAGAAGTTCCCCAGTTCGTGTGACATCAAAGAATGCTGCATTTTTAATAATTTGTATCTTCTGAAAGACGACTAAGAAGTTCCCCAGTTCATGTGACATCAAAGAATGCGATCTCTTGGTTAATAAGATGTCGAAATAAATCTTTTCTCAGTCGAGCAACAACACGCTCACTTGATGATGCAAACCACCATCCACGCAGTGCAGTAGAAAATGAACCAATTAAGATTATAAGAAGAATTTCCACAAGAGTGTTTTTGATGGTATTAAAAGCATCTGCTTTCTCTTCTTCCTTTCTCAAATGTCTGCTGACAATATCAATAATCTTGCCGCCATATTTTGGAACTAAAATATTTATTGTGGATGCAATGAAAAGTGCCACAATTGCAATAGTCTGCTCATTAAGCCACCAGTGCTTGCCCTGCGTTTTTCTTTAATCTGCAGGATTTTCTTTGTGTAGCTTGAAGATATTTAACAGCTGATAGTTTTGCAGCAGTCGAGGGATTTCTTCAAAATATTAGAGGATTTGGGTAACTGTTGGCTAAATATAGAAGGACTCGGTGATATTTGTATAATTTTCATAGTTTCAAGATATCTCTGGTTGGTTTTTTCCCGTTAAGCTACAGGGCTTTCTTGTGTAACTTGAAGATATTTAGCAGCTGACATTTTTTCTGTGGGATTTTGGAGGTTTTTTAAGGTGTAGAAAAATGGCTAAGCTTGAAAGAATATTAGAGTTATTGAGAACTCTAATCGTATCCACTGCTGACAGCGCAATCATAATCAATAAAGACATTATTGCTGACATTCAAAAATGTATACAAAATGCACAAGAAAAGATAGAGTTTTTGCAGCTTGAGACAAAGCTACAGTAGGAAGAATTACACAAGTGGAGTCATCATTCTGAACCTGTTTCTGTTCAGAAGATTGAAACAGACTCCCATAAACAGCAAGTCAATAATGTTACAGTTCATTCAAATAAAGCAGCAGTTGTAAATGTAGATGTAGAAACTTAGTTTGCACTTCCCAAGCCCATCATGAGACCTTGGGAACAGCTTGTCCACAACAAGCACAGAACTGGTCTTGGATATGACAAGGACTTGTCTCATATTCCAGACTACTCAAAGCCCATTCAGTTTCAGAGTGCTGGATTCATTCATGACAGTTCACCTGCTCCTTATGATAGTTCAGCTTCAGTTGTTCCAGACTCTGCCCCTCTTCCACAACAACAACAACAAAAACAGATTGTGAAATGCCAACACTTTGACCGAGTTGGCCATCTAAAATATCACTGTTTTGATCTTCATCCATGTAAGCAATGTCATAAAACCAGTCATTCTTCAAATAGATGCTTCAAAAACAAACGCCCTGCAAGAACAAAGATTCATCTTGGATGGATAGCTTCTTGGCAATGGGCATCAACATCCAAGAAGATATTCCAAACACATGTCAGAACTTGTTCTATAGTATTAAATAGTCTTGCACTTGAGTTTTCTCCATCATCTCACCTTGTATCTGACAAGGGGGGAATGATGGTCATCTACAAGCTTCAAAACCAAATCAAGCGAGCCTGAGCCACAACCTGCCACACTAGTTTCAGAGTTGTAGCCACAAACAAAGATGCCTGAACATGACTTCAGTTGGAAATCTGGGACACTTCCTCTAGTAGAAGACTTCAGCTTCTTGCCAGTTTTGGAAGAATTCCAGGAACACAATTGAGAACACTTCCTCTAGCAGAAGACTCCAGCTTCTTGCCAGTTTTGGAAGAGTTCCAGGAATTGCATTAAGCATTCCAGAGTTGTTGGTCATCCTTAAACCATCACAGGTTGAGACTTCCCTTTTCAGGTTGAAGTTTTACCTTTTATGCGGGGTGAAACCTCCCTTTTATGGTTGAAGGTTTCCCTCTTTAAAAGAATAGGATCACTTCCTCTAGCAGAAAACTTCAGTTTCTTGCCAGTTTTGGAAGAGTTTCGGGAACTGCACTAAGCATTCCAGTGTTGGTGGTCATCCTTAAACCACCGCCCTTTATACCAACATTTCATAGAGCACATTCAGCCTAGTGCTACCATGCATATTTGCACATTTTGTATTACAGCTCTCTTCTTGGACTCATACATAACCCTTCGGATTAAGGGGGGGAATGTTGGACACCTAATCCTAAATGGGTTAGTGTGGAAGCCGAATAGACCAAAGCAGTCCAAGAGACCTTGGGATCTGAAACCCAAGAGTCACATATTGTACTATAAATGTATATCTCATGTTAATAAAAAAATGTATTGCATGTTTTATCTTTCATATTGTCTTTGTTGTCCATGTGTGTTTAACATTATTTATGGGAATGGAGGATGGGTATTGATATCCACTTTCAACAATTGGTCATAAATCAACTCTTAGAGCTTGCAAATATGATCTCATTCTGATTTTCAAAAATACAAAGTTAGTTCCATTAAAAAAAGGTGGCCTGATAAAATATACTCCCTCTTGAATCCTCATATTGATAGATCTCCCTTTAAGAGATCAAGCTTCTTTTGAGAGACCTGCTCTAATACCAATTGTTAGGAAGAATACTGGAGGGGGGGAATCAATATTTTTAATTCACTTTAACTTTTCAATTTCTTATTCAAAATTATGTATGCTATTATCCTTCATGTAACCAGTGTATGTACATGACTTTAGTGAATGTAAAAAACTTGTATCCAGATAATTTAATTAATTGTAACTTCCATCAGTTAGTTAAGTTAATCATTGAATTATTAATTCATAACCATCCAGTATGCAGTAAAGAATAGATAAATCACAAAACATAAAAAACACACATAGAGCACCAGGATTTTAAGTGGAAACCTAGTGTGGGAGAAAACCACCACTATCGTTGTCTTTGTCTTATTATTTTATTATAAATAAAAACTTCAATACATATTGTTCTAGTAAAAACTCTTGTCAGCATGCATGAATCCAACTATAGGAGGCTACAACCTCCACTCCTTCTCATACACCCATTGGAAGGGAGATACAACTCCCTAATCTCATTTTATCGACTTCAACTGGAAGGAAGCACCTACCCCCTAAACAAGTTTACCAACTACCACTGGAAGGAAATTCTAACTCCCTCATTAAAGGCTCCAACCCTCAACACCTCTCATTTACCATGTTTCACAATATTTCATACTTGAACCACCTAACTCAAAACATCAAAACCTGTGGGTCACCTTTCATCATATTTTCATACTAGACCCACACTCAACATTATGCTCAATACCAAGAAAAAACTCTGAAATTGTTGTCACCACGACAAAATCTGATCTAAGTGGATATTTTTGGCCGCCCACCTATTCCACATAGACCTCTAGCCAGTTTCATTTGTTTCCTTGTTTATTTCAACATTTACTATTTTTAGCAGTTTTTCGGGTCTTAAACTTCCGAAGCATTTTGACCCCCTAAATGACATTGTTTTGAGGTCTGTTGTAGGCTTGTAGCCATAGGTATGGACCTATGAAAAATCTTGCAATACTTAGAGAGACCTTTCCAACAAGGTATCATATGTGCCAAATAGAGATAATATGACCAAGTTATGAACCCAGGAAGTTGGCTGCCCAACTAACCCAACAGGGCCCACAAACTCTTGGTGTTACATCTCCTGACGTTAGTGTTTTGGTTTCTTAGGGTTTTCTCATGCTTTTCAATAATAAGTAGGCCCTTGAGCCTCATTGTAACACAATTTAGAGGCATGTAGCTGCCACATCGCTTCTCAAAGATAAGCTACCATCATATGAGCCAGTCTTATTTCCATTCTATTTGTAAGCATTTTTTAGTATTCGATGTTAATGAAATGAAGTGTTATTTATGTTGTATCTTTGTATTTATTGTTATATCTGTAACTTGTTGTGTTCCTGTTTAAGTTCGGATCAAGAACCCTATAGAAATTTTACTATACTTGAATTTTGGACCCTACTATGGATACTGCAATTGGTTATTCTGTAGTCACTTCTTGATCAATTGGTATTCTGTTAAACCTTTAAGATCCATTCTTGGATTATAAGTGACAAAGTCACATGATCACACATGCCCAGTCCATAATGAATTCATGAATGCATTCCTTCACACAAGCTTGAACAGGCCTAACACAGTCCATCAATATAGTGCTTATGTAATGTTCAACCCATGTCGACAGTCATTGCACATTGTCATTGATAATCCCTCACTTTTGGCTGTGTTTGTACTTCTATTTCGACGAGTTTTTCAAATTGTTGCTTTTGTGCACCACACTTTCGCAAGTGTCATTTTCATGTTTTCAGCTATTTATTTTGCTTTATTTCACTTTAATTAGTATTGTTTTCATGTTATATTCACTCTATCATGTGTCTCTTTCACCATCGTTCGCATATTGCAAGTGTTGTTCACACTTTTCTTGTTCGTATAGAAAATGTCATCTTTTGGCATGGGGAGTGTCACTTATCATGTATAGTGGAGTTTTAGTTTGTTTCAACGGGTAACATTTGTGATAATGAGGTGTTCTTATCATGAAAACATGTATCACATTCATTTTCAAAGTTTCAAGCACTTTCGGACAAGTCTTTTCATTGTCGCCTGAAGGTGTATCTTTAGTGTCACACTTGGAGTGGGATATCGTAATGTTGTTGCATTGAGGAAAGTATGTTTTTTAATGTGTTTTGAGTGTCTTTTTTTGTGTCATAAAGTGCTCTAAGTGTATGATCATGCTCAAGTATTATTCTTATTCAACTTCATCTCACTGATCCCACACTTAGTCAAAATTGGGAAAACTCCCTAATCGAGCCACTCAACCTCATCCAACCCTCTTGAACTATACACTGCATAGTATTAGTCCTCAATAAACAACCTTTCCTCTTTGAATTACAAAATTCATAGTCTCTACTTCCCATAACTATTCATTGCGTAATATCAGTGCTCAAGGCCAACCCTTGAGCTCTAAAACTGCACAGTTTTCCTCTCTAGCCAATTCTTCACTGTGCATTGTGTAGTCTCAGTCCTCAAGCCTCAACCTTTAGGTCCTGAACTACGTAACTACATAGTAAATTAGCCTCCTCTCCTACTAGAACTGCGTAGTGGGAAGACGCAGTGCTCAAGCCCTTAGCCTGCCTCCCTGAGTCTCTCAATTGTGCAATAGACATGCCCAACCCAACGTGAATTGCACATTGTGTAGTCCCAAGGCTCAGTCCCAACCCTTGACTACCTAGGTTGTGAAACTTCACAATCCTAGAGTCTCTCTCTCAGTATGCCACCAATTTCTAGCTCAGCCAATGAATCGTCATGAAGCATCTTATACTAGGGGTTATCAGATTGGTGTCTTCTTGTCATGATTGGATTGGAATCATTGGTACTCTATCATGATATGACAGGATGATTATGAAGAATATGGAGAAGAAGACCATGCTAGAAAATTTGATCAATAAAGAGAAGACAAAGGAACATCAGTTTGTAACTATAGCTGAAGACCAGGATCACATTGAAGACTCCTTATCTTCAAGCCATGAAGAGGAGGAAGAAGAAGAGCATGTTCCATCTCTGAAGAAGATAGAAAGAAAGAAGAAACATAGAGAAACTTGACATGTCCATGACATCAATGTCATGTCATGTCATGAGTCATCATATGCCACATCATTTTGTGGGTTATGTAAATTTGATATTAGAGAAATGTAATGTAAAGTGGAAGTCCAAGGGTCATCTATGTAATGTGAAAATTCATGTAGGAAGATGAAATGTCATAGACAAGTCAAACAATCATGAGGGTAGTCCAAGAGTGACAAGGGAAGTGAATGAGCACCCGATTTGTTATATATACATCCTCATGGTACATGAAAAAGGACTTTTCACCTTGGCTCCTCCTACTGGGAATTGGAGAGGAAGATATTTGTTTTTGAGGAGCGAGTGACTGCTCTAATTCTCGACTATTTGGGCTAGTGGTTTTCAATGTATTTATGTATCTTAGAAGTTTTACTTAATTCAAAATCTCTTTGAGCTAACATGCTTTCATGCATATGTCGTGAATATTGTAATACTATTCCTTGAATGTATACGATGTATGTTTTTTTCATATATACTAATGAAATTGAACTATTTTGGTGGCTTTCGTACTTATCTTGTTGAAGGTGTGTTGTATGTTATTTAACAATTGTTGCTTCCTTGTGAACTATTTTGCTGGTTGATCAATGATTCATTCATATGTATATGATCGTGTTCCTTTTCTAGATTAGTACTATTACTTTTCTTTAAAGGGCCCAATTTTATCTTCCCTTTTGGTAGAAGGACCTTGATACTTTCTGCAACTAAACATTTCACAAGGCATACTCACTTGTTGATCCGAAAATACCTGTGTATTACTCTCTTGTGCTGAACTTTGTAGCCAAGGAAAATCTACAAGTATACATGGCAGTTAGGTCAATACTCCAGATGGGGCTCCTACTCCAAATAATGTGAGGTCTAATTGGGACTTCACATTGGGGATACCCCTTTGGTTGACATATTTCCAGCACTGTCAATAAATTGCGCTAGAAGGAGGGGAAGATGATAAGTCATTTCCGTTGAGTCTGTTTTGAACCTCTTATTGCAAATGTCTCATCCTCAAATCATACTCAGGGTATTTTTCTAACCTATCCCCCCATGAACTTTCAATCCTCGATGAGTCTCTCCATGACTTGTCACAATTCAAGTTTGATGGTCACGATGATACATCCATTACTGAGCATGCATCTCTTTTCCTTAAGTTCTATGAATACTATGAAATTGATTTTGAAGATGTGGCTTGTATTCTCTTCTACCTCACCCTTGAAGGTCGAGTTAGCCGATGGTGTCACACTCTACCACCTACTTCCATTCATTCTCTTAAACACCTCATCAAGGAGTTCCATTTATCATTTGATATGTATGATTATTGAGATATTTATAAAAGGATTAATAAACTAAGAATGAAGCCTAATGAATCAAATAAGGATTTCTCTGATTGATTCCTTCACCTCTATTATGAATTTCCTGAAGAAGACATGGATTTGGATTTATTTAAACAAAAGTTTGAGCATTTGGTTCATATCTCTTTGCACGGTGAACCCAAACCACTTGATGTTTCTGCTTCCCCAACTCTTGTAAGCCATGAGACACCCCTAATTTTAGAGGAGGAACCTGCTATTCCTTTTGTTCCTTTTCCTGCTCCTTTTTCTGTTATGATGTAGGTTCCTCCTTACAATGATAATAAAGTTGGTAATCTACAAATCAAATTCCTAATCTATCTTCTCATCCTCCTTCCTCTTTTCATGATTTAGATCCCATGGAGGAAATCCTGGAATGGTTCATGAAACCTATGGTGAAGTCTAATTTATCCATTCCTCAAGATGATATTATCACTCATAATTTAAATCTTGAATTTGATTTAGATACCTATCATCCTCTACCATCGCTTTCTCATGACCCCTTGTCCCTAAATATGGCTAATCAATATCTTCCAAGTCCAACCAGTGAACAGGTGAAAGGTAGTCACATTTCATATGTAGAGGAGCAAGAAGGTTGAGATTATTTCGATCTTTATTCTCTTTTTCAAAATCCTACGTGTGAAGATGGTGTTTCCTCATTCTTGGCTGACAATGAATCTGGTAATCTTGGTTGTCGATCAAATACAATCACTTCTCCTAATTAATCTGAAGTCTTGGGAAACAATCATTCTGATGAGTATGACTCTATTGACATATATGATTATGAATCCCCAAGTGCACCATCTAATATTTCAGTTTCTCAAGAATATATTTTTTCGAAAGATTTAGATTTCAAATATGTTTCAATCAAAGAATATTCACATATGAACACTTCTTCCTCTTCACATCCCTATCCCTTGTGCTCTATTGTTTGTAATACACCAACTTGAGATGAAGATATTCCATGCTCTTCAAGTTATTCATCTGATGAGTTTACTTTCTGAATTGACACAAGTTAGTGAGATTATCCATGAGGAAGAAGAAAGCAATGAAATTATAGAAAATCCATTCCATTCCATATCATATCTTGTTTTTCTTGGGGGAAACTCTTCAAATCGGTTGGCTCATGAGATTCTTATGATTCATACACCTTTAGATTTGTGATTACAAGAATCTTATGGCTCGAGTAATCTATTTGTTGAAGTTGTAAAATATAATAAAACCAATGATGAAGATAACTCCCATCCAAATAATGGTGATCCTTTTTATTTAAATGATGGTGAATGTTCACATGCAATCTATGATTTGACTCAGTTTACAAAATGTTATTATTTGTCTTTTCAAAATTTTTGAACTTGTTAGGAATTCGAGGAACTTCAACTCTGGTTGATGGTTATGTTAGGTTCTCACAATTTTTGTGAAATTCCTAAACCATGTCATATCTATTTTTTCTTAGAGAATACTTTCGTTCTTATTATTTTGTTGGATGAAAACTCATTCTTGATAGAGTTCAGGATTTCTCATTACAATTTTCCTATTTCTTAAGATCAAGTTTCATATCATACTAATGTGGTGAATTCATCCCCATGTAAATATCTTGTATCGAATCCAAGTTTGGAGTGTATACCTTTTGTGGATATGTGTAATTGCGAAGCTGATTGACTTGAAGATTATCTTTAGCCAAATAATTCATATCTATTGTAGTCTCTCTTATGGATGTCTTGATGACACCATAAATCCTCTTGCGTGTAAGAAAGTTCTTTAGTTATTTGTTGAATCGAGTTCCTCTTTTTTATAGATTACACCCTTGCCGGTTTCGTATATTTTCTATACTAGCATTCCTCTTCTACTCTTTCGATGATTACGATGCTTGTACAGTTTTTCACTAGTTATAGGAAGATGATTTGTCACATTCAACATGCGAGGAAGTTTTTGGAAACAATGTTAACATTGAGAGGGGGGCCGAATCAATATTAAGGCTACTTTAACTTTTATGCCAATTTATTTATCATTCAAACTTGGAAACCATACATATGATAACAACCATTAAGAAACCATGACAACAACCATATGAACCCATACAAGCATACACATCATGAGTAACAAAAAAATGAGACAAAGAGGTTTTACGTCGAAACCCTTTCAGGAAAAAACCACCAAAGCTTATTGTTGTTATTGATGTTAAATAAGAGCACCTACTCTATTACATCAATATATTTGTGAGCCACCACTCACATGAAGCACCAACTCCCTTTCATTGTTTGCTAGCACCCACTAGGAAGAAGCATCAAATACCTCCTTTTGTAGACACCTGATCAACTTACCAAAAGCACCATGTGAAGCACCAAATTTACGGATTTGTTGCAATCGCCAACTTGCAGCTCCTTGGATTTATGCAAGAACCAACTTGCAGGAGGTACCAAACCCCAATAATTCTTCAAACACCCATTAGAGATGGAAGAACCAACTTCTTGTATGCAAGCACCAACCCTCACTCAATAAGGAACTCAATATTTACTATACATGGTAGCCACTTTATTTGATATCAGTTGTGTTCACCACAACCCTTGGCTCACTCAACACTCTATCCTCTACACACTCTGCAATAACTTGTTGTTCCAATCACAACATTCACTAAAAAACAATCCAAACAACCCTCTTTCAACATCACAACATCATACTACTCACGGCCCTCTGCTCTCAGTAGCATACACTTCAACCCTTGTCCCCTTTTATTCCACAATCTCTCTCGACCTATCACACTATAACACAAGCTCACTCGTCCTTCTTCCTCTACATACGAACTTTCATCCTCTTCTCACACAACAACATGGCCTCTCTCGGGGCCTGTTTCCTCTGCATAGGAGCTCTCAACCTTTTTCTCTATAGAACTAGTTCACAAGGCCTCACACATAATGCACTCACAAACAAATCTCTCCACACTGCTCTCTCAGCAATGCTACATTTCCCTAGATTTCTCAACTGCAATCCTGATTTTTGTTCCTTTGCTGCACACTAGTTGATTCTACTTCTCCTACCATCCACACTACTCGAGAGTGTACTTCTCATCATGGTTCTCCATTCTGTTGTTGCATCTGATTTGGCCACTGATCCTGTATTAAACACTGGCAATAGGCTTGTGATAATTTCTCCATATTGAGAATTAATTATTAGTCAAATTGCACACTCTAAGTAGGCTTGCCATGCTAATTAATTTTCCACATAGCTTGAAAGGTACTTCAACATGGCTTCTCTATTCTTCATTTAATTCACTAAGGTGTGCACGGGAGATTAGAGGAACCTTTCTTTCAACTCAAGGCAGGCTCAATGGTCTTCTATGGAAATAATGGTCCTCGTTGCCTTGACCTAATGATATCTGTCTCTATCTTCTTTCCACGACAAAAGCCATTGACTGCATCGACCAAATGTTCTACACACATTTACTCAACTTTTGACTCATCCATCTGCATACACCTCTATGTTGCAATATTAGATCCTTTCATTTCGTAACTTTATTAAGGGATATGTTACGAAATCATGAAATTTCAATTTGCCTTTAGCTCCTTTTTGCTTAGCCCCTTATCACATTTCCACCATATGATCGCTGCCTATGACTGCTGGTATAGTACTTAGGTGCTAGGCCTTTTAGGATTCAGTCGGGGGCCTATCTCCTTATGTAGTTTCACTCCCTCTTGGTTCTTTGAGCTCCGCTACCAAGTGCTAACACATCAAAATCTCCTTGTATCGTAACGTTTTCAAGAATGGAATTGCACAAGAGTTAAAAAATCCTCAACCTTTGATATTCTCCATAGCACTTAGGTGTTATGCCTTCTTTATTCCCTTAGTTCTTTGGGTCCTCATGACCAACCGCCAATCAACATCAGAGCCGTTGTCATCGGAACTTTCTCAAATTGAGATTGCACAGGAGTTACAATATCTTTGAGATGATGTCATGCTAATGCCATCAATCCCACATGACTCCTCCTTAGTGGTGACACATGTCACACAGATTTACCCCATTAGGCCACCCAAAAATCTGAATATGATTGAAAAGTATGCTTCGTATTGCCACGTGATGTTGAAGTCATCTACCACCATCAGCTCCTTAAGGCCAATCACCTGCTACCATGTGTCATGTCTTGAGATGAGAGAAATGGTCCCTCAGTCCATGGTTTTGCACCAAATTCCTTTGTAACTCTCTACTCCATGCAACCTCGATATTTTTAAAAGAAATCCATTATTAAGAACTTATGAGATTATGATATCCGAAGTTCTAAAATTCTAGGCTCCAATATCCCTAGGTTCTCACCTACTCCAAGGTTTCGATATATTGGCCTTCTGATATTCGGGGTTTCGATGTTCTACCTACTTAGCCCTTCTGATATCTAAAGTTCCGAGAATCGGCTCCCAATATTGGGCCTACTCCAAGTCTCTTTTAAATAAACCTCCGAGGTCTCAATATTCCTTTCTCCAATATTTTGAGGTTCTGAGCCTTCCGAGGTTATGAGAACTTCCTTCTTCATGTAGAGGCCCCACCATAATCTCCACTGAGTTTGGAATTGTTGCCAACTTTGGCTATGTGCCAAGACTCCTCCAATCGCCTTTTAACTCTACTATGATGGACTTAAGTCCCAAAACTTTGTTTGGGAATAAATCATGATCCACGAGTCCATTTATAGACTTCAACATACTATTGGAAATCTTGTTTAGAGGAATTTCTAGTGGATAAGTTCTGATGTAGTCTTTGAGCCCATTTTCTACCTAAAAAATGACTGTGAATTTTCTTTTGTTCTTTGATCCTTGACCCTTCTTCTTGTGCCCAGAACCTGCTCTTCAGAGACACTTTTCATGGTCCCACATACCATCAGAAAGGCCTTTCCATGCACTCACCAACTTGTTATCTCCAAGAGTGGCTGAGCCAATCTCTTGAGGCAGAAAATCCTCCAAAGTCTAGGACTCCCAACCATCGTAGTATTCTTTTTATGGATTCTCCAATAAGCATGCTACTATGGTAATTATCTACCAGAGACTACAACAACCATAGGAATCCCCCTGAGGTTGACACATCAAGCACATCAAACTAGCCCAATTACCATCACAATTACACTAGGGAACATTAAAGCCATCTGTTGCCACAAACATCCATGCTAGACTAATTGACATGAATGCCAACACTCTTGCCAATAGTCAAATAATGCCAATTGACCAACACATCTCCCAACATGATTTTTGACATCAATGCCAACACACTTGCAACTGCTAGCCATCTAGACAATTCCAAATGTCCAACAATATCCCCCTTTGGCATTGATGGAAACACCTCATCCTCATTACTACTTCACTTTGATGGCCAATCCACATGCTTCTTCTACACATGTCCTTGTGTGAGCCACCAAAGGATTTCTATCCTCTGCATGGGCCATCACAACTTCTCCAATAATTATCTCCCCCTTTGACATCAATGGTAAAGGGATTACAATAAGCTTCGTTTTCCCATGCAATCATCGACTGTCAATGATGAGGATTTGGATATTGATGTTCATTTTGCTTTGCAGACTTCTCTACAAGGACTGATTGTTGTTGCTGCTCTATAAAATGGGCATATACTATCACTTATTTGAGTGCCTCTAGTCTTAGACACCTTATGGATGTTGGCTGAATACTTTCTTTCCAATTCATATTTTGTATCAATTAAAAGGAAATGATACCAATTAAATTGCTCATGGTATTGTTGTTGTTGCAAATACCAATCATTAGTGATTCGTTTCAGCTTGATATTCACCACTATTTCTACTTCATCCTCTAACGTCACCTCTCCTGATCATTTTAGCCACTTCTTCTCCCTCGAAGATCATACTGCTCCAAATATAGACTACTGCTTAAACAATACCAATTTCATCAAGAATTTGATAGAAATTGGACAATGTAATAGGAAAACTGTTATATCTCTTTCTCAAAATAAATTCTCATTTTCACAAAAATGTTTCTCCACCTTAACCCAAGACTTCGAATTAACATAGTGATACCAATTAAAGGTTAAGGGACATGTAAATCTTGTACCAATTGTGTTTCATGAACACAATATTGCTAGGCATAATCAAACTCACAACTTAAATGAAATAAGGGTATTTCACACAAGATACAAACCTTTCGTTTACTCAACAATCTTTCTTCTTGAGGCTGATAATTGTTGCCTCCTACTGCTAAATAAAGCAACTCCCCCTAAGCCAATCCTATCTTATCTCCTCTAGCTACTTCTTAGCATCTACACGGGGACTTATCATGTGGACCTCACTTGACTATGGGCTTCCTATCATTCCACACTTCTTCTGCAACTCATTTTCCTTTTACAACATAAAGTATGTTTTTCACTCCCCCTAAAACCAAATTGGTTGATATCTCTTCTTCTCTTGCAATGCTGATACATTCAAAATAAACAAATTCATCAGTGTAATCAGCAAGGGGAGTCAACCATACCTTCAACAATCATATGCACCTCTCTATCTTTTCCTTTTAGCTTCCCACGTATGACTTATTCGTCCTCCCTTGAGGCCATTCTCTTACGGAAGAGAAATAGAGGATCTACTACCCCTGAGTAGATCTTCTTTCTTCTTCTTCCAAACCTTCAATGGTTGAGTCTTGACAAAAGCATTACTTTTCAACTTCTTCTTTGCCCACACTTGGGCTTTCTCTTGGCTACACATGGCTAGAGGAATATTTTCCTTCAACTCCTCTTTCTTCAACCAAATCATCTAGCTACCTTTTTACCTTACAGTTGGGTCTGCTACAAGAGTAGGAGGATCATTCTTCTGATTTCTTCCTCCTCTTTTCATCTTTCTCTTTTGACATGGAGCATTGAAGACAAACTTGTATTCCTCAACTCCATTGTTTCTTCTTGTCTTCAAATCCAAAGTTGTTACATTTGCATGCATATGCTGAGAAGCACATCATTGCTTCTCACACTTGTAGCTCGCTCTCTTGTGCCCAAGATTGCCACAATTGTAGCATTCGATATGGCTTAATATTTTCCAGCATTCTTGTCACGGCCTTTACTACTGCAAACACACCTTTTTGAGGCCTCTTTGTCCATTCTTGGGTTGCTGCTACCCAACACATCTTGTTTCCTTACATGCCATCTACAGTCCATGGCTTTGTGTCCAAGATTATTACAAGAAAAATAGTATCTAGTGTTGGAAATGGCAACAAGAAAATCCTAATTTAATTTTCCTTCGAATTAAATTAGGAGAAAATTGTAATTCCACATCACAAGACAACATGAATGTGTTAACTAACTCAATTTCACTTGGTTGGCTCAGTTAATTCGATTTGAGGGTATAAATTGAGTTGTCTAGAGAGATTCCTCAATTTTAGGAGCCTAGGTTAAATTCATTTCAGTTGTAACAATTTAATTCAATTAAATTGACTTAAGGCTAGTTAAACTAGTTCCAATTGTTGGAGGAACTAGTAGGAGGTCTAATAGTGGGGTGCAACTTCATATGTTCAACCAGTTAACTGATAAATCAGTTATAAGTAACTTGTGAGTGCATGAATTTTGAGTTACCGAGTTGAGATTGGAGATCAAGGGAAGTGTATTATCAGTTGTATAATTTTCCAAGTTGTACAAGTGGTGCATGTAGTCAGAGAAGGGCCTATAGTGATTGCGCAATTCTGGATGAGGAATTTCCTATTTAATAGGGGGTTAATTCCCAAGGAAACAATGGAAGGAAATAGGAGATTGGAAAGAAAAAAAATTGGCTAAGTATTGGCCAGAGTCAACTTGTGAGGCAGTGAGATTGACTATACTTGTGCAGAGGTTGTTCAGGTTGTACAAGCAATGTATTTCTTCTTTATTTTTTTGATCTAATGCAATATACAAATAGGAAGGGGTTTTGAGTAGCAATCTTCCCCCTTAGATAAATATCTGAGTATATGTGATTGAATCTTGTCTCATGTTTATGTTGTGATTTCTCAATCGATTAATTGTTTCTGTTGTTGAGTAGAGTAGATTCAATTCTTTTGTTTTAGTATATTACATAAGCAATTTGAATCTACACAAAATTTCTACATGGTATGAGAGAGGGAACCACAATAGAAGAGAAGATCATTTGAATTTTTTGGAGGAGGTTCGAGTTACAAGATAAGCATTGGAGGTTTTCCCCAAGACTGAGAAGATGACTTCCACCTAACTCAGGCTCAAGTATTCTCTGGAAGGAACCAAAAATTTTGTGGCATGGAAGATCCATATGGAGGAAGTATTAGATGATAATGGGATGGTAGATTACATCAAGACAAATGTAGTTAAACCACATTAGCTTATTCCTAGGATCTCGCTCAGTGGAAGAAGGATGTAGCTAAAGTGAGGAGGATCATATTGGAGGGAGTTTGAGATCATATTATCTCGAATCTCCATGTGAAAGAAACTCCATTCGTGATGTGGGAAACAATGACAGATTTGTTTGAGAACAATAGTAACCACAAGAAGTTGACACTCAAGGACAAGCTTCGAAGCATCAAGATGCAAAAGAATGACACAATTCTGTAGTACCTGAGAAAGTTTACACAATGTTGTGATGAACTTAGTGGGGTCAGTGTGACTGTCCCTAAAGAAGATTTGGTAGCTCTAGATCTGTTGGGTCTTCCCAGGAGCTATCATAGTCATCAAGATTCCATGGATGGTAGAGAAAAATTAATGAGTTGAGAGTGGTTATGGTTTGATTTAGTGTAGGAAGAAATAAGGTGGGAAACCAAGATGGGACCTCATCCAAAGAAGAGGAAGAGGACCTCACATTAGTTTGAAAAGGAAATAAATCTAAGGGAAAGAAGTACCAAGGTGAGGATGGCAAGAAGAAATACTTTTGCAATATCAAATTCTTTCACTATCATGAATTCAGGCACTATGCCACGAAATGTCCACAGAGGAAGGAAAGCAAGAAGGAGACTACATTAGTAGCAACATGTGAAGCTCTAGCTTCATAATTTGATCTTGATTTTACTCTCATTTCATGCATGTCAAGCACCATAATGGGAAGCATGTGGTATCTGGATATTGGTGTCTTGTTCCACATGACAGGGAATAGAGATCTCTTCAATGACTTGGAGGAGAAAGACCTCAAGAAAAAAATTGAGTTTGGAGACGACGGAAGGTATAGTGCGACTGATATCTATACAATTACTTTTCATAGGGAGTTTGGCTCCCCTCTCAGACTCAAGGATGTGATGTTTTCTCTAGGACTACATAAGCATCTTGTTTCCATCGCGGTTCTAATAGACCATGGCTACGATTTGATATTTAGCAAAGTGAATGTTTCCTTAGACACATCGCCATGAGATAGGTTAAGTGGATTAGTGTGTGAGTCAAGAACCTATATTCACTTGAGGTCAAAGATGCATGGAAAGCCTTTAGGAGCATGAAAAAGGTTAGAGACGTGGTGTTTGAGAGGGAGCATACTTTACCTCTCAATATAAAACTTCAGAAGCAACCTCAACAAGTTGTCAAGCAACTACAATTGGAGAATTAGACAGGAGACAAAGTGGATGTTATGAAACCAGCTCAAGAAAAGATAGAAAAGATAGATCAACACCTTAGAATTCAGCCTCTTCGAGGGGGAAACCTCCTTTACATTACATAAATGAATAATTCTTGGATGATACAAATGAGAAAACCTCCTTTCTATATATAGGAGTCTAAGGAGTCACAATATAATCCAGCCGACCTAACAATAATAATATAAAGCCACAAAAATAACAATAGAGGGATTATATGGGGCACAGAAATAACAACATGGGGGTAATAGGGGCACAACAATATAAATAAGGGGTATAACTACAACAGTAATGGGGTAATCACTAGTATTATAGGGACCCAACATGCCCCTCTCCTTCAAAAAAGTGTTGTCCTCAATGCTTGAGTAGTTCTGGATACTTCTGCATAAAATTCTCATCCTCCCATGTGGAGTCTTCAGTGGATAAGTTCTTCCACTTGATAAGATACTCTGAAATTGATCGATTTCATAGCTGTCGAGTTCTTGTTTCTGTGACTGCTTCCGGTTCCAATATAATTTTTCCTTCCTCGTCAAGTTCTGGCAATATTGTTTGAACTGGGAGATTGCCGCCTATAACCTTCTTTAAACATGAAACATGGAAAACTGGGTGCAATCGAGAAGCTACAGGAAGCTCCAATTTGTATGCCATAGTACCAATATTTTGCAACACCTTGTACGGACCATAATACTTTGGTGATAATTTATTATCCTTCTTAGCTTGCTTTAGGGACATTTTCTTATATGGTTGTAGCCGTAGGAATACCCAATCACCTACATCAAAACTTATTTCACTGCGATGTTGATCTGCTTGTTGTTTGATTCTATTTTGTGCCAACATGAGGTTATCCTTTAAGAGTTGGAGGACTTGTTGTTGATGTTCGATTTGATGTTCCACTCCCTGAACCTTAGAATTTTCTCTTAAATATGATGTGATGGATGGTGGTTGATACCCATAAAGTGCCATAAACGGGGTCATTTTTGTTGCTGTATGGAAGGAAGTGTTATACCACCATTCAGCCAGAGGCAACCATTTGACCCATTGTGTCTGTTTATCAGAAACAAAGCAACAAAGTTATCCTTCCAAACATTTGTTTACTATCTCAGTTTGCCCATCAGATTGAGGATGATAAGATGAGCTATGAGCTAACTGAGTACCAAGACAAGAAAATAATTCTGTCCAAAAATTTCCAGTGAAAATGGGATCTATGTCACTTACAATAATCTTTGGGTTTCCATGTAGCTTTTGAATTGTTTCCATAAATGCAGTAGAAACTGTACTGGATTTAAATGGATGTGATAATGCACAAAAGTGTGCATACTTGGTAAGTCTGTCAACTACCACCATGATTACACTCTTTCCCTCAGACTTGGGTAAACCTGTGATAAAATCCATTGAAACCTCCTCCCAACGTTGGCTTGGAATGGATAAAGGTTGTAATAGACCTGGTGTCTTAATTTTTTCAACTTTATTTTGTTGGCAAACCAAACATTCAGCCACAAACTTTTGAATATCTGATTTAAGGCCATCCCAAAAAAATTCCTTCTTAACCCTATGGTAAGTTTTTAAAAATCCTGAGTGCCCTCCTAAGGGAGAAGTGTGCAATTCCATAAGAATCTTTTGTTTTAGTTGGGAATTCTTACAGAGGTATAAGCGATCTTTGTACCATAACGAATCATTTTTCCAGCTAACTGTATCAGACGTACTGGAATCTTGTTGTAGCTTTTGAATAAGTGCCGACACTTCTTCATCATTCTTCCATTCCTCCCTTGCTTCGTTTATCCAATCTGGTTGGATAATAGAAATGGTGCACAACAATGCTTCCACATCATCATCCTTTCTTGAGAGTGCATCTGCCACCACATTCTGCTTCCCTTTTTTGTAGATGATTTCAAAGTCATAACCCAACATCTTTGTGACCCACTTTTGTTGCTCTTCAGAGGATAATCTTTGTTCTAAAAAGTATTTAAGGCTATCATGATCCGTTTTTACCTTGAAGTGTCTTCCCATTAGGTAGGGTTGCCATTTCTTAAGTGCATGGAGTATTGCCAACATTTCCTTCTCATAAATAGCTTTGCTTAAAAACTTTCCCTTGATTGGACGACTTTCAAAAGCAATGGGTCTTTCATCTTGCATTAGAACAACACCAATTCCATTTCCTGAAGCATCACATTCCACAATAAAGGTTTTTGTGAAGTTCGGTGTAGCTAAGACCGGTGCTTGGCACATTGCCTCTTTAAGATGTTCAAAGGCCTTTGTTGCTTCCGGAGTCCATGAAAATGCATCTTTCTTCAATAATGTTGTTAGAGGTGCTGCTATTCTCCCATAATTCTTAACAAATTTGCGATAATACCCTGTCAACCCAAGAAATCCTCGTAGATGCTTTATGGATGTGGGGATTTTCCATTCCTTAATGGCTTTAATTTTTCTAGGGTCTACCTTAACTCCTTCATGAGATACAATATGACCCAAATATTCCACCTCCTGGACTCCAAAGAAACATTTGGATCTTTTTGCATATAATTGTTTCTCCTCCAATAGTTGTAGCACCTTGTCAACATGTTCAACATGATCCTTCCAAGACTTGCTTAGATTAGTATATCATCAAAAAATAATAACAAAAATTTTCTAAGGAATGGTTTGAAAATTGAATTCATCAAACCTTGAAATGTTGAAGGTGCATTGGTAAGGCCAAAAGGCATGACCAAAAATTCATAATGACCCTCATGAGTTCTAAATGCCCTTTTCGGAATGTCTTCAATCTTCATTATGATTTGATGATATCCTGAACGAAGATCCAACTTGGTGAAGTAAATTGATCCATGCAATTCATCCAGTAATTCATCAATGACAAGAATGGGGAACTTATCTTTAATAGTGAGCTTGTTGAGCTCCCTATAATCCGAACACATGCGCCATGATCCATCCTTCTTGTGCACCAATACTACTGGAGCAGAGAAAGAACTTTGACTTGGTTGAATTATACCAGCGTCTAACGTTTCTGCAACCATACGTTCAATTTCACTTTTTTGGACATAGGGATATCTATACGGCCTGATGTTTGGAGGAACACTTCCTGGAATCAAATGAATAGCATGATCATGATCACGCATAGGTGGGAGACCCTTGGGAGTCTCAAATACCTTGAAATGATTGTCCAGGACTTTTTGGAGATCTGGAGAAATAGATGATTCCAATGTGGAAACATCTAGCGAGCATAATTGTGCAATTACACCTCTTTGCTCCTTTTTTAGAAGCTTTGTCATACCATGAGAGCTGATTATCTTTCCTGGTTTCCCTGCAATACCCCTTAATTCAACTTCATTTCCTTCCGTAGAAAATTTGATGAAAAGTTCTTGAAAATTAAAAGCTATTGTACCCAAGGATTGTAGCCATTGGACTCCTAGTACAACATCAACACCTCCCATTGGAATGGAAAGCATTGGGCTAGTCAATACATATTCTCCCATGGTGTTATCTCAAAATCAAGCCCTGGAAGGCTGTAGACCAGGAAGACTTCAAGTAACTATTTCAAACCTACTTTAGGCTGAGGCTTAGCCTCCTCAACCTGAGAGGGCTCTCTCTAGATGGGTTAATGATTTTGATTAAGATAAGATGGCTAACTCTTGTGAAACAACTGTAACAAATATGAATGCTGGAAACATACTAAACAACTATCCATTGGGCCTATGGAGTCAACAACACTTCAATACAACAAAGATCTTGACCTTACATGGAAGTCAGGGCATTCAGCATTTGAATATTCAGAATATATACTCATAAGGAACCACACAGTTTATAGATGCATACAGGAAATCAGAGCACATTCAGTGAATTCTGAGTGATTATACATCCATACCACTGTAAACAAAACTAAGAAGAAGACAACATCACACATTCTGAATATGAAAAATCCTTCATGAATCCTGAGAAGTAAAACCAAAATTATATTACTGAAAGTGAGTCTTTACATAAGCCAAATACAAGCTTTGTTCATAAAATTTCCAACCTTGATTACATTGCTGTTTCAGCTATATATAGAGTTTTTATTCTAACTAATCGAGATTCCTCCTCCAGCATGAGGGGAATTCGAAAACTACTTCTAATGACACCTATCAACCATTCAACTAACTAATAAATACAACAAAGTGCTGACTGGAGTTCTTTTTAGAGTTCTAGATCCACTATGACTCTAACTCCATATTACATGCATGATGGCTTCTCCTCGTTCTTTGACACTTGGTCCTCTTTCAGTTTGGCTGAGCTGGATGTTTAATGCTCCATGTTGACCCTGAATGCTAAATCTTTTTAACTGCTCAGAAATATTAGGAGACTACCCTTGCTTCTCGGCTTCAGTTTTCCCCATTATATTCGAATGCACAGAAGCATGTCTTTTAGCCTTTAATTACCCAAAATGTGGAAAACTGCCACGTTCTTGATGCGTGGTAATCTTTGTCCATGAACATGTGTGCAAGCCAGAGTTTCTTGCAGGCAACCCGTTTGATATATCTTGAACGGTGATAAAGGGGCTTTACACCAAAAATTTAAAATTGGATTTGACTCTTCAACCTTTTTAAGCACCCACCTGTCTTGACCTGATTGACTGTTGACAGCTCTAGATGATGTCTTGCATACCCTTTAGACGTTTTCCTTTCAAAATTCTCGTTCATGATTCAAACTGCTTGAATTGCGCAAAAATCATCACCTACAACAGTTTCGTAGCGCGCTACGAAACTGCTGAATTATTTAAAACAGCTTGTTTTTTGACCCGAGACCTTTATTAACCGAGTATTTGATTGCCAAAAACTCCCTTAAACTTTCCACATGTCGAACAGGGATTTATATTTCCTCAGGAAGATTAAATCAAGCGAATTTGTCAAAATTTTAAAACAAAATCTTACTTGACATGGAAACTCATTTAGCAGGTAGCTAACTTAGCTGTGCCTTCAGATCTTCAATTTGTTTCCTCATAGCCCTATTCCCAGCTCTCAGTTGCATATTGATCCTTCTGATGTACTTGGCTTCTTTGATTGCTGGTACTGTCCATGTATGAAACTGTGAATGGCCATCTACCACTGAATTCAACTGAGCTTCTACAGCTACATTCCCTTCCCATAGGGTTTTATAATATTTTGCATGTATGGCTGCATGTTTTCTAACGGCTTTCCTCAATTTAGCAATTTCATACTTAGCTGATTCCAATTGTCTCTGTATGGCTGCTATATTATCTTCTTGAGACGCAATGACTGTTTTGCCCGTATCTTTTTGTATCTCTTCCCCTGTTTCCTCTGTTCTTGGCAGTGCTTCCTGTACCTGCTGGAATCTCCTTGTCATAGGTCTTCTTGGTTTAAAAACGAACTCTTCAGCTGGCTCATCAAATCTAAGCCTTTTTGAGGCCTTGGAGATCTTGGTGCTTTCCTGTTCTGACTGCATCAATTCGATTTGAACTGGTAGAGACTGCTCAATTTCAATAGCCTGCAATAAATAATTTAAACTTGCCTTGGACATTGGACTTTCTTCAACTGCTATAGCTTTACCTTTTTCCTTATTTATTTGACTTCTTGTTCTTACCCTTGAAACTGCTTCAGATGTGCTTGTTTCAGGTACATTCTTTTTACCCTTAGCCTTTTCCTTAGTTGATTGCTGAGCTTGATCTTGGATGATGAGTGGCTTCAGTGGCTTCACTGGTTTTCTTACTTGTGATCTTACTTGTGACTTTGTAATTCTTTTAGCTCTTGCTTCAGTTTGAAGCTCAGCTATTGTAAAATCCCTGGCAGGTTGGGGAGTGAGGCCAGTCTGGCTTTTGAAACCAGCCATAAAAATAAATGCATTCCAATCCCTGTCTATCTTTTGAAGCGCATCTAAAACTAGTAATTTGATCAAACCATGATGAAACAAAGAGGTTTCAGAATCCTCTTTCCTCAGTTGTACCTTATCACACATCTTACTCAAACTACGGAAAAGATAAAACGGTAAGTCTATGGAGACCTTCCCGGTGAAATGCAAGAGTAGTTTGAAATGGTAAGAATAAACCTTGTTATACCTTCCTTCACAAGTCAAATATTTTTGTATGCAGGTGAGTAAGAGAGCATAATGTTCTTTGACATAATTCCTGGGCACTCCCCTACTTAAATCTTCATTTACATAATCATCCTTCAAAAACTCCTTGCAAAGATTCATGTCAAATTTGAAATTTTTGAACCATTCCTCTTGTCCTCTTGGGATCTCTGTCACAGCAGATATCATTTCTGGAGAAACCTGCACTTCTAACATAGCTACCTTTGAATTCAAACCCGTGAAGTTAAGTGCAAATTCCTTAGTTACCTGTGCATGTCCTCCTTGTAACTTTTTGCAAAAGTTCCAGCACCCGGCCTTTTTAAACGCTTTCTTCACCTCTTCATTTCTCAGCGTTATATCCAGGCCTTCAGGTTCAGTCCTTAGAGGTTTACCGGATCTGTGCTCTTTTTTCTCCATGGATTCTTCCAAATCTTCGCACACAAAGACTACCAGCTCCGGTTGGAATTGTGATTCAGCTTCTTTTTTGAATTCAGCCTCGCTTGATTATCAGCCTCGCTTGAATATTAAACATTCACTTGAATTTTAAACTCTTCCATTTAAAACCTTTCAAGATACAATCTTGCAGATTTGTCATTCATGCAGGACTTACGGCCATCATTATGGTTTATGCACGGTAAAATTTCTTGGGAATAATAACTTGTGCATATCAACAGATCTAGTGGTGGTGATAGTGGCAATGAGTGGTAAAGAGAGGTGCATGATCTGACATGAGAGGACATGGCCTATGACTCACCTAACGGATTTGATATTTCGGGAAAGATTCGCTGTGAAAAGTACGAATCCATGATTTCGCAGCGCGGTTAGTTTAAATCTTGATGATGCGCTGCGAAACTGGCTAATCATGAAGCGCTGCGAAACTGCCTAGTTATGATTGCGCTGCGAAACTGGCGAATTGGAATAGCGTTGCGAAACTACGGAAATGCATGGTGACTCACATAAGACAAGAGGTGGCTATAGAACAGTGATGGGTAGAGGGGAACCAATAGGAGTTGAGAACAACTTGAGTTAAAAACTCTTTTAAAAACTCCAAAACCTACGGGAAGAAAATTAAAAATAAAAATTTGAAATTAAACTAACACAGACCTTTGTCATCGAGCTAGGATAGAAAATTACATGTATCAATTTTTAGTTCTAAGTGATAACACATGGATAGCTTGATATTATGGTACCTTCTAGAGCAATTTATTGTTCCTCCTTTTGCAATCATCACTTGACACTCTGGTGCTGGATATAGGAAGCAATTCAATTCTTTTGCTACCCTACAATGAATAAAATTGTGGGTGCTTCCTGAATCAATCAACACTATTACCTTTTTCTTCTTGATTTGTCCTTCTATCTTGATGGTTTTAGGAGTGGTAATTCCCACCAAAGCATTACAAGATATGGTAGGATTTATTTGTTCTTCATCTAGGCTTTGTTCCTGGAGTATATCTTCTTCTTTTGACCTTTCTTGCTCATTTTCTTCTTCCTCTTCATAATCTATGTAGAATAATTTCTTCTCAGCACACTTATGACCTTTAGTGTATTTGCTATCACAACTGTAACAAAGCCCTTTTTCTCTTTTTTCTTCCAATTGTTGTGGTGTCAACCTTATATGCTGTGGAAGACTAGGGGCAACCACACTTCCGTCTTTATAGTTGTGAGTGTTATGCTTCCTGGATGCCATAATTTTGCTTTCCATTTTTCTTGCTAACCTGAATGCCTTTTCTAATGAATGAGGTTCCCAAAGGCGAGCATCATGTTGGATATTATCCTTTAAAGACCCTATGAACACATCAATCCTATGCTCCTCTAGAATATGTTTTACCCTTATGTTCAATTTTTGTAACTCCTCAATGTGCTCCATTACTGAACCCTTTTGTTTGAGACATATCAATTGGCTAAAAAAAGTGTTTCTTTTTGTATCTTCATAATGTGCTATCAATTCTTCCGTAAAAATTGCCCAAGTGATAAATTTTTTACGAGAGCAAAGCCATTGATACCATACAAACTGATTTGGTTCCAAATATACAGTTTCCATACGTACCTTTTGTGTGTTTTGCACATTATTGAGATCGAAGAACTGCTCCATCTGTAATATCCATGTGGCAGGATCCTTGCCATCAAACTTCCTCATATCGATTTTTGGAATATGGTGGGTCTTCGATCCAACATTAGAGTCTATGGAATCATGATTAACATTGCTTTTGTTCACATCATGAGTTTCCTTTACAACCTTTTCACCATTAGTAAGTATTTCTTGTAGAAAATTTGTCAAATCTGTCTTCAAATTTGCCATGTCTGTTTTCAAATCTGTCTTCAAATCTGCCATGCCTGTCTTCAAGTTTGTGTTCAAATCTATCTTCAAATTGTCCATCTTAGCTTCCATGCCATTCATCTTAGCTTCCATGCCACTTATCTTAGCTTCTGTTAACTTTTGTGAGCGTGACATTTGTTGCACTTGTTCTTGTAATTTTGATATATCATGTAGCATTTCTTCCTCTTCTTCATGAGTCATGCTAGAGCTTTTAGGTTCCTTACTAGGTGTTTGCATTTTCTTTCCTCGGGGAATCAGTTACCGATGATAATTCTTTACTATGCCCTTTGAATTCCTTCAAACCCAGCTTACACAAAAATTAAAAAATTAAAACTACACACCTTTTTTCACTTTGTAGAAGCCTGATATTGAATCTGATGTATCTCTGTAATTCCAGATCCTCCAATTTTGAAATTTCTACCTGTAGTAGCCTTCTGTGTCCTCTTTCCAATTCCACAAGTCTGACCCAATTTGGATTCTCCAAGGAAGAGTTATGCGAAATCTCCCACAGTGACTTGATTATAGACTAGTTCAGTAGAGAGAACTTGTACAACGTGCCACGAGTCACTGTTTCGACCTATGGATCTGAAAAATGCATACAAGAAACTACAGTCCATCCTCTTTCTGTACCTTCTTACGAAATTTCAATCCGATCCCCAGAGAGAAAGTTATGACGATTTTCCCCAGGTCACCTGTTTTGAATGTAATTCAGGAGTCTGCAAAAATACCAACTTCCTCAGATCATATCTCCGCAAATATCACATGAAAAGCTCTGAAATTCAGACCCAAGGTTCAGTGTGATTTCCTCTCAAATGGGTTTTTTTTGCGACTTCTGAAACATCACAGAAAAAAGTTATAGCGAAAATGCCACGATGACCTGTTTGGAGCAGCGAAACCCTAGAATCCAAAGCTCTGATACCAAATGTTATGAAACCAGCTCAAGAAAAGATAGAAAAGATAGATCAACGCCTTAGAATTCAGCCTCTTCGAGGGGGAAACCTCCTTTACATTACATAAATGAACAATTCTTGGATGATACAAATGAGAAAACCTCCTTTCTATATATAGGAGTCTAAGGAGTCACAATATAATCCAACCGACCTAACAATAATAATATAAAGCCACAAAAATAACAATAGAGGGATTCTATGGGGCACAGAAATAACAACATGGGGGTAATAGGGGCACAACAATATAAATAAGGGGTATAACTACAATAGTAATGGGGTAATCACTAGTATTATAGGGACCCAATAGTGGAAACATCCACTCAAGAAGATACCTCAAGTAGGGGGAAATATTGAGATAAGTGGGAAGAGGGAGTTCATACAACCATACCTCCAGTTGTGAGGTGGGGTGATGTGAATCAGTAGTCCCAAGAGTTGCAGAAATTTGGGTAGGGTCCATTGAGGTGTTTTTGTCTCCGGGATCATTACCTTTCTATGGGGGCCCATAATATTTAGTAGCAGGAGGATCGATTTCAGTAAAATATTGAGGAGTGCATAACAAAGTTGACAACATAGAAGGAGGATCAGTAGCAAAGTCAACAACAACACAATTTTCCTAGTAGACAGTTTCATATTGATTTAGTGATTATTTTTATTTATTTATTATTCTCAGTTGCAGTTTGTAGATGTTGCAGTAAAAACAAATGTAGTGAGATGTGTTTCATACAATACATTTCAAAGGTGATATATCGGGGTAAATGTGAATCCCTTTCTTATTGAGAGGGAGTGTTGAAAATGAAAACAATAAAACACTGATTTAATTTTCCCTTGAATTAAATTATGAGAAAACTGTAATTCCACATCACAAGACAACAAGAATGTGTTAACTAAGTTAATTTCAACTAGTTGGCTGAGTTAATTCGAGTTGAGGTTCTGACTTGAGTTGTGTAGAGTGAGTCATAAATTTTAGGAGCCTAGGTTGAGTTAATTTCAGTTGTAACAATTTAATTTAGTTAAATTGAGTTAAGGTCAGTTAAACTAGTTCCAACTGTTGGATGAACAAGACCTTTGGATGGCCATTACTATACGACAATGCTCAGTATTCATTGCCACATACAAGATGTTGATGGCTAGAAATCTAGTTCTAATTTCAACTAGAATTAAATAATCTAGTGTATGGTAATTTAGTGGCTAAGGTAGTGGTAAAGTAGTTTGGTGTTAATAGTAGTGTATTGGTTAGGACACTCTGTGACAACAAAATTTATGTGCTAATGGAGAAATACTCCTTTGGCATGGACCAGGTCCAATATCTAGGTTACATAATTGATGAGTAAGGTGTGCATGTGGAATTAGCAAAGATCCAAGTCATTTGGGATTAGCCGACCATAACAACTCTAACAAGGCTTAACAACCTCTTGGCCTTGTTAATTTCTATCGAATATTTATGTTGGGGTTCTCTCATATCACTTAGCCCTTAACTCAACTTATCAAGGGCAAAGAAAAATATTTTTTTTGTTTTGATCCAAGACACAATAGAAGGAATTCAATGAATTGAAACATTGTTTATTCTATGCACAAGTCCTCACCTTGCTAGACCTATAAGAACCATTTTAGATTGAGATAGATGCCCCAAACTATGCTATTGGTGTAGTACTCACTCAACAAGGGAATCTGGTGGCCTATCACAGTGAGAGAATCTATGATATTGTCTAAAGATACACCACCTATGATAAGGAAATGTATTATGTTGTGGAGACATGTTGGTAATGGAAACGTTATATTATGGGGAAGGAGATGATCATCCACATGAATCATGAGCCTCTTCAATTTATGAAGACACAGGGGAAGTTGCAGAATGATGTCCATTAGGAATGGTCCACATATCTGCAACAATTCCATTTGGACATTAAATACACAAATTGTAGCACCGATCACACTGTGGACTACCTCATGTTATAGCTCCAAATCTCACTCTTATGGTTTGTGATGCTGCACTTATGGCCTAGGGCAACCCCTCCTTCCAGACCTGGTCCAAAAATTTAAAAAACAGTGTTTTATTCCCTATACGCGACTTTGCCCTGTGTTAAACGCGTGTACACGCGGGTCTGTCATACCCAACCCGCGTGTATCTATTAAAACACTTAAAAAAAATATAATTTCCTCTTTTTCGGGCGGTGATCGCGGGTTTACCTGCTGGATCACCTGTTAGTGCCCGTGGCCCAACTGTTCCCAACCAACTCCTAACTAAAAAACTACTTTGGAGAGGGTATAAAAAGACATCAAAGGGAAGGCCAAGGAGAGAGAAAGGAGAGCAAGATTATTATGCTGAGATTTTTCCCTTAGACCAGGTCTGAAGTCCTTGGTGCATTCTGCACTTCCCCCATTTTGCATAGGAAACCCTTGTTTCCATGTGTATTGGTGATCATTCATCCTTGACATCATCATTGAGTAAGACTTGGAAGGAGCTCTTGTTGGAGGCTGGAGGCTGGAACGAATCCGGGAGGAAGCTTGCTTGGAGCCTGCTGAAGGTGTTCAGGTGATATCTTTCCGATATATGTACTTTATTTGCCTTTATATATAAAGAAACACGTCTTTGTTCCCGAATAATCTTTCTTTATGCTTATGAGATTCTTGTGTTGAATTCTTATGAAAGTGGTTACTTAAAGATTTTTTATAACTAACTTTATAGCATAAAGATGATTTATATATAAACTTCTATACATATACTGTTGTGTTCTTTGATTTGTTTGTCTTGCAGGTCAAAGAAAGAAGAAGGGAACTCCAAGAAGGGTTTGCACCCTAACGGTCTTCTCGAACGTAGGACCTTAGGTATGTACCCTAAACATTAGAATTTGCTTAAAAGTAAAAAAGATGGCTGTGTGTGTGTGTTTCTTTGTATAAGCAATTTTCAGTCTGGTAGAGTCTTAGCCCAAAGGACCCTAGGGGTACTTTCCCTTCAACCAGAATTGGCGACTCCACTGGGGACAACACTCTTGTTGTTCCTAGTTTGGGTAGTCCTCAAGCCAATCAAGGCTCAGTCCCTCTGTTTGTTGGTTCTGACTGTCTGATATTTTCTTGAACTCCAAGCTTTTCCAGTTTTTCAGTTTGTGTTTTTTATTTTTCTTGAAACACTTCATATACGCACTTTTTCTGGATTACAGAAGCGTATATACGCAAGTTGCACTAAGTAAACCCGCGTATACGCAGGTTTCCTTAGTTACAGTCGCGTGTACACGCATTCTGCAAATAATTGCAGGCGCGTATATCACATAATTTTCAAGATTTATAATTTTTCTTTTGCTGAATGTCTGTCTGGTGGTTTGGGTCAGTTTAAAACAGTCAATTCCCAGTGACAGTTCTCTGTTTAACAGGGGGCATCTTGTTTCGAACTCTCTCTAGTTATAAGGAGTGCTAGTCTTGTTTTTCGTTGATTGCAAGCGTCATTGATTTTTGACACACAAGGTTTCTGTTTAAGAATCTTGATTGCTCTGTTTCGGCAGAGTGGGAAGATTGTCTTCAAATCTTTGTGTCCATTTTGTTTTCATGACATTTATGTTTGCTTAACGAAATCGTTTTTATGACCATTTACTCCTTTGTTTCGGGAAATTTGCTTGTTACCAGTTTCTTGAAACTTGTCTTTTGATATTTTGGACTTTCATTGCTGCTTTTGATTGTCAAAAGCGTTTTCGAACACATTTTATTTTTGTTGAGTTTTCATCATTTGAAAGGTGTCAATTCACAAAAGTGTTTGGTGGCTTGTTTATCAATCATTAGTGTCAGTTTTTTTTGAGAGTTTTCCTTTGAAAAAGACTTTTTGGTTTGATTGAAAGAAAATCTTTTGAAAGTTTTTGAGCTTCGCTTTCTTAAACTTGCTTCTCATCTGATTTCCTTTTTTGCGAAGTGAAAGTGCTTTGTTTTTTATCTTAAAACTTGTTTTTATTGTTTGGACGAAATGATTAGTAACAAATCATCTTCTATCTAAGCATTTCAGTGGCAAGACAAAATTTGGTAAAGCAGCAACTTTCCTTCTTTGTTTTTAGAGTAGTCTTTGAATCGTGCATCCACATTTAGTTCTTGCATTAGGGAAAGATTTGCATCTCTTTTTAGGCATATTTAGTTTTGTTAGTTTTTGTGAGTGTGGAGTCTGAAAAGAAAAAGGAAATTTTTTTTTTGTTTATATTACAAGTGCCTTCTGAACCTCATAGAAATTGCTATTCATCGAAAACAAAAGTGCATGTGCATGTAGCTAGGTTTTATTAATTTCTTTTGCGTCCATAAAACACCACAAGTTTCACCTCCATTACCTTTGACTTAAAGAACAGCCTAATAAAATCAAGCGCTTAATTAAAATCCACTAGAACTTTTTGTTTTAGTTATTACACCAACAAGTTTAGGATTTTAGGGCCTTGGATTAGGCGAGTGGAGAGTTAACTCTCCAAGGCCACACAAAACGTCAAACATAAGAGTCTGATTAAAGAGAGTAAATCCAATAGCGTTAGGGAGACCAGGAAAGCTCCGGATCTGGGAGTTAAGCACGAGGGTCTGTGAAGACAGGGAAGAGAGATACCCCCTCTCCTACTTGTCCGAACTTACCTCACGACTGTTCCGCCTGGCTTCTGTGACGAGTTGGTACCCATAGTTGCCTCTCCTAGGGATCTGCATAGGTGGCTGCGGAGGGGAATCCCGTGGCACCTGAGGTCGACGTTGTATCACTCTCGACAGTACTTCCGGAGGGCACCCTTGCGAAGCTTGGGGGCTTGCACCGGCGCAGACTGTTGTTAGGAGGTCAGCGTAACTTCCTCTGATACCTTCGCTGATAGGACTGGGCCCTCATCATCCCAGACTATCCTCGGAAGGCCCTTTGATTCACTTTCTCGTATTTTGGTGTCCGGTCTCAATCACCCGGAGCGGAAATACTTGAAAGTTGTTTGACTGGCTGTATCTTTAGGAACTTTATACGGTGTGCTCTGTGCTCCTAGTCGGCTTAGCTTTTAATTTTTTTTTTTTTGAGTCTTTAGTTAGATCTTAACAAAAAAATTCAAAGTGGCTGACCGGTCTCCAAGACGGTCTCGAAGACTTCGTGGTCTCTCGCCACCTAGTTTAGAGCCTTCTCCTAGAAGGCGCAGAGGGAATACTACCGGTGGGGTCCGTCCCACGCCGGCTGACGCATCGGGGATTGATCCTCCTCTCGGGGATATTAGCGGCCAAGCAAGGCCTGGTACTTTTGAACAAGAGAGGGACGCTCCAGTCTTTTCTCAAGTTCGCTTTCAAGCGGAGGATAACGTAGAGGTAGAAGAACTTTCAGAATCATTAGTGATTCCAAATTCTCCACTACCATCTAGTTACCCAGACGTATTGCAATACGTTGGGCCTCCATTATATAGACCAGCGAGTCCAGGTTACGCTACGCGCTTACCATTTATGATCACTACTGGAAGCATGGCTTCCACGAGTGCTGCGACTATGCAAACCCCAACATCGGTGCAAGGGGGAGGAACCATTTCCATCCCCTCCGCTTCCTTGTTCGGATCGTTTGCTAGCACATCTTTGGTTGGGTCTACCTCCATTCCGTCCACGAGTGGAAATGCCCAAACCAATGCTTTTAGTACTGGTTCCTTCCTTTTTGGCACCCAATCACAGGGTATTCCGTCAGTTCCGTTCAGTGCCGCTACGTCCATGATGGGCGGATCGGCTTCATTTCAGGGTTTTCCTTTTGGAAGTGGTCATATTCCACATTCCAACCCAACGGTAGGATCCATGCCTTTTTCTTCAATAGGACAAAGCAGCAATCCTTTCCAAGGTTGGAATAACCCTGGGGCTAGTAACGCAGGAACTGCGAATCCATTCATTGGCCAACAAGGAAGTAGGCCGTATTCCACGGTTAGCATGTTTCAAAGTATTCCTCCCCTCGCTTCGGCTTGGAACCCATATCAGGGGTTATCGACTCCTTACAATTCTTTAGGAGGAAACTTTGCAAGCTATGGAGCTTATACGGCAGGAGTTGGTCAAACTCCGAATTTTGCTGGACCACAAGGCTTGCCCTTTGGTTCAGCTGGTTCTACTGGTCACTTGGGGCAGCCTGGTGCCTCTCAAATCCCAGGACAATCTTTTCAGAACTTGGGGAGTTCTGCCCAGTCTGGGTGGAATCCCCTAGGTCCTCCTAGGCTTCCTTTTCTGGCAACGTTAAACTTGCCAGATCTCACTAAGCTAACGAACGACCCTATCAGATACAATCCGGCCTGGCCTCCGGTCCCAACCAAACTCCCTTCGGACATCCCAAAATTCGAAGGGAAGAGTGGTGAAGATCCGGGCGATCATGTAACCACATTCCATTTGTGGTGCTCATCTAACTCCCTCATCGAAGATTCGGTTAGGTTGAGACTTTTTCAGCGCACCTTGACTGGTAATGCGGCTAAATGGTATATAGAGTTGCCAGGGGGCAGCTTTACATCGTTCGCTGACTTAGCCAATATCTTCTTGAATCACTTCCAGTTGCCTGTCCGCTATGATGCCGGAACTGAACTTCTGGCTACCTTTCGTCAGGATAAGGCAACCCACATTTCTGATCACATACAGGAATGGAGACGGAGAAAAAGGCTCATTAAAGCCGAAATCCCTCCGGAGTACCGTCTAGAGTGGTTTTTGAAGTCTTTGCAACCTGAGATCTCCAAGGATGTCTCCATGTCTGGGGTCTATTCTGAGGAGCAAGCCATTTTCAGGGCCCAGCAATTAGAACTGATCTACTCTCAGTCTGGGATCCTCCAAAAGTACTTGCCAGATGCTCCTGGATCTAAGGTTGATTTAGCTAAGCCAAAGCCAGGTCCGCATGCGGATGGTATCGTGGGGTCTGTAGACTCGACTACAGTGAACTTGTTGAATCAATTGCAGCAGTTGTCATTACAAACTGCTCCTAACAACCAAGTCACAATGTCTAATCCTCCTGCTTCCCAAAATTCTTCCATTAACGCCGTCCAATCCGATAACCCCAAAGGAAATCAAAATTCCAATGGGAAAAAGAAAGGACGTGGTAAAAAGAAGAACTCGGATGGGAAGCCCGATGCAAATAAATCCGGCAACAACGCTGGTGGTGGTAAGGGTGAGTCGAGAAAGAAAGTCAAGTTTCCTTGCAAGTTATGCAGTGGGGACCATCTAACTCATCTTTGCCCTAGAATCGAAGACGCTCAGCGCTTGTTAGCACAGCAAGGGACTTCTAGTTCGCAAGCTGTGTTGACTAACCCGTTTCCCCAAGGGCAGCAACTTCTTGCTGGCGCAAATTCGAATCCTGGTACCTCCTCAGGGGGCAACCAGGAAGGGGAAAAAGCATCAAATGTTTTTATGATGGGTTCAAACGTTAACGTGACTACTCGGTCACGTGATTATGGTGAAGCCGAAACATCTAAGGATAAAACGGTTCCCGGAAGTAATGACCTTCATATCGAGCGACCTCCTGTTGAGACTATACCTAGGATACCGAAAGGTTCCGCCAAACGCGCGACAATTAACCCCAATGCTAGAGCTGCTCAAAATTACTCCATTGTGGAGGATTTGGCTCAAAGCCCATGTGCTATGTCCGCTTTGGAAGTTCTCCAGTCGTGTCCGTCTCAGAGAAGTGCTTTACTCTCCGCCATTGGAGCAGTCGATCCAGCTAACTCTCTAGTGCTCACTTTTGACATGTCAAATGTCAAAAAGAGACTCCCTCATCATATGGCTTTTCAGGTAAAGTCAACATACCGGAAAATCAATATTTTTCGCACCGTTATAGATGAAGGAGCTTCCACATGCGTCATGTCCATGTCTTGTTGGAAGGCTATTGGTTCACCTTCGGCTGTTCCTTCACCAACCGTCTTAACTGCATTTGATGGCCATTCTCACAAGCCGCATGGGATTATCCCGGCCTTTCCTATATGTGTTGGAGGGAAGGTCGTTAATATCGAAGTTGAAGTCGTAGATGCTAACCTAGACTATAATCTCCTATTAGGAAGGAACTGGGTGTACGAGATGGAAGCCGTTGTTTCGACTTTGTTTCGTGTCATTTGCTTTCCTCATGAGGGGAAAATCGTTAAGGTTGATCAATTGGACTATGCTCCAATCGATCCTCAAGCAACCTCCGACTCTACTGTTCCTTTGGTGGATAACCCTCGCCCGCCGACTGAGAATTTAGGAGTAGGGATGTATTCCTCATTGATGGGTACGTTTGATCTTCCCTCTCCTTTTGCAAGAATCAATGCTATTTCATCATCCAAGGAATCTTCTCGAGAGGAGTTCTTCCGAACTCATCATTTTTCCGACCCTTGGACCTTGCCTTCACCTACGACCACATTAGTTGAAGGGCAAGTTAATGGAATGGCATTTCCTATATCTGCAGCTGAGCTTAGATATCAGGCTATCGTAGACTCTGCAGATAACCATTCTACTCCCTTTTCCGAAGAGGAGCTAGATGGTCATGTGGCCCCCGCTTGGAGCTTTGATTCTAACTCTGCCTTGGACTGCTTAGATTCGGTTCTACCTTCTGAAGAAGCAATCCTCGAAATTATGATGGGTATAGATCGACCTTGGGAAGACTTACACCATCGCTCATATTTTCTTCCTCCATTGCAGGAAGTAGAATCTAGATTCTCCGAGCTCGTTGGTAGTGATGTTTGTACGGTATCGAACCCTTTGGCTCCAACACACACACGTGCTGAAGGTAATATGTCGGTAATCTCAAAAACGATACCTATAAACATCTCTAAAAATCCTAACATCATCGAGAATATCTTCATCGGAAGTGAGTGTTCCCCTGAAGAAATTCAAATTTACACCGACCTATTCAAGGAATATCGTGATGTATTTGCTTGGTCTTATGAGGAAATGCCCGGCATTGATCCTTCTATAGTCCAACATGAGATCAAGACGTACGAAAACGCAAAACCAATTCGTCAAAGGCTTCGGCCGGTTAACCCTAGGAAAGCAGCGGCTATCAAAGCTGAGGTTGAGAAGCTGCTAAGGGCGGGTTTTATATACCCTGTTCCTCTTACGGATTGGGTTTCGAATCCAGTCCCTGTGGACAAAAAGCAAGGAACAATCCGCGTATGCATCGATTTTAGGGACTTAAACAAGGCTTGTCCAAAAGACAATTACCCCACGCCATTTATTGATCAAATTATTGACGAGTGTGCGGGTAATGCGATTTTCTCCTTTATGGATGGTTTCTCAGGTTATAATCAAATCTCTATTCGTCCTGAGGATCAGCATAAGACTGCCTTCATATGTCCCTGGGGTACCTTTGCATATCGAAAGATGCCCTTCGGTCTTAAAAATGCTGGAGCCACCTTTCAGCGGGCCATGTCTTACGCTTTCCACGACATCAAACATATCATCGAGGCATACTTAGATGATCTCGCTGCCCGTTCTCGAAAGAGAACTGATCATCCTAGTCATCTTCGATTAGTCTTTGAGCGATGTCGTTTTTACAAAATCCGGTTGAATCCTAATAAGTGCGTTTTCGCGGTTACATCAGGTCGGTTGTTAGGGTTTATAGTTTCCAATGAAGGGATTCGGGTTGATCCCTTCAAGGTTGAGGCAATAGTTCAGTTGCCTCCCCCGTCTTCAATTCGTCAACTTCAAAGTCTTCAAGGGAAGGCCAATTTCTTAAGAAGGTTTATAGCAAACTATGCCGAGATCACTAAAGGGTTCATGCGTTTGCTACGGAAAGGAGTTCCATTCCTGTGGGACGACTTTGCGCAGCGGTCGTTTGATGCTTTGAAAAAGGCATTAGTCTCTGCCCCGCTTTTGAGTCCACCAGATTACGGTAGAGACTTCCTTTTATATCTCGCTGCAGCAGAATCTACCATTGGTATGGTTCTAGTTCAGGAAGACGATGCTCTTGTCGAGCACGTGATTTATTATTTGAGCCGAGGCTTGATAGGCCCTGAACTCCGCTATTCTCCAGTTGAGAAGTTGGCCTTGGCAGCAGTCCATGCTGTCCAGAGGCTCCGTCATTACATTTTGCTACGCAAAACTTTTGTCTTAGCGGCGGTCAATCCATTCCAATTTGTCCTCAGTAGGCGAGTGATTGGGGGCAAATATAATAGATGGATAGTCATTTTACAAGAATTCGACCTCGAGTTCTTGTCCGCCAAGTCTAAGAAATCTATGGTCTTCGCGGAGCTAATTTCTGAGCTTCCTTGTGGAGAGGATGTTGTTTATGAGGAAAGTTTACCCGACGAACATATATTCCTCATCTCTTCACAAGACCCTTGGTATGGAGATATCATTGTTTATCTCCAGACTTCGAAGTTTCCCTCTACTTCCTCCAAGGATGAACGTCGCAAGTTACGTCACCTGGCTAAAAACTATGTTATCATTGGTGACACTTTATACCGTCGAGGGGTTGATTCAATTCTTCGACGTTGTTTAACCTTAGAGGAAGCAGAGTCTGTTCTTAATGATTGCCACAGTGGAGCTTGTGGTGGTCATCTATCCGGGCTTGCTACAGCCCAGCGCATCTTACGTGCCGGCTACTTTTGGCCTTCACTCTTTAAGGACTGTGTGGAAGCGGTAAAACGCTGTCACCCGTGTCAAATTTTTACTCGCAAGATGCGCGCGCATCCAGCTCCCCTTTTTCCCGTTGTCACCGTCGGTCCCTTTACTAAGTGGGGTATTGATTTTACGACTTGTAATCCGCCCTCAGCGGCAAATCACAAGTACATTATCGTGGCTGTAGACTACTTCACGAAGTGGGCTGAAGCCATGCCTACTTATAAGAACGACAGTGACACGGCAGCTTTGTTTCTTTTCAATCAAGTTATCTCAAGATTCGGTATCCCAAGAGAGATTGTCACTGACCATGGCAGTCATTTCCAAAATCAGCTAATGTCCGAATTGGCTTTTAAATTAGGTTTCCGTCAAGAGCATTCGTCTCCTTACTATCCTCAGGCCAATGGACAGGTCGAGGCGGTCAATAAAACTCTTAAGACGATACTCCAACGGACAATCGATAAAAATCGGTCCAATTGGCACATTATGTTGTATCCGGCTCTTTGGGCATACCGAACCTCCGTTAAAACGGCTACTGGTTTTACTCCTTTTCAGTTAGTTTACGGGGTGGAATCTATCTTTCCGGTTGAATGTGAAATTCCATCTCTGAAATTGGCTGTCGAGCTTCTTCCTGAGACTTCGAGTCTCGAGGAGCGCCTAGTTCACCTGGAACATCTCGATGAGCAGCGTCGAGATGCCGCCACGACGAATGAGGCCCATAAGAAAAGGGTCAAAACTCAGTATGATAAGTCTGTCAGACCTCGTGTCTTTTCTGAAGGTGACCTTGTCTTGGTCTATGACCAAGATAAGGACGCCTTGGGGGCAGGCAAATTCAAGCCTATGTGGTACGGTCCTTTCATTATCAAACGAGTCTTAGAAAAAGGATCGTATGAGTTAATTGATTTCGAAGGAAACAAGCTGGCGGAGCCCCGAAATGGGCTCTATTTAAAGAAGTATTTTGCTTAGTTTTACCAGGCAATGGCTTCGTTGTATTTTATGTATATTTGTACATATCTTATCGAGCGTTTTCTGATATCAGCACTTTTGGTCTGCTTTGGCAGGTGTTGATGGATGATTTGGTTTATTTTGGATTCGCCGATGGTGCTAGTCGGCACACTCGGAATCTTGCTTCCGCAGCTTGGGTACTTTATTACCCAACTGGTCAGTTGATGACATCGAGAGGCGTGTGTATCGGTCCTGCTTCAAACAATATGGCCGAGTATACAGCTGTTATCAATTTATTATCCGAGGCAATCTCTCATGGGATCGACTCGTTGGTAGTGTATCTTGATTCTCAATTGATAGTGTCTCAGTTAAATAACATTTATCGGGTTAGAGATCCATCATTATATCGCCAATATTTAAGGGTGAGGTTGTTGCAAAGATCATTTATTTACATTAATTATTTGCACATTCCAAGATCTCAAAATTGGTTAGCTGATTCTATCGCTAATCAAGCATTAGACTGGCATATCAATCATTCATCATCATAAAATCATGCATCAAAAAGTCAAACTGTATATATATATATATCGCAAAGCGTCTCGAGTGTACATATGCGTGTCCAAAATATACAAAATTGGGACTCAAATGCCCATAATCATGTCAGGCATATCTAATGCCTCGGCTCTGGATGAGCATCTAAATAACTAACTATAGCAGTGGCCACGCGCCGAAAGACGCGAACCCAGTCACGTGGCATCCCAACCACATGACGCTGCATATCTGGAGGAAGGTCCTCTATCTCGGCCATCGGTACTTGGTAGCTCAATCTCGCCAAGTGTCGCTGGACGTTGTTGAGCGTCCTTTCCGCATTCGCAGCCTCCTCTTCGGCTCCTCGGCCACGCCGTCCATGCCGTGGGAATCCATCTGGTCGCACGGGCCCAATGTCTGGAACATGATCATCATATCAGTCATTTGAATCTCATCAAAAAAAAAAAAAAAAATAATTTTTTTTCAAAGTTCATCATTATGCTTGAAAAATCCTAAAAATCAAAAAAAAAATCTTACCGATCTCGCCCCATGCTGCATCTGGTGGTAACACTAGGTCAGGATCTCCTCGGAAATCCAGTCCAGCATAGGGGTAGTCGTCTATGGCGATGATCTGTTGCTCCCACCAAGCAAAAAAGTCGTCGTCGAATGCATTCCTGGGCACTTCCCCACCCCCCAGACGTTTCATCAAGTCAGCCCACCGGCCCATACGTGGATCACGTGGACTACTGATGGGAACTGCTACCCTGGGGCGGAGTGCGGGAACCTTCTCGAAGAAAAACGTGCATAAAATGGTTCTGTACCCAAAGTTCTTGGTCTGTCCCTTCCTGATAGAAGCAAGCTGCTCCTTCATGTTGGCAAGTAGAGGAGTACACCAGTCAAACACCGTGGTGAGACAGTCCACTGCTACGCTCATGTTTACCCGTGATGCCTGATGTAGCGAAGATGACCCGTTCACTCGAGCTATGGTGAACAGGATTATCCGCAGTGACAAACTCGCCACGTGTGGGATCGAGATCTGACTCCCGACCTTCCGATGACCTGGGCAGTAAAGTTGTACATAGTCGTCTACGCTGAGACTATTCCGGGTCCTGCCCCGGGAGTGGACTACCTCTCCCCTTCGGGAAAGGCCCGTGATGAAATATATATCTTCCACTTCTATCCTGAGTGGCATCTGATCAATCATAAAAGCTTCTTCCTCGACATCCCAATAATCAATAAGTCTCTCGAGCAGACGCACATTTGCTTTCATATTCGGCAACTTGAAGAATTTTAACAATCCGCATCCCCGTAAGGCATCTAATGCCTCATCATTGTCCATAACTTCATTATCTACAGCTGAGTGCTCTCTTTCACGCCATGTGAGAGTCATCCTGGAAGAAAAAATCATTTTCATCCATTAGTTTTTTGTATAAAAATTTTTCGCTGCGCACACGCGGTTTACCCTATACACAGTCGCGTGTAGGGCCGTCGTATACGCGATTTATATACATCCAACCCGCGTGTACGCCGCAGAGCAATTTTTTGCAAAAATCTAACGGTGAAACATTAATTAAACTTCCTAAAAACTATCACAATTGATTGCAAGACAAGTTTAGTGCTTACCTGGAAGTTTTCGGCAAGTTTGAACGGTTGAATAAGTCACGGGGAAAGTTTGCTCCTTTTGCTCCACAATTTGCTCTCCAAGTCAAACGGTGAAAATGGTAAGTCCAAAATTTCTTTTTATAAGTTTTGAAAATGCAAAATTTTTTCAAAATTTTATTTTGTTTGGTTTCATGTCACTTTTAACTTGGGAGCTTGGAATGTCGAGATTGAGTTGTTTTTCAGGACATTTTGGACATTTTTCGACGGTTCGAGACGGTTCCATGACTGCTGACCCGTCATGGCAGGTATCGTGTTCTCACTGGCATATAGGTTAGGGACACCATTTTTCCGTTGCATTATGCATACTAGCCTCCATTTGACCGATACATCTGCCGTAGGGTCGACCCCATCATGTTATGGTTCGCAAGCCATTTTCACTCGCCGATTCTTTAAATCATGACATGATGGTAGAGCCATCCTTTTACATGGGCATCCTAGTTAGCACCTCACTGACATTTGTTGCCCATGCTGCTTCGTTTTGAGTAGGCTCGGGAGTCCTCTGTAGTCCCGCCATGACTTATGCGTTGAAGACTCATTCTTCTTTGCTTCTTCGCTTCGTTCTGGCCTTATACCCTAGAGGCTCCTATGTGTGTTGAGTTGTACTTCTGCATTGCATGTTGACCATTTGCACCTTTTGGCCTATAGCCGGCTTCACTTGGACTCGTGTTTAAGCCCACTTTTGACCATGACGTCTGCAAAAATCGACCTTGCATACCCTTGACCTCTGCAGCTTGACATACCCAGATCCGTGGAAGGGACATACCTCTGAGTGTCACTGACCAGTTTTTCACCTCCCTGCATTGAGCATAGGAACGTTCCTTTCCCAGGAACTAGATCATCTGTTTCACCGACACTCGTTCTTTCCACTGTACCATAGCATTCTTTTATTCTTTTTCCGGCTTATCAGAAAAAGACAAAAAAATTAAATATTCCAAAAAGAGCGGGAACAGGGACATTATTTCCATTTATTGTTGGCAGCTAGAGTCAGTCGTGTCGCCCTTGAACAAAGCACTCAAAACAAAGTCTCCTCCGTATGGGTGGGATTTAGTTTGACTTAGGTAAGCCATAACCTTGTTATTGAGTCAGTCCTCCCCCGATTGGTTATCTCTTCCAATCATATGGAGGGTTCGTTCGTGCCTCCTGCATGACGAACTTATACAGATTCATTATATGCTGCCACATAGTCACATTGAGTCGTGCTTTTGTTCAAGGGAAGTTAGCCTGAGTCGGCCTTTCTGCGGTGTCTCTTGACTCATTTTTCAGTCGGCCATCCCTGGTTGTCAGTGTCATGTCTATCATCACATCAGTTATATTGGTCCTTCACTCGTGCCGGTTTGAGAAGGTCCCCATTGACTTCTTGCTGGCGGGTCTTGTCCTTATCGACGACGACACATTGCTCTGAGGGCAGACCTAGAGACCGCACCCTGGCCCTATTTTCATTATTGATAGGTCACCTTGTGCTCAGCATCGATCAGTATCATGGGTCTTTGACTGAGTGGTTTCCCTTGTGTTCGACATCAGCATACATTATCACACATTGGGATTCGTGCAGTACCTTGGTTTCCATTTGACCCTATTGGTGGATACCTCGCCTCTGTGTCAGCTTTCATTATTGGTTGGTTCAGAGGGTTTCTGCCGTGCGCTAGCCACATCTTGTGTACGCCGGAAACGTACTTCGGTTGGGTTACTACATCTTTTTCGTCCGATTCCTTCCACATTATTGGCCTACGGGTTACACTCGCGCTAGATTGATGGAGGATGCCTTAATGCCTTCCTTCTAGCGGATCTTTCCCTATCGACTCCGACTCATTGCTCTGGGGCAAAGATCTAGAGTCCATTTGGCAGTACCTTGGGGTTTGCAGTCATTAGTGGCAGATTCCTCGCTATCGACAGTGGGAAACCATCATTGTCTCCTGATTGATAGATTCTTACAGGTGTTCGACTTCAGCTCATCTATTCACACTTGTTAGATTGTACTGGGTACCTTGACGCTCATTATCATTATCGGTGAGTAGTCTCGCGTTTGTTAACGGTATACATCAATGACCGGTAATCAAACGATTTCTCACATGGTCGACTTCAGATCATTTATTCCCATGGTGTAGAAATGTACCACGGCGGTCGGTGAAGACCTCAGGTTGTATCAGCATTCATTGGTTCACTTGACAGTTGCTCCTGTTGCTGCTAGTTGATACCATTCCACCTTATATGTTGCAGTCAGTCATGGCGACATTCTATATGCTGGCACCTGAGTTTGCAGTGTAGTACCATCCTATTCCATCATGTTCAGTTGGTACCTTATGGGATCAGTCTTTGATTTCAGTGATCCGTTGCATCTTTCAGCATCATTGACAGTTTTATATGTGATATTCAGACATGTACTTACTCATTATGATCAGATGATCCATTATGTATTTTACAGTCATTTATACTTGTATACTTAGTGGATCCGCTTGTACTTGATATGCGGACATGCTTTACTTTTCCTGAGCATGGGTATGCCCGCCTCAGACAGTGTTTCTTTCTGATCTCCTTTCGGTGGCTTGGCAGGCTGAATTCTGGTGAAGTCCTCCTCGGTTTTTCGGCAGAGTTCCTTTCCTTGTACTTACTTAATGTATTTCGGCCATCATGTTCCCCTTCTGACCTCATACATTAGGGGGCATCTGTTATAGCTCCAAATCTCACTCTTATGGTTTGTGATGCTGCACTTATGGCCTAGGGCAACCCCTCCTTCCAGACCTGGTCCAAAAATTTAAAAAACAGTGTTTTATTCCCTATACGCGACTTTGCCCTGTGTTAAACGCGTGTACACGCGGGTCTGTCATACCCAACCCGCGTGTATCTATTAAAACACTTAAAAAAAATATAATTTCCTCTTTTTCGGGCGGTGATCGCGGGTTTACCTGCTGGATCACCTGTTAGTGCCCGTGGCCCAACTGTTCCCAACCAACTCCTAACTAAAAAACTACTTTGGAGAGGGTATAAAAAGACATCAAAGGGAAGGCCAAGGAGAGAGAAAGGAGAGCAAGATTATTATGCTGAGATTTTTCCCTTAGACCAGGTCTGAAGTCCTTGGTGCATTCTGCACTTCCCCCATTTTGCATAGGAAACCCTTGTTTCCATGTGTATTGGTGATCATTCATCCTTGACATCATCATTGAGTAAGACTTGGAAGGAGCTCTTGTTGGAGGCTGGAGGCTGGAACGAATCCGGGAGGAAGCTTGCTTGGAGCCTGCTGAAGGTGTTCAGGTGATATCTTTCCGATATATGTACTTTATTTGCCTTTATATATAAAGAAACACGTCTTTGTTCCCGAATAATCTTTCTTTATGCTTATGAGATTCTTGTGTTGAATTCTTATGAAAGTGGTTACTTAAAGATTTTTTATAACTAACTTTATAGCATAAAGATGATTTATATATAAACTTCTATACATATACTGTTGTGTTCTTTGATTTGTTTGTCTTGCAGGTCAAAGAAAGAAGAAGGGAACTCCAAGAAGGGTTTGCACCCTAACGGTCTTCTCGAACGTAGGACCTTAGGTATGTACCCTAAACATTAGAATTTGCTTAAAAGTAAAAAAGATGGCTGTGTGTGTGTGTTTCTTTGTATAAGCAATTTTCAGTCTGGTAGAGTCTTAGCCCAAAGGACCCTAGGGGTACTTTCCCTTCAACCACCTCATATGGCCCCTAATTGTGGCACTAGACATAGTTCTCAATTCTTGTATGAACGAGACCTTTGGGTGGCCATAACTATATGATAATGACTCAGAATTCAATACCACATACAAGATGTTGATGGCTATAAATCTAGTTCTAATTTCACCTAGAATTAAATAATGTAGTGTATGGTAATATAGTGGCTAAGGTAGTGGTAAATTAGTTTGGTGCTAATGGTAGTGTATTGGTTAGGATAAAAAGTAAGATATTGGTAGGATAGTGTAATACAATTATAAAGTAGGGTACACATAATGTAGGGCATGTTAGGGTGGGGTAGTGGTAGTGAGAGACTAAGGTAAGGGAGAGTAGGGTAGGGTAAGCTAGTATAGGATAGGGTAGGTTAGGATTTAGTAGTGGTAAGATATGGTAGGTAGTGTAGTTGTGATAAGGTAGGGTAGAGTATATAAATGGTAGTGTAGTGTAGGATATTGTAGAGCATAATATAATAGTTGTAGGGTATTATAGTTTTTAGGATAATAATTGTGGTAGGGTGGGGTAGGGTATAGTAGTTGTAGGTTAGTGTATGATTGTGGATAGGGTAATGATATGATATGAAAAGGTGGGCTAATGTATGGTAGATATGGAAGGGTTAGGGTAAGTATGTTGGACAAAATTAGTGGTAGTAATAGACCAAGGTAGGCTAGGGAAAGGTAGGTTAAAGTAGGTTAGATGTAGAGTAGGCTTTATTGATGGTCAAGTTAGGTAGGCTAACTTAGTGGTATTAGTAGGGTGTTTGTAATGGTATAATGGTAGCAGAAGGGTAGGGTATAGTACTAGCTAGGGTAAGGTAGTGCTAGGCTAGGGATAAGATAAGATAGGCTAGGATATGAGAGGATAGTAGGAGTAAAGTAAAGCATATTAGTGGTAGGGTAGGGTAGTTTTAACAATAGTATAGGGTAAGGTAGTGATAGTTGTAGTGAAGTGGCTAGGGTGGAGTAGGTAGAGGTAAGGTAGGATGGAGTGCATTAGGTTAATGTATGCCAGAGTGTGTTATGTTATTGGAGGCTATGTTTAAGTTAGTCTAAGCAAAGAAAGGTTAGTTTAGATTACTAGGTTAGGGTTGTTGTAATATAATCTAGGGTGGATTAGAGTAGTTGTAGTCCAAGGTATGGAAAATCAAATTAGTAGGGGAAGTTTTATCAAGGATGGAATAAAGTATGGTTGATATACTAGTGTAGGATAGGATAGGTTAAGCTATAATATAGGTAGGGTATATTAGGTAAGGTAGGGTGTGGTAGGGTAGTATAGTGTTGTTTAGGGAGAAGTAAATCAGGCTAAGTAGTTTAGAATAGATATGATTAGATAGGATATAATAAGCTAATGTAAGGTAAGCTAAGGTTGGTAGGCTAGGGTGTGTTAGAGTAGTGTATACTAGGGTGTGTTATGTTAGTGTAAGATAGAATAAGATAGTATAAGTTAGGATAGGTCAACATAGAGTAAGAAAGATTAGACTATGTTATGGTATTTTAAAGCTAGTCCATGGTAGATGCCTTCCTTCCATGTCTAATTTCACAAATTTGAAATCCAACCCCAAATAGCACCAATTTTTAGCTACAAAATTTTAAAATCTATGCTTTTGACTACTTATCTACCACTCATATTTTTCATTTCACATGTGTAGTGAAGTTGTTTGGAAAATTTCCCTATTTCCTTTTCTTAAGGAAAATTTTAAATTGATAACATGTAATTTGCAAATTTTATTTTGAAGTGAAGTTCTAACCCATACAACTAGAGTGTTACAACCTTCTCTTTAATACCACTATGTGAGGCCCCTAGCATTTTTCCATGGTGCATTACTACCTTTGATAAATCTAATTTCCAATTTATTCCCCTAAATATGGTTCATATACTTTTGATACCATTAATAACCATGTCCTCATGGGCTCTATTAGCAACCATAATGCTAATGTTTGCTCCATTCATGTATATTCCTAATACACTATAACATGATAAGTGGTCAAAACATGATATTAAATAACATATTTCTCATGCATATAAGATATTAGAAAAATAGAGGGATGCACAAGAATGAAATCAAATCTCATTAATCAAACTGCTTGGACAACCAGTACATTATATAGGCACACATAGATAGACTGTAGGATAATCTAGATCCAAATAATTCGGATCACGAACTCACAACACAAAATACGAAGACACAACTCATGACAGGTAGACTCAAAAACTAACTACGAGAACACAAATCATCAACTCTATTTGGAGATATCATTTCTACATTATTCCAACATCCCCCCTCAATGGAGAAATGGATCTTTAACAATGCCTAATTGTTGTCTAAAAATTTCAAAGTTCATATTTCCAAGAGGCTTGGTAAAGATGTTAGCTACATTCTCACTTGTATTATAATAGACTAAATGAATCTCATTTGATTGTGCCTTTTCTCTTACAAAATGATACTGGACTTCAATATGTTTTATTCTGGCATGATAAATTGGATTATTTTCCAGCTTGATGGAACTCTGGTTGTCAGATTTGATTCTTGTTGGTCCTCTTTGTTTTTCGCCAACATCTTCAAGAATCCTCCTTAACCAAATAAATTCACAAGTTGCATTGGTCAAGGCTTTACATTTAGCTTCTATGGATGACAAAAAAATAGTTGATTGTTTCTTGATATGATCCCTGATCCTAAATTGAATGCATATCCAGAGGTTGATCTTCTATCATCAGGATTTCCAACCCAATCTGAATAAGAAAAATATACCAACTCAACATCAGATTCATCAATATACAAAATACCAAAATAAAGTGTTCCCTTCAGATATTGAAGGACTTGCTTTTCTGCTTTCCAATGGTTTTCAAAAGGCTTAGCCATAAACTGACTAAGGATGTTCATAGAATATGCTATATCTGGCCTGGTAGTGGTGAGGTAGTTCAAACTTCCCAACAATTGACGATACAAAGTTCCATTCACTTCTTTAGATCCATGATCATTGTACAACTTGGCGTTTTGTTCCAAACGAGTAGAAACTGGTTTACATTCAAAAATATGGAATGTTTCAAGGATTGTCTTTGCATATTTTCTTTGTGTGATGATTGTCTTACTAGATTCCCTCCAAATTTCAATACCCAGACAATTATGCAATTCATCAATATCCTTCATTTCAAATACCAGTGACAACTTGATTTTAATTTCTTAAATCAACTTAAGTGCACTACTTATTATGATAAGATCATCAACATACAAAGATATCAAGGCAATATTCCCATCTCCATCTCTCTTGATGTACACGTTAGGATCACTTTTGCTTCTCAAAAAACCTTTTTCATAAAATAATGAATCAATTTTCACATACCAAGATCTTGGTGCTTGTTTCAAACCATACAAAGCTTTCTTTAACCTGCAAACAAGATGCTCTTGTCCCTGCTTTACAAACCCTTTAGGCTAAATCAAATAAACTTCTCCTTTTAATTCACCATTCAAGAAAGTAGATTTGACATCTAACTGCTGCATTTTCCACTTTTGTTTTGTAGCTAATGCAACCATGATTCTAATTGTATTCAATTTAGCTACAGGTGCAAAAGTATCTTCATAATCAATGCCTTCTTTTTGTGAATAGCCTTTTGCAACCAATCTATCTTTATACTTATGAATACTACCATCAACGTTAAACTTTGGTTTGAACAACCATTTGCATCCTATGGGAACTTTATCTTTGGGCAATTCTGTTAATTCCTGTGTGTCATACTTGATTATGGAGATATATTCTTCATTTATTGCATCTCTCCATTCTTTATTCTTTAGATTCTTCATAACTTGAGGGTTCTATGACAATCATTACATGAGACATCAATGCATAATATTTATACCTTATAGGTGGCTGAATTTGACATGACGACCTCCTTAGAGTTTTACTACTTTCATCCTTCTTTCTGCTTTGTGGAGTCTCTTGTTCTCTTCTTGGAGTGTCATGACTACTAGATGCTTCCTGCCCTTGAACATGTACCTGTTCTTGTACCTATTGGTGTACCTGTCCCTGTTCCTATTCAAAACTTGCTTCACTTTTCACATAATCATCAATATCATGCCATAAACTTGTGTTATTCATTTTATGACCTTCATCTACATTTTCATGAAACACCACATCCCTACTTGCAAGAAATATATGTGAAGTAGGATCAAACAACTTGCATGCTTTTTGATCATCACAATAGCCAAGGAATGTGCACTTAATTGATTTTGCATCAAGTTTTCTTCTTCATGTTTTGGAATATGTGCAAATGCTTTGCATCCGAAAACTCTTAAATGATTCACTTTTTTTTATATCCATAAAATGCTTCAAAAGGCGTTTTTAGATCTAAAAATTTACTTGGAATCCTATTTTTCAAATAAACAATAGTAGTAATGGATTCAACCCAAAAATCATCAGAGATGTTTTTACCTTGAAGCATGTTTCGTGCATATTCCATAAATGTTCTATTTTTCGTCTCAGCAATTCCATTTTTTTGAGGTGTATGAGGCACTGTAAATTGTTGTAGAATCCCATCAATTTTTCAACATTGATTAAAAGCTCTTGATTTTTATTCTCCCCCTAATCAGATCTTTGAATTTTGATATATTTCCTAGTTTTTTTTTTTCACCATGTTTTTTAATTCCTTAAAGTAATCAAAAACATCGCTATGAAATAGACCCAAGTGTATCTATATCTATCATCAACAAAAATAAGAAAGTACAATGCTCCTCCAAGAGATATAGTTTTCATAGGTCCACATACATCAGTATGAATTAATTCAAGTATTTCTCTTTTCCTTTTTTCTACATGTATAGGATATTCCTCTCTATGTTGCTTTCCAAGTGCACATGATTCACATTCAACATGATTATTCTTCATAATAGGAAGAGCTTCTACCATTGTATTTATTTTAAGTAACATTAAATCATTGTGATTTAAATTCCCATACCTTTGATGCCATAAATTTTATGTTGACATTGTTGTCGATGCCAATGCGTGATGCCTTGTCCTGGTCACATTCAACTTATACAAGTCTCCAACTTTGGTACCTGTGGTAATAACCTTGTAGCGATCCTGGATACCTTTAACAACACACTTTGATTTGAAAAATTCCACCTTTAGATCTTGATCAACAATACTAGAAACACAAATTAAATTCTTTTTGATAACATGAACATACATCACATCATGGATTTGTCTCTCTTTTCCATTAGGTAACATTGCACCTATTATTCCATAACCTTGAACTTGAAGGGATATGTTAGCTCCTAAATAAACACATGTTCCATCAATGTTCTCATGATATTCATGAAACCAATCCTTATTACAAGACATATGGAGTGATGCGCCAAAATCAATGAACTAAGAATTCACATCATCAGTCTCAGTAGACAGTGAAACATCAGAAAGAAACAATTTGAGATTTTTAAATCCATTATTGATTGAGGTGTCTTTGTCCACAATGTTCCCATTATGCCTTTTGTTTCTCTGTTTAGACTCTATATTTCCTTTTATAGCAATCTTTAGCATGATGTCCAAGTTTGCCACAATAATAACAATCATCATTTCTTTTATCATGAACCGGAAATTTATATTGTGCCATACCTTTTGGCTTTGCTTGAAACTTTCCTCCTTTGATCTTGTCCCATGGCTTTCCTTTTGTATGGTTTCTTACTCTTGGCTACCAATGCCAAATTTGAACTGTTTGAGCCCAAGTTGATGTTCTTCATCCTCTCTTCCTCTTGTAGAAGAATACCCGTCAATTCATTTAAAGAAGGAGGCTTCTCTCTAGATGAAAGACTTGAAACAAATATTTGATAATCTTGCACTAAACCATTTAATGTGATGGTGACCATGTCAGTATTGGACACCTTTTCACCAATGTCTCCTAACTTATCACTTGCTCTTTGACACAGGAAATGAAATTGATTATACTTTCATTGGCCTCCATTTTAATTGACAAAAGCTTGGTCTTCAAGAACAAAATTTGGTTGGTATTAGATGTTTCATACAAGCTTTTGAGAACATCCCATGTTTCATACAAATAGAGTTATAACATCCCATGTTTCATATAAACAGAGTTATAACATCCCATGTTTCATACAAATAGAGTTATAACATCCCATGTTATGCTTTTGAGAACATCTCGTGTGAGTTATAACATCATGCACTCATAATATAAATAGAGTTGAAGCATAAGGAAAAATACAATATGAGCATCTATCTTTCACAAATGGAATTAACTAGCTATAAAACTTAGACATTGTGCTAAGCCATAGACCAAATTGCTCCAACACCATCAGAAGTGGATCAATCCCTATGCTAGGGCTAACCAAGGAGCCTTAAAGCCTTATGGTCTAAGATGTCCAACTACCCTTAGGAGTTTGGAGGTGGCCTCCAAGCCTCACAATAAGCAAAATTATCCCTACACATCTTCCTCTAGAGCTTTAGCCCGACCCACAAAAACCCAAGAAGAAGTGCACACCTAGATCCACCTAAGATTTATAGGGTACGCGTAACATAAGTCTCCAGCTCTCCTTAAAGCAAGTCTTATAATCAGAATGGCCACACTCCATAAGAGTAATAGAAGGAAAATGGTGGGAATTAAACTAAACTCCCCACTTTTTTTTTATGCATGTGCCCTTATGGATAATTGACATCTCAAGAAGTCTTTTTATCCTACTTTAGGATATAAACATGTATACTTTTAACTTTAGTCACATTTTAATAATGACTTGGTCCCTAAGCTTAATCCCATCACTCTACTCTTAGCAACATTTCTCATTTGTGGATTATCTCTTTTCTCTAACATGATCTACAACATAATCTACAACACCTCCTTGCAACATAATCCTTCTATAAAATTATATATTATTACCCACTTACCATTCCTGGATATGTCTAAATAACCATAAACTACTTCCTGGATATCTCTAAATAACCATAAACTACTTCCTAGACATATTCTTGGTCTTATACTAACATGGAAACCCCATTTCGCACTTAATGATCCCATATTTATCATATCCATGTTTTTCACATGGGCTCAAGCTTTAAGATTACTCTTCCTTGAGAAAAACATGATGAAAACGCAAATAATTTTAACATACAACATGGGACATAAGTAAATATTGCTTGATCATTATGCAAAAATTTCGACTTTTATTTGATCTTTTCTCTAAAACGAGTTATTGTTTAATCACTACTCGTCCATCTTTCATACTTTCTCTGGTCACGTGGTCTAAGTATAACCACAATATAACGAAATAAAATTATTTTAACCATTAATATAAATGTAACCTAACACGTTGAGATATTTTATTATGCATTGGACTTATTTCATGATCAACTATAATTATATTATGGTAAGGTTATCTGCAATGTGATCCTTGTTTTAATCATACCTTTGGACAATTAAAAATTCTAGCGACATCATTTTCAAAGGAATGAATACCCATGTTATTTTCCTCGTGGGTTACGAAGGAATTTGAGAATAATTGAGCATATGATATAATAATTAAATACACTAACTAATATCTTTAAATACACTAACCAATATCTCTAGTTTGGAAGTGTGTAACACTTACCTTGAGTTTCTAAACTTCATTACGTAATCTTATTTTTCCTCCCCATATCCTGAGGTTTAGGAAGTTCTTATGAAGACTTTGGAAACAACTAAGTCAAACATATGATATGATAATTAAAATAAAATATTTAATTAATTAATGATTGTGATTTGCAAGTTATTAAAAGTTATTAATGGTAGTCTTTTATTTGCGCAATTAATATAAGGAAAGTTATTTTTAGTATTCTTTTCAAAACTTAAATAAAGATTTCCAATCAGATTACAATCCAAAAGATGCATAATGGACCCTTTTATTAATCATGGTTTTCAAATAAGTTTCTTAATCCTTTTAATGATTTTTATTGTCGGTTTAATTTTTAATGGTATATCAAATATGAAAATGAAAATGAGATATTTTTAATTTAGCTTTTGATTAAAAACATAGTTTAAATTGATAAAAAAAAGTAGATAAAAGTTTGATTATTTGGTAAGTTTGTGAAAATGTAAAGTAAATGTGAGGGTAAATGTTTTATGTTGAAATCTAGTTGTTTACTCATCGTTGTTTGTTAGAGGGGGATGCAATTGGAATCGACCTGATTTCATGTGATTATGAGATTGACCAAATTGCCAATTCATATGTGTGTGTGTGTGAATTGGCAAATGGGTCAATCTCATACTCCCATGGCACGAGGTCAATTTCGATAGCGGCACCTAGCCATGACAAATAAATCACGTAGTACATAGAATCTACTTCAAAATTTGTATCCCATTTCTCATATCCAAGAGATATACAAAATCATCATCAGGAGCATGTTACTAATTGAAAAAATTAGGGTTTCTACAGGTATAAACCTTACAAAATTTCCCCATCAAAACACAACATTTAAAAAACGTAAACCACCAATTCATAATATAATCCCTCATATTTATGTCTAGGTGTTTGACTGTTGGTTGTGAGCTTGTGCTTACTACTTCACTGAAACTGTTAGTCATTTTCTTGAGTTGTTTCTTTATCTCTGTTATTTCTTGTCACAAGGCATCCATTTAATCTTCTTGATGTCTAACTTTATTTTTTAGACATTGGATTTCATCAATTTCAATATTTATGGTTCTTCCTTGATCATTTCGCTTTATCCTGAGAGTGAAAATGTCCAATTGCATTGCATAAACTCTTTGAGCTAGATTGGAAATGATATCCCTACACTTACAACCATTTACAACATTGAATTGGTTGCAGAGAGATCCTCTTGTCCATTTTTGAGAGATAATTGTTATAACTCTTCTTAGTTTAAGAACCAAATACTGACTGAAGTCCTTCTACTACAAGGTATCGATTAGGGTCAAGAGACTTGGATAAATTTTTTCCACATGGATAAAACACCAAAGTTTTAAGACCCACAACAATTGCTATGTTTTGGAAGTTGTCAAATTTAGTATCCATAGGGTCTTTCTCCTTTTCAATAAGCGAACTATAAAAATTAACACTTATACCCTATTGAATTATGATGATAGTTTCCAAAAGAAACCAAGCTCCATGAGCTCTTAGGAAGACAAAGAAAAAAATGACATTTTGAATACCAACACCATCCTATATATAGGCAAAACTTACTCATACGAGAATGACTACACAAAAATTATATACAAAGAGACTTCATCAACAATGTGCATTAAATCCAAATTCATTAATTATCCAACCTGAGAAAGTCAGAATTAACCTACGAGCTACGATCATGCATGAAAACTGAAGACAGGGAAATGAAATTCTTTACGAATTATCCCCAGGGTTGAAGGGGAAAGCTTGTTACTTGCTCCAAAAATCTTCGAATCCTTCTAAATCTTTTCCAGACTGCACTCCATTTCCAAACTCACCCCTCAGTTTCCAAATCTGAGAGAAGCATAAGGGTGGCAACATTTGAACGATGGAAAACCACCATTGGGAGATCCCACTTCTTGCTAATGCATGATACCATAAAAATTCATTATTACCTTCACCCATATCTTCATTAACACATACCATGGTCATAGACCAAGATTAATTGCTTTGTACTTGTATTAATCTCCACCTTAATTGAGATGGTATGATGGATTTTAAATTTGTGTGACCACCTTGCATGACTAGTATCACTGCAAATCACCACAAGACCGCTACGCAGCCCCCCAAAAAAAATTCCAATGAATTTTATTTCTATGGGATAAACATTGTTTATATATTTTAACCTTCATTAAGGGATGACTGATGACCTAAGTTTTCCATTGATATATGTCTCTTTCTTTATATTTTCAACTATCATTAGTAAGTTTGTCAGCTTCATTATCATGGCTTTGTATGACATGAAATAATGCTATCTATGGAATGGATTTTTTCATTTTCCATACTTTTTTTTATAATATTCTCTAGAGATTTCTCCTTTGACATTGTGTCTTTGACTAAATGTTACAAAATGAGGAGGAAATCTCCCAGGATTGTGAACTCTTGCTCCTTCTTTTCTTCAGCTATTAAGAGACCTTGATAAAGGTTGTGAATCTATGCTTGGTTGCTTGTCATTTGACTAAGTCCCTATGTGTACTTGTATACTTGTTCATCCTTGCAGCTATAAATAATCCCTCCCTCTCTTACCACCCATATATTTCATTTAGATGCTCCATCAAAGAAGAGGATCCAACCTTGTGTATTGCTCTTCCAAGCATTGAATTCTACCTCTGTAAATCTACGCTTCTAGCATCATCCCAACTTTTGATGATTCCAATCAGTGACTGATTTGTTGGCCATCATACCTATTAATTTGTTAAGCCATTCTTTCTCTAGTTGATCAATTTCTTTTGAAGGGGTTGAGCTAGAAACTCGACACATAATGAGATTGCATTGTTCCTAGCAAGCCATATTTTCTAACATATAAATTAGGGGAGGGAAAAATAACATATTTGAGCAGAGGTGTCCAAGTGAGGCTATCTTTATAATTTATTTCCCAAGATGAGAAGAGTTCTTGCAAATCTGTAATGCATCCTCCCATATTTACCCACTTTAACCGGGCTGCCAGTGTAAACATGAGCTGAGTGATACTATGACATGACTCAACCTCCTAGATAACCTTAAGGAAATGGATTTGATAAAACAAGATGTTACAGACTTCCCTTAGGTGCTATGGGACCTCTAGGAGCTAACCAACCATTCCAGCCACCAAACCCTTGAGTTAACTTTCCCTTTCAAAGAACTAGAGCCTCAGTTGCTCCCATGACAAGGCAAGCCAATGAATGTAACCCTCCAGTCACTCCCATAATCCTTCTTCCCAACAATTGCAGTCTAATTTACTCATTTCTGTGCCAGGGACCCCGAGATCTAAGGCACTTTTTTAGGGATAGGGTCCAGACCTCTACCCAAAACTTAATGAAACTCTCAGAAAGGATAAATAACACAAAGACAAATCCTTTTGACACAACATCTGGAACTTAACCTAGACCATCCTAACTATGAAACTCATGCCGTCAAACACATTAAGAACATGTAATCTACAGGTCATGAATGCATATCTGAACTTAGAGATCTGAAACGTAACTGAGATTTACCAAGAAGGACTAATGCCATCTCAGAATAGCTGTAATAACATTTATTAGGTCATACATTAAGTAACCATTCATTTATCAATAAACACATGATAAGAGTCATAGCTTGAATTTTTCATAAAACCATGCTTATAACTAGTATATAACTAGAATAATAACAATGATAGAAAAACTATTAACCCACATAATAATAAGTATAATTACTCATGAGTTGCAAGGGAAGATAACTCTTATTAATCATATGCAAAATCCAACCATGTCAGAGACTTCCATGTACCACTCGACCATAGATTGGGATCTCATGGGATAACCAAGAATGAATGTGAGATCTCATGGGATAAACCAATCCATAAAAAACCAAGGCAATCCAGAGGTTATACCACCTCCACCCTCACACTACCATGATCTCATCGAAACTGGTCCTAAGATCACAAAACCAAACCGAGATTGGATGCCTTAGTATTCCTTCACCATCCCTTGAGGAGTTTTCCTGTCTCCACTCACTTGTCAAGGGCTTCTTGGAGAAAACTATATCCACTCCCAATCCTTTGGATTTTCCTGAGACCACCTCACCTAGATTCAAAAACCTTCCAGCAATCCAAATCTCAACCAAGAATGAATCCCTTCACTCCATGGTTGTTCAGGAATGGAAAGGCAACGCTGAAACCATTGTAAAAACCAGGAAAATCCCATGCCAATGACAATAAATGAACCAAATACACACATGCATATACCATGCATTCCAAAACCAACCAGGAAATCATACATGCAACCCGTTACCTACAAGTATTCTTGTTGAAGCTGCTTGATCCAACCTTTCCTTTCTTGATCCTTTCTTTCCTTTGCTTTCTTTTTCTTTCCTTGTCCTTCCTTTGCTTTCATTGTCCTTCCTTTTCTTTCTTGATTCCTTTCTCCTCTCTGAAACCAATTCCAAAAAAAAACTGACAAAAGGCTCCCACATGATGTTTTGAATCCTTTTCATTATTGATTCCTCTAATTTCTTGATTTTTCCTCTATTTCCCTTCAATTTCCTCCTCAAATGAAACTTGTGACCTTTCACCTTCCAATTCTCCTAATTTCCTTTATTTTCCATGAATAAAATGACAATTAATGCCTATTTTCATTTTCAAATCCTTTGCCATTTCCTCTTCCAATTTCTCCTTAGCCATAATAAACAAAAAATAATGCCCACTAGGATACTTTTCCCAACATTCATCTTCAAATATGTGCCCCATGACCTTGGTCTTATTTTTCCTTTATTGACTTTATTACATAAAATTTGAACTTAGGGCTATTACAAACCCCTCCCCCTTAGGGGAACACCGTCCTCAGTGTTCTATGACACCTATGACCAGTGAAACCGCTAAACACAAAAACATACTGCCCATGGATATTTATAACCCGTCTCATTGCAATATTTACAATGAACAACTTGCTCAAAAACGAAACCCTCATGACAACATAACAACCATACTGCTTATTGGAGCTTTATAACACATGTCATTGTAGCATTTTAATATAAAACATATATAAATATGTACATATACCAAAAGGTCACTTCCCTCCACCAAGAAAAAGGATACATAACCTGCATCTTATCATGTAGCTTCATCAGGCCCAAAGTTCTTCCACTACACTTTAACTTTCTTGATTGCTTTGTTTGGGAGCACGAGTTATTTCTGCTGCAATATGCACTAAGGTTTCAGCTAGATTTCTCCATCTGGTTCCACCTACAATACAGACCAATCAATAACATGATCAACATCCTTTACATATATTTTAAGCAATGAAACATGGAAAAAATCATGGACTTTCATTGTCGAAGGCAATGCAAGTATGTAGGCCATTGGTCCAATCCTCTGAAGGATCTTGAAAGGCCCACAATAATGAGGTGCAAACTTGGATCATGACTGTTGTGGGGAAAAATGCCTATGCAGGACGATCCTATCCACCTAAGGTGTGACAGTGCCTTAGCAACAAACGGAGACAGCTATTCTAGTATTCTTCCTTTATGAATTAAGAATGAAGAGAGAGAGATAGGTGGACCAACCAGTGTCTTCCGTTTGTCCCTCGATCCGGCTTCTCTTCTCTTGGAGAGTTCCCGGCTACTTGCCTTCTCGCTCGCCCAGCTTCAAGAGGTTTCTGCAAGATCACAAGAAGAGAACACTACACAAGACATGGATTCATATTCATAACTAGTTCAGGATTAGAAATAAACTAAACATACTAATGCATTCATACATCAAAAATACACCAGTATATAGGAGAAACCAAGATAGCTTTATTGATGAATAACAAGGTTCAGGAAGAGATACAACCCAGAGGGCTCCAATCCAGCATCTCCTTCCCAGCAAATGGAATTCCTATCTTCACCCCCTTCAAAGCATTAAGCACCCAATGATTCCAATCTCAAACCAACAGCAATTCTTTGCAATAATAAAATTCCAGCCTCTAGATCTCATGGAGGAGAGATCCATATATAGATATTTGGAGAGAGGATGAGTCAGCTTGAGATGTGACTAGTGTCCTCTCCCTCTGTCAGTTCTTGAGTCCACTTGGAGGTTCTTGCTTCCACTTGGAGATTTGGAACCTCTTACTCATCACCAGTCGAATTCCCTGAGGCAAGTGTCATTTTGGAAGCTTCCTGGGTTTTGAAACCTTGAGAAATGAGCTTGCCACTTGTCCATTCTCGTTCAGCGCAGGTAGCCAGTGTTCCAGTTGACATTCAACGCAGGTAGCCAGTGTTGGCTTTGACATTCAGCGCAAACAGCTAGTGTAGCCACTGAAATGATCCTGATTTGACTTGTTTTGAGTAGTTTTTGGTGGAGAACTTCTGTGAATTGTTGTGGTTTGTTAGCCTTGTTCCTCTAGGGGTAGGAACAACATGTTTAGGGACTTTGGATCCCTTAGATTATGGACATTTCATGCTCAATGCTGTAAGGCACAAAAATGTCTATAACAGTTGCCCCCTAAAGTATGAGGCTGTTTATCGGGTGAAATGCTTTATCAGGGGGATCCGAAGTTCATCCAATGCTGGGAGGAGACCTGTAATAAGATACAATACAATACATTATTTTTCATACTGCTTTCATGATCTAGCTGAGGCGGGCATTCCCATGCTCAGCTTTATAAATTCATTTTTCTGTACATAGAACAGACAATCGTCTGATGGTAGACTGATAATTTTGATGAAATTATCATCCTTTGAGTAGGATGATTATCTGCTGCAATGATGTACATGTCAATGTCTTTATCTTTCCTGAATATATATCGCAGCCCGGATGGATGAAACTAGATCCGGGGTCTTCAAACTCGTTCGATCTTCACTCTAAGTACAAGTCGATCCATGTGAGAATTGTTCTGAAGTCGAACATGGAAAGACATCGCTTGATTACCGGTCAATGATGTAAACTGTTAACAAGCGCGAGAGGAATCACCGATAATGATAATGACCCTCAAGGTACTGCAGTACAATTCACGTGGTGTGAATAAAGGACTTGGCGTCGAACACCACACAAAATCTTTCGGTCGAAGGTCATTGATGTATACCTGTCGCCGGAAGTGAGAAACTTGCCATTGAGGCATGCAAGCTTCAAAGTACTGAAGGGGTTGTTCCTAGATCAACTTCTTGGATAATGAGCTGATGTCGACAAGAAGCGATCCGTCAAAGGAGGGCCTTAATGAATCCCACATGAGTGACATGGAACGGAGCTAATGATTTTAATGGAGGTGAAAACGATCTGTGACATATGATTCAGGGTGGCGGTCATGAAAGGATGAAGGATAATGTATGGCAGTGGATGGGACACGGTTGACTTTTTCTGAACGACTTCTTTTGAACATATGGCGACACTGATGCGATGGATTGGTAGCATTACGCCAAAGATGGATGGTATGGCGAGACCATGGATGTGACCGGTGAATGAAACAACCCAACCCGATTGTGGTACGGAGGAAAAGTGTCATGTTCAAGAGCGACTTGCTACCATCAAAGTTTTCTTTAGTTTCTCCCAATTTTTCCCCAGTCATTGCTGACCAGTACCTCTTTATTTTTGTCAAGCTTGAGGAGGATAACATATGCTTGTTCTATAACCTGCCCTTCGGGCAAGCCCATCGCTATGTTTTAACGAGCCTAGCGATAGTGAAACTCGTTCTCATCTGAAGACAAGTTTGTCGCTATTTAATGATTTTAACGAGTCTAACGACAAGGATAACTCGGTCCTTTTCATTTTTAGAGAGTCTGAAAAGGTACATAAAGTTAACTCCAAAAGTCCTTTTTCGTCATCTAATCCCTTAAGTCCGAAAAAGTATAAAACAATACAAAAGGGATGAGTTTTCGATAGTTTTAACGAGCCGAATAAAACAGGCGCTCGATCTTTTTGTGTAATAATCCCTCAGGTCCAAAAAGATTAAAATCTAGAGGAGGGATAGCTCTTCCGGTCGCTTTAACGAGCTGGAAGGCCAAAACTCGGCAATCTTTTCATATTTTACGAGTTAGATGAAAAGAGCTTAAAGAAGACTCGTCTTTTGAGGAACGAGTGATAAACAGGGTTAGCAGCTGATTCCAGGTTTAGGTTGGAATTTTCCAATCATGGCAGTGTCACAAGGGTGGCTAGGTGAAATCACTCTTCGCAGCTGTTCCTCAAAATGGGTAAACAATCATATGGAGGTGAACGATCGGCCAAATGAAAAGTGGAGGTGACGGTGCAAACACGACCAAGGCTTTAATGGCTGATGATATTACATTCACAGTGGTTATTTACCGGGATAGTTCATTTTTTAACGAGCTTAAACGCGGGTGGAAACATTTGCTCGATCTTATGTTTATTTTTTAACGAGCATGAACTATGTGCTAAAACTGCTCGGATCTTGCGTTTATTTTTTAACGAGCATGAACTGTGTGCTAAAACTGCTCGATTACCCAGTCATATGATAAGAGTGTCTCATAAAGATTCTATTTTTTATGGAGCTTCATCTCACTAAGCTTTGCTCCGGATCCTTTCGTTATGCAAGTTCGGAAACGACTAATCCTACGAGTTTAAAGGGTTAGACCTACAGGTTTAAAGGGAGGACCTAAAAATTTAAAAAAATAAATAGTCGCCCCTTGCTTGCACTCCAAAAGGTTTGCATGCCCCCAGGCATAAAGTACGATTTCAAGGTTACCTCTACTTCATTTCCGTCAAAACTTTCGTTTCACCGAGAGAGGCCTACCTCTTTCAGGTTACCCAAAGATTGTCTCGTTAGTAGTTTAAACAAAACACTTCCTTGGCAGTGCCTACCGAAATAGACAAAGGTGAGTGAAAAATAGTTTATTTCACTCACATAACTTTGACAAAAGAATCTTATTCTAGAATAACCCTCTTCCTAGATGGACGGGGTACAGACTAGTCATATTCTCCCGCGGAAACCTACTCTATGCCCAAAGTTTCCCTGCCGAAGCAGACCAGGACGCATGCCCCCTGGGTTCCAGTCATATCCTCCCGGATTACTCGCGCTCATTAGGAGGACGAACCGTGGGTTGAGACACTTCTTGCGTGAATAGACCATTTAGGGGTGGTATATGACTATTTGCGATGCGTGATCCGGGAAATGAAAGCTGGTCCATGAGCTTGACCACTCTTCCTTCATGCGGAAAACACATTACTCTAAAGAGTGAGGAGACGACGGCTCCCATGCAATATATATAGTCTCGTCCAAGGAGTAGGTTATAATCCAAGGGTCCTTGAACGACCATCACGTTCATTTGAACGGTCTTCCCTTTCAATGTAATGGGCACATTGGGGAGGATCCCTAAAGGACGATTGGTTCCTTTATCAAAGCCTGATAGATTTCTCATTTCAGGCAAAAGCGCTGGCGAACCAAGCGCTTTCCAAGAAATAGAGGAAAGGATACTCACAGATGCCCCCTCATCAATGATAGTGCCAGCCATTACCATTCTGTATATTTGAACGATAATCCTGAATGGTATGCTGGCTGGCAACCGGGGTCTGCCTAGTTGGTTCCAATCGAACGAGACAACTAGGTTGCTTGGTGGTGGGACCGAATAAACGGCCGGATATCGCTCTGACGAACTTCCTTCCTGCGATAAAGGAATGGGGGCATTGCCCCCTTGTTCATCAGAGTCAGTGTTGATGAAGAGAATTTGGACGGTGTCGTCGTTATTCTCCTCTGTGATGGTATCATTCGAAGATAGAGCCTCTGAAGGAAAAACCGGGTCAACTGCCGTATCAACCTTTTGACTTTCGTCAGGCATGGATCCAGACGGTTCATCTTCAATGATAGGTGCTTCGGCTGACCACCTGGGCGGGCCAGCCGGGTTCTGAACTAGTGAAGGACTTGGCAGGAGTTTTTGATATCCAGGAGGAAGTTGTGCTCGTAATATCGGGCGATCTTCCAAAACTCGTTTAGCCTCGTCTAAGAAGGGACAACGGTGGATGGCGTGGTCGCCTTCACACAGTTTGCAGGGAAATCTAGCTTTCCCTCTCTGTCCTGGGGCTTCACTTTCACTAGTTGACGGTGAGCAGTCAACATGGCTATCAGAGGTTGATGCTACCAAATTGTGCAAACGGGGAGACCAGTCCCTTAGTATCCGAGGAATACAGGGACAATCTCTGTGGAAGTGGTCTCCCTTGCATATGACACATGGCGATTTAGGCCTTGTCAGTGCTGTGTGTGGATTTTTGTCAAACGACACTCGTTTGCCCCCAGTCGCTTTTGGCTCCTTCTTCTTCTTCTCTTTCTTCTTCTTTTCCTTCTTCTCCTTAGGAACTTGGTTTTTTGTTTTACCAGTTCCGTCAAGCGAAGAGGAAGGAGGAGAGGAAGAGTTAGATGAAGTAGAAGGCTGGTTGGCAACTCTGGTCTGGTCTAACTGTTGACTCGACTGTTCAGGAATAGTGGTGGTCTGAACGACATTGGTTGAAAAGAGCCAGACTGGCAGGCCAATTGTCAGTCCTGGAAGCGACAATGTGGCCATGTGGGGCGCACCAACATCTCCCCAAGAGGGGAAGGGGCTAGGATTTCCACCAAGGGGAATTCCTTGGTTGGTGTGCTCCATTTTTTCAACCTAAAGATCAACGCAGGAATAAGGGTGATTGTTCCATTTAAAATAAATTTTAACGACGCTTTAGACACAACTTGCTTTTTCAGTTTTAAAGAGTCGAGAAAAAGCTAAAGATGACTCTAGTCTCCTTCGATGTTTTAACGAGCCCGAAGTGACAAATGCTCGGATGGACTTTTTCTATTATAGAGTCTGAAAAAGGCCAAAAGGAACTGCTCTGGAGTTCTAGGCAGAGGGTGTGCCAAACTTTTCGCAAAACCGCAGAATACTTTTTAGGGTACGGGCGGTCGATCTTCCTGAATGCTATGTTCAGTGCATTGCGATCAGTAGGGCGGCCGACACGGCTTCCTAAGGATAAAGGTTTTATGCCTATAGGGGTCTCCCAATATATACGCGACGGTACGTGGGAGCACAATCCGTACTGGCGCTATCGTCCCTCAGGAGGAATCACCCACCATCCACGAGATCGACAGTCACCAGGCTTTACGACGCCGGAACACGTCTCTAGCCTAGACCTCTATGTTGTGCGTTATGTTACAAAGCGTTGTTAAGTTCATTCAATTTATTTTAGGTTGATCTTTTTAAAGTTTGCCTTTCAAGGTTCACCACGAGATGTATGATACAAATTCCTAAATGCAGTCTAAAGATGATAAGCAAGATTTTTATCTTTTCAACTTTGAAAATCCTAGCTACTAAGGGAAAAGAAAGACACCATCTTTTCTCAAAGAGCAATCAGCACACTCTAATGCACTTTTCCTAAATCAAACATGCAAACTATCAAAATGCAAATGCACAATGCAGGTGTTTGTTTTCCGCTTTCTTAGTGTTGATGCCTACAAAAGAAAGCTTTTTGCACAACTTTGAATTTGCTTTTAAAGGACAAATACAAACAAGTTTACTTTTTCGAAATCAGAAAGGGTAGAAGAGATTACAACACTTAACGATTTTCGAAATAAACTTTTGTTTCGACACTTTAAAAGAGACAAACTCAAACCAATAAGCAAAAGCAAATGTATAATCAACTGCAAACAGCCAATGAACTCTCTCCTAAGACCGCAATCAACAGATCTGAATCAAGGGCTACAGGATGATTACTTCACTCATGCAAAGGAAGACTGCAAATGATGCCACAAACACATAAAAACACTCACAGTCTTTTTGTACAAAAGGAGGCGGAATCTAAGCAGAGAAAAGGAGTTATGAGACTGGTACCTATGCTGGTTATAGGCTGCAAAAATCAGAGATCAAAACAAGGCAAAATAGAGCAGAGAACCCCAGCTGTACTAGGACAAACTGGTTCAGCGCAACCTCAACACAAGGGTTTTGACATTCAGCGCAGGTAGCCTTCACGGGACCTGTGTTGAAATGCAGAATCCCTTCACTGGGTCTGCGCTGAAGGAGAAACTCTCGTTTCCCACAGGTTCTGGGTCACAGATTGCTATTTAATTCACTGTTTCAGGCCAAATAAAAGCAACAAGCAAGGTACAACCAAAGGGATGCTTTGAGAGGGTACTAATATCTATCACAAAGGATCATCAAATCATTTTTGAGTCCATAGTTCAGATCATAGACAAGTCCAGTGATTCGATCAAAGCAGCAACTGTCTACTTTGCATCCGGGAAAAGCAGATGCAGTTCGATTGTTGCTGTCAAGTCTATGAAACAAACAATGATAGAAACACAAATAAAATGACTAAACAGATCTCCCCAGCGGAGTCGCCAATTTGTTGTGGGGAAAAATGCCTATGCAGGACGATCCTATCCACCTAAGGTGTGACAGTGCCTTAGCAACAAACAGAGACATCTATTCTAGTATTCTTCCTTTATGAATTAAGAATGAAGAGAGAGAGATGGGTGGACCAACCGGTGTCTTCCGTTTGTCCCTCGATCCGGCTTCTCTTCTCTTGGAGAGTTCCCAGCTACTTGCCTTCTCGCTCGCCCAGCTTCAAGAGGTTTCTGCAAGATCACAAGAAGAGAACACTACACAAGACATGGATTCATATTCATAACTAGTTCAGGATTAGAAATAAACTAAACATACTAATGCATTCATACATCAAAAATACACCAGTATATAGGAGAAACCAAGATAGCTTTATTGATGAATAACAAGGTTCAGGAAGAGATACAACCCAGAGGGCTCCAATCCAGCATCTCCTTCCCAGCAAATGGAATTCCTATCTTCACCCCCTTCAAAGCATTAAGCACCCAATGATTCCAATCTCAAACCAACAACAATTCTTTGAAATAATAAAATTCCAGCCTCTAGATCTCATGGAGGAGAGATCCATATATAGATATTTGGAGAGAGGATGAGTCAGCTTGAGATGTGACTAGTGTCCTCTCCCTCTGTCAGTTCTTGAGTCCACTTGGAGGTTCTTGCTTCCACTTGGAGATTTGGAACCTCTTACTCATCACCAGTCGAATTCCCTGAGGCAAGTGTCATTTTGGAAGCTTCCTGGGTTTTGACACCTTGAGAAATGAGCTTGCCACTTGTCCATTCTTGTTCAGCGCAGGTAGCCAGTGTTCCAGTTGACATTCAACGCAGGTAGCCAGTGTTGGCTTTGACATTCAGCGCAAACAGCTAGTGTAGCCACTGAAATGATCCTGATTTGACTTGTTTTGAGTAGTTTTTGGTGGAGAACTTCTGTGAATTGCTGTGGTTTGTTAGCATTGTTCCTCTAGGGGTAGGAACAACATGTTTAGGGACTTTGGATCCCTTAGATTATGGACATTTCATGCTCAATGCTGTAAGGCACAAAAATGTCTATAACAATGACACAATCGCTAGGGATATCTTCTTGGGATTGATGTGTAACTACACATGATCCCCAACCTGAAACTCCTTAAATTCCCTATGATGGCATGCATAACTTTTCCATCTATCCCATGTTGCCTTTATATTCTTCTTGATGACCTGCACTTCCTATTCCATCTCTCCAAACATATCCAACCCAATCAGTACACTGTTCACTAGATCACTCCAGATAATGGTAGTGATACAACTCCACCCATAGTGTGCCTCAAATAGACTCATCATACTTGAATCCTAATAACCATTGTTGTAAGAAAACTCCATGAGTGGACGATAATCCTCCCACCTCTGTTGCTGATGCATTCCATACATCCTCATCATTTTCTCCAGTATCTTGTTGATCCTATTTGTTTGTACATTTATCTGTGAATGATAAGCTATACTAAATGCCAACTCTGTACCTAAACCTGCAAATAACTCCTTCCAAAACATAGAAGTGAACTTAACATCTCTGTCTAACACAATTTTCTTCAGAACACCATGCAACCACACTATATCTTTGATGAAGACTTGTGCTACCTCACTAGCTGAATAAGTAGTCTTCAATGGAATAAAGTGAGCTACCTTGATTAACCTTTCGACCACAACCATGATGGAATCATGCTGCTTTGATTTTCTCGTCAAACCTGTAATGAAATCCATGGAAATTACCTCCCATTTCCATTATGGAATTGGAATAGACTGTAACAAACTAGCTGGGTGTTTACACTAAGCTTTCACTTGCTGACAATCCAGACATCTAGTCACAAACTCTGCCACCTCTTTCTTCAGATTCAACCAATAGTAGAACATCTTCAGAACTTTCAACATATTTTGATATCCTGGGTGACCTGAATATGACTTAACATGAAACTCCCTCAAGACAAAATTCTTGAGCTCACTGTCATCAGACACATCGATCTTGTCCCTGAATTTGACCAAACCATCAGTTTTTAGATGAAAATCCACATTATGTTCACCTGTTCCTTGTTTTATCCTATGCTTAAGTTCCCTGTACCTATCATCCTAATGTCCTTCCTATAAGATCCAATCATGTAAATATGTCCCATATGAATTCACAATGCCATGGTTTAACTGCACTCTACAGTTGAGAGTGTATGCAACCCTATTTTCTTTTCCTTTAATGTGTTTGATCTCAAAGTAAAACTAATTGAGGGTAGTAAACAATCTAGCTTGTGTGGTATTCAGATTCGGTTGGTCAACAGGTACCTCAACCCATTGTGATTGCTCATAAACGAAAACCTACTGCCCAGAAGATAGTACCTCCACATATTCAAGGTGTGAAAAATAGCTTCCAAATCAAGCTCATGTGTCATATACTTCATTTCATTCAATTTCCTTGACTCATAGAACAACACCTATCCCTCCTACGTTAGGGCTCCACCAAGTCCCCTTTTGCAAGCATCTGTACACACCACAAACTCTTTGTCTAGATTTTCAATCTTCAAGACTGGATCATTTGTAAGAAAATTCTTTAACTTCTCACAACTATATGCACACTTTTCAGTCCATCCAAATTTCTTTCCTTTTTTATACAATGATGTAATAGGATAGGAAACCCATGAGAAGTTCCTGATTAACCTCTTTTAATAACCTGCTAGCCCCATGAATGATTTGACCTCATTCACATTCACAGGAGCTTCCCATTCCATGATAACTCTTATCTTTTCTGTATCCATTGATATGCCTTGGAAAAAAAAATGTACCAAGTAATGCACCTATGTTTGAAATATGCTTCATTTACTAAGTTTGGGATACAACTGATGCTCTCTTAACAATATCAACACTACGACTAAGTGTTCTGCATGATCTTCCTCATTCTTAGAATATATCAATATATCATCAATGATTACAATCACAAAATTGTCCTGATAAGGATGCAACACACTATTCATCAAACAAATGAAAGTATTTGGAGGATTAGTTAAACCAAAAGGAACCATAACAAACTCAAAATTCCCATTTGTGGCCTAAAAATCAGTCTTGTAGATGTCCTCTTCTTTGATGCGTACCTGATGGTATCCTGATCTCCAATCAATCTTTGAGAACATTGTTTCTCCCTTCAACTAGTCAAACAAGTCGTCGATTTGGAAATGGATATCTATTCTTGATGGTTACCTTGTTCAACTGCCTATAATCAATGAATAATATGAGAGTACCATCCTTCTTATTCACGAACAACATTGGTGCACCCCCAAGGCGATACACTTGGCCTTATGCATCCCTTATCAAAAATTTCCTTCAACTGCAACTTCAATTCCACTAACTTTGGAGCGCTCATCTTGTAAGGTTCCTTTGATGATAGTGTTGTTGTTGGTACTAGATCAATAGAAAAGTCCACTTCTCGGTGGGGAGGAAACTCTAAAATCTCTGCTAGAAACACATCCTGAAATTGCTGCAAGACATGATACCTCTTGAAGATTTATGTGTCCTCAACATCCTTACCCTTGTCACTAGAAATATGAGCTGCAAAAAGTACACACCTCTTCCTGTGATTGCACTTAGTCTGTATAGCTGTAACCATAATCAATGACGTAGGCTTATTCTTTCCTTGCAATATTCTCTTTTACCCATTATCATCTAGACACTCAATAACCTTGTTACTTTTGTTTTGTGGAGGTATAACCAATCCATGCCCAAAAACATGCTATATGATCTTAATGGAAGCATATTTAGATGTGTTGATGTAGGCATATCATTCAGCTCAAATGGACAAGCTCTTACCCAATGATGAACTATGTTCTTAGTACCTATTTCCAACTACACCAACCAAGACTTTGCATGCACTTCTTTTCTCAAACCACACTTATCCACCATGTCAGGATTAACATAGCTATAATTAGATCCAGGGTCAGTCAAAATAGAAACAAATTGACTAGAAAGCTTATCATCCATCTAAATGATGGATGCCGAGTGATCTACTTGTTTGTTGTCCACAACTTCATAGATCCAAGGAATGCTATGGCCCACATCCCCAAATGTCTATGCCTCCTGAGCATTGTAGATATGAGGCCTGCCATCTGGGTACAATGGAGAATCATTCTTGAAATGATATTTTCCATATATCCAACACTGCGATGGTCCCTTACCATCACCTCTATTCTGCTGATCTCCCGGTTGCGTCCCATGTCCATTCTCAAATACATTGAACTTATTGTAAGGAGAAACATTCTATTTATCACATGCATCCTATGTCTTCCCTACTTTGTTGGCCACTTCCCTTTAACTTTCTCATTTCCCTTCAAATCATGCATAGGGTCAACTTTACACTTAGACTATTCATTTCAATGCTTAAGTTTGTTGACGGTTCCCTCCAACTACCATGGCTCATTACACTCAATCAAGTCTCTATATGTTGTTGGAAACCCGCTGATGAAGATTTGAATATTTTCTTTCTCATCCTTGAGGTAAGGCACATATCTCAACAACTCCAAGAACTTGTAAGTATACTCACAATTTGTCATAGACCCTATCTGCATCTCAAAAAATGCCTTAGCTCCATCATCATAATATCTTTCAGATAGGTAATTATTCTCAAATATTTTCTCAAACTCATCCCAAATCAACTCTTCTTCTTGAATGCCCTTGACATTCCTCACATCTTCCCACCAAATATCTATTTTCCCTTTAATATTGAAGGTAGCTATTTTTGATTTCATGTTCTCTGAAGAGTTATGCAACCCAAAGAATTTCATCATCCCAAACAACCATGCTTCTGCATCTTTTGAATTCTTCATCTCTCAATTAAATATAGAAGACTTGACATTCTTGAACTCCTCATGCAAGTACTCATTCCTCTTATAAGGATGATGGTGGTGGTGACTCTGATGATGTCTCTTGGATGAGGAACTAGAATGATATCAATACATACCAGTCCTCATGTAAGGCATATCCAATGATATGAGACCTCGGACTGTGTCCCCTCTATCCAACCTGTATCCTCACCGAGACTTGCTACCATAGGCTCCATTAGTCTTCTCTTCCTTTTCTTGATTATTCCTCAACCGTCCCTATATTTGCAAGTCTGAAAAACTTTGAAGGATCATTGCATTGACCTCTGCCAGCTTTTCCGGAGCCCTTGCAAGTCTTTCTTGAGCCTCAACCAACTTGTCATTGTTTTCCTTGCAACTTCTAATCTCTATCCTCAAACTCCTCAATGTATCTTCTATACTAGGAGAATACTCCTCTACTTGTTGCCCAACTAATTTGTAGGGAGAGTCACATGAAATGTATTCTACCATTTTTCTTTTCATCTTTATTTCTCTTCCTCCTACAAGTATGCCCTGTTAGATAAACTAAATAGATACTGTAATCAAAATCACACCTAATTGACGTTTAGGGGAGGTATCTCATCTAAAAAATTAGTCCACATTAGCACAATACATGTATAATCATAATCACATCAATACGCCAACATCATGCATGAAAATACCAACTTCTTAATGTGACCTCATGCATGAAAACCATAACCATTAAAATAGTTGCCTAATAACATGTATTTAACCCATCTGGTCCAAGTGTTTGAACCATGCTCTGATACCACTCTGTAGTGCCTCCTCCCATATCTAACCACTTTAACCACCCTACCAGGGTAAACATGAGATGAGGGCTACCATGACATGACTCAACCTCCTAGATAATCTTAATGAAATTGAGTCGACAACACAAGACCGTACTCAATTCCCTTAGGTAGTACAGAATTTCCATGAGCTAACCAACCACTCCAGGAGCCCAACCCATGATTTAACTTTCTTTCTCAAAGAACTAGACCCTTAGTTTTGCTCATGAAATGGCAAGCTACTGATTATAACCTTCTAGTAACTCCTATAAGCTTGCTTCCCAACAACTGTAGTCTAATTTACTCAGTTCTATGCCAACGAACCTGAGATCTGAGCCACTTTTTCAGGGTTAGGATCTAGACCTTTGCCAAGAAATTAATGAAACTCTCAGAAAGGATAAATAACACAAAGGAAAATCCTTTAACACAAGACTAGCTTAGGGACTTAACCTAGCCCATCCTAACCATGATAGTCATTCCATCAAACACATTGAGAACATGTAATCTACAGGTCATGAATGAATATTTGAACTTAGATATCTAAAACTTATCTAATATTTACAAAGAAGTAATAATTCCCTCTCACAATAGATACAATAGCATCTATTAGTTCATGCATTCAATAACCATTCATTTATAAATCAACAAATGGCAAGAGCCTTAGCTTGAATATGTCATAAAGCCATGCTTATAACCAACTTATAACGAGAATAATAACAATGACAGAAAAACCATTAAAGCCACGTAATAAAAAGTATAATTATTCATGAGCTACAAGGGAAGATATCTCTTATCAATCATATGCAAAAGAAAACCAAGTCAGGGACTTCCATGTACCACCCAACCATAGATTGGACTAAACTAATTTTTTATTTCAACCAATCAACCCCCTGCCATATTCCAAGCATGAATGTGGGATACCATGGGATAAACCAATCCATAAATAACTAAGGGAATCCATAGGTTAAACCACTTCCACCCTCACACTATTGTGATCTCACCTAAATGGGTCGTGAGATCACAAAACCAAACCAATCTTGGATGCCTCAGTATTCCCTCACAATCCCTTGAGGAATTTTCCTATCCCCACCCACCTATCGAGGGCTTCAAAGAGAAAACCATATCCACCCCCAACCCTTGGGATTTTCTTGAGAACACTTCACCCCGATCTAAAAACATTATGGAAATCCAAAGCTAAACCAAGAATGAATCCCATCACATCATGGCTATCCAAAAATGGCAAGGAAAGGCTTAAACCACTGCCAAAACTAGACAAAACCTATTCCAATGACAACAACTGAACCAAATATACACATACATATACCATGCATGCCAAAACTAGCTAGGAAATCATACATGCAACTTGTTACCTATAAGTATTCCCACTAAAGTCACTTGATCCAACCTTTCCTTGACTTATCCTTGGTTTCCTTTACTTTCTTTTTCTTTCCTTATCCTTCCTCTTCTTTCCTTGTCCTTCCTTTGCTTTCTTGTCCTTCCTTTGATTTCTTTCTTTCTTTCTCCTCTTGGTGCTCTCCTCCTCTCAGAAACCAATTCTAAAACTAAACTGACAAAAGGCTCCAAACTGATGCTCTAAATCCTTTTTATTATTGATGCCTCTAATTTCTTCATTTTTCCTCTATTTTCCTTCAATTTTCTCCTCACGTGCAACCCGTGACCTTTCATTTTCATTTTCTCCTAATTCCTTGTATTTTCATGAATAAAATTCCAATTAATGCCTCTTTTCCTTTTCAAATCCTTTATCATTTCCTTTTTCAATTTCTCCTTAAACATAATAAAAAACAAGTGATTCCCACTAGGATACTTTGCCCAACATTCAGCATGGAATACATGTCCCGTGACCTTGGTCTTATTTTTCCTTTATTGACTTTATTATATGAACTTTTAACATGGGGTTCTTACAAGATCTGAAGGTCATTTGAGATTGCTTTATATAGGATAAATTGCCTCCATCCACACCTTTCTTGTATATTCACATCCCAAAAATATGTGAGAGATATCTTCCACTTGTTTCTTACAATCAGAGCATCTTGAAGGGCCATGAATGTCTCTCTTCGGAAGGTACTTAGCTGTTAACATTTTCCTTTTTGCAAGAAGGAAACATAATGAGTTTAAATTTGGATTTGCATTAGTTTCCCAGCATTTTTTCCAAATACTGAGTTCTGGAGGCATGCTAGACTCAAATAGAAAATAAATATAGCCCTCTCTCACTGATTCTTCTAAGAATTTCCATTTGAAATTATCTTCTAAGTCCTTTCTCCAAGGTGCACAATTGATAATCTATTCATGATTCTTGGCATCCACTTACTTAAGATTTGGAGGAACATTCCTTAGATTCTAGTCAATCTAGTTTCTGTCCTCATATAATTGGAGATATCTACCAGTGAAAATTCCTTTGAGGATAAAGCTATTATCACAAGGGAAGAAATTCAGGGACTCTCTCAAGAAGTTGTTGGTCCATGGTTTCATTAGTCCACAGATTGATTCAGATACCATTGCTAGGCTTCCCATACAAATTTGAATGGATAAGGGGAGATGATGAAACAAAAAAAATTGAAATCTAGGAGAATCCCTTCACCACGTGGAGAGCATCCAAACACCGAGATCTATCTCCATGAACATATTTTTCCTTCAAGATAGTTTTCCACCAATCTTCTTCTTCGGTAATAAATATCCACATTTGTTTTTATAAAATTTCCTTATTCATTAGCAATGGATCTTCGATTCTCAAACCCCATAATTTTCAATAGCCTTCAATAGATTCAATTTAATCAAATGTAATTTTTGTAAGCAGAACTTCAGCGAAAATCACATGAGGAAAGACCTTTGTCGACGCGTTTCAAACCAACCAGTGTGGTTCATCGTTAGGACAAGTTGAAGAAACAGATCCAGCTAAGCATGTTAAATAGTCTGAGCAGAGACTCCAACGGCTAAATCGACCAACGGCTAATTTTGACCTACGGTCCATAGGTCAAATTACTATTCATTAATTTAATATTATTATTATTATTTTTTAATATTAATACATAAAATATTTTACTGGTTAGTTATAAAAATTAATTAATTAATTTATTATATATATATATATATATATATATATATATATATATATATATATATATATATATATATATATATATTAAAGTTATAATATTAGGTTATTAATACAAGTTAGGATTCAAAATAAATAAAATATTATTAGTGGTTAGTTTAAGAAGATAATTCGCTTCTTAAACTAACCACTAATAATATTTTATTTATTTTGAATCCTAACTTGTATTAATAACCTAATATTATAACTTTAATATATATATATATATATATATATATATATATATATATATATATATATATATATATATATATATATATATATATATTAATAAATAAATTAATTAATTTTTATAACTAACCAGTAAAATATTTTATGTATTAATATTAAAAAAAAATAATAATAATATTAAATTAATGAATATTAATTTGACCTATGGACCGTAGGTCAAAATTAGCCGTTGGTCGATTTAGTCGTTGGAGTCTCTGCTCAGACTATTTAACATGCTTAGCTGGATCTGTTTCTTCAACTTGTCCTGACGATGAATCACACTGGTTGGTTCGAAACGCGTCGACAAAGGTCTTTCCTCATGTGATTTTCGCTGAAGTTCTGCTTACAACTATTATGGATCATAGAAGCCTCAATTCAATAACAAATGTAATTTATTAGAGCTTATCTTACCACCTTCTTAAAGGAATTTTAAAAATTATTTTTCAAAAGCATCGATGATGCTTAGAGGAGCTAGGAGAGAAGATATTTGTTATAAAGGTAGAGAAGGAATAACATCTTTAATAAGAACAACACATATGACAATATTGATCCTTTAAGCTCCCCAAGAGAAAAATTTCGTGGTAAATTTTTCTAGGACTCCTTCCCGTACTTGAGGAGAATGCAAATTCAGACAAATAAGAATTTCTAGATACTTAAATTCCTTCCATGTTTCTACATTTTGAAAACCCAATACTCTTCTGATTTGTCTTTTCTTTCTTAATTAAACATTCCATGCATAAATTTGAGATTTCCTTCAATTTTCTTGGCCTCCATAAGCATCCAACAAGGAGTCTAATACTCTTTTGAATTGGAGAGCTATTATAGTGGAGGAAGCTCCCAATAAAAGCATATCATTAAGAATTTGGGAATGATTGATGATTTTTATACCTCTAGAAAATCTTATTGCTAGAAGGTTTATTAGCTTCTTCATGTTCCAACCTACGCTTAAGAGTGTCTACCATGATTATATATATGAGAAATGAGATAGAGGGAAACCTTGATGAACTCGAAATAACCCTATGGGTGTGATCCATGGTGCTTTGATACACAAAGAAACCTAGTTTATGAATTTGGAATCAAAGCTAGTTTTAGCCATCACTTTGAAGAGGAATTCATGACTTACCCTATCAAATAAATTAGCGATATATAATTTCATAATGATGATTTTCTCTCCTTAAATTTGACTGGAGTTAATTTATTCTTGCACCAAGATGATTTTGTCAAATATTTGTCTCTCGTGCATGAATCGTCCCTAATTTTTTAAAATAATTCTTGGGAGAATAGGAATAAGACCTTTATCCAAAATATTTTATATCACTTTATATGAGATATTTCATATCGAAATCAACCGATATATAGTGAATGAGGTTGGGTTAACATATTTTGCAATAAGAGCCAAAAATGAGGAATTATTTCCTCCCCTCTTACAATTGTTTTTAAAGGTGTGTCCTACCACTTAGCAAAAATCAAATTTCATTACCTCCCGAAACTACTAGTAAAAATGAATAGTGAAACCATACAAACCTAGATCTTTATTTGGATTAAAGGAGAAGGAAAAATGGAGAATTTATTCCTCGGTGGGTGCTTTTGTCAGGGTATCATTATCTTCCTATGTAATAGTCTCAAGAAAGAATTCTAACATTGATTTTTCTAATTCAAGACTGTTGGGGCCGTTAAAAATATACATATTCCTAGAATGATGGATTGCCTCCTCTTTGACCAATGTAAAATCCAATATTTTTGTCCCTCTTGTAGTTATCTCTTTAATATTTCATTTCCAAAAATGATTTTTAGCTTGTTAATGGATTTTTTTTGTATTCATATCTCCAGCCTTTAACCAAGTGTTCTATTATTTCAATCATCAAATATTGTATTCTTCTTTAAGAGAATTGTGATAGGCTACCAATTTTTCTTTTTCTTCATGTAGTAGCTCATACGTTGCTGACTCACTTTCCTTTTATCCTGTATAATTTTTTAAATTTCCATGAACCTAGCACCTAGCAATATATCTCAAAAAAACCCTTACATGGTATATTAATTTATGCATAGTTAAGTTCTTAAAAAAAATGCACAATAGAAACACATAAAAATCATCATCACATTGGGCACTCAATATACCATGGAAAACCCACAAAGGGAAAAACAAAAAAAATGTTCTATAAAGAACTTGGGCTCTCGTACTAGGGATAATGGCCCAACTGAGGAATTACACATATGACAATTGGATCTGATCCAGCTGATCAAGCCCTCCTTAGTTGTGATCTAGAACTCCTTACTTCTCCTTTCACCTTCACTGGACCCTGCTTGACTTGGCATACTAGAGTATCGCAACGCTCCTCCTCTTTAGGCTAGTGCCACTATAACTTATTAATGACTAAAACCATAACCATATATATTAATGGTCAAAATTAGATCCTGCCTTCTTAAGATTAATGGTTGTGACTTAATATCTTGTTGAGATCAGTTAAGTGACTAAACTTCACAATAAAGTTGCTATTAATTATTAAATATTAAAGGTACTTTCTAAAATCACTTTGAAAAGTTTATCTAGAGAGGAAATATTCCACATACTAAGAAACAAGCAATTGTGGAAGTCCTACCAAGCTACACAATCCAACACTTTGTCTTAGCGAGGAATGTAATTCCATAACCTAGCTTTGTCCTCAAGCTCATCACATCCATTGTAGTTTCTCCCTCTAACAAAGAAGCCCGTCTTGCTACTAGACATGAAACCTAAGTTGAGAACCATGCTCTTAGAAACCTCCCGCTTCTGAGCATCCATTCATACCAACTAGACATGAAATATCTAGAAGAAACATCCTTCCCATCTTCTAGATTATAACACTAAGTCCTTGATATCAACTCAGTCTTTAGAGATGCCTACTCAATCTATATCACTTACATCGACCCTATTCTAAGTCCTTCTAGCTCTATTATTAATCTATCTCGTCCCTTTGAGACAACCATAAAATCTGCCACCCATCCCTCAACTGGTGAAATCTCCCTGTCTCCCTATGATGGCTAACCTACACCACTCCTGTTAGTTGTTGGTACTGTCCTTCATAGCTTTCATTGGCTACTACCAAATTTGTTAGCAACTCCTATGTTATCACTCCATAATTTCCCTAGGCCAAGGAGAAAAACCCAGAGGTAACCACAAACAACTTTCAAAGCTGGGATCTAGCCGTTCTAGCTTCAAAGAGGGCTCTGTCTGTATGATTTAGATTTCTACTTCAAATTTTAGTCTAGGACAACTGAAATCAATCCCATCATGATGATCCACTACATGAAGCCTACAACTACCATAGGAATCATTTTGAACCATAAACTACAACACACATTCTTTCTAGTCTGGTTGACATTAGTGCCAACATTCATGCACAATACTAACACAACCACCATCAATTGTCCAACATTCACTCATGACAATACACTCATGACAAGTCACTAATGACCCCTTAGGGATATTACAATTCAAATCAAGACTAATGGACCTCTTTTGACACACATATTTTTAATGACTTGAGTAATTTGAGGCAATAGTACAAATATAATTCAGACTATAATACCTGGTGAATTTATAGGCTAAACATTACTAACAGATTCTCAAAATAAAAAACTAGATAAACAGAATTTAATTACCTATATTATAGACCCTAAAAGTGGCTCCAACGGGGATGAAATACTCGTGAGGTGTCAAGAACATCATAGATCAATAACCTTCTCCCTTGGGCAATGGAATAAAAAACAAAAAGACTAAAACTCAATTGAATGAAAATTGATTACAAAGATGAAAAATTTAAAGGAAATAAGAAATTTGACAACACATCATCAAAGTCTTAGGGCCTTCTCCTCGGACTTCAAACGTTGATGATGGTTGTCCACACCTGGTGAAAGTATATACACTAGGTGATATCTTCTCTCTAATGTATCCAATCAAGAAAATGGATACTTGACTGAGTTCTGCTCATAGTTACGTTGAGCAGATAGAAGGAGAAAGAGAATGGAAACTCAAGATTCAACTAATTCTAAAAACCAACATTGGTAAAGAGTACAAGCTTCCATAAATCCTGCAAAAAAATGGCCATGGGATGACAAAACTCTTCTTTCAATGGTTCCAAGAGGCCAACAAAAGAATCTTGAAAAACGTAATTGGTTACATTCACCTGATGATCAGTAAGAGGAATTTGTTCTAGAGAAATGGGAGCACTCAATTTATTAATATTTCCCTCTTCAGTTGATGCAACCACCCAATTCACAACAATAATGTGTACATCGATAGGATTCGGGAAAACCTATTCTTCTTCAAAAAACTCTTCATTATTTGAACCTGGAGGCAGATCTTCAATTGAGGCAACACATCTTGAATAACAAAAATGTCTACACCCATAGGGTCTAGAACAACCTACTCTTCATTATCCCCTTGTAACTGTGGAGTATTTCTTCCATTATCTAACTCATTGCTTTCATGTAGAACACCTTCATCATCATTTAAAATGAGCTCATTGTTTTGAATTTCCATACATACAATTTCAAAACTCATAGTTTGATAAGTTTCTTCTCGGAATAAAGACCGAGGAGATAAAAGGGTTGATTTAAAGTTTGATTTTTTATCTTGTTATTTCCCTTGGTAACTTAACATTTGACAAGACTGCTACAAATTTTATTTAAACTCAGAACATGAATCATAACTTTCTACATGAGGATATTGATTTACTTCATTTTCATGCAAGAGAAAAGGTACTATTTGATAGAAGTTTTCTTGAATATGATGGCATATAGTTTCTACTTCTTCTTCCTGATGGTTAAAAGGCTTCTCATGAATAGCCTCTATAATCTCATCATCCATAAATTGATCATGTTCATAAAAAATTTCGAAATCCTCAATAAAATTGTCAAAATGTGTGTAACAATCTTTGACCAACAACAGAGAAGGATGATATTCTTTATATCTCTCATAAAATACTGTATGAAAATATTTAAGAGAATATGAAAAATCATTTGGTAAGCTTTCATATCATGATTATGCATTTCCCTCCAAGGATACCATGAAAAATTTCATGAGACAATCTTCATGAAAAAAACCTTTAGATTACACACATGCATGTGAAACTTAATTAAATTAAGAGCAACATTATCTCTTTATTGATCTTTGAATCTCGGTAAATAAGTCTTCTAATCTACACGAGGCATGTGATTTAGAAATCCCGGAATATGAATGTGATGCATAAGAGCATACCTTGTATATTTGTGATCCATCTTGAGCTAATAGAATTGCTAATGAAACCTTGATTTTTGGATCCTACTACCAATGTAGTTGTTGGATCAGGTTGAAACTCGATTGGAGTCACCAGGTGAATGGTTCAGCCTTCATATGTCTGACTATTGTCCACCATCAACAATCAGATAAGAACTTGATGATATTTCACGGGGGAAGATAGAACCTTTTGTTCCCTAGTATGGTCGCGAGAATATTATCACTTAGTAATTTCCCTAGGGTGAGGAGAGAAACCCAAAGGTAACCACAAACCACTTTCAAAGTTGGTATCTAGCCCTTTCAGATTTAGAGAGGGCTCTCTCTGCATTATTTAGATTTCTTCTTAAGATTTTAGGCTAGGTGTGAAAGGACAATGTATGATTTTCAAAGTTGTGGTTGAAAGATGTTGGAAAAGGCCATTGGGCATGAAGTCATAAGGTTTTTTAGTAATCAATTTAAAGAGATAGAGGAGTAGAAAATAGGGCGAGGTAGGAAAGGTCTTGGATCTTGTAGAGATGTTGTGATATGAATGAGATGAATGAGGAGGAGGATCAATTAAATGTAGAGCACACTGAAATGAATTCTATACTTAACAAGCTAGAGTAGAGTACTAAAAGTAAATTCGACACTGCATCTTTTTTTTTTTTTTTTTTCGATGTGGTTCACGGGGCACCGGAGGTGGGCCGCTACGTCCACGTAGACAGTCACGGCCATCAGGCCTACCCCCGAGGGCGTCGAGGAGATTTGACCCCGTGACCTCTCAAACCGGGAGAGTACTATCAACGGGAACTCGACCATTTGAGCTATCCCTCGGGGGCTACACTGCATCTTCTTGTAACAAATTAGGAATGAAAATATTCATGTGAAACTTGAAAGGAAACAGATTTACAGAGAGGAAGACATCACCATTTGCTTGACACAAGAATCCTGAAACCTGACTGCCTCTGCATTACTGAATTGATTACTTCGAATGTATTTTACTACTCACAATCACAGAGAAGTATTTTCTTCTTGCATAATCCAACCCTTTCTAAGTCTTATTACAAAATATTTATAGACTGTCCCAAATAAATTTAGACTTCAAATCAAACTTATTACAAAAATAATATCTGCTAAAAGCATGTAGATATTTCTAAATAATAGGAATTTTGGAAAACTTTGGTTGTTTTGTTGAATCTTTAAAGGAAATTTGTTGTTGATTGTCTGGAAAAAATAACAGTACAATACACTAAAAAGTAAAAACAATCATTGGAAAAGTGCAAGAAACATCACGAGGACAAAATAAATAAGTGAAACAAATGAATAAATAATAAATTATAATATTTTGTCCCTTTACCTATAGTGTCAACAAATAGCCATTTTTTAGCCTTTTCCACATGGCTGTTGGAATGTATTGGCTCTCTATTTAACTTACAACTATGATCTATTCTTTTATCATGTCCTGATGATGAACCACACTGGTTGGTTTGAAACGCGTCGACCTAAATTTACAAATGTGATTTCTTCCAAAATTGGTTTCAAATATTCCAAATATGGATCACAGAAGCTTGAATCTGAAAATCTAGAACTGTTGGAAAAGATTTAGCCTTCAAATCTAGAAATTGGCTCATTAATCCTGATCCTCTAGCTTTGAATCTGGAGTGGTTGAAATTGTTTTCGCAAAAACTTGTTGAATTTTCATTCAAACTACCAACCCCTCTTTTCTTGTGATTCAACAACTGCTGACTCATATGCCTGCAACTCTTTGTATGGTCTTATCAGAGAAGTTTCCACCTTATTGCTTCACCGATACTCATCAGCCCCTTGCACTTTTCTCCTTTAGCATTTGTTTTGTTATATGATTGGGCTAGTGACTATCGGCTTAACGTCATATTAGAGCCCCTTTATAACATAACTTAACGTGAAGTTCCAATTTTTCATGGCTCCTTTTTCTTTAGCCCTTCTCGTATTTCTCACCATAGGACCGAGGGTTATGACCTACTACTTAGCCTTGAGGTTCTAGGGCATTTTTTTCATTGCTGGGGGCTATTTTTCCTTTGTTAAGTGCTTAGCACCTGATGTTCTTTAAACTCCTCTCGATCATGTGCGAGCCCAATATCAGAGCCCCTCTCATTGGAACTTTCCAATCGCAAGATTTAATTTGGAATAGTGATATTCCTACTTTTAATATGTCGATAGATCTTGGTGTTTGGCCCCAGATCCTCACCTTTGGTTCTTTAAAATGACAAGGCAAGGATTAAACCATAATCAATCCAACCAAATCACATGCTAATGACAACAAACATAAACAATAAACCAATGAATGTACTATGGATTCGAATCCAACCATGCTAAATCACACATGCACACTATTACATGCAAATCCATAGTTATTTTCTATCCTTACTTGTTGTTGTCCAAACTTCCTCTTGTACACCCTTGCTTGTCCAAGTGCTTGCTCCTTATCCTTTGCTGAAAACTGTTCCAAAGATGGGAAAAAACCATCAACAGTTTCTTAGGTGCCTTTTATCATTTATGTCTAGTCTCTTCCTTTTCTTTCATTTTCCTTCATGTTCTCTCTAATTCTCCTTGCATGCATATCTGTATCTCTTCTCCTTCCCTTTCTCCTATTTTCCTCGATTTCTTATATTAAATTGCCATTTATTACCTCTTTTCCTTTGCCAATTTTCATAGGCATTAATAAACCACAAGTGATGTCCACTATAATGTTTTTCCCTCCATTTAGCTTAGAATATGTGTCCCATGGCTTTGGTCTTATTTTATTTACATGGAAAATCAACCATGGGCTATTACAAACCCCTCCACATTGGGGGAACATCGTCCCCAATGTTGTATGACACTTATGACTAGCAAAACATACTGCCTATGGAGCTATATAACACAACTTGATGTAGTATTTATAATAGCAAACTGGTATAACATGATAAACATACCACTTATTGGAGATTTCTAACACAACTCAATGTCGTATTTGCATTGAAAACACATATATAGTTATACACATTTGCTTCAACCAACAAATAGACATACTATTTATGGAGCTTTATGAACACAACTCGACACAATATTTACCATGATATACACATATATAAATATGCACATTTTCTTTAACCAATAAATAAAATGATATGATTCTCGCATCAGTGATAAGGGAATCTAGAGGCTTACACCTCCACCCTCAAAGTAGTACAAGGATTCACCTCCTTCCTAGGAAGTCCAAAATCCACTACCAAAATCAAAGCTCGCCTGCAATCTCCAACATTACCATCCTTGTGCTACTTGTCCTGTCAGTGAACATTTATGATCTCATTGATCCGGGGTACACTCTAATGTGCCCCTGACTCCATCTGGACATGCTAATGACCAAAACAAATTTATTCCCTGACCTTTCATTCTCTACTTCCCAATCCCTTGGTAAATATATTCACCTCATTTCATGTAGTCACTCACCTTCCAAGTTCCCTGACATCCCCTTCTCTGCTTTCCAGTCCCTTGGGTGATCCATCCCTTGGCAAGGTTTACTTTCATTGAAAGGTCTAAAACCCAAGGTGTATCCCTAACTCAAAAAGATCATACTGGTCATAGAATGCTTATGGAAATCAATGGACACTATTAGGTACCAGTGTCCCACAATGGCCCTGATCCTGAATGCTTTACCAACATACTGTTACATGTTCCAATTCCTTTTATTGCTATTTCTAACTCTCTTGCAGTTAGTTCCAACCACCCAAACCTTGGAATTTCCATGCTTTCCTATACCATGCACATAATTTCCATTAGATTGAAAAGGAATTGTAATAAAATTCAAATCATACCTCATTGATAACTCATTAATAGGGTAACACTTGCAATTGTACTTAATTCCTGTCATGACAAGTGAAATTAGCTCTTTGATCAAATCATCATATATAAACATATCACATCTAGTTAACTCAACACTCAATTGTCATAAATAAAAATCATAGATTATATGCATAATTAAAAACTAAAATAATATACTAATACTTAGCTTTCAAATCAATCTTTACCTTTTCCTTTGTTCTTTGTTTTTCCCTGCACACATTGAATCGGTTGCCAAACCTGGAAATCACCCAGTTTCTTCTCTTCTCTTTACGTCCAAAGTAACAAGGGAATCCAGAGAGTATACAACCTACTCCCTTAATATTAGGAACAAGGGCATCCATAGAATATACTTCCTCTACCCTCAATATCAACAACACAAGATTGGTCACTTCCCAAGCTATCGAAGGATCGAGGGACTATTATCTCTACCCACAACCTTTGGGGAAGCCAAGTTGTTAGAGGGTTCCAACCCACAACATCCAGTGAAACCAAATTGTTACAAGGATCCAAGCACCACTATCTCAACCCACAACCTCCAGGGAACCCAAGATGTTACAAGGATCCAACCCACAACCTACAAAGGACCCCAACTACTACATGTCTCTAAAGGTTTTGTCCCAATCCACAGCTTCCAGGGATCTTGAGAGCTAATCCCTTTCAAAACACATACACATACTGAATGTACAACAAAACACATATAAATACACATAGTACAATGCAATGAATACACATCTCACAATACAATGACTACATAATACACATGACACAGTACAACATGTACACAACATAACATATATAACATGTACACAACAACAATATTGCAAATCCAGAGACCACACTATCTCTACAAGGAAACCTTGACTCTAGTGTCTTTCCCATGCTTTACTACGTGCATCCACAACCCAAGTCCCGAGTTTGTGGTTCCTTCCACTATCAATGCTTATCCTAGCATGCCATAGATCACACTACTTTCATTATGTTGATGTATCCTTCAACATTGCCTCATAGACCCTTCAGGCCTGCACTGTCCACCTAATTCCTCATAAAATAAGAACCTTTTCATTCCATTCACCTGCATAAAGAAATCATTATTCCACAAGAATGATCCCTAACGACCCCGTCAGACAATGGCATACATACATACATATATACATACATACATCCATACATACATACATACATATACATATACATATACATATACATATACATATACATATACATATACATATACATATACATATACATATACATATACATATAAACATTAGCATAATCATGATCACAACATAATTACGAGTGTTCATAAGTTCAAGGTTAAGAGAAATCCCTTATTCATGCAAAGCATGCACAACATTGAGAATAGTAGTTCCCAACTTAGCCAAGGCATCTGATACCTCAAAATCAAAGTACCTTACCTTTCCTAATTACTTTTCTCATGACTGTCCTGACACCATCCATTTATCCCAATGGAACCAACTAGCCCAACCAACTTTCATATTCTTGACTTCAGCTGCCCTTTATTCATGCACTGGGCTCCATTCAAGTCTTATATTACCTATTGGGTTCCACTCGACTCTCCTAGAGCTCCATTAAATTCCTCTTTCCCTTACCAATTCCCAAGTCGCTCAAAACACAAAAGGAAAGAACAAGAAGGAAATATAAATAAAACAAAGAAACCAAACAATAATAAAACACCACAAACAAAGTGTCATTTCCATGTGCCGGTAACAGTCAAAACTGCAAATCAAGCACATACAAATCACAAAACATAGAAAGCACAAAACTAGTAACAAAAAACATGACTCAAATCCCATGATTTCCTAGTGCTTTTAAGGGTTAATGAGTGAAAGCTCAACCCAAGTCTTCCTTAAGATATATGGTCATCTCTTTTGCCATGCAGTTCTCTGCATCATACTTTCATGAACAGACAACTTCCAGTGCATAAATAAATATAATAATATACCAGTTGCCTTACCTTGTTTTAACAAGCATGTTGCCTTGTAACTATACACATATATACCATCTCTCAAGGCACTCAATTTCCCTTGAATAATCTAGCCATAACTGAAAACCAATTGTTATTCCTGCATCTGATCAACTATCTACCATGTACCTTACTCAACCCCAAAGTTCTTCTATGCACTTTACTTTGCTATATTACTTGATTCTAGAGCATGAGCTTATTCCACTACAAAATTAATTGACACTTTACTTGAAACTCTCCCCTTGTTCCACTTCCACCTTAATAATGGATTCCTGCTGACCTACCTGCCTATTTTCCACTGTTGCATAGATTTGGGGAATGCTCTGACCTACATCCCCAACTATCTGCACCTCCTGAGAACTATAGATCTAAGGTCTGTTAATATTCCACTGCGCCATTGATACAAAATAGAATGCCACTTTGATACAAAGGGAAATCCTTCTTGTGATGATCTCCACCTTAGGTTCAACATTGCAATGGTTCTTTGCCATTACATTTACTCTTTAATTCCATAATATGAGACCCATGTCCATTGTAAGCTACATTGAACTTCTTACAAGGTGCCACATTTTCCTTGTCATCTGCATCCTGAGGTTTTTCTCATTTCTTAGGCCATTTTTCTTTAGTCTTCTCATTACCTTTCTAGTCATGCTTAAACTTGGGCTTATGCCTTGACAACCCATAACAATGCTTCAACTTTCTCATGACTTCAGCCATTGACCTAGGCTCATCAAACTCAATCCAATCTTTGAATGCTACTAGAAACCCATTGCTGAACCTTCAAATATTTGCATTCTCTTCCTTAAGATAAGGCACATAACTCAACAGTTTATGTTATAAATTAATTAACAAAGAACTAGAACACATAAAATATTGCAGAAATACAAACGCAAAAACACATAAAACAATAGAGACACAGATATATGTGGTTCACCCAATTTGGGCTATGTCCACGGAGAAACAACGAATCCTTCCTTTATATTATCCAACAAAATTAAGAGATGTAACCTACAACAAATCCACTATAATTTCCTCTTTGATCTCACATAGTCTCCTCTCTCATTCTGACACAAAATAATACATAGTCGTAATACAATATAAACTGAGGGTTTCCTTCTAGGGAAACAAACCATAAATTAACATAATTTCTAACATCAAATCATCCACCTAATGAACAACCCAGATTGAATACGAAGTTACAATAATTTACAAGGCATTTTTTCATCTATTTTCCCCTTTAGGGGAGCTGCTCCGAACCCTTGCTAAGGAGGGACATCATACAGGACGTTATCACCCTATTAGAAATAGGGATCCAACCTATCTAAAACAAGACCTATGAATCAAGAAGATAAGCAGGATCCATGTCCAATACTCTAGGAATATTCTAGTGTACTCATCATTTGACATATAAACCATCCTCAACTCATAGAAGTCCTTGGCCCTTTCATCATAGTATCTTTCAGACATGTGCTTCTTCTTGAAGAGTTAATCAAACTCATCCCAAATCAACTCCTCTTCTCTAATGCCTATGACATGCTTTACATCTTCCCACCCGATATCTACTTTCCCTTTGAGACTGAAGGTAATTATCTTGGCTTTCATGTTCTTTGAATATTCATGCACTTTGAAGAACTTATTCATCTTACGAAGCCATGCTTCTACATCTTATGATTTTTTCATCTCTTCATCAAAACTCGGAGGCTTGGATTTCCTAAACTCATATGGAAAACATTGCTTCTCACTCCTCCTATAAGGATGTTGGTAGTGATGGTGATGATGTCTCCTAGAACTAGAGCTAGAATAGAATCCATAAGTACTAGCCCTCCTTCCAGGTGTATCCAAGGATCTAGCACCTCTAACTGTATCATCTCTATCCATCCCGAGTCTTCTCTAAGACCTGATACCATATGTCCCATTAGTATTTTCCTCTTTCCTATCTCCATGACTAATCCCCATCTATCCCTGCTTTTGTAAATCTAAAAGGCTTCGCAGAATCACGACATTGACTTCTACTTGCTTTCCTTAATCCCTTGCAACTATTTCCCGTGCCTCAATCAACCTGTTATTACCTTCCTTACAACATCAAATCTGTGCCCTCAGACTCCTCAGTGTATCTGCTAGATCAGGGGAATGCTCTTCTCCTTGCCGCTCAATTGACCTTTTCCATTCCATTGATTTCATATCAAGCCTATAAGGGGAGTCATGTGGACTATAGTCCACTACTCTTCTCTTCACCTCTGATCTTCTATTTCATGCAAGCATACCCTATTAGACAAACCAAATAGAAGACATAGTCAAAATAACCTCAGTGTATCTCAGGGGAGGCTATCACATCTGCACAACTCAGTCCATATCAAGGAAAGTTTTAAGAAACCCATCCAAAATTATACTTATAATAAATGGGTGAATCCCCATGGTACATATAAAAATGTACTACCTATATTTTGAATTATATAATATGCTACTTTTGCAATTATATAATATGTATATATATTTTTTTTGGTGAATCTTTTCTTGAACTATAATTTTTTGTTAAATCTTGGCAATTTTTTCACTAAATTATAGAACACTATAAAGTGATTGCAAATAGTGTTACTTCTCAGCATAATGCTTTGGTGGATAAGTCGGTAATGATATGTTCAAGGTGTTGAATACCTTCAGAAGTTATATTTTGGCACAGGGTGAGATTAGTGCAACATCTTGGAAAAGTTCAAAGGACCATTAATCTATGTGACATTATTTCCCTACGCACCTGTTTCAAGTTTCGGGCTTGTTCATTTTTAGGAGCATTTTCTCCACTTAGTGAGTTGTAGTAGGGTTGGTTTGGTGACATTTGGGGGGGTAATTAGTTTGGTTAGGAGTTATTTTTTTGAGATAAATCTTGAACCCTTATTGCGACTAGTACTTAAATTTACTGTAGGTCAAATAGTTCCACCAAATAACTACTGATAATTAAATTAAAATTTAAAAAAACTGTAATCTAAAAAAATACATCTTATAAGATAGTAATTAATAAATAATATTGAAAATATTTATTATTATTATTTAAATAATAATAAATAAATAATAAAAAAACATTTATTATTTTGTGTTTATTAATTTTTAATATTTATAACAATAGATAGAATGGTATATGACGTATATATTTTTTACATTAAAACATAAATTAAAATAAATAATCTTTCTTATATAAATACTTTTAATAAAAATTTAATAATAATTATTATAATTATATAATACCTTTTGACAAATTATATAAAGTATTAATTATATTTTATAGTATTCTATTTTCTTATTTTAGGGTTTCGTGTGTCTAATATCATGATGATCTCTATGTGTTTCTTTCGTGCATCTAATGTCATGATGATTTCTATGTGTTTATGCTGTGCATTTTCATTAAGAACTTACTACTGCATAAATTAATAAATTATGTAAGGGTTTTTTTGAGATTTATTTCCAGGTGATAGGTTTATTGAAACTTAACATGGTATCAGAGCTAGTCTCAATCAATATCAAAGTCATAGGTGTTGGGTTCATATTCGATCATTAGAGCTAAGTTGGCCAGGATCATACAAATAATAAATTTTCTTTTATTAGGTGATGAGATGTAACATCCCTTGGTTGATTTTCCTTGTAATTAAAATAAGGCTAAGGCCATGGGACATGTATTCTAAGTTGAATGGAGGGAAAAAATTATAGTGGGCATCACTTGTGGTTTATTTATGGCTATGGAAATTGGAAAAAGAAAAGAGGCAATAAATGAAAATTTAATATAAGAAATAAAGGAAAATAGGAAAAAAGGAAGGTGAGGAGACACAAATATGTATGCAAGGGAAATTAGAGAGAAAATGAAGGAAAATTAAAGAAAAAGGAAAAAGAAAAAGGAAGAGACTAGACATCAATGATAAAAATACACCTAAGAAATAATTGACAACTTTTTCACAACTTTGGATCAGTTTCTAGCAAAGGAAAAGGAGCAAGCACATGGGCAAGCAAGCAAGGAAAGAAAGGGCATGCAAAGGAAGTTTGGAAAACAATAAGTAAGGATAGAAAATAGTTGTGGATCTACAGATAACAGTGTGCATGGGCGTTGGGATAGGGTCCCTAGGGTTAGTTTTGGGGTTAGTTAAGTTTTAACCTAATTTCTGTAAAAGTTTTGTAAAAAGATGTAAAGTCTCCATGAAATGTGGATGTGGAGTACGCATGTAGATAGGATTCAAAGTGGTCTTAGCCCCTTGTTTGGATAAGTAAATAGGTCAGTTTTGGGACTCATCCATGGTCTGCAGAACATGGTATGGTATTGAAGAATGCTATATATTTGAGTCATAGCAAGTCTAGAAGAGGTAACTAACGGTAGAAAAGAATATTGGAGTCAACATAGAGATTATTTTGGGCAAGTTCTAAGGTAGGAAGGCTTTGCTTCCTATAATTAGGTGAAAGGGGAAGGCTCCTACAGCTGAGTGTGCAGGAGGCCTTGGTAAGTCCACAACTGAGTGCGCGGACCCTTGTAGCTGAGTGCATAGGGTAAAGGAGTTTTTAATCTGAATGCTGAAGCTTAATAAAGATTGATTTTGAAGAAATATCATGCATCTGAGTATTATTGTCTATTCTGTTTATGTTGTGATCTATTTCTTTATAATATGTTTTCTGTGAAAAAATGTATAAATGTTGCACGAATATAATGAATCTATCATATCTCTACATGTTTTAAATAATTATCTATGTTCGCGAAGTTAAGGGTTAATTCTGTTATGATTTCTGATGAATTGGATAGATTTACGCAAAGGCATATCTAGAGTTATTGATTAGCGTGCGGAAGTAGATAGACTGCTTCCTTAGGGTCTATAAAGACTGATCACATACCTTCACGAAGGTCTAGAAGTCATTTTACTTGAGTTGTAGTAGCGAGCCCTAGAAGGATACCAATCTACACAAAGGCAGATCTAGGCTACAAGAGATTAATATCACTTATCACATTGTCTCTGGATGCAAAAACCTAGTTCTAGCATCCCCCAATACTGCCTCGGGTGAGATTGCAACTTGCACTATGCAGGTTGTTGCCAAAAGGGCCAATAATTAGGGTTTTGTTGGTTGGCACGAACAAATCTTAACCTGGGTCAGGCCCCCTTAAGCCAATAAATTGTTCAATTCCTGGGACTGGGATCTATCTAAGAGATGTGTGATAAATGGTTCCCTACGAAGAAAGAGATTGACAAGTGGATTGATTGAAACGTCCACGTATTCGTAGTTCAAGAGAAAAGGAGCCCTAAAATATGACAACAAGTTCAAAAAATTTCCAGGAAAATTTCAAATGCGCTGGTTGGGGCCATATGTTATTAAGGAGATCACGGATGGTGGTGCAGTTAAACTCATAAAGCTGAATGGGGAACCTTTCCCTTGAAAAGTGAATAGAAGTAGGTTGAAACTGTACACAGGGGATCCTTCCCCTGTGCAATGATTGTATGGAAGAAGGACAATCTTAGTAATCTAGGTAGTTGCAAAGGATTGCAGGACTATAAACTACGTTGCTCGACTAAGTGAATAACGTGGTAGGTAGGCTGCACGACAAATGATAGGAGTGTGACAGGCGAAGCTGTGTTGGATGAGATGCTCCATGGAGGATGGTGCCATGCAGATGGGTCCAAAAGTAGTCGTTGGAGTTACTATTCATGATTTGATGGCCAAAAATCAATTAAGAGGAGTGGGTGGGCACCATTTATGGCAAAAATATTTGGAGATCTACCGCCAAAGATGCATTTATGATTAGAAATTGGGGGGAACAATTGGATTAGAATTCAAACCCTCTTATAAATTGAGCATGGTAGTCCGCTGAATAACACTTTGCATTTTGAGATTTGCATCTAAGCCCTTTGCTGTTGCTGTATGAAGAACGAAGACTCGGAAGAACTCGTGTTGAGACCCTCATTTGAAAATTTGTTTGCAGCAGCCCGTGAATTGTTCTTAGAATAAATGACTACTCCTGTTCTCTTCAGTTGCAAATGCGTGCACATTTCGATCAATCCACTTTTCATTCTCTTTCTTTGTAGGGAACCATTTATCACACATCTCATAGATAGATCCCAGTCCTGGCAATACAACCATTTGCTGGCTTAAGGGGGCTTGACCTAGGTTCAGAGTTGTATGCACCAACCAACAAGACCCTAACTTTTGGCCCTTTTTGCAAGAATCTTCATAGTGCAGGCTGCAGTCTCACCTGAAGCAGTATTGGGGGATGCTAGAACCAGGTTTTTACATCTAGAGACAATGTGATAAGTGATATTAAGCTCTTGTATTGTAGATGCCTTCGTGCAGATCAATATCCTTTTAGGGGTTGCTACTGCAACTCGAGTAAAACAGCTTCTAGACCTTCGTGAAGGTCTGCAATTATTCTTTATAGACCCTAAGGAAGAAGGCTATCTACTTTTGCGTGCTAATCAATAACTCTAGATCTGCGTTCGCACAGATCTATCCAGTTCGACAAAAATCATAACTGAATTAACCCTTAACTTTGCGAACACAGATAATTACTTAAAACATGTAGAGATATGTTAGATTCATTAGATTCCCTCAACATTTATATATTTTTTCATAGAAAACATATTATAAAGCGACAGATCATAAAATAAACAAAATAGGAAATACTACTTAGATGCACGATATTTCTTCAAAATTAGTCTTTATTAAGCTTCAACATTCACATTACAGATTCCTTTACCTTGTGCACTCAGTTGGAGGGGTACTCAGTTGTAGACTTACCAAGGCCTCCTGCACACTCAATTGCAAGAGCCTTCCCCTTTCTCCTAAGTACAGGAACCAGACTCTTCCTGCCTTAACACTTACCCAAAACAATCTATATCTTGACTCCAATATTCTTCGCTACCATTGGTTACCTCTTCTAGACTCACTATGACTCAAATATATAACATTCTTCAATACAACACCATGGTCCTCGGACCATGGGTGAGTCCCAAAACTGACCTATTTACTTATCCAAGTAAGGAGCTAAGACACCTTTGACTCGTATCTATCTATGCGCTCCGTATCCACATTTCATGGAAAATTTACATCTTTTTACCAAACTTTTACAAAAATTAGGTTAAAACTTAACTAACCCCAAAAGTGACCCTATCCCAACACACATGCACACTGTTATCTATAGATCCAAAACTATTTTGTGTCCTTACTTATTATTGTCCAAACTTCCTCTTGCACACCCTTTCTTTCCTTTGCTTGCTTTTCCATGTGCTTGCTCCTTTTCCTTTGCTGGAAGCTGATCCAAAGCTGGGAAAAACTTTTCAATTATTTCGTAGGTATATTTTTATCATTGATGTCTAGTCTCTTCCTTTTTCTTTTTCCTTTTTTTTTTAATTTTCCTTCATTTTCTCTCTAATTTCCCTTGCATACATATTTGTGTCTCCTCACCTTCCTTTTCTCCTATTTTCCTTTATTTCTTATATTAAATTTCCATTTATTGCCTCTTTGCTTTTGCCAATTTCCATAGCCATAAATAAACCACAAGTGATTCCCACTATAATGTTTCTCTCTCCATTCAACTTAGAATACATGTCCCATGGCCTTGGCATTATTTTAGTTACATGGAAAAGCAACTAGGGGATGTTACATCTCATCGCCTAATAAAAGAAAAATTCTTATTTGTATGATCCTAGCCAACTTGGCTCCAACGATCGAATATGAACCCAACACCTATGATTTTGATATTGATTGAGACTACCTCTGATACCATGTTAAATTTCCACAATCCTATAACCTGGAAATAAATCTCGAAAAAACCCTTACATAATTTATTAATTGATGGATTATTAAGTTCTTAATGAAAATGCATAGCATAAACACATAGAAATCATCATGACAGTAGATGCACAAAAGAAACACATAGAGATCATCATGACATTGGATGCACAAAAGAAACACATAGAGATCATCATGACATTAGACACACGATGCCTTAAAAAATAAATAGAGGAAAAACAAAAAAATGTTCTATTAAGAACATGGGTTCCCATACCAGGTATAATGGCCCAACTGAGTTATTACACATACAACAACTAGATTTGATGCAGTTGATCAAGTCCTCCTTAACTATGATCTGGTTCTCCTGAATCCTCCTTACACCTTCCCCAAACCCTTCTTGATCTTGCACACTTGAGTATCATATTCGTCCTCCTCCTAAGTCTAGTGCCACTATATGGTATCTTAACCTCTCCCTCATATCTCATTTTATAACTTATTAATAACTAAAATCATAACTCTAGATCTTAATGGTTAAGATTAGATATTTCCAACTTAATATTAATGGTTGTGACTTATTCTCTCATTGAGATGACTTAAGTGACTCAACTTTATAATAAAATCATTATTAATCATTAAATATAAAAGGTAGTTTATAGAATCACTTTACAAATTTTATCTAGAGAGGAAATATTCCTCATGCCAAGACACCAAACAATTGTGGAAGTCCTATCAAGCTACATAATCCAACATAATTTCCATTCCTTTTTCATGTTCATGTATCTTCCCTTTCCTTTTTTATTAAAAATCTTTAGCCCACTGTTTTATGGCCAGCTTCAAGCACTTGATATATTCTTCCTAAATTGCGACCTGGCTACTTGACACCCACCCTCTCCAAGAATTCTTTACCAAATCACTAAAGTTTGGTTGTTTTTCCTAGATCCACAAAAAGAAAAAGGGAAGGGAGACAAAGTCAAACTCTTATGATATTAGATAAATTGGCCTATTATATGAGCCATTACAAGGGAAAATTCTAGAGCTAGATGTTGTAGCTCCCAGAGACATCCTTGGATTGCTTACAAGACCAGTACCTTGGCACATCTAGATTGGTGTGTCTCAAATGATTTATAGGAAAATCAAGACATCACTTATGTTCCATAGGTAAATATATATATGCGAAATGTATTGGTTCATTTATCCAAAGAAATAAGACATGGATTTCTGGTACTTCTTCACAAGTTCAGATCTCAGAAATAAGCATAAACATAGTGGAGGCCAAGTGTTTCAAGGTACTATAGCTTAATAATATTTTACACAGCATATGAGAGAGGAACAAGAGAATGAGAAATTCATCACATAGAGCATAAGGCTTCAAGAATTTTACACTTAACACACAGAGCTTAAGGCATTAAGGATGTCTATACTTATTTGAGTTACAAGAAGAAATAATGAATGAAGAAGGAGCTAAAAGCTATGATTCATGTGTTGCAGATTTAAAGATCTGATTTCAATAGTCCACATAGGCATATACATAAACGATGTTGAGACAAATGAATATGTGAACTATTACAAGCATTTGTGTTAACATCTAGATAATAATGAATCTGTGAGGGAGCTTGAAATATTTCTAGCAACTATAATTGCATGAATTCAGGGAAGAAGCATGAACATAAAAATGAGTTTGACAAGGAGGACACATATTGTAATACTTGAATAGGGAATCACCATTGTTTCCATGATATTATGAAAAGATTTGTATTACAAGCAAATATAGTCTGAAAATAACATGTAGTGTTTTCTATAGAATATTTGAACCATGGTGTTTTCTAGAGAACCTATTTCCAGCTACCTGCTCCCTTACTTGCCCAGCTTCACCAAGTTCCTGTAATATCACAGAAGAAGAAAACTATACAAAGACATGGATCTATATTCATAAACAGCTTAGGATCAGATTTAAGCTAAACATACAAATGTAACAAGCATCAATGATACACAAGCATGTAGGAGAAACTCAAATAGTTTTTATTGATATACAAGAAGATCCAGGAGGAGTTACAATCGATGATTCCTGACCCAGCATCAACCTCCCAACAAAGAAGCCCCTTCTTCACCTCCAACAAAGCATAAATCACCCAATACTCTGATATCTATCTCAAAACCAACAACAATTCCTTGCAATGTACAAAATTCCAGCCTCTGGATCTCTGGGATGAGGGATCCATATATAGATGTATGCAAGGAAGATGAGTCAGCTTATGATCTGATTAGTGGCTTCTCTCTATCAGTTCTTGCTTCCACTTGGAGACTGAAAGCCTCTTACTCATCCTTGGTCGAATTCAGTGAGGCAAGTGTCATAGGAGAAGATTCTGGAAGCTTCCATTGTCTTTCCACCTTGCGGAATGGCACTGCCATTTGTCATTTCCTGCTCAACGCACCTTGATAGTGCATTTAGGTGCGTTGCAACGCACCCAGCTAGTGTATTTAGGTGCTATGCAATGCAGCTAGCCAGTGGAGCAGCTGAAATGATCCTGTTTTGACTTATTCTGAGCAGTTTCTGGTGGAGAACTTCTGGGAGAAGTTGTAATCTGTTGACCTTATTCCTTTAGGGGTTGGAACAACACTTTTAGGGACTTAGGAGCCCTTGGTTTATGGACATTTCATGCTTGGAGCTGCAAGGCACAAAAATGTCGATAACAGTTGCCCCCTAAAGTATGAGGCCATTAATCGGGTGAAATGCTTTATTATGAGGATCTGAAGTTCTTTCAATGCTGGGAGGAGACCTGTAATAAGATACAATACAATACATTATCTTCATACTGTTTTTCATGATCTAGCTGAGGCGGGAATTCCCATGCTTAGCTTTATAAATTCATTTTCATGTACATAGGACAGACAATCGTCTGAGTGTAGATTGATGATTCTGATAGAGCCATCATCCTTTTGGTAGGATGATTATCTGTGCTGTAATGTTGTACATTTAATGTCTTTATTTTCCTAAATATATATCGCAGCTCAGATGGATGAAACTAGATCCGGGGTCTTCAATCTTGTCCGATCTTCACTCGAAGTACAAGTCGATCCATGTGAGAAATGTTCTGAAGTCGAACATGGAAAGACATCGCTTGATTACCAGTCAATGATGTAAACTATTAACAAGCGCGAGAGGAATCACCGATAATGATAATGACCCTCGAGGTACTACAGTACAATTCACGTGGTGTGAATAAAGGACTTGGAGTCGAACACCATGCAAAATATTTCGGTCGAAGGCCATTGATGTAAACCTGTCGCTGGAAGTGAGAAACTTGCCATTAAGGCATGCAAGCTTCAAAGTACTGAATGGGGTGTTCCTAGATCAACTTCTTGGATAATGAGCTGATGTCGACAAGAAGTGATCCGTCCAAGGAGGGCCTTAATGAATCCCACATCAATGACACGGAACGGAGCAAATGATTTTGATGGAGGTGAAAACAATCTGATGATATACGGTTCAGGATGGCGGTCATGAAAGAATGAAGTATAATGTATGGTAGTGGGTGGGACACAGGTGACTTCTCTGGATGACTTCTCTTGAACATGTCGGCGACACTTATGTGATGGATTGGTAGCATTAACCCCAAATGTGGATGGTAAGGCGTGACCATGGTGATGTGACCGGTGAATGAAACAACCCAACCCGACTCGGACACGGAGTGGAAGTGTCATGTTCAAGAGCGACTTGCTACCAATAAAGATTCTTTGAGTTTTCTTCCCAATTTTTACCCAGTCATTGCTGACCAATACCTCTTTATTTTTGTCAAGCTTGAGGAGGATAACATATGCTTGTTCTATAATTTTCCCTTCGGGCAAACCCATCGCTATGTTTTAACGAGCCTAGTGATAGTGAAACTCGTTCTCGTCTAAAGACAAGTTTGTCGCTATTAATCTTTTTAACGAGTTTAACGACAAAGATAACTCGGTCCTTTTCATTTTTAGAGAGTCTAAAAAGGTACGTAAAGGTAACTCCAAAATTCCTTTTTCGTCATCTAATCCCTTAAGTCCGAAAAAGTATAAAACAATACAGAAGGGATGAATTTTCAATAGTTTTAGCGAGCCGAACAAAACAAGCGCTCGATCTTTTTGTGTAATAATCCCTCAGGTCCAAAAAGATTAAAATTTAGAGGAGGGATAACACTTCCTGTCCCTTTAACGAGCTGGAAGGCCAGAACTTGGCAATCTTTTCATATTTTATGAGTCAGAAAAGAGCTTAAATAAGACTCGTCTTTTGAGGAACGAGTGATAAAATGGGTAGCAGTTGATTCCAGGTAAGGTTTGGAATTTTCCAATCACGGCAGTGTCACAAGGATGGCTAGTGAAATCACTCTTCGCAACTGTTCCTCAAAATGGGTAAACAATCAAATGGAGGTGAATCATCGGCCAATAGGTGACGGTGCAAACACGACCAAGGCTTTAATGGTTGAAGTACTACATTCACGGTGGTTATTTACCAGGGAATAGTTCATTTTTTAACGAGCTTAAACGCGGGTGGAAACATTTGCTCAGTCTGGGTTTATTTTTTAACGAGCTTGAACCTCGCGGTAACACTGCTCGATTAATCCAGTCATATGATAAGAATGTCTCATATAAAAACGACAATTTTTAGAGTTTTGCCCCGCATCCTTTCTTTATGCAAGTTAGGTAACGACTAATCTAAAAAAACAGATAAATAATTGCTCTTTGCTTGCACTCCAAAAGGTTTGCATGCCCCCAGGTATAAAACAAAGTTTCAAGGTTACCTCTACTTCTATCCGCCAAAACATTTGTTTTACCGAGAGAGGCCTACCTCTTACAGGTTACCCAAAGATTGTTTTATTCACACTGCAAACAAAACACTTCTTCAGCGATGTCTATCGAAACAAAAAAAGGTGAGCGATGATGCCCACCAACTCACATAGCTTTGACAAGAGAATCTTGTTCTAGAATAACCCCTCTTCCAATCACGTACGGGGTACAGACTAGTCATATTCTCCCGCGGAAACCTACCCTATACCCGAAGTTTATCCTGCCAAAGTAGACCAGGATGCATGCCCCCTGGGTTTCAGTCATATCCCTTCGAATTACTCTCGCTCATCGAGAGGACGGACTGGAGATTGAGACATTTCTTGCATGAAAAGACCATTTAGGGATGGTATATGACTATTTGCTATGCGTGATCCGGGAAATGAAAGCTGGTCCACGAGCTTGACCACTCTTCCTTCGTGCGGAAAACACATTACTCTAAAGAGTGAGGAGACAATCGCTCCCATGCAATAAATATAGTCTCGTCCAAGGAGTAGATTGTAATCTAGGGGTCCTTGGACTACCATTACGTTCATGCGAATGGTTTTCCCTCTCAATGTTATGGGCACATTGGGAAGGATCCCTAAAGGTTGACTGGTTCCTTTATCAAAGCCCGTCAGATTTCTCATCTTAGGCAAAAGCGATGGCGAACCAAGCGCTTTCCAAGCAGTCGAGGAAAGGATACTCATAGAAGCCCCCTCATCTATGATGGTACCAGCCATAACCATTCTATATATTTGGACAATAATTCGGAATGGTATGCTAGCTAGTAAACGGGGTCTGCCTAGTTGATTCCAGTCGAAGGAGACAACTAGGTTGCTTGGAGGTGGGACCGAATAGACGGCTGGGTACGACTCTGATGAACTTCCTTCCTGCGGTAAAGGAACGGGTATATTGCCCCCATGTTCGTTGGAGTCTGTGTTTATGAAGAGAATTTGGACGGTGTCATCCTTGTTCTCCTCAGTGAGTGTATCATCTGAAGATGAAATCTCTGAAGGCAAGACCGGGTCAACTGCCGCCTCGACCTTTTGACTTTCGTCTGGTATGGATCCAGATGGTTTATCTTCAATGATAGGTGCTTCAGCCGACCACCTGAGCGGGCCAGCCGGATTTTTGACTAGTGATGCACTCGGTAAGAGTTTTTTATATCCAGGAGGAAGTCGTAACGGTGAAACCAGACGATCATCCAAAACTCTTTTAGCTTCGTCTAAGAAGGGACAATGGTGGACGACATGATCGCCTTCACACAGTTTACAAGGAAATCTATATTTTCCTTTTTGTCCTGGGACTTCACTTTCACTAGTCGACGGTGGGCTTTCAACATGATCATCAGAGGTTGATGACACCGGGTTGTGCAATCTAGGGGACCAGTCCTTTAATATCCGAGGGATGCAAGGACAATCTCTGTGAAAGTGGTCTCCTTTGCAAATGACACATGGCGATTTAGGCCTGATCGGTGCAGTGTGTGGATTTTCGTTAGACGACACTCGTTTTCCCCCATTCGCCTTTGGCTCTTTCTTCTTCTTTTCCTTCTTCTCCTTAGGAACTTGAATTTTGGCTTTACCAGCCCCATCAAGCGAAGAGGAAGGGGGAGAAGAAGAATTAGAGGAAGTAGAAGGCTGGTGGGCAACTCTGGACTCGTCTAATTGCTGATTCGATTGTTCAGGAATAGTGGTGTTCTGAACGACAGAGGTTGAGAAGAGCCATACATGCAAACCAATTGTCAGTCCTGGAAGCGACAATGTGGCCATATGGGGTGCACCAACATCTCCCCACGAGGAGAAGGGACTAGGATTTCCTCCAAGGGGAATTCCTTGGTTGGTAGACTCCATTTTCTCAACCCAAGATCAACGTAGGAAAGGGGTAATGAATATTCCGTTTAAAATAAATTTTTAGACGCTTTGACACAACTTGTTTCTTCAGTTTTTAAGAGTCGAGAAAAAACAAAAGATGACTCTAGTCTCCTTCGATTTTTAATGAGCCTGAAGTGACAAGTGCTCAGATGGACCTCTTCCGTTAAGGAGTCTGAAAAGCAACGAAAGGGACTGCCTTGGAGGTCTAGGTAGAGGGAGTACCAAACCAATCGCAAAACTGCAGAATACTTTTTACGGTACGGCAGTCAATCTTCCCGAATGCTGTGTTCAGTGCATTGCGATCGATAGGGCGACAGACACGGCTTCCTATGGATAAAGGATTTAAGCCTATAGGGGTCTCCCAATATATACTCGACGATACGTGGGAGCACAAGTCCGTACTGACACTTATCGTCTCAAAGTGGAGGAATCACCCAACCATCAGTGAGGACAATAGTTACCAGGCTTTACGACGCCGGAATACGTCTCTAGCCTAGACCTCTAAATGTTGTGCGTTAAGTTCCAAAGCGTTGTTAGATTCATTGAATTTATTTTAAGTTGATCTTTCTTATCAAGTTTGTCTTTTGGGTTCACCACGAGATGTAGATGTAATTCCTAAAATGCAATCTAAAGATGATAAGCAAACTTTTATCTCTTTTCAACAATGAAAATCCTAGCTACTAGGGGAAAAGAAAGACACAATCTTTTCACAAAGAGCAAAGAGCACACTGTAAATGCACTTTCCTAAATCAAGCCAAACAGACTGTCAATATGCAAATGCACATGTGCATGTATTTGTTTTTGACTTTCTTAATATTGATGCTAAGAAGAAAGTTGATTTACAAATCTGAATTTGCTTTCAAGCGACAAACCCAGACAAGCTTCTTTTCGAAATCAAAAGATAAATCACTTTACGATTTTGATATAAACACTCGTTTTTGACACTAGAAAATCACAAATTCAGACCAAAGGCAAAAGTAAAAGTATAGTCGACCATCAACAGCAATCAAACTTTCTCCTATGATCGAAATCGACACTTGCGACAGACCTAAATCAAAGGACGACAGTACGATTATTATACTTTTGCAATGGAAAACTGTAAACGACTCAACAAACACACAAAAACATCTACAATTCTTTTATACAAATGAGGCGGAATTACAGCAAGGAAAAGGGGTTTTTAAATAGACACGTATACTGATCAGAGGCTGCAGAAATCATAGACAAAACTGGAAAGAATGAAGCACAAGAACCTCAGCTGCACAGAGCTAGTCTGATCAGCGCACCTGTAACATAGAGAAACTGGATTGCAGCGCAGGTTGCCCTTTCGGGAATTGCGCTAAAATGCAGGAACTCTTAACAGTACCTGCACTGGGCCAGAAACGAGAATCTGTCCGGGTTCTGGGTCACGGTTTACAGTTTAGTCTTTGGTTTTTTGGCTGAGTAAAAGCAATCAGTAATGCACAATCAGGGGGTAGATCTAAGGAGGGTCTAAGAGCTATCACAAAGGGAAATCAGATCATTTGTGGATCAACTATTCAAATCATAAACAAATCCATTGAATGGATTGAAGTAGCAGTTGTCTACTTTGCATTTGTTATGGCAAATGCAGTTCGAATGCTACTTATAAGTTTATGAAACAAACAACAAAATATACACAAATAAACTAATTAGACAATCGTCCCCAGCGGAGTTGCCATTTTGTTACCGGGAAAAGTGTCTATTTAGAACTGCTCTATCCCACTAAGGTGTGACAGCTGCCTTAGAAACAAACAGAGAAAACTACTTTTGTATTTCCTTTATGAATTAAAGATAGAGGGGGATAGGAAGAGCTGACCTGTGTCTTGCGCTAATCCTTTGATCCAATCCCTCTCTTCTTTGACAGCTTCCAGCTACCTGCTCCCTTACTTGCCCAGCTTCACCAAGTTCTTGTAAGATCACAGAAGAAGAAAACTATACAAAGACATGGATCTATATTCATAAACAACTTAGGATCAGATTTAAGCTAAACATACAAATGTAACAAGCATCAATGATACACAAGCATGTAGGAGAAACTCAAATAGTTTTTATTGATATACAAGAAGATCCAGGAGGAGTTACAACCGATGATTCCTGACCCAGCATCAACCTCCTAGCAAAGAAGCCCCTTCTTCACCTCCAACAAAGCATAAATCACCCAATACTCTGATATCTATCTCAAAACCAACAACAATTCCTTGCAATGTACAAAATTCCAGCCTCTGGATCTCTGGGATGAGGGATCCATATATAGATGTATGCAAGGAGGATGAGTCAGCTTATGATTTGATTAGTGGCTTCTCTCTATCAGTTCTTGCTTCCACTTGGAGACTGAAAGCCTCTTACTCATCCTTGGTCGAATTCAGTGAGGCAAGTGTCATAGGAGAAGATTCTGGAAGCTTCCATTGTCTTTCCACCTCGTGGAATGGCACTACCATTTTTCATTTCCCGCTCAACGCACCCTGATAGTGCATTTAGGTGCGTTGCAACGCACCCAGCTAGTGTATTTAGGTGCTATGCAACGCAGCTAGCCAGTGGAGCAGCTGAAATGATCCTGTTTTGACTTATTCTGAGCAGTTTCTGGTGGAGAAATTCTGGGAGAAGCTGTAATCTGTTGACCTTGTTCCTTTAGGGGTTGGAACAACACTTTTAGGGACTTAGGAGCCCTTGGTTTATGGACATTTCATGCTTGGATCTGCAAGGCACAAAAATGTCTATAACACTTTGTATGCAAAATCCCAAATATCAGTGCTTTACTGTGCTTTTGTCTTAAGCTTCTTCCCCAGACACTTGCGGTTTTCGATCTGCGGGATTAGGCCCACCTCAGACATCGCAATTGCACTACAGGAGAGGGGGACCCTTTACCTTTTCCATAGCGTGGGATGATAGTTTGAATGTGAAATACTCCTGAGGGACCGAGAGGGTTTCCCGCATATTGCAATCTGATGAGTCTCATCATTGAGTAATTATATGGGCCTTAATTGGCCTTAATTCACCTCCTAGCTTAACCAAACCAACTATTTCCACAACTTATTGCATACTTTTGATTATATTTTTCTTATGGGTTGAGTTAGAGTTAGATATTTTGCCTTGTGGTCTAATGTGCACGTAATGCATGAATAAAGGATAAAAACAAAGGAAATGTAGGGATAAAAGGTAAAAGGAAGGAACAATGGTAAAAGACCTTGGTAAAAACTTAAATGGGACAAGGGAGACGAATTACAAGAGATAAATCCTTCTCATTTACCGCCCATCCATTCAAATATCCCTCCATCAGATAAAAGTACACACGGCCAAATCAGGAGTACTAAAAGATAGCCAAGCAAGTGGAAGTACAATCAGCCTCCCTATTAGAAGGCAGCCAAGCTAGTGAAAGTGAAAGGAAAATTTATGGTTAAGTTGGGCGCTGTACCTCCCTAACGTTGAGGGAAGTTGTTGAGACTTCAAATGTATAAATAGAGAGTCTCAGGACCTCATTTTTTTAGGCAGTTAACCAATAGTCAGTCAGTCAGTTAGCAAGTATTCAAACCTTTTGACTTGTAACAGTTTGATGTAATACAATGTCCTTTGATAATGAAGATGAGTTTTGATTTGAGCCAGCATTGAGTTAACTCAGAGGGCTAAAGCTCTTGGGTTAGGGCCTGACCCTAACAGCCAAAGCTCCTCTTTCTTGTATTGTATTCTAGCATAGAATCCCGATTTTTGTTCATTAACTTAAGTAGTTCATTTCCATTATAGCAGTAGCATAGATGCATGGTTTGATTATTCATTTGCTTAAATAGATGCATTTCAATTATAGGGGTTCAACACATATTTCTAGTTTCCTGCTCATTTACTTAAGTAGTTTCCTGCTTCCTGTTCATTTGCTTGAATAGTTGCAGCTGTTGGCTACATGGGGCCTGACCCAGTTTCAAAAGTTATTTAGCCAAGCAAATCCTGGTACTACTGGCCCTTTCGGCAACAGTTCGTGGAGCGCAGACTGAGGTCTCACCCGAAGTAGTATGGGACGGTGCTGGAACCAGGTTTCCGTACATTGGGGATGTCTGATATGGGGTGATAGGTACACAATTCAACCTTCGCGCCTACTAGGCTAAGCACACCAGTGAGCTCCTTGCGTCCTATGGTACTGCCTTCACGCAGCTCTAGCCACAGTGCAACCAGTGTTTTTTTTTCTATGTAAGGCTAATTCTATTAATAAAAACAAAAAATATAATTACACTAAGGCCCCGCCTCAACCGCTGTTGCTAGAGTTCATCAAGAAGGTCTAAACTGCCCCCGATTGGGAAAACCAGTTTGACAAGGAAAAAGATTAATCATATATCCCGAGACTGTCACCAAAGGAAACCCATACGTAGGACTCAGGTCCATGTTTTGAAGCAAAACCCTAAAAAAGATTCAACACAACACCACCAGAAGTGACAACAAAATGACAGACTCACTGGCTAATCATAAAAACAACAAAAACAAATATTATCAAATAATATTTAGAATATTGTCTGGTCCGCATCATCGCATCACACATATGAAGGTGTAACGGCTCCGCCCCTTGGTTTCTGCCGATGCGATATTACGATGCGATCCAATCGTAATCGCATATTTCTATATGTAAAGGCTCCGCCCCTTGGTTTCTGCCGATGCGATTTTGCGATGCGATATGATCACAATTGCATATTGCTATAAGTAAAGGCTCCACCCTTGGTTTTTGCTGATGCGATATTGCGATGAAATTTGATCGCAATTGCATATTTCTATATGTAAAGGCTTTGCCCCTTGGTTTCCGCCGATGCGATATTACGATGTGATCCAATCGAAATCGCATATTGCTATACGTAAAGGCTCCGCCCCTTGGTTTCTGCCGATGCGATATTGCAATGCAATATGATCGCAATCACATATTGCTATATGTAAAGGCCTTTCCCTTTGGTCTCCCCATTCTGCGATCGCTGGCGGTCCGTTGGGTGGCCATTAATGTTCTTGGAGATCACCTACCTTCGGGTGCGCTTCTTCCTCCTGAGCCATTTCATTCTTTACCAATTCCTGATATTCCAGCATCTATTGTTCAGTGGCTAGAGTAGAGAGTGTACCTGTATGGAGATCTGTTCCGCTTTCCACTCCTATATTTTCCAATAGGTCAGCTACTTTGTTTCCCTCTCGGCGTATGTGCTTGAGATTGATTGCTTTGTGGGAGGAGAGCCAGATTTTGATATGTTTTAGTCGACTCTCCATTCTCCAGCTGTTGCTCACCTTACTTGAGGTTGTTCCCTGCAGCATTTTGGTGACCATATTTATGAGAATTTGCGAGTCTCCCTCTATAAAAAGCGGGAATATACCCTGTTTTTGGGCTATAATGAGTCCCTGCCATAATCCTTCTAACTCTGTCGAGTTGTTGGTGTCCCATCTAGTTGAGCCTAAGTAGGTTATAATAGGAGTTCCCTTATGATCTCTGAATATTCCTCCAAATCCAGCCTTTCCTGGATTTCCTTTCGAGGCTCCATCAAAGTTTAGCTGGAACATGTGACAGGGAGGAGGAATCCACTTATCTGGTGTCCTACTTCTTGCTTGAGTTTTTCCGTTGATTATCATTTCTTGGTTCCACTGCAGATTCCAATTTGTCCATATGGTTCATTCCAACGGGAGAGAGGGAAAGTCTTCCTCAGACCATGTTTGAAGAAGTAGAGTTTCCTTGATATTTTGACATACTGTATTCCATAGAGATTCCAAGGGCATAGATTGGTCCTTGAAGATTCACCGATTTCTCTCCTTCCATAGTGTCCACATGAGAAAACCCGGTATAAGCTTCCATAAGGAGTTTAACAGCTTGCTCTTGAATGGGTTCCTTGCCCAGTTGCGAATAGTGGAAACTATATCTCCTTGTGTCCTTCCATCCTTTCGGCATCTAAAGTTGTCCTTTTCCCAGAGCTTGTGCACTAAAGGACAAGAGTTCATAAGATGCTGAGTGGTTTCCTCTTCTTGCTTGCAGTTGGGACAGATGGAGGGGCCTTGGAAGCTCCTCTTCTTGAGATTGTCCCAATTAAGGATTTTATTGTGACATAAGAGCCAAAAAAAGGTTGAGACTTTCGGCCAGTGTCCTTTTCCCAGAGCTTGTGCACTAAAGGACAAGAGTTCATAAGATGCTGAGTGGTTTCCTCTTCTTTCTTGGAGTTGGGACAGATGGAGGGGCCTTGGAAGCTCCTCTTCTTGAGATTGTCCCAAGTAAGGATTTTATTGTGACATAAGAGCCAAAAAAAGGTCGAGACTTTCGGCCAAATATTGGGGTCCTATTCCAGAGAGGGTCCTTGACAATGTGTTCCTTCATGATGATGTGATAGGCCTCCCTAGTTGTGAAGGATCCTTTTTCTTCATAGCCCCATCTAAGAATATGCTTTTCCTCTGAGTATTGTATTCTTCTCTCTGCTAAATCAGTAGTGAGAATATGTTGAGCTGAGTCTGTTCCCTGTCTTATTATGTGGTCCGTGCTACACCATTGCCTGTGCCCTTGCAATGTGGAAGGAAGATAGAAGTGCTTGACAGTATTATAGGTTTGCATTTCTTGTTCCGGGATTTGATGAGGTAAGATAAAATCCTTTAGTTTGGGTTACTGCTGCCAAGAGTCATCCCAGAACCTTGCTGTATTGTCGTCCTTCACTTCCCAGAAGCTATGCTGCTGAATTAAGAGCTTGTGTTGCTTGGCCGCATTCCAGATTAGAGAACCTGGGTTGACTTCTGAAATTCAGATTAATTCTTCGGTGGGTCGACTGTTGGCATAATTTGTAGTCCATAGGGATGCCCAAGGGGTGGATGGCATAGTAAGCCATTTCCACCAAATGTGGTTGCCCATAGCCATACTGCTGTGGTAAGGATCCCTCAGACCCATTCCACCAGCAAGCTTTGGCAGGCAAACTGTGTCCCAATTGACTAGGGCCCATTTGCGTTTTTGATCTGAGTTGCCCCACAAGAAGGATCTCTGTAGGCATTTGATATCTTTGAGAACCCATTTGGGTGCAGCTAGGATCGAGAAGAGATACAGTGGCATGGATTGTAGAACTACCTTGATTAAGACAAGGCGACGGGCCCTATTGAGAGCCCTATGAGTCCAGGAAGATAATCGAGCCTCCAGTTTTTCTAAGAGCATTCTCCAAGAGGAGTGTTTCATAGCTGAGTCAGTCATAGGAGTGCCAAGATACTTGGAAGGGAGAACAGCAATTGAGAATCCAAGAATACGAGCTATGGAAGCTTGGGTGACAGCAAGGGTATGAAAAAGAAGATTTGAGATTTGGCCTTGTTTATCTTCGCACCAGAGGCCTCCAAAAAGTTCGTCAATAGTGAATTGAATTGTCGAGCTTCCTGGACTGAAGGGTGACCAAAAAGCATATTGTCATCCACAAATTGCTGATGAGTGAAGGCTGGAGTTCTAGGAAATGACACGCCTCTTAGTTTCTAGGAAAACAGAGCAGCTTTAATACTGTGGCCTAAACCTTCTGCCATTAACACAAAGAGGAAGGGGGAAAGAGGGTCCCCTTGTTTGATACGCTGGGAAGGTTGGAAAGGAGATGAAGGGATACCATTGATCAAAATTGAGAAAAAATAGGAAGAGATGAGACTCATGACCCAACGAATCCAAGTTGGGGAGAAACCAAAGGTAGATAGGGTCTTTTGAATATACATCCAACTTAAATTGTCAAAGGCTTTTGAGAGGTCGATTTTAAGTAGCATACCTGATTTCTTGGAGTGCTTCAGGGAGTGGATGATTTCATGAGTGAGGATTATGCCATCTGTAATCTGCCTTCCTTCTACATATCTTGACTGCTCCAACGAAATGAGAAGTGGTAGCAGCGATTTAAGTCTTGAAGCTACGATTTTGGAAACTATCTTGTAGATGACGTTGCACAGGGAAATGGGCCAAAATTTGTCAGGGGTGTTAGAATGAGCTTCCTTTGGGATAAGGGCTATGAATGTGGCATTCATAGCCGGAAGCATCCACCTCATGGTTCTTGATTCCTCAACAATCTGCCAGACTTCCAATTTAATTAGCTCCCAGAAATTATGGAAAAAGTTGGAGGTAAATCCGTCTGGCCTCAGCTCCTTGCCTTCTTTCAGTTGATGAACTACATTTTACACTTCCTGTAAGTTGACTGGCCTATGTAAGAGCTGGTTGTGCTCTTCTGTGATGAGTTTGGGGATGTTCTCTGTGATTTTTCCTATAGCTTGCATTCTGTCCACCTGTGTTTCTTGATGAGCTTACTTAAAGTAGTTGAGAAGTTCGAGCTTGATTTCTTCATGTCTTTCCACTTTTACCCCTTGCTCATTTTGGATGTGAGTAATATTGTTATTCATTTGGCATTGAATAGTGGAACAGTGAAAATTTTTTGTATTTTTTTCCCCTTCCTTTAGCCACCTGATTCTTGATTTTTTCCTCCAGAGTGTTTCTTCTTGTTTGGCCCTCTCTGAGATCTAAGTTTCAAGAGACTTTTCCTGTTCCAAAAGTTCCTCTGATCTTCCCTCTGTGATGATCCATTGCTACAACTGTTTCATCTCTTGATCTAGAGCAGTCTGAGCCTGGAAAATGTTACCAAACGAAGAATGGTTCCATTGTTGAGGTATTTAAGCTTCTGCTGAAATTTGAACATGCTTGTACCATTTGGCGAAGAGAATTTGATCCATTCTGAATTTACTAGATTGACAAAATCTGGATGTGTCATCCAAAAAGCTTCAGAGCGAAACGACCTGCGGGTAGCATTGCCTGGTCGAGACCATTGAAGAGAAATTGACCAATGGTCTGAGCCTGTCAGCAACAAGATTGAAGCTGAAAGGTCTCCACCTAGTGGATTGCATTGTCAGAGATTAGGAATCTGTCCAGGCAAGACGCAATTTGGTGCAAACCAGCTCTTTTGTTATTCCAGGTAAAAAGGCCATTGTTGAATGGAATGTCAATAAGCCAATTGCTTTGAATGTAATCTTTTAGATTGTTACTTTCCTTGTCTAGCTTATTCCTTCCTCCTCGCTTTTCTTCCATCTTGGTTATCATGTTGAAGTCACCCCCAGTGATCCATAGCAGATGAGACCTATTAGTATTGATTGAGGAAAGGGTATTCAGAATTTCTACCTTATGCATAACTTCTTGGGGAAAATATACATTGGTTATGTGACCATGTATACTGGTGCCTGTAATGTGGAAAGTAGCTTGAAGGAAATGCTTGTTTGCATGAATGTTGTTGAGCTCGATGGTGCGTGCATCCCAGATGATTGCCAAGCCTCTTGAGGCACCAGAAGCATCTATTGCTGCTGCTATACTACTCGACTAGAATTTTGCAGCAATTTGATCTAGAGAGATGGAGTTTCATTTAGTTTCCTGCAGAAAGAGAATTTGGTGTTTCTCTTGCTTTATCATGTTCTTAATCAGTCTGCATTTCCCAGGGCTATTGAGCCCCCTAATGTTCCATGAGATTAGCTTCATGATGGAAGGTTGGAGAGAGAGTTGTAATACTTTGTGAGCTTGGAGTACCTGCCTGACTCCACTAGCATTTCCCCAATGCAGATGGTGCGTTGAAGATCCATTTTGCTCCCTCTCTTTTTGTTATCTTTGATTATGCTTTTCCCATCCCACAGACCTCTAGTTTGAATACCTAGGGATTTTTGCCTTTGAGCTCTGGAGAGAATTACTTCCATATTCTCCAACTGTCGCTCTAGGATTTTATCATAATTTTTTGTTTTGCATGCCTACTCTAGACCAAGAATGTCCAAATCCCCAATGTCTATGCTTTTTGGTTCTTCTTCCATATGTTGTGTATCACTTATGTCTTTTGTTGTTTCTGTTGACCTGGAAAGGTTAGGCTACGAGTTGTCTACCTCCATTCCTTGCAGGTACCATGTTGGGACTGTGCGCAGAGCCGTGGAGGAAGGATCTGTGGGTAATGGTTCTTCTGGGATTTTTTTGAGATCAAAATGTGTAGGTTGTTTGTTCATCATGGGATACTTCTCAAATGGGACAAGGGGCTTAGGGTTGTGTATTTCTTGTCGGGATAGCACTTCAAAACTATTGCTTGTAGAGGGTTTTGATGAACTGGCTTGAGGCTTCTTAGGGATTGTAGCAGGTTTCTTGTGATTTTTCCTACGATTGGAAACTTTAGTGAAGCTAGTCAAATTCGACTCCTCAGAGGCAGTAGTATTTGAGGGTTTCTGGTTTAGAGGACAATCCTGAAACAGGTGACCCAGTGCATGGGATCTCCTGCATCTGAATGACACATGTTCATAATTGATTAACTGAACCCATTCAACATCATCATGAAAAATACTTACTGCATCCGGAAGTGCCTTGCTAAGGTGCATATAAATGCACATGCGGGCGAAGGAGGAATATCTTCGGAGTTTTGTTTCCTTTGCCGTTTTGACAAATTCACCGAGACCATTTCCTATGGTTTGTAATGTCTCTTTGTCCTAGTATTCCATTGGGAGTGAGTAGAGATGGATCCAGACTGGTGCCTAGCTGAGATCTTCTTTGTCTGGATTAAAGTGCTCCACCCATCCCCTCAATTATAGGCCAGTTGCGTTGAAAAAATAGAGGCCACCATCTAGTTCTCTGTTTCGGTCCTCCAAGTAGTTAAAGATGGCCATGAAGAACCCTTTAGGTCCTAGCTGCAGCGTTATGTGTCCTTTCAGCTTCCACTTCACTGCTATCTACCCATGCATCGTTTTCTTTGTTGGCCACATACCTATGAATGTGCCTATCAATGCATGATCTCTCATGTACTGGATCTAAGCATTGATCTGATGACTTGGGAGCTCTATTTTCGGGCGTTCAGTAATGATTGCTCTACAGGTGTTTGAGGTGACCTGGGGGTTCTCCCCGTCGTTCGCCTTGGCATCTTGTGGATCTATCTTCTCTCTGTCTCCATTTTGATCAGTTGAACTAGTTCCTTCCTCACGCCTCTGAGGAGAATCATTTGCGTTGGGGGGAGGCTTAGTGTCCTCCCCCTGGGGGGTATTCATGTCGCTCGCGTTGCTTCTTGTCGTGTGCTACCTTTCGTATTGTTGGTGGTATGATAGTATTGTAGAAGTCTACTCAGGTCTACCATTGCAGGTTCTGCAGAAACCCTAAGTCGCCATACCCTCAGACGCCCTCTCCTTAATATTTTCGCTCCTTCGTCCGAAGGTGCAACCAGTGTTAATTACCCAAGCCTCCCTTAATTAGGTTCTGTTTGCTAATTACTTAGAAGGTTTTCATACATAAGCATTCATACATGTGCGTGCATATAAATAAATAGATACCATTAATGCATAACATCAAAATATAGATCTACGAAATAGATGCACAATATGCCGAATCAAACTTATCTTTATTAATAATCTGTTTCAAGTTCAGTTCAATACAGACCCAACTTCGCCCTGCACACTCAACTGCAGGGGCCCTTGCACTCAACTATGGACTCTACTATGCCTCTGCGCAATTAGCTACATAGCCTGCTCCTACTACTACCATCCAATACACTTCAGATTTGCTTCTATCCTCTAACCATGCCTTCGCATATATCTATTACTTAATTTTCAAAAAGCTGTCTTTACACTTAGAGCCTCGCTCTATTTATATAGTCCCATGGTCCACGGACCATGGGTAGGTTGACACAACTTTACATTAATTTACATTATTTTAGGGTGGACAACCGTAGGACTCATCCTATACTCTTGCACTCTGCACCCACATTTCATGTAATCTTTACATTACATTGACCAAAACCTAGTCTTTAATCCTTAAAGACATGTGGTGGGGGGATTTGCTACCCAACAGGCCCCCAACATAATCATCATGACTCATCCTGAGTCACTGTATGGGTGCGGCGATCTTTGCGCGAAGTCCATCCAGTAGGTCTCACGTAGCTTGGGTGTCTGCAACACACTGTTTGGATGTTTGCTGGATTTGTTGCACACGTATCTCTGAACCTTCATGAGTAGGGTCACATTCCTATCCAACCACATAAAGTTCCTACATCTATGCCAACTTCCCTTCAATGGTAGCTGTAATTGTGAACGCTTCATCGATCCATGGTTGGATGCGTGCTTTAAGTAGGGCTTCCTTTTGGTGTGTGGCATCTAATCGGTCCTTCAGTGCCCTTGCCTACTGTAGTCTAGCGAGTTGTTGAGTAAGGGAAACTATCTGCATGGTGCCCTGGACACTGTCGTACTCCTGCTGCAACTCGTGCGCCTTTATCCCTAGGCGTTGTAGGTTCGGGTCTTCCTGCAAGTGTGTAAACATGGTTAGTGCTTGCTCCAACAGCCTGGTACAATCCTGTGTCAGCTGGCCAATATGCTCCAACCCCATTTGGATAGCGTGGGCACGTTGCTCTCTAACTTTTGGGGGCATGGAGGGCTGTGTCTTCAATCGTAGCTCGACGATCTGCAGGTTGAGCTCTAACTAAACCTTTTCCATTTCTTCCCGGGCCTCGCGGACTCTGACTGTCAATCTATGGACCTACTCTGCTGCTGGTAGCTCCGCTGGCACGGCCAACTCTAGAATGCTCTTGCATGCATTCTCTACGGCCTATTCCAGTTCGCGAGCCTCCGCAACCAACTCATCCCATTGGATGCTAAGTTGGTCCATGTTGATTTTTTGCTCATGCAGGACCTGGATCGCTTGGCCTTACTAGGTGCGGAGCTCTGCGATGACCCCATCCTGCAGCTGGTACAAAATTTCACGTGGCAGGGTGGCCAAGTTCAAGCCGATGCCTTTCATGCTACTCATTGTAGCCTGGTCACCCTCACTTGCTACTGTTAGCACACCTTCGAGCAACATGAAGGTGTTGGCTATATGAGCATGCAATGTCTGTTCAACCTCGGCAGTTCCTGCTGCGACGTACTAGGCCATTGTACCTATTTGGGGTGGCTGTACTTGTAATCCTTGTAGCTACATGCTGAGCGCCCCCAACATAGTGCTATGCTCCATCCTCAGTTCCTAGAGCACGTCCTTTGTGACCTCACTAATCATTTCACTGATTTCAAACAAATCACCTTCTATGAGTGTGATCGGGTCAATGAATGTCTTTGTGGCTTTTAACTTCTTCTTGGGAGTTGTTTTCTTAGGGCTGCGTGGCCACTTGAGTTGGATCAATGTGGAACCGGGGTTCGCGCGGTCCTCCACCCTGTCCACTTCCCGAGTCTGCTACCCGATGGACATCTCCTAGCCCTCCTCAGCCTCTCTGGTTGGTGTTGTTGTGGTTTCGGCTATCCACGCAACTGTTGCTGCATCACCCGCCTTCTGTTGTGTGGCTGCTTCTTGTTCCTGGCACCTTTTTTCAGCTAGTTGCATGATGCACAGCTTGGTGTCCTTCTTTCTTTGCTGGGCTACGGCCTTCTCCATTTCTGCCAAGTCTGGAGCACGCCACTTCGGAGACCATGACTCCATTACTGTGAAGATCACAGCATCTGTTGCGATGAATGGAAGCTTTACCCATTTTTGTGTTGGATCCTTGTGAGCCTGGATATACAGGTTATGGATATCCACGTTGAATTCTGCTGTGCTCTGCAAACTGTTATGAACCGTAGGGGATAAGAATGACCTTTGGTTGATGCACGTTCGGATGCTCACCTCCACAAACACCCATAACACCTTTATCTCATGAATCCTCTTCACATCTTTTGTAGCCAAGAGTGAGGTGTGCCTCACGACTTTGGGCAGATCATCCTCAATAGTGGGAAATTGGTTGTCCTCCGACAGCTCCTCGACAACCAACAGGATGGATAAGAGCAACCACGCATAGTGGAAGGTCTTACCTTGCTCCTGGGCCTCCTTGCAGTTCATAAAAACTTGTCGCAGAGGAACTGTGCCTAGTTGAACTGGACCCCCTCTATGCACTGCTCTGCCAACATAATCACCAACGTTGGTACTTCGTCGGTGCGACATTTCCTCATTATCTTTCTGGCCAGCAACTGGGTGACTACACACATCCCTTTGTCTTTAATTCTTGCTATCGTGTACCCACACTTTTTCTTTTCTAGTTTATACTTGGCCTTCATGGCTTCTGTGAGGGCCAAGTCACTGTTTTTCCCTGCTATGGCTGCGAGGTCGTGTCCTTTGACTGGTAGTTAAGAAATTTGGTGAATTAGGTCATCCATGATGGGAATAGGCTCCTCTAGCCAGAGATACCCATCATGCACTAGGCACAGCAGTTTCCTAATGACAAAAATGGTGATGGATGCGCGGTGGTAGTGGGGTATCCATCACAGATGGAGTAACCCAACCTTCTCCACACCGCACAACCATTTCTGCTTCATTAACTTCTCCGTGGCCAACTGTGGGAAATTCTCACTGTCCGCAAGGTCCTAAGATTCGAAATTCATGGTAGGTACCCATCCCAATGGTGGACCTTCAAACCTTATATCATCGGGGAGAAGCAGGGTCTAGAGTGCAGTCTTTGTTTCCTCTAGGTCCTTCGGTATCTTGGATTTCCCCTTCCACGGGGGGACGTATGGAGGTGACTTTATCGATGAAAGACATTTGGGAGACATCCTCTACCTCATCAACTTGCACCTCAATTTGATTGATCAGAGCTTGTAATGCTTCAGCCTCCTCATCTGTTTCAATGGTGATGACTTTTCCCTTCTTTGTCATTGACAATTTTCCAAACCGTGGGTTTCTTGGGGATACAGGGACTGGACCCATCATTTTATTATCTTTCTGCAGTTGTGATGTTCGTGTTGATTTTGGAAATTATGGCATAGCTGCCACCTCTCCAGGCTCCTCATGGGCTATATGGGGCTCAGTGGTAACTTTGGCGAATCACACTCTTGTTCTAGCAGCCGTCATCATGTATACACTTGAAGGTGGTAAGAGTACGTGGTTCTCAATGCTCGGTACTTGCTCAATTCTTAAACAACCAAGTGTTTCCTTGTGGCTAGCCCTAGGTGTTTTATAGCATCTTTTGAATTTGAATTCGACCCTTCCCCCCACTTCTAAGTCATTAATTCCTTCTTGGCGACATATCATCCCAAATCTAGCTCTTAATTTGTGTCTTAATTGCTCACCGCCCACTCCTTTTTACCTTAAATTGGACCTCTTGTCATGAACAGTGACACCAACGGTCACCTCTCAGCCTACCCGCGTGGCAGTGCAACCCCTTGTTCATGGATGTGATCCCTGTGACATATTGATCCTGTGTACAACCTCCTTATCGCGCAGCTCTGATACAGACTCTTTTATAGTCTCGCACTCTCTTTCAACTACTTGGGGCGCTGAGACTGGGCTCCCTATGGATAGTCAGGTGGTCGCACCACATGCATGAGGCTTCAATTTACCTTCCAGCCCAGTCCGCGGGCACCCCTCAATTACCCTCGTGTCAGTCAGTGCTTCGCGTTCTTCCTTATACAGTGCACTCCCCTGGTTACTTTGTTTAGAAACGTGCGGTCGCAGCCATGGTAACAGAGCCACATATTCTTCGACTACAGTAGTATGGCTGCCTATATGTCCTATCATGCTTAGTTTCTCGGAACAGCATGCTTGCGTGATTTTGGTTTCTAGTTTTTTTATTTCTTCGTTCAATAACATGCTTTTCTTTCCTAGCTATATGCAATCTTCTTCGAGATCACGAAGTTTCAAGGTCCCTTATAGAATAGCTTCCTCTAACTGCATAATTCCTTCACCCGGGTCCTTACGTACTGTCCCATATATGGGAGCTGTTGTATGGCGATTCTTATCTGCTCTTATGGTATTGTCTCTACTCATCATCTTCGGGATCGTCCTCGTGCTCAGATTCTTGTACATGGCCCTAGAGGCCCATTGGATTGTTGGTATGTGCAGGTCCCAATCAGTTTGTCTGGTCTGGTGAACCCTGTTCAGGATCCCGCATACCTTCTTGAACACTTCTACATGGAATGTTTGTGGTGCGCATCACTTTTCCTACTACTGCATCTAGTTTCGATTTTCATTCCTTAGTCTAGGGTGTGCTTGTGTGGACTGCACAGCACATGTCTGCACCCAACAACACAAGTGGGTGCACAAGCTACTTCATCCTGGCTGGCCGGCTCTCGTTTGACACTGGGGGCTTCCAAACCGTAAGCACATTTGCCTTCTACATTCACACCAGTTTACAATGGTCCCCTGATGTGTACTCCACCATTGCACGGGTGTTGTGTGCAGTGCCCATTCCAACGCACCGTACCATTGCTGTTATGGTACTGTGCTTTCAAATTTTTCCAAGAATTCATCCACTGTTGTCACTCCATCATATGTTGGCAGTTCCCTCGCCTCTGTTGCTACGCAACACAATGATCTAACCATCATGTTGCAATTCAGCGTTGTCACTTCATGCAACCAATTCTAACAACTCTTTACTTCTTCATCTGAATCTGAAGTACAGGAGTTGTTGCGCTCCTACGAGATTCTCCCATCTACAGTCAGATTCACCCGATCCTAGTCTCGTGTCATTATCTGGTAAATACAATCCAACTCATCGTTGCTTTCATCATTGTGCACTAGTTTAGTGTAGCACACTCCTTTGGTTGGGTCCGGCGGGAATACTACGCGTAGTGATTTTTTTCAAATATCATCTTCCGCTTCTTCAGGTTGATGGCTCCATTCATATCTGTGGCCTAGTCTATTCCTAATAGGTTGGGATAGGGATTGCTGTCATCGACAAATTCTATCACTTCAAAGTCTGTCTACATGCTCGCACCTTCAATATCAACTATTACACCTTGTAACCTCCCCATGGGAAAAATCTTTTGTTGGTTCGCCATTCATAATTGAATAGGGGACCACTGTAACGTGGGCCTACTCATGCATTGTCATGTTTGCTCCAGTAACAAATTCGCGTCCGACCTCAGGTCTAGGATTACCTGATCCATTTCGTACTCACCAATCTGCAATGTCAATCTCATTTCCATCGCGGTGTGCAATGCATGCTTTCCCAGTTTCTGAACTCCGCGTGGTTCTTCTGAACCTGTGCACCTAGTGATCAGCTCCCGTAGTCCCTTAACTACCTTGTTGTCGTGCAGTAGTTTCATGCATGTCTCCAGAAAGGTAGTAAGCATAGAAGGATCCATCCTTGGCTCTAGTTGATCCTTACTACCTGTAGTCGAGGCCTCCACGAAGCTCTTCTTAGTTTCCATGAATGTCTCCTTTGCGCATTCTAAGTCAAACTCAGGTTCCTTTGTAGGAGCCTTATGAACCCATGTGTCTTCCTCGGGCTGCTTCCCCTTATCTTCCCCTATGGTTGCACCACTTCTGAGCATCATGTTCACATTTGGGTCTTCTTCGCGTGGTTCAGGCCTCATCATTTGGATATTCTGAGTCGGTGGAGGCTGAAATACCCCTTTTTCGCGCATCTGTGTGATCAACATAGGACAATCTACTGTTTCATGATCAAACTAAGCACAGTACGAACAAGATATCCTCATCGGGTTGGTACAATCATGAGCATAGTGCCTTGGTCCTCCATAATTGTAACAAATTAATTGTCTGCGGCCCCTTCTTGGTCCCATTCCTCCTCGTCCTCGACCTCACCCCTGAAATCTAGCATGCACCATCCCTGCAGCTGGGTCAAGGGCTTATGTTTCTTTTTGCATCCTATAGACTGGGGTTTGATCCATTATTAACTCATAACTGCAACAAGTGCGTTCGTCGTGGCCTACCGACCTATAGAAATTACAAAACAACTGCTAGGGAGTCTATGTATACTTCTACAACAAATGACAATTGTTTGTTGTGTGTTTTTCTCCTATCTGATAGATCATACACCATAATGCGGGTGTCACACTCGGCCTCGCCTATTCCTCTGGTCTCAATGGCATTGGCCGCCCTTCTACCAAGTAGTTCACGAATACTGGATAATGGTCCTTGTCATGGCCCTGGCCTTTGCATTTTATGCACCATACTTCCTCGCGCTCCTCTGGCTGCGGTGCCCTATCCTGCTTCAAACTTTGTATCTACAGGCATAGATTCTGTATTGTACGTGGATTTGTTGAACTCCCAACCTAGGATCTTGTATCAGGGTGTCATGTAACCTCATCGCCATTTCCAATGCTTCGGCCTGGGTGGAAAGTTTTTGCTGTGATAGCGCCATCCTCAAGTGCAGTGCTGGGATGCCACAAACCATGAGTGATGCTGGGCATTTATTAGTGCCATATTGGACTCGCGGATTGTACTCTTTAGCTGTTGATCCAGATCGCAGGGGGTCTCGCCTGGAAGCATCGTGATCTCTTTAAACCCGATGATTGACTGTGTCTCTAATTTCGACCGGCTAAATTCTCTGTTCAACGCATTCTGGATCTCTGCTATCCCTGCATTTGGGTGGTCATTAGAGTGCTTGATATACCATGTCAATGCATGATCCTGCAGTGTGCTCACCAATGTAGCCTTCTTAATGTTGTCGTTTGTGACCCCTTACGCTTCCCACACTGCTCTTACCATGAACCAGAGTTGGTCCTGATCTTCATTCCCTACTCCTCTGAATACAGGTAGTTTGATTACACTCGCCATGCTGAACTTTGGGGGTGGTGGAGGTGGAGTGGGTGGAGATGGAGGTGAGGGAGGTGAAATGGGTGGTGGCGTGGGTGGAGGTGTAACTACAGAGTGCACTACCTTATCAAACTGACTGCACTTCTCGGAGAGACTCGAGCGAGCTCTTCCTCGCTCTCTCACGAAAGTGAAATTAAGGGACTGTTTTCTGTTTCCCCACTACCTTTGTAGATCTTTCCACTCCGTGTCATCCCAAACATTAATGTATTTGCATAACCCATTTTTCACATAACAACACCTTAATCCAGGTATTCAAAGATTTAAGATACCTACCTCATGGCCCTTTGAGAAAACATCATTCTGCTTTTTTGTAGCTCGCGGTCGTGTCTATTGCGAACTTAGTGATGAATCCCCCTATTATCCAGTCGAGCCAATGATCCATAGCTCGTGTGATCTTATCTTCTAATGCCTCTAGTCTGCGCACTAATTCCAGAGTCCAAACTATCAGTTGGTTGAGCCTACACCTTCCCTAGCTGTTGGCTAACCTCGCGATCCACTCATACAGTTCAAAAGGAAAGGATGCATAGAAAATATCATGGATTTCCGTATACACATAGCGATCCAGCCACCTTTTCTCAGATACTTGTGGAGTTCTGTTTTCCTGTGTCACAAACTCATGAATCTTCTTGTCCAACCACTCTTCAATTTCTTTCTTTGTTGGATTCCAGTGGCACAACATCAGACATCCCTTAGGCATATGCCGATCCCCACAACAGAACCATTTGTTGGCTATGCGGGGCTTGACCCAAGTTCAGAAGTGATTTAGCCAAGCAAATCTCAGTACTACTAGCCCTTTCAGCAACAGTCTACAGAGCGCGAACTGAGGTCTCACCGAAGTAGTATGGGAGGGTGTTGGAACCAGGTTTTCGCACCTTGGGGATGTCTGATATGGGGCAATAGGTATGCAATTCAACCTTCGTGCTTACTAGGTTATGTGCAATAGCAAGCTCATTGCATCCTATGGTACTGCCTTCGAGCAGCTCTAGTCACAGTGTGATCAATGTTAATTACCCAAGCCTCCCTTAATTAGGTTATGTTCGCCAATTACTTAAAAGGTTTTCATACATAAGCATTCATACAAGTGCGTACATATAAATAAACAGATACCATTAACGCATAACATAAAATTATAGATCTATGAAATAGATGCAAAATATGCCGAATCAAACTTATCTTTATTAATAATCCTTTTCAAGTTCAGTTCAATATAGACCCGACTCCACCCTGCGCACTCAGTTGTGGACTCTACTAGGCCTCTGCACACTCAGCTGGAGAGCCTCCTCCTACTATTACCCCCAAATACACTTCAGATCCACTTCTATCCTCTAACCATGCCTTCGCATCTATCTATTACTTACGTTTCAAAAAGTTGTCTTTACACTTAGAGCCTTGCCCTATTTATACAATCCCATGGTCTGCAGACCATGGGTAGGCTGACACAACTTTACATTAATTTACATTATTTAAGGGCGGATAACCCTATGATTCATCCTAGACTCTTGTGCTCCACACCCACATTTCAAGGAGTATTTACATTACATTGACCAAAACCTGGGTTTTAAGCCCCAAAGACATGTAGTGGGGGGATCTGCTACCCAACAATATTCCATTACAATAGGGTAGAATAGAGTAGTTGTGTTTCAGTTTGTTCCATTTATGCTTTCATTTAATCAGTAGGTTGGCAAAGAAAATATCCACCAGGATGCTCACAGGTGTCTTGGCCTCACCTCCTCCCTTTGGGACCATGATGTGAGGAAGAAACCCTATAGTAACCCCAAAAACACAAGGTTTAGGTTTTCACAAAGGGTTTGTTGTTTGATGTAGTCACTAAGTTCATTTCATGTTGCTCTATTCCTTTAATGGTCATCTTCTCCTTCACTCTCTCTTTTTCATTTGATCTCACTCATGTTCCCATGTCATCCTCCTTTAGCACAAAAAGCTTAATGGAAGTTGTTGATCCACATTCAAACGCTTTTTAAACCTTCGATCGCTTTACACGGCAAAACCCGACCAATCATCGCTCAAATTCCTTTTCACATTTGAATTTTCACTCTTTAAATCCCAACCATCAATCTACCTTATCAAATCTGACGGTTATCATGCACCCTCTCACCAACCTGCTCAGTCACATCTGTTGGAAATAATACTGAGAGGGTGGGGTGGTGAATCAATATTAGCAAATCAAACACTTTTCCATTTTCATATTCTGATTCATATACGCTACTTCAGTTAAATATATTTACGTATATACGTGACTGTGTTAAAAGCAACTAGCGTACATCCAATAAACTTTATGATTTAGTTAGTTCATCTTCAGTGAATGCATCAGAACATTATTAACCATATGAACAGTAAACATAACAGATCATCACACATAAAGAGCACACATGAACACCATGATATAAGGTGGAAACTCAATGTGGGTGAAAACCACTTGCTGCAATTTGTTTCAATCTTCCTTTAATAAGAAACTTCTTTTACAATGTACTGGTGCATTCCTTTACCAGCACGTAGGCTGCAACCTGCAGAGGGCTACAACCCTCTCTCATTCTCCAGCTTCTTCTAGAAGGGAGCGACAACCCCCTTAGCTCTTGTACTAGCTGATATACCAGTACGTAGGTGTTGACCTACAAAAGGAAACAACCTTCTTTTCTTCCAGGGACCACGTTTCATCGATTTTTAGACTGGATCCATAAGTACAAAACAATCACTACAGAACATAAACCAGAGCCCAGAACTTTGCAACAACCACTAGAACCAACAGAAACCTGAAACACCAAATCCCATAAAGCATATGCTACTTGACTATATAAAAACCACGTGTATACACGTTTTCACCAGAGACAACCCGCGTATAGATCTAAAGATAATTACTTATACCTTCGCTGTCATTTCCAACCTGAGCCAGGCATCACAAACCCATAACCAGCATACTAGATCTTCACACTTCGTTAGACATGCATTCCTTTCTCATGCTTCTTTGCCTAATGATCTTCTCCTTATATAGGTTTAGGCTTCTCTCAATACCATGGTCCAAAACCATGTAGAAACAATACCATGGACCCAATACTTGGGATCAACACTTTAGACGAGATACCATGGTCCACAACCATAGGTTCAAATACCAAGGACTAAATACCACGGACCAAAACATAAGTTCTCCCACATGTACGTGCTTTTCCTTGCGTGAAAGTGCGTGTATACACATACGCATATTCAGAACGTCTAACCCGCGTGTATACACAGCTTTGTCACAATGAAGCTATGTATACCTCTCTCTTGTCCTACTGTACTAAGATCTATCCTTTGATTGAGTTACCATCACCTGTATCAACCTCTGAGTGAGTTGCCATCAAGGACAACACTTGTATCATAATGCCAGCAATCTCCCCCATTGGACTTGATGGCAACCACCACACCAAGTCATTCTCCCCATTTGACATCAAGGGCAAAGGGCAGATCAAGAAGTTCTTTCCCTCTGCTGTCCATACTCCCCCTGAGTACCTGTTGAAATCTCTGATTGGGCTCCCCCTGTGTATATGCCAAGTTGTATCAATCCATCCATGCTCCCCCTGAGCAGATGCAAGTTCAAAGACCAACAATCCATTCAAGACCATGATAGTCATTAGCCACTATCATACATCATATATGATCTGCACCATAAGCATTAGCATCCAAACCTGCAATACCATTCCTTTGATCAAAGAGCAAGATGTATCATTTAGCTTCATAAACTTCATCAATGACTTCTAACCATAATGCCAACTGTTAGCCTCCTGTTGCAACAGGGTTTCATTTTTCATGATTGACATTTTTACATGCCAAATATGTCATACTTTGCAAGCTGCAGTGTTCCATATTTCCATAAGAGACCAAAGAAGAAACCATGAGAGTGTGCTGATCCAAGTGCCACTGCTGAGATTCCATTTTGTTGAGTTGTCCCAGTTTTGGAGAGTTTTCATTTAAGGGAGGTCCAAACAGTCTAATCTTGGTCTCCCTAGGTTTCAATTTCCTGCTTTAGAATATAGAGAATGCATCTGTCCAAACGGTTTAATCTTGGCAGATTTGTAGATAGGTAGAGAATCAAAGGGACCCACCTATTTAATCTGGGCCCTGGCAGAAATAAGTGCAGATCTAGATAGGAAAATTCAAAAGAAAAATTGTGAATCTGGGTCTGCAAGTCTAAGTGCACCCAAAACAAAAAGAAGAAAAAATGTTAGGACAGTAGGCTGGGTAGGTAGCTGTTCGGTGGCAAAGTGATGACTGATGATCAATTTTGTATCTCACGATGTCTTATATTTTCAGATCACAGTTATCAGGCAGTTTTGCGTTCAAAGGAGGCACTCAAGCTGGAATTCACTAACCTCCCCTCTCCTCATTTCCCCCAAGTCACTTACTAACATCCCCCAAGAGGTCAAGATCTGCTTGAGCCTCTCAGTTTCATCATTTCCATGACATTCGCCTTGGTGAGGACTTGCTTCACTTAAGGACTGCTCACTCATCATCTGTGAGCCTTCTTTTCCCCAACAAAGCCCAAGGTCTCATACCTTAGCGCACCCTTTTCATCTCCATATTAACTATTAACTTTATTATATATATAACTCCCTAACAATTTTCCCCTTCCCCTATTAAAATCATGTATATAAAACTCCCCTATGTAAATGCCGCTCCCTGGCAAATATAGCCATATTTCCTATAAGTTCGGGAAATCACAGTCCAACTGGGGCTGTCTTTAGCCCATCCGAGTCATTAAGGAGCTAGTCTGACATCAGGTCAGCTAGTAACCACTTCCCTAGCTCTAAAACCCTAAAAAACCCTAAAAAACCTTCAAAAAACCCATTTTTGCACCTTTTTCCCAAGTTCTGTGCATAAAACACTAACCCCGCTTGGCAAAAATCCATATTTCGCCCCTATCCCTAAAAACCCAAGTGTAAACATGCCAACCCGCGCTCATAATATTCGTACAACACGCAAATCCTGCCATTTCCTATGTTTAAACCCACCGCCGCGATATATTAAAAAGGGAATATTCTCGCGAATATCCCCACCCTCTAACCCGCCGTCATTACCCATCTACCGCCAGCCGTTAGATCTAGCCCGCCACAGATCTACAGTGGGCGGGCTTTCCTATATGCAACACACCCGGGCTTTAGCGTCCAGGAGTTCGGCGGTTTTGCCATCGTACTCCCGCCACGCGTCAAGCTCTGGGATGTGGCGGAGCCCCCTCCCCCGAGAACGCCTTTGCCCATAAGCAGTGCGCCACAAAACCGCTTACCGCCCGTGACGTCACATCCCACGTCACCCCCTTTGTCCAGTCACCCGATGAGTCACCTGCCTGCGTGGCTTCCTGCCACATCACTGCCACGTGTCCCTGCTACAGTACCTGCCACGTCACCATCCGTACATGATGATGTCATGCTGACGTCATCCCACCACGTCGTCCTGCTGATGTCATCCACCGTACAATGTCACATCACGCTGACGTCATCAGCACTTTTTGGGCGCAAAGGCGCGAAAGTCGCACTTCGGAGCCCCAGAATCCAATTCTGAGGCAGTTTTTGATGAGCGCAAATCGCTCAATGCAGGAATTTTTAGGCTGAAATGGAGAATCTTCAAGGAATCTTTAGGGAATCTTCTCATCATGCAGCCCAGGAAGCCCGAAAAGTCGCAAAAATGACCTGTTTTCTTCACAGAGCATACCGAAAGGAGCAGAAGACAATTCCAGTTGATACAGAGGCCGAATAGCGGCCATTTACTGGTGATTAGACCCGCAGCACATCAGATCAGCAGTCCAGATTTTGTCAAAGAGTATCAGTGGAACAAAAGACGCCAAAGAGTATCAGCAAAGATTTGTTTAGGGGCTCGAAGCACCTGCACATTGATGAAGCCCCAGAAAGTCAAATCAATAAGCATCAGCCCATCCTTGCCTTCAAATCACCATTAAGGCATTCAAAGCACCAGGACAGTAAGGAAGCAGGAACCCATGCATATTTATTTCAGAAGACACTGCCCCAAGGCACCCAGGACTACATCACTTATTCATTTCTGTTTACGGCCGCCCCAGCGCAGCCCGAGTTATTTCATGCATTTATTTCTGGTAGAGTTAGGTCAGTTAATTATGACCTGATTAGGTCAAGATGTAATAAAAACAGTAGATAGAAAGTTTTGCCCTATATATACCACCCTCTGTATAGTTTTAAGGGTTGGTAAATTGAGAATTCTTCACTAGAGACTCGCTTTGTATACCTGAATTTTTCTGTAATCAAAGATTGCCGAAAGCTTGGAGAGAAAACTTTCTGTTGTTGATAAATGATTTTGGAGACTGAAGATGGAATTCTTTTGCTGTGGCCTGAAGCAATAAGTGCCTCTTATCTCTGTTTATGTGTTTGCCATTATCTAAATAGCAGGAAAAAAGAATAGCCTAGAATTAGTTTAAATACTCTCTATGCTCGATTTCTGCTATTTTTTTGATGTTTTCCTCTGAATGAATTGGCTATGAATATTGAATTCCTTCTGGCTCATGTTTACCCCAATTCATCTATTGGCCAATTATCTAGGGATTCTTAACTGCCCTTAGGTAGCGCCCTGTTACTTTCTCTGCTAATCTGTTGGAGAGATTCTTAACTGCCTCTCTTTCTTTAGCATTCATTTCATCTTTTAAACCTGAAAATTGCTTCAACCTCAACTATCTTGCTCCATGTTCCCTCACTGCTATTAAAGTGACGCACCTGCAGTTCCCCTCCTCGACTCCACGCCCAATGGTTTGAAACATTCAGACTATACCCTGCCTCTCTACCTGAAAGTGTTAATTTTCCCACCAAAACAAAACAAAGAACTCCCTGAACCCAAGACCTAGCCTAAAATCCTTTCAAACAAAGCTAAATCTAAAAGAGAGAACCCTCTCTGATTGCAGGTTGGCTGGAACCTACAGTCCAAAGTTGGTTTGTGGTTACCTCGGTCGTATCCCTTTCTTAACCTTCAGGGACAACCTGAGTGATAACATAATGGCGACTCCGCTGGGGAATTTCCTCAGTTAATTTTACAAATTTTCATGAAGAAGGTTAAAAATCCCCCGTAGAAATCGATTTTCTAACTGCTGTATATTTCCTAAAACTACAGATGAAGCCTGAATGTCAGCTAGGAAGCCTTTGAAACTATTTTTGTCTTACATTAACAGGTTTAGATAAAAGCTGCTTCAGTCAATCTTCATGCTAGTTTTAAGATATACACAGCCATTCCAAAATCTTATCTTGCCCTTGTAAATACAAAAAATATTCAAAAAAATAAAAATAAAAACAATTCGGAAGCTGGCTCCCAAGAAGAATCCACGATATACAAGATCCAATCCAGATCCCAATGCCCCAGCTGTTTTTGAAAACCCTAACATAATCCCAAAAATCCTTAGGAAACAAGAAACACAGGAAATTTTCACTGATTTGAACCCTGAAACATCTTACCCTAGCTGTATTCCGACTCCTGTCAAGGTTTTGTTCCGTTCCACCCCTATTTCCATTAGTTCATCATCTACGTCCCCTGGTACTCCTTCCACACCTTCATCCACTGCGCCTGCTAACACTACTGTTGTTTCCACTGTTCCAGTTACTCCTATTGTCCCAGTAATCCTTGTTGTTCCTGTTATCCCCACCAATATGGCTAATAGATATGAACCCCTACAATTACCTGCTAACGCTATGGCTTTACCTCAAGATTACCAATCGAAAATCTTATATTTTGATTCCACCGGTCCCTTCACAGCCATTCAGCATGCCAAAAAGATGCAAGACTATTTCGAGAACTATGAAATAGATGATGACAGCGTGAGAATAAGAATTTTCATTCAGAGTCTAACAGGTGATGTAAGAACTTGGTTCAGATCACTTGCTGCAAATTCTATAACCACTCCTGATGAGCTTTACCTATCCTTTACCAACAGATGGGAGAAAAAGAAAGACCCCTTGCACATACTAGTTGAATATGATACAATTAAACGAGGTCCTCAAGAGACTGTTTTGGAGTACTGTGCAAGATTCAATAACGTTTACAATGCAATACCACAGAATTTGAGGCCTCCACCTGATCTAGCCTTGTACAAATTTCCTGATGGTTTTGACCCTGATATGGCATATCAGTTGAAAGAAAGAGCTCCTGAAACCCTTGAAGACGCACAAAAGGTTGCTGTCACGGTAGAATCCAACTTAATTGCCAAAAGAAATAGAGCCCGAATGGAAAAGAAAACCACCTTTAAGGAAGAACCCTCAGCCTTTGACCAGAAGCTTGATGCTATCATTAATGGCCTGCAAAGACTAGGAGAAAGGGTAGAAAATGTTGAGAGAAAAGCATCATGGGAAGGACAGCAGTCCAAAACCATAAGAAACCCAAACTTCAGGAAGTCACAGAACATAAATGCTGGTAGGCCTAACCAAGACCATGACATGAGACCCCCTTTTCAAGATAACTATGTAGAAGGATCTACTTCTAGTCAACCCATAGAAGACGATCATATGAATTTAATGGATCTAAAGGGTGAGCATCAAACTTTCCTGACACAAGAAGACCAAAACGAACATGATTGCAGTCAATTTCAGACTAAAACTGGTGAGTCTTTTGATTTCAAACAGGGTTATGATACTGCTGTGTATGAAGTACACAAACAGTATAAGCTCAGAACTAGGACCATTGACATCTCTGAGCCTAGCAAGACAAAGGAAAGCAAACAACCCAACAAGATTAGAAACAAAGCTGTTGCAACAGAACCAGCTGATATGACTGTCCCAAACCCAAATCAAGTGACTATAAAGGACATAACAGACACGCAGCCTGCTGTTGAGCAGCCTCAGCCACCTCCTTTCTCAAAACAAAATTCAAACAGCGTCCCAAGAAGTACTCCTGAAGTTGCCAAACCGCAAGCAAATATTTCCAGTAACACTGATAAGCAAGAGCAAGTCGCTGAAAATTCAAATGAAAAGGAAAAAACTGCCAATGCCAATACTAAGACTCCATTGGAGAAGCCTTTTAATTTAGAAACAGAGATCGGAAAACTCAAGATAGCCATTCCTCTTTCAGAATTGGCTAAACACGATGTATATAGGCAACAGATTCAAAGGTCACTTCAACTCCCAGAAAACAAAGATGATGTAAATGTTTTGGATGATTCCCCTGAACTATTGTTTGGTCCAGAAGTTAATGGAAAGTCAACACAAGGACCTGTTCCACCCTTTTATGTCAGTTTGCATATACATGACAAAGTCTTACACAACGCTATGTTTGACTCAGGGGCATCACACAATCTTATGCCCAAAGCAGTTATGGAAAAACTGAACCTCGACATCACAAGACCTTACAAAGATTTATACTCATTTGACTCAAGTCAAGTGAAATGTTTAGGCCTCATTAAAGATCTATGTGTCTCCTTAGTCCAATATCCCAGCAAAACCATCCTCATGGATGTAGTGGTGGCTGATATCCCACCAAAGTATGGTATGCTCCTCTCAAGATCATGGGGAGCAAAGCTCCAAGGATCCCTCCAATTAGACCTTTCCTATGCTACTATTTCAGTCTTTGGGCAACCAAAGAGATTGTACAAAGAAACGCTCATGAAGTATGTAGTAAGTAGTGAAAGCAAGCCTGAAAATTTTCCCATTTATTCAATTCATTCCGATATGGATTCCTTCATTTTATTTAATGATGAAATAAATCTGCCCACTGATGATAAACCACTGGTTTTAGAAATAAACACACCTATCAATGAGGAATCGGTTACCAACATGAACGAAAATGTCACAATAGCAAATGGAATGAGCAGGTTACAAGAACCTCCCCAAATAGAAATTTTAGATTTGCCCCGTCCTGAAATAGCTCAAACTCCTAGCATGGTCAACAAGCAAGAAATCACATGGTTCTTAGAGTTTGATGGTTCTGTTAACAAGTTAGGAGCAGGGGCAGGCGTTTGGATTCATAACACACGCAATAACCATGCAGAAGGACATGCCTACAGACTGAACTTTAAATGCACAAATAACATGGCAGAGTATGAGGCTCTGCTTTTAAGCCTTAAACTGTTAAAAACTCTAGGCGTTGTAAAAGTGTCTATCTTGGGTGACTCTGATCTAGTTATACAACAGATGAAAGGTAATTTTGTTACCAATGACAATAGAATGAGAGCCTACAGAACTGCTGCTACTGACATACTCCAGTCATTCACTGAATTCAAGCTTGACAAGATTTCTAGAAATCACAACATTCATGCACACAGCCTAGCCACCTTTGCTAGTACATGCAAGCTCCCTTTTGACCCCAGCCATCACTTCACGACTGAAATAAAACATAGGTCCACTATCCCAAATAATGTCAGAGATTGGCAAGTGTTCAAGAACGATGCCCAGATTAATAATTTCCTTACCCTTGCACATGAATTTTCAAACATCAACATTGATATGGATGTTATGACAGATCCACAACAGCAAATAGCTAAAAATCAGCAAGAAAATCAACAAATTCTAAATGCTGCAACAGCCAAACAGATCCTGAAACCAACTATTTTTGACAATGAAAACATTAAACAGCTGAAACAAACGCAGGTAGAAGAAATAGACAAAACAGAGGCAGAAATCATTGACCTGAAAGATAATTTTTTGCCTACTGGTCTAACCCCGCTAGAAGACATGTTTGACTCTAATGACGTTCCCAGAAAACCAAAACTGCAACCAATAAACACCGAAATAGAAGAACACAACATCGGGACAACAGAGAATCCAAAAATGATCAAACTATCCAAAAATCTACCACCTGATCAAAAGCCCAAGTACATTGATCTATTCAAAGAATTCCAAGATGTATTTGCTTGGAGCTATGAGGATTTGAAATCCTACGACACATCGGTGATTCAGCACACCATTCCTTTAAAACCAAACCAGAAACCCTTCAAGCAGAAACTTAGAAGAATTAACCCCCTGCTTCTTCCCCCGATTGAGAAGGAAGTAAAAAGGATGTGGGAAGCAGGCATCATAGCACCTATCAGATTTTCTGAGTGGGTGTCCAATCTTGTTCCTACAAGAAAAAAGACAGGCGAAATCAGACTTTGTGTAGATCTCAGAAACTTAAAACAAGTCTCCTTAAAAGACCACTATCCTTTGCCCAAAATGGACCACATATTGCAGAGAGTAGTGGGATCATCTAGAATCTCTTTACTAGATGGATTTTCAGGTTTCAACCAAATACTTGTTCACCCAGATGACCAAGACAAAACAGCTTTTACCACACCCTGGGGAACATTCAAGTATGTAAAGATGCCATTTGGACTTAAAAACGCTGGTGCTACTTTTCAACGAGCAATGGATATTGCTTTTGCCAAAGAAATACATGACTTCCTGGTTGTGTACCTTGATGATTTAACCCCATTTTCCAAATCTGATAAAGAACATCTCAAGCACCTCAGGCAAATTTTCATGACATGCAGAAAATATGGAATTTCCTTGAATCCTAAGAAGTCCTTATTTTGCCTTGAAGAAGGAAAATTACTTGGCCTCATTATATCAAAGGATGGGATCAGAATTGATCCTGAGAGAATACAGGCCATACTCCAAATTCCATACCCCAGAAACATAAAAGAGCTACAAGCATTCGTTGGAAAAATCAACTTTTTGAGAATATTCATTCCAAATCTGGCTGAATTAATAACACTGTTAAGCAACATGTTAAAGAAGGATGCCAAGGTAAGATGGTCCCTGGAAGCTAAGCAAGCATTTGAGAGTATCAAATCTGCCTTAACTCAAACCCCTGTCCTAACTAGTCCACAGTTCGATAAGGATTTTATCATATTTTCGTTTGCATCCGAGCATACAATAGCTGTTGTCCTGCTGCAGAAGGATGAACACGGAGCTGAAAAGCCAATTGCTTTTTTCAGCCGAGCCTTGAGAGACGCCCCATTGAAGTACCCGATAATGGAAAAACAGGCCTACACACTTGTCAAGGCCATCAAGGATTTTAGAGTCTACATACTGTATTCACACGTGATTGCCTACGTCCCACACGCTGCTGTAAAAGACATACTGACTCAAGACGGATTAGAAGGCAAAAGAGGTAAGTGGATTGCAAGTATCCTCGAATATGACATTGAAATAAAACCAACCAAGCTGATAAAGGGACAAGGTTTAGCTAAACTGATGTCCGAAACAAACTTTCAGGCCTTAGAAATTAACCAACTGGAAAATCAACCGGAGCTGGCGACTCCACAGATCAGTGAAATATTTCTGCAATGCCCCTGGTACACTGATATTTGATTTGTATTGTTAAACCTGTGTGCTCCCCCAGGATTGTCCAGAATGAAGAAAAGATTTTTGAAAATGAAGGCTTTAAAGTTTTGTGTTATAGATGGTGCATTATTTTGGAGAAATCACGAAGGTATATTGTTAAATTGTTTAACCATGAATGAAACTAACAAGGTCATGAAAGAATTCCATGCAGGTGATTGTGGAGGACATCTCTATTGGAAGTCCACAGTGGGCAAAATCTTGAGGGCTGGTTTCTACTGGCCCACTCTTTTTGCAGATGTAAAAAAGTTTTCCACGTCATGTCACAAATGCCAAATTTTTGAGGGCAAGAGAAAATTGCTGCCCCTGACCCTTAAACCAATCTCCACCGAAAAACCTTTTCAACAATGGGGCCTTGACTTCATTGGAGAAATTCATCCCTCTTCCTCAGGCCAGCACAAATGGATCCTAACAGCCACCGACTATTTCACTAAGTGGGTTGAAGCCATTCCCTGTAGACAAGCCAATGATACCATCATTATCCAATTCCTTGAATGCAACATCCTTTCCAGATTTGGTTGCCCTGAGAAAATCATCACTGACAATGCCGCTGCCTTTAAGTCCAAAAAGCTGATCAATTTCTGCCACAGATTCCATATTACACTGGGCCACTCCACAACGTATTACCCTAAAGGTAATGGATTGGCTGAATCATCTAACAAGAGCCTCATCAACATCATAAAGAAAGTACTAGAAGAAAACAAGAAGAACTGGCACAAGAAGCTAGTGAATGCCCTATGGGCAGACAGACTTTCAAACAAAAGATCCATTGGGATGAGCCCTTATGAGCTGGTATATGGCATGGAAGCTAGATTTCCTTCATCCCTGGGCATTCCTACTATCAAGCTGTTACAAGAAATTCAGGCTGAACCAAATGACATTCAGAGAAGGATTAATCAGACAATTCACCTTCAGCAAACCAAAGAACAAGTTTATGATAGAGCTCAAATTTTACAAGAAAAGCTCAAAAAGATGTTTGATAAGAGAGCTAAAGCTGAAGATTTCAGAATCGGTGACAAAGTTTTAAAGTGGGATTCACAAAGAGAAGACAAGGGCAAACATGCCAGGTTTGACTTTCTATGGAAAGGTCCATTTGAAATTTCTGCTGTTCAGGGAAACAACACTTATTTTCTCAGATTTATGGAGGACAGCACCTTGGAAGAAGGCCCTGTGAATGGCAGAATGTTGAAACATTATCATGATCCTTGTTGCTGAAACAATGCAAGTTCTGTAAATACCTTTTGTACAATATTATTTGTATATATCAGCATTCAGTTTAATTTGTGTAAATAGGCCGATTGTTAAGGAATAGCAGTAAATTTGAAAAGGACGCAGCCGATGCAAATTCTTCAAATCTCAAAAGCATCAAAACAGAGCAAGAACATTCAGATTATATCAGCATAGTGGCTCAAGCATTTTACATAAAAATCAAGCACGCAGAAGAAAGCAGGCGGTGTTGTACAATTCACAGTAACTCAGATGAGAAGAGAAAGTGGTTCATATTTTCAAAGTTTCATACTTTAACAGCCAGAACAAAGAAGAATTTCCCTGTACACAGCAACAAACAGAAGATCAAGGCAGTCTGACTTGCTGTTCTTGACTTTTCACAAGGAAAAGCCATCCCCAAGTGGAGGTACTGTTAGCCTCCTGTTGCAACAGGGTTTCATTTTTCATGATTGACATTTTTATGCCAAATATGTCATACTTTGCAAGCTGCAGTGTTCCATATTTCCAGAAGAGACCAAAGAAGAAACCATGAGAGTGTGCTGATCCAAGTGCCACTGCTGAGATTCCATTTTGTTGAGTTGTCCCAGTTTTGGAGAGTTTTCATTTAAGGGAGGCCCAAACAGTCTAATCTTGGTCTCCCTAGGTTTCAATTTCCTGCTTTAGAATATAGAGAATGCATCTGTCCAAACAGTTTAATCTTGACAGATTTGTAGATAGGTAGAGAATCAAAGGGACCCAACTGTTTAATCTGGGCCCTGGCAGAAATAAGTGCAGATCTAGATAGGAAAATTCAAAAGAAAAATTGTGAATCTGGGTCTACAAGTCTAAGTGCACCCAAAACAAAAAGAAGAAAAAATGTTAGGACAGTAGGCTGGGTAGGTAGCTGTTCGATGTAAGAGTGATGACTGATGATCAATTTTGTATCTCACGATGTCTTATCTTTTCAGATCACAGTTATCAGGCAGTTTTGCGTTCAAAGGAGGCACTCAAGTTGGAATTCACTAACCTCCCCTCTCCTCATTTCCCCCAAGTCACTTACTAACATCCCCCAAGAGGTCAAGATCTGCTTGAGCCTCTCAGTTTCATCATTTCCATGACATTCGCCTTGGTGAGGATCTGCTTCACTTAAGGACTACTCACTCATCATCTGTGAGCCTTCTTTTCCCCAACAAAGCCCAAGGTCTCATACCTTAGCGCCCCCTTTTCATCTCCATATTAACTATTAACTTTATTATATATATAACTCCCTAACAATTTCCCCCTTCCCCTATTAAAATCATGTATATAAAACTCCCCTATGTAAATACCCCTCCTTGGCAAATATAGCCATATTTCCTATAAGTCCGGGAAATCACAGTCCATCTGGGGCTGTCTTTAGCCCATCCGAGTCATTAAGGACCTAGTCTGACATCAGGTCAGCTAGTAATTGCTTCCCTAGCTCTAAAACCCTCAAAAACCTTCAAAAAACCCATTTTTGCACCTTTTGCCCAAGTTCTGTGCATAAAACACTAACCCCGCTTGGAAAAAATCCATATTTCGCCCCTATCCCTAAAAACCCAAGTGTAAATATGCCAACCCGCGCTCATAATATTCATACAACACACAAATCCCGCCATTTCCTATGTTTAAACCCACCGCCGCGATATATTAAAAAGGGAATATTCTCGCGAATATCCCCACCCTCTAACCCGCCGTCGTTACCCATCTACCGCCAGCCATTAGATCTGGCCCGCCACAGATCTACGGTGGGCGGGCTTTCCTATATGCAACACGCTCGGGCTTTAGCGTCCGGGAGTTCGGCGATTTTGCCGTCGTACTCTCGCCACGCGTCAAGCTCTGGGATGTGGCAGAGCCCCCTCCCCCGAGACCGCCTTTGCCCATAAGCGGTGCACCACAAAACCGCTTACCGCCCGTGACGTCACATCCCACGTCACCCTCTGCCCTGTCACTGCTTACGTCACCCCCTTTGTCCAGTCACCCGATGAGTCACCTGCCTGCGTGGCCTCCTGCCACATCACTGCCATGTGTCCCTGCCACCGTACCTACCACGTCACCATCCGTACATGATGACGTCATGCTGACGTCATCCCGCCACGTCGTCTTGCTGACGTCATCCGCCGTACAATGTCACATGATGCTGACGTCATTAGCACTTTTTGGGCGCAAAGGCGCGAAAGCCGCACTTTGGAACCCCGGAATCCAATTCTGAGGCAAATCACTCATCGCAGGATTTTTTAGGCCGAAATGGAGAATCTTCAGGGAATCTTCTCATCATGCAGCCCCAGGAAGCTCGAAAAGGCGCAAAAATGACCCGTTTTCTTCACAGAGCATATCGAAAGGAGTAGAAGACAATTCCAGTTGATACAGAGGCCGAACAACGGCCATTTACTGGTGATTAGACCCGCAGCACATCAGATCAGCAGTCCAGATTTTGTCAAAGAGTATCAGTGGAAGAAATGACGCCAAAGAGTATCAGCAAAGATTTGTTTAGGGGCTCGAAGCACCTGCACATTGATGAAGCCCCAGAAAGTCAAATCAATAAGCATCAACCCATCCTTGCCTTCAAATCACCATTAAGGCATTCAAAGCACCAGGACAGTAAGGAAGCAGGAATCCATACATATTTATTTCAGAAGACACTGCCCCAAGGCACCCAGGACTACATCACTTATTCATTTCTGTTTACGGCTGCCCCAGCATAGCTCGAGTTATTTCAGGCATTTATTTCTGGTAGAGTTAGGTCAGTTAATTATGACCTGATTAGGTTAAGATGTAATAAAAACAGTAGATAGAAAGTTTTGCCCTATATATACCACCCTCTGTATAGTTTTAAGGGTTGGTAAATTGAGAATTCTTCACTAGAGACTCGCTGTGTATACCTGAATTTTTCTGTAATCAAAGATTGCTGAAAGCTTGGAGAGAAAACTGTCTGTTGTTGATAAATGCTTTTGGAGACTGAAGATGGAATTCTTGTGCTGCGGCCTGAAGCAATAAGTGCCTCTTATCTCTGTTTATGTGTTTTCCATTATCTAAATAGCAGGAAAAAAGAATAGCCTAGAATTAGTTTAAATACTCTCTATGCTCGATTTCTGCTGTTTTTTTGATGTTTTCCTCTGAATGAATTGGTTATGAATATTGAATTCCTTCTGGCTCATGTTTACCCCAATTCACCTGTTGGCCAATTATCTAGGGATTCTTAACTGCCCTTAGGTAGCGCCCTGTTACTTTCTCTGCTAATCTGTTGGAGAGATTCTTAACTGCCTCTCTTTCTTTAGCATTCATTTCATCTTTTAAACCTGAAAATTGCTTCAACCTCAGCTATCTTGCTCCATGTTCCCTCACTGTTATTAAAGAGATGCACCTGCAGTTCCCCTCCTCGACTCCACGCCCAATGGTTTGAAACATTCAGACTATACCCTGCCTCTCTACCTGAAAGTGTCAATTTTCCCACCAAAACAAAACAAAGAACCCCCTGAACCCAAGACCTAGCCTAAAATCCTTTCAAACAAAGCTAAATCTAAAAGAGAGAGCCCTCTCTGATTGCAGGTTGGCTGGAACCTGCAGTCCAAAGTTGGTTTGTGGTTACCTCGGCCGTATCCCTTTCTTAACCTTCAGGGACAACTTGAGTGATAACACCAAAAATGCATTATTTGAAGTATATGCTCCCCCTCAGCCTGTGCCAACCATTACATATCATGACTGAACCATTTCCTGAGTCTGTTCTACTGCCTTTTCTTCTGAACTCCATATACGCGACTCTGCAGCCTATAACTCGCGTATATACGCGACTTATCTTCATTATATTGGCGTATGCAAGATGGAATACTAAAGGTCTTCACTTTCAGTTTCCCTTGTGTCTGTTATGTCAGTTAACTGAGTTATGTCACACCTTTTTGTCTCTAATTCTGTCTTCTTCAATTCCTGGAACTGTGATGATGTATGGTCCTCTTGCTTTGAATTTTGAAATTTACTCCTGCATTCCCTTGCTTTATGTCCAAGCTTGTTGCATGTATAACATCTTACATATTTTATGTTCCTTCTATTGAAATCAATTGCTTTGTGTCCAAACACATTGCAAGAAAAACAATATCCTCTGAAATGGGATGATCTTGTGTGATGGTCTTGAACCATTCTACTTCTATATCTGTCTGCAACATGTCCAAGATTATGACATACATAACATTCAACATTATTCAGTGGAGGAAATAATCGTCTATCACTTCCATAGTTAGGAGTAATGAATTGTCTTTGAGGAATTTCTTTCCTTGGCCGTTCCTTGTTGAGCATTTCAGATTTCTCATTAGAGTTCCTTGCCTCACCTTGTGAGCTAGATTCACCTTCAACAGATTCATAAAAGCCAAGACCAGTTTTGATAGTAGGGGATCTTTGACTACCAAGAATGTCATCCAAAATATTAGTACTATCTTGAAGTCGTAACAATTTATCCTTTTCTTCTAATTTCCCTTTTAAGATATTTACCTCAACCTGATGTTGTTCTTCCTTTTCCAGATACTGTTTCCTTATGTCTTCTTCAGCTTTTCTTCCTTCTTCCACCTGCTACTTTAATTTGATCACTTCATGTTCTTGTTCTTCAAGAGCTTCTCTATTATGCTTCTTTGATTTTTCAAGATATTCTTTTAGAGAGAGGATCTTTGATTCAAGTCTCTGAATTGTTATGCTTTGATCTTTTACTCCTTCTTTTCATATGCCATGAGACTTCTAACGTCTTCACTACCATTGAATGAGTCATTAATTTTAACATGGGTAAAATAGCTTCTATTACCTTCTTTAGACATCTTTCCTTTGTTATGAGGGCATTTAGCAGCGTAGTGACCAACTCTACCACATGAAAAGAATTTGAAAGGTAGCTTACCTTTGAACCGTCCAATTCCCCGTTCAAGATTCTTAACAAAATTTACCTCATCTTCTTCTTCTGACATGTATCCTGATGCTCTGAATGCGGCTTCTGATGGTCCCTCTTTTCTCATCTCAAAATCAGTTAAGATTCCGTGAAGCTGTGACATGGTGATTTTCTGCAGATCCTCCTTTTCTTCTATGGCAGACACCTTGGAATCAAATTTAGTAGACAACGATCTCAAAACCTTTTCAACTAAGACCACTTCCATAAATTCTTCACCCAAATTCCTCATACAATTTACAATCTCATCTATACACAGGAAGTAATTAGCCATGCTTTCATTACTATGCATCTTAAGATTTTCATACCGGATTCTGAGAGTTTGAAGCTTTGCTCTTTTTACCTATTCATCTCCTTCGTAGCTTAGAATGATTTTTTCCCATATTTCCTTAGCTGATTTGAAATGCATGACCTTCATAAATTCTGAATGTGACAAACTTCCCAATAAAACAGTAACAGTTTTGGCATTGAGCTCATATTGCTTTCTCTCTGCTGTATCTGTAGGAGTTGCTGATGGGTATTTGTATCCTCCTTCCATGATTCATCAAACTTCTGCTCCAAGTGATTGTAGATATGCCATGGTTCTTATCTTCCAGTGAGAAAAGTTGTTCCCATCAAAGATTGTTGGCCTGATGGGTGCCTCTCATTCTAGATTAGCCATTCTGATGGATCTTTCCTTCGAGCGATCAAACTTCTTCTAAAGGACTTGCTCTGATACCAATTTTTGGAAATAATACTGAGAGGTGGTGGGGTGAATTAGTATTAGCAAATCAAACACTTTTCCATTTTCATATTCTGATTCATATACGCTACTTCAGTTAAATATATCCGCGTATATATGCAACTGTGTTAAAAGCAACTAGCATACATCCAGTAAACTTTATGATTTAGTTAGTTCATCTTCAGTGAATGCATCAGAAAATTATTAACCATATGAACAGTAAACAGAACAAATCATCACACATAAAGAGCACACATGAACACCATGATATATGGAAACCCAATGTGGGTGAAAACCACCTGCTGCAATTTGTTTCTATCTTCCTTTAATAAGAAACTTCTTTTATAATGTACTGGTGTAGTCCTTTACCAGCACACAGGCTACAACCTGCAGAGGGCTACAACCCTCTCTCGTTCTCCAGCTTCTTCTGGAAGGGAGCTACAACCCCCTTAGCTCTTGTACTAGCTGATATACTAGTATGTAGGTGCTGACCTACAGAAGGCTACAACCTTCTTTTCTTCCAGGGACCACGTTTCATCAATTTTTAGATTGGATCCATAAGTACAAAAAAATCACCGCAGAATGCAGACCAGAGCCCAGAACTCTGCAACAACCACTAGAACCAATAGCAATCTGAAACACCAAATCTCATAAAGCATACGCTACTTGACTATATCAAAACCGCGTGTATACGCGCTTTCATCAGAGACAACCCGCGTACAGATCTAAAGATAATTACTTATACCTTCACTGTCATTTCCAACTTGAGCCAAGCATCACATACCCATAAGCAACATACTAGATCTTCACACTTCATCAGACATGCATTCCTTGCTCATCCTTCTTTGCCTAATGATCTTCTCCTTATATGGGTTTAGGCTTCTCTCAATACCATGTTGTGGGGAAAAATGCCTATGCAGGACGATCCTATCCACCTAAGGTGTGACAGTGCCTTAGCAACAAACGAGTACAGCTATACTAGTTTCTTCCTTTATGAAATGTGAAAGAAGAGAGATCAATAGACTTACCGGTGTCTTCTGGTTGTCCCTTGATCTAGATCCTCTTCCCTTTGGGTGTTCACAGCTACTTGCCTCCTCGCTCGCCCAAGAGAACAGCTACTTGATTCCTGCGAGATCACAAGAGAACAACTACTTGCGACAAGAGAAGAACACAACACAAAGGCAAATATACATATTCATAAATGATTCAGGATTAGAAACAAATCAAATACACTAATGCAATCATACATCAAGAAAACATCAGCATATAGGAGAAACCAAGATAGCTTTATTGACGAATAACAAGGTTCAGGAAGAGATACAGACCAGAGGGCTCCAATCCAGCATCTCCTTCCCAGCAAATGGAATTCCTATCTTCATCCCCTTCAAAGCATTAAGCACCCAATAGTTCCAGTCTCAAACCAACAACAATTCTTTGCAATAACAAAATTCCAGCCTCTAGATCTCATGGAGGAGAGATCCATATATAGATGTTTGGAGAGAGGATGAGTCAGCTTGAGATCTGACTAGTGTCCTCTCCCTCTCTCATTTCTTGAGTCCACTTGGAGGTTCTTGCTTCCACTTGGAGATTTGGAACCTCTTACTCATCACCAGTCGAATTCCCTGAGGCAAGTGTCATTTTGGAAGCTTCCTGGCTTCTGACACCTTGAGGAATGAGTCTGCCACATGTCCAAACTCGCTCAGCGCAGGTAGCTAGTGTTGGAGTTGACATTCAACGTAGGTAGACAGTGGAGCCACTGACATTCAGCGCAGATGGTCAATGGAGCAGTTGACATGATCCTGAATTGACTTGTTTTTTAGCAGTTTCAGGTGGAGAACTTCTGTGAATTGCTGTGGTTTGTTAGCCTTGTTCCTCTAGGGGTAGGAACAACATGTTTAGGGACTTTGAATCCCTTAGATTATGGACATTTCATGCTCAATGCTGTAAGGCACAAAAATGTCTATAACAGTTGCCCCCTAAAGTATGAGGCTGTTTATTGGGCGAAATGCTTTATCAGGGGGATCCGAAGTTCATCCAATGCTAGGAGGAGACCTGTAATACAATACAATGCAATACATTATTTTTCATACTGCTTTCATGATCTAGCTGAGGCGGGCATTCCCATGCTCAGCTTTATAAATTCATTTTTCTGTACATAGAACAAACAATCGTCTGATGATAGACTGATAATTTTGATGAAATTATCATCCTTTGAGTAGGATGATTATCTGCTGCAATGATGTACATGTCAATGTCTTTATCTTTCTTGAATATATATCGCAGCCCGGATGGATGAAACTAGATCCGGGGTCTTCAAACTCGTTCGATCTTCACTCTAAGTACAAGTCGACCCATGTGAGAATTTTTCTGAAGTCGAACATGGAAAGACATCGCTTAATTACCGGTCAATGATGTAAACCGTTAACAAGCGCGAGAGGAATCATCGATAATGATAATGACCCTCAAGGTACTGCAGTACAATTCACGTGGTGTGAATAAAGGACTTGGCATCGAACACCACGCAAAATCTTTCGGTCGAAGGTCATTGATGTATACCTGTCGCCGGAAGTGAGAAACTTGCCATTGTGGCATGCAAGCTTCAAAGTATTGGAGGGGTTGTTCCTAGATCAACTTCTTGGATAATGAGCTGATGTCGACAAGAAGCAATCCGTCACAGGAGGGCCTTAATGAATCCCACATCAGTGACACGGAACGGAGCTAATGATTTTAATGGAGGTGAAAACGATCTGTGACATATGATTCAGGGTGGCGGTCATGAATGGATGAAGGATAATGTATGGCAGTGGATGGGACCTGGTTGACTCTTTCTGAACGACTTCTCTTGAACATATGGCGACACTGATGCGATGAATCAGTAGCATTACCCCAAATATGGATGGTATGGCGAGACCATGGTGATGTGACCGGTGAATGAAACAACCCAACCCGATTGTGGTACGGAGGAAAAGTGTCATGTTCAAGAGCGACTTGCTACCATCAAAGTTTTCTTTAGTTTCTCCCAATTTTTCCCCAGTCATTGCTGACCAGTACCTCTTTATTTTTGTCAAGCTTGAGGAGGATAACATATGCTTGTTCTATAACCTGCCCTTCGGGCAAGCCCATCGCTACGTTTTAACGAGCCTAGCGATAGTGAAACTCGTTCTCGTCTCGCTATTTAATGATTTTAACGAGTCTAACGACAAGGATAACTCGGTCATTTTCATTTTTAGAGAGTTTGAAAAGATACATAAAGTCAACTCCAAAATTCCTTTTTCGTCATCTAATCCCTTAAGTTCGAAAAAGTATAAAACAATACAGAAGGGATGAGTTTTCGATAGTTTTAACGAGCCGAACAAAACAAGCGCTCGATCTTTTTGTGTAATAATCCCTCAAGTCCAAAAAGATTAAAATCTAGAGGAGGGATAGCTCTTCCGGTCGCTTTAACGAGCTGGAAGGCCAAAACTCGGCAATCTTTTCATATTTTAAGAGTCAGTTGAAAAGAGCTTAAAGAAGACTCGTCTTTTGAGGAACGAGTGATGAACAGGGTTAGCAGCTGATTCCAGGTACAGGTTGGAATTTTCCAATCACGGCAGTGTCACAAGGATGGCTAGGTGAAATCACTCTTCGCAACTGTTCCTCAAAATGGGTAAACAATCATATGGAGGTAAACGATCGGCCAAATGAAAAGTGGAGGTGACGGTGCAAACACGACCAAAGCTTTTATGGCTGATAAGGTTACGTACACAATGGTTATTTTACCGGTAATGGGTTCATTTTTTAAAGAGCTTGAATGCGCCAAAACACTGCTCAAGCTTATGTTTATTTTTTAACGAGCATGAATTCTGCGTTAAAACTGCTCGGATCTTGCGTTTATTTTTTAACGAGCATGAACTTTATGCTAAAACTGCTCGTTAAGTTTGCATGCCCCCAGCATAATAACACAAATCAAGGTGCATGCCCCCCAAGCTTCATTACATTCAACTTGGTGGTTGGAATGAAGGTTTACCTTTGAGATTTGGAAAGGGGATTTGTTTCATTTTTTAATGAGGTTGACACAGTAAAAGAACTATCCTCATGACTCCTTGTTTCATTTTTTAACGAGGTTGACACGAGATAAGAACCGTCCTCGGAGCCCACTGTATTTACAGTATTTCTATTAGGGCGATGATCCATGCTGACAAAATGTTTAGGAATCTTCCGAATCCATTAGATATAGAAGATTTCATATTGTAGGTTTCCACTGTGGCTACTTCCGCCAGATTATTCGCAGGTGGTAGGGAAAAAGTACCCATTAAGGCAGGGTCTTTTAGGAGACCTACTCCAATATTTTGAAGCGAATGATTGCTTCCATGGATCGTTGGAGTGCTTCCCGTAACTTGTGAACTGTCGGGGAGGAAAGTTTGTTGGTCGACGACTGTAATTCCTCCTTGAAAGGGAAATGCAATCTTCCTTAAGTAGGTCGACACAACTGCGGCCATGGCATATATCCAGGGCCTTCCCAGTAGGATGTTGTAATCGAGGTTTCCATCGATTACTTCAACATCAACTTCTACTGTTTTGCCCCCCAGTTCAATTTGCAAGTTACTTAAAATCCCGTATGGAGTGTATGATCGTCCATCAAATGCTTTTAACATTGTTGACGATTTCGACAAGGGTGGTGAGCCTAAATTTTTCCAGCAACTCATCGACATAAGACATGTAGATGCCCCCTCATCAATAATTGTTCGATGAACAGTTTTGTTGAGGGCTTTCACTTGAATAAGGAAAGCTAGTTGAGCTGGTAACTGAGGGTCATGTCCTTTATGATCAAAGGCCACAAGATTGGAATCCATTGGGCCAATCCCACCTATTGCTGATAATAAAGCTTGCTCTTGGGAGGGGAAATTTTGCGGTACCTCAAGTGTCGACATAGCGGACGGCGATTGGGCCAGGTCCTCTACTATATTATAATTCTGTGCTACTTTGGCATGAGGATTAACTGTCGATTTGTGTACTAGTCCCTTTGGCGACTTTATCATTGGTTCAGGAATGATGGGTGGCACAACTTCGGTCACAGTTGTCGTCGAACTACTAGGTTGTTCATTAGCCTTGTTATTCGACAGCTGTGGATTCCCGTAATCTTTATTCCTTGTCAAAGCATCATTTTGCTGCCTTGAGACAGACAACATAAGCACTTGGGATCCGGAAGCATTTTGATTAGCAACCAGTTTGGTTCCCGGGCTTGTAAACGGATCAGTCAATACCGCTGGGGTTTTTGAACTCTTAAAGAGTTTCTTAACTTCAGCCATATGTGGACAATCTATCGTCCAATGATCCTCATCGCATATAAGACACCCCGCAGGGGGTTTCCTTTTTCTCCCTTTCTTTTTCTTCTTGCCCCCTGGTTGCTTCAGTTGTTTGCCCTTGTCGGTCGACATGACATTTACTTCTGAGGCAAGAAGTTCCTCATTTGCATTTTGACTAGAAATCTTACAGGCCTTTTTAGATGTAGCCTTTGTCGATTTCGTATCTGTTTTTCCAATCACACCATCACCGGCGTGAGAGTCATTGTTTGATTTAGGAGGAGGAGGAATTGAGAATTTTGGTCTAGGGGCGTCAGGTATTTTGTCATAGAGCGTGCCAAATTGAGTATAGACCAAGTCCAGATATTGCGCACGAGCGATGACTTGCTCTTCCGTTACGACTCCCCCTTTTGCCACATCTTCCGTGATTGTAGGAAGTAAGGATTTGATAAACCATTCAGCTAATAGCTGATCGGGAACGTACGTTTTCACCATCCTACGACGACGTCGCCACTCATGTATATGATCAGATATGTGAGTGGCTGTTGTCTGTTTGAAGTTGGTTAGGAGTTCTGTTCCCGTTTCATACCTTATCGGTAATTGAAAATGGGTTAAAAAGGTTGTGGCTAGGGTACTGAAGTTGTCGAACGAAGCTCTAGGCAATTCAATATACCATTTTGCCGCTGGACCCGTTAACATCCTCTGAAAAAGGCGAAGCCTTATCGAATCATCGTTTAGGGTGTTTGACGAACACCATAGATGAAATGTCATCACATGATTCGATGGATCTTCACCCGGATTTCCATTAAATTTAGGAATATCTGACGGAAGTTTATGCGGAATCGCTGGCCACCAAGGGGCATAAGCAATTGGATCATTCGTCAGTCGGTTTAGATCTGGTAATTCTAGAGTTGCTACAAAGGGCAACTGTTGATTCAGGTTAGGCGAAGCATACCCAGGATAAGATGGAATCGCCTGAGCAATGGGTCTTTGCATACCAGCATTTTGTATTTGATGTTGGCAACTTTGACAAGGTTGATGGGCATAACCATTATAATATGGTTGTTGATAACCGCTTTGGAAATGCGGTTGCCCATTACTTACAAAGACTTGTTGCTCAGGTCCTTGATATGATTGCTGGAATGGCGGTTGTTGAGATTGAACCAGCCCTGGTTGTTGGACCATTTGCTGTTGTCCAATACTGGATGATTGACCAAGATGAGGATTCATAGTACTTGTCTAAGCCTGAGTCGCTCCAGATAAGGAGGCACTAACCTGAGGTTGTGATTGAGTCGTTGAGACAAGAGGCTGTTGTATTGCAACCTGAGAAATTTGGGGTTGACATACAACAGGTAGCGCTTGTACTTGCGACGCAGTCACCATACCAGGTATAGTGGGAATATTCGAGACAGGGTGGACTGGTTGCATTGAATATGCAACCCTTGGTTGCTGAGGCAGTATTGGTACCCAACCGCTGGATGTAATTCCAGTTTGACCTGAACTTTGTTGTAAACTCCCATATGGTTGTTCTCCGGGAGGGAACAATGAAAAAGCATACTGCCCTCCATATGGTGGCAATCCAGTACTTAAAGGGCAGATTGGCCTTTGAAGACACATTGGATCAATTTGTTGAGTTTCAACATAAGAAATACCAGATGATAATCCGGATGAAGAGATAGGAACTAACCATGTCGTCGAAGCAGTCCCTGATGGGACTCCGGCTTGTTGTTGATAACTTGCCGGGACAGATGGTATCCCATCGAACATCTTTGGGGTAGCAGCAGGAGGCTGTGCCACTGCTGTGTCGGATGACACGGTCCTAGATGTCGACGGTTGTTCAGACATATCTAGTCTATTCAAAAGATTTCTTAGCGATTCTACAAGAACTTGTGATGAAGGGAGACTAACTTCGAAGATCAACGAGGAAAAGGTGATGATTATTCCGTTTAAAATAAATTTTAACGACGCTTAGACACAACTTGCTTTTTCAATTTCAAAGAGTCGAGAAAAAGCTAAAGATGACTCTAGTCTCCTTCGATGTTTTAACGAGCCCGAAGTGACAAATGCTCGGATGGAATTTTTCTGTTATAGAGTCTGAAAAAGGCCAAAAGAAACTGCTCTGGAGATCTAGGCAGAGGGTGTGCCAAACTTTTCGCAAAACCGCAGAATACTTTTTAAGGTACGGGCGGTCGATCTTCGTGAATGCTGTGTTCACTGCATTGCGATCAGTAGGGCGGCCGACACGGCTTCCTAAGGATAAAGGATATATGCCTATAGGGTCTCCCAATATATACGCGACGGTACGTGGGAGCACAATCCGTACTAGCGCTATCGTCCCTCAGGAGGAATCACCCACCTTCCACGAGATCGACAGTCACTAGGCTTAACGACGTCGGAACACATCTCTAGCCTAGACCTCTATGTTGTGCGTTATGTTGCAAAGCGTTGTTAGGTTCATTCAGTTTATTTTAAGTTGATCTTTTTTAGAAGTTTTCCTTTCAGGATCACCACGAGATGTATGGTACAATTCCTAAATGCAGTCTAAGATGATAAGCAAGCTTTATTATCTTTTCAACTTTGAAAATCCTAGCTACTAAGGGAAAAGAAAGACACTACCTTTTCTCAAAGAGAAATCAGCACACTCTAATGCACTTTTCCTAAATCCAACATGCAAACTTATCAAATTCAAAATGCACAATGCAGGTGTTTGTTTTCCGCTTTCTTAGTATTGATGCCTACAAAGAAAGCTTTTTGTACAACTTTGAATTTGATTTTAAATGATGAATACAAACAAGTTTACTTTTTCGAAAACAACAAGGGTAGAAGAGATTACAATCACTTTGCGACTTCCGAAATGAATACTTCTTTCGACACTTAAAAGAGACAAACTCAAACCAATAAGCAAAAGCAAATGATAATCAACTGTAAGTAGCCAATGAACTCTCTCCTAAGATCACAGTCAATCAGATCTGAATCAAGGGCTACAGGATGATTATTTCACTCATGCAAAGGAAAACTGTAAATGACGTAAAAACACATAAAAACACTCACAGTCTTTTTGTACAAAAGGAGGCGGAAGTCAAGCAAAGAAAAGGAGTTATCAGACTGGTACCTATGCTGGTTAAAGGCTGCAAAAAACAGAGATCAAAACAGGGCAACAGAGATCAGAGAACCCCAGCTGCACAAGGCTAAACTGGTTCAGCGCAAGTCCAACACTGTGGGTTTGACATTCAGCGTAGGTAGCCTTCACGGGACCTGCGTTGAAATGCAAACTGCCTTCACAGTGTCTGCGCTGAAGGAGAAACTCTCGTTTCCCCTGGGTTCTGGGTCACAAAATGCTCAAAAATCAACTGTTTCAGGCCAAATCAGAAACACAAGCAAGGTATAATCAAAGGGATGCTTTGAGAGGGTACTAAAGACTATCACAAAGGATCATCAAATCATTTGTGAGTCCATTGTTCAGATCATAGACAAAATCCAGTGAAGGATCAAGGCAGCAACAGTCTACTTTGCAGAAGCAGTTCGATTGTTGCTGTTGAGTCTATGAAACAAACAATGATGTAAACACAAATAAAATGACTAAACCAAATTCCCCAGTGGAGTCACCAATTTGTTGTGGGGAAAAATGCCTATGCAGGACGATCCTATCCACCTAAGGTGTGACAGTGCCTTAGCAACAAACGAGTATACAGCTATACTGGTTTCTTCCTTTATGAAATGTGAAAGAAGAGAGATCAATAGACTTACCAGTGTCTTCCGGTTGTCCCTCGATCCAGATCCTCTTCCCTTTGGGTGTTCACAGCTACTTGCCTCCTCGCTCGCCCAAGAGAACAACTACTTGATTCCTGCGAGATCACAAGAGAACAGCTACTTGCGAGAAGAGAAGAGCTACTTGTGACAAGAGAAGAACACAACACAAAGGCAAATATACATATTCATAAATGATTCAGGATTAGAAACAAATCAAATACACTAATGCAATCATACATCAAGAAAACATCAGCATATAGGAGAAACCAAGATAGCTTTATTGATGAATAACAAGGTTCAGGAAGAGATACAACCCAGAGGGCTCCAATCCAGCATCTCCTTCCCAGCAAATGGAATTCCTATCTTCATCCCCTTCAAAGCATTAAGCACCCAATAGTTCCAGTCTCAAACCAACAACAATTCTTTGCAATAACAAAATTCCAGCCTCTAGATCTCATGGAGGAGAGATCCATATATAGGTGTTTGGAGAGAGGATGAGTCAGCTTGAGATCTGACTAGTGTCCTCTCCCTCTCTCAGTTCTTGAGTCCACTTGGAGGTTCTTGCTTCCACTTGGAGATTTGGAACCTCTTACTCATCACCAGTCGAATTCCCTGAGGCAAGTGTCATTTTGGAAGCTTCCTGGCTTCTGACACCTTGAGGAATGAGTCTGCCACATGTCCAAACTCGCTCAGCGTAGGTAGCTAGTGTTGGAGTTGACATTCAACGCAGGTAGACAGTGGAGCCACTGACATTCAGCGCAGATGGTCAATGGAGCAGTTGACATGATCCTGAATTGACTTGTTTTTTAGCAGTTTCAGGTGGAGAACTTCTGTGAATTACTGTGGTTTGTTAGCCTTGTTCCTCTAGGGGTAGGAACAACATGTTTAGGGACTTTGGATCCCTTAGATTATGGACATTTCATGCTCAATGCTGTAAGGCACAAAAATGTCTATAACATACCATGGTCCAAAACCATGTAGAAACAATACCATGGACCCAATACTTAGGATCAACACTTTAGACGAGATACCATGGTCCACAACCATAGGTTCAAATACCAAGGACTAAATACCATGGACCAAAACATAAGTTCTCCCATATGTATGCACTTTTCCTTGTGTAAAAGTGCGTGTATATGCATACGCATCTTCGGAACATCTAACCCGCGTGTATACGTGGCTTTGTCGCAATGAACCTGCGTATACCTCTCTCTTGTCCTGCTATACTAAGATCTGTCCTCTGATTGAGTTACCATCACCTGTATCAACCTCTGAGTGAGTTGCCATCAAAGGACAACACTTGTATCATAATGCCAACAACATCTTTTCGTAGATCTGCTTTTCCAGATCCAATAGCCCTCGCGCCATATCACGTTGTTGTGGGGAAAAATGCCTATGCAAGACGATCCTATCCACCTAAGGTGTGACAGTGCCTTAGCAACAAACAGAGACAACTATTCTAGTATTCTTCCTTTATGAATTAAGAATGAAGAGAGAGATAGATGGACTAACCGGTGTCTTCCGTTTGTCCCTCGATCCAGCTTCTCTTCTCTTGGAGAGTTCCCAGCTACTTGCCTTCTCGCTCGCCCAGCTTCAAGAGGTTTCTGCAAGATCACAAGAAGAGAACACCATACAAGACATGGATTCATATTCATAACTAGTTCAGGATTAGAAATAAACTAAACATACTAATGCAATCATACATCAAGAATACATCAACATATAGGAGAAACCAAGATAGCTCTATTGATGAATAACAAGGTTCAGGAAGAGATACAACCCAGAGGGCTCCAATCCAGCATCTCCTTCCCAACAAATGGAATTCCTATCTTCACCCCCTTCAAAGCATTAAACACCCAATAGTTCCAGTCTCAAAACAACAACAATTCTTTGCAATAACAAAATTCCAGCCTCTAGATCTCATGGAGGAGAGATCCATATATAGATGTTTGGAGAGAGGATGAGTCAGCTTGAGATCTGACTAGTGTCCTCTCCCTCTGTCAGTTCTTGAGTCCACTTGGAGGTTCTTGCTTCCACTTGGAGATTTAGAACCTCTTACTCATCACCAATCGAATTCCCTGAGGCAAGTGTCATTTTGGAAGCTTCCTGGGTTTTGACACCTTGAGAAACTAGCCTGCCACATGTCCATTCTCGTTCAGTGCAGGTAGCCAGTGTTCCAGTTGACATTCAACGCAGGTAGCCAGTGTTGGCCTTGACATTCAGCGGAAACAGCTAGTGTAGCCACTGAAATGATCCTGATTTGACTTGTTTTGAGCAGTTTTTGGTGGAGAACTTCTGTGAATTGTTGTGGTTTGTTAGCCTTGTTCCTCTAGGGGTAGGAACAACATGTTTAGGGAATTTGGATCCCTTAGATTATGGACATTTCATGCTCAATGCTGTAAGGCACAAAAATGTCTATAACAGTTGCCCCCTAAAGTATGAGGTTGTTTATCGGGTGAAATGCTTTATCAGGGGGATCCGAAGTTCATCCAATGCTGAGAGGAGACCTGTAATACAATACAATACAATACATTATTTTTCATACTGCTTTCATGATCTAGCTGAGGCGGGAATTCCCATGCTCAGTTCTATAAATTCATTTTTCTGTACATAGAACAGACAATCGTCTGATGGTAGACTGATAATTTTGATGAAATTATCATCCTTTGAGTAGGATGATTATCTACTGCAATGATGTACATGTCAATGTCTTTATCTTTCCTGAATATATATCACAGCCCGGATGGATGAAACTAGATCCGGGGTCTTCAAACTCATTCGATCTTCACTCTAAGTACAAGTCGATTCATGTGAGAATTGTTCTGAAGTCGAACATGGAAAGACATCGCTTGATTACCGGTCAATGATGTAAACCGTTAACAAGGGCGAGAGGAATCACCGATAATGATAATGACCCTCAAGGTACTGCAGTACAATTCACGTGGTGTGAATAAAGGACTTGGCGTCGAACACCACGCAAAATCTTTCGGTCGAAGGTCATTGATGTATACCTGTCGCCAGAAGTGAGAAACTTGCCATTGAGGCATGCAAGCTTCAAAGTACTGAAGGGGTTGTTCCTAGATCAACTTCTTGGATAATGAGCTGATGTCGACAAGAAGCGATCTGTCAAAGGAGGGCCTTAATGAATCCCACATCAGTGACATGGAACGGAGCTAATTATTTTAATGGAGGTGAAAACGATCTGTGACATATGATTCAGGGTGGCGGTCATGAAAGGATGAAGGATAATGTATGGCAGTGGATGGGACACGGTTGACTTTTTCTGAACGACTTCACTTGAACATATGGCGACACTGATGCGATGGATTGGTAGCATTACCCCAAAGATGGATGGTATGGCGAGACCATGGATGTGACAGGTGAATGAAACAACCCAACCCGATGAGTTTTCGATAGTTTTAATGAGCCGAATAAAACAAGCGCTCGATCTTTTTGTGCAATAATCCCTCAGGTCCAAAAAGATTAAAATCTAGAGGAGGGATAGCTCTTCCGGTCACTTTAACGAGGTGGAAGGCCAAAACTCGGCAATCTTTTCATATTTTACGAGTCAGATGAAAAGAGCTTAAAGAAGACTCGTCTTTTGAGGAATGAGTGATAAACAGGGTTAGCAGCTGATTCCAGGTACAGGTTGGAATTTTCCAATCACGGCAGTGTCACAAGGATGGCTAGGTGAAATCACTCTTCGCAGCTGTTCCTCAAAATGGGTAAACAATCATATGGAGGTGAACGATCGACCAATGGAAAAGTGGAGGTGACGGTGCAAACACGACCAAGGCTTTAATGGCTGATGATATTACGTTCACAGTGGTTATTTACCGGGATAGTTCATTTTTTAACGAGCTTAAACACGGGTGGAAACATTTGCTCGATCTTATGTTTATTTTTTAACGAGCATGAACTATGTGCTAAAACTGCTCGGATCTTGCGTTTATTTTTTAACGAGCATGAACTTTGTGCTAAAACTGCTCGATTACCCAGTCATATGATAAGAGTGTCTCATTGAGATTCTATTTTTTTTACGGAGCTTCATCTCACAAAGCTATGCCCCGCATCCTTTCTTTATGCAAGTTAGGAAACGGCTAACCCCAAAAACAGATAAATAACCGCTCTTTGCTTGCACTCCAAAAGGTTTGCATGCCCCCAGGTATAGAACAGAATTTGAAGGTTACCTCTACTTCTCTTCCGTCAAAACATTTGTTTTAACGAGAGAGGCTTACCTCTTTCAGGTTACCCAAAGATTGTCTCGTTAATCTTTCAAACAAAACACTTCCTCAGCAATATCTACCAAAATAGACAAAGGTGAGTGACGAGACCCACCCTCTCACATAAATTTGAGAAGAGAATCTTATTCCAGAACAACCCCTCTTCCAACCACGGACGGGGTACAGACTGATCATATTCTCCCGCGGAAACCTACTCTATACCCAAAGTTTCCCTGCCGAAGCAGACCAGGACGCATGCCCCCTGGGTTCCAGTCATATCCTCCCGGATTACTTGCGCTCATCAGGAGGATGGACCGTGGGTTGAGACACCTCTTGCGTGAATAGACCATTTAGGGATGGTATGTGACTATTTGCGATGCATGATCCGAGAAATGAAAGTTGGTTCACGAGCTTGACCATTCTTCCTTCATGCGGAAAACACATTACTCTAAAGAGTGAGGAGACTATAGCTCTCATGCAATATATATAGTCTCGTCCAAGGAGTAGGTTATAATCCAAGGGTCCTTGAACGACCATCACGTTCATTTGAACGGTCTTCCCTTTCAATGTTATGGGCACATTGGGGAGGATCCCTAAAGGTCGACTGGTTCCTTTATCAAAGCCTGACAGATTTCTCATTTCAGGCAAAAGCGCTGGCGAACCAAGTGCTTTCCAAGCAATAGAGGAAAGGATACTCACAGATGCCCCCTCATCAATGATAGTGCCAGACATTACCATTCTATATATTTGAACGATAATTCTGAATGGTATGCTTGCTGGCAACCGGGGTCTGCCTAGTTGGTTCCAGTCAAAGGACACAACCAGGTTGCTTGGTGGTGGGACCGAATAAACGGTCGGATATCGCTCTGACGAACTTCCTTCCTGCGATAAAGGAATGGGGGCATTGCCCCCTTGTTCATCAGAGTCAGTGTTGATGAAAAGAATTTGGACAGTGTCGTCTTTATTCTCCTCTGTGATGGTATCATTCGAAGATAGAGCCTCTGAAGGCAAAACCGGGTCAACTGCCGTCTCAACCTTTTGACTTTCGTCAGGAATGGATCCAAACGGTTCATCTTCAATGGTAGGTTCTTCGGCTGACCACCTAGGCGGGTCAGCCGGGTTCTCAACTAGTGAAGGACTTGGCAAGAGTTTTTGATATCCAGGAGGAAGTTGCGCTCGTAAAATTGGGCGATATTCCAGAACTCTTTTGGCCTCGTCTAAGAAGGGACAACGGTGGATGGCGTGGCCGCCTTCACACAGTTTGCAGGGAAATCTAGCTTTCCCTCTCTGTCCTGTGGATTCACTTTCACTAGTTGACGGTGAGCAGTCAACATGGCTATCAGAGGTTGATGCTACCAAATTGTGCAAACGGGGAGACCAGTCTCTTAGTATCCGAGGGATGCAGGGACAATCTCTGTGGAAGTGGTCTCCCTTTCATATGACACATGGCGATTTAGGCCTTGTCAGTGTTGTGTGTGGAATTTTGTCAGACGACACTTGTTTGCCCCCAGTCGCCTTTGGCTCCTTCTTCTTCTTTTCCTTCTTCTCCTTAGGAACTTGGTTTTTTTTTTACCAGTTCCGTCAAGCGAAGAGGAAGGAGGAGAGGAAGAGTTAGATGAAGTAGAAGGCTGGTTGGCAACTCTGGTCTGGTCTAACTGTTGATTCGACTGTTCAGGAACAGTGGTGGTTTGAATGACATTGGTTGAAAAGAGCCAGATCGGCAGGCCAATCGTTAGTCCTGGAAGTGACAATGTGGCCATATGGGGCGCGCCAACATCTCCCCAAGAGGAGAAGGGACTAGGATTTCCACCAAGGGGAATTCCTTGGTTGGTGTGCTCCATTTTTCCAACCTAAAGATCAACGCATGAATAAAGGGTGATTGTTCCATTTAAAATAAATTTTTAACGACGCTTAGACACAACTTGCTTTTTCAGTTTTAAAGAGTCGAGAAAAAGCTAAAGATGACTCTAGTCTCCTTCGATGTTTTAACGAGCCCGAAGTGACAAATGCTCGGATGGACTTTTTCTGTTATAGAGTCTGAAAAAGGCCAAAAGAAACTGCTCTGGAGTTCTAGGCAGAGGGTGTGCCAAACTTTTCGCAAAACCGCAGAATACTTTTTAGGGTACGGGCGGTCGATCTTCCTGAATGCTGTGTTCAGTGCATTGCGATCAGTAGGGCGGCTGACACGGCTTCCTAAGGATAAAGGTTTTATGCCTATAGGGGTCTCCCAATATATACACGACGGTACGTGGGAGCACAATCCGTACTGGCGCTATCGTCCCTCAGGAGGAATCACCCACCATCCACGAGATCGACAGTCACCAGGCTTAACGACGCCGGAACACGTCTCTAGCCTAGACCTCTATGTTGTGCGTTATGTTGCAAAGCGTTGTTAAGTTCATTCAATTTATTTTAGGTTGATCTTTTTAAAGTTTGCCTTTCAAGGTTCACCACGAGATGTATGATACAAATTCCTAAATGCAGTCTAAAGATGATAAGCAAGCTTTATATCTTTTCAACTTTGAAAATCCTAGCTACTAAGGGAAAAGAAAGACACCAACTTTTCTCAAAGAGCAATCAGCACACTCTAATGCACTTTTCCTAAATCAATCATGCAAACTATCAAATGCAAATGCATAATGAAGGTGTTTGTTTTCCGCTTTCTTAGTATTGATGCCTACAAAGAAAGCTTTTTGTACAACTTTGAATTTGCTTTTAAATGATCAATACAAACAAGTTTACTTTTTCGAAATCAGAGAGGGTAGAAGAGATTACAACACTTAACTATTTTCGAAATGAATACTTGTTTTGACACTTAAAAAAGACAAACTCAAACCAATAAGCAAAAGCAAATGTATAATCAATCTGCAAACAGCCAATGAACTCTCTTCTAAGATCACAATCAACAGATCTGAATCAAGGGCTATAGGATGATTATTTCACTCATGCAAAGGAAGACTGCAAATGACGCCACAAACACATAAAAACACTCACAGTATTTTTATACAAAAGGAGGCGGAATCTAAGTAGAGAAAAGGAGTTATCAGACTGGTACCTATGCTGGTTACAGGCTGCAAAAATCAGAGATCAAAACAAGGCAAAACAGAGCAGAGAACCCCAGCTGCACAAGAGCAAACTGGTTCAGCGCAACCTCAACACAGGGGTTTTGACATTCAGCGCAGGTAGCCTTCACGGGACCTGCGTTGAAATGCAGAATCCCTTCACTGGGTCTGCGTTGAAGGAGAAACTCTCGTTTCCCACAGGTTCTGGGTCACAGTTTGCTATTTAATTCACTGTTTCAGGCCAAATAAAAGCAACAAGCAAGGTACAATCAAAGGGATGCTTTGAGGGGGTACTAAGATCTATCACAAAGGATCATCAAGTCATTTGTGAGTCCATAGTTCAGATCATAGACAAGTCCAGTGATTGGATCAAGGCAGCAACTGTCTACTTTGCATCCGGGAAAAGCAGATGCAGTTCGATTTTTGCTGTCAAGTCTATGAAGTAAACAATGATAGAAACACAAATAAAATGACTAAACAGATCTCCCCAGCAGAGTCGCCAATTTGTTGTGGGGAAAAATGCCTATGCAGGACGATCCTATCCACCTAAGGTGTGACAGTGCCTTAGCAACAAACAGAGACAACTATTCTAGTATTCTTCCTTTATGAATTAAGAATGAAGAGAGAGATAGATGGACTAACCGGTGTCTTCCGTTTGTCCCTCGATCCAGCTTCTCTTCTCTTGGAGAGTTCCCAGCTACTTGCCTTCTCGCTCGCCTAGCTTCAAGAGGTTTCTGCAAGATCACAAGAAGAGAACACCATACAAGACATGGATTCATATTCATAACTAGTTCAGGATTAGAAATAAACTAAACATACTAATGCAATCATACATCAAGAATACATCAGCATATAGGAGAAACCAAGATAGCTTTATTGATGAATAACAAGGTTCAGGAAGAGATACAACCCAGAGGGCTCCAATCCAGCATCTCCTTCCCAACAAATGGAATTCCTATCTTCACCCCCTTCAAAGCATTAAACACCCAATAGTTCCAGTCTCAAACCAACAGAAATTCTTTGCAATAACAAAATTCCAGCCTCTAGATCTCATGGAGGAGAGATCCATATATAGATGTTTGGAGAGAGGATGAGTCAGCTTGAGATCTGACTAGTGTCCTCTCCCTCTCTCAGTTCTTGAGTCCACTTGGAGGTTCTTGCTTCCACTTGGAGATTTGGAACCTCTTACTCATCACCAGTCGAATTCCCTGAGGCAAGTGTCATTTTGGAAGCTTCCTGGGTTTTGACACCTTGAGAAACGAGCCTGCCACATGTCCATTCTCATTCAACGCAGGTAGCCAGTGTTCCAGTTGACATTCAACACAGGTAGCCAGTGTTGGCCTTGACATTCAGTGCAAACAGCTAGTGTAGCCACTGAAATGATCCTGATTTGACTTGTTTTGAGCAGTTTTTGGTGGAGAACTTCTGTGAATTGCTGTGGTTTGTTAGCCTTGTTCCTCTAGGGGTAGGAACAACATGTTTAGGGACTTTGGATCCCTTAGATTATGGACATTTCATGCTCAATGTTGTAAGGCACAAAAATGTCTATAACAACGTGGGTTTCCTTCCAACTGTTATCGGGCTGAGAGCACGTGATATGGATGGTTTCCTCGTGCTACTTGTCGGCCGGGGAGGCTAATCATGCAAAATTCTACAAAACCAGTTATGACTTTGAGGGCATGGGAGATACAGCTTACCGCCCTCCAAACCTACTCATCATTTCCGCACGTTTCTTTTCACACTCCAATCTCCACCGTCGATCTGCCTGCCAGATCTGACAGTTTTCATATCACCTGATTGCTTTATCGCCTTGAACTCTCCACCATCGAACTATCTCTTGATCCAACGGTTGTTGCTTCATCCAATCGCCAACTGGCTTGGTCGATCTCCGCCATTCATCTTCTGATCACCTCCATGGTATAATCCCATCTGTCCATCCTGTTAGTCCACCATGTCTACCCATTTTCCCATGTACCCTCCTACTATTCGATCTCAATCGTTCATTTACCCTTCACCCACCTGATCCAATAGTCCTCATGCGCTATTGCTTATTACGTCCTCTTTTCACCATTTTGACCTCTGACTGCTCTTCCACCTAAACACAGACTTAGCCTAGTTTCCATTGTTCACCTCTTAGTCTAGTTTTATTCTCTTTTACTTATGCAACTTAGATAGTTAGCATTAGATTAGTGTTGTTTAGAAATTATACCTAGTTTAGCTGTTTTCATGATTAATTAGGTTATGGTTATTCATGTTTGCGTGTTGTTTTCTTCATATCTGCAGTAGAATAGCTCTCCCCTAGACTAGGTCTACTCTCGTTCAATCAATATCAAGATTCTTCTGACCCTATAGAAGTCTAGCTTGGAAACCCTGGGGTCTCTTTCCAGATGAGTAGTGACAATAGGTAGTACCTTCACTTCTACTTGTGTATATAGCACAGTCACCTCCAAGTTTGTATGAACCCCAGGTTGATAAGTAAAGTTGGTAGCCTTGGGAGTTGCAACATTCCTGTTGTAATACCTAGGCTGATCACAATCAGAGGCCACTTTACCTTTAGCTTCTCCCCTTAACGGCTGTGATCGACAATTTGCAGGGTGACATCATCATTGCCACATGTCACCCTGCGAGTGGTGACACATGGCACCCAGAAATGGCCCCATTTCACCAGTGAAAATGCTAAAAATGGGTGACACGTGTCCTCCCTATGGCCACGTCACCCTCTGTACTTCAATATGGACGAGAGAGAAAGGGGGTCGCCCACCTTGGTTTTTCCATGCTTTCCTTTGTTAACTCTTTTCAGCCCTCACTTAGCTATGTTACATTATACAATAGAATCAACCCCCATAAGGTCTTTTAAGTTTAGAAGCCATCGATCCACCGATATGTTGAGCTGTAGGACCACGAGGTCATCGGGATACAGGATTGTGCCATGTGGAGGAGAGAGAAAGGGAGCCACTCTTCTTGGTTTTTTCATGCTTTCCTTTGTTAACTCTTTTCGACCCTCCCTCAACAATGTTACATTATATCGCAGAATCAGCCCCTGCAAGTTTTTGAGTTTTTTGTGACTTCAAGACTGCTGTGATAGCTAATTTGTGGGATGTGGGGTTCAAGGTTTCCCTCATACTTAGCCATTTTCTTAGTTTTTGAGGCTTTCTAAGGCAATATTCAACAAGCTCTAACTTCTAATCTAGGAGTCCTTTTTTGGACTTCTATATACCATTGGAAAACTCTTTTTAAGCACTAGGCACTAGAGGGGATCTAATCAAGCTATGAGTTCTTCTGTGGCTTGGGAAAGTGGATCCAAACTTCAGCTCTCTAGGGAAAGCTTGACCAATTGAAGCCCACAATGCAATGAGTGACAACATTGGCTCTAACTGGGCACAATGCCTTCCTGGCAAGGTGTTGAGGACCTACAGACCAGTAACCTTTCCTTCCATTGAGCATGGAGTTATTCTTAAACATAATATAATTTTGTGAAAAGGGAATTTTCTTTTTTAATAAATTGAAAAATTCAAATAAAAATTTCAAATGTTATACATGGATATTATAGATGGAGCAATTTTTCGATCTCAATAACGTGCAAAACACACAAAAGGTACGTATTGCAACTTTATATTTGGAACCAAATCAGTTTGTATGGTATCAATGGCTTTGCTCTCGTAAACAAATTATCAATTGGGCAATTTTTATGGAAGAATTGATAGCATATTATGAGGATACAAAAAGCAACACTTTTTTTAGCCAATTGATAAGTCTCAAACAAATGGGTTCAATAATGGAGCACATTGAGGAGTTCCAAAAATTGAAGATAAGGGTAAAAAATATTCCAGAGGAGCATAGGATTGATGTGTTCATAGGGACTTTAAAGGATAATATCCAACATGATGTTCACCTTTGGGAACCTAATTCATTAGAGAAGGCATTCAGGTTAGCAAGAAAAATGGAAAGAAAAATTATGGCAACCAGGAAGCATACCACTCACAACTATAAAGATGGAAGTGTTGTTGCTCCTAGTCTTCCACAACCTATAAGGTTGACACCACAACAATTGGAAGAAAAAAGAGCAAAAGGGCTTTGTTACAGTTGTGATAGAAAATACACTAAAGATCATAAGTGTGTTGAGAAGAAATTATTCTACATAGATTGTGAATAGGAAGAAGAAAAGTTGCAAGAAAGGTCAAAAGAAGAGGATATACTCCAGGAACAAAGCCTAGATAAAGAAGAAATGAATCGAACCATATCTTGTAATGCATTAGCGGGAATTACCACTCCTCAAACCATCAAGATAGAAGGAAAAATAAAGAAGAAAAAGGTAATAGTGTTGATTGATTCAGGAAGTACCCACAATTTTATTCATTGTAAGGTAGCTAAAGAATTGAATTGCTTATTATATCCAACACTAGAGTGTCAAGTGATGGTTGCAAATGGAGGAACAATAAATTGCTCTGATACCAAATGTTATGAAACCAAATCACAAAAAGATAGAAAAAAGAGATCAACGCCTTAGAATTCAACCTCTTCGAGGGGGCAACCTCCTTTACATTACACAAATGAACAATTCTTGGATGATACAAATGAAAAGACCCCCTTTCTATATATAGGAATCTAAGGGGTCATAACATAATCAGAGCCGACATAACAATAATAATGTAAGGGCACAATAATAACAATAGTGGGCTTCTATGGGGCACAATAGTAACAATATGGGCACTACATGGGTACATCAATATAATAAGTGGGTTGTACTAATAACAATAAGGGGTTACACTAGTAGTATAGGGGCCTAACATTCAATACACACACACCGGATATTTACAATGAGCAAGAGACATATATCTCTAATTTTGAAAATAAAATTTTAGGAACTGACCATTTACAGGCAGTTCCAGCAGTTCACCATCCAAGCTTTCAAGTATGCAAGTGTTATTTCCCCTCTCTTCTGTAATCTTGAAAGTGTCGAACATAGGGGATCGAACTTCCCATGTTTTCCTTTGTATTCTCGCCGAACATCCCACCTGAGAACTAAATATCCTTACTGAAGAGGTCTGTCCTTAGCCTTCTTGTCAAATAGAGATTTCATCCTTTGCTGGCATTTTCACAATTTGGTCCCCACCTTCTCTTTATTCTCGTGAAGCTCCACCAGTTGATTTATCCTTTTAATCAAGGTGCTTGGCTCTTCCTCGGCTTCTTATAGCAACTTAGCTACTTGCATTGCTAGTTGGATTGGGAAGACAACAACTTTGCCATATACTAGCTCAAAAGGTGATTTCCCAATGGATTGTTTGGGCGTTACATGGTTACCCCACATAGAAAACTTTAGTTGGGAGTCCCAATTCCTTTGATTTTAAGTGATGGTATTGTTTATAACTCTCACCACATTTTTATTAGAAGACTCAACCAAGCCATTACCTTGAGGGTAGTATGTACTGGAGTGTCCAATAATGATATTGAATTTATGGAAGAAGTTGTTGAAATTGGCAGATTTGAAGACCTGTGCATTATTAGAGATGATTTTAAAAGGACACCCAAAGCGAGATAGTATGTTCTCTTCCATGAATTTTATCACCACTAAGTCAGTAGAATTTCTTGCTGGCATAGCCTCTACCCACTTGGTGAAATAATAAGTGGCTGTTAAAATCCATTTTTGTTTGACACTAGATGGGGGGTTTATTTCTCCAATGAATTCCAATCCCCATTGTCTAAAAGGCTCCTCTACGTGCACAAGCATCAGGGGGAGAGGAGCAAACTTTTGTCTTTCAGTAAACAATTGGCATTTCTGGCACGACCTGACTTGAGAATAAACATCTTCAAACAACGTGGGCCAGTAGAATCCTGCCTTGAGGATTTTGTGTGTTGTTTCCTTCCAACTGTAGTGTCCTCCATAGACTCCCCCATGGAAATCCTCTATCACTTCATAGGTTTCTCCCTCCACCAAACATAGTAGTAATACCCCCACCGAGTCCTCCCTATAGAGTAGTCCATTGGATATAATGTATTTTTGTGCCTGCAATATCAGACTTCGGTATATAGATCTATCTAGTCCCATTGGGCATCTTAGGAATAAGAGGTAATGAACATTGTTCTTGTATTTGGGTGATCCCTCATATTTGGCATAGATCTTCTACTTAGCTGTTTTAATTCCTCTATAGTGATCCTTTGGTCTACCTTCCTCTATGATTAGGCTTATCCCTAGAGCTTAGCAGTTAGATTTAGATAAAATCTTTGCCAACCCCTAGCCTTTGATGAGCTTGGTAGGCTTTATTTCTAGCTCATATTCTTGTATTTTAGCTATCCATCTGCCCCTCTTTCCTTCACTGTCTCCCTACACTAGGATGTCCTTGACTGCAGTCATTGGGACAAACAATGTGATTCTTGATTGTAGCACATACATGCAAAATGAATTCAGCGCCTTGACTAATTCATAGGCTTGTTTCTCCAATATATTATACTTCAGCTCAATGTCCCTTAGGACTTGGCTGAAAAAGGCAATGGGCTACTCGTAACCTTATTTATTTTTCTCTAATAGTACAACAACAATGGTATGTGGAGAGGTGAAAGAAAAGATGTAGAAAGGCATTGAATAGTCAGGGCTGACTCGCACTGGGGCCACAACCAAAACTTCTTTGATTCTAGTGAAATAATCATGGGGGACAGAGCTCCATTTTACTTCATTCTCCTTCTTGAGCAGGTTTGTGATACCTTTAACTATCTCAGTATAGTTGGGTATGAATTGCCTTAAGAAATTTGTCCTCCCCAAAAAGGCTTAGACTTCTTTCTTGTTTCTGGGTAAGAGAATAAGGCTGATGGCTTTGACTCATTCAGGGTCAATCTTTACTCTTTCCTATGCTACTATGTGTCCAAGAAGCTTCGCCTCACTCAGGGCGAAATGAGATTTCTTAGGATTCAGAGAGAGGGCATACCTCTTTCACTTCTCTAAGGTAAGATTTAAATGGAGGATATGCTCTTTATGAGTCTTAGAAAAGAATGTTATGTCATCTAAGTAGACTACCATGAATTTATCTTGCTCACCCACGAAAGCTATGTCCATAGATATTTGAAATGTGGTGCCTACATTTATCAAACCAAATGGCATGGCGGCATACATGAATGTTCCCCACGAGGTGGTGAAAGCAGTCTTTTTCTGGTCCTCAGGGTGGACTTCCACTTGGTTATATCCAGAGAATCCATCCATCATGGACATTCTGGATGCACCCACTAACTTTTGCAATATATTATCCATCTTGGGCAGAGGGTAGTTATCTTTTAGAGATGCCTTGTTTAAATTCCGGAAGTCCACACATAGCGTTATCTCTCCATTCTTTTTTTGGACAGGGACCAAATTAGTTACCCACTCAGAGTATCTTATAGGTACTATGATCGTAGCCTTCAACAGCTTCCTTACCTCCTTTTCAATGGAGGGGAGTAAGAGTGGATTTATTTGTCTGAGTTTCTATTTGCATGGATTTATCGCACTCTTCAAAGGAACCTTATGATGAATAATATTTGTATCAAATGATTTCAAATCATCGTAAGACCAAGAAAATACATCTTTCTAAGTTTTTAATAGATCTAAATAACTCTATATGTATTGCAAGGGGATTCCTTTGGACAACTTGATCGCCTGGGGTTCCTCCTCCGATTCAATGTTGCACTCTTCCACTTGCTCATCCTTCTCTGGGGCCATTTTTTTGGATGATATTTCATCTTTATTGAAAAGTATTTCTAGTGGAACAAGTCCACGAGGGATGGTGTTCTCTTTTAGTTGCAATTTTTTTTCCCAACAACTGTGTCTTTCGACAAAGTGGATTCTTGTTCTACATCTTCTTCTTCTTCTTGATCGATGGTGGAGTGGGAAAACTCCCCAAAGACTTGTATGAATATTTTTACTTGCTCATCATCTTTGAATACCTGCCAATGTTTGACATTATCAGGTATTGAAGGCCTGTGTCTGACTTCCATCTCATATCTGAGGAGTGGATTCTGTGGGGGCTTGAAAGTTCTTGCACCTACTACAAGAGAGTCAACCATCCTATTTTCTTCCCTGGGAAGAAAATAGATGTTAAAGGCCAGGAAGATATTATAGATTAAGTCCCACACTTCATCTTGGTATGTCCTCAGCCTGGGGTGTTTGGCTTGGCATTGGTCTCGGATTTTCCTTATGACTAGCTAAGAGTTACCATAGACTGATATGCATTCAATGTTCATATTTCTTTCCGTTTGTAACCCTAGGAGCAATGATTCAACTTTGCCACATTTTTTTTCACCTCAAATTCGAGCTTGAAAGAGAGAGGTATCATGTTGCCTTCCGAAGATACCAACAGTATTCCAACTCCATTCCCTTATTTTAAGTTTTCTCCATCAAAGTATAATTTCCATACTTCATTTTCATTTGTTTGCAAGTTCTTTGTCTACCCTGTCAGGTGTACTGATATTTCCTCTAGGAAGGTATCATCCTCTTCTACAAACAAATATGAGATGCTGCTATCCTTCCCATGCACTAGGGAGTTTACTAAGCCTTTAGCTGGCGTCACGATTTTCACAAACCTGGATTCTTTATATAGCCTCCTTTTCTCACCTCAAAAGTTGGGAATCATGGCATAAGTTAGATCTAGCTTGATAGAGCCACCCACCTTGGAACCGCAAGATCTAGATAAGAGCATTCCAAAGCGAGGAGGTATATCTATTATGTAACCATCTCACAAAAAGATAGAAAAGATAGATCAATGACTTAAAAATAAGCCTCTTTGAGGGGGAAACCTCCTTTACATTACACAAATGGACAATTCTTGGATGATACAAACGACAAGACCTCCTTTCTATACATAGGAGTCAAAGGGGTTCCAATATAATGAGAGCCTACATAAAAACAATATTGTAGGGGCACAACAATAAAAATAGTGGGCTTCTATGGGGCATAATAATAACAACATGGGGACTATATGAGCACGGTAATATAATAACAAGGTTGAACTAATAACAATAAGGGGTTACATTTGTAGTCTAAGGACCTAGCATGCCCTTATCCTTAAAAAATTGTTGTCCTCAACACTTGCATAGTTATGGATGCTTCTATATAAAATTCTCATCCTCCCATATGGAATCTTCAGTGGGTAAGTTCTTCCACTTGTTGAGATACTATAAAATTGATCGATTTTGTAGTTGTCAATTTCTTGTTTTTGTGACTACTTTCGATTCCAATGTGATTTTTCCTTCCTCGTCAAGTTCTGGCAATATTGTTTGAACTGAGATCTTCTCACCTATAACCTTCTTTATGCATGAAACATTGAAAACTAGGTGCCCCCGGGAAGATGCAAGAAACTCCAATTTGTATGCCATAGTACCAATCATTTGTAACACCCTATACAAACCATAATACTTTGGTGATAATTTATTATCCTTCTTATCTTGCTTGAGGAACATTTGTTTGTATGGTTGTAGTCATAGAAATACCTAGTCAACTACATCAAAACTTCTTTTGCTGTGACATTGATCTGCCTGTTGTTTCATTCTATTTTTCTCCAAAGTGAGGTTATCCTTTAAGAGTTTAAGAACTTGTTGTTGATGCTCGATGTGATCTTCCACTACTTGAACCTTAGAATTTTCTTTTAAAGATGATGTGATGGATGATGGATGATATCCATAAAGTGCCATAAATGGGGTCATTTTTGCTGCAATATGGAGGAAGTGTTAGACCACCATTCAACCAGAGGCAACCGCTTGACCCATTGTGTATGTTTATCAGATACAAAGAAACGAAGATATCCTTCCAAACATTTTTTCACTATCTCAATTTTCCCATTAGAATGAGGATGATAAGATGAGATATGAGCTAATTGAATACACAAATATTCCACATCTTGTACTCCAAAGAAACATTTGGATATTTTTGCATATAATTGTTTCCCCTCCAATAGTTTGAGCACCCTGTCAACATGTTGAACATGATCCTTCCAATACTTGTTGTAGATTAGTATATCATTAAAAAACACTAAATTTTTTTTTCTAAGGAAGGGTTTGAAAATGGAATTCATCATACCTTGAAATGTAGAAGGTGCACTGGTAAGGCCAAAAGTCATGACCAAAAATTCATAATGACCCTCATGAGCTCTAAATGTTTTTTTTTTTAATGTCTTCAATCTTCATTCTGATTTGATGATATCCTGAATAGAGATCCGACTTGGTAAAGTAAATTGCTCCATGTAATTCATCCAATAATTCATCAATGATAGGAATGAGAAATTTATATTTAATAGTAAACTTGTTGAACTCCCTATAATATGGACACATGCACCATGATCCATCCTTCTTGTGTACCAATACCAGTGGAGTAGAGAAAGAACATTGACTAGATTTAATTATACCAACCTCTAGCATTTCTGCAACCATACGTTCAATTCCACTCTTTTGGGCATATGGATATCTGTAAGGCCTGATGTTTGGGGGAACACTTCCTGGAATCAAATGAATAACATGATCATGATCGTGAATAGGTGGAAGTCCTTTCAGAGTCTTAAATACCTTGGAATGATTGTCCAAAAGGTTTTGTAGATATGGAGAAATAGATGATTTTGATGTGGGAACCTCTAGTGAACATAATTGTGAAATTATACCCCGTTGTTCTTTCTTTAGAAGTTTTTTCACACTGTTAGAGCTGATTATATTTCTTGGTTTCCTTATAATACCCCTTAATTCAACTTCCTTTCCTTCCCAAAAAAATTTCAAGAAAAGTTCTTGAAAATTAAAAGCTATCGTACCCAAAGATTGTAGCCATTAGACTCCTAGTACAACATCTACACCACCCATTGGAATGAAAAGCATTGGACTATTCAAGACATATTCTCCCATGGATAGCTTGATATTATGCAACTTTCCAATGCAATTTATGGTTCCTCCATTTGCAACCATTACTTAATACTTTGGTGCTAGATATAGGAAGAAATTCAATTCCTTGGCTATCTTACATGAATAAAATTATGGGTACTACCTGAATTAGTCAACACTATTACCTTTTTCTTCTTGATATGCCCTTCTATATTGAGAGTTTGAGGAGTGGTAATTCCTATCAAGGCATTACAAGATATGGTCAGACTCATTTCTTCTTTCTCTAGGATTGGTTCCTGGTGTATATCCTCTTCTTTTGACATTTCTTGTTCCTTTTCTTGTTCCGCTTCCCCATCTATGTAAATTAATTTCTTCTCAACACACTTATGAGCTTTAGTGTATTTTCTATCACAACTGTAACAAATCCCTTTTGGTCTTTTTTCTTCCAATTGTTTTGGTGTCAATCTTGTAGGTGGTGAAAGGCTAGGAGCAACAACAGTTCCATGTTTAGAGTTATGAGTGGTAGGCTACCTTGTTGCCATAATTTTGCTTTCAATTTTTATTGCCAACCTGTATGCCTTCTCTAATGAATTGGGTTCCCAAAGGTGAACCTCATGTTGGATGTTATCATTTAAATTCTGTATGAAGACTTCAATCTTATGCTTCTCTGGAATATCATTTACCCTTATATTCAATTTTTGGAAGTCCTCAATGTGCTCTGCCATTGAACGGTTTTGTTTAAGATTTATCAATTGGCTAAAGAAGGTGTTTCTTTGTGTATCCTCATAATATGTTATCATTTCCTCCATGAAAATTGACTAGGTGACAAGTTGTCTACGATAACAGATCCATCTATAACATACAAACTAATTCGGTTCTAAATATAAAGATGCAATATGTACCTTTTGTGTGTTTTTCACATAATTATGTAGATCAAAATATTTCTCAATCTGTAGTATCCATGTTATGGGATCCTCGCCATCAAACTTCCTCATATCTAGCTTTGGAATATTTTGGGTCTTCAATATAACTTTAGATTCTATAAAATCATTACTAACATTACTTTTGTTCTTATCATGAGTTTCCTCTACTACCATTTCGCCATTAGGAGGCCTTTCTTGTAGCAGCTTTGTCCCACTTTCCTTCAAACCTTCCATATATTTCTTCAATATCAGCTTCCATGGCATAGATAAAACTATTTATCTTAGCTGCGATCAGATTCTTCAAATAATCCATCCAATTTTGATTACTAGGTGTTTCTATTTTCTTGTTTCGAGTCATTCTTTTTCTTGCTTTTAGGATCTCGATCTTGAATATGTTGTATCTCTAAAAGTTCGGATCTCCAAGTTATATAATTAGATCTACGGTAACCCTCTGTGTCCTCCTTCGAATTCCACAAGTCTGATCGAAATTGGATTCTCCAAGAAAGAGTTATGCCCAATCTCCCAAGATGACCGATTATATACCTTTTCAGTAGAGCGAACTTGTACGAAGTTCCATGTGTCATGGTTTCAGCCTTCGGACCTAAAAATAATATAGAGAAAAGTGCAATATGTTATCTTTCTATAGCTTCTTACGAAATTTCAAGCGGATGCTCAGAGAGAAAGTTATGATGCTTTTCCCAAGGTCACCTGTTTCGGATGTACTTTGGGAGTTTGAAAAAACCCTCAATGTCTTGGACCATATCTCAGAAAATATAGCGAAACAAGATATGAAATTCAGGCCTAAGCTTCACCAATATTTCAGCTCGAATGGGTTTTAGTTTCCAATTATTAACCTTCGTAGAAACAAAATTATAGCTAAAATTCGACGATGACCGGTTTGACATGGAATTCTAGAGCTTGCAAAAACCCTAACTTCCTCAGATCATATCTCCAAAAATATAGCGAGAAAAGGTATGAAATTTGGACTTGAGGTTCATAATGATTTTGGCACAAATGGGTTTTTCCTTTATCTTCTTAAAATTTGTAGAGAAAAAGTTTTAGGGAAAATGACACGATGACCTATTTGGAGCAGCGAAACCCTAGAATCCAAAGCTTTGATACCAAATGTTATGTAAGTAACTCACAAAAAGATAGAAAAGATACATCAATGACTTAAAAATAAGTCTCTTCGAGGGGGAACCTCCTTTACATTACATAAATGAACAATTCTTGGATGATACAAATGAAAAGACCACCTTTCTATATATAGGAGTCTAAGGGGTCCCAATATAATCATAGCCTACATAACAATAATATTGTAGGGGCACAACAATAACAATAGTGGGCTTCAATGGGGCATAATAATAACAACATGGGTACTATAGGGGCGCAATTATACAATAAAGGGGTTGCATTAATAACAATAAGGGTTCGCACTAGTAGTATAGGGACCTAACAATATCAACCACCACCTTATCCATTACCACCCTCTCCACCTAGATCTGAGCCAGGTTTACCACTAGTTATTTTATCATGCCTAAGCACTTGAATCTCATGGATTCAAAGGAGTACAGGTCCTTGTATGGTTTGGTGATCTCTAAAACTAGTTGTTCCATTACTAATAGTGGCATGAGGTTGTGTGAGGCCTCAGAATCCAACACGCAATTATGCAAAAAAAGGTCATGGATCACGAAAGTCACATAGAAAGGTGCAGTAGAAGCGTCCAACTCTTCCACATGTGGCCTGAAAACAAACATGGGCCTCTCCTCTTGAAGGTTCATCATGGGATGGTGTAGATGTGGATGGATGCATGAATTGAGAGACTTGAGCTTTGTAATGAGGATGATTTAGAAGTTCAGTCAAAGGAACAAGAATTTTTACCTTTCCCAACTCCTTCTGGAGATTGAATGTATGTTGGGCATTTTCTGTATCTCCTGGCTTTGTTCTTTCTCCCTTCCTACTAGAAGTTGTCATTAGAACATGTGCCTCCTTTTCTTTGTGCTCCTTAGGACCATTTCTCTCCTTGTTTGTAGAGACTCCTGTCTTCGGTGGGTCGGTATAGAGCTTACCTTTCCCTTTGTCTAGTGCTGGAGGGACCACTTGGGGAGTAGCTTCCCTTTGTTTTTCTAGTTCTGTTGTCCTCTTCTATGAAGATCTTAGATTATACTTATGTTGTGGTTGTGTTTCCATGAACTCCGTAAATGGCTTACAATAATAATCCATATATTCCTCGTTTGTTGCTTCTTCTCTATGATGACTGGCCTCCTAGTGAGCCCTATTCTCATGTTCTTCTTCAACAAAACCAACATATTTATTTCCTTGCATTTCCTATGTATTTGACGATTGTTCGTCGGGATCATCTTCCCAGTATAAGGGATGAGGGATATGATCAAGTTTATCCTTTCTTTCCCTTGGAAGTAGGTGTAGTGGATGCCTTCTATATTGCAAGTTATAGCCCCGATTTTTGACTTGAGCATTTTGTTTGGAGAGGTTCTTGTTCTCGATTTTGAGCTTTCCAACCTTTTGTGATAAACTCTTGATGAGTTTTTCTAGATTGTCCCACTTCAGGTCTGATGATTTTCCATCTCAACTAGAGGAGGATGCCTCTTCTTTTCCTCTTTTGGGTTCAGTAGGTTCTTGCTTGAATGCCCTTGACTTCCCCACCAAGGCCAGATTTTCTTCCACTTTGAGAGCATTGATCTGCAGTTGGTATAGAGTGGTAGAATTCATTTCTCTCAGGGTAAAGCCAACGTTAGAGTCAAAGGCTCCCATGAAAACCACACAAGCTTCAGTTGGGGGAGGCTTTATGTCAGCGGGAAAGTTATTGAACTGTTTATTGAATCTTTTGATAAATTCTGAAGTATCCTTCTTCGGATTTTTTCTTATGGCATTAAACATAGTGAGGAGGTACTCATGATTCCTCTTTTCTCCCCACTTTTGGGTTAAAGAGTTTTCAAGTTGCTCCCATGTAGTGATGGAGGCATTGGGTAGGGATTTGAACCATTTTCGAGCCTCTCCATCGAGGGATTATACAAAAAGTCTCATGACCACATCCAACTGTTCGACGTTTATGTTCTCAACAAAAGCACTGAAGGTTCCAATGTGACATTGGGCCATGTTATCATCTTCCCCATTTAACCTAGGCAGATGCTTTAGGTAGTCTCGGGGCATTTCACTCAAGGGATGAGGTAGATCAAGTGGTGCATACTTACTTAGTAGAAAGCTTGGAAGAGCCATCTAGACTAGTGGGGAGGGATTAAAATTTGCTTCAGGAATAGGGGTTAAGACCACAGGGGTTGCAGGGGAAGGAGGGTATGTCAGGGCCTTAGGAGTAAGTCCTGAATAATTAGCAACAATAGGGTGAGAATTGGAGAAGGGAACTTCAAAGGCTCGTGAGATGGTAGCACAGTCTGGGGGGGTTTTCTCTTTCAAGAATTTCTTGAAAATCAACCTTTCTAGGTCAGACACAAATGGGGCAGGGATGTATCTGAGCAAGTATGAGGTCTTTAAAAATCTAGGGTTATGAATGATAATGAGTGGGGTGTGGATTTGCCAAGGTGATATGAATGAAATTAGAATAGACTTCGCTCACCTACACGAAGGGTGCTCAATTTTTTGTATCACGGGGGGGGAATCTTTCAATAAGCTCCTTGGAAATGGCACCAAAAGATGATGTAGCTCCCAGAAATAGCCTTGGATTGCTTACATGACCAGTGCCTAGGCACATCTAGATTTGTGTGTCTCAAATGATTTACAGGAAACTAGATACATCACTTATGTTCTATATATATATGTGTGTGTGTGTGAAATGGATTGGTCCATTTATCCAAAGAAATAAGACATGGATTTATGGTACTTCTTCATAGGTTTAGATCTCAGAAATAAGCATAACAATAGTGGAGGCTGAGTGTTTCAAGGTCTTACAACTTGATAAGATTTTGCAGAGCAGATGAGAGAGGAAAAAGAGAAGGAGAAAATAATCACATAGAGCATAAGGCTTCAAGCATTCTACACTTAACACATAGAGCTTGAGGCATTAAGGATTTCTATAATTATTTGAGTTACAAGAGAAAATAATGAATGAAGGAGCAGTTGAAAGCTATGATTAATGTGTTGCAGATTTAAAGATCTAATTTCAATAGTCCACACAAGAATATAAATAAATAATGTTGAGACAAATAAATCTGTGAAACCGTTATAGGCATTTGCATTAACATGTAGATACTAATGAATCCATGAGTGTTATAGACATATTTGGGCACTGCAACCCCAATCACATATGTCCATAAACCAAGGGCTCTCAAACCCCTAAAAGTGTTGTTTCATAGCCTAAAGGATCAAGGTCAACTGATTACATCATTTCCTAGAAGTTCTCCCTTAAAACCTACTCAGAACGAGTCAAAACTAGACCATACAAACTGCTCCATGCTGAGGGTGCGATGCATCTCACCTGCTACACACAAAGGGTGCAATGCATACTGAAAAGCCCTTCTGTAGGGTGCCATGAGCGAGAGTAGACAAATGGCAGAGGAAGTTTGCTAGGTGGAAACCCAGGGAATCTTCTAGAAACTGCTCATATGACACTTGCCTCTCTGAATTCGCCCAGGGATGAGTAAGAGATCATGAAATATCCAAGTGGAACCAAGAAATATTAGTGAAATGACACTAATCAGAATCCCAGAAGCTAACTCACCCCCCTGCAAATATCTATATATGGATCCCTCATCCTAGAGATCCAAAGGCTGGAATTTTGTAATTTGTAAGGAAGTGCTGTTGCTTTCTCTTTGATACATTGTATTGTTGGGTGATCTAGCTTTTCATGAGGTGAAGAAGGCTTTCATGCTGGGAGGATGATGTTGGATTAGACAATTGGGTTGTAATCCTCTCTTCTACTACTTCTATCAATAAAGCTATTTGAGTTTTCCTCCATATACTTGTATACTTCTGAATCTTGTATTTGTGTATGCATCTGGATGGTTAATGTACATCTGATTCTACATTGTTTATGGTTATAGATCTCTATGCTTTGATGGTATTTTGCTGCTTTCACTCTACAGGTGTTTTTTGAAGTGGGACAAGTAAGAAAGGAGTGGAAAAGCTCTATCAAAGGAGGGAGGAAACAAGCAAGGAGCCAAGTGAAAGACTGAGGTTGGTACTCTCTGCTTCTCTCTCATCTATCTCTCATAAAGGAAAACACAAGTTACTTCGAATTGTTTGTTTATAAGATAGCTACCCGTCTTTGTGGGACTAGTTGCTCTAAATGGACAATAGTTTTCCCAGAAACAAAATGGTGACTCCACTAGGGAGAAAATAGTTTGTTTGTTACTGTTGTTTTCTTTATAAACTACAAACGAAGCCTGAAGTTAAGCCAGCTAACCTTCGAACTACTTTTGCTAGGCAAATGCAAAGTAGATCAATGCTGCCTCAGTCAGTCTTCGGGTTGGTTTATGAACTGAACATCTGACTTGCAAACATCCTAAGTGCCCTTGTGGTAGCTCAATAACCTCATTAGATCAGCCCCTATACTTTGTGTTTACTGTCTATCATAAGCTCAGCCTAAATCCTTGAACTTAGCTGCAAATTGTGGGTGAAAACCAAGCTAAGTCTCGTCCTTGGACCATCGCACTGTCTCTCATTGGCAGTCTGGATGAATCGCACCTCTCGTGTGCTGCAGGTGAGATGCATCCCTATTTTCCTTAAGGATAGGTGCGATGATTGAATGATATTGTTTCTACCTCCAGATTTTGGTTTTTTCTTCATTGTTTTCAGCTCTATTTAGTAGTTTTGCTGTCTATGATCAGTATATCACTATTGAAACCTTCTTCCTTCACATTATTCAGCCTCCATTGATAAGGAATTGTGAATGTTTTTCATGTATTTTTCATCATTTATAGTCCTCCTTTGCAAACAATGGCTTAATTGAGCTGTCATCTTTTGATTCGAAAGTGTCGCAACTGTCGTTTTCGGTCAAGAAAAAGAGTGTCATAAAGTCTTCTTCTTTTAGATAGTTGATTACACTTTTGCCATTGTATTTGATTTCAATTGTCAATTCTTTGAAGTGTCGAAAACAGTTTTCCATTAGAAAGAGAAAGTGTCGTCTTAGTCTTCCTTTCATTTTTTGAAAAGAAATTGTTAAAGTGTCACTTTGAAGAAAAGTAGTTCAGATTTGAACTTAGTTTTCTTTTTGTCATTCTCACATTAAGGGAACTGACAAAAAAATACATGCATGTGCATTTTCATTTAGACTGCATGTGGAAATTGATTTAGGAAAAAGTGCATTTAGTGTGTGCTCTCTGCTCTATGTTGAAAGAATCATATTTTCCTTTCCTTAGTAGTAAGGATTTTCATTGCTAAAAGAAAATAAATGACTGTTTATCATTTTAGATTGCATATTTAGGAGTTGTACATCTACATCACGTGGTGAACCTTGAAAGGAAAACTTCTTAAGAAAGATCAACTATAAAATAAACCTCAATGAACATAAAAACACTTTGGAACATAATGCACAACATCTAGAAGTCTAGGCTAGAGACGTATTCTGGCATTGTAAACCCTGGTAACTATTGATTTCATCGTAAGTTGGGTGATTCCTCCTCTTTGATATGACAAGTGCTTGTATGGAATTGTGCTCCCACGTACCGTTGAGTGTATATTGGGAGACCACAATACGCTGATATTCTTTATCCTTAAGAAGACGTGTCTACCGCCCTATCGATCGCAATGCACTGAACACAACATTCGGGAAGATTGATTGCCATATGTAAAGTCCTTGGTAATTTCTCTATAATTTACCACTGAGGTGTATATTTCAGTTTTGCGATTGGTTTGGTAATCCCTCTATCTAGATTTCTAGAGTAGTCACTTTCGTTCCTTTTTAGACTCCTTAAAAGAAAAGGTCCATCTGAGCACTTGTCACTTTAGGCTCATTAAAAATGAAAGGCGACTAGAGTCATCTTTAGCTTTCTCTCGACTCTTAAAAATTGAAAAAGCAAGTTGTGTCAAACGGTCATAAAATTTATTTTATTCGGAATAACATCACTGTTCCATCGTTTGTCTTAGGTTGAGAAAATGGAGTCCACCAATCAAGGATTTCCTCTTGGGGGAAATCCTAATCCTTTCTCCTCTTGGGGAGATGTTGGTGCTCCAGACATGGCTACATTGTCCCTTCCAGGACTCACAATTGGCCTGCCGGTATGGCTATTCTCAACCTCTGCCATTCAAAACACCGTAATTCCTCAGCAATCAAAAAAGCAACCAGATGATACTGAAGTTTCTCCCCCACCTTCCACTTCGTTTGTTTCTCTCTCCTTCTTCTTCTTCGCTTGGTGAAACTAGTAACACTAAAAACCAAGTAACTGAGAAGAATAAGAAAGGGAAGGAGAAGAAGAAGAAGAAGAAGCCAACGACGAAAGGGGGAAACCATGCATCGTCTAGCGAAAATCCACACACTGCACCATCAAAACCCAAATCGCCATGTGTCATTTGTAAAGGAGACCACTATCATCAAGATTGTCCCTGCATCTCGCGAATCTTGAGAGATTGGTCTCCCTGCTTGCACAATTCGGTGTCTTCAACCTCTATCGATCATGTTGAGAGTACACTGTCAACTAGTGAAAATGAAGTCCATGGGAAAAAAGGAAGATTTAAGTTTCCTTGTAGGTTGTGTGAAGGTGATCATGCCCTCCACCGTTTCCCTTTCCTAGACGAAGCTAAAAGAGTCTTGGATAATTATAAGAAGAGCTTCGGCGTAAATCACATATAGAAAGACCTATGTCGACGCGTTTTGAACCAACAAGTGTGGTTCATCATCAGGACAAGTTGAAGAAATAGATCCAGCTTAGCATGTTAAATAGTCTGAGCAGAGACTCCAACGGCTAAATCGAACAACGGCTACTTTTGACCTTAGGACCCAGGTCAAATTATTATTCATTAATTTAATATTATTATTATTTTTAATATTAATACATAAAGTATTTACTCTTCCAAGGCCTTCCTTTCCTTTCTTATTAAGAAGAGTTGTTGGATTGGTGCTTCCTTAAGCTGCTTGCTTGCTGGTTCATGGGTGGGGGTTTGAAGAGAAAGAATTTCTCCTTTGCATCAACGTCGTCATTCATTGAGCATTGAAAAAAGGTAAGCTGGTCAATAGTTACTATCTTACCGTTGTGGGGGAAGCTCATGGTGCAGAAGACTGAAGAGCAAACCACCTTCATGGTGTACATCAAAATACAACCCAAGAGTAGATTCTAGTTATAGTAAAGTGGTGTATATATATATATATATATATATATATAGATATTAAAGTTATAATATTAGGTTACAAAAAATAAATAAATAAATAAATAAATAAAATACTTTTAGAGGTTAGTTTAAGAAGATAATTTACTTATTTATTTAAATTATTTAATAATATAATACATATATAATAATAGGTTGTTAAGGACGAGAATAATTTCAATGGTTAGCTTAAAAAGTAATTTATTAATTAATTTATTAATATATATATATATAGATAAAGTTAGGGTTAAAAATATAAATAAATAATTTAAATGGTTAGTTAGCAAAGGTAATTGATTTAATTTAATTAAATTATTTATTATTATATATTAATAATATAGTCTTAATATAGGTAAATTTTTTAATGAAATTATTTATTAAATATAATTAATATTATATTAGTAATATAGTCTTGATATTAATATATTAATAATATTAGTAGTCAAATTATTATTTATTAATTTAATATTATTATTATTATTCTTATTTATGGAAATAAGTTAAATTAGGTAGAAATATATAGGTAAATAAAATAATTTTAATGGTTAGTTTTAAAAACTTTAATTTAGTTTATTTATTGAAATTATTTATTAATAATTATATATCTATATATATATATATATATATATATATATATATATATATATATATATATATATATATATATATATATATATATATAATATTAGGTTATTAAGATAAAAGTTAGGTGGGAATTAGTTAAATTGAGGACCTAACTTTTTTACAAACAAGGTAAACGAAAGATGCTAGTTAAATCAAATAAATAATAATAATAATAAAAATCAGCAAATAAATAAATAATAATAATATATATTCATTAAAATAATAATAATAATAATAATAATAATAATAATAATAAGCAAATAAATATTATTTATGATAATAAATACCAATATCAATCAGGGAAAACCGGAGTGACACCAAATACACAGGAGAAGGATTGGAAAGAGTTCAGAGCAAGAAGGATAAACCATAGGAGATAGGAAGTCTCCAGGGGAATGACGAAAGCGAAAAAGATGAAAGAGGGGGGGGAGACTAAGATGAAAGGGCAGGGATCCAACATCTACTGATCTTCCAGCCATCATCTCTATTGAGATTGTTGGGCCTTCTTTCGATCTCAATAGCTTCCCTGAGTTTACGATGATGGAACATGGTAACTTTGGCAACAACCTTAGCCTCCTCAATACTAATGTGATGCTTGGTCTTATCCACATGCTCTGCTAGCATCGAAGACTTGGTTCTCTAATGTCTTAGGTCAGCTGCATGTTCGCTAATCCTCTGATGGATGGAGCGCCATGTTTCCCCAATGTAGGGGGTCCCACAAGAACAAGGGATCAAGTAGACACCCTTCATGTCCTTGGGGTTAACGGGATCTTTAACCGATCGGAGGGAATTACGAATAGTTTTGAGGGGTCTAAATGAAGAGGGAATATCATACCTCTTAAGGATCTAGGCAATCTTGTCCGTGGTTCCTTGGACATATGGAAGGTGGACACCTAGTCGGTGTTCCTTAGGCTCTTTCCTAATAACTGCATTTCTAGATGCTTTAAGGAAAGCCTTTTGACGTAGGCGCCTACTATATCCATTTTCCACAAAGACATCAAGGAGATGGGATTTCTCCTTATCAAAGCTCTCATTATCAGAAATCCTGAGGGCACGAGTAGCGAGGGTGTTAAGGACACCCATCTTCTGAGCAGGGAAATGATGGGAATCGGCATGAAGATACTGCTCAGTATGCGTTTTCTTCCGGAACACAGAGTGGGAGAGATAGCCGTCCTTATTCTTAGAAATAAGAATATCTAGGAAAGGGAGGCAACCATTGACCTCTTTCTCCATGGTGAACTTAAGTTCACCATGGAGAAAGAGGTCAATGGTTGCCTCCCTTTCCTAGATATTCTTATTTCTAAGAATAAGGACAGCTATCTCCCCCACTCTGTGTTCCGGAAGAAAACGCATACTGAGCAGTATCTTCATGCCGATTCCCATCATTTCCCTGCTCAGAAGATGGGTGTCCTTAACACCCTCGCTACTCGTGCCCTCAGGATTTCTGATAATGAGAGCTTTGATAAGGAGAAATCCCATCTCCTTGATGTCTTTGTGGAAAATGGATATAGTAGGCGCCTAGGTCAAAAGGCTTTCCTTAAAGCATCTAGAAATGCAGTTATTAGGAAAGAGCCTAAGGAGCGCTGACTAGGTGTCCACCTTCCATATGTCCAAGGAACCACGGACAAGATTGCCCGGATCCTTAAGAGGTATCATATTCCCTCTTCATTTAGACCCTTCAAAACTATTCGTAATTCCCTCCGATCCGTTAAAGATCCCGTTAACCCCAAGGACATGAAGGGTGTCTACTTGATCCCTTGTTCTTGTGGGACCCCCAACATGGGGAAACAGGGCGCTCCATCCATCAGAGGATTAGCGAACATGCAGCTGACCTAAGACATGGGAGAACCAAGTCTTCAGTGCTAGCAGTGCATGTGGATAAGACCAAGCATCACGTTAGTATTGAGGAGGCTAAGGTTGTTGCCAAAGTTGCCATGTTCCATCATTGTAAACTCAGGGAAGCTATTGAGATCGAAAGAAGGCCCAACAATCTCAATAGAGATGATGGCTGGAAGATCAGTAGATGTTGGATCCCTGCCTTTTCATCTTAGTCTCCCCCCCCCTCTTTCATCTTTTTCGCTTTCGTCGTTCCCCTGGAACCTTCCTATCTCCTATGGTTTATCCTTCTTGCTCTGGACTCTTTCTAATCCTTCTCCTGTGTATTTGGTGTCGCTCCAGTTTTTCCTGATTGATATTGGTATTTATTATCATAAGTAATATTTATTTACTTATTATTATTTATTATTTTTTTTATTTTTTATTTTAATGAATATATATTATTATTATTTATTTATTTGCTGATTTTTATTATTATTATTTATTTGATTTAACTAGCATCTTTCGTTTATCTTGTTCGTAAAAAAGTTAGGTCCTCAATTTAACTAATTCCCACCTAACTTTTATCTTAATAACCTAATATTATATCTTTAAAATATATATATATATATATATATATATATATATATATATATATACATATACATATACATATACATATACATATACATATACATATACATATACATATACATATACATATACATATACATATACATATATACATATACATATACATATACATATACATATACATATACATATACATATATATATATAAATAATTTCAATAAATAAACTAAATTAAAGTTTTTAAAACTAACCATTAAAATTATTTTATTTACCTATATATTTCTACCTAATTTAACTTATTTCCATAAATAAGAATAATAATAATAATATTAAATTAATAAATAATAATTTGACTACTAATATTATTACTATATTAATATCAAGACTATATTACTACTATAATATTAATTATATTTAATAAATAATTTAATTAAAAAATTTACCTATATTAAGACTATATTATTAATATATAATAATAAATAATTAAATTAAATTAAATAAATTACCTTTTCTAACTAACCATTTAAATTATTTATTTGTATTTTTAACCCTAACTTTATATATATATCTATCTATCTATATATATATATGTGTGTGTGTGTGTGTGTGTGTGTTTATTAATAAATAAATTAATAAATTACTTTTCAAGCTAACCATTGAAATTATTCTCGTCCTTAACAACCTATTATTATATATGTATTATATTATTAAATAATTTAAATAAATAAGTAAATTATCTTCTTAAACTAACCTCTAAAAGTATTTTATTTATTTATTATTATTATTATTATTTTTAACCTAATATTATAACTTTAATATATATATATATATATATATATATATATATTAATAATTATTAATAAATTAATTAATTTTTTAAAACTAAGCATTAAAAATATTTTATGTATTAATATTAAAAATAATAATAATAAAGGAATTTAGACTTCTGTGATCCATAACATTGTTTAGATAATCTTCGGCAAAATCACATAACCAATCTTTTGTCGACGCGTTTCGAACCAACCAGTGTGGTTCATCGTCAGGACAAGTTGAAGAACCAATCTGGCCTAGCTTGCTTAAATAGAGGTGCAGAGACTCCAGGGTTAAAATTACCAACGGCTAATTTTGACCAATGACCCTAGTCAAATTAGTTAAATTAATATTTACCTATTTTATTATAGTTTTTTGTAACTTTTTTTATAAAGGCGTTAATTAAAAATATAAATAATAAATAAGTCTAATATTAATTAATTAATAAGAGAGTTCTAAGTAGTACCCTATCTAATAATCTAACGGTTATATCGCATTTATTTATTTCTACAAAGTAATAAACCCTAATAGGTATGGTAAGAATGGTAATAAATTTTTAGAATATATTATTTCTATCTATTATTTACATATAAAGGTTTATTCCAAAAATAATTTTAATAAGTTATATATGCTTATTAAATGATATATAATTCCAAATAAATTGTTAACTCTTAATTCTACCTAGAATTTTGCTCCTTATGGTAAAATTCAAATTAGGGTTATTAAAGACCAAACCAATATATCGTAAATATCTATAAGACCGCATGGTTAAATACTTAATATTTTAAGTTTAAATATACTCACACTAATACTATTAATAAAATACCTTACCCATAAACCTACCTTAATAATCCATATTTAATTTTGATGATAAATCTTTAATATTATGATATTAAATATTAATACTATTAATCTATCGTAATGATATTAAATATTAATACTATGATGATAATACTATCATAATATACCCATAAACATACCTTAATAATCCATATTTAATTTAATATTACGATATTAAATACTATTAATATATCTTATTGATATTAAATATTAATACTATGATGATAATACTATTAATCTAACATAATATACCCATAAACCCACTTTAAAGATCTCTAATTAAGTTTGATGATAAATATTTCAATAAAATTAATTACTCGACATAAGCTAAAGGCCAACTCAATTCTAGGAAAATAATAGAATACTAATGAAATAAGGAAAATCAGAATTTAATCAAAAGACCGCCCAAAAGAATGAAAAACAGGTTAAGGCTAATCCACCAGGAAGCCCGAAAGAGTAAAATACACCAAAATAATAGGATAAACATGCCAAAAGAGAAACAAGGAGGACAGAAACCTAGAGACAAAACACAAAGGAGAATGAGGAGGCTAGGAAGACAGGGCTGGGACCCAGCAACGGCTAATCTTCCAGCCATCATCCCTATTAAGATTGCTCGGCCTTTTCTCAATCTCCAGGGCCTCTCTAAATTTGCGATGGTGAAACTGCGGAATCTTGGCAATGACTTGAGCCTCCTCTATGCAAACATGATGCATAGTCTTCCCTGCATGCTTAGCCAGGGCCGAGGACTAGGTCCTACCATGTCTTAAGTCAGCCGAATGCTCGCTGATCCGCTGATTGATAGAGCGACCAGTTTCACCAATATAGGGGGTCCCACAGGAACAAGGAATGATATAGACACCCTTCATGCTCTTAGGGTCAACCGGGTCTTTTACAGACCTGAGGGAGCCACGGATAGTATTGAGAGGTCTAAAAGTTGCGGATACATCATACCTCCTTAGAATCCTCGCAATCCTATCTGTGGTCCCTTGGATGTACGGAAGGTTCACACCTAGAACATGATCCTTAGGAACCTTTCGGGTTGAAGGCTCCTTCCTGGCCTTGAGGAAGGCTTTTTGACCGAGGTGCCTCTTGTAACCATTCTTCTCAAAGACATCAAGGAGGTGAGCCTTCTCAGTTTCCAGGCTCTCCTTATCTGAAAATCTCACAGCACGGGTGGCAAGAGTGCTAAGAACTCCTAACTTCTGAGCGGGGAAATGATGTGACGAGGCATGCAAGTATTGCTCAGTATGCGTCTTCTTTCTAAACACCTGATGAGAAAAGGAACCATCCGCCTTCTTCGAGATGAGGACATCCAAGAACGGAAGACAACCATTCTCTTCCTTCTCCATCGTGAATTTAATGGAGGCGGATGGTTATGGAGGTGACAAAAGAAACGATCCAGCTCATCAGGACCGTGAGACCAGACAACACCAGTATCATCGACGAATCTTTTCCAAAGCTTTGGTAAGAGACGAGAGGAGGCCAGAGCCTTAGACTCAAAATCCTCCATGAAGAGATTAGCGACCACAGGGGACAAGGGGGAGCCCATGGCAACCCCACAAGTCTGCTCATAGAATTCTCCTTCGAAGCTGAAAAAGGTAGAGGTCAGGCAAAGCTCAACCAACTTAGCCGTATCAGGGTCGGTCAGCTTATTAATAACCGCCATGGCCTCATTGATAGGAATGCAAGTATAAAGAGAGACCACGTCAAAACTAACCAAAATGTCCTCGGGCTCAAGATTAACCCTCTTAAGATCCTCGATAAAAGAAGCTGAGTCTTTGACAAAGGACTCAGTTTGCCCAACCAAGGGTCTTAACTTAGCGGCGAGGAATTTGGCCAAGAGGTAAGTCGGACCACCGATGGTGTTGACAATGGGTCTCAGGGGGACCCCATCCTTATGAATTTTTGGGAAGATGAATTCCTCTAGATTCGAGCATTAACCATTGTAAGTATATTGATTTAAACGTTTTATACGACAGTAACACCGCCATCCATAATTCCATTGATAAACGTATTAAGATTGGTTATAATAAGATGGGTCCGCTTAATATTAGTAATGAAAATTGTAATAAGGATTATATAGAGGGTTTTCATATAGATAACGACCGTAATGATAATGGTAAACATGCTCTATATAAACATAATAATGATATCGTTTATCATATCCGTAATTCCAAGGATGAGCGTGTTAAGGTTAGTGGTAATAATAATATGGGTCCGCCGATTAGTGGTAATAAAAATTGTAATGAGGATTATATTGAGGGTTTATATAAAGATAATAAATGTAATGATAATATTATACATGATCTATATAAAAATAGCTATGATATCGATAATCATACGGGTAATTCTAAGAGTGAACGTATTAAGGTGTGTGATAATAATATGGGTCGGTCTAGTATTAGTAATAACAATTGTAGTGATAATTATATAGATAGTTTATATAAAGGTAACAATTATAATGATAATAATATAGATGATCTAGTTAAAAGTAACAGTGTTTTCGATAATCATAATGATAATAATGGTCGTCATTCTAAAGTATTAAAGGGGGTTGATCCCTTTAATTGTAAGGCTGGTATTATGAGATCCTCAAGATCCCTCTCTCGAGGCAATCAGGTGGTGAATTTGTCAAGCTCTTCCTTTCCTCCCGCGGTTTTTGATCTCTTAGGGAAGGGTCTTAATTTTGCCCTAGCGCCTCGAAAAATCCCTGTTGAAGACATCATCTGTGATATTGAGTATGGCATCAAGAACCTTCCTGATAAGATTAAAGACACGATTAGGCAAGATTGTGCCGTCACCCTGAGGAAGGCTAAGCCTCCCCGGAGCAATATCAGCAAGGCGGAGTTTGAAGCTCTTAAGAGCTTGAACCAGAATCATGATGTCGTGGTCTTAAAAGCTGATAAGGGTGGGGCTGCTGTTATCTTGGACAGAAAAGATTACAGGGATAAGATGCTGGACCATCTTTGTAATAGTGGTAGTTATAAGAAGCTTTCAAAGAATCCCCTCAAGAAGGTTTCCAGGGCGGTCGCTCTTGCGATCAAGTCGTGCAATTCCACGATTCCTCTAGCCCAGAAACTTATTGAGGGAAACCCCATCTCTCCTAGAATTTATGGTCTTCCCAAAATTCATAAGGATGGGGTCCCCCTGAGACCCATTGTCAACACCATCGGTGGTCCGACTTACCTCTTGGCCAAATTCCTCGCCGCTAAGTTAAGACCCTTGGTTGGGCAAACTGAGTCCTTTGTCAAAGACTCAGCTTCTTTTATCGAGGATCTTAAGAGGGTTAATCTTGAGCCCGAGGACATTTTGGTTAGTTTTGACGTGGTCTCTCTTTATACTTGCATTCCTATCAATGAGGCCATGGCGGTTATTAATAAGCTGACCGACCCTGATACGGCTAAGTTGGTTGAGCTTTGCCTGACCTCTACCTTTTTCAGCTTCGAAGGAGAATTCTATGAGCAGACTTGTGGGGTTGCCATGGGCTCCCCCTTGTCCCCTGTGGTCGCTAATCTCTTCATGGAGGATTTTGAGTCTAAGGCTCTGGCCTCCTCTCGTCTCTTACCAAAGCTTTGGAAAAGATTCGTCGATGATACTGGTGTTGTCTGGTCTCACGGTCCTGATGAGCTGGATCGTTTCTTTTGTCACCTCAATAACCAATCCGCCTCCATTAAATTCACGATGGAGAAGGAAGAGAATGGTTGTCTTCCGTTCTTGGATGTCCTCATCTCGAAGAAGGCGGATGGTTCCTTTTCTCATCAGGTGTTTAGAAAGAAGACGCATACTGAGCAATACTTGCATGCCTCGTCACATCATTTCCCCGCTCAGAAGTTAGGAGTTCTTAGCACTCTTGCCACCCGTGCTGTGAGATTTTCAGATAAGGAGAGCCTGGAAACTGAGAAGGCTCACCTCCTTGATGTCTTTGAGAAGAATGGTTACAAGAGGCACCTCGGTCAAAAAGCCTTCCTCAAGGCCAGGAAGGAGCCTTCAACCCGAAAGGTTCCTCAGGATCATGTTCTAGGTGTGAACCTTCCGTACATCCAAGGGACCACAGATAGGATTGCGAGGATTCTAAGGAGGTATGATGTATCCGCAACTTTTAGACCTCTCAATACTATCCGTGGCTCCCTCAGGTCTGTAAAAGACCCGGTTGACCCTAAGAGCATGAAGGGTGTCTATATCATTCCTTGTTCCTGTGGGACCCCCTATATTGGTGAAACTGGTCGCTCTATCAATCAGCGGATCAGCGAGCATTCGGCTGACTTAAGACATGGTAGGACCTAGTCCTCGGCCCTGGCTGAGCATGCAGGGAAGACTATGCATCATGTTTGCATAAAGGAGGCTCAAGTCATTGCCAAGATTCCGCAGTTTCACCATCGCAAATTTAGAGAGGCCCTGGAGATTGAGAAAAGGCCGAGCAATCTTAATAGGGATGATGGCTGGAAGATTAGCCGTTGCTGGGTCCCAGCCCTGTCTTCCTAGCCTCCTCATTCTCCTTTGTGTTTTGTCTCTAGGTTTCTGTCCTCCTTGTTTCTCTTTTGGCATGTTTATCCTATTATTTTGGTGTATTTTACTCTTTCGGGCTTCCTGGTGGATTAGCCTTAACCTGTTTTTCATTCTTTTGGGCGGTCTTTTGATTAAATTCTGATTTTCCTTATTTCATTAGTATTCTATTATTTTCCTAGAATTGAGTTGGCCTTTAGCTTATGTCGAGTAATTAATTTTATTGAAATATTTATCATCAAACTTAATTAGAGATCTTTAAAGTGGGTTTATGGGTATATTATGTTAGATTAATAGTATTATCATCATAGTATTAATATTTAATATCAATAAGATATATTAATAGTATTTAATATCGTAATATTAAATTAAATATGGATTATTAAGGTATGTTTATGGGTATATTATGATAGTATTATCATCATAGTATTAATATTTAATATCATTACGATAGATTAATAGTATTAATATTTAATATCATAATATTAAAGATTTATCATCAAAATTAAATATGGATTATTAAGGTAGGTTTATGGGTAAGGTATTTTATTAATAGTATTAGTGTGAGTATATTTAAACTTAAAATATTAAGTATTTAACCATGCGGTCTTATAGATATTTACGATATATTGGTTTGGTCTTTAATAACCCTAATTTGAATTTTACCATAAGGAGCAAAATTCTAGGTAGAATTAAGAGTTAACAATTTATTTGGAATTATATATCATTTAATAAGCATATATAACTTATTAAAATTATTTTTGGAATAAACCTTTATATGTAAATAATAGATAGAAATAATATATTCTAAAAATTTATTACCATTCTTACCATACCTATTAGGGTTTATTACTTTGTAGAAATAAATAAATGCGATATAACCGTTAGATTATTAGATAGGGTACTACTTAGAACTCTCTTATTAATTAATTAATATTAGACTTATTTATTATTTATATTTTTAATTAACGCCTTTATAAAAAAAGTTACAAAAAACTATAATAAAATAGGTAAATATTAATTTAACTAATTTGACTAGGGTCATTGGTCAAAATTAGCCGTTGGTAATTTTAACCCTGGAGTCTCTGCACCTCTATTTAAGCAAGCTAGGCCAGATTGGTTCTTCAACTTGTCCTGACGATGAACCACACTGGTTGGTTCGAAACGCGTCGACAAAAGATTGGTTATGTGATTTTGCCGAAGATTATCTAAACAATAATAATAATATTAAATTAATGAATAATAATTTGAACTCGGTCCTAAGGTCAAAAAGAGTCGTTGGAGTCTCTGCTCAGACTGTTTAACATGCTAAGCTGGATCTGTTTCTTCAACTTGTCCTGACGATGAACCACACTTGTTGGTTTGAAACGCGTCGACATAGGTCTTTCTATATGTGATTTACGCCGAAGCTCTTCTTATAACTGTTGTGGATCACAGAAGTCTCAATTCAACAAGAGTCTTGGATAACCATCCTACTTCACCGCAACGACTTCTTCCTGGATACAAGAAACTCTTACTAAGTCCTTCGCTAGTTGAAAATATGACTGACACAGCTCTGTTGTTGGTCGAAACACCTATCATTGAAGATAAACGTTTTGAGTCCACACCGGACCAAAGTCAACAGGTCGTGATGGAAGTTGACCCAGTTTTGTCTTCAGAAAGTCCATCTTCAGATGATACAATCTCCAAAGAGAATGAGAACGACACTGTTAAAATTCTTTTTCTTAACACAGAATCCGATGAACATGGGGGCAATCTACCCGTTCCTATACCATAGTAGGGAAGTTCCTCAGTTCAAGAGACTCATCTGGCCATTTATTCGGTCCCTCCTCCAAGCAATCTAGTCATTTCCTTCAATTGGAATCTACTAGCGAGACCTCGCCTAGTATTTTATTTATTTATTTATTATTATTATTATTTTTAACCTAATATTATAACTTTAATATATATATATATATATATATATATATATATAATTATTAATAAATTAATTAATTTTTTAAAACTAACCATTAAAAATATTTTATGTATTAATATTAAAAATAATAATAATATTAAATTAATGAATAATAATTTGAACTGGGTACTAAGGTCAAAAGTAGTCGTTGTTCGATTTAGCCGTTGGAGTCTCTGCTCAGACTATTTAACATGCTAAGCTGGATCTGTTTCTTCAACTTGTCCTGACGATGAACCACACTTGTTGGTTCGAAACGCGTCGACATAGGTCTTTCTATATGTGATTTACGCCGAAGCTCTTCTTATAACTGTTATGGATCACAGAAGTCTCAATTCAACAAGAGTCTTGGATAACCATCCTACTTCACCGCAACGACTTCTTCCTGGATACAAGAAACTCTTGCTAAGTCCTTCGCTAGTTGAAAATATGACTGACACAACTCTGTTGTTGGTCGAAACACCTATCATTGAAGATAAACGTTTTGAGTCCACACCAGACCAAAGTCAACAGGTCGTGATGGAAGTCGACCCAGTTTTGTCTTCAGAAAGTCCATCTTCAGATGATACAATCTCCAAAGAGAATGAGAACGAAACTGTTAAAATTCTTTTTCTTAACACAAAATCCGATGAACATGGGGGCAATCTACCCATTCCTATACCATAGTAGGGAAGTTCCTCAGTTCAGGAGACTCATTTGGCCATTTATTCGGTCCCTCCTCCAAGCAATCTAGTCATTTCCTTCGATTGGAATCTACTAGCGAGACCTCGCCTACCATCTAATGTACCATTCTGAATTATAGTACAAGCTTACAGAATGATCATGGCTGGTATTATCATAGATGAAGGGGCTTCTGTGAGTATCATTTCCTCAACTTCTTGGAATGCGTTTGGTTTTCCATCGCTTCTGCTTGAGATTCGAAATCTGTTAGGCATCAATAAAGGAACCAGTCGACCGTTAGGGATCCTTCCAAATTTCCCTATAACTTTGAAAAGGAAGTTCGTTCATCTGAACGTGATGGTAGTCCAAGGGCCTCTAGATTACAATCTACTCCTTGGGTGTGACTACATTTATAGCATGGGAGCCATTGTTTCCTCACTCTTTCGGGTGATGTGTTTCCCGTATGAAGGTAGAATGGTCCAGCTCATTGACCAACTTTCGTTCCCTGGTTCAAACACGGCTACTAGTCAAATGCCATCCCTAAATGGTCTTTTTGCACAAGGAATGTCTCATCAACCTCCAGTCTGTCCTCCTGATAATCACGAGTGATTCGGTGAATGTGACCAAACCCAGGGGGCATGCGCCCTGGTCTGATTCAGCAGGAAAGCCCTAGATATAAGGTAGGTTTCCTCGTAGGATATATGACCAATCTAACACATCTATCCATTTAGGAAAATGGGATCAGTTTGGAATAAGATTTCCTCGTCGAAGGTTATGTTATTGGAAGCTCCCACCATTCACCTTTGTCTATTTTGATGGACAAAGCCAAGGAAGTGTTTTGGCTACTACGTGGACGAAACAACCTTGCTTTAATGCAAGAACTTCCATATGGTAACCTGGAAACTCTACTTCTCTTTAGACTTGGGGGCATGAAAACCTTTTTTACGCAAGTGGAAAACAACCAGCGTAACTATAACCCCGTAGTTTTACTAACTTCAGCTGCTTAAGTTAGGTGATTGGTTTGATCCACCATTCACCTTTGTTGGAACTGGCAGCAATGACAAAGTAAAGGAGATGTTTCCCATCGAGAAACTATCCTACCTAACCTCAGTACTTCTTTAACCCTTAAGATAGTGGTTGGTCATTCCTGGTTTGCATACAAAAGGCTTGGAGCAAAGTTTCACATGGGGCAAGATTCCTAAAAAATGAACCTACTAATGAGAGACATCCTTATTAGATGACTGGCACGAGCATGTTTCTACAAAGTTGAAGCTCGTTAAAAAATAAACCTAGCAATGAGCACATGTTCCACCAAAGTTCAAGCTCATTAAAAAATGAACCCACCTTTGGTAAATAACCTTTGTGATTGCATTGCTATTTGCTTTTGAGCCTTGGTCGTGTTCTTACCATCACGTCCACTTTTTAGCCGATCATACACCTCCACTTGATTTTTTACCCTTTTGAGGAACAACTACGATGAGTGATTCTATTAGCAACCTTCTTTACATTTCCATGATTGAAAAGTTCCAAAACTTACCTGGAACCAGTTTCTATCCGAAAACATCACCCGTTCCTAAAAAACGAGTCTCCTTTAAGCTCTTTTTAGACTCATAAAATATGAAAAGATTGCCCAGCAATTGTCCTCTCCAGCTCATTAAAGTGATTGGAAGTGCCATCACTCCTCTATATTTTAATCTTTTTGGACCTGAGGGATCATTACACAAAACGATTGAGCGCTTGTCTTTTTCGGCTCGCTAAATTGATCATAAAAGTCATCCCTTTTGTATTATTTTATACTTTTTTAGACTTAAGGGATTATACTACGAAAAAGGACTATTAGAGTTTCCTTTCCATCTCTTTTTAGACTCTCTGAAACTGAAAAGGACCAAGTTATCTTTCTTGTTAAACTTGTTAAAACAATGGCAACAAACTTGTCCATATGGACAAGAGTGAGTTTCACTATCCCTAGGCTCGCTAAAACATAGCGACAGGTTTGCCCGAAGGGAAAATTATAGAACAAGCATATGTTATCCTCCTCAAGCTTGACAAAAATAAAGAGGTATTGGTCAGCAATCACTGGGGAGAAAGGGAAGAAAACTTGAAGAACTTCATTGGTAGAAGGTTGCTCTTGAACATGACACTTTCACTTCATCACCATGATTGAGTCGGGTTGGGTTATTTCATTCACCGGTCATATCACCATTGGTCCTCCCTAGCATCCATTTTTGGGTTAGCACTACCAATCCATTCAAGTGTCGCCGATATTTTCAAGAGAAGTCGCTCAGAGAATTCACCAACCCAGCTAATGCCTCATCCGTTGCAATACCTTCACGCTCCATTATTTCATGACTGCCACCCTGAACCCTGTATCATCAGATCATTTTCACCTCCATAAAATCATTTGCTTTGTTCTGTGTCATAGATGTGGGATTCATTAAGGCTATCCTACGATGGGTCACTTCTTGTTGACATCAGCTCATTATCCAAGAAGTTGACTTAGGAACAACCCTTTCAGTACTTTGAAGCTTGCATGCCTCAATGACAAGTTTCTCATTTCCGGCGACAGGTTTACATCAATGGCCTTCGACCGAAAGATTTTGCGTGGTGTTCAACATCGACTTATGTATTCACACCATGTGAATTGTACTACAGTACCTTGAGGGTCATTATCATTATCGATGATTCCTCTCGCGCTTGTTAATAGCTTACATCATTGGCTGGTAATGAGGTGATTTCTTTACATGTTCGACACCAGAACATCTTTTCACATGGATCGACTTGTACATTGGGCGAAGATTGAACGAGTTTGAAGACCCCGGATCTAGTTTCATCCATCCGGGCCACGATATATTTAGGAAAATAAAGACATCAAATGTACACCATAGCTACATAGATAATCATCCAAGCTAAAGGATGATGGCTCAACCAGAATCATCAGTCTGCCCCACAGATGATTGTCTGTCCTATGTACATGAAAATGAATTTATAACGCTGAGCATGGGAATGCCCGCATCAGCTAGATCATGAAAATGTTATGAAGGTAATGTATTGTATTGTATCTTATTACAGGTCACCTTCCAGTTCGAAAAACCTCGGATCCTAATGATAAAGCATTTCACCCGACATCAGAAGATTTACGACCTCATGCTTTAGGGGGCAACTGTTATAGACATATTTGGGCACTGCAACCCCAATCACATATGTCCATAAACCAAGGGCTCTCAAACCCCTAAAAGTGTTGTTTCATACCCTAAAGGATCAAGGTAAATTGATTACATCATTTCCTAGAAGTTCTCCCTGAAAAAATGCTCAGAACTGGTCAAAACTAGACCAAATAGATTGCTCGATGTTGAGGGTGTGATGCATCTCACCTATTACAGACAAAGGGTGTGATGCATACTAAAAAGCCCTTCTATAGGGTGTGATGAGCGAGAGTAGACAAATGGCAGAGGCAGTTTTCTAGGTGGAAACTCAGAGAATCTTCTAGAAACTGCTCATATGACACTTGCCTCTCTAAATTCGCCCAGGGATGAGTAAGAGATCATGAAATCTCCAAGTGGAACCAAGAACTATCAGTGAAATGACACTAATCAGAATCCCAAAAGCTGACTCACCCCCTGCAAATATCTATATATGGATCCCTAATCCTAGAGATCCAAAGGTTGGAATTTTGTAATTTGTAAGGAAGTGTTGTTGGTTTCTCTTTGAGACATTGTATTGTTGGGTGATCTAGCTTTTCATGAGGTGAAGAGGGCTTTCATGCTGGGAGGATGATGCTAGATCAGACAGTTGGGTTGTAATCCTCTCTTCTACTACTTCTATCAATAAAGCTATTTGAGTTTTCCTCCATATACCTGTATACTTCTGAATCTTGTATTTGTTTATGTATTTGTATGGTTAATGTACATCTGATTCTACATTGTTTATGGTTATATATGTCTATGCTTTGATGGTGTTTTGTTGCTTTGACTCCATAGGTGTTCTTTGAAGTGGGACAAGTAAGAAAGGAGTGGCGAGGCTCTATCAAAGGAGGGAGGAAACAAGCAAGGAGCCAGGCGAAAGACTGAGGTTCGTACTCTTTACTTCTCTCTCATCTATCTCTCATAAAGGAAAACACAAGTTACTTTGAATTGTTTGTTTCTAAGATAGCTACCCGTCTTAGTGGGGCTAGCAGCTCTAAGTGGACACTAGTTTTCCCGGAAACAGTGAGGGAGCTTGAAATATTTCTAGCAATTATAATTGCATGAATTCAGGGAAGAAGCATGAACATAAAAATGAGTTTGACAAGGAGGAGACATACTGTAATACTTGAAGAGGGAATCACCACTGTTTCCTTGATATTCTGAAAAGATTTGTATTACAAAGAGATACAGTCTAAAAATAGCATGTAGTGTTTTCTATAGAATTTCTAAACCTTTTCCAAGTCTTTCTTTGACCTATTTATCTGGAGAGGGGAGCAAGAACATTCATTACAAAACTAATCTCTGGCCTAGTCTCAGATATTGGGTTGACTAGTTGTCTCAGTCAGAGATGGCTATGTGACCCAAAATATTACAGAATTAAAAGCCTCATTGAAAGGAGGCATGTTATAGTACAACAAATAAATAAACATAGATCTTCTTGCCAATATTGTGATCGTCATTGCTGTAGGAGCTGCTCTACCTAAGGTATGGCTACTTGCACTGCTTCACCCACCTCTATCCTTTCTGCCATTAATTCATTCGGCGCTGGCTCCTGGTGTAGATTTTAACCCCGTATAGAAATTACTTGCATACAAATTATAAAACACAGAAAATAAACAATGTGAGATCATAACACATAAAACACATGTAAACAGAGATTTTTCCCTGGATCCCAAAACCAGGACTACCAGCTTCATTTTTCATTATGTTCCTTTCAATGTTACAATACATATTTATACACGCCGAAGCATGCAATACCATGGAAAGAAAACCATCATGTCAAAATCCATCGCGTCCAAAACCATGTGCGAAAACCATGCACAAAACCATAGGTAGGTCCGCCCAACCCAATATAGGGTCCAATTTTTTTTTCCTCGAGGCATTTCCCTAGACCCCGTAGAGGGGGGCCAACCACAACCCTCAAACCCCCTGTGACCCTCGCATTGTGTAGTTGATGTAACGAAGGGGGGGCTCCTCCCCCCCTCTAACCCCCCGGTTAAGTAGGGGAGCTAGTTGTGGAAAGAATATAACACAACCCAACATTCTCCCACTTGTTGTTTTCTTTCCATAAGGGACCACAAGAGAGTTTAGTCATTTATCCAACCCTAAAATGCCCATTGTCTCTCTACACCAAGAGAAATTCTTAGAGCTCACAGATTTTGTTATGCATCTGCAGTATTATTTAAAGTATCCACCTTTACCAACAACACCTTTTTGTCTTCTATCATATCCCTCACAAAGTGATACTGAACATCAATGTGCTTTGTCTTAGAATGATAAGTAGGATTCTTAGCCAAGAAAATTGCACTTTGGTTGTCACAGTCTATCCTTATAGCTCCCTGCACTAACCAAATACTTGAACACAATCTCTACAACCAAACGACTTCCTTGCTTGCATGAGTGGTTGCCATGTATTTTGCCTCTGTAGTTGATAGTGCCACCACAAATTGTTTCTTACTCATCCAACTGACTGCACCTCCAAATAGGTTAAACACATACCCACTTTTAGATCTTCTCGGATCCAAATCTATAGCCTAGACTGCATCAACAAATCTACGAATATTCAACACTCTCTCTAATCCTAGACTTCCTTGGTAGCACAAACCATAATCACTAGTGCCACACAAATACTTGAAAACCTACTTCACTACTGTCCAATTCTCCTTTCCTGGTTTTGACATAAACCTGCTCAATACTCCCACTGCATGTGCAATGTCTGGTCTAGTACAGACCATCGCATATATTAGGCTACCGACTGCACTTGCATATGGAACACGAGACATGCCCTCTTCCTCTTCTTGTGTCTTGGGACATTGTTCGGCAGATAACATTACCCCTACAAGAATAGGAACCTTCACCGATTTACTATTCTGCATATTAAACCTCTGTAATATTGTCTCAACATACTTCCTCTGGTTTAACTAGAGCTTCCTCTTTGCCCAATCTCTTTTAATTTCCATGCCCGAAATATAGTTTGCAATACCAAGATCTTTCATGTCGAATTTGGAGGACAATTGGGTATTCAAATATTAGATAATTTCTTTGTCATTTCCAACTAGCAACATATCATCCGCATACAAGACCAGATAAATAACATGGTCGCCTATTAATTTAAAATACACATAGTGATCTGCTCTGCTTCTGGTGAAGCCAAGTCCCCGTATAAATGTATCAAATTTATGTTACCACATCCTTGGTGATTGCTTTAACCCATACATAGAATTTGTTAACTTGCATACCTGTTCTTTCTTACCCTTCACCGCAAAGCCTTCAGGTTGCTTCATGTAGATCTCTTCTTCCAGATCCTCATGAACAAAAATTTTGTCTTCACATCCATCTTTTCTACCTCAAAATCAAAAGCGACAGCAAGAGATAAAAGTAATCTAATAGAAGCTACCTTGGAAATAGGAGAAAAAATATCACCAAAATCAATTCCTAGCACCTGGGAATAACCTTTCACTACCAACTGAGCTTTGTATTTCTCCACCTTTCCTTCTGCATTTTTCTTCTTCTTAAACACCAATTTTATGCGAAAGGGTTTCTTTCTAGCCAACAACTCCACTAGATCCCAAGCCTCATTTTTGTGCAAAGATGCCATTTCATCAACCATGGCCTCTTTCGAGAGTTTTCCACCCTATGAATCAACTGCTTCCTTCAGAGTTATGGGATCGTCATTAGTAATAGATAAAGCAAAATTTGAACAGAAAGCAGATGGAATATACCTTTTTGGCTGCCTTCTTTCTCGAACTGATCTTCTTACAACCAGAGTTTATGGCTCTTCATCTTCTGATTCCTCTTCTTCTGTAGAGTCTGATTCTTCCTCCTTTAGCTCAGACTCTATCTTCTCAGGTTCCTTTGATGGGACTTCATGTTTAATAACATATTTCACCTCTCTGAACACCACATATCGGCTGCACACAACCTTCCTTATTACTGGGTTCCAAAGCTTATAACCCTTTAAACCATCCTTATACCCAATAAAGATGCACTTTTCAGATTTGCTATCCAACTTGTTTCTTTTATCCTTTGGAACATGTACATATGCATAACATCCAAATGCCCTTAGATGTGAAAGAGAGGGTTTCTTGCCAGTCCATACCTCTTGTGCAGTCTTATCCTCCAACGCTGATGAAGGTGATCTGTTGACTAGGTAACATGCTGTCTCCACTGCCTTCACCCAGAATTCCTATCCTAACCCGACAGCACTGAGCATGATTCTTGCCCTTTCCATCAACATCTTGTTCATTATTTCTGCAACTCCATTTTTCTGAGGTGTATATGGAGTAGTCTTCTACCATGCTATACCACACTTCTTACAGAATTCTTCAAATTCCTTACTGAAAACTCTCCATCGTTATCTGTCCTCAACACCTTTATCTTCTTTTCTGTCTGGTTTTCCACCAGAGCCTTAAATTCTTTAAACCTGTCAAAGACTTCAGATTTCTTCTTAAGGAAATATATCCATGTATTCCTTGAGAAGTAATTTATAAATGATACATAGTACACAGACTTACCGAGTGATGGAACCTTCACAAGTCGAAACACATCACTGTGCACCAGCTCTAATATCTATTTATCCCTCTTACCACCAGAGGGGAAACTCATTTGATTCTTCTTCCCATATACACAATTTTCTTAGAAATCAAAATCCGGAGAGCTATTACTCATACCCTCTACCATACCTTTACCATGAAGTATTCGAAGGACCTTCTCTCCAATATGTCCAAGCCTTTGATGCCACAACATGGTCTTCTCCCCAGAGACCATTAGATTTTCTGCTCCACTTTCAGGAACCACAGAACTGTTGCACATATCAACAATAGAGATACCTTGCAGCTTGTACAGAGTTCCAATTCGAACTCCCTGCATCAATACCAGTGCTCCCTAAACCATCTTGCAGGTATCCTTCTCGAACACTATTTTTACACTTGCATCATCCAGCTTGCTTACAAAAATCATATTTCTGGCCAATGCAGGAATATGCAGAACACCCGGAAGTGTTCTAAACCTTCCACCTTGCAACTTCAACTCTACTTTTCTGCAACCAATGATTCTAGCCTTCCTATTATCCCCTAAGAAGACTTCACCACCATCGCATTTCTCATACTCACATAACCACTTTCTATGGGGAGTGAAGTGAAAGGATGCACCTGAGTCAATCAACCATGCCTCATGATCTACATGTGCACTTGAAGAGGCCAAGTACACATCCCCAGCTTCATCGGAGGTGGTTTTTGCCTTTGCAGAAGGAGCATCATCACATCCATTTCCTTTGTCAGGAGCTTTAGATTTACAGTCCCTTTTATAGTTCCCTTCTTTTCCACATTTCTGGCAAACCACCTTTACAGGTTTTCCTGGAGATTTAGATCTCCCACTCGATGACTTATTTTTGTTTCTATTCTGGGACTGTCCTTGTACAGACAAGGCATCACCATTCCGGCTCTCCATATTTTTCCATCTCATCTCCTCCGCCAGCAAGGATGAGACTATTTCGTCAAACTATAAGGCAGTTGCATTGCTACCTATTGCAATAACGAGACTATCCCATGAATCTGGTAGAGAACACAATAAACTAATGCACTTATCTTCATCTGAAATTTTAATATCAACAGATAATAACTGACTTACCATAGCATTAAATGCGTTTAGATACTCTGTCACCGAGTCTCCATCTTTCATCGTCAGGTTATACAACTTTTTCTGTAGGAACAATTTATTCACTAGAGACTTAGATTGGTACAAAGTCCCTAACTTGTCCCACAAAGCCTTAGCTGTACCTTCCCCTGATACATTCAATAATACTGAATCTGAGACACATAATCGTATTGTGCTCTTTGCCTTCTAATCCAACTTCTTCCATTCTTCATTGGACACTCTTGTTGGTTTAGTATCTAGATCTACCGCGATCGACTGATCTTTATCCACCAATAAATACTCCATCTTCAGTTTCCACAACTCAGAAATCTTACCATTAAATTTCTTGATCTCTATCTTTCCATTGCTTACCATCTTCTTTCACAACCAGAATCGATCCCATAGATCTCCCACTGAATAGGGTCTACCACAGGCCCGAGCGAAAGCCCTCAGTGACAAAGGCGTCCCCTTTAAGCAAAAAAAACTCTGATACTAAATGTAGGTTTTAACCCCGTACATAAATTACTTGCATACAAATTCTAAAACACAGAAAATAAAAAATGTGAGAGAATTACACATAAAACACATATACACATAGATTTCCCCTGGATCCCAAAACCGAGACTACTAGCTTGATTTTTCATTATGTTCCTTTCAATGTTACAATACATATTTATACATGTCGAAGCATCCAATACCATGGACCAAAAACTATAGGTAGGTCCGTCCAACCTAATATAGGGTCCAAAAAAAAATTTCCCCAGGGCACTGCTCCAGACCCCATATAGGGGAGCTAATCACCACCCTCAAACCCCACGTACAGGGGGGGCTGCTACCCCCACTACACAGTCGGCACAACGAAGGGGTGGCTCCACCCCCCTCTAACCCCTTGGTTAACTAGGGGAGTTAGTCGTGGAAAGAATATAATACAACCCAACACCTAGACCCCTGTCATAGTGGGCTTCTTAAGGATCAACCCATCCTGTGCTTTGAATGCATGACCTGTTCCTCTTAAAACCATAACTGTGGAACCATCATGTTATTTAAACGGTGCCTTGACATGGTGGGTGATATGTATTACAATGTACAATGATGTCTCTCAAGCGCGGGCCTTTTTCTTCTAAAATAGGTAAAATTGGAACTTTTGATTTCCCCCTTAGCCCCATTTTATTATAGCCCCTTGTGTGGATTTCCTCATATAACCGAGGGTTGGAACTAGAGGCTTATCCCTCAGGCACTAAGGCCTTCAGACCCGTGTCTAGGAGCCTTTTCTTTTGTATCACAAAATATCGCATATCGGTGCTTTACCGTGGTTTTCCCTTAAGCTTCTTCCCCAGACACTTGTGATCATCGATTTGCAGGATCAGGCCCACCTAAGACATTTCAATCGCACTGCAGGAGTGGGGGACCCTTTACATTTTCCATAGCGTGGGAAAATAGTCTAGACGTGAAATCCTCCTATGGAAAAATCACTAAACATATCGCATCTGGGAGGGTTTCCTGCATATCACAATCGTAGGCCACTTTACCTTTAGCTTCTCCCCATAACGACTATAACCAATGATCTGCAGGGTGACTTCATTACTTCCACATGTCACACTGTGAGTGGTGACACATGGCACCTGGAAATGGCCCCATTTCACCTGTGAAAATGCTGAAACTGGGTGACACGTGTCCTCCCTATGGCCACGTCACCCTCCGTACTTCCACATGGATGAGAGAGAAAGGGGACCACTCGCCTTGGTTTTTCCATGCTTTTTTGTGTTAACTCTTTTTAGCCCTCCCCCGGTGATGTTACATTATACAATAGAATCAAACCCCACAAGGTATTTTAAGTTTAGAACTCGTCGATCCACTGATATGTCAAGGTACGGGACTGTGGGGTCACCAGGATGAGGGATGCGAGATTGCATGACATGGAAGAGAGAGAAAGTGTGTTGTCCACCTTAGTTTTTTATTCTTTCCTTTGTTAACTCTTTTTGGCCTTCCCCCGACAATGTTACATTATAACACAAAATCGACCCCCACAAGTTTTTGAGTTTTTTGTGACTGTGAGACTGTTGTGACATCCGATTTGCGGGATGCGGGATTCAGGATTGCCCTCATTCTTAGCCATTTTATTGGTTTTCGAGGCTTTCCAAGGCAATCTTCAACATGCTCTAAGTTCTGATCCAGGAGTCCTTTCTTGACTTCTATATACCATTGGAAATATCTTTCTGAGCATTAGGCACTGGTGGGGATTTGATCAAGCTCTGAGATCTTTTGTGGCCTGGGAAAGTGGCTCCAAACTTCACTGCTATTGGGCAACCTTGATCAATTGAAGCCCATAATGCAGTGAGTGACAACACTAAACAATAATTTTTTAGAAATGAATGAATCTAAAATTTAAAAATTTCTAGCAAATAATATGTGATAGTCTATATCTCCTATTTCTTCAAGTGAATTTGTTAGCTGAGGACATTATGTCTAAAAAATTTAATTTGTGAATAAGGTCTTCTAAGTGTTCTTGAAATTGATATGTAAGAGATCCTCCTTCTTTCTCCCATTCATACAGGTTTCTATTAAAATTGCCCCCCATTATGCATTTTGATCCAAATATCGTGTCCCCAATGGCTACTATGGAATTCCAATGCTTAGCTTTTTCTGTGTACCTTACATGCATATAAATATTAACCAAGGAACATGCCTGATTTGAAGGGATATGTAGAAAATGAGTAGCCAACCAATGAGGTGTTGTTTATAATCCAATATTCTAAGTGAAGATTCAGACCACATTGTGGATATCCCTTCAGAAGCTCCTCTTGCACTGATAGAAAGCATCACACTTCTATTCCAAATATTGTGCTAATTTTGGAGGATCTCTTGATCCCCCATTTTTGTCTCTTGGAGTAGGAGAACTAAGGGCCTCTCCTTCTTAATCAAATATTAATTTCCTCCATTGCTTTGGCTGAACCAATCCATTGCAAGTTGCAATTCTAGGAGAGGACTCACATTACTTACTTGTTGTGTGGGTAGTCCCTTGCTGAGGGGCCCCCTTTCATGGTGTTTTGAAATCCTTTTAGTTTTTGATCTAAGGTTTCCTAGGTTCCCATTTTCTTCTCCTTTTCCAATTTTTTCATGCCTAAATTCTCTATTGGATCATCGACCAACCTTAAATGGTGCCTTTCTTGATATTTTTCCTTATCTTCCTCCCACTTCTCATCCACAGAAATTGAGATGGAAGACCCCAATTTCGAGTTTTTAGGGGAGATGAACTGTCATAAGAAGAATCCACAATTTGGTGCTCTAGGATTGGACATTGTTCTAAAGGTAGCATAATTCATCATGCTTCTTAGGTTCATTTTTGGGTCTTGTTTTTTGGCAAATTGCACTATTATTTTTCTTGACCCTTCTCCTTTTTGGTTTCCATTATTCTCCATCATTCCATTGCTTTACCACTCCTCCTATAACATTTTCTAACTTCTTTAAAGAAAATATGATCATAATCAGCCTCTACAATATGGTTAGAACTATCTATATTTAGGGTTATTATGGCTAGAGATCAAATTCCACTCATATCCTTGCACAAGATAAAAGCCCCTCTTGTGGTTCTGTATGTAGTCCATTACAAATATTTCTCAATCTAGTATCATTCTAACAATGTAGAGACAAAAATGGGAATTTCACCCAAATAAGAATGAAAAAAGGGACACCATTTTTAGGGTTAAAATTTGGGCTCCAACAATCTAGATATAATCCTTGGACTCCCATGAAGTAAGGTTAGCTAAGAAAGACCAAGTCGAGGTTCTTCTTAAATGTTTAAAAGAAAGTAAACAACACTTTTCCACAAAAGGTTAGTTGACTGAACCCTTGATTATGGGTTTCCAATTTTTTTGAACCTGCAAACTCACATATGAGGGAGAAGGGAAGATCCCCATGAATTGGCCAACCAAACCTATTTGGCTAGTTGTAAGGCTCTTGCTCTTGACATAGGTGCAAAAATCTCAACCTTTGGAATTTCTTCGAGCTTCTTTACGAAGCTAGAAGACTCAATCTTCTCATAATTCCGCCCATTTTCTACCAATCACTTGAAAGCTACAATGTCTGGAGCATGTGGGGGAGGCCAAGGCATAGTTTGCTTGATGAAGAGCTAACCTGAAACGTGATTGTTGTTCATCTCCTATAGCCTTAAAGCATTTCAATACATATAAAATTTAGTAATATATAATTTGATTGTAATAAATATTATGTTTAAATATTTTATAAATTTACTTTTTGGATATCCAAACAATAAAAAGAAAATTAGATAAAGGTTAAAAAAATATGTATGATAGATGTATTTAAATATTTTCTGATAAATATAATATTTAAACAAATTATTTTAAATTGTTAAAAATATGGATAGAGGATATTAATATTATATATTTCAATTATAATAAAGATTTTGGAATTAATATAAAATCTATTTTTTCATAAAAATAATAATTTTACAATTAAAATAGTAACAAAATATTCTATAAAATTTTGGGTTAAGAATGAATAAATACATTATTAAGAGACTCTAGACATAAATCATATATACCTTTAAATATATTAATCAAAATAAATACTAACCAAATGTAAATTTATAAAAATTAATCTTACTTTTTTATAAATCATCTTGTTTGAGCAATTATTGAAATATCTTTGGACCACCTTTTTCTAAAAATAATATAAATATATTAATCAAAATAAATATTAACCAAATTTAAATCTATAAAAAACTAATCTTAATTTTTTATAAATCATCTTGTACCCGGAGCAATTATTGAAATATCTTTTGACCATCTTTTTCAAAAATAATATAGATACATTAATCAAAATAAATATTAACCAAATTTAAATCTAAAAACTAAGCTTATTTTCTTATAAATAATCATGTTCCTTAGCAGTTATTGAAATATCTTTGGACCACCTTTTTCTAAAAATAATACAAATATATTAATCAAAATAAATATGAACCAAATTGAAATCTATAAAAACTAATCTTATTTTTTTATAAATCATCTTGTTTGAAATATCTTTGGACCACCTTTTTCTAAAAATAATACAAATATATTAATCAAAATAAAAATTAACCAAATTTAAATCTATAAAAACTAATCTTATTTTTTTATAAATCATCTTATTCCTCAAGAAATTATTGAAATATTTTTGGACCACTTTTTTTTAAAAATAATAAAAATATATTAATCAAAATAAATATTAACCAAATTTAAATCTATAAAAACTAATCTCATTTTTTTTTTATAAATCATCTTGTTCCTAAGCAATTATTGAAATATTTTTGGACCACCTTTTTCTAAAAATGATACAAATATATTAATCAAAATAAATATTAACCAAATTTAAATCTATAAAAACTAATCTTCTTTTTTTATAAATTATCTTGTTCGGAGCCATTATTGAAATATTTTTCCACCACCTTTTTCTAAAAATAATACATATATTGGTCCCTTTTCATTTCATAATTCTATCTTATTCCTCAAACTGCTAACAGAAATCACAGTAAATTAATTTTGAGAAAATAAAGAGAAAAACACAGTCAATTACTAATTCACAGCAGTAAGATTACTTGTAAATCGATTCCAACCACTAAAACAATAACTTTGATTCCGAAAATAAAAATAAAAATTCACACATTAAATCGATCATACATTATATTGATTACGAGGCAGAAAGAGAAAAAATCCATTCTGAGGAAAAAAAGAGAGAATTAACGCCATGCACCAAATCAGATCAGCTTTATGAATTTGGGGAGCCCACGTTTAATATGAGAGTGACAATGTAGCGGCCATCTGGGAAATAGCAGCTACACAACCAGAGAATAGCATCAAGCATGGCGTTCACGTGCAATTTCTCACGTCAGCGATGTCTCATTCAGTGATTCCCTCATAAACTCACTGTTATGTATCATTTAATTCATGACAGGCTGCAGATTGAGGCAGAGCAGCGAACATGGCCCGCAATATTACATTAACGCACACAAAATTTGGTGGTGTGACGAGCAGACGGGGTCGTCCTCTATTTTTAATCAGCTTTTCTTTTTCTTCAATCACTAAAACGTAGTTTTGTCCTCTTCCATGTGTAATGAGTTGATTTTCCACCAAGTTCTAATATCGATCAATCTATTATAATTATTATATTTAAATAAAAATATATCAAAATATTCAGGATTATATTCTAATAATTATAAATACGCAAATAATCTCTCACCATCTCAAATAATTTATAGATATATTTTTTTGAAATATTCAAAATTATGACTAGTCTTGCATTGGTAAAATATATAAATAATATTTTTAAAATGTAATTGGTACATTTTAAAATATATATTTCAATAATATACCATAATATAAAGCATATATAATGTAATTTATAATTGAAAAAAAAAATCTTCATATTATTTGTCCTTGCCTTGCCATAGGAGAGAGTATCGAAAAGAGATTTTCGATAAGAGTTTTGTGTTTTTGGATATTCTTTTTTGTTTTATTTGTTTTTTTTGGTTTTTTTTTTTTTTAATTTTAATTTAAAAATATTTTTAGGAATTTTTAAAAATAAAAAATTTATTTTTTTTGACTAGTTGCTAAAGTTGTTTATATTAATTATATGTGGTTGGATGTGGTATTTATTAGAAAAATTAATAATTTAAGATAAAATAAGAAATAAGAAATAAGAAATAAAAAATTTTAGTGAAGAAAAAAACTATGCCACGACTAAGGTTCATTTTTAGTCGAACGTCATTTTCTTGAATATCTTCTTCTTTGATGGGAGCTCCTTCCCTTGACTTCAACTCCACTCTAGCTCTGGTTCCTCCTCTTTCTTAAGTCGATTCATTTCTTGCGGTGGCCCCTCTATCCTCTGAGTCGGCTTTCATGATGGTTCCTCTAGAGTCTCTACCTATCAAGCCCATGGGCTCTTCTCCTTGATCACAAGTTGCACCTTGTTCGAACCCTGTCTCGAAGGCGCTCCAATGACGTCTGCTTCTACGGTGTGCATTTCGTGTGATGTCGCTTCTTCATGTTTGGCGAGTTCTAGCCCTGCATCACCCTATTTGACTTTATGCAAAAATGTTAAGTTAAGTTGTGGGTTGCCCCCTTGGGATCCTCCTATGCCTGCTCGAGACTTTTTAGAAACCCCTATTTCTAGACCCCTCCCCTTTGGGATTCAGTACTTGATGCTCCTATAACTAAGGTTTCAAGTGTGGCTGAGACTTTAAGTGAGCCTAAATTATTCTGTGAAGTTGGATTAATATGTAGGTTCTCTAGCTTGTGGCCAAGGTTGGTCAACCTTCACTCTTGGATCTCTGAGCAATGGAACCCGTTTATTTCTGACGAAGTGAACATCTATCCTCTGCAAAAGGTTTCTTCATAGCAAGTTTAAACAAAGTTGAAGATAAATCTCATAACTTGAACTCTGAGCCATGGTTTTGGGGTAGCACAAGGCTCTCCATGCAACCATGGTTTCGCTCCTTTGATCCCCTCATGGCACCTCTCTCATCTGCTCCAGTTTGGGTAAGGCTTCCCAACCTTCCTTTGCATTGGTGGAATCTTCCCTCTTTGACTGCAATTGGTAATGTAGTCAAAAAATTCTTATGTTGAGGGGTATATACAAAATACTACCTAAAGCCCACATATGCACGCATATGTGTGGAAATGGATTTCAATAAGGGATCCCTTGCTGAAATCAATTTAATATGCCCTCAATTTTCATGGATGGAAAAATTCGATCATGAAAACATCTCATTTCATTGTAGAGGATGTTATGAGATTCGACATTCCATCAAGTCTTGCCCCAAAGCTAAGAAAGATGCAACAAAGAAATCTAGTTGAAAGTTGTAATGGTGGGAGGTAGCCACTTTTGATCAGCACTCCATCTCCAAGAGAACCCTCTCGTAACCTCCTGCAAAGAGGATAATTTGTAAAGGGATTCAAATGGCTCAATAAAAAATCAAGAAAAAATGAGTTTGAATTTGGAATATTCTGTTATCACAATTATGGATAGCATAATAAATGCTTCTCTGAGCACTTCCTCAATGAATGATCATGCTTCTTGCAAGGATCTTGGTGTGGAAAAGGGTATACCAATCTCAAAGACAAGGAATGAAATTTCTAAGGTGTTTCTTGTCCCATCCACAATTTTGGTAAAGGCCAACAAATGTGAAGAACTCCTAGTTGTTGCAAAGGCAACGAACAACTCTCCTACTCCTCCAAAAGTCCTTCAAAAGATAAAGAACACACAAATTTCCTCATCATTATACAATGGAAAAGGAACTAAATTCCATGTCGGGTTGACATCTTCATCTGATGATAGCCGAAAGGTGTTATCATGCGGGGACTAGGAAGAAGTGACCATCCCTCATCCGACTCAAAAGAGAGATCCAAAAACTTCACATCCATCTGATGAATGTGCCACACCATCTACACTAAGAGAGCAAGAATCGTCCCTATGGAAGAATACCTTGCGACAGGTGCAAAGGTATCCTCATAATCGACCCCCTCTATCTGTGAAAAGCCTCAGGCAACAAATCTTGCCTTGTACTTCTCCACACTCCTGTCAGCTGCCTGCTTAACTTTGTAGATCCATCTCGAACCCACAACTGATTTCCCTTCCGGTCTTGGGACAATCTCCCATGCACTGTTTCTGACAATCGAATCATACTCTTCCACCATGGCATCTACCCATGCGGGATCCTCCACAGCTTCCTCAAAAGAGGATGGCTCAGTCACAACACATTTTCTCACAAGATCCATGTATCTAGTGTACCGATCAGGTGATTTTCTCTGCCTACGTTGAGCTGTAGGTGATCCTACATCCTTCTTTGCATCTTGAGCCAGTCACTCAGCTTCTGTCAAGCACTTTCTCCCTTTGATGGTTGGCGCTGCTTGAGTGGTCTCTTCCACTCCATGAACTTCGTCCTGTGGCTGATCCACGTCTTGAAGCTCATCCTTAGGAACCAATAGCTCCTCATCTGCATGCAAGTGTGGCTCCCTCTCAAGCGAACACTTCATGGCTTTCTCCTCTTGAAATTTTATGTCCCGTCGCACAACAGTCCTGCCACTATCTAGCAAATACACATGATAGTTGTGGGGCGTATCAGTGTACCCTACAAATATCCCAACCTCTGCGGTCAGCTCCAAATTCTTCCTGGCATCCTTCGTCACATGCATGTAAACGTTAGCACCAAAAATCCTCAAATGAGAAATATCAAGCTTCTTACCAGAATAAGCCTCCTCGGGTGTACTCATGCCAAGTATCCTGTGAGGACAACGGTTCTGCACATATACTGCAGTATTGCATGCTTCTGCCCACAAGTGAAGGGGTAGGCCCTGATCATCCAACATCACCTATGCAGCACCCATGATCATTTTGTCTTCTGCTCAGCAACCCCGTTCTGCTGTGGGTTATGGGGAGCTATGAGCTCTCTTCGAATCCCTTCTGCACTGCAAAAGTCCTTGCACTCGCCATAGATGTATTCACCACCATTGTCGCTCCTAAGAGCCTTCACATTCTTCCTCGAATCCTTCTCGACTAGTGCTTTGCACTCACAGAACTTTGAGTATGTCTCGCTCTTCTTCTGCATGAAGAAGATCCAGCACTTTCAAGAGAAATCATCAACAAAAATCGCATAATACCTGTGTTTTGCTGTCGAAGCTACTGAGAAAGGTCCACACACATCTATGTGAATTCTCTCAAGGATCGTCGTGGCATGACTATCCTTCTTGTGAAAGGTGGCTTTCACAAACTTTCTCAAAGTACACCCCTTGCACTGATCTGACTGCGCAAGAGTGCCTTTAGGAAGCCCAGTAGTGATCTGCTGCAGTATCTTCAAGGCTCCATGGTGAAGGTGACCCAATCTCCTGTGCCACAACTCACCATCATCCCGGCTCACCAATCCTTCTGCCTTGCATGCCATTGCTACACAGCCATCTACATGCAACTGATAAAGGTTCCTCACTCGAACCCCTATCTTCTGGGTTTCTCCAGTTGTCATGCTGCACAGGAAAGCCTTTCCCTCTCTGAAAACAACATCATGTCCCTTGTCTTCTAAGATCGCCATAGAGACAAGATTCTTCTTCAATCCTGGAACATGCATCACTTCCTTCAATATGAAGGGTTTACAAGACTCCCTCTCAAAGGAAATGGTACCGATACCGGTCGCACTGTATCTACCATCATCGCCCATCTCGATGTGCACTCCAAGATCTTTCTTCTCCAGTTCAGAAAACAAATCTCGATCTCCTGTCATCTGAAAAGACGCACCACTATCCAAGAACCATACCAATCCCATCACACTTGATACTAAGCATGCGATCAATGAAAAATCAAGCTCAAATTGTGAGGCTAGAGCCTCTCCTGCTGCAGATCCAATAGCTTGCTTATTTTTCTTCTTCTGCGGACAATTTGTGGCATAGTGTCTGTGCTGGTGACAGTGAAAGCACTTCACCTTGGACATGTCCTGCTTCTTGCCTTTCGCACCGGAATGAGAAGCTTTCTTGTTCTTCCCCTTCTTTTCTTTGGCAGCCAAAGCGCAATTTTCTTCGTCGGGTCCCTTTGATGAAGATCCGTCCCTGGTATTCCGCCTGATCTCCTCCTGCACAAGATCTGACCAAAGTCTCTCCCATCCTGGAAATTTCTCCCGACCATTGACAGAGTCCTGATAGGAATGCCAACTCTTCAGAAGACCAAGGAGAGCCAAGCTCACCAAGTCCTCATCATCGACAGTCACCCCCACACTTCCTAGCTCATCCCTGCACTGAGTGAACTTCGTGAGATACTTGGGCATACTGTCTCCCTTCTCGCATTTAATGTTTTTGAGTTTATCCTTGAGTGCCAGCTTCCTCTGATCACTCTTTCTTTGGAATAGATCTATCAATGCTTTCCACATCAAGTATGGAGAAGCCTTTCCATGCAGGCTGGACACAATGTGATCCTTCACGCCCTCTAATAGAATCCTTCGACACTTTGTTGTCTTCTTTTTCCATGCATCAACTTGCGCAATATTAGTAGGCTTTGGGACCTTAGCCTCTATGAAAGCCTTCAGCCCATTATCATCTAACACCGCCTCCATCCTGTCCTTCCATGCAATATAGTTCGAGCTGCCCTGAAGAGCACACTCCAATCACAATCCGTTGAAAGACATTGCCATGTTGATACCAAGAAAACACTGCTGCAAATTCGAATTCCACCAACTCAAAACTCAATCGCCTCTGATCTAAAATTCGTGAGAACAAATTATTTCTCATACAGATATTGACTATATGGGCTTTTACCAGATATCTCACCTTCCAAAGGAAGGATGAATCTAAAGGCTACCTAGCCCGATTACAGACTATGCCCGAAGAAATAAAATGTAAACACTTTCTGAATAATAGATCTAATGATCAACAACTCTGATACCATGTAGAAATTTTGAATAATTAATCACTTATTCACAGATATTATCCTGATTATGCACTAGTGCGGAATACATGCACAATACATAACCTCCTCTACGTTGATCATCAATTTAGCAGCATTAAAAACAATGAAACATCAATCGCATGCACACATTAACACAGTATGTAACCCGGGGAAAGAATACAACTAAAAACCCCACACTATCTGTATATTATAATGATTGAGAACATGTAACAATACATAGTACAATACTCCTCACGAGTACTCAATACTATCTCCACCTGTTACACACAAAACTAGCTCAGATCTGATCAATCACAGCTCAAATCTCCTCCACTGCTTTGCCTACCTCCACTGCGCAATCCTGTAAGAGAATCAATCACTCTGTGAAATCGAATTCCTTTGGTTATACTATGCAAGCCTCATGGGAAATCTCCATCCATGCATGCGCAAATCTCATGCACAGCTATAGTCACAACTGATAGCAATCTCAACCTCTAACACCTGTCTCCACTGAACTGTACATGCATTGAGTTAACTGATGTATTCTTCAGTTGCTTTATGAGTTAATAATTAGTGAATTAATTAATAATTAATTCACACAACTCATCACTAGTGTATTCTTTAGTTAGACTAAAATACAACTAGTTCAACCAAGTCAAAGTGAACACAACTCCATCAACTCCACAATCAACTCCACCAAACTCAACCACATGAGTTCTAGCTGAAGTCGTGCATGAAATAGCTCAACTGACCCACAAAGAAAGTGTATTCCTTATGACAGCTGCATGTGCCACATCTGTAGCTCAAACTCAGAAGTGCTCCAAGAGGATAAGATAATGTTTATAGTCCAAATATTATTACGAGACAATAATATTCGACTGTTCTATTTTTAGCCTGGTAGTCTAAAAATAGAAACCACCCATATGTCTAAAAATAAAAGTCCATCTATTTTTACCAACATGACCAATCATCCACAAATAGCATACTGCAACTCATAGACCATGATCCATATGTCTAAAAATAGACTTTGCGCCAAAAATAGCCTACGGGCCCACTTAGTGAAGACGACTTCTTTCCACTAAACTCCATCATCTTGTTGCATTCTCAACAACTTTGCTATTTCCTATTTTCCAATCTCAATGGAATTGTTCTGTTTATATATTTTGTAGTAATATAATTAATTCAATTTACTGTTATTTCAGATCTAGTTATTTAGTTAAGCATTCTTTTTTGAGATCATCTACTGTAAAGAGCATTGACTACTGCTGTTGAAGCTCTCAGATTGAGATCATCTGCTGCCTATATTAAGAATTGTGTTTGATTGAGAATAAATTAGTTAAAAGAGGAACAAGTTATTACTATTTTATTCTCGACTGATGATTGTTGTTACTTTGATGAATGTCTGATTTAGTTTCATTAAAGGATTGAGTTTTCTTTTAATTGCAAATAGAATTTACATGCTGCATCCATTTACTCTTCTATTTGAAAGAACTATGCTGCAATTTAGAAGCATTACTCTCTGAGTTAAATGGCTGCCACATACTGTGTACACTCTTGAAATAGAAAGACTTACCCGGATTCATAATTAATGTGAAGGTAATTAAGAGTTACAAAGGCACCTTTTATCAGTCAACACATATAAGATCATTTTCAAATCATGTTTCTAAGAAAACAATCTCTTGAAATCTAGTTTTTAAACCCATTTTGAATTTTTCAATTTGGATCACAAATAAAAAAAAATATGATCAAAATAAATACTAGGTCTCATGTGAAATTTTGAGGAAAAAGTTAGTACATCATTGATTCAAGGGGTCTAGTGGAATATTTTTTACGTGATATGTACAGGGATGTTAACCCTTGAAATCTATTTTTCAAATCAACTTGAATCACCTCAATCCGGAATCATATGAAAACGTTATGCTCAAAAAACTAAGTGCTTGTCGAAACATCTGCATGGTGACAATTTTAGGTCTTGACTGTTCATTGTCATATTTCACCTATCAAATCCTCTTATTTTGAAAACCTGTTTCAAAGGGAGATATATATATACAACTTTAGTTTATGACAAAATTCAAATTATCTCATTTGAAGGCCAGGTGAAAAATTTATGCCACATTTATTAACTACATATCTTAAACTCAACTTAGTGAAACTCTACCTCTTAGGTATGTTCATCAACAATTTGGGGATATCAAACCTAAGGATTTAAAAAAAAATATTTCTACTAGATATACAAAAATAAATATACTTTAATCTCCAATTGGAATGACATCGATCCGATCTTTAATGAAAAAGTTACATTCCAAATAGTGATTGTTGGTCTAGTAAAAAATGCACAAGCAGCTCTATCAAACATGGTACTCTTCATAATTTTTAGCATATCATATTAAACCATTTTGAAGACATGTTTATAATGGAAGTATCCATATGATTTCAATTTATCATATATTTTGAATCACTCTAATTGGACATAAAAATAAGATTTTGTGAACAAAATACCGCTAGGAAGTCTAGGCTGGCCACTGGTCCTCAATGGGTAAAGAAATGCATTCTCTTCATCTATCTCTGTATTTTCTTTTCAAGTATTGTTTGTAGTTATTTTACCATTTCTTGGAAGAAGAGAGACTTTACACCTCTCTTCCTCCATCATTTGATATTCAATTGTAGGCAAGTGTTATGTTTTGCAGGTTCAGGGAAGATTTAAGGATTCAACTCTATGGATGAAGAGTTTTCAAAGTCAATTTTTAAAAATTGATATTTCAGAATATGAATACAAATGTTCAAGTCAAAGAAAAGTGAAAATTCACCTGATGTTAACTTCAACCAATGAAACTCAAACTCTTGAAGCTTACCTTTAGTCGTTGACCAACAACACCAACAAAACTGCAAGATGGATTGAGATCAAGGAAAAAGACATGAAGCCAAAAAGACATGAAGAAAGTTAGGTTTTGTACCATGACAAGTCACATCCACTGCCAAATAAGCCTTTCGTAAGCCATATTTTCCATGATGTCATTCATATACCATACTGTATGCTAAGCTCCAAAATCATTCATGTTGAAGTCTAGACCTTCCATCTAGTAGTAGAACTTCATGACTTCAAGCTATTTTACTTTCACAAGCTTTCCATACATCCCTACTCCATTTATCCCACTTCCATTCAGAAAAGAAAAGAATAAAAAATAATGAAGAGGTTTGTTTGTGAAAATCCAGATTCCTCACCCAGTACAAACCTAAATTCATATTGGAAAACCAAGTACTTGGATAATATGAATTCCAAAAACAAAACAAACAAAAAAAAACAAAAAATGGTTCTAGCTCATTTCATTGTTTAAGATGAACTCTCTATTTTATTCTGACAATAAAGTATGTCATCTCATTCTTTGAAAAATGAATCATCCAGTTCAAAGACTTGAGGACAAGTCTTATGTTAGGTCCCTATAATACTAGTGATTTCCCCATTACTATTGTCATTGTAGCCCTTATTGTTATTGTTGTGCCCCTATTGTCCCCATATTGTTATTATTGTGCCCCATAGAAGCCCATTACTGTTATTTTTGTGCCCTTATATTATTATTGTTATGTCAGCTTTGATTATATTGTGACTCCTTCGACTCCTATATACAGAAAGGAGGTTTTTTCATTTGTGTCATCCAAGAATTATTCATTTGTGTAATATAAAGGAAGTTTCCCCCTCGAAGAGGCATATTTTGAAGTTCTTGATCTATCTTTTCTTCTATTTTGTAAGTTGGTTACATAACATTTGGTATGTGAGCTTTGGATTTTATAGTTTCCCTGCTCCAAACAGGTCATCGTGGAATTTTCGCAATAACATTTTCTCTATAAAGTTTAAGAAGCTAAGCAAGAACCCATTTGAGTCGAAATCATTTTTAACCTTGGGTCTGAATTCTAGATCTTGTCTCACTATATTTTGGAGATATGATTTGAGGAAGTTAGCCTTTTTGCAAGCTCTAGAATTCTATCTCCAATAGGTCATCATGGAATAATCACTCTACTTGTTTTTCTATGAAGGTTCAGAATCAGAAATTAAATCCCATTTGAGACGGAATTGTGTTGATGCTCGGGTCCAAATTTTAGATCTTGTTTCACTATATTGTCGGAGATATGGTCCAAGATAGTTAGGGTTTTTACAGGCTCCCAAATTACATCCCAAACAGGTGACCTAGGAAAACTCGTCATAACTTTCTCTCTAACTATCAGACTAAAATTATGTAAAAAGTTATAGAATGAGGATGACCTTTAGTTTTTTGTGTATCAGTTTCAGGTCCTAAGGTCGAAACAATGACACATGGCATTTCGTACAAGTTCTCTCTACTAAACGAGTCTATAATCAGGTCATTGTGGGTGATTTCGCATAACTCTTCCTTGGAGAATCCAATATTGAAAAGACTTGTGGGTTGGAAATAGGACTTAGAGAGCTAGTGCAAGACGAAATTTAAGACCTCAGAGATCCTAAACTAAAAAGATACAACATATGCAATATCGAGTTCTTGCAAAGTGAAAAAAGGTGTGTAGTTTTTTAAAATTTTGCATAAGTTTGGTTTGAAAAATTAGTTTGAAGGAATTCAAAGGGAATAGTGAAGAATTATTATCATTAATTGATGCCCTAAAGAAATAAAATGGAAACGCCTAGTAAAAAACCTGAAATATCTAGCTAGACTCATGAATAAGAGGAAGAAACACAACATGATATAACAAAATTACGAGACCAAGTGCAACAAAATTCACTCACACAAAAAGTAACATAAGCTAAGATGGATAGTTTAAATAAATCCATGCAAGCTAATATGGATGGTGTTGATGCTCAGATGGATGGCATGGAAGCCAAGATGGAGGGTTTAAAGAAAGGCGTGGATGCTAAGATGGATGGTATAGAAGAAAAACTTAAAGGAAACATGGAATATTTAAAGACATACTTGACAAATTTGCTACACGAAATGCTTAGAAATGGCGAAAGGATAGTAGAGGAAACTCATGAGGAGAAAAAAAGAAATGTTAATCATGATTTCATAGACCCTAATGGTGGATTGAAGACCCACCATTTTCCAAAGATCGATATGAGGAATTTTGATGGCAAGGACCCTGTAACATGGATGCTACAGATGGAGCAATATTTCGATCTCCATAATGTGCAAAGCACACAAAATGTAGGCATTGCAACTTTATATTTGGAACCAAATCAGTTTGTATCGTATCAATGGCTTTTCTCTCGTAAACAAATTTTCACTTGGGAAATTTTTATGGAAGAAATGATAGCACATTATGAGGATACAAAAAGCAACACTTTTTTTAGCCAATTGATAAATCTCAAACAAAAGGGTTCAATGATGGAGCACATCGAGGACTTCCAAAAATTGAATATAAGGGTAAAATATATTCCATAGGAGCATAGGATTAATGTGTTCATATGGACTTTAAAGGATAACATCCAACATGTGGTTTCCCTTTGGGAACTTGATTCATTGGAGAAGGCATTCAAGTTGGCAAGAAACATGGAAAGAAAAATTATGGCAACAACGAAGCCTACCACTCATAACTATAAACATGGAAGTGTTTTTTCTCCTAGCCTTCCACAACCTACAAGGTTGACACCACAACAATTCGAAGAGAAAAGAGAAAAAGGGCTTTGTTACAGTTGTGATAGAAAATACACTAAAGGTCATAAGTGTGATAGGAAGAAATTATTTTACATAGATTGTGAAGAGGAGGAAGAAAAGGAATAAGAAACATCAAAAGAAGAGGATATACACCAAGAAAAAACCCTAGAGAAAGAAAAAATTAATCCGACCATATCTTGTAATCCATTGGCCGGAATTAAAAGTCTTGGACAATCGTTCCAAGGTATTTGAGACTCCAAAAGGCCTCCCAACTATTCATGATCATGATCATGGTATTCATTTGCTTCGAGGAAGTGTTCCTCCAAACATTAGGCCTTACATATATCCCTATGCCCAAAAGAGTGAAATTGAACTTATAGTTGTAGAAATGCTAGAGTCTGGTATATTTCAACCTAGTCAAAGTTCTTTCTCTACAATATTAGTATTGGTGCACAAGAAGGATGGGTCATGGCACATGTGTCCAGATTATAGGCAGCTCAACAAGCTCACTATTAAAGATAAATTTCCCATTATTGTCATTCATGAATTATTGGATGAATTGCATGGATCATTTTACTTCACTAATTTGGATATTCATTTAGGATATCATCAAATCAGAATGAAGACTGAAGACATTCCAAAAACAACATTTAGAACTCATGAGTCTCATTATGAATTTTTGGTCATGCCTTTTGGCCTTACCAATGCACCTTCTACATTTCAAGGTTTGGTGATTTCCATGTTCAAACCCTTACAAAATTTGTGTTAGTATTTTTTGATGATCTACTAATCTACAACAAGTCTTGGAAGGATCATGTTCAACATCTTGACATGGTGCTCAAACTATTGGAGGACAAACAATTATATGCAAAAATCTCCAAATGTTTCATTGGAGTATAAGAGGTAGAATATATGGGTCATACTATATCTCATGAAGGTGTGAAGGTAGACCCTAGCAAATTAAAGTCATTAAGGAATGGAAAATCCCCACATAGATAAAGCATATGCGAGGATTTCTTAGGTTTACAAGGTATTATAGAAAGTTTGTTAAGAATTATGGATGAATAGTAGCACCTCTAACAACATTATTGAAGAAAGATGCATTTTCATGGACTCCAAAAGCAACGAAGGCCTTTGAACATCTTAAAAAGGCAATGTGCCAAGCACAAGTCTTAAATACGTCGGACTTCAAAAAAAGCTTTATTTTGGAATGTGATGCCTTAGGAAATGGAATTGTTGTTTTAATGCAAGAAGAAAGACCCATTGCTTTGAAAATTCGTCCAATCAAAAGAAAGTATTTATGAGAACGAAATGTTGGAAATACGACATGTACTTAAGAAATGGCGACCCTACCTAATGGGAAGGCACTTGAAGGTAAAAACGGATCATGATAGTCTTAAATAGTTTTTAGAAAAAATATTATCTTCAGAAGAGTAGCAAAAATGGGTCACAAAGATGTTGGGTTATGAATTTGAAATCGTCTACCAAAAAGGGAAGCAAAATGTTGTGGAAGATTCACTCTCAAGAAAGAATGAGGATGTGGAAGCATTGCTTTGTGCCATTTCTATTATCCAATCATATTGGATAGACGAAGCAAGGGATGAATGGAAGAATGACGAAGAAGTGTGGGCACTCATTCAAAAGAGACAACAAGATCCTAGCACATATGATACATTTAGCTGGAAAAATGATTCGTTATGGTACAAAGGTCGTTTATACCTATGTAAGGATTACCAACTCAAACAAAATATTCTTATGGAATTGCACACCTCTCCCTTAGGAGGGCACTTAGGATTTTTAAAACTTACTACAGGGTTAAGAAGGATTTTTTTGGGATGACCTTAAATCAGATATTCAAAATTTTGTGGTGGAATGTTTGGTTTACCAACAAAATAAAGTTGAAACAATTAAGACCCAAGGTCTATTACAACCTGTATCCATTCCAAGCCAACATTGAGAGGAGTTTTCAATGGATTTTATCACAGGCTTAGCCAAGTCTGAAGGAAAGAGTGTCATCATAGTGGTAGTTGATAGACTTACCAAGTATGCACGCTTTTGTGCATTATCACATCCATTTAAATCCATCACAATTTCTACTGCATTTATGGAAACAATTCAAAAGCTACATGGAAACCCAAAGATTATTGTAAGTGACAAAGATACAATTTTCACTGGAAATTTTTGGATAGAATTATTTTCTTGTCTTGGTACTCAGTTAGCTCATAGATCATATTATGATCCTCAATTTGATGGGAAAACGGGAATAGTAAACAAATGTTTGGAAGGATATTTTCGTTTCTTTTTATATGATAAACAAAGAAAATCTGTCAAATGGTTGCCTTTGGCTGAATGGTGGCATAACACTTCCTTCCATGCTGCAACAAAAATAACCCCATTTACGGCACTTTATGGATATCAAAAATCGTCCATGACATCATATTTAAGAGAAAATTCTAAGGTTCAAGTAGTGGAAGATCACATCGATCATCAACATCGAGTTTTCCAACTCTTAAAGGATAACCTCACTTTCACACAGAATAGAATGAAACAATAGGCAAATCAACATCACAACGAACGTTGTTTTGATATAGGTGACTGGGTATTCCTATGGCTATAAAAATATAAACAAACGTCCCTTGAGCAAGGTAAGAAGGATAATAAATTATCACCAAATTATTATGGTCCGTACAAGGTGTTGCAAAAGATTGGTACTATGGCATACAAATTGGATCTTCCTACAACTTCCTAAGTGCACCTAGTTTTCCATGTTTCATGCTTAAATAATGTTATAGGTGACAAACTCCTAGTTCAAACAATTTTTTCAGAACTTGATGAGGAATGAAAAATCATATTGGAACTTGAAGCAGTCACAAAAGAAAGAACTCGACAACTACGAAATCGATCAATTTCAGAGTATCTCATGAAGTGCAAAAAATTACCCGCTGAAGATTCCACATGGGAGGGTGAGAATTTTATATAGAAGCACCCAAAACTTCTCAAGCATTGAGGGCAACACTTTTTTGAAGGAGAGGGGCATGTTACGTCCCTATAATACTAGTGATTCCCCCATTACTATTGTCACTGTAGCCCTTATTGTTATTGTTGTGCCCTTATATTATTATTGTTATGTCAGCTTTGATTATATTTTGACTCCTTAGACTCTTATATAGATAAAGGAGGTTTTTTCATTTGTCTCATCCAATAATTATTCATTTTTGTAATATAAAGGAAGTTTTCCCCTTGAATAGGCTTATTTTGAAGTAATTGATCTATCTTTTCTTCTATTTTGTGAGCTAGTTACATAACATTTGGTATCAGAGCTTTCGATTCTAAGGTTTTGGTGCTATAAATAGGACATTGTGGAATTTTAGCTATAATGTTTTCTATATGAAGTGTTAGAAGATAAACAAAAAAGCAATTTGAGCCAAAATTGTTCTCAACCTCGGGTCCGAATTTCAAATCTTGTCTCCCTATATTTCAGAGATATGATCTGAGGAAGTTAGGGTTTTTGGAAGCTCTAGAATTCCATCTCAAACAATTCATCGTGGAATTTACATTATACTTTTTTTTCTACGAAGGTTCAGAATCTGAAATTAAAACCCATGATAGGCGAAATTATGGTGAAGCTCTGGTCTGAATTGCAGATATTGTTTCACTATGTTTTCAGAGATATGGTCCAAGATATTTAGGCTTTTTGTGGGTTCCTGTATTACATCCCAAATAGGTGACCTGGTGACATGCATCATAAATTTCTCTCTGAGCATCATATTAAAATTGTGTAAAACATTACAAAAAGAGGACGACCTATAGTTTTCTTTATATCAGTTTTCGGTCCTAAGGTCAAAACCATGACACGTGGCACTTCATACAAGTTCTCTCTTCCAAACCGGTCTATAATTAGGTCATCGTGGGAGATTTGGCATAACACTTCCTTGGAGCATTCAATCTTGATCAGACTTGCGGGGTTGGAAAAAGGACTCAGATGGCTACTGTAGGATGAAATTTCAAACCTTGGAGATCCGTAATAATAGAGATACAACAAATTCAATATCGAGCTCCTACAAAGTGAAAAAATGTGTGTAGTTTTTAAAAAAATTTCACAAGTTTGGTTTGAAAAATTAGTTTGAAGGAATTGAAAGGGCATAGTGAAACATTATTAACATTAATTGATGCCCCAAATAAAGAAAATGAGACACCTACTAAGCAACCTGAAAGCTGTAGCATGAGTCGTGAAGAAGAGGAAGAAATGCAACATGATATATCAAAAGTACGAGAAGCTAAGATGGATGGTATAGAAGAAGAACTTAAAGGCAACATGGAAGATTTGCAGACATATTTTGCAAATTTGCTACAAGAAATGCTTACTAATGGTGAAAGGTAGTAAAGGAAACTCATGAGGAGAACAAAAGAAATGTTAATCATGATTTCATAGACTCTAATGGTGGATTAAAGACCCACCATGTTCCAAAGATTGATGTGAAAAATTTTGATGGCAAAGGATCTCGTAACATGGATACTACAAATGGAGCAATATTTTGATCTCCATAATGTGCAAAACCCACAAAGGGTACGCACTGCAACTTTATATTTGGAACCAAATTAGTTTGTATGGTATTGGTGGATTTCCTCTCATAAACAAATTGTCACTTGGAAAAATTTTACGGAAGAAATGATAGCACATTATGAGGATACAAAAAGCAAGACTTTTTTTAGGTAATTGATAAATCTCAAACAAAAGGGTTCAATGATGGAGCACATTGAGGACTTCCAAAAATTCAATATAAGGGTAAAATATATTCCAGAGTAGCATAGGATTGATGTGTTCTTAGGGACTTTAAAGTATAACATCCAACATGAAGTTTTCCTTTGGGAACTTGATTCATTGGAGAAGGAACTTAGGTTGACAAGAAAAATGGAAAGAAAAAATATGGCAACGAGGAAGCCTACCACTCACAACTATAAATATGGAAGCATTGTTGACCCTAGTCTTTGACAACCTACAAGGTGGACAGCACAACAATTGGAAGAAAAAAAAAAAGGGCTTTGTTACAGTTGTGATAGAAAATACACTAAAGGTCATAAGTGTGCTGCGAAGAAATTATTTTACATAGATTGTGAAGAGGAGTAATAAAAGGAAGAAGAAACATCAAAATAAGAGGATATACACCAAGAAAAAACCATAGGGAAAGAAGGAATGAATATGACCATATCTTGTAATGCATTGGCCGAAATTACTAGTCCTCAAACTATCAAGAGAGAAGGATATATAAAGAAGAAAAGGGTAATAGTGTTGATTGATTTGGGCAGTACCCATAATTTTATTCATTGTAAGATAGCCAAGAAATTGAATTTATTCCTATATCTAGCACCAGAGTGTCAATTGATGGTTGCAAGTGGAGGAATCATAAATTTCTCTAGAAAGTGCCATAATATCAAGCTATCCATGGGATAATATCTATTGAATAGCCCAAGTCTTTCCATTCCAATGGGTGGTGCTGATGTTGTACTGGAAGTCCAATGGCTACAATCCTTGGGTAAAATAGCTTTTAATTTTCAAAAACTTTTCATGAAATTTTCTTTGGAAGGAAAGGGAGTTTAATTAAGGGGTATCGCAGGGAAACTGGGAAAGATAATTAACTCTAATGGAATGACAAAGCTTCTAAATAAAGAACAACGAGGCTTAATTGCACAATTATGTTCGCTAGAGGTTCCCACATAGAAATCATCTATTTCTATAGATCTCGAAAAAGTCTTAGACAATCATTCCAAGGTATTTGAGACTCCCAAAGGCCTCCCACCTATTCTTGATCATGATGATGCTATTCATTTGATTCCAAGAAGTGTTCATCCAAACATCAGGCCTGACAGATATCCCTATGCCTAACAGAGTGAAATTGAACGTATCGTTGCACAAATGCTAGAGGTTGGTATAAGTCAACCTAGTCAAAGTTGTTTCTCTCCTCCATCAGTATTGGTGCACAAGAAGGATGGGTCATGGCACATGTGTCAGCTTATAGGGATCTCAACAAGCTCACTATTAAAGATAAATTTCCCATTATTGTCATTGATGACTTATTGGATGAATTGCATGGATCAATTTACTTCACCAAGTTGGACATTCATTTAGGACATCATCAAATCAGAAAGAAGACTGAAGACATTCCAAAAAAACATTTATAACTCATGAGTCTCATTATGAATTTTTGGTCATGCCTTTTGGCCTTACCAATGCACCTTCTACATTTCAAGGTTTGATGAATTCCATTTTCAAACCCTTCCTTACAAAATTTGTGTTAGTATTTTTTGATGATCTACTAATCTATAAGAAGTTTTGGAAGGATCATGTTCAACATGTTGACATGGTGCTCAAACTATTGGAGGACAAACAATTAAATGCAAAAATCTCCAAATGTTTCTTTGGAGTAAAGGAGGTGGAATATTTAGGTCATATTGTATCTCATGAAGGTGTGAAGGTAGACCCTAGAAAAATTAAAGCCATTAAGGAATGTGAAATCCCCACATCCATAAAGCATCTAGGAGGAGTTCTCAAGTTGACAAGGTATTATCACAAGTTTGTTAAGAATTATGGACAAATAATAGCACCTCAAACAACATTATTGAAGAAAGATGCATTTTCATGGACTCCAAAAGCAACGAAGGCCTTTGAACATCTTAAAGAGGAAATGTGCCAAGCACCGGTCTTAGCTCCATTGGACTTCACAAAAATGTTTATTGTGGAATCTGATTCCTCAAGAAATGGAATTGGTGTTGTTTTAATGCAAGAAGAAAGACCCATTGCTTTCGAAAGTTGTCCAATCAAAGGAAAGTATTTACACATATCTATTTATGAGAAGGAAATGTTGGCAATACTACATGGACTTAGGAAATGGTGACCCTACCTATTGTGCCCCATAGAAGCCAACTATTTTTATTGTTGTGCCCTTATATTATTATTGTTATGTCGGCTTTGATTATATTGTGACTCCTTACACTCTTATATATAGAAATGAGGTTTTGTCATTTGTATCATCCAAGAATTATTCATTTGTGTAGTATAAAGGAATTTTACCCATCGAAGAGGCTTATTTTGAAGTTTTTGATCTATCTTTTCTTCTATTTGGTGAGCTAGTTACGTAACATTTGGTATCAGAGCTTTGGATTCTAGGGTTTCGCTGCTCCAAACCGGTCATCATGGAATTTTCGCTCAAACGTTTTCTCTATAAAGTTTCAGAAGCTAAAAAAAAATCATTTAAGCTGAAATCGTTCTAAACCTCAGGTCAAAATTTTAGATCTTGTATCGCTATATTTTTGAAGATATGATCTGAGGAAGTTAGGGTTTTTGCAAGCTCCCGAATTCCATCTCAAACAGGTCATCATGGAATTTACACTATACTTGTTTTTCTACTAATTTTAAAAATATGAAATTAAAATATATTTGAGACAAAATCACGGTGAAGCTCGAATATGAATTTTAAATCTTGTTTCACTATATTTTCGGAGATATGGTCCAAGATATTTAGGGTTTTGCAGGCTCTTGAATTACATCCAAAACAGGTGCCCTAGGGAAAATCGTCATAACTTTCTCTCTGAGCATCAGATTAAAATTGTGTAAAGTGTTATAGAAAGAGGATGGCCTATAGTTCTCCGTGTATCGGTTTCAAATCCTAAGGTCGAAATAGTGACACGTGGTACTTCGTATGAGTTTTCTCTACAGAACTAGTCTATAATCAGGTCATCGTGGGAGATTTGGCATAACACTTCTTAGGAGAATCTAATATTGATTAGACTTTCATGATTGGAAAGAGGAATCTGAGGGTTACCTCAGGGTGCAATTTCAGGCCTTGGAGATCCAAAATTACAAAGATAGAATATATTCAATATCAAGCTCCTATAAAGTGAAAAAAGGTGTGTAGTTTCTAAAATTTTGCTTAAGTTTGGTTTGAAAAATTAGTTTGAAGGCATTCAAGGAGAATAGTGAAGCATTATTATAATTTATTGATTCTATAAAGAAATAAAATGGAAACACCTAGTAAGAAACCTGAAATCTCTAGCATGACTCATGGAGAAGAGGAAGAAATGCAACATGATATATTAAAATTACGAGACCAAATGCAACAAAATTCACTCTCACAAAAAGTAACAGAAACTGAGATGGATAGTTTAAAGAAAGGCACGGAAGCTAATATGGATGGCGTGGAAGGTAATATGGATGGTTTAAAGAAAGGTGTGGAAGCTAAGATGGATGGTATAGCAAAAAAACTTAAAGGAAACATGTAAGATTTGAAGACAGATTTGACAAATTTGTTACACGAAATGCTTACTAATGGTGAAAGGGTAGTAAAGGAAACTCACGAGGAGAACAAAATAAATGTTAATCATGATTTCATAGACTCCAGTAGTGGATTGAAGACCCACCATGTTCCAAAGATCGATATGAGGAAGTTTGATGTCAAGGATACCTTAACATGGATACTACAGATGGAGCAATATTTCGATCTCCATAATGTGTAAAACACACAAAACGTATGCATCGCAACTTTATATTTTATGAGCCCCTTCATTGGGTAATTATATGGGCCTTAATTCACCTCCTAGCTTAGTCAAACAAACTATTCTCATAACTTATTTCATACTTTTTATTATATTTTGTTTATGAGATGAGTGAGAGTTGGATATTTTTCTTTGTGGTCTAATGTGAATTTAATGCAGGATTAAAGGATAAAAGCAAGGAATTTTGGCAAAGACCACCATAAAAAATTGAATGGGGCAAGGGAGATAGATTGTAGGAGGTAAATCATCCTCATTTACTACCCCTCCATTCAAATATTCCTCCATCAGCTCGGAGTGCAAACGGCCAAATCATGAGGACAAGAAGGCAGCCGAGCAAGTGAAAGATAAAGCACCAGTCTATCTCGAGTCTGGGAGCCGAGCCTCCCTAATTTTAAGGAAGTCGTTGGAGACTTCAGATGTATAAGTAGAGAGGTGTAGGACCTCAGTAGGATTCAGTGTTGGCATTATGATGTATTTTTTGTACTTAATGGCAACCCACCTGTAGCAGAACAACTCACTTTAGAAGGCAACTAGATGAATCTACAGAAGAGATATCAGATGTGACAGAATGCATGACAGTAGTGTTTATAGATGTGATGAAATGTAGGGTAGCTTCAAGGAATCAGTTCAGAAGGAAACTCACTCAGATGAAAGATCACAGTATAGCAGTTAAACATCAAAGAATTACGGAAGGAAGAAAGAGAGGTATATGTAGGTTCACCATTGACCAAGCTACGTTTACATGCAGGTCCACTATATACAAAGTCGCGTATACTTACACACACACTTTCATAGAAGGAAAAGCATGTATACCTTGGAAAACTAAATTTTTGGTCTAAAGTATTTGGTCCATGGTATTTTGATCCATGATATTGGTCCAAGGTATCTGATCTGAGGTATTGACCCTAGGTATTTGGTCCAAGGTATTGGTACTAAGTAGTTTGAGAAAGGCCTAAAACTATAAGAGGAGGAGAAGATCATTAGGCCAAGGTGTGCAAGTATCGAATATCTGATGAAGTGTGAGATCTAATATGTAGGTTACTAGCTTATGGTATTGTGCTTGATCTGAACCAAGGACGAACCTTAGCATTTGATGAAGGATAAGATCTAATGATATATCAGGATCTTAAGGCTTGAAGTGAATTATCTTTATGTGGTTTGATCATGGATCTGAATAACTGGCACATGATGTAGTTTGTCAATATGATGATCAAGGTATGACTAAAGTATAGAATTGTTGTAATGTTTAAATCATCATTTACAGATCTATACGCAGGTTCACTTTAGAAAAGGCACGTATACACACTAGTTTTACATATCAAAACAATGTATACATCGTAAATTTGATTTGCAGATGTGTATGCTGGTTCGCCTTGAGGAAAGCACGTATGCACACAGGTTTGACACATGAAAGTAGTGTATACCTTATAAAATATGTTTTAGCTACTTCTGTTTGTTGTTGGAGTGTTCTGGGTTCTAGCTTGGGTTCTGGTTACTGTATTCTGGTGACAACATTCTGAATGATCTGATTGATGGGTTGTCAAAGTGATTGATTGATTCGGTTGTGAAGGAGATTGGTTGATGCAGATATGTTTGATGATTGAATGATGTTGTTGATGGATCCAATTTGAAAATTTATGAAACGAGGTCCCTGAAGGAAGAAAGAAGGTTGTAGCCTTTTGTAGGTCGGTGCCTACGTACTAGCAAACATATCGGCTAGTACAAGAGCTAGGGGGTTGTAGCTCCCTTCCAGTAGAAGCTGGAGAACAAGATAAGGTTGTAGCCCTTTGCAAGTAGAAGCCTGCGTACTGGTATAAGACTGAACCAATACAAAAATTGTAAACAAAATTTTCTTCTTATTAAAAGAAGATAGAGACGACAATAGTAGATGGTTTTCACCCACATTGGGTTTCCACCTTATATCTTGGTGTTCATGTGTGTTTCTTATGTGTGATGCTTTATTATTTTTTTACTACACTGTCTAATGAATTCCTGATATACTGGTTGAATTTCAATACATGATAATTTGAGTAAATCAAAAGATCTTTGCGTGTACGCTAGTTTCATTAAGTACAGTTACATATACATGCTAGTTCAATGAGCTGAAGTAGCATATACAAATAAGTTTTGAAAATTAAATTATTGATCTGATAATACTGATTCACGGCCCCCCCCCCCCCCCCCCCCCCAAGTATCATTTCCAACAATTGGTATTAGAGAAGGTCCTTTAGAAGAAGCTTGATCACTTGAAGGAAGATCCATCATCATGAATAATCAAGAAAGAGAGGGATCCATCAGACTGCCAATCTTTGATGGGAGAAACTTTGTTTATTGGAAGGTAAGAACCACAACCTCTCTTCAATTTTTTGGAGTAGATGTCTGGGAAATCGTGGAAGGAGGATATACATTTCCATCAGCAATTCGTACAAATACGGCAGGTAAAAAGCAATATGAAACCAATGCCAAGGCTATCAATAGATTATTGGGAAGCCTGTCACAATCAGAGTTTGTCAAAGTTATGCAGCTCAAATTAGCCAAAGAAATATGGGACAAAATCGTTCTAAGCTAAGAAGGAGACTCTTAGGTAAAACATACTAAACTGCAAACTCTCAGAATTCAATATGAAACTCTCAAGATGCAGAATGATGAAAGTATAGCTAGTTACTTCTTACGTATTAATGAGGTTGTTAATTGCATGAAGAATTTGGGTGAAGAGATAAAGGAAGTTACCTTAGTTGAAAAAGTTTTAAGATCCTTATCTGCTGAATTTGAATCAAGAGTATCTACCATAGAAGAAAAGCAGGATCTACAAACTATTACTATGACACTCTTAACTACCTTTGAGATGATAAGAGGAGGTCCATCAGATATGAGAGAAGCTGCATTTAAATCTTTAGCAAAAGGAAAATAAGAACTCAATGAATCAGGACATATTTTAGAAGAAGAAGAAGAGGAAGTAAACTTTGTCAAGAAGCTTCAACGGGGTTTCGGAAGATTCAGAGGTAAATTACCTTTCAAATGTTTTGCCTGTGGTAGAGTCGGTCATTATGCTGCCAAATGTCCTCATAAAGATAAATTTGATAAAGGGAAGGAATCTGCAAAATGGAATGGAAAACAAAGTGTAAGTAAAAAGAGATACTATACTCATGAAGATAGCGATGGTTTATCAAATAGTGATGAATATGAAAATAGTAATGACTATAGACTTCTGATGGCTTATGAAGATGATGAGTTTTTGGATTCTTTAGATGAAGATGACCTTTATGAAGAAATCTCTAAACTCAAAATCTATTTAGAAGAAGAGAATATGATTATAGATACCTTGAAATACCAACTTGCTGAAAGAGAAAAAACCCAATGAAAAACTAGAATGTGAAATTGTGGATCTAAGAAAGGATCTTGAGAAAACAAAAGCTCTCAATCTTAGATTTGCTAAAGGATCATAAATCTTAAATGAAATTATCAAAGTGCAATTTTATTCTCTGATAAAGATGGGTCTTGGATATACTGAAGAAGCATCTCAATCACAGAAGCCGTCAACCTCCACTAAAAGCTATCTTGATGCAGCAAAGAGCAGTGAATAGTTTGACAATCATCAAAAAAGGCATAAAGCAGATCACCAGGTAAATTAGGCTCAATTTAGTTCAAAGATGAATAGAAGCCACAATCAACCTCAGGTACATCGTACTCAATTTTCTTCAAAGATAAATATCAATAGAAACTACAATCACAAGGTCAGTAGATTCGATAATCGCGGGAACTTCTTTAATGGTCAATGTTTCTCATGTCATAATTTTGGACAAAAAGCTGCTCAATGTGTTGCATACAAAACCATCATGACTAGAGAAGCACAAAATCAAAGGAATGTGACAAGGATCAAGAAGAGTTCCTATAATAACTTTTCTCTTCTTGAAAATGAAATAGAATACTCAATATGTAACAACTTTGGCCATGAAGAATCTGAATGCAGGAATAAATTTTGGCAAATATCTCAGAAGGAAAGAAATCCATTAAATCCAAAAATATTGAGAAAGAAAAAACCACAAACAGAAAGATGTGGTATAGCCCTGTATGTAGAAGGACAAGAAAACCAGTGGTACATCGACAGTGGATGCTCAAAACACATGACAGGTGACAAAGAAAAACTATACTCATATAATTCCTTAGAAAATGAAAAGAGTGTCTCATTTGGAAACGAAACTTCTGCTATCATAAAAGGTAAAGGCTCTATTTTCTTGAAAGAAAAAGTTAAAGCTGGGAATTTTATGTATGTTGATGGCTTAAAGCATAACCTGTTGAGTGTGAGTCAAATGTATGATCAAGGAAATAAAGTAGTGTTTCGATTAAATGGATGTGTTGTTCGTGAGCTTGATACATGAGAAACCATGATCAAAGGTACAAGAACTCCAAACAACCTATACATACTCAAGGGAGGACAACAACAATGCTATCTATGCAAAATGATGAAAACTAGCTATGGCACAAAAGATTGGGACATCTAAGCTTTTCTCAAATAAGAAAAGCATGTAGATTCCAGGCTGTTCGTGATCTTCCAGATATAAACATTCCTGAAAATATTATATGAAAATCATGTCAATTCGGTAAGTAAACCAGATCTCACTTCATCAAAAGGGAAGGGTTAGCTAGCAAGCCTCTTGAACTTGTTCATACTGAATTATGTCGACCATCAAGGAAAAAGTCACCTCGTGGAGAAGAATAATTTATATTGTTCATTGATGATTTTTCTAGAATGTGTTGGATAGGTCTTCTAAAGCATAAAGATGAAGCATTTGAAAAGTTCATAGCCTTCAAAGTTTTGGTTAAAAATGAATCAAATCGCAAAATCAAATGCCTCAGATCTGATCGATAAGGTGAATTTACCTTGGATGAATTCTTTGACTTTTGTGAACAACATAGAATAAAAAGGCATTTCTCCGCTACAAGGACTCCTCAGCAAAATGGAGTGGTAGAAAGGATGAACATAATTGTTCAACAAATGGCTCATACTTTGTTAGATGAATCTAGAACTCCTGCAACCTTCTGGGGTGAAGCTGCATTCACTGTCGTCACTATTCTCAACTAAGCAAATGTTCAAGTAAATAGCACTCAAACTCCACATGAACTTTGGTATTGTAAGACTCCTACTGTAAAATACTTCAAAGTTTTTGGAAGCACATGTTACATCAAAAGGACTGATGAAAAACTTGGTAAGATTGAACCCAGAGCAGACGAAGGTATTCTTCTTGGCTACTCTTCCCGACGTAAAGGATATAAATGATATAATAAAAGACTTTGGAAATTTATTGAAAGTATTGATTTTGTGGTTGATGAAGCATGAAACAATCCAAAATAGATAAAAACCGAAGATTATGACAATGAAGAAGATGAGGATCATTTTCCCACATCAAATCACATTGATTCTGAAGAAGAAACCAATGAAGCACTAGAAGAAGAGATAACGATATAAGAAAAGACTTTGTCTAGGTATGTTCAGAAAAATCATCCAGAAACTCAAATTTTAGGGGAAAAAGGGGCAGGTGTGCAGATAAGAATAGCCATTGCTGAAGCCTCAAGCTATCTAGCATTACTATCTTCCACTGAACCTCAAAATGTAAATGAAGCATGTAGAGATGAATGTTGGGTCAAGGCCATGAATGAAGAACTTGAGCAAATTGAAAAAAATAATACTTGGGAATTAGTTCCTAGACCTCATGATAAGAATATCATAGGAACCAAATGGATATTCAAAAACAAGCTGAACGAAAATGGAAAAGATATCAGAAACAAGGCTAGACTTGCTTGCAAAGGATATGCTCAACAAGAAGGTATAGATTTTGAAGAAATTTTTGGACCTGTTGCTATACTTGAAGCCATAAGAATGTTTCTTGCTCTTTCTAATTTTCAGAAATTAAAAGTATACCAAATGGATGTAAAATTTGCCTTTCTTAATGGAGACTTAGAAGAAGAAGTCTATATTGAACAACCAGAAGGATTCATTCTTGGAAATGATACGAAACTTGTATGCAAACTTAGAAAGGCTCTCTATGGTCTAAAACAGGTTCCAAGGGCCTAGTATTACCGTCTTGACAAATATCTCCACCAACAGGGTTTTTCAAAGGGGTCAGCAAATAGAAATCTATATACAAATATTGACACTGGTAAATTTCTAATAATTGTTGTTTATGTTGATGATATCATTTTTGGTAGTAATGAAGAATCCATGACTTAGAATTTTCCTTCAGTAATGCAACAAGAATTTGAGATGTCCTTGCTTGGTGAAAAAGTATGGCATGGAAGATTCTAAACCAGTATGTACCCCAATGGTAACAGGATGCAGTCTTAGCTCAAATGATGAATCAGCAGAAGTACATCAACCAACTTACAGATCCATGATTGGCAGTCTGTTTTATCTAACAAGTAACTGACTGTACATCATGCATGCAGTGGGAATACTTGGAAGATTCCAAGCAAATCCAAAGGAATCACACCTTCAGGCAGTCAAAAGGATTTTCAAAGATCTTTAAGGAACACAAAACTTTGGTTTATGGTATCCTAGAGATACATATCTTACACTTCATTCATATACATATGCGGATTTGGCAGGAAGTGTTGATGATAGAAAAAGCACTAGTGATGGTGCATTCTATATGGGTTCGAAGTTAGTTTCGTGGTTCAGCAAGAAACAAAGTTTAATTGCATTATCTACAGCTGAAGTAGAATACGTGGCTGTTGCATCTTTCTGCACACAACTACTTTGGCTGATGCAAACCTTGCAAGATATTCAGATCACATGTACTCCACCCATCTCCATTCTATGTGATAATACAAGTGCCATCAGTGTTTCAAAGAATCTAGTCATGTATTCCAAGACCAAGGACATACCCATCAAATATCATTTCCTATGTGAACAAGTGCTTGAACAAAAGGTCAAATTGGAGTGTGTTCCCTCCAAAGAACAAGTTGCTGATATATTCACTAAACCACTGCCTAGAGAGACATTTGAATATCTCAGACAAAAGCTGGGAGTAGTTTATGCATCATCCTACTGTTAAATCCTATTTTTAGAGAAATGTGGTTATACGTGAGTTTCATGAAGTGTTGTCGCGTACATACGCGAGTTTCTGTGGGCACAGTTGCGTATATGTTGGTTTGAAGAAAAGTAGTGGACTAGACTCAAGAAAAAGGGGTCTGCTATGGTTATGTCAATTACCTGCTCTGCTTGATGATGGTTTCAATCTGCTGATATATTGGTCCTCATAAAGTTGTTGTTCAATTGATGTATATCTATTTGATGATGATGCTTTGATATCTCTTACTAACATATGCAATGATCAGATCTGACAATGAACAGGTAGAATAGGTTCAGGTGATAGGAAGGTCATTTGTGATGTATGTATAGAGTCATGTTCTTCTTTTAGAACATCTTTTTGCAGACTTTGCTTATGCTCATGGGGAGCATGAACTCGATCATGGGAGCTCAATTAGCACACTTTAGCATATCAAAGAATTCAGCATGCACTCAGGGGGAGCATGACCATTTGACCTTGATGTGAAAGGGGGAGAGTGACTTGGTGTGGTTTTTGTTGCCATCAAGTCCAAAGGGGGAGATTGTTGGCATTATGATGTATGTGTTGTACTTGATGGCAACCCAATTGTAGCAAAACAACTCACTTCAGAAGGAAACTAGATGAATCTACAGAAGAGATATCTGATGTAATAGAATACATGACAGTAGTGTTTACAAATGTGATGAAATGTAAGGAACCTTCAAGGAATCAGTTTAGAAGGCAACTCACTCAGGTGAAAGATCACAATATAGTAGGTAAACAACAAAGAATTACAAAATTAAGAAAGAGAGGTATACGTAGGTTCACCATTGACCAAGATGCATATACACGCAGATCCACTGTATACAGAGTCACGTATACGTACACAGGCACTTTCACAGAAGGAAAAGTGCGTATACCTTGGAAAGCTAAATTTTTGGTCTGAAGTATTTGGTCCATGGTATTTTGATCCATGGTATTGGTCCAAGGTATCTGATCCAAGGTATTGACCTTAGGTATTTGGTCCAAGGTATTCGTCCTAAGTGGTTTTGGTCCATGGTCTTGAGAAAGGCCTAAAACTATAAAAGGAGGAGAAGATCATTAGGCCAAGGTGTGCAAGTATCGAATATCTGATGAAGTGTGAGATCTAATATGCAAGTTATTGGCTTATGGTGTTGTGCTTGATCTAAACCAAAGATGAACCTTAGCATTTGATGAAGGATGAGATCTAATGATATATCAGGATCTTAAGGTTTGAAGTGAATTATCTTTATGTGGTTTGATCATGTATCTAAATAACTGGCACATGTTGTAGTCTGTAAATATTATGATCTGGGTATGACTAAAGTCTAGAATTGTTGTAATGTTTAAATCATATTTACATATCTATACGTAGGTTAACTTTAGAAAAGGCACGCATACATGCTGGTTCTGCATATCAAAGCAACGTATATATCATAAATTTGATTTACAGATCTGTAAGCTAGTTAGCCTTGAGGAAAGCGCGTATGCACACAAGTTCAACACATGAAAGTAACATATAACTTATAAAATATGTTTTAGCTACATCTGTTTGTTGTTGGAGTGTTCTGGGTTCTGGCTTGGGTTCTGGTAATTGTATTCTGGTGACAGCATTCTGAATGATCAAATTAATGGGTTGTCAAAGTGATTGATTGATTCGGTTGTGAAGGAGATTGGTTGATGCAAATATATTTGATGACTGAATGATGTTGTTGATGGATATAGTCTGAAAATTTATGAAACAAGGTCCCTGAAGGAAGAAAGAAGGTCGTAGCCTTCTCTAGGTCAGTGCCTACGTACTAGCAAACATATCGGCTAGGACAAGAGCTAGGGGGTTGTAGCTCCCTTCCAGTAGAAGCTGGAGAATGAGATAAGGTTGTAGCCTTCTACAGGTAGAAGCTTGTGTGCTGGTATAAGTCTGCACCAGTAAAAAAGTTGTAAATTTTTTTTTCTTATTATTAAAAGAATACAGAGATGACAATAGCAAGTGGTTTTCACCCACATTGGGTTTCCACCTTATATCTTGGTGTTCATGTGTGTTTCTTATGTGTGAGGCTTTATTCTACTTTTACTACACTGTCTAATTAATTCTTGATATACTGATTGAAGTTCAATACATGATAATTTGGGTAAATCAAAAGATCTCTGCATGTACGCTGGTTTCACTAAGTACAGTTTTGTATACACGCTAGTTCCCTGAGCTGAAGTAGCATATACAAATCAGTTTTGAAAATTAAATTATTGCTCTGATAATACTGATTCACCCCCCCCCCTTTCTCAGTATTATTTCCAACATTCAGATTTTTTATTGTAAAACTCTACTCTATTTTCAAGTTGTAAGACTTGTCACAATATTTGATCTAATCCATTGTTTTGGTAATAAGAATGAGTTTTGTTTTGAGCCAGCACTGTAGGAATTTACAGGGTAAGTTCCTCAGACAGAACACCAAAAGGACACTGCTCACAACCAGATCGCAGATCAATACACCAGTATTTTGACGTGGTTAAAACCCTCAAAGAGGGAAACAGTCCACGGCCTGAGCCAACGCGGCCACTTCAGGAAATTTATTAATAAAAGAATGAAATTTTACATATGTTTCTCTCATGCACGGATTACCCTACAAATGACCCTCCATGCGCTTTAAATAGAATTCATGGACCAATCGGGTGTCAAGCCACGGATCAAGTGTCGGTAATACCGAGGAGAGAATGAACCGTCGGATCACTACATATCGTGACCGTCGGATTGTAAGTTACAAAATGTACAACGGTAAAGAAACACACTTTACCTAACTCTATACCTAACTCTATACTAGACCAAGTTGTACTTAACTATTTCCTATGTGTCGGAATATCCTAACATCCCCCCTTAAGAACAACTTGGGATAGGATTGAAGGATTTACAAATATGACACAATAGGAGAAGGAAGGAGGCACTAGAGCCTATCCCCCCTTAGTGACAACTTCCTGAACTCCAACCATAAATCGAAGTTTAGTGAAATTTGCCTCTGTGAGAGCCTTTGTGAAGATGTCTGCAACTTGATCATCTGTTGAACAAGATTGCACTTCAAGAACATGGTCGTGAATGAGTTTTCTGATGAAGTGCATGTGCAGTTCAATGTGTTTGCTGCGCTGATGTTGGACTGGATCTTTGCATAGCTGAATGGCACTTTGATTATCACACCAAAGTGTAGTCGGATGCTGCTGCTCAAAGCCAAACTCTGATAGGATCTGACGAAGCCACAAGGCTTCCTTACTAGCTTCTACGGCACCACGATACTCTGCTTCTGCTGATGAAAGAGAAATGGCACCTTGTTTCTTGCAAGCCCATGTAATAGGTCCTGAACCAAGAGTGAACACATATCCGGCAGTAGACTTCCGATCATCACGGTCACCAGCCCAATCGGAATCAGTGAAACCAACCAATAGAGGAGATGCTTCGGCACTGTAATGAATCCCAAACTGAATTGTACCTTGAACATAACGAAGTATTCTTTTAGCTGCTTTCCAATGACTTTCACGGGGGTTTTGCATGAACTGAGAAACAAGGCCAACAGCAAAGGAAAGGTCAGGACGAGTATGGGTTAGATACAAAAGTTTTCCTACAAGTTGACGGTATAAGGTAGCATCAACTTCAGGAGAAGTACAAGTGACTGAAAGTTTGACTCCAGACTGAAAGGGAGAAGGGGCTGACTTACAGTCTTCCATGTGAAAATGACGTAGAATATCACAAGCATACTTGGACTGGGAAAGGGAAATACCCTCCTTGGATTGCAAGACTTGAAGACCGAGAAAATAGTGTAAGTGTCCTAAGTCTATCATTTCAAATTTCCTTTTAAGGCTAGACTTCACATGGTTTATAAGGTTGGGATCACTACCAGTAAGGATAAGATCATCAACATAAAGAACAAGGATGATAAGAGAGTTGCCCACTTTCTTGGTGTAGACAGTATTGTCATAATGACACCTAGAAAAGCCAGATTCTAAAAGAAAGCTATCCATTTTGGCATACCAAGCCCGAGGAGCTTGCTTGAGACCATAAAGGGATTTCTTAAGTCGACATACAAGGCTGGAGTCTGTTTGTATGAAGCCAATTGGTTGTTCCATATAGATTTCTTCATGCAAGTCCCCATGCAAGAAGGCAGATTTAACATCCATCTGATGGACTTCCCATTTGAAAGAGGCAGCAAGGGAAAGAACAAGGCGGATATAGTTCATTTTGGCAACAGGGGAGAACGTTTCAGTGTAGTCAATGCCTTCAACCTATGAAAAACCCTTAGCAACAAGACGAGCTTTATGTTTATCAACTTTCCCATCTGGTCCATACTTGGTTCTGTAAACCCATTTGCATCTAACAAGTTTTCATCCCTTTGGTAGAGGAACAAGATCCCATGTATCATTTGCCAACAATGAATGATATTCTTCATTCATAGCTGCTTCCCAATCTGGATGGCCTGAAGCTTCTGCAAAGGTGTCAGGATCATAATTTACTGGAGCTTGAGCCAGTAAAGAAGAGGCTCTCTCGAACTAAGAACGTGTACGTCGCTGATCTGTAGGATCACCGGCAAGATCACCTACTGCATCTCGAGTAGCACAAACCCATTTTGGAAGCTGAGGAGCTGAAGGAAGATCCTGAGATGGTGGGGGAGGATTGTCATCCTCACTTTCATCATCTAAAGGAGAAATGTTTTCAAAAGTAGAAGAGATAGGGAGAGGTGGCACAACCGCCAGACTAGGCTCGCAGGCTGATATATTTTCATCAAATTTTACATCTCTTCTAATGATAACTTTTTTGGACTTAAATGGAATAAGTCTATAGCCTTTGACATCTTCAGAATATCCAACAAAAGTACATTTTTCACTCTTAGGTTCTAAAGCTTTATGCTTTTCATCTGGAATATGGGCCCACGCTTCACTTTCAAAAACACGAAAGTGACTTACATCTGGTTTGATTGAGCTCCATGCTTCTTCTGGAGTGATATTCTTTAAAGCCTTAGTAGGAGTGCGATTTATTATGTAATTTGCACAATTAATTGCTTCTGCCCAAAAACTAAGACCAAGTCCTTTAGATTGTAGCATACAATTAGCCATTTCCTTTAAGGTGCGATTATTCCTTTCAGCTACACCATTTTGTTGTGGAGTATATGGAACAGTATGTTGCATTTGAATTCCATTCTCAATGAAATAGTTGATGAATGTGTTTTTAACATATTCTCCGCCATTATCAGATCTTAACATAAGAATTTGATGTCTAGATTGTCTTTCAACAAAGGCCTTGAAGGCCAAAAAAAGTGTTAAATACTTCACTCTTGAGTTTTAAGAAGTATACCCAAGTGCGTCTGGAGAAATCATCAATGAAAGTTAAGAAATACTTGCAGCCGGAGAATGACACAACTGGAAGTGGACCACATAAATCACTATGCACAAGCTGTAAAGGGGCTGAGGCGTGCCAAGAGGCACGTTTTTCAAAACTGTCCCGATGATGTTTTCCGAGTACACATCTGGAACAAACACCATCTCTGCAAGATACCATAGGAAGACCTGTCACCATATTTTCTTTACATAGATGCTGAAGGGAGCGATAGTTTAAGTGACCAAATCGCTCATGCCAAAGTTTTCTCACTTCATCGTTATGAGCAACAAATACTGAGGGAAGATTTGATGACCCAAAGTTGTGAAACTTATACAACCTTGTAGAATCATCAGCAATGCCAGTAGCCAAAATCTGTTTAGGATCTCTTAAGTCCTTGATTACAACATCATGAAGTGAAAATTCAACGATTTTACCTTCACCTGAATGAGTTATCTGATATACAGATAGAAGGTTGCAGGATAAGGTTGGAACACATAATACATCATTAAACTGACCATTGTCTAGATGAACAGTTCTAGTCCCTACAACACTAAGAGATATATCATCACCAACATATATATTTTTGGTGTTACAATCATTTGAAGAAGAAAACATGGCTTTGTTTTTGGCCATGTGATAAGAAGCTCCAGAATCAATGAGCCACTCATGAGAATGAGAAGAAGAAGATACATTTAATGCATAGCCAGACCCAGATGCTTGACAACCACATGCAGAAAGTGCCATTCCTGAAGATGAAGTTGAAGTTGAAGATTGCCCCAAATGGATGTTATGCTTCTTCATTGCTGCTTCCAAGGCTTCCATCTTCTTAAATCATTTTGATTCTAAGTGGCCATCTCGATTACAAAAATTGCAATGTCTATCAGTCTTCTTCCCTTTGTTTTTATTTGTCTTATCATTTTGTTGAAATGATTTTTCATTTTGGGGCTGAAATTGCTTAGGACTCTTGTTTGGTTTAGGACCATTCTTTTTAGGATATGACTTCTTAGGATTCTTTGAATTTGGTTGCTGCTGGGCGGCTAACGCTTTCTTGGAAGAGTTTCCAAGATTAAGAAGACCAAGGTGTAAGAGTTTTTCTTGTTCTCTTATTAAAGAATCACAAAAGGAGTCAAAGGAAGGGGGCTTGTAGTCTGTTCCTTGAGAAATGAAGGCTTCTCTTGTAGAATGGAAGGTGGAAACAAACACAGAGTAGGCTGGTCCCAACTTTGTAAGAATGGAATAGATAAGGTTACTATCTTCTTTCTTAACTTTAACACCTTCCAAAAGATATCTAAGGGTCTTGAACTTGGACAAGAAATCTTCAATGCAAGAAAAATTATTAGGGTCCAATGTAAGCAGCTCATTTTCAAGTTGATGGGCTCTAATTTCATTTTTAATCCCAAAAACTTTATTGATTTGTTTCATTGCTTCATCAGGAGTATCAATTTCTGCAATATGGAATCTAAGATCTAGAGAAATAGAAATCCCTATCAATCCACGTGCTTGATCTTGCCTATTTTCCCATTTAGCAGCCTTATCTTCATCCTTCGGTTTCTTTTCTTGGCCTGAGGCTATTCTGTAGAGACCTTTACTTCTAAGTAAATCCTCAATGTAAGCCAACCATTGGAAGTAGTTGGTGCTGTCAAGGGTAACTTGGTATTGACTTTCCATTTCAATGGAAACTGAAGCTAAAGATGCTGAAAATAAGTGTTTCAATGGATAGATCTCGAAAAATTAGGCTGGTTTAAAAAAAACGGCTCTGAAAACGGCTTCCGGATGAAGAAGTTATGGCTTTTTGAAAAAAATTGTTGAAGTTGCCGACGAAGTGCGGGAATGTGCGGAAATGAAAAAGTCCGCCCCCACAAAATGGAGACTTGAACCCAAGACCTCTACTCTTTTAAAATAGCTTTGAACCAATTGATCTATACAAAAAAATTGAGAGAGCGAGAGAGAGAGAGAGGGGGGGGGTGCTTTGGGTTGCGTGCTTTCTTTGAGAAAGCTCTTTTTCCCTACAAAACAAAAAACTCAAAACCCAACACGGACATGCAAAGAAAATGAACCTTATGGCTCGAAGTTAGCTTTAGCCGAAAAACTAAATATTTTCAAAAATGAACCTTGCGGCTCAAAGTTAGCTTTGGCCGGAAACTAAATATTTTCCTCAATGTTTCTGATTTTCCGAGATCACCCTAAGGCGCAGGGAAAAGAGCATACGCATGAGAAAAATCCTTCCTTTCTGTTTCTGACTTGCCCAGATCAGACAGAGTCGCAGGGCAAAGAGCATACGCAGAAATGAAAGGTATAGATCCAGTAATAAAAAAAGCTAAATAAACCGAAACCGAAATAAACAGAGAGAAAATAATAGTAAACTGCAAATAAACACTATATACCTCCAGATCTTAAAAATGACGCAGCTAGGGCTACCGGAAACCTTTTCGCGTGAAACGAAAGGGGTTCCTCACTGGAACAGATGCTCCCAACACAACAGAGCAGTCCTCTCGGTCCGAAAGTAGTCAGAAACAACAGATCTAGGAAACGGCAGTCGGATGCAGTTCTACCGGCTTCAGATTTGGATCACCAACGGACGTGGCCCTCAAATAGCTCTGATACCATGTAGGAATTTACAGGGTAAGTTCCTCAGATAGAACACCAAAAGGACACCGCTCACAACCATATCGCAGATCAATACACCAGTATTTTGACGTGGTTAAAACCCTCAAAGAGGGAAACAGTCCACAGCCTGAGCCAACGCGGCCACTTCAGGCAATTTATTAATAAAAGAATGAAATTTTACATATGTTTCTCTCATGCACGGATTACCCTACAAAGACCCTCCATGCGCTTTAAATAGAATTCATGGACCAATCGGGTGTCAAGCCACGGATCAAGTGTCGGTAATACCAAGGAGAGAATGAACCGTCGGATCACTACGTATCGTGACCGTCAGATTGTAAGTTACAAAATGTACAACGGTAAAGAAACACACTTTACCTAACTCTATACCTAACTCTATACTAGACCAAGTTGTACTTAACTATTTCCTATGTGTCGGAATATCCTAACAAGCACTGAGTTAACTCAGATGGCAGAAGCTCGTGGATTAAGGCCCAACCTTAGCATCGAAAGCTGCTCTTTATTGTACATGTATGCTAGTATAGATTCATAGCTTAATTGTTCATTTTGCTTAGTAGATGCATTTCCATTACAACAGTATATATTAGATTGGTTGTGTGATAGTTTTCTTCCATTTATGCCTTATTTCAAGCAACAAGTTAGAAAGGATAAGAAGGATCACCACAAGGTTGGCAGCAGGTGTCTCGGCCTCACTTCCTCCCTCTGGGACCATGACTTGAGGAAGGGACCATTCAGCAGCCCCAAAAACATAGATTTGTAGTTCTTGAATGAGCTTTGGAGGTTGTTGTATTTCATTCAGTATTTGGTTCATGTTGCAAGGAAGATTTCATTGTCATCTATTTCCATCTCCATTTCTGCAATAATATCTCACTCATTCTTTCATTCCCTTTAGCAACTTTCTTCATGCATAAAATAAGTGATTGATTCATACTTTTCTAGTTTATGAAAATGTCTCTTGTTGCATAGTTCTTGGAAGACACACATGTTTTTAAACAAAGAAGGTACTTCAAGAGGGGACCAAGAATTCATCAACAATAGCCACCTTCCACTTCATCCACCTTAGCCATCTCTTGTTTCACCATCACCCTCACTAGTTTTCATCATTTTTCATTGAAATTCCCCTAGATACGTTGAGTGAATCTAGCCATCTCGTATCTTGGATATTGACTCCTGAGTGCTCCTAGACCTTCTAACACCCCATTCCACTCATCACACACCTTTCCCAAGCTTTCCAACACCTCCAACACCTCACAATTAGCTCTCGGCTATATCCTGTAGGTTTCCTGTAATTCCTACAGGATCATCCTGTAGGTTTTCCTGAAACGGCCTGTTTTGAGGCCGAATTGAAGGGAAACCTCTAGAAAGTCATAAAAAGCATCCAAGGACCCCTCCACACCATCCAACCACTTCATAAACCTTCTAGCCATCCTCAAACACCTTCCATCCACCTGTCACATCCACAAGAACAATTAGGTTGCATACTTGAATTTGCCTAAAAAAAACCAAAAAAGTGAAAACAAAATTGGTTTAGTTTTTTGCTTGCACAGTAGTATGGTTTGATGCATTTTACTTCTGCAAGTTAGATAGTAGGATTTTTTTATTGTTTATTTAGCCATTCTACTTAGCATAGCTTCTTAAATAGTTAATTAGGGTATTATGTGATTTAGCATTACATGTTGTTTTTTTCATTACTGTAGTAGATTAGCTCTCTTAGAGTAGATTTTCCCTTATTCCATCAAAGAATCAAGCCTCTTATGACTCTATGAAGTCAGGCTTGGAACCCCAGTGGTCTCTCACTAGCTGAACAGTGACAACAGGGAGAACCATCACTTTTGCTTGTGCATACAACACTGTCACCTCCAAGTTTGTATGAACCCCGAGTTGATAAGTAAAGCTGGTGGCCTAGGAGTTGTAGCATCCTTGCTGAAATACTGGCACTCATCAATATTTGAAACCAATCAGTTTGTATGGTATCGATGGCTTTACTCTCATAAACAAATTGTCACTTGGGAAATTTTTACGAAAGAAATGATAGCACATTATGAGTATACAAAAAACAACACTTTTTTTAGCCAATTGATAAATCCCAAACAAAAGGGTTGAATGATGAAGCACATTGAGGACTTCCAAAATTTGAATATAAGGGTAAAAGATGTTCCAAAGGAGCATAAGATTGATTTGTTAATAGAGACTTTAAAGGATAACATCCAACATGAGGTTTGCCTTTGGGAACCTGATTCATTGGAGAAGGCATTTAGGTTGGCATGAAAAATGGAAAGCAAAATTATGGCAACAAGGAAGCCTACCACTCACAACTATAAAGATGGAAGTGTTGTTTCCCCTCGCCTTCCACAACCTACAAGGTTGACACCACAACAATTGGAAGAAAAAAGAGCAAAAGGGCTTTGTTATAGTTGTGATAGAAAATACATTAAAGGTCATAAGTGTGCTGAGAAGAAATTATTTTAAATAGATTATGAAGAGGAGGAAGAAAAGGAAGAAGAAACATAAAAATAAGAGGATATACACCAATAAAAAACCCTAGAGAAAGAAGAAATGAATCAAACCATATCTTGTAATGCATTGGCCGAAATTACTAGTCCTCAAACTATCAAGATATAAGGACATATGAAGAAGAAAAAGGTAATAGTGTTGATTGATTCGGGAAGTACCCATAATTTTATTATTTGTAAGATAGCCAAAGAATTGAATGGCTTCATATATCCAACACCAGAGTGTAAAGTGATGGTTGGAAGTGGAGGAAGCATAAATTTCTCTAGAAAGTGCCATAATATCAAGCTATCCATGGGAGAATATGTATTGAATATCACAATGCTTTCCATTCCAATGGGTGGTGCTGATGTTGTACTAGGAGTCCAATCGCTACAATCCTTTGATAAAATAGCTTTTAATTTTCAAGAACTTTTCATTCAATTTTCTTCGGAAGGAAAGGAAGTTGAATTAAGGGGTATCACAGGGAAATTGGGAAAGATAATCAGCTCTAATGGAATGACAAAGATTCTAAAGAAAGAACAACGAGGCATAATAGCACAATTATGTTCACTAGAGGTTCCCACATCGAAATCATCTATTTCTCCAGATATCCAAAAAGTCTTGGACAACCATTACAAGGTATTTGAGACTCCCAAAGGCCTCCCACCTATTCGTGATCACGATCATGCTATTCATTTGTCAAGAGGAAGTGTTCCTCCAAACATCAGGCCTTAGATTACCCTATTCCTAAAAGAGTGAAATTGAATGTATGGTTGCAGAAATGCTAGAGGATGGTATAATTCAACCTAGTCAAAGTTCTTTCTCTGCTCTAGTAGTATTGGTGCACAAGAAGGATGGTTCATGGCACATGTTTCTAGATTATAGGGAGCTAAACAGGCTCACTATTAAATATAAATTTCCTAATCCTTTCATTGATGAATTATTGGATTAATTGCATGGATCAATTTACTTCACCAAGTTGGATCTTCGTTCAGGATATCATCAAATTAGAATGAAGATTGAATACATTCCAAAAACAACATTTAGAACTCATGATGGTCAATATGAATTTTTGGTCATGCCTTTTTTCCTTACGAATGCACCTTCTACATTTCAAGGTCTGATGAATTCCATTTTCAAAAGGGCTTAGAAAATTTGTGTTAGTATTTTTTTATGATATACTAATATGCAACAAGTCTTGGAAGGATCATGTTCATCATGTTGATAGGGTGGTCAAACTATTGGATGAGAAACAATTATATGAAAAAATCTCCAAATGTTTCTTTGGAGTACAAGAGGTGGAATATTTGGGTCATATAGTATCTCATGAACATGTGAAGGTAGACACTAGCAAAATTAAAGCCATTAAGGAATGGAAAATCCCCACATCCATAAAGCATCTGCAAGGATTTCTCGGGTTGATAAGGTATTATCGCAAGTTTGTTAAGAATTATGGACAAAGAGAAGCACCTCTAACAACATTATTGAATAAAGATGCATTTTCATGGACCGTAGAAGCAACGAAGGCCTTTGAACATCTTAAAGAGGAAATGTTCCAAGCACTGGTCTTAGCTACGCCGGACTTCACAAAAACCTTTATTGTGGAATGTGATGCCTCAAGAAATGGAATTGGTGTTGTTTTAATGCAAGAAGAAAGACCCATTTCTTTCAAAAACCATCCAATCAAAGGAAAGTATTTACAAAAATCTATTTATGAGAAGGAAATGTTGGCAATACTACATGCACTTAGAAATGGCGACCCTACCTAATGGGAAGACACTCCAAGGTAAAAAGGGATCATGATAGTCTTAAATAATTTTTAGAACAAGGATTATCTTCAGAATTGTAGCAAAAATGGGTCACAAAGATGTTGGGTTATGACTTTGAAATCATCTACAAAAAAGGAAGCAAAATGTTATGGCATATGCACTCTCAAGAAAGAATGAGGATGTGGAAGCATTGCTTTTTGCCATTTATATTGTCCAACCATATTGGATAAATGAAGCAAGGGATGAATGGAAGAATGACGAAGAAGTGTGGGCACTCATTCAAAACTTATGAGAAGATACCAGTACATCTGATACATTTAGCTGGAAAAATGATTCGTTATGGTACAAAGATCGCTTATACCTATGTAAGAATTCTCAAATCAAACAAAAGGTTCTTATGGAATTCCACACCTCTCCCTTAAGAGGGCACTTAGGATTTTTAAAAACTTACCACAAGGTTAAGAAGGAATTCTTTGGGATGGCCTTAAATTGGATATTCAAAAGTTTGTGGCAGAATGTTCAGTTTGCCAACAAAATAAAGTTGAAACAATTAAGACCCCGGGTCTATTACAACCTTTATCCATTCCAAGTGAATGTTGGGAGGATGTTTCAATGGATTTTATCACAAGATTACCCAAGTCCAAAGGAAAAAGTGTCATCATGGTGGTAGTTTACAAACTTACCAAGTATGCACACTTTTGTGCATTATCGCATCCATTTCAGACCAGTACAATTTTTACTGCATTTATGGAAACAATTCAAAAGCTACATGGAAACCCAAATATTATTGTAAGCAAAAAAGATCCCATTTTCGTTGGAAATTTTTGGACAAAATTATTTTCTTATCTTGGTACTCAGTTAGGTCATAGCTCATCTTACCATCCTCAATCTGATGGGAAAACTGAGATAGTAAACAAATGTTTGGAAGGATATCTTCATTGCTTTGTATCTAATAAACAAGCACAATGGGTCAAATGGTTGCCTCAGGCTAAATGGTGGTATAACACTTCCTTCCATAATGCAGCAAAAATGACCCCATTTATGGCACTTTATGGATATCATCCACTGTCCATCATGTCATATTTAAGAGAAAATTCTAAGGTTCAAGTAGTGGAAGATCACATTGAGCATCAACAACAAGTTCACTAACTCTTAAAGGATAACCTCACTTTGGCACAGAATAGAATGAAACAACAGGTAGATTAGCATCACAGCGAAAGAATTTTTGATGTAGGCGACTGGGTATTCCTATGACTACAACCATATAAACAAATTTCCCTCAAGCAAGGTAAGAAGGATAATAGATTATCACCAAAGTATTATGGTGCGTACAAGGTGTTGCAAAATATTGGTACCATGGAATACAAACTGGAGCTTCCTGCAACTTGTTGAGTGCACCGAGTTTTCCATGTTTCATGCTTAAAGAAGGTTATAGGTGACAAACTCCAAGTTCAAACAATATTGCCATAACTTGATGATCAATGAAAAATCATATTGGAACCTCAAGTAGTCATAGAAACAAGAATGCAACAACTACGAAATTGATCAATTTCGGAGTCTCTCATAAAGGGGAAGAACTTAGCGGCTAAAGTTTCCACATGGGAGGGTGAGAATTTTATACAAAAACATCTAAAAATAATCAAGCATTGAGGACAACACTTTTTTGAAGGAGAGGGGCGTGTTAGGTCCCTATAATACTAGTGATTCACCCATTACTATTGTCATTATAGCCCTTATTGTTATTGTTGTTCCCTTATATTATTATTGTTATGTCGGCTTTGATTATATTGTGACCCCTTAGACTCCTATATATAGAAAGGAGGTTTTTTCATTTGTATCATCCAAGAATTATTCATTTGTGTAATATAAAGGAGGGTTCCTGCTCGACAAGGCTTATTTTGAATTCGTTGATCTATCTTTTCTTCTATCTTGTGAGCTGGTTACATAACATCTTGGAATAAACAAGGGGGAGAGGAAAACAAGAGCATTAGTTTCATTACTAAAATGCTTTGTTATCATTTTTATCTCAAGCCTTGTTAGTATTTTCAACACTCAATTTCAAATTTTCTCATGAAGACAATGGAAGAAATTTATACTTCAACATTCAACTTCAACTTCAACAACCAAAGCTATATGAGGAGACTTCATAAAGCATTTACATAAGGGACCTGAAGTTTAGATTTAATCAAAGGGTCCTAAAGAATATTTCATTTTCAAAAGACAATGAAGGAGTCACTTTATCTCAAAGACAATAAAGGATCACTTCATCTCAAACAAAACAAAAAATCTACTTCATTTCAAAGGCAACAAAGGAGCTACTTTTTGATCAAGTTCTGTAAGTTAAATTTTATTTTCATGCTTTTAATTTTGAAATAACCCTTACAAATCAAAGACTAGTTAAACTTGGTTATGGAGAATGAAACTTTTATACTTATATTACCTTGTATATAATATTGCATATAACCTTCCATTCCATCATAAAAACCTTCCATTCCTATATTAAACCTTTCATTTTTGTAAAAAAAATTCCCTTTCCATTTTTACCATTTTCCATTTATTTTTTCCCTTCAATGTCAAACGAGAGAGAATGACTTGTAATATGACAGTTTGGGATTAGTAACTCTGGAAAGAAGATCTTTATGGAAAATAAAAGTAAGGATAAAAATAATTGTTCTCTGCAAAACAAATAAGAGAAATCTAAAGTTAGCATAAAAGATTAGAAACTATTTGAACTGTGGAATAAGGAAGGAAAAATCCTCTAGAAAGCATCTATTGCACTGAAGTAAAAGAGATATTATGTTTAGTAAGGAGATATGCTCTATTTTAAGGAAACTTTGAGTTTTGAAATGACCTTGAATTGGTCATTTCAAAATAGTCTTTTAGAAAAACATATGGATAATGAGATTTAAAATATTGTATATAAGAGCCTTTAGAAGAGAGTCAAAAGAAAGTCATGAATAGATTTCATGATTGTGTATTGATGAACATAATCTTCATATAAACCTTGTTGCATAAAAATGATCATGAGACAATATTGAAGTTCATTATGCAAAATAGTCAAAATATCATCATCTTCTTCATAAAGATAGCCTCAGTTTTCTCATTTAAAAAACCAAGAGATCATGGAGAAGTCAAAAGAGAAGTCAAAGGATGAAGACAACCTCATTTTCACATAAAAATCTATGTAAGGTATGATTAAAATACATTATAAAGATTTGATTTTGTTGGCTGTCAAAGGATTCAAGTCATATGGAAAAGAAAAAAACCTTTGAATCATTCCAAGCATTCGAATCATATACAAAAATTCGAATTGTGAGCTTGAATGAGTTTTAAATCATGTCTAAAATAGGTTATGACTACAACATTTTAGAAAATGAGTGCATGAAGTCAGAAATGATACTATGAATCAGTAAAGAAGAGAAAGCAGGGTATAAGTATTCAAAAATTGAAGTATGAGCTTGAAATGAGCATGATATCTTCTGAAGTAAGAAGTTGGCAAAAACAAAAGAGGGTACAGGGTCTTAAAAAAAAATGAAAAGATACATACATGATTGCATTCATTTTGAAAATTATGGAATAATAAAAGAGCTATGTATCCAAAATCTGAGGATTTCAAAACTCAAAGCCTGAAGGCGTACAAAATATTTTAAACAGTGAAAAGGTTTGAAGCTTAAAACATATAGAAGGGATTTCTTTCTCACATGATGCAGTTCCTACCACTAAATCTGAGATATGCAAGTATCATGTCAATCAATGTTGTTTGAAAAGATATGAATGCCCATTTTCACGTGATCTTTCATCTTTTCCATGCAAATTTTACCATACAAGTGATATATATCAGAGGAAAGGAGAGCCAACTTAGCATTTGAAAATCTTGGAAAGTACCCTCTGGATGAACCCTCTAAGATGATATTCCTAGAAGAGCAGCAGATATCAATGGAGAAAGAATCTAGCTTTCCCAAAGCATAGTAGCCTTAGTTATGATCTGGGAGTTGAAGGTATAAATGATGCTTTCTTTTAAAAAAATCCAAGGAATAATCAGCCATAGGTAATAAAAGAAAATCGGTTATGGCTTTCAAATTTTATAACCAAGGAAATTTTTCGAATGAGGAAAATTCATTGTAGATGAAATTACTAAAATTTACGAGGAGAATCTGGCAAAAATCATGAGGACCTAGTATTCCCTTCGTATAAAGGTAATATCCCTAAATTCTAGCAAGGAAATCCGACATTTAAACAATCTAATTTTGAATAATATATCTCAAATGTCGTGGCTGATAAAACATGTCATCCAAAGGCTCAATTCAAATCTCATGGAAGTGGAAATTGGTTGGTTGGCAGTGCAATAGAAGGTAAGCATTTGGACTTCCCAGAAATTTCTGAAATCATACAATTTTTACTTCAGTTTGGGAGTTGAAAGGAAAACACCTGGCAATGGAATAGTTGTAAAACAATTGATGAACTCATAGAAGTCAAACACCTGTATAGTGTTGAAAATGCGAAATCACATTAGAGGAAAAGCATGATAACAATTGTTTCTGAAATCAAACCAGATGTTGATAATAACTGGTTTCATTGCATAATAACAATGGTGTGATGAGAAAGGTTTTGAAAATAGTGGCATGATGATAAAGGTTCAGAAAATATTGTTGGTGACAATAACAGGATCAAGACTTCAATAAGAGGAAGAGACTGGTATGTAAATTAATTTACTCTTTTCGAAGAACAAGAGGGATACATACTCTGTACAACATAGTACTTATTCTGAAATAATTTCCTGAAACAATATAGTAAATAATCTTTGAGATTTATTTTAAAAACACATAGAAGGATGAAGTTAAAGGATTTTAGGAAACTGATTTCAATTACAATACAGAGAGAAGATTATCAGTGAATTTTTTTATCAGTGCATTCTGAATAAAATAGTGGATACAGTTTCAATTTTGATATAGGGATACAATGGATAAAGGGGCAGTGATTGTTTCAATTCAATTTCTATGGATTTAGATCATTATTTATTTGAATTGTTTGAAGTATTCTTACCATTTTTTTCTCAAATCCTGAGACATTCAAAAATTGTATGATGATGAGAATTCTCATTTTAATCAAGAAACAGAGTCTTTAACCAAAAGTTAGAAAATTCAATAAAGGAAACAGGTGAATCCTCTTTGTTTCTTTGTAAAACCATATGAACGATAATGATAATCCATCTCTCATGGAAAGAAGCGGAATTTGTGACTAACAATGGTCATATTGTCCAAAATTAGAAATTTTTAAGAAGCCACTATTTTTTTTGTTGCTTTTGCTAAGCAAACGAAAATGAAATTTGAAAAATTAAAACATGGGTTTTCTTTAGAACAACTCTAATTAGTTTTTAGTAGACAATTTTAGGAAATTCATTATTGTGTGGGATATTTTCCTGGTTCTTTCGACCCCTATTTTGTAGATTGCACGGGTAATAGTGGCTAAACTGAAAGTGAACCCCTAATCATAAAAAGTATTGGGACAAGTTATTTTGTGGCAGATTCATGGCAAGGAGGACCCCTTGCACAAGTGAGAGAATATCTGTTTTTTTTTATTGGTGATTATGTGGCATTGCAAGATTGGCACAAAAGGATGTTAATATTCACAACAACATTTTTTGTGTTTCCATAACACACAATGGGTTAAAAGGAAAAGTAGGGACACATGATTCATAACAAAAAGATTTAATACAGAGGGAAATCATAAAGTACTGATCAAGAATAGATATGGGCCATTGTTCGATTCAGTTAGGGTATTCATTGAAGCCAAAAGAAAAGGAAGAAGGAGATCGATAAGTAAGACAAGCACAAGGACATGCTTCAATATTAGCAAGGGGGAGAGTTAGCTCTCAATTTTGACTATATTTACCAGACCTATTACGTCAATTTTTCCATCATTATCATCCATTTTCTATAAATTCATCATGTTTTATGTCTTCTAATGCATACCAAGGTAACTAAACTATGTATTTTTATTTTTAGAGTTTTTAGTAAAAATTGAGCATTAAAATTCATTTTTGGCAAAAACAGAATTTCTCGTATTGGTTTGTTCAAAGTCCTATGTGCAGGGTACTTGGGCATGAACTAAAGACATATTTGGAAACTATAGTGACCAAGGATGGAGAAATACCTATTGGTTCGCCCATAATCACTAAATATAAGCTCAGTTAAAGCTGGTCAAACTTGACCAGTCACACATGAAATCCCCTGATTCAAGGGGTAGTTTTGGGATTTTGTGGGCATTTTCCATATTTTGTGTAACAGAAAGAATAATCTCGACCTTATGAGATGGAATAGGAGTCTTGTTAGTCGTTACAATAATTATAGCTACTCTTGTTACTCTTCTGGCTATTTAAGCAAGGTTACCAACAACTATGGTTAAATACATTATGATTACTATTTCCTTAATATAATTTCAGATAGAGACGTGCTTTATGCATTCTCGCGCATACATTCTTGTGTGATGTGAATGGTGATTTGTTGTAGCTGATTGTCTTAGGGTGTACCAGGCAAAGGTGGAGGGTCCCCATACTAAGCTAAGTACACTATATTGTTGATTGATGTGCATAATAGTGAATATGTTAGTATCTTAATTTTCTATATATTTCCAGTAATATCTTGTGAATATTTTCTGTATAAACTCATTAGTATGTCATGGCCATTGAGATATTGGAATTGATTTCTTTTCAGTGATTAGTTTGAATAAGGAAGGACAACCTAGGTCTCCAAGTTAGAGCCTCTTCTTTGTGAGCTAAGATTTAATTGAATCAATATTGACTCTTTCCATGCTTTCTTAGAATATATTTACATGATTTATTGTTATGCTTTGATAGTCTAGATAAGTGAAAATGACGTTGTTGAATGAATAGAAGAAATAAGGAAGGACAACTAGGACATCTGAGACAAGAGCCTATTCCTTCTCTTCTAAATCAGAATAATATCATTGATCACTCTTCCATATGCTTTCATAGGTTAGATTTGAATGCTTTACTTATATGCTCTCTTAGCATATATTTCTTTCTTTGTTAGAAAGAATCTTGTTATTTTTTTAGACTGTAGCATGAGCATCTAAGCAATCACTTTCTAAAACAACTAGATCTAAGATCCATATACTTTGGTGTGTTTCTAAAATTACCAACCTAGATTGATATTAAACCAGATGGTCTAATTCAACTTCATAAATTAGACTGAAAACCTCCATGAGATTTGCCTCCCAAATTGTCCCCAAGTGCTACAAAAAACACTAATAACATTGTTTGTGTGCATGTAAATTCTGCTACATCGTGCCATTCGAAACTAAGTGAAATGGGTTGTGTCACCCAACATAGCCCAAGTGTGACCTCGTGCTTAATCCTCTTGTTAGAAGGGCTTACCAGAATACACTACTACAAATGGATTTATCTACCTACCGCATGCTACTATGTTTATTTCGTAGTCTTGGAGAATAAGACTCACACACCTCTCTCCAATACCCTAGCTTAAGCTAGTGTTGGTTTACTACTAGTAAAAGAAAAGGACAAGTCTAGTTGATTTTATTACAACATAAATTTTAAGTGGTTTTTGTTTACATAGTTGGGATGCTGCGTGAAACTTAGATGGTGTGAATGACTCTTGCTAGTAACCTCGATGTGTCTATATGCAATTTTTTCTTTTCACTTCAATGAATTCCTACTATAGGAGGGTAAGAGTTTTTCATAACAGACCAATGCCTATGATAATGGACCTCTCAGTAAATTCTTAAATCCGAATACCCCAAATTTAGAACAATGTTGACCCAAGAATCAAACTAGAAAGGATGATATAAATGAAAATAGGCCAAAGAGGATTCCCCAAGCTAGAATGCCAAGCACTTCAAAAGTGTCATAGCAAGGAAAACAAATCCAAAGAAGCAAACACAATCAAGAAATAAAAAAGAAAGCCAAAAGTGAAAAAATAAGGAAATGTCAATAAGCCAGGGTTATAGCACAATGGCTCAATAAAGGCCAATGCTTTACTATTGGGAACAAGTCCCCTGGGTCAATTTTGGGGTTAAAAGCCCATGTTTTGGGGCTAAAGGCCCAAGTTTTGTATAAAGAATGTAAAGTCCCCGCATGTTGTGGTCATGGAGAGCAAAGATGTAAACATTCAAAAGGGGTTTCCGCCCTTAGTTTAGATAGATTGTGTCGGCTTGATGAGATCCTCCCTTGGTTCGCGGGCCATGGGAATGTATAAAAAGGGAGTCTTAGAAGACTCTAATGAAGTGGAAGTAGAGTTCTAAGAAATTTTTTGGGTCTGTGAGAGCTAAGAGTGAAGAGTCTTAGCATAGGAAGGGGCTCTGTAGCTGAGTGCGTGGAGGCATAGGGTAGAAGTCCGCAACCGAGTGTGAAGACCCCTACAATTGTGTGCGCGGGGAAGTTAGATTCTATACTAGAGATCTGAACCATCAATAAAGAGAATTATTCTTGAGATATCTGTGTATGATTTATTTTACTTATGTTATGAATGTTGCGATTATGTTATGTTGAATACTGGGTTTATAATTTAATGCTATATTGATGTGCGAATCTATGTATTTTACTTTGTCATATGAATGCAAGTAAGAACATCTGTTTATGCGAAGATAATCATAATGCACATTGAAGTTAACCAATAGTTAAGTTAATTGGGGTACACATAGAAGTAAGGATAATTACAAAGGCATGTAAGCGGTTGAATTGGCTATTTAGGGTCTACAAAGGACGATTGGGGACTTTTGTGGAGGCCTGAAGGACGAATAAGAGAAGTACATTGATAAGCCCTAAAGGGATTATAGGTCTGCACAAGGGAAGGGTTAGGGTATAAAACAAAATTACAACCATCTCAGGGTGTAGAAACTTGGTTCTTGCATCCCCCCATATTGCTTCGGGTGAGATTTCAGTTCGCGCTCTACGGATTGATTTCGAAAGGGCCAGTAGTGTAGGGATTTGCTTGGCTAATTAACGTTGAACCTGGGTTGATGCCCATCAAGCCAATTAATAGTTTTGTTGCCGAGACCGACATCTGCATAATGATATGTGTGATGTCGCATCATTGGTTTCCAACTAAGAAATAGATCAAAGACTGGTTGGATAGAAAGATCCATGAATTCGTGGCACAAGAAAACAAGAATCCACGATTGACAAAAGAACAATGATTGGACGGATATCTGTACACAAAAATACATGAGATCTTCTTATATTCCTTCCCGGTTGAGTTCTATGAGTGGATCTCGAAATTGGCAGACAACCAAGGAAGGTGGAGGCTTGATGGTCCAATATATTAGACCTCGGAGTTAGTGCAGAGATTAGAAGCCTCTGAAGGTAAGATTGCGCATGTTGTCGATCATTGGCTCGATTGTATCATAGGATAGTTCATGACATAGTTCACAGTCAATATTTCGGTTAGTTACAATGAAGCAGAGCACTGCTTCTTCAAGGGGTCGCGAGGTAAGTATTTAAAATCGTTAAATACTTGGATTAAGATGCTCTTGTGTGAAAAGAGGGTTATGAAACTACCTTGATGTTTGGGGCTATGCGAAGTGGGAGAATGTTCAAGAATAAGGGAAGAATAGGCCCTGAATATAGCCCACTATTTCAACCCCCTATGAGTGATGACAAGGAATCAGCACAAGCATCTCTGCAGAGCGCTATTCTATTGATAAAGCAAGGGTTCCCATGAATATCTCATTCGCCGACACTGCCTCCATCTTCACCTCTGCCACATACGCCTTTGCCTACACCACCACCACCTCTGCCACCATTCAATATGATGAGCTCTGTAAAGCTACCTTTGTTCAAGTGTGTGGGAAATGAAGATCCAGACCAGTTTTGGTTCAACGCGAAGGATGTACAAGAAGCTCAGGGTATCATGGATGATCAAATGAAGAAGGAAATGTTGGTTAGTGCTTTGCAGGACTCCGCACTAACATGGTACATTAAGTACTACATTGATAACCTGATGTCCACGTTGGCAGATATCCAAACTCCGCTGAATAATGAATTCAATAGACCTATGTCTAAAGCACAATCAATTGTGGGATTCAAAGAGATCATGATGAAGCCTAGTGAGACACCCTGGGATTTGGATTAGAGATTGAAGTGTACAATACATGAGGCTAACATGAATTTGAATGATGGGTAGCGCCGTGAATGGTTTGTGGCCTTGCTCCTACCTCATCTAAGGGTTGCGCTATCACAACAGAAGATTGGGACCCAGGTGGAAGCTCTAGAAATCACGATGAGATTGATGAGATGCCAATGCAAGGTGCTAATCTAGGGGTTCAGCAGATTCATGCGTAGTTGTAGAACCTTTTCCTCGCAATGCAGAGTCTAAAGAAAGATAGAACAACTTGGCCTAAGGTGCCTATAGTGCAAAATCCAGGGGCATGACAAAGATCACTATCTAGTTTTCGAAAATTATGTTGCAGCAAGGGGACCAATTCCTCTGAGGCAGGAAGTTGTAGCAGGGCCAAGTATAGGGCCCGCGCTATGGTGTGCTACCTATCAGGTAGCTGGGAAACATGTGACAGACAATTGCCATTTGCTGTAGAAATTTGTACAAACACTGCAACAGCTCTTCTACAACTTCTGTCAATCAGTGAGTCATGATGAGTGCAATTGTTGGAGTTACGAATTAATGATGGACATGACACCTGCATACAGGGTGAAAGAAGAAACATGACTTCTAGACCAAGGCGCTGGAGGAGTGTGAGGTGAGTATCAGGGTGCAGATGAGGCTGAGGTGGAAGAGGACCTGGTAGGGGTCGATGATAGGTTATTTGCTACAACTGTGGGGGACTAGGACACTACACATGAGACTGCCCGAATTCGATGCAGTTGTCATGCCGCTATTGTACTCAGTTTGACCATGTGATGGAGGATTGCCCTATATTGTTAGCTAAGATATGCAAGAAGGGGGCACAACCTCAGCAGCCAACTCAGAACCTGTAGATGATGAGGGCTGAGCCTCGCGAGGAAGATCCTAGGATAAATATTGTTCTGACGAGTGGAGTGATCACTTGTGAAGATAAGGGGAAGAAACCTGAAGAAGGTGAGTGGTTCTGTAAAGCACTAGAAAAGGAGACTGGGTTTGATTTAGAATGCTGAAAGAAACATTTATGAAAGCAAAGAAAAGCTTGGCCAAGGCCTCTACCTCAGGGAGTCATGAGAATCATGCTGAAGAAGTGGACCCATCCATGATTACCACATTCTTGGAGACCTGCATGAAATTGTTGCGTGATAGAAAGGCTGTGAAATGATTGTAGGAGCTGATCAATAGGTGTGCTCGGAAGGAAAACACTACTGACGGACCACACATAGTCAGAAAGATTGGCAGGCATAAGATGAGAATGGGGCGAGAGATGAGGCTTATTGCACAAATAGGAGAATACGAGATGGATCAAGTTATTTTAGATTTGGGGTCGGACGCGGACGTTTTACCAAAATAGACATGGGAGAGAATGGGAGAACTGTGCTACAGTTGTCTCCAGTTCAGTTAAGGATGGTGAATCAACATAAAATCATCCCAATGGGGAGGTTGCATGGGTAATAGTTGATATTGAAGGCACGGGCGCACTAGCTAATTTTGATGTGATAGAGATTGTGGATGACAACAATCCCTACCCTGTGCTCCTTGGGATCGATTGGGCCACTAACATGAATGGTGTAATCAATTTGAAGAAGTGGAAGATGATATTTGAGAATAAATCATTTTGTGTAGTATCACCCCTGTACCCTACAGAATGACAGCGCTATACTGAACCAGTCCGCAATTATGAAATGATGATGATTTGGACCAAATTTACAAGATAACTACGCGTGGTCAGGATTGGGTGAATCAAACAATAGATGGATGTATTGCATGGGACTACGAAAGTTCCTACACATTAGATTCAGATGAATAACTAGAGCATTGGTAGAATCGACTACATGAAGTATCTACGCTATGTTGTAATACGATGACCAAGTCATTACATTGTGTATCATCAGAGGTAAGAAATCTACCTTACTATGATGGTATAACTGATGTTGATCACTTTTTGGGTGCATTTGAGAAATAAGTACCATAGAAGCATCGCTTCCAGGCCATGGACTAGGCATTACACCTGTGAGATGATGGGGCACACATAAGGATAGTTTTGATGATTGGTGCATATACAAAAAAATGATGAGAGTGTGGTTTGGTCACCCACAAGTGCATCTAACAGAAAAGTATGACGGGAGGAATGATCCACACTACCATTTCGCCAAATGGACTGAAGTATATGGAGTGAAGCCTCAACCAGAGTGGGTCCATCTATTTTGTCATACCTTGGATGTTATACCGATGAATTGGTACTTGGAGACGGAACTCTGCCATGACACTAAAGAGTGGGATGTTTTGTGCCAAGGATCTTTGATGATGTTCAACATTGAGGATGGGTTTGAATGTATCAACGAATCATTGCAGGAGGTCAAGGCAGTGATCATCAGGATACCGCAGGATCCTCTAGATTTGATACAACTTGATTGGACTACCCAACTGACCCACACACTGGAGTGCTACAATGTAACAGCGGGAGAAGTAGACGAAGGCCCGAGGAAGATTAATATTTCAAAGAGTGAAGGTCACCGCAAAGTGGAGGGACCGTAACTAGAGAACCTAGACATAACTGAGCCACTCAAAACTAGACAGATGAACATTAGCACAGAGGCAGAGCCAAAGTTTGAAAATATTGGGGAATACTAGGATGACGCGGTAATAGATAAGGTCGCTGAACTACTCCACGAATATCAAGATCTGTTCCCCAAAAGGTTTTTAGATCTGAAAGGCATAATAAGGGACTTAGGTGTCATGTAGATCACCGTAAAAATAGACGTGAAGCCTGTGAAACAATGGTCTTACCGCCTCAATCCAAAGTATAAAGAAAAATTCCACTTAGAGTTGGATAAAATTCTTGCAGGAGGTATTTTTGAACTGGTGGAAGAATCTAATTTTGTGAGCCCAATAGTAGTTTAGGAAAAGAAGCAAAAGGATGAAATAAGCATATACGTAGATCTTGGGACGCTGAATGACACCAACGCACATGATACCTTCCCACTACATTCACTGACGAGGTGTTGGATAATGTTGGCGGCCAAGAAGCATATTCGTTTAATGATGGGTTGTTAGGGTACCATCAGATCAAGATTGTGCCGGAGGATAGAAGTAAGACAACCTTTGCAACTGAATGGGGATGCTTCCAGTATACTATGATGCTTTTTTGGCTGAAGAATGTGCCATTGATCTTCTTGCACGTAGTCATCACAACATTCAAAGATTCCATCCAAATTTTTTTGGAGGTATACTTTGACAATTGGACAGTGTTTGGATTGGGAAAGTGCCATGTAGCAAGTCTGCTCTTGATGCTAGATTCATGTCGGAGGTACTAGATTGCACTCAATATGAAGAAATGTCTGTTCTGTGTCCCTTTTGGGATCTTACTGGGTCACGTGGTATGCAGACAAGGCTTGATGGTAGACCTTGCGAAGATCGCAGTTATAATCAATTTGGAGGCACCAAGAAGTGTGAAATAGTTGTGCGCAACGTTGGGGCATATCGGGTACTATAAAAAGTTCATCAAAAGTTATGCCTAGATCACCATGCCAACGGATAAACTGTTAAAAAAGGATGCCACATTCTGCTGGAATGAGGAATGTTAGAAGATCTTGGATGTTCTCAAAGAGAAAATGGTCATCGCGCTAATCCTAGTCTTCTTGAATTGGAAGAAGGAATTTCATGTGCATGTGGATGCCTCATGTATTGTGCTGGGAGAAGTACTGACATAAGCTGGTGAGCGAGAATTGGATCATCCCATACTGTTCGCAAGTAGGAAGCTATCTAAAGCTAAGAAGAATTATTCAATGACAGAGTGCAAAGGTCTGGCCATGGTATATGCACTCCAGAAGTTTAGGCACTACTTGCTAGGCAGACACTTTAAGATGTATACAAACCATTCTACATTGAAGTACTTAGTGAACAAGCTTGTGTTGGGAGGAGAAATATGCATATGGTTGTTGTTGTTTTAAGAATATGATTTTGAAGCTATTGTGAAACCAGGGTGATTGAATGTTGGATCGAATCATCTGTCGCGCATTGAAACAGAAGAGGGGCCTATTAATTTGGAGGAAGGACTACATGACGCACTACTCTTCACAGTGTGCATCGTATACATTCACTTTGAAGATATTATACACTTCCTGACAATGGGAACGGCTCTAGAAGGATATACTAGCCAACAAAACAAAGAATTGGTGGTGCGTGTGGCAAACTTTTCTGTCATTACAGGACACTTGTATAAAATGGGATCAGATGAAATAATACAATGTTATGTGCCAGAATTTGAATGAAATAGCATCCTTGCTAAGGCTCATGGAGGATCCGCGGGAGGAAATTATGCTAGCAATGCAACGATGCAGAAGATTCTACACGTTGGGTTGTGGTGGCCGACACTACATAAGGATTCAAAAGCGCATTGTGGGGCATGCGATGCATGCCAAAGGAGTGGAAAACCATCGTAGAGGGATGAGATTCCGTTGAATCTGCAGGTATCATTACAACGTTTCAAGAAGTGGGAGATTGACTTTGTGGGATCAATTCAGCCTCCAGGAAAGAAAACGGGTGTGTGGTACATAATCACCACGACTGAGTATTTAACCATATGGGTGGAGGTGCAGCTTCTGAAGGACTGCACAAGCATGACAACATCAAAATTCATCTTTGAGTACATGTTGACAAGGCTTGGTTATCAAAAAAAAGTAATGAGCAATTGTGTTATGCATTTTCTTAATGAGATTATCAACACGATGATGGAGGAATTTTAGGTTTACCATCAGAAGAGCACGCCATATCACCTACAGGCTAATGGAATGGTAGAAGCATTTAATAACATACTAGAAGACACGGTGACGAAGGTTTGCAATAGAAAAAGAAATGAATAGGATGTGGTTGTACCGATGGTGCTATATTGGGCTTACATAACAACTTGTAAGAAGTTGCCTGGAGAAATGCCTTTCAGGTTGGTTTATGGCGTTGAAGCTGTGATGCCAATGGAATACATTGTACCTAGTCTGTGCATAGCAGTGTTCACAGGAATGGTGGATCACAGAGCCATGGAAGAAAGGCTTGCGTAGCTCGAAGAACTGGAAGAAGATAGGTTTCTAGTTGGATTCCATCAGCAAGTTCAAAAGGAATGTGAAAAGACATGGCACGATCGGCACATCAAACTGTGCACCTTCAAGGTAAATGATTTAGTGTTATTATATGACAACAAGTTTGATAAATTTCTAGGAAAATTTCGGATGCATTGGCTAGGGCCCTATGTCATCAAGGAGATTACCGATAGTGGAGCACTTCAGTTGGTCAAGTTGAATGTAGAGCCATTCCAAGGAAGGGTGAATAGTAGTCGATTGAAGCCATACACTGGGGATCTGGCCAGATGACTACTTGGTGGAAGCACAGTCTTAGTGCTCTAGGTAGCTAAAAGGAGTGGCGGGACTATAAACTACACTACCTAGGTTGTAGAGTTGCACAATTTGGGTGCTGCGCGAAATGAAGGATTGTCACAGTGTTAGTAGAAGCACAAGTGGAGTTGCGATATTGAAGGAGAGACCATGCAGGGCAACCGGAAAGTGACCGTTATGGTGACTGCTCATGACTTGACAGTGAGAAAATGGTTAAATGGAGTGAGGGTGTGGCAATTAAGTTAGAATTTAAGAGAAATATCTTTGAAAATCTACCGCGCTCTAGAATTTATGAACTAATTTTGGGGGAAATGGTGAGATTCAAATTCAAAATTGCCTATAAATTACAGATGGCCAACCAACAAAAAACACATGGCATTTTGAGAATTGAGGTGTTGAGCTATCAGGCACACACAAACCTTGATTATTCAAGGCTTTGGTAGCAAGTTCAGTGTTTGAGAAATTGTTGAAGGAACTCAGGAGCTTTTAACTAGCATCATGTTGGCACCTATGGACACTGCAAGTGTTGGAGAAGCAATGGCAACTGAGGGAGTTGCCCTGAATGTAGCAAGTGTAGAGGTACTTGCAAAAGTACCCAAATCACCAAGGTCTCCTAGGCTGAGACCCACACCATCCAAGGAAGGTCCCAAGGTGAAGAAGGATAAGCAGAAAGCAACACAACCAGTGCGTGAGTGGCCAAGGAAACACGAGAATAAAGAAAATGCTACTACATAGGAGAAGTCCAAGGTAGTGGACCTAGAACTTGATGAGGACATCGAGGCCGTCACTATGGGCGTAGAAGACGTTGACATGGGGACAAAAGACGTTGACGTTGAGGGGGCAGACCCTATCTCAAAGCTGCTACCATATACCCCTTCACACCGAGGCAAGGTGAAGGTACAAAAGGACATCAATGAGAACAAAGTCACACTTTTCACCCCATTGCTGCTAAACAAAATCACATTCGAAGTACCATGCTTGGCGTGTATCCCCCTTTTGAATCTGGAGGATTGGGATTTAGTAGATACCGAGTGCTTTCCCCACTTGGTGACTGATACATTCATGCACCATGTCTTCTATAAATAATCTAGTGTGACTGCGATGGAGCCAGGAAAGTGGATAAAAGGGGTGGAGAAGGCAAGATTTTTCAACCTTCTATGGGTGCCGCATTACAACCATGCACCCATAACTTTGATAGTGATAAACCAACTGTTATGCTTGGTGCACGATGGGTGCCTATGGTTAGGATATCTGATCCCAATCACTGACATGTTGATCCATAGGATCACCTTGCTCTTACACTCAATATTGAATATGGTAATGGCATTTGGTGGAAATTTAGGCGACCACAACCTCATTGAATGAATGAAGGACAAGTTCAATCTTGCCAAGAAGTTGCCCGACCACTCCACCTCCAGCACAATCGATCCCACAGTTAAAGTAGCCACTCATATTTTGGCAGGGAAAATTATAAATAAGTGTCACACAGATGAAGTGCCGGCACTGGTGGTATCTTTGGCAACCCATTACGTAGAGGGCATACAATTTAACTGGGCACACTATCTCTATAGTGAGTTCCTCACGAACTGTAGCGAAGTGCAAGATCAAAGGAAGACTTTTCACTATGCATGGCTGCTATTGTCAATTTTCCTGGTTGCGTGGGACTTACCAGAGGACAATCAATTTCCCCTAATTGCACCAAAAATGCCAGAAGCAATGAAGTTCGATTTGTTCTAGGCCACGAAGGACCCCCAAAGGATCAATGACAACAAGATATTCTGGATTCTCATGGAATCAAGCATCCGCGGCACCATCAACCAGAAGTTGCGGCTCTCACCAACTATCTTTATACCTACAAATAAGTACATCTTCCCTAAGTTGGTAGTTACACTTAAAAAGATAGAAGTAAATATGTTTAACCTTTTCCTACAATAGACAAATAAGATAAAGGAACCTACTTGTGATATTTCACTTCCTTTGATCTCCTTTGAATTGCTCCCGTTGCTCCCATTCAAACTGAATTTGCTCAATTGGTACTTGCGAACATAAACAAAAGACGACAAAAATCAAAGCATATGATCTACATACTATAAACAAATGGAATAAAAAACATTTGAACATACATTCATCATAGATATGGATAAAAGCATGCGAAAAGGAACAAACAACTTTATTGATTGATAGAAGGAGAAGTTACACCCAATGTGGTTCGATCCTGTGTCACTCATCCAGCTTTGTCCAACCTCATCACACTAATAAGACATCAAGCCAGTAGGACAACATTACTTAAAAATGATTTCAAGTCTTAAACCAACAATATTTCAATACAATATCCAAATTCCAACCCCTAATCACTATCATAAGTGGTCAATTTATAGGGAAATGCAAGTGGTTTTGTCATAAATAGGGCATTGAATGGTTTTCCATAATTGGAGTTAGTTTCCATGGAGAAAGGGATGAGAGGATATAGAGTTAATTGATCCATAGCCTATTCAAACACAAGCTCATAGGATGGGATAAGAGCTGGGCATCCTTCTAGAATGCTCTAGAATAAAGGAATATTCCTAGAATCCTATGTCAATTTCTCTCATCCTCACGTAGCACTTGTTAAAGTGGGCCTAAGTGCACTATAGCGTAGTTATGAATGGGCATAGTTGCTATGTAGAGAATTTCCCCTAACTAAGGCTGTGTTGGTGTCCTAAAGAGGCATTTTTGCAAGGTTTCAAGCTAGGAAACTTTCATGGATGAAAACATTCAATATGATGAATTGTCTAGGGCATTTAGCAACTGAATTAGGGTTTAATGAGCCCTATTTTTACTAATCTGATCGTTGGGAATGATGTGCACAAATAGACCTGTAACAGTTACCCCCTAAAGCATGAAGTCGAAAATGATAATATTAAGTGATATGCTTTATGATGTGATGAGGAGGATCTGAAGTGGACGGTGACCTGCATCGATTACAACATATAATATCATGATATCTTTGAATTTTTCATGAATTGTTGAGGGAAGGCATACCCATGCTCAACATATAAACTTTTCATTACATGTACATATATTAGATAGTCGTCTACAGATATAGACCCATGCTAATAGGACCATCTGTGTAAATCCATCATACAGATGATTTAGTACTATCCCGAAATCGTAGCCCATATGGATGAAAAGGGTCTTCTATCTCATCCAATCATTTGCTCAAGTACGAATCTAACGATGCGAAATGTGATTTGAAGTCAAACATGGGAAGACACTGTCTAATTACCAGAAAATGATGTAATCTGTTAACAGACACGAGAGAAATCACTGATAATGATAATGATTCTCAAGGTACTACAATACATTCTGCATGGTGTGAATAGATTTTTTGATGTTGAACACCATACAATGTCTTTCAGTTGAAGGCCTGTGATGTCAACCTGTCACTGGAAGCAAGAAACTTTCCATTGATGTATGCAAGCCTCAAGGTACTGGAAGGGTATTTCTAAGTCAAATTCCTGGATAATTTGCAGATGTCGACAAGAAGTGATTCATCGCAGGAGGGCATTGATGTATCCCCCATCAATGAAATGACACAAGTGTAATTATTTTAAAGACAAAATGTGACTAACGACACAATGTTCAGGAATGGCATCATGAAAATGAAGCTTTTTGAGTATTTCAAAGGATGAAGTTTACTGAGTGACTTCTCTTGAACATGTCGGCAACACTGAAAGAATTGGCAACATTGACCCAAAACCAAAGTGATGGATGGTGTGATAGGCCATAGGTATGATAACCATAAAGTAGATAACCCAACCCAAATAGTCACAGAGATGAAGTGAAAGTGGCATGTTCAAGAGCAACTTGCTACCATAAAGTGATTTATCGCTTTTCCCATTTTCTGCAGTCATTTCTGACCAGTACCTCTTTATTTTTTAAAACAATATTGAGGAGGATAACATATTCTTGTAGTATAATTCCACGCTTCAGGTGAATCCATCACTATGTGATTTTTTAATGAGTATAGTGAAGGTGAAACTCGGTCTCCTCATGACAAACAAGTTTGTCGTTGTTTGATGCTTTAACGAGTTTAATGACAATGAGAATGCAATCCTTTTCATGTTTAGAGAGTTTGAAAAGGGACAAAAAGAAAATTCTAAAAGTTTTTTCATAGATTTTTCTCTCAAGTCTGAAAAAGTGTAAAATAAATCAAGAGAGAACCTATTGACCATGTTCAATCAAAGTATTCATTTTTGTAAGTAATCTATCTCAGTATGGAAAAGGGTTAAACTTATACTGATTAGATGTCATTTCCAATCCATTTACATGCTGAAAAGGACAAGAGCTTAACAATCTTTTCATATTTCGAGTGTCTAAAAAGAGCTTAAAGCAGACCCCCTATTTTTATTTTCTTTTAACGGGTCAAAAAGGAAAATACTCGACGATCTTTTCATGTTTTATGAGTCAGAGAAGAGCTTAAACGTGACTCATCCTAGAGGAACGAGTAGTATAAAGGATAGCAACTAGTTCTGGTGATGTTGGAACTTCTCAAAACATGGTGATTTATGTAAAGAGGCTAGCTAATAAGATCTCTCATTGCAACTGTTCCTCAAAAAGGGTAAAACAACCAAGTGAAAATGTATGATTGACCAAGCAGATAGTGATGATGGAAGGCGAAAAACAAAAACCAAGGCTGATATGATGGAATACACTGATAGAATGGCGATCACGAGGGTTAAAATGGAGATGGGTTCATTTTTACACAAGATTGAACCATAGGGAACTATGCTTGGATTCAGTTTCATGTTTACATAAGATTGAAACAAAAAACTATGCTTGGATTTAGTTTCATTTTTACACAAGCTAGGTTCATTTTTACACAATCTCGAACCATGAAAAAACTATGCTTTAGCTTGGTTTACATTCCCCCAGCATGATGACTCAATTCTAGGTGAATTTCCCCCAAGCTTCATTACATTCACCTAAGTAGACTACTTGTGGCTATCAGGTGGATGGAATGAAGGTTCATTTACAACTTGTTTCATTTTTTAATGAGCTTGACACAAGACAAGGAACTCTTCTCAGATTCTTTGTTTCATTTTTTAATGAGATTGACATAAGACAAAGAACTATGCTTTGATTCCTTGTTTCATTTTTAAATGAGGTTGACACAAGACAAGGAACTATGCTCATATTCCTTGTTTCATTTTTTAATGCACCTGGCACAACACAAGGAACTATGCTCATATTCCTTGTTTCATTTTTTAACGCACCTGGCACAACACAAGGAACTATGCTCATATTCCTTGTTTCATTTTTTAACGCACCTGGCACAACACAAGGAACTATGCTCATATTCCTTGTTTCATTTTTTAACGAGATTGACACAAGACAAGGAACTATGCTCATGATTCCTTGATCACGCCCCATAAGAGGTCATGACTTCCAAGAGGTTCTCATCATATGGGAGAACAATGCTCTATAAGGGATACATAGCAAGGAATCCATTAAAGATATTTGGTTCTAATGCCCCCAATACATAATGCACAACATCACAGAATTGATCGTCAGTTGATGTAGGCATGGAATGGGTTGCCATATAATTGACCCGTGGTGGGGAAACATACCATTGGGACAAAAGGACCATCTAGGGAAGATGGTTGAATGGAAGCCATATTTGGACTGGGAAATGAAAGCTAGTCAATGGTGACAATTATTACTTCATGCGGGAAACACATCACTCGAAAGAGTGTTGAAACAATAGCTGCCATGTCATAAACATAGTCACACCCAAGAAGTAAATTTTAATCTAAAGGGCATGGGACTACCATCACATTAAGATAAACAAGTTTTCCTCCCAAATTAATAGGAAACTGAGGAAGGATCCCTAATGGTTAAGTGGTTCCTTTGTTAAAAGCCAACAGATTCTGGGTAACAGACACAAGTGGGAGCGAACCAAGCACCTGCTAAGTAGTGGAGGAAAGGATACTCAACCTTCATCTATAATAGTGGCAAATACAATCATATTATAAGCATGTAATATGATATGGAAAGACACATAAGAAGGAAGACGACATCTTGCCAGTCGATTCCAATCAAAGGAAGTGACGAAACTACTTGGAGGGGGTACCATGAGAACGGGAGAATTACCCCTTTGAGTTACGAGAATGGGAGGATTTTCCTCCTGTCTTGATGGAACATGAGGGTTTCCTCCAAGCTCATTGGAGTCTAAAGAAATGAAAAGAACCTGAGTGGTATCATATTCACTCTCTACAAGAAAGGTACGATTAACTAAAGGTGAAATTGGGTCAACTATTTCCTCAACATGTGATTGGTCAGGTATAGACTCATAAGATTCACATTTAGAGATAGTGGGTTTGACCGACAATTGATTTGGGTTAGTCACTTCATCAACTAGTGATGGATTAAGGGAGAGTCTCCTATAACCAGATGGAAGTCACTGAGGAGAAGCAAGACAATTTTCCAACACTTTTTGGTCTTCATCCAGATAGGGACAAATGTGAATGGGGTGATTCCCTTGACATAACCTATAGGGAAACTTAACTTTACCCTTATTTCCATGAACTTTACTACCACTAGTTGATGCTATGTCACTAGCATGATCTCCAGAAGTTGATGACACGGGATGATGAGAACGAGAAGACCATTCTTCTAATATCTAAGGAATACCAGGACAATTTCAAAGAATATGGTCTCCAATAAAAAGTTTGCAAGGATATCGAAGTTTGTGAGGCTTATCGGATAGCTTCTCATCAGAAGTTGCATCCAAAGCAATGGTTGCATGGTTTCCCCCCATTGAATTTTCTTCTTCTTCCCTTTCTTCTTCTTCTTATCCACATGGTTACTAGTGTTAATACTTTCACCAGGCGAAGAGGAAGAAGGGGAGGAAGAAACAACTGATGAAGAAGGTAAAGGGTTAACTTTAGAATCAACTGGAGGTTTATTTTGTCCAGTTGTAGGAATATTTAGTTGCAAGGCCAAGGAGGTTGAGAACAACCATACTGGTAAGCTAATGGTAAGTCCCAAAAGAGACAATGTGTGCATACAAGGAGCACTAATATTTCTGAAAGGAGGAAAAGGACTAGGATTCCCATCAAAAGGAATTCCTTTATCAGTGGACTCTGGAGTTGTTGCCATATGTCTCAACCTAAGATCAACTAAGGAGTGACTTGGAGGATGTTATTTGCAATCAATTAATTTTATTTTAATCAAAATAACAAAACCAAAAAAGAGGGATAATCTAGGCAAAAGGATTACCAAGTAACTGTGAACTGCAATATACTAGCTCAAAGGAGCCAAGGACTTAACATACGTGCAGGTAATCTACCCAAATGTTGTTTTCGATGTATCAGAGTATACAAGGTAACCAAATTGGTTAGCTATGGATGGAAAGCAACCTAATATAGTCCTCCCATATATACCTGAAAGTACATGGAGGCCCAATCCGTGTTAGCGTTGTCTAATGCAAAACCACACAGTGAGATCATTCCTTTATACTTTTTGTACTATAACACCACCCTATATACCCAAAAGTACATGGATGAGCTATGATATACTTACGTATGTGGAATGAGGTATCACAATTGTAATGTATCACATACCATTAGCGATAGTTGTTATGTCTAACGATTCCAGAAGACGTCTCTAGCCTAGACATCTAAATGTTATGCTTTAAGTTACAATGCTCAATTAGGTTAACTGAGATAAATTTTAGTTGATCTTTTTTAAAAGTTTACCTTTCAGGTTCACCATGCGATGTTTCTGGAACTTCTAGAATGCAACTAAGATGAGAAACGTTCTTTTCATTTCATTTAAAAAATGAAAACTGCAACTAAAAGGGATAGAGCAATAAACATCTTTAAACAAAGAGCATAGAGCACATCTAATGCAAATTTCCCTACACCATTCCTATAAGCACACACAAACTTCTAAATGCATTATTCATATTTTTATTTTCATTCCTTTAATGTTTAGATGAACATAAGGAAACTAAATGCATAAATGATCAATCAATGATCTTCAAAAGAAACAAAGACTTTACGACAATTTCTTTCAAAGAAATGAAGACTTTACAGCAATTCCTTTTCAGAAAATACTAATCGATGTAAGATAACTTTGACAATGAATTGATAATGATAAGGAAATCTCTTAAGAAACACTAAACAATCAAGCCAAAGTAGGGCTATGAGAAGAAATGCAAATTGATTTCATAGGCATAGAAAACATTGATCTTTCAGTAAACAACATCAGAAGCAAATTTGGAAAAGTCCAAGCAAAATATGGGTTTTTTAGCTTGATAGGGATCAATGCAACCCTGAGTGGGAGACAGTGCGATGTAGAGCACTGTCTCTAAGCTAAGTCTGCTCTGCAGCACACTGTGTTAAGACCAACATTGTGCTGATGCCAGAGAGCCCAATCAGGAGACATTTAAGCACTCTTTTTTACCAAAAAACACTTCAATATGAATGAAAAGAGATCAATGAAGTCAAGTAAAGTCTACTAGGATGTAATATGATAAGGGTAAACTACTAGGAACAACAGATAATCCCCATTATGGTCCCCAATTGGGTAGTTACACTTAGAAAAACTTAAGTAAAGATGTTTAACCCTTTCCTACAGTAGACAAATAAGATAAAGCAACCTACTTGTGATCTTTCACTTCCTTTGATCTACTTTGAATTGCTCCTATCACTCCCATTCAAATTGAATTCGCTCAATTGGTACCTGCCAACACAAACAAAAGACGACAACAATGAAAGCATATGATCTATCTACTATAAAAAAATGGAATTAACAACATTTGAACATATATTCATCATAGATATGGACAAAAGTATGAGAAAAGGAACAAACAACTTTATTTATTGATAGAAGGATAATTTACATCCAATGTCGTTCAATCCTATGTCACTCATCCAGCTTAGTCCAAACCCTCATCACACCAATAGAACATCAATCCAATAGCATAACATTACTTGAAAATGATTTCAAGTCTCAAACCAACAATATTTCACTACAATATCCAAATTCTAGCCCCTGATCACTATTATGAGTGGTCAATTTATAGGGAAATGCAAGTGGTTTTGTCATAAATAGGGTATTGAATGGTTTTCCATAATTGGAGTTGGTTTCCATGGAGAAATGTATGAGAGGATAGAGGGGTAATTGATCTGTAGCCTATCCAAACATGAGCTCAAAGGATGAGATAAGAGCTGGGCATCCTCCTAGAATGCTCTAGAATCAAGGAATATTCCTAGAATCCTATGTCAATTTCGCTCATCCTCACCCAGCACAGGTTAAAGTGGGCCTAAGTGCACTGTAGCATAGGTCTAAATGGGGCTGCCTACTATGTAAAGCAGTTACCCCTGACCAAGGCTTCATTGGTGTCCCAAACAGGCATTTCAACATGGTTTCAAGCTAGGAAACATTCATGGATGGAAACATTCAATATGATGACTTGTCTAGGGCATGTAGCGACTAAATTATGGTTTGATAAGCCTTATTTGTATTTATTTGATGGTCGAGATTGATGTGCCCAAATAGACCTATAACAACGTACAATTTAACTTGGCATGCTATCTCTACAGCGAGTTCATCACAAACTACAGAGAAGTGCAATATCAAAGGAAGACTTTTCACTATGCATGGTTTCTTCTATCGATTTTCTTGGTTGTGTGGGACTTACTATAGGACAGTTAGTTTCCCACGATTACATCGGAGATGCCATAGGCAGCGAAGTTCACTTCGCTCTGGGCCACGAAGGACCCCCAAAGGATCAAGGATAGCAAGATATTCTGGATTCTGATGGATTCAAGCATCTGCGCTACCATCAACCGCAACCTATGGCTCTCACCAACTATCTTTGAGCAGTTGTCCAAGTATGTGGAGTTCAAGGGGAACTTCCACTGTATGTCCATTAGAGCATGGAAGGACCCTGCACAGAAATGGTATGATCTTCCATACCTAGTGAGGGATGATGCAATCGCCACGGTTCTAGAGAGTTGGCCCGTAGAGTGGTGCAAGGCCTCAGACTTATCAACTAGGACTAGTAAGTCTTTCGCAAAGTAGAAGAATGAAGAGGCCAGGTTAAAGATGGAAAAGTTGGCCAAAAAGCGAAAGAAGGAAGTTGAGGATAAAGCCATAGTAGACCGTGCAGCCAAAACAAAGGAAGAAGAGGAGGAGGAAGAGGATGACCATAACTCTAATAGGAGTCAGAAGTCGCCTTCTCCACAAATAGACGAGGAGGAGCAGCGCTCAGAGCAGGGAGGAGCAGACCTAGAGACTACTCCATTCCAAGCTAAGTGCATAAGGGAGTACGAGAAAGTAGGGGTGCGAAAGAAGTCTAAGGCTAGCAAATCATCCCTGGACTCAATCACCATGAAAGAGGGTGATTTGAATGATATCGTTGATACAATGATGGAAGCGACCGCGGAATTACTGCAACAGTTCGAGCAGTAGCAGAAACAGGCCTTGGTCACCATTCAAATGTGTTTGCACGAGCTGCAGATCCAGGTATGGTGGGGCAGTGTGGCATCAAGAAGTTTGGTGCCAAGAACCATAGGTGCAGCAAAGATGGTCTGTATAATGGATGCCCGAGCTATCACGTTGTTGGGAACAAGTTCCCGAAGAGAATTTTGGGGGGCTAAAAGCCCATGTTTTGGGATAATTCTATAATAAAGTTGTAAATTATTAGCATTTTTTGGTCGCGTAGCATGAAGGTGTCAAGTGTCATAAAGGGTTTTCTGCGCTTATTTTGTAAAGTGTCAAGTCAACTGTAAAGACCTACCCATGGTCCGTGGACCATGGGATTGTATAAAAAGGAGCTAAGTAAGTAAGCTCTAAGTAGAGAGGAGTTAAGTTAAGGAAGGAAGAAAGTAGCCTAAGTGTTCTTAGGTATTAGCATAGGTAGACGCTCTGTAGCTGAGTGCACAGAGGCCTAGGGTGGAAGTGTTTTCTTAGTGGGGCCTAACATAGGTTCAGAGGTGATTTAGTAAAGAAAATCCTGGTACTACTGGCCCTTTCAGCAATAGTCCGTGGAACATGGACTGAGGTCTCACCCGAAATAGTATGGGATGGTGCTAGAACCAAGTTTCCACACCCTAGGGATGTCTGATGGGCTTCTGGTGGTCCATGATCTGACATGTCGCTACGTGCACTTGTGATCCCTTTGCAACCTACGTTGCGGCTTCTTCATAACACTACTCGTGGCGTGACCCATATAATACCCAAGATCCCTGTTAATTAACCAATTACTTAGCTTGTGTGTGTAAGATTTATGGTTATTCCAACATATTCATTAATCATAATAGTGTGCACAATACATAAACTAATACAACCATAATGAAGATAATGCACAACAAATACACAGGAATATGAATCAACTTCTCTTTTATTAATCTTCAATCTTTCTTACAAACTTGACATTGCCCTGTGCAATTAGCTGCAAGGGTCTGCACACTCAGCTGTAGACTCTACTAGGCCTCTGCGCACTCAACTATAGACCCTCTTCCTACTACTACAACCCAAGACACTTAGAACTCTACTCTAAGTTCGAACCATTCCTTCGCTATTCATCCATTCCTCACTCCTTAACTAACTTTACAACTTAGAGCTTCGCTCGATTTATACAATCCCATGGTCCGCAGACCATGGGTAGGCTGACTTTACACTATTTTACAATACAATGCTTCGGGAAGACAACCCTATGACTCAATTTTACACTTCGCACTCCGCGCCCACAATTCATGGAGTTTTACAACATCTTTGATCAAAACTTGGGCTTTGATACCAAAAACCTGCTATGGGGGGGATTCCATGCCCAACAGGCCCCCAACATAATCATTGTGACTTGTCCTGAGTCACTCTGCTAGTGTGGATATCTTGGCACAGAGCCCCTCCAACCGTTCCTTTACTTCCTAGATGTCCGCAACACACTGATCAGTAGTTTACTGGATTGGTTCCACCCTCTCGGCCGGAGTCTCGCTATCAGGGGAAACTCCCTATCTTAAGGCATGCATCACCTTCATCTGTGCAAGCTTTCCTTTGATGTATGTAGTGATCAGGAAGGCCTCATCAATCCAAGTCTGGTTGTGTGCTTTCAATTCTGCCTCTTTCTGCTACATGACATCCACTTGTTCCTTCAATGACTTTGCCTATTGTAGCTTCACAAGCTACTAGGTCAGGGTAACTGGCTATTTTGTACCATGCACACTGTCATAGTGCACCTGAAGCTCCCGCGCCTCCATTTCTAGGTGATGTATGTTGGGGTCCTCCTGTAATAAAGTGAGGACCGGAAAGGATTCCTCCAACATAGCGGTGCAATTCTGTACTGCTTGTCATATTTCTTCCAGCCCTTTTTGAATAGTGCTAATGCACTGTTCCCTAACTTCTGGGGGCATATAGGATTGCACCTTTGATCGCAGCTTGGAAATCTGAAGGTTGAGGTTCGGTTGTACCCTCGTTTCTTCCTCCTTTGCCTCATCAAATCCACTGGCTAATTTGTGGATTCACACTCCAATAGGTAGGTCTGTCGCGATTTCTAGGTCTGGGACGTAAGGACATGCTTCTTCTACTATTTGCTCTAGTTGCTTTTCTATGCAAGCACTTCATCGCGCTGGAGACTAAGATGCTCAATGTTGATTCTCTATTCACTGAGCATCTGCACTGCGTGTCCTTCCCTCACTCAGAGTTCTGTTGTCGCTTTGTCCTGCAGCTGATGTAATATATCCCACAGAAGGGTATCCAAGTTTAGCGCAATTCCCTTGATCCTACCCACCGTGACTCTATCTTCCTCACATTCTGCTGTTAGTTCTACTTCCAAAAGAACTATGGTGTTGGCCATTTTTGCACACAGCAGCTGATCCGCTGCTGATGTACCTGTGGCTTCGTAGGTGGCTACTGTTCCTTCCTATGGGGGCTGCACCTGAAGTTCCTATAGCTGCGCCCTTAGTTCCACCAACACATTCTGTTGCTCCATCATTGCTTCTTGGAGTGCTTCCCAGGTGACCTCGCGAACTATGTCGCCAATGTCATAGAGGTCACCCTCTATCAATGTAATTGGCTCAATGTCTAGTTTGGAAGCCTTCGCCTTCTTTCGTGGACCTAACCGCTCCACAACGTGCAACCATTTTAGTTGGGTGGAAGTCATGCTCAAGTCCATGCCTTCTGCTATATCTAGTCCCTGTCCCGTAGACACACCCTGGCCTCTTTCATCTTGTGTCACGGTGGCCCCTGTTGCTTGTGTTACTGCTACTATTTCGGTGGCCTTGGCCTGTTTTGTGGCTGCCTTTGCTGCTTCGCAGGCAGCCCTTACCTCCGCGGCCGCTTGTTCGTTGTGTCTCTACTAGGCCAACTTTGTGACACACAACTTGGTTGCATCCTTCTGCTTCTGTGCTATTGTTTTATCCCTTTCTTCCAGATCTAGGGCATGCCATTCGGCAGGCCATGAGTCGAGCATGGAGAAGATAGCATCATCAATTGTGATGAAAGGAAGCTTGGTCTAGGTCTGCATCGGATCCTTATGTGCCTTGATGTACACATTGTACATATCTGCCTTGAAGTCTGCAAAGCTCCATAGACTACTATACACTGTGGGGGATAGGCGTGCCCTTCTGTTAAACCACATCCAAACACTCACCTCCATGAGCACCTAGAAGATCTTAGTCTCACGGATCCGCATGTCGTCCTTCGTAGCCCATAGCGATGCATATTTTGCCACCTCTGGCAATTCATGTTCAAGAGGAGGGAACTGACTATCCTCAGGCAGTTCCCTATCACCAATAAAATTGACAAGAGAAACCATGCATAGCGGAAGGTCTTGCCCTGCTCTTGAGCTTCCTTGTAGCTGGTGTGGAATTCATGACAGAGGAATTCGACCCAGTTGAATTGGACCCCCTCTGTGCATTGTTCTGCCAACACAATGACCGGTTGTGGTACCTTGTTGCTGCGACATTTTCTCATCACCTTCCCGACCAACAGTTGGGTGGTTACGTGCACCCCTTTGTCTTGAATGCTACTGATTACGTAGCCTCTCTGCTTCTTTTCCTATTTGTATTTCTTCTTCATGGCCTCTGAGAGTTCCAAATCTCTGCTTTTGCTAGCTATCTCCATGGGGTCCCTTCCCTTACAGGGAAGTTGAGAAATCCTAGGAATAAGCTTTGTCGTGATGGTAATAGGCTCCTCCAACCACAAGTACCCATATCGCACGAGGAAAAGCAGCTACCTAATGACAAAGATCATGATTAGTGCATGGTGAAAGTGTGGAATCCATAGTAGGTGGAGGAGCCGGCCTTCTCCACCTCGTGCAACCATTTCCATGGCTCTAGCGCTGTAACTAACCCATCCTTGCTCTGTTTCATGAGGTTGTTAGTCTTAAAATGTGGGAACTTTTTGCTATCCACGAGGTCCCAGTATTCAAATCCTATCATGGGCATGCGGCCCAAGACCGAGCCTTCAAAGAAAATTCCATCTGGGAGGAGTGGGGTTTGGAGTGCGCTCTTAGCGGCATCCAAATCTTTGGGTAGTTTAGCTTTCCCTTCCCGTGGAGAAACATACTCAAGAATTTTTGCTACAGTGCACACCAGCTGGATGTCTTCTTCCAATTCTTCATCTGCCTCTATCTCCTCTACGAAAGCCTAGAGGTCCTCCTCCTCCTCATCAGTCTCAAGGTTGATAGCCTTACCCTTGTCTTCCATGGAAAGTTTACCAAACCATGGATTTTGCGGGGACATGTAGACTAGTCCCATTTCCTATGTATCCTTCTTGGGCCTCGTCGTTTGAGGTGATTTTATAATTTCTGGCGCATCCCCCACCTACATTGTAGGGCTTTGCATAGCTTCCTCGGTGGTACTCTCTAGAAATCCCACACCTCTCCTGGTATTTTCCATCTTGTTTGAACTATCTGTGGTTGTTCACGAGCTTGGGGGCTCAAATCTTGCTTGGCGCTCAACACTCTATGCTTTTTATAGTAGCTCAAATCTCAAATGAACAAGTGTTATCTCGTGGCTAGCCTTGGGAATTTTATAGCATTTTTTGAATTTTAATTTAACCGTTCCACCCATTTCTGAGTCATTATTTCATCCTTAGCAGTTGATTGTCCCAAATATAGCTCTTAATTCATGTCTTAATTTCCCGTCACCTGCTCCCTTTTGCCTGAAATTGGACATCTCGTCATGAACAGTGACGTCAACGGTTACTTCCGAGTTGACTCGTGTGGCAGTGCAGCCCCTTGTGCACAGGTGCGAACCTTGTACTATGCTATTTCTGCACGCACCTCCCTCATCGCACAATTCCCAAATAGACTCTTTTAGAGTCCCACGCTCTCTTTCAGCTGTCCGGAGCACTGAGACTATGCTCCCTATGGCTAGTCAGGTGGTTGCACCACCTGTGCGAAACTTCAATTCGCCTTCTAATATAATTTGTGGACACTCATCAATTTCCATCATGACACCCGATGCCGCATGCTTTATCTTATGTGGTGTGCTTCCCTTGTTACTTCATTTGGTCAAGTGCGGTTGCAAGCATGGTAGTAGAGTTATAAATTCTTGGAAAGAATCTTCTAAAGTAGTGGTATGGTTTTTTATATCTAGCCTTGTCAAGCATAGTTTATCAACGAGACAGGCTTGCATGATCTTGTTCTCAAGTTTTTTGATATTAGTGTCCATCAACAGGCTTTCATTCCTCAATCATACTCGATTTTCTTTGAGTTTGCGAAGTCTAGGGTTCCCTCACCGAATGGCTTCTTGAATCCTTATATGTTCGTCCTTGCATAGCTATATGATTTCTTTGTCCTGGTCTTCACACGTTGTCATCACTACAGGGGCTATTACATGGCGATTCCTTTTGGTATTCCCTTTAGAAATCTCGGGTTCTACTTTGTTTCGTACCTTTGGAATCATTTCTGCACTCAGCTTTTTGCATATGGTCCTATAGGCCCACGGAACTGCTGGCACGTGTAGGTCCCAGTCAATTTGTCTCACCTGGTAAACCTTGTTCAGTACTCCATGCACCCTACAGAATGCTTCATCATGGAGAATTGGTAACACGTGTCGCCTTTCCTGCTACTGTGGTTTGTTCCGATTCCCTAGGCTGACTTTGGTGTGCGCTTGTGCGGACTGTACAACATATATCTATACCCATAGGGAACGGTGGGTGTGCAAGTTGTTCTGCCCCATCTAATTGGATTTCATTCAAAGCTAGGGTTTTCCAAAACATAGGCGCATCATTCTTCTACATCCATGCCAGTCTTCAAAAGTTCCTTGATGCACTCCCCACTATCGTGCTAGTGTCATGCATAATGCCCATTTTAGCGCGTTGAACAGTTACTGCTCTAGTACTGCACCTTTGAATCTTCTTAGAGATTCATCCACTGCTGAAAATCCATCATATGTCAGCAGCTCCCTTACCTCCATTTTTATGCAATGTAGTGACCTGATCATCATGTTGCAGTTCAGTGTTGTTACTTCGTGTAGCTGATTTTGCCATCGCTCTATCTCTTCGTTTGAATCCGAAGTGCAGGAGCTTTCACCCTCCCATGAAATCCTTCCATATTTAGTTGGATTCACCCAATCTTCTCCTTGCGCAATTATTTTGTAGATACAGTCGAGATCATCATCACTCTCATTGTCACACATTGGCTCAGTGTATCTCGCTCCTTCGGCTGGATCTAGCGGTACTACTACGCGTAGTGACCTTTTCTCAAAGATCATTTTGCGCTTCTTCAGATTTATGACTCCATTCATATCGGTAGCCTAGTCTATCCCTAGTATCACGAGATAGGGATTGATGTCATTGACAATCTTTATCACTTCAAAATCCTCCTGCACGTTCGTGCCTTCAATATCGACTGTCACCGTTTGCAATATTCCCATGGGAAGAATCTTCTGTTGGTTCGCCATTCGTAATTGAATAGGGGGCCACTGTAACGCGCATCTGCCCATGCATTCCCATGTTTTCTTTGGTAGTACATTCGCGTTGGAACCTATGTCTAGGATTACCTGATCCATTTCATACTTGCCTATTTTCACAGTCAACCTCATCTCCCTTCTTGTGCGCAGTGCATGCTTTCCTAGTTTTCGGACCACGTGGGGTTCTCTTGACCCCGCGCACCTAATGATAAGTTCTTGTAGTCCTTTGACTACCTTGTTGTCACGTAGCAGTTTCATGCATGTCTCCAGAAAGGTAGTGAGCATTGAAGGATCCATCCCTGGTTCTAGTTGATCCTTACTACCTGATGTGGAGACCTCCGTGAAGCTCTTCTTAGCTTCCATGAATGTGCCCTTCGCACATTCTAAATCAAACTCAGGTTCCTTTGTAGGAGCCTTATGAACCCATGTGCTTTCTTTTAGCTGCTTCCCTTTATCATCTCTCATTGTCGCACTGCTCCCGAGCATCATGTTTAAATTTGGGTCTTCTTCGCGTGGTTCAGACCTCATCATTTGTAAATTCTAGGTCGGAGGGGGCTGGAGTACCCACTTTTCGTGCATCTTCACTATCAATGAAGGACAATATTCTACCTCATGATCAAACTAATTACAGTACCAACATGATATCCTAGTTGGGTTTGTACAATCGTGGGCATAATGCCCTGGCCCTTCGCAATTGTAACAGATTATTTGTCCACGACCCCTTCCTGGTCCCATTCCACCTCGACCCCGACCACAGCCCTGAAACCCAACATGCACCATCCTTGCACTTTGGTCGAGGGCTCACATTTTGGCCTGCACACTATAGGCAGGTTTCTGATCCATCATTAGTTCATATCTTTGGTAGGTGTGTTTGTCATGGCCTACTGACCTACAAAAATTACAAAACAACTGCTAGGATGTCTGCATATACTTTTGCAACAAATGACAATTTTCCATGGTATGTTTTCCTCCTATCTGGCAGATCATGCACCATAATGCAAATGCCATGCTCAACCCCGCCTGTGCCTCTAGTATTAATGGCATTGGCCCTCCTCATGCCAAGTATTTTGTGAACACTAGACAATGATCTTTATCGTGGCCCTGGCCTTTGCATTTTATGCACCATACTTTCTCGCACACTTCTAGCTGAGGTGCCCTATCCTATTTCAAACTCTCCATTTCTAGACATAGATTCTGTAGTTGCACATGGATCTTTTGGAATCCCAATATAGGGGTCTCATGCAACCTCATTGCCATCTCCAACACTTCGGCCTAGGTGGAAATTTTTTGTTGTGACAACACTGTCCTTAAGTATGGTGTAAGTGAGGCCACAAAACATGCGCGATATTGTGCATCTGTTAATGTCATATTTGATTCATAGATCATACTCTTCAGCCTTTGGTCCAGATCCCAGGGGGTCTCACCTGGTAGCATCACGATCTCTTTAAACCCGATGACTAACTGCGTCTCTAAATTTGGCCTGCTAAGTTCCCTATTCAACACGGTCTGGATTTCTGCAATTCCTACATTTGGGTGATCATTAGAATGCTTGATATACCACGTTAATGTGAGATCCTGTAGTGGAATGACCAGCATAGCCCTTGTAATATTATCATCCACGATGCCATGTGCTTCCCATACTGCTCTTACCATGAACCATAATTGGTCCAGGTCTTCATTTCCTACTCCTATGAACACAAGCAGTTTTGTCACACTTACCATACTGAACTTTGGAGGTGGTGGAGGTGGAGTGGGTGGAGATGGAGGTGAGGGGGGTGAAGCAAGTAGCGGTGTGAGTTGGGGTGGTAAACGTGAAATTCGCTGCCTTATCAAACTGATCGTGCTTCTCAGAGAAACCTTGATGATCTCATCCTCGCTCTCCTGCGAGGGTAAAATTAAGGGACTATCTTCTAATTCTTCACTGCTTCTGTAGATCTTTCCACTCTACATAGTCCCAAACATTAATTTATTCACATAACCTGCTTTTCACACAATAGCATCTTAATCAAAGTGTTAAAACATTTAACGTACTCACCTTATGATCCCTTGAGAAAACATCACTCTGCCTCGCTGTAGCTGATGGTCATGTTTACCACAAACTTAGTGATAAATCCTCCTATTATCCAGTCGATCTAGTGGTCCACAACTCACACTATCTTATCCTCTAAGGCTGCTACTCTGCACACTAGTTTCAGAGTCCACACTATTGGTTTATTGAGCCTACAACTTCCCTGGCTGTGTGCTAACTTTGCGATCCACTCATACAGCTCAGATGGAAAAGATTCAAAGGAAATTTCATGGATTTTAGTGTACAAGTAGTGATCCAACCACTACTCCTTAGATACTCACAAATTTTTGTTTTCCTGTGCTGTGAACTCGTGAATCTTCTTGTCCAACCACTCTTCAATTTATTTCTTTGTAGTGTTCCAGTGGCACAACATCAGACATCCTTTATGCAGATCTCGGTCCTAGCAATGGAACCATTTGATGGCTTAGTGGGGCATAACCCAGGTTCAGAGGTGATTTAGCCAAGTAAATCCTGGTACTACTGGCGCTTTCGACAGCAGTCAATGGAGCGCAAATTGAGGTCTCAACCGAAGTAGTATGGGATAGTTCTAGAACCAGGTTTCCACACCCTAGGGATGTCTGATGGGATTTTGAAGGTCTGCGATCTGACCTATCACTATGCGCACTTGTGATCCCTTCATGACCTACGGTGCAGCTTCCACATAGCCCTACTCAGGGCACAACCCATATAATACCCAAGATACTTGTTAATTAACTGATTACTTAGCTTGTGTGTGTAAGATTTATGGTTTTTACAGCATATTCATCAATCATAATAGTGTGCTCAATACATAAATGAATACAACCATAAAGAATATAATACAGAGCAAATACACAGGAATATGAATCAACTTGTCTTTTATTAATCTTCAATTTTGCTTACAAACTCAACACCGCCCTACACACTCAGCTCTAGGGGTCCCCGCACTCAGCTGCATACTCTACTAGGCCTTTGTGCATTTAGTTGCAGAGCCTCTTCCTAATACTACAACCCAAGAGACTTAGAACTCTACTCTAGGCTCAAACCATTCCTTCACTATTCATCTATTCCTCATTTGTTGGCTTAGTGGGGCCTGACCCAGGTTCAGAGGTGATTTAGCCATGCAAATCCCAATACTACTTTCCCTTTCGGCAAAAGTCCATGGAGCACGAACCTGAGGTCTCAACTAAAGTAGTATGGGAGGGTGCTAGAACCAGGTTTCCGCACCGTAGGGATGTCTGATGGGCTTTTGGAGGTCTGCGATCTGACCTGTCGCTATGTGCACTTGTGATCCCTTTGTGACCTATGGTGTGGCTTTCACGTAGCCCTACTCGGGGCGCAACCTATATAATACCCAAGATCATTGTTAATTAACCGATTACTTATCTTGTGTGTGTAAGATTTATGGTTATTACAACATATTCATCAATCATAACAGTGCGCGCAATACATAAACAAATACAACCATAAAGAAGATAATCCACAACAAATACACAGGAATATGAATCAACTTCTCTTTTATTAATCTTCAATGTTGCTTACAAACTCAACACTTCCCTGCAGACTCAACTGCAGGGATCCACGCAATCATTTGCGAACTCTACTAGGCCTTTGCGCACTCAGCTACAAAGCCTATTCCTACTACTACAACCCAAGACACTTAGAAGTCTACTCTAAGATCGAACCATTCCTTCGCTATTCATCTATTCCTCACTCCTTAACTAACTTTACAACTTAGGGCATCACTTTATTTATACAATCCAATGGTCCACGGACCATGGGTAGGTTGAATTTACACTATTTTACAATACAATGCTTCGGGCGGACAACCCCATGACTCAATTGTACACTTCACGCTCTGCACCCACAATTTGCGGAGTTTTACAACATCTTTGACCAAAACTTGGGCTTTGAGCCCCAAAACCTGCTATGGGGGGTATTCCATGCCCAAAAGGAAGTCTGTCGCTGAGTGCGCGAACCCCTACAGCTGTGTGCACAGGGAAGATAGAGTTTGTATTAAACTGGAAGATATCAATAAAGAGAAGTATTCTGCAATTACTGCGTATATAGTTCATGTTAATGCATCTGATTATATTGTGTTTTGGGTTTAATTAACAATGTTTATTTGATGCACGAATATATGTGATTGTACCGGTTAGTTGAACACAAGTAAGGATATCAGTTTACACGGTGCTAACTATGATTGATTAATAAGATAAGAAAAACACTTGAGATAACTTGGGAACCTATACAATACATTGTCATAGTTGCGAAAAAGTACCTGGACGATGGGTTAAGGCTGCACAAAGGTAAATCATACACCTCCGTGGAGGTATGGAAGGACATAATAAAGGGTAGATTGGCAGATCCCTAAGGCTTAGTGACGTGCGCGAAAGTAGGGGTAGAGGGTATAAACCGACATTACGACCATCTCAGGGTGTCGAAACTTGGTTCCAGCATCCCCCCATACTACTTTCGGTGAGACTTCGGTCTACGCTCCATGGGCTGATGACGAAAGGGCTACTAGTGTAGGGATTTGTCTGGCTAACTAATGCTAAACCTCGGCTAGGCGCCACAAAGCCAACAAATTAATCCGTTGCCGAGGCTAGGATCTGCATGAGAGATGTGTGATGTCGTACCACTGGAAGCCCACTAAGAAAGAGGTTGAAGGCTGGTTGGGTAGAAAGATCCATGAATTCATGGCATAGGAGAAAAGGAACCCACATCTGATGAAAGAATAGTGGCTGGATAGGTACCTGTATACAGAAACCCATGAGATCTTTTTATGTTCCTTTCCAGTTGAGTTATAAGAGTGGACCGTGAAGCTAGTGCGTAGCCAAGGAAGGTAGAGGCTTGACATTCCTATTGTCTGGATCTTGAAGCTGGTACAAATACTGGAAGCTTCTGAGGATAAGCTCACCCGCCTGTCGATCATTGGATCGATCATATCATAGGAGGATTTGTCACTGAATTCGTAGTCAATACCTCAGTCAGTTACAGCGAGGTGGAGCGACGCTTTTTCAAAGGTCTACGAGGTAAGTACTCAAAGTATTTAAATACTTGGATTAAGATGTTATTGTAATAAAAATAGGCTATCAGCTACCTTAATGTTCGGAGCTACGTGAAGTGGAAAGACTTACAGGAACGAAGAAAGAAAGGGTCTCGAATATAGCCCACTGATTTCACCTCTTTTGAGTGATGAAGAGGGAGCAGCGTAGGCTTCTCTACGAAGTGCAGTTCAGTTGATAAAATGAGGGTTCCCATGACTACCACCTCCGCCCACACCACCTCCACCTTCACCGCCATCTCCCCTTGTGACTTTACCCAGACCACCACCACCTCCACCACAGTTCAACATGGAGAATTCAGTGAAGTTTCCTTTGTTTAAGGGCTTGGGAAATGAGGACCTGGACCAATTTTTCTTCATCGTAAAAGATATATGGGAAGCTCTAGGCGTCACAAATGATCACATGAAGAAGGCAACGTTGGTTACTGCTTTTCAGGATCGCACGCTAACTTGGTACATAAAGTACTCTAATGATAACCCAAACACTGGTTGGCAGAGATCCAGACAACACTAAATAAAGAATTCAGTAGTCCTAAATCTGAGGTGCAGTCGATTCTGGGCTTCAAGAAATTGCGATGAAACCAAGTGAGACACCTTCGGAATTGGATCAGAGATTGAAGTGTAAAATCCGTGAAGCTAATATGAACTTAACAGATGGAAATCACTCCGAGTGGTTCGTGGCTTCACTCCTACCTCACCTAAGGGTTTCACTATCACAACAGAAGATTACAACTCAGGCAAAGGCCTTGGAGATTACAATAAGGCTGCATGAAACACCGATGCAAGATCCGAATCTGGGGGTTCAACAGATCCGTGCGTAGTTACAAAATATTTTCCTCGAAATGCAAAGTTTGAAGAAGGACAGAATAGTTCAACCGAAGGCATGTGAAGAGATATGGTGCCTGAAATGTAAAGGTCGGGGGCATGAAAAAGACCACTGGCTGGTCTTTGCGAACTATATTGTAGGAGGAGGACCGATGCCTTTGAGGCTGAAAGCCCAAGTAGGATTGAGCGCAGGGCCTTCATTGTGGTGCACTATATGTCAGGTGGCAGGGAAACATACAACTATTAATTGTCATTTGCTGCAGAAGTTTATACGAACGCCGTAACAACTATTCTGAAACTTCTACAAATCGGTAGGGCATGATGAGCACAACTGCCAAAGTTATGAATTGATGATGGACAAAACACCCACCTATAGAGTTCAAGTAGAAATGTGGCCCCCTGACCAGAGTGTTGGGATAGCACGAATAGGATTTTAGGGGTGCGGAAAAGGCCAAGGCGATGGAGGATCTGGCAAAGGTTGAGGACAACAGATTTGTTGCAATTGCAGAGGACTAGGACACTATGCCTGTGAATTCACTAACCCAACACATCCGTCATGCAAATATTGTACTCAGTTTGATCATGAGACGGAGGACTGTCCTACACTAATAGCGAGGATAAACATCAAAGGGGTGCTAACACCGTCGCTGACTCATAACATGCAGATGATGAGGGCTAAGCCTCGCGGAGAGGATCCGAATTTGAATATAGTGCTCTGAAGTGGAATTGCAACAGGAAACAATAAGGGGAAACAACTCGAAGACAACACATGGGTTCACAAAGCTTTAGCGGTGGAGGCTGAATTTGATTTGGATCACGCATGCGAAACATTCATGGAAGCAAAAAAGAGCTTTGCTGAGGCCTCTACCTCACGGAGCCGGGATAACCCTGTTCAGGAAAGGGACCCTTCTATGCTTACAACATTTCTGGAGACCTGAATGAAGTTGCTACATGATACCAAGGTTGCGAAGGGGTTACAAGAACTTATAAATAGATGCGTCGGAAACACTCCGGGTGAGCCATGTGTTGTACGGAAGATTGGTAAGCATAAACTAAGGACAAGGCATGAGATGAGACTCACCGCACAGATAGGAGAATATGAAATGGATTAGGTTATTCTGGATCTAGGGTCAGACGCGAACGTTTTGCCGAAGCAGACTTGGGAGTGGATGTGGAGACATGCACTACAGTGGTCTCCGATTCAATTAAGGATGGAAAATCAACAGAAGATCATCCCCATGGGATGGCTGTGAGGAGTAACTTTAGATATTGAAGGCGTGAGCGTATTGGTTGATTTTGAAGTAATAGAAATTGTGGATGACAACAACCCCTACCTTGCACTCCTTGGCATTGATTGGGCTACTGAAATGAATGGGGTAATCAACCTAAAGAAGCGAAAGGTGATATTTGAAAAGAAATCTCTTTGCTTAATAGTACCCCTAGATCTTGCTGAATGATGGCGCTATATTGAATCAGTCTGTGATTATGAGAGCGATGACGATTTGGACTGCATATATAAGATAACAACACGAGACCAAGATTGGGTGAATCCAATAGCAGATGGATGAATTACATGGGATTGCGAGAGTTCCTGCAACTTAGACTCCGATGAAGAATTAGAGCGCTGGAAGAATCAGCTACATGAAATAACCATGCTGAGCTGTAACATGATGACATAGTGGCTGCACTGTGTGTCGTCAAAGGTAAGAAATATTCCCACTTATGAGCGCTTGAATGAAGTGGATGTGCTTTTGAATGCATTTGAGTGGGAAGTACTAAGGAAGCAACGCTTCTAGGCTTTGGGCTTGGCATTGCATGCTACACCTGCGAGATGATGGGGTATGCACAAGGGTAGTTTTGATGATTGGAACAAGTGTAGGAGGATGATGAGAACATGATTTGGGAAGCCAAAGGTATGAGTGACAAACAAGTATGACTGGAAGGATGATCTGCATGCAAACTTGGCCAAATGGGCTAAGGCTTATGGAGCGAAGCCCCAACCTAAATGGGTGCACTTGTTCTGTCACACCCTGGATGTCATCCCGATGAACAGGTACTTAGAGACAGAGCTCCGCCATGGCAAAGGTGAATGGGATATTCTGCACGAAGGGTTCATAATGATGTTCAGCTTTGAAGATGGGTTTCACTATATTAACAAAGTGCTACAAGAAGTTAAAGTAGCAACATTTAGGATACCGTGGGATTATATGGATTTGGTTCAACCCGATTGGACTACTCAACTGAGCCACGTACTGTAATACTATAACATGACTGCTAAAGAAGAATATGAGGACCCACGAAAGATTAATGTCCTTGAAACTGAGAGTCATCTCAAGGTCGAGGGACATCAGATTGAGAATCATGATATAACCACACCACTAAAAACGAAATAGGTAAATATTGGTACGGAGGCGGAGCCCAAATTCGTGAAAATTGGAGATTACTGGGATGGTACGATGGTAGATAAGGTTGACGAATTGCTCCGTGAATACTAGGATTTATTCCCTACCAATTTTGCAGAGTTAAAAGGGATAATAGGAGACCTTAGCGTTATGAAGATCACGTTAAAACCTGACATGAAGCTAGTTAAGCAAAGACCTTACCATCTCAATCCAAAGTATAAGGAGAAGGTCCGCTTGGAGTTAGATAAGATGCTTGTGGCAGACATCATTAAGTCCATTGAAGAATCTGATTGGGTGAGCCCAATGGTGGTACAGGAAAAGAAGCAGAAGGATGAAATAAGGATATGTGTAGATCTCAGGAAGTTGAATGATGCTTGCATACATGAGCCTTTCCCGACTCCACTCACTGATGAGGTAATGGATAATGTAGGTGGCCAGGAAGCATACTCCTTCACTGATGCGTTCTCTGGGTACCATCAAATCAAAATCGTGTTTGAAGACAGGAGAAAGACGACGTTCGCGACTGAATGGGGATGTTTTCATTAGACTATAATGCCTTTCGGATTGAAGAATGTGCCTGCGAGTTTTTCGTGCATAGTCATTGTTGCATTCAAAGACTTCATTCATAATTTTCTAGAGGTGTACTTTGATCATTGGACTACGTTTGCATTGGTAAAACGCCATGTGGCAAGTTTGTGCTTAATGCTAGATACTTGTTGAAGGTACCAGATTGCAATCAATCTAAAGAAATGTTTATTTTGTGTCCCTTTTGGGACTTTGCTGGGTCATGTGGTATGCAGACAGAGATTGATGGTAGATCCCGTGAAGATCGCAGTGATACTTAACTTGGAGGCATCAAGGAGTGTGAAACAATTGTGCACAACCTTGGGACATACTGAGTACTATAGGAAGTTTATCAAAGGCTATGCCTAGATCACCATGCCTATGGAGAAGCTGTTGAAAAAGGATGTCACGTTCTGTTGGAACGAGGACTGTTAGAAAAGCTTGGATGTGCTAAAAGGAAAAATGGTCACTGCGCCAATTTTAGTCTTCCTAGATTGGAAGAAGATTTTCATGTACATGTAGGCACATCGTGTATAACACTGGGAGCAGTATTGACACAAAATGGCAGAGGAGAATTGGACCATCCTATAGAATTCACAAGCAAGAGGTTATCCAAGGCTGAGAAGAACTATTCCACCACCGAGGGCGAAGGATTATCCATGGTATATGTGCTCTCAATGTTTAGATGCTATTTGATCGGAGGACATTTTAAGATGTATATGGATCATTCTACGTTGAAATACCTAATCAATAAGCCTATGTTGGGGGGGACAATCTGTAGGTGGTTGTTATTGTTACAGGAGTATGATTTTGAAGTTACTATGAAGCTTGAACGACTGAACGCAGGACCATACCATCTATCGCGCATTGAAACGGGGTAAGAGCACACTAATTTGGAGGAGGGATTGCCTAATGCATAGCTATTTGCAATGCGCATTGTGGATGGTCACTTTGAAGACATCCTACACTTCCTAACAATAGGAATTTCCCCAGAAGGCTAAACCACCCAGAAGAAAAAGGAGTTAGTGGTGCACACGGCAGACTCTTCTATCATTGCCAGACATCTGTATAAAATGGGATCTGATGAATTATTGTGATGATATGTACCAAAGATTGAAAGTATCAATATCCTTGTGGACACTCTTGGGGGTGCTATGGGAGGCCATTGTGCAAGAAGAAATATTGCGTAGAAGATTCTACACGTAGGGTTGTGGTGGCTAACTCTTCATCAGGATTCCAAAGCCTTCTATAGGGCTTGCGATGTGTGTCAAAGGAATAGCAGACCATTGCAGAGAGATGAGCTACCTCTGAACCCACAAATGACGTTACAACCTTTCGAGAAATGGGTGATAAATTTTGTGGGACACATTCAGCCCCAAGGGAAGAAGACAGGAGCACGATACATTATCACTGTGACTAAGTATTTGACTCGATGGGTGGAGCCACAACCTACGAAGGACTGCACAGGCATGAACACCATGACATTTCTCTTTGAGTATGTACTGACGTGATTTGTGTGTCAAGATATTTTGATGAGTGATCATGGTACACACCTTTTGAATGAGATGATCGGCACACTGATGGAGGAATTTCGGGTGTATCACCAAAAAAGTGTGCCTTATCACCCACAGGCTAATGGGACGATGGAATATTTCAATAAGGTGTTGGACAATGCACTGACCAAGGTTTGTAATGCTCAGTGAAGTGATTGGGACCTGCACATACCTGCCATACTATAGGCCTATCGAACGACATGCAAAACGTTGACTGGACAAACACCCTTTACCCTTATATATGGTTTTGAAGTAGTGATGCCCATGGAATACATTGTGCCTAGTCTACGCATAGTGGCACTCACGGGTATGAAAGATCATGGAGCCCTAGAAGAGAGGCTCGTGTAGCTTGCTGAGCTTGATTAAGAAATATTTATGGCTGGATTTCATAAATAGGTCAAAAAGCAGCACGAAAAATCATGGCCTAATCGACACATTAAGCTTCGCACCTTTAAGGTAAATGATATGGTTTTATTATATGGCAGCAAGTTTGATAAATTTCTAGGGAAATTTAGAATGCACTGGCTAGGTCCATATGTCATTAAGGAGATTACCAACGGTGGAGCAGTTCAGTTGGTTAAATTGAATGGAGATCCCTTCCCAAGAAAGGTGAATGAAATCTGATTGAAGCCATACACCTATGATCCGATAAGATGACTATATGAAGGTAGCATAGTGTTAGCGCTCCAACCAACTGAAAGGAGGCACAAGACTATAAACTACATTGCTTGGGTTGGGGAACTGTGCAATTGGAGGATTGTGTGGAACGAGGAAATGCCACGGTGCTCACGACAGTGCAAAGAGAGCTGTGCTACCCAGGGAAAAATCATGTAGGTCAGCCCGAAAGTGACCGTTAAAGTCACTGTTCATGATTTGACGATGAGAATGCAGCCAAATGGAGCGGGTGGCTAGCATTTAAGACAAAATTTATGGGTAAGATCCTTGGAAATATGTCGCCAATCCGGTGTTAATGAATCGAATGTGGGGGGAATGGTTGGATTTGAATTCAAAATGGCCTATAAATTACAGGTGGAGGCCCAACGAAAAACACTTGGCATTTTGAACACAGACTTGGTCATCTCTCAGACATGCATGATCTGTGCATTCTTCAAAGAATTTCTTGACTACCATGTGTTTGATTGGTTTCCAGAGTCCAACCACAATTTCGTCCGTGATTTTATCCCAAGATCCGAAGTTATGGACACCGCAGCAGTAACAACCGAGGGGGATGTGCCAGAGTTTATAATGGAGGTAGATGGAGCTTCTCTAGAGGTTGTAGAGGTACTAGCTGAAGTCCCCAAGTCACCACAGTTGCTTAGATCGAAGCCTATCCTGACTAAGGAGAGTGTGAAGGATAAGAAGGGAAAACAGGCTACGATACTAGTGTGTGCGTTGCCTAGAAGAAACCCACATAAGGACCAACCCACTGCACAAGAAAAGGGAAAAACTATTAACTTGGAGCTAGAGGAGGAAGAAATTGAGGACATCCCAATGGATGATGAGGATTTGGGGGTGGAAGTGGAGGAAGTTGAAGTCGAGGGTTTTGACCCTATCACTAAGTTGCCCAAATATGTCCCTCCGCGCAAAGGCAAGACCAAAGTGCCAAAGGACATTGATGAAAGCAAGGTCACCCTGCACATACCTCTTGAGATTGTCTTTGAAGGACCATGCTTGGGGCAGGTTCCTCTGTTGAAAGTAGAAGATTGGGACTTAGTTGACCATAATAAGTTCCTACACATGGTGACAGAACAACTAATTCTTCACGTTGTTCACACAACCACTGGGATGACTGCATTGGAACCACGGAAGTGGCTCAGGGGAGTAGAAAAGGCAGTTTTGCTCAACCTACTATGGGTGCCACACTACAATCGCACACCCTTTACAGTATTGGTCATCAAGCAGTCGCTATGCTTGGTTCATGATGGGTATCTATGGTTGGAGGAGCCGATACCCATCACCGGCAGGTTGATCCATAGGATCACATGGTTGCCCTATACTGGGGATAATCTGGCCATGATGTTTGGTGGAAAAGGTGGTGATCAGACCCTCGTGGAGGCCATGAAGGAGAAATTCAAGCTTGTGAAGAATTTGTGCAACTGTGCCATCTGAGGTATCTATGACCCTGCGGTCAAGATTGCCACGTAGATCGTGGCAGGAAAAGTTATTCAAAAGTGTCACGCAGATGACGTGTCGGCACCCATCGTTCCTCTAGTAGCCCAATGTACTAAAGGAGTCCAGTTTCATTGGGCACACTATCTCTGCAGTGAGTTCCTTCTGAACTACTGCAAGGCACAAGACCTCCACAAGACCTTCCACTAATCGTGGCTCTTACTGTCCATTGCGCTGGTAGCCTGGGAGCTATCAAAAGACAGTTAATTCCCCTCGGTCACACCAGACCTGCCAGAAGTAGCGAAGTGTGCTTTGCTGTGGGTGACTAAGGATGCTCAACGCATCAAGGATAGCAATATCTTCTAGATCTTGATGGAAATGAATATACACATGGCTATCAATCGCGAACTGTGATTTTCACCTACTGCATTTGCCAAACTGCAGGAATACGTGGAGTTCAAGGAAAACTTTCACTGTGTATCGATAAGAGCATGGAAGGACCCTGAGTAGAAGTGGCATGACTTGCCTTACTAGGCAACAGATGACATGATTGATGCAGTTCTTGATCGCTGGCTGGCAAAGTGGTGCACTGCCTTAGACTCGGCGGTGGGGTCAAGCAAATCTGTCATGCAGCACAAAAAGGAGGAGCTCAATATAGTGCAGATGGCTGAGAAAAGGAAGAAGGAGGCCACTGATAAGGCCCAGGCACAGCACGACGCCACCCAACAAGCGAAACAGAGCATGGATCTGACAAAGGTGCGAGGTCAGCTTCACACGAAACAGAGGAAGAAACAGACGGGCAAATAGAGCAGCATGGAGCGGACCCGCAGATGACATCGTACCGCATCAAACATCCAAGAGAATGTTATAAAATTATATATTACGGAGCAATGGAACACATAAAATATTGCAGAAACATAAACACAGAAAACGCACAAAACAAGAGAGACACAGATATACGTGGTTCACCCAGTTTGGGCTACATCCACCCTGAATAGCCAGTCCTTCCTTTCTATTATCCAGCAAAATGAAGAGACACAACCTACAGCAAATCCGCTGTAATATCCTATGTTTTCTCTCACAGTCTCACCTCTCTGTTTCTCGCTCGTAGAATACACATCTATCACACAGCCGCAAATACAATACCCTCATACAAAGAGAGGGGTTGCCTTCTAGGGCAAAAAACCCTAAACTAAACATAAGTTCTACCGTCAGATCATCCACCAAATGAACGACCTAGATTGACTAGAAATTACTATACTTCTACAAGGCAATTTTACAGTTGTTTTTAGCTTCGGGGGCGCTGCCCCCGAAACCCCCCGCCAGGGGGGGGCTCGCAAAGGTCGTAGCCGCCCCCCCCTGGACCCCCCCTACAGCGAATATTTTACGGGCGGCGTTGGTGCCCCCATTTTGAACTGGGGTCCTATGTGGCGATACCTTTGAATATAGAAGATAATCAGGCACCACACCCAACAATCTCCCACTTGGAGACTGATTGTATTAACTCCACCGCTGCTCCATTTGCTGGACAATGACTCCTTTTGGACCTGGCTGTTTCTCATATTCATCGTCATCCTTGAAGACCAACTGAAACTGAGCATATTCTCAATTTCTCCCTGGTTACAACTTTTGTTAGCATATCTGCAGGATTCTGGCTAGTGTGTATCTTTTCCAGCTTCAAATCTCCATCTTCCAACACTGATCATATGAAATGGTACTTGAGCTGTATGTGTTTAGTCCTGGAATGAAATGATGAATTCTTTGCAAGATAACTGTATAACGTGCCCATATCATGCTCCTCACCCAATTCACCCATAAACCTTTGTAACCAAATAATTTCTTTACTAGCCTCTGTAGCAGCAACATACTCTGCTTCTGTTGTTGAAAGTGCAACAACACTTTGGATTTTTGAAGCCCAACTGACAGTTGTTCCTCCAACAGTAAATACATATCCTGTAGTGCTCCTCCCGTTATCTCTGTCACCTGCCATATCTGCATCAACATATCCTTGTAGGCAGATGTTTGAACCACCAAAGCATAATGCTTGATTTGTGGTACCTTTCAAATATCTGAGAATCCATTTCACTGCCATCCAATGTTCCTTTCCTGGATTTTTCATGTACCTGCTTACAACTCCCACTGCATGTGCAATATCAGGCCTTGTGCAGACCATTGCATACATTAATCTTCCAACTACTGATGCATATGGAACTTTAGACATATAATCCATGCCTTCTTGGGTCTTTGGGCACATTTCCTTGCTAAGTTTGAAATGGCTAGCAAAAGGTGTACTAACTGGTTTTGCATTGTGCATGTTAAATCTTTTCAACACCTTTTGTATGTACTCATTCTGAGAGAATGTTAATTTACGATTTTTTCTGTCTCTAGTTATTCTCATACCAAGGATTTTTTTTGCAGCTCCCAAATCCTTCATTACAAATGAATTTGCCAATTTTCTTTTGAGCACATTTATTTCCTGCATGTTAGATCCTGCAACAAGCATGTCATCTACATACAATAACAATATAATATAGCTGCCATCATTTTGCTTTTTCAAATAAACACAACGATCAGAGTGACATCTAGTATAACCTTGTTCAGACATAAACCTGTCAAATTTTAGATACCACTGCCTTGGAGCCTGTTTTAAGCCATACAAGCTCTTCTTCAACCTGCACACTAGTTTCTCCTTCCCTTTCACCTCATATCCTTGTGGCTGCTGCATATATATCTCTTCCTCCAAATCCCCATGGAGAAAGGTTGTCTTTACATCTAACTGCTCAAGATGAAAATCTTCAACTGCTACAAGACTTAAAATAGTTCTGATTGAAGTCATTTTAACAACAGGAGAAAATATTTCATCAAAATCAATACCTTTCTTCTGTGCAAACCCCTTCATCACAAGTCTAGCTTTATACCTCTGTTTTCCTCCATCTTCTTCCTTCAGCCTGTAAACCCATTTATTCCTCAATGTAGTTTTTCCTACAGGCAACCTAACTAAATCCCAAGTCTGGTTATGCATTAAGGAGTCCATCTCTTCTTCAATGGCTACCTCCCACTTCTTCCTGCTTTCAACCTGCATTGCTTCTTCATAACATTCGGGTTCACCGGAATTAGTCAAAAATAAATAATATAATGAAGGAGAGTATCGTTCAGGGGGTCTACTTATCCTGGTAGATCTTATAACACCACTTTCAGGTGTTTGGGGTGCCTGTTGTTGTTGTGGTTTTTGATTATTATTATTTTCAGGCACCTTTACTTTTTCAATGATTTCATCAAGAACTGCGTATTCCTTGTTTTCCTTTTCCTGTTTCTTTTCTTGCAACTGATTCTTATACAAGACCTTTTCATTGAATATTACATCTCTGCTCCTAATGATTTTGTGATTTTCGTAATCATATAAGTGATAACCAAAATCATTAACACCATATCCAATAAAGGTACATTTCTTTGACTTTGCCTCAAGCTTTGTTCTATTTTCTTTATCAATATGGACAAAGGCCTCACAACCAAAAGGCTTTAAAATAGATTAGTTTACCTTTTTACCTGTCCATGCTTCCTCTGGAACACCACCATCCAAGGAACTTGAAGGCCCTCTGTTTATTAGATAAACATCAGTATCTACAGCATCTGCCCAAAACTGTAAAGGCAATCCTGCATGCAATCTTGCATGCAATCTCATGCACCTTGCACGCTCCATGATTGTTCTGTTCATCCTTTCTGACACACCATTTCCTTGTTGTGTTCTTGGAACTGTCTTCTCTCTGCGAATTCCATGCTCTAAACAGTACCTATCAAACTCTTTGCTGCAATATTCACCTCCATTGTCTGATCTAAGACACTTCAATTTCTTTCCTGTCTCAATCTCAACCAAAGCTTTCCATTTCTTGAAAGTATCAAATACATCAGATTTATTCTTAATACAATAAATCCAAGTTTTTCTAGTTGCATCATCAATAAAAGTAACATAATAACGAGAGCCACCGAGAGATGATACCTGAGCAGGTCCCCATACATCTGTATGCACAAGCTCTAATTTTTCATTCTTCTTTTCTTTCCCAACTCTGAGAAATCTAACTCTCTTCTGTTTTCCATAAATGCAGTTCTCACAGAAGTCCAAATCAACATTCTTCAAACCCGACAACAAATTCCTTGAGTGAAGAATCTTCATCCCCTTTTCACTCATGTGTCTGAGCCTATGATGCCATAATGCTGCATCTGCTCCTTTGGAAGTTAAAGCATTAACAGAGTTAGAAATACCATTGCATAAATACAATGTACCAACCTTTTCACCTTTTGCTATTACCAGGGCTCCTTTAGTGACCTTCCAAGCTTTATCTGTGAAAGTTGTCACACAACCTTCACCGCCTAACTGCCTTGTTGAAATCAGATTTTTCTTTAGATCTGGAACATGCCTTACCTCCTTTAATAGCCACTGGTTTCCATTCTGCTGTTTTACAAGAAACTTACCCATTCCAACGATTTTACAGGGTTTATCATCACCCAGACAAACTTGTCCAAAATCTCCTTGAACATAGTCATGAAAGTATTTCTTATCAGGTGTGGCATGGAATGAAGCCCCTGAATTTACCACCCAGGAATCAATAATATTTTCGAAAGAAAGAATCAAAGCATCTTGTAACACCTCACCTGTCACATTTGCTTCATGATTGTTTTCTTGCTGTGCATCTCCTTATTTTCCCTTCCGAGGTCTACAGTCTTTATTTAGGTGTCCTTTCTTTCCACATTTCTAGCACACTATCCCCGATCTGGACTTGGATCTGCCTTTCCTTGATTTGCTGCGATATCCTGAGCTCTTTCCTCTTTCCATTTTTCTTCCTCTAGACTCTGCACTCAAAGCATTTCCCGATGTCTCACCGGAGCTTTTCCGTCGCATTTCCTCGCTAAGGATAGCACCGACAACATCATCAAACTTTAAAGTACTAGATCCAGAAATGGAGTTACTAATGGCCATTACCAAACCATTCCAACTTTCTAGTAATGAGCACAAGAATAACAGAGCTCTAACTTCATCATCAAAGTTTACCCCTACAGAACTTAACTGACTTGTAACTGTATTAAAATCATTTAAATGGTTTGCAACAGATCCAGCTTCCGACATATTCATATTAAATATTCGTTTCATAAGAAATACCTTGTTTGAGGCCGAGGGTTTTTCATATAGTTTCGACAACGTCTGCATCAAACCCTCTGTCGTGGTTTCCTTCGAAATTTTGAAGGTGACTAACATAGTAAGGCACAACCGTATTGTTCCGAGTGCCTTTCTATCGAGAAGGTTCCATTCTTCATCTTTCATACCCGTCGACATCTTTGTTTTTCCGCCCAATGGTAGGTATATATCTTTCTGGTACAGATAATCTTCCATCTGCATCTTCCACAGCGAGAAATTTTGGCCATTAAATTTCTTGACCCTAAACTTACCATCTTCCGCCATTGCTCCCACTCGAACTAGGAACCCTTCTTTCCTGCGAGTTTATCAGCCAAATAGACCTTCGGCTCTGATACGAGTTGTTATAAAATTATATATTACAGAGCAATGGAACACATAAAATATTGCAGAAATATAAACACAGAAAACGCACAAAACAAGAGAGACACAGATATACGTGGTTCACCCCGTTTGGGCTACGTCCACCCTGAACAGCCAGTCCTTCCTTTCTATTATCCAGCAAAATGAAGAGACACAACCTACAACAAATCCGCTGTAATATCCTCTGTTTTCTCTCACAATCTCACCTCTCTGTTTCTCGCTCACAGAATACAGATCTATCACACAGCCTCAAATACAATACCCTCATACAAAGAGAGGGGTTGCCTTCTAGGGAAAAAAACTCTAAACTAAACATAAGTTCTACTGTCAGATCATCTGCCTAATGAACGGCCTAGATTGACTAGAAATTACTATACTTTTACAAGGCAATTTTACAACTGTTTTTAGCTTCGGGGGTGCTGCCCTCGAAACCCCCCGCCAGGGGGGGCCTCCCAAAGGTCGCAGCCGCCCCCCTCTGCAGCGAATATTTTATGGGTGGCGTTGCCGGCCCCATTTCAAACTGGGGTCCTATGTGGCGATACCTTTGAATATAGAAGATAATTAGGCTCCACACCCAACAAAGAACAAGAAAAAGTAGGGTTACAGAAGAAATCCAAGGCTAGTAAGACATTGTTGGACCCAATCCCTCACAAAGGGAGATTTTAATGACATTGGAGACACGGTGTGGGATGTCACCACAGAGGTACTACAGTAGTTTGAGTAGCAACAATAAAAACTATTGGGGGTCATCAAGATGGGTCCGCATGAGTTGCAAATTGGTACATCACAAGCTGGCATGGTGTCCACCAGCCTCGCTATTGGTACTTCAAAAGCTGCCAAGATGCTCCATGCGAGGGAATCCCATACGATAGTGCTACCGGAAGGAGCACTGACCACATAAAATGAAGTTGGCCAGCCCACTGTCAACGCCCTCAAGGGAGTGGGGTTGAACTTGGCAACGCTTCCTAGCAAGGCGCTCCACCTACTGTAGGATGGAGTGATCCCAGAGCTAAGGTGTTATAGACATTTTTGGGCACTGCAACCCCAAGCATAAATGTCCATAAAACAAGGGCTCCTAAGTCCCTAAAGGTGTTGTTCCAACCCCTAGAAGAACAAGGTCAACTAATTACAGCATCTCCCAGAAGTTCTCCATGAAAAACTACTAAGAACTGGTCAAAACTGGACCATTTCACCTGCTCCATAGGAAAAGTGCATTGCATCCCACCTAAATAAACATAGTAGGTGTGTTGCATGTCAAAAGGCCCTTCTATGGGGTGCGATGGGCGAGAAGGGACAAATGGGAGGGTCAATCCGCAAGGTGGAGAAACATGGAATCTTCCAGAAACTTCTCCTGTGACACTTGCCTCTCTGAATTTGACCAGGGATGAGTAAGAGATCATCAATCTCCAAGTGGAATCAAGAACTATCAGAGGGAAGACACTAATCAAATCTCAAGCTGACTCACCTCCCTTGCAGACATCTATATATGGATCCCTCATCCCAAAGATCCAAAAGGCTGGAATTCTGCATCTTGTAAGGAAGTGCTACTTGTTTCTTGGTGCAATATCATAGTGTTGGGTGATCTAAGCTTTTCATGAGGTGAAGAAGGGCTTCTTGCTGAGAGGATGATGCTGGGTCAGAACAATTGGTTGTAATTCTCTTGGCTCTTTCTTGATTATCAGTAAAGCTATCCAAGTTTTCCTCCACATGCTCATACGATTAATGTTTTATGCATTTGTCTGGTCAATGTACATCTAATCCTATATTGTTTATGATAATAGATCTATGTTCTTGGATAGTATTATGCTGCTTTGATTCTACAGGTACCCTATAAAGCTGGGTGGACAACGAAGCAAGTAGCAAAAGGTCTATCAGAAGGGAGAGGAATTGAACAAGGAACCAAGCGCAAGACAGAGGTTGGTCTCCTTTATTCTTCTCTCATCTATCTCTCATAAAGGAAAACAAAAGTAGTTTTAGTTTGCTTGTTTCTAAGGTAGCTACCAACCTTAGTGGGATTAGCAGTTCTGCATAGACACTATTCCCGGTAACAAAATGGCGACTTTGCTGGGGAGCGAGTAGATTTTTTGTTCATCTACATTTGTTTACTTTATAAACTTACAGACGAAGCCTAAAGTCAAGCCAGCTAGCCTTTGAACTGCATTTGCTATGCAAGTGCAAAGTAGATCAACACTGCTTCAGTTAATCTACGAGTTTTGTTTATGAATTAAACGATTGATTTACAAGCTTTCTAATTTCCCTCGTGGTGGCTCTAGTAACCTCTTTAGATCTACCCCTGTGATTGATTTACTGATTACCGCTTGCTCGGCCTAAATCCCTGAACTGAACTGCAAACTGTGACCCGGAACCCAATCAAAGTCTCGTCCCTGGTCCAACGCACTGTCTGTTTTGTGAACTTCAAATGCAGCGCACTTCCTGAGTGTAGTAGGTGCGTTGCATTTCAGTTTCACTGTGTTACAGGTGCGATGATCAGACAAGGCCTTGTTCCTAAATTTTGGTTTTTTTGTTCACTCTTTTCAGATCTATTCAGGAGTTTTCCTGCCTGTAGTCAGTACACCTCTGTTTGAAACCCCCTTCCTTGCTGTTATTCCACCTCCATTATGCAAATAACCGTAAATGTTTTTATGTATTTTTTGAGTCATTTTCAGTTCTCCTTTACAAAGAAGTAGTGTAATTGTATTGTCGTTTCTTGATTTGAAAGTGTCGCAAGTGTTGTTTTCATTCATAGAAGAGAATCTGATTGTTCTTGATAGTCGATTGCACTGTTACTATTGTATTTGATCTGAATTAGTAGTTTTTCTAGTGTCAAAAGCAAGTTTTCAATTCCAAATCGCAAAGTCATTGTCCTCATTTTGTTTTGAAAAGAAACTTGTTAGTAATTGTTGCTTTGGAAAATAATTCAGATTTGCACTTAGCTTTCTTTTTTATCATTCGCACATTAAGAAGGCTGAAAACAAATACATGCACGTGCATTTGCATTTAGATTGTTTGATGGTTTGATTTAGGACAGTGCACATAGTGTGTGCTCTATGCTCTTTGTTGAAAGAACACCATCTCTCTTTCCTTAGTAGCTAGGATTTTCATTGCAGAAAAGAGACTAAACGACTGTTTATCATCTTAGATTGCATTTTAGGAATTGTACATCTACATCACATGGTGAACCTGAAAGGAAAATTTCTTAAGCAAGATCAACTATAAAATAAATTTAATGAATCTAAAAACGCTTTGGAACCTAACGCACAACATCTAGAAGTCTAGGCTAGAGACGTATTTCGGCGTCGTAAAGCCCGGTAACTGTTGTTTTCACTGTTGGTTGGGTGATTCCTCCACTTTGAGACGATAAGTGCCAGTACGGACTTGTGCTCCCACGTACCTTCGAGTATATTTTGGGAGACCACAATAGGCTTTATCCTTTATCCATAGGAAGCCATGTCTGCCGCCCTATCGATCGCAATGCACTAAACACAACATTCGGGAAGATTGACTGTCATACCATAAAAAGTATTCTGCATTTTTGCGATTGGTTTGGTAATCCCTCTGTCTAGATTTCCAAAGCAGTCCCTTTCGTTCCTTTTTAGACTCCTTAACGGAAAAGATCCATCTTAGCACTTGTCACTTCAGGTTCATTAAAAATCGAAGGCGACTAGAGTCATCTTTTGTTTTTTCTCGTCTCTTAAAAATTGAAAAAACAAGTTGTGTCAAAGCGTCTAAAATTTATTTTAAACGGAATAATTATCACCTTTCCTATGTTGGTCTTAGGTTGAGAAAAATGGAGTCCACCAACCAAGGAGTTCCCCTTGGAGGAAATCCTAGTCCCTTCTCCTCTTGGGGTGATGTTGGTGCACCCCATATGCCCACATTGTCGCTTCCAGGATTGACAATTGGCTTGCCTGTATGGCTCTTCTCAACCTCTGTCGTTCAGAACACTGCGATTCCTGAACAATCGAGTCAGCAACTAAACGATAACAGAGTTACCCCCCAACCCTCTACTTCATCCAATTCTTCCTCTCCTCCTTCCTCTTCGCTTGATGAAGCTGGTAAATCCAAAAATCAAGTACCTGAGAAGAAGAAGGAAAAGAAGAAGAAAGAGAAGAAGAAGAAGGAGCCAAAGGCAAAAAGGGGCGACCAAGCGTTGTCTAGTGAAAATCCACACACTACACCGACCAGGCCTAAATCGCCATGTGTCATTTGCAAAGGAGACCACTATCATCGAGATTGTCCTTGCATCCCTCGGATCTTAAGGGACTGGTCTCCTCGTTTGCACAACCTGGTGTCGTCAACCTCTGATGATCATGTTGAAAATACATCGTCAACTAGTGAAAGTGAAGCCCCTGGACAAAAATGAAAGTATACATTTCCTTGTAAATTGTGTGAAGGCGATCACGCCTTCCACTGTTGTCCCTTCTTAGACGAAGCTAAAAGAGTCTTGGACGACTGTCCGGTTTCACCGTTACGGCTTCCTCCTAGATACAAGAAACTTTTGCCGAGTCCGTCACTAGTTGAAGATCTGGCTGACACGCCCTTGTGGTCGACTGAAGCATCTATCATTGAAGAAAAACCATCTAAATCCATACCAGACGGAAGTCAAAAGGTCGAGGTGGCGGTTGACCCAGTCGTGTCTTCAGAGGATCAATCTTCAGATGATACAGTCACCAAAGAGAACAAGAACGACATTGTTCAAATTCTCTTTGTAGACGCAGACTCCAATGAACATGGGGGCAGTCTACCCGTTCCTTTACCGCAGGAAGGAAGTTCGTCAGAGTCATACTCGGCCGTCTATTCGGTCCCACCTCCAAGCAACCTGGTTGTTTCCTTTGACTGGAATCTACTAGGCAGACCTCGCTTACCGGCTAGTGTACCATTCTGAATCATTGCTCAAGTATATAGAACGGTTATGGCTGGTACCATCATAGAAGAGGGGGCTTCTGTGAGTATCCTTTCCTCAACTGCTTGGAAAGCGCTTGGTTCGCCATCGCTTTTGCCTGAGATGAGAAATCTAATAGGCTTTGACAAAGGAACCAGTCGATCATTAGGGATCCTTCCTGATGTGCCGATAACATTGAGAAGGAAAACTGTTCACATGAACGTAATGGTAGTCCAAGGACCCCTGGATTATAATCTACTCCTTGGACAAGACTATATTTACATTGTCTCCTCACTCTTTAGAGTAATGTGTTTTCCGCATGAAGGAAGAGTGGTCAAGCTTGTAGACCAACTTTCATTCCTCGGATCACACATAGAAAATAGTCATATACCAACCCTGAATGGTATTTTTACACAAGGAATGTCTCATCAATCCCCAGTCCGTCCTCTTGATGAGCGCGAGTGATTCGGAGGGCATGACTGAAACCTAGGGGGCATGCACCCTGGCCTGTTTCGATAGGAAAACTTCAGGTATAGGGTAGGTTTCCGTGAAGGATATCTGACTAGTCTGACACTCCCGTCTGTTTAGGAAAAGGGGATTAGACTAGAATAAGATTCCCTCGTCAAAGTTATGTGAGTGGAGGTGTCTGTGCCACTCACCTTTTTCTATTTCGGTAGACATCGCCGAAGACGTGTATTGTTTGTGGCACAAATAGAACAATCTTTGGTAACCTAAAAAAGGTAGGCCTTTCCCGATAAAACAAATGTTTTGTCTGCAAATTGCGGGGTAACCTGAAAAGGTAGGCCTTTCCCGATAAAACAAATGTTTTGTCTACAAATTGAGGGGTAACCTTGAAACTCTTTTTCACTATACCTGGGGGCATGCAAACCTTTTGGCATGCAAGCGAAGAGCGACCATTTATTTTTTAAATTTATAGGCCTTCTAACCCTTTAAACTCATAGGATTGGTCGTTTCCTAACTTGCATAAAGAAAGGATGTGGGGCAAAGCTTTGAAATAATGCCATTTTTATATATGAGACATCCTTATTATGCGACTGGATTAATCGAGCAGTTTTATCGTGGAATTCAAGCTAGTTAAAAAATAAACATAAGCAATGAGCAAGTGTTTCCCCCAGCGTTTAAGCTCATTAAAAAATGAACCAATTTTCGGTAAATAACCATCATGAATGTATTACTTCAGCCTTTGAAGCCTTGTTCATGTTCTCATCATCACCTCCACTTGATTTATTACCTGCAAAGAGTGATCTTGTTAGCCATCCTTGTGACACTACCGTGATTGGAAAATTCCAAACCTTACCTGGAATCAGCTGCTACCCAAACCTATCACTTGTTCCTCAAAAAACAAGTCTCCTTTAAGCTCTTTTCAACTGACTCGTAAAATATGAAAAGATTGTGGAGCTATTGGCCTCTCCAGCTCGTTAAAGTGACTGGAAGTTCTATCCCTCCTTTAGATTTTAATCTTTTTGGACCTGAGGGATTATTACTCAAAAAGATCGAGCGCTTGCCTTGTTCGGCTCGTTAAAATTATCGAAAATTCATCCCTTTCGTGTTATTTTATACTTTTTTGGACTTAAGGAATTAGATGACGCAAAAGGATTTTGGAGTTTCCTTTACGTTCCTTTTCAGACTCTCTAAAATTGAAAAGGACCGAGTTATCTTTGTCATTAAACTCGTTAAAACCTAATAGCGACAAACTTGTCCATAACAGACAAGAACGAGTTTCACTATTGCTAGGCTCGTTAAAACATAGCGATGGGTTTGCCCGAAGGGAAAATTATAGAACATGCATATGTTATCCTCCTCAAGCTTGAAAAAAATAAAGAGGTACTGGTCAGCAATGACTGGGAAAAATTGGGAAGAAAACTTGAAGAAACTTTGTTTGTAGCAAGTCGCTCTTGAACATAACACTTTCACTCCGCATCCGAGTCAGGTTGGGTTGTTCCATTCACTGGTCACATCACCATGCTTTCGTCACACCATCCATATTTGGGGTTAATGCTACCAATCCATCATGCCAGTGTCGCCGATATGTTCAAGAGAAGTCACTCAGGGAATTCACCTGTGTCTCACCCATTATAATACATTTTTGCTCCATTCTTTCATGACCGCCACCCTGAACTATATATCATCAGATTGTTTTCTCCTCCATTAAAATCATTTGCTTCGTTCCATGTCATTGATGTGGGATTCACTATGGCCCTCCTATGACAGATCACTTCTTGTCGACATCAGCTCATTATCCAAGAAGACGATCTAGGAACAACCCTTTCAGTACTTTGAAGCTTGCATGCCTCAATGGCAAGTTTCTCACTTCCGGCGACAGGTTTATATCAATGGCCTTCGACCGAAAGATTTTGCGTGGTGTTCGATGCCAAGTCCCTTATTCACACCACGTGAATTGTACTGCAGTACCTTGAGGATCATTATCATTATCGGTGACTCCTCTAATGCCTGTTAACAACTTACATCATTGGTTGGTAATCAGGCGATGTCTTTCCATGTTCGACTCCAGAACATCTCTCACATGGATTGACTTGTACTTTGAGTGAAGATCGAATGAGATTGAAGACCCAAGATCTAGTTTCATCCATCCGGGCTACGATATATATTCAGGAAAATAAAGACATCAAATGTACATCATTGCTGCACAGATAATCATCCAATCTAAGGGATTATGGTTCTACCAGAATCATCAGTCTACACTCAGACGATTGTCTGTCCTATGTACATGAAAATGAATTTATAAAGCTGAGCATGGGAATGCCCGCCTCAGCTAGATCATGAAAATAAAATGAAGATAATGTATTGTATTGTATCTTATTACAGGTTGCCTCCCAGCTCGAAAACACTTCGGATCCTCATGATAAAGAATTTCACCCAACATCAAAAGATTAACGCCGTCATGCTTTAGGGGGCAACTGTTATAGACATTTTTGGACACTACAACCCCAAGCATAAATGTCCATAAACCAAGGGCTCCTAAGTCCCTAAAGGTGTTTTTCCAACCCCTAGAAGGACAAGGTAAACTAATTACAACATCTCCCAGAAGTTCTCCATGAAAAACTACTCAGAACTGGTCAAAACTGGACCATTTCACCTGCTCCATAGGAAAAGTGCGTTGCATCCCACCTAAATACACACAGTAGGTGCGTTGCATGTCAAAAAGCCCTTCTATGGGGTGCGATGGGCGAGAAGGGACAAATGGCAAGGTCAATCCGTAAGGTGGAGAAGCATGGAATCTTCCAGAAACTTCTCCTGTGACACTTTCCTCTCTGAATTTGACCAGGGATGAGTAAGAGATCATCAATCTCCAAGTGGAATCAAGAACTATCAGAGGGAAGACACTAATCAAATCTCAAGCTGACTCACCTCCCTTGCAGACATCTATATATGGATCCCTCATCCCAGAGATCCAAAAGGCTGGAGTTTAGCATCTTGTAAGGAAGTGCTGCTGGTTTCTTGGTGCAATATCATAGGGTTGGGTGATCTAAGCTTTTCATGAGGTGAAGAAGGGCTTCTTGCTGAGAGGATGATGCTGGTTCAGAACAATTGGTTGTAATTCTCTTGGCTCTTTCTTGATTATCAATAAAGCTATCCAAGTTTTCCTCCACATGCTCGTACGATTAATGTTTTATGCATTTGTGTGGCCAATGTACATCTGATCCTATATTGTTTATGATAATAGATCTATGTTCTTGGATAGTATTATGCTGCTTTGATTCTACAGGTACCCTGTGAAGCTAGGTGGACAAGGAAGCGAGTAGAAAAAGATCTATTAGAAGGGAGAGGAATCGAACAAGGAACCAAGCACAAGACTGAGGTTGGTCTCCTTTATTCTTCTCTCATCTATCTCTCATAAAGGAAAACGAAAGTAGTTTTAGTTTGTTTGTTTCTAAGGTAGCTACCAACCTTAGTGGGATTAGTAGTTTTGCATAGACACTATTCCCGGTAACATAAGGGCCTATGAATACTGTGCTGGTCAGGGGATCATTGAACAATAGATCAATAATGTGCAACAGGCTCTACAACGAGAATCTGACATCACTGCATGACTGAGGTAAACGACCGAAACAAGCACATATTTTAGGTCATGGAGGAGGCTGTTGGGTCCCTATAATACTAGTGATTACCCCATTACTATTGTAGTTATACCCCTTATTTATATTGTTGTACCCCTATTACCCCCATATTGTTATTTCTGTGCCCCATAGAATCCCTCTATTGTTATTTTTGTGGCTCTATATTATTATTGTTAGGTCGGCTGAATTATATTGTGACTCCTTAGACTCCTATATATAGAAAGGAGGTTTTGTCATTTGTATCATCCAAGAATTGTTCATTTATGTAATGTAAAGGAGGTTGCCCCCTCGAAGAGGCTGAATTCTAAGGCGTTGATCTTTCTTTTCTATCTTTTCTTGAGCTGGTTTCATAACATTTGGTATCAAAGCTTTGGATTCTAGGGTTTCGCTGCTCCAAATAGGTCATCGTGGCATTTTCGCTATAACTTTTTTTATATGACGTTTCAGAAGTTGCAAAAAAAATCCATTTGAGAAGTAATCGCGCTGAACCTTGGGTCCGAATTTCAGATCCTTTCGCGCGATATTTGCAGAGATATGATCTAAGGAAGTTGGTCTTTTTGCAGACTCCTGAATTACATTCAAAATAGGTGACCTGGGGAAAATCATCATAACTTTATCTCTGGGGATCTGATTGAAGTTTCATAAGAAGGTATAGAAATAGGACAGAATGTAGTTTCTTGTGGGTGTTTTTCAGATCCAAAGGTTGAAACAGTGACTCGTGGCACGTCGTACAATTTAGTTCTACTGAACTAGTCTATAGTCAAGTCACTGTGGGAGATTTCGCATAACTCTTCCTTGGAGAATCCAATTTGGGTCAGACTTGTGGCATTGGAAAAAGGACACAGAGAGCTACTATAGGTCACAAGTTCAGAACTAGATGATTGGAAAGTACAGAGATACATCAGAGGCAATATCGAGCTCCTACAAAGTGAAAAAAGGTGTGTAGATTTTTTTTAAATTTTTGCTTAAGCTTGGTTTGAAAATTTATTTTGAAGGAATTCAAAGGGAATAGTAGAGAATTATTATCGATAACTGATGCCCCGAGGAAAGAAAATGCAAACACCTAGTAAGGAACCTGAAAGCTCTAGCATGACTCATGAAGAAGAGGAAGAAATGCTACATGATATATCAAAATTACAAGAACAAGTGCAACAAATGTCACGCTCACAAAAGTTAACAGATGCTAAGATAAATGGCGTGGAAGCTAAGATAAATGGCATGGAAGCTAAGATGAATGGCATGGAAGCTCAGATGGACAATTTGAAGATAGATTTGAACACAAATTTGAAGACAGGCATGGCAGATTTGAAGACAGATTTGACTAATTTTCTACAAGAAATACTTACTAATGGTGAAAAGGTAGTAAAGGAAACTCATGATGAGAACAAAAGAAATGTTAATCATGATTCCATAGACGCTAATGTTGGATCGAAGAATCACCACATTCCAAAAATCGATATGAGGAAGTTTGATGGCAAGGATCCCGCCACATGGATATTACAGATGGAGCAATTCCTCGATCTCAATAATGTGCAAAACACACAAAAGGTACGTATGGCAACTTTATATTTGGAACCAAATTAGTTTGTATGGTATCAATGGCTTTGTTCTCGTAAAAAGTTTATCGCTTGGGCAATTTTTACGGAAGAATTGATAGCACATTATGAGGATACAAAAAGCAACACTTTTTTTAGCCAATTGATAAGTCTCAAACAAAAGGGTTCAATAATGGAGCACATTGAGGGGTTCCAAAAATTGAACATAAGGGTAAAAGATATTCCAGAGGAGCATAGGATTGATGTGTTCATACGGTCTTTAAAGGATAATATCCAACATGATGTGCGCCTTTGGGAACCTGATTCATTAGAGAAGGCATTCAGGTTAGCAAGAAAAATGGAAAGCAAAATTATGGCAACTAGGAAGCATACCATTCACAACTATAAAGACGGAAGTGTTGTTACCCATAGTCTTCCACAACCTACAAGGTTGACACCACAACAATTGGAAGAAAAAAGAGCAAAAGGGCTTTGTTACAATTGTGATAGCAAATACACTAAAGGTCATAAGTGTGCTGAGAAGAAATTATTCTACATAGATTGTGAAGAGGAAGAAGAAAAGGAGCAAGAAAGGTCAAAAGAAGAGGATATATTCCAGGAACAAAGCCTAGATGAAGAACAAATAAATCTGACCATATCTTGTAATGCATTGGCGGGAATTACCACTCCTCAAACCATCAAGATAGAAGGACAAATCAAGAAGAAAAAGGTAATAGTGTTGATTGATTCAGGAAGCACCCACAATTTTATTCATTGTAGGGTAGCAAAAGAATTGAATTGCTTCCTATATCCAGCACCAGAGTGTCAAGTGATGATTGCAAATGGAGGAACAATAAATTGTTCTGGAAAGTGCCATAATATCAAGCTATCCATGGGAGAATATGTATTGACTAGCCCAATGCTTTCCATTCCAATGGGAGGTGCTGATGTTGTACTAGGAGTCCAATGGCTACAATCCTTGGGTACAATAGCTTTTAATTTTCAAGAACTTTTCATGAAATTTTCTGTGGAAGAAAGGAAGTTGAATTAAGGGGTATTGCAAGGAAACTAGGAAAGATAATCAGCTCTAATGGCATGACAAAGCTTCTAAAAAAGGAGCAAAGAGGTGTAATTGCACAATTATGTTCGCTAGATGTTTCCACATTGGAATCATCTATTTCTCCAGATCTCCAAAAAGTCCTGGACAATCATTCCAAGGTATTTGAGACTCCCAAAGGTCTCCCACCTATGCGTGATCATGATCATGCTATTCATCTGATTCCAGGAAGTGTTCCTCCAAACATCAGGCCGTACAGATATCCATATGTCCAAAAAAGTGAAATTGAACGTATGGTTGCAGAAATGCTAGAGGCTGGTATAATTCAACCGAGTCAAAGTTCTTTCTCAGCTCCAGTAGTATTGGTGCACAAGAAGGATGGATCATGGCGCATGTGTCCAGATTATAGGGAGCTCAACAAGCTCACTATTAAAGATAAGTTCCCCATTCCTGTCATTGATGAATTACTGGATGAATTGCATGGATCAATTTACTTCATTCGGGATATCATCAAATCAGAATGAAGATTGAAGACATTCCAAAAACGGCATTTAGAACTCATGAGGGTCATTATGAATTTTTGGTCATGCCTTTTGGCCTTACCAATGCACCTTCAACATTTCAAGGTTTGATGAATTCAATTTTCAAACCATTCCTTAGAAAATTTGTGTTGGTATTTTTTGATGATATACTAATCTACAACAAGTCTTGGAAGGATCATGTTGAACATGTTGACAAGGTGCTACAACTATTGGAGGAGAAACAATTATATGCAAAAAGATCCAAATGTTTCTTTGGAGTCCAGGAGGTGGAATATTTGGGTCATATTGTATCTCATGAAGGAGTTAAGGTAGACCCTAGCAAAATTAAAGCCATTAAAGAATGGAAAATCCCCACATCCATAAAGCATCTGCGAGGATTTCTTTGGTTGACAGGGTATTATCGCAAGTTCGTTAAGAATTATGGGAGAATAGCAGCACCTCTAACAACATTATTGAAGAAAGATTCATTTTCATGGACTCCGGAAGCAACAAAGGCCTTTAAACATCTTAAAGAGGCAATGTGCCAAGCACCGGTCTTAGCTACACCGGACTTCACAAAAACCTTTATTGTGGAATGTGATGCTTCAGGAAATGGAATTGGTGCTGTTCTAATGCAAGATGAAAGACCCATTGCTTTTGAAAGTCATCCAATCAAGGGAAAGTTTTTAAGCAAAGCTATTTATGAGAAGGAAATGTTGGCAATACTCCATGCACTTAAGAAATGGCGACCCTACCTAATGGGAAGACACTTCAAGGTAAAAACGGATCATGATAGCCTTAAATACTTTTTAGAACAAAGATTATCCTCTGAAGAGAAACAAAAGTGGGTCACAAAGATGTTGGGTTATGACTTTGAAATCATCTACAAAAAAGGGAAGCAAAATGTGGTGGCAGATGCACTCTCAAGAAAGGATGAGGATATGGAAGCATTGTTGTGTGCCATTTCTATTATCCAACTAGATTGGATAAAGGAAGCAAAGGAGGAATGGAAGAATGACGAAGAAGTATGGGCACTTATTCGAAAGCTACAACAAGATTCCAGTACTTCTGATACATTTAGCTGGAAAAATGATTCGTTATGGTACAAATATCGCTTATACCTTTGTAAGAATTCCCAGCTAAAACAAAATATTCTTATGGAATTGCACACTTCTCCCTTAGGAGGGCACTCAAGATTTTTAAAAACTTACCACAGGGTTAAGAAGGAATTTTTTTGGGATGGCCTTAAATCAGATATTCAAAAGTTTGTGGCGGAATGTTTGGTTTGCCAACAAAATAAAGTTGAAACAATTAAGACACCGGGTCTATTACAACCTTTATCCATTCCAAGCCAACGTTGGGAGGAGGTTTCAATGGATTTTATCACAGGTTTACCCAAGTCTGAGGGAAAGAGTGTCATCATGGTGGTAGTTGACAGACTTACCAAGTATGCACACTTTTGTGCATTATCACATCCATTTAAAGCCAATATGGTTTCTACTGCATTTATGGAAACAGTTCAAAAGCTACATGGAAACCCAAAGATTATTGTAAGTGACAGAGATCCCATTTTCACTGGAAATTTTTGGACAGAATTATTTTCTTGTCTTGGTACTTAGTTAGCTCAGAGCTCATCTTATCATCCTCAATCTGATGGGCAAACTGAGATAGTAAACATATGTTTGGAAGGATATCTTCATTGCTTTGTATCTGATAAACAGACACAATGGGTCAAATGGTTGCCTCTGGCTGAATGGTGGTATAACACTTCCTTCCATACAGCAACAAAAATGACCCCATTTATGGCACTTTATGGGTACCAACCACCATCAATCACATCATATCTAAGAGAAAATTCTAAGGTTCAGGCAGTGGAACATCACATCGAACATCAACAACAAGTCCTCCAACTCTTAAAGGATAACCTCGTGTTGGCACAAAATAGAATGAAACAATAGGCAGATCAACATCGCAGTGAAAGAAGTTTTGATGTAGGTGATTGGGTATTCCTACGGATACAACCATATAAGAAAATGTCCCTAAAGCAAGCTAAGAAGGATAATAAATTATCACCAAAGTATTATGGTCCGTACAAGGTGTTGGAAAAGATTGGTACTATGGCATACAAATTGGAGCTTCCTGCAGCTTCTTGATTGCACCCAGTTTTCCATGTTTCATGTTTAAAGAAGGTTATAGGCGACAAGCTCACAGTTCAAACAATATTGCCAGAACTTGACGAGGAAGGAAAAATTATATTGGAACCGGAAGCAGTCACAGAAACAAGAACTCGACAGCTACGAAATCGATCAATTTCAGAGTATCTTATCAAGTGGAAGAACTTATCCGCTGAAGATTCCACATGGGAGGATGAGAATTTTATGCAGAAGTATCTAGAACTGCTCAAGCGTTGAGGACAACACTTTTTTGAAGGAGAGGGGCATGTTGGGTCCCTATAATACTAGTGATTACCCCATTACTATTGTAGTTATACCCCTTATTTATATTGTTGTGCCCCTATTACCCCCATATTGTTATTTCTGTGCCCCATAGAATCCCTCTATTGTTATTTTTGTGGCTTTATATTATTATTGTTAGGTCGGCTGAATTATATTGTGACTCCTTAGACTCCTATATATAGAAAGGAGGTTTTGTCATTTGTATCATCCAAGAATTTTTCATTTATGTAATGTAAAGGAGGTTGCCCCCTCGAAGAGACTGAATTCTAAGGCGTTGATCTTTCTTTTCTATCTTTTCTTGAGCTAGTTTCATAACAGAGGCATGCCGAATGGTCGCGGAGTTGGCCATTCCCAGGGGAGAACCGGTCGAGGTGCACATTTGAAAGCTTTCTACAGGGCTGCGTGACACTCGCATAGAGTTGGCTAAGGTTCAGCTAGAGCTGAACCTATAGATTATGTTGGCTTAAGGGGGCCTAACCCAGGCAACCTGCTGCACTCCATAAATACGCGGAGTAGCCAGGCAACCTTCCCTCTGGAAATTACGTAGAGCAGCCCATCCCTAGGCTTTCTCTCAAATTTTGCATAGTTCTGGTTGAGAGTTAGGGCTTCAGTCCAGAAATTGCGTAGAGCTTGAGGGATAACTAGACTAGCTGAGCCCAGAAACTACGGAAAAGTCACTCCAAGGGTTGTAGTTTGTTGCATGTGATCCCAAGTTGACTAGTTCCTTCGAGCACTAACCAATCTTGATTTGCATGCATGGGATGATTTTCCCAAAAAAAAGAAAAAGAAGGAAAAAAAAAAAAAAAACATCCTGATATTTTAGGGATCCATTTTTAGCAGTTGGGGTTACATGCAAAAGTCGTCTTAGAAACCTCCCACCAAGTGTCGCTTTTTCCTAGATTTGTGGCATGAACATCATAAACCTCGATGTAATCAAAACTATTTATTTAACACTTCAGAGATCATTCTTCACTTCGATCTTGGAGCTCTGGCATCCCACATCGTATCTAGGAGCATTCGACACATTCAAAAAAACTTTTCCCAGGTAAGTCCGCTTTTCATGTCTTTTGCTGCTTTCCTGCCAATTTTTGTATTTCAATTTGTGTGTGTTGTTTTCTTCCTTTTTTTGAATGTTTATTGTCATTTCAATGCATGTTATCAAATAGAAGAATTGTTTCAGTTTTTCATTGCATCTCACTACTGTTGCAAGCATGACATTGTTTCTGCACTAGTGGTCATCGTTGCAATGATTCGATTCACACACTTACTTGTTTTCCCATTTTCTGAATCTTGCACTCACTGTTTTCATGCATGATCATTCACTGTTGTCTTCACTAATCTTTACCATGCATTCAACCTTTTTATGTTTTCAATTGTCCATCGGTGGGTCTAGGTTACCTTGGCCCGGACCTTGCCTTACTCGGCTTGCACTGTGCATTTCTAGGAGTGAAGGCCGTGCCTTCCTCCCAATAATCATTCAGAGGTTTCCCAACACTGGCATCCAGGCTTGCTCTATCCAATTTTGAGAGGTAGTGCCTACTAGCCTTTGGAATTGCACAGATGCAGTTGATGGGGTTGTAGTCATTGCTGATTGAAATGATGAATTACGCAATTTCAGTCCTCAGTAGGCCAAGCTGGACTATGCTCTGTGCAATTTCAGTAGTCTATTAGCCCACTGATAGTCCGAACTATGTTATACACAGTATTGGAAGTCAGTCTACTAGCCTCCCGTTGAAAATTGCGGAATCTTTCCAGTTAGTCACCCAAGTTTGTTGCATGTCAGTCCTGAAGTTTCTTTTGGTTTTCAACTGACAGATTTCTTGCCATGAGTGTTGCTCTGTCTCCAAGTATCACAGGTGTTTAGAAGTCTCTCAACAGTATAGGTACAATGGCTTGTAAGAGAGCAAGGCCAAAAGACAACGTCGAGAGTGCAACTAGAGATGTAGTTGAGAAAGTGTCTATGACCTTACCCATTTATGAAGACACCAAGCTCTTCATAGAAAAGGAGGTCAAGATGAAATGGAAAGACATCAATGACACCTTTTCAAGCACATTTGAGGAGAACCTGGAAGACCACATGGTCTATGTCGACATACACAAGTGTGTTTTCTACAAGATTGCATGTAGGTATCCCGCGTTTCCATGTAGGGACATGAACAACTAGATTGTCTCACATACTGATATGGAGCTGATGGTGTTGATAAATGTCAGTGGAATAGAACTTGCAACCTTCAGGGAAAGAGATTTCAGGAGATGTATCACTTTCCACAGTTGGTGATCAAGATGGATACACCCTTCACCAGACCCAACAACAGTGCAAAGTCAAGAGACATCTTGAAGAGCTAGGTGAAAGAGCCATCCAAGTTAAAGACAACACCCAACTAGGTTTACAAGATAAGTATACTGCGGAAGAAATATCAACTCTTGGTCATATTTTAATCCTGCCTATATGGCCAAGAGAGCACATAAGCCTTCTAATAGACTTGGATGATTGTGTTGGATCAGTTGGCGAGTGAACGGATACCTTTCAACTGGTCTGACATGTTGGCTCTCATGTTGAAGGAATAAGTAACAGAAGCCCAACATCCACCCAAGTGTCAGCGAGGGAAGCTATTCATGTCTTCTTACATACCTGGTAAAGTTTATGCCCATAAGTAGTTCCTAGGCTTGGGTTGGGCATGGACACCTTTAGAAACGTCTCTGCACGCTTATTCCAAGTTGTTCTCCGAATTTAGCTTTTATGGAGTTATCATATGACTATTAGACCACTTTGTCACCCTGGTATACAAGATGATCTTTGAGCAGGATCAACCTTGGATGTCACAAGCAATGATGGAGGCATTGATAGACATAGAAGATTGGTATGCCTCACCCCTTGGCACCTTCATCTAGATGTACAATGCAAAGAAGCCTCCACATGTTTTACTAAAGTTTTAAATGGATACGCTAGTCATGAAAGAAGTGTCATATCACATCTCGATAGTGTTGTCAGCTAGACTGGATAGGAAGAAGAAGGCACCTTTTCCTGCTCCTCCTTTGTGGAATGAATTGTATGAGATCCATAATCTCAAGAATGCTAAGACCAAGATGGAGGAATTCAAGAGATTCACCTTCGGCACCAAAAGTTTCAATCTGTATGACCCACATTTCTTAGTGAAGGAATATTATGTGAGAATGCATCATCATTGGATCCACAACATGTGCCATTCACCTGAGGAAGACCCACGAAGATATTTTTATCACTTCTCAAGACTCAATGAACTGGTCGGCATAACTATAGAGTGGTTATCAAAGCAGAAGGAAAAAACATCTCAGAGAGCAGTATCATCAGTAGCAGCAGAGGGAAGCAGACTTGCGCTTGAAAAAGGCAAGAGGAAGGTTGCAAATAGTGCGGAGGTAGAGAAAATCTGCAAGTTGAAAGCAGGCCCACTTGTATTGAGAGAAGATTTGGAGATTGAGGCTAAGAGGTGATAGTGTGACACGAGGATCACGTAAACGTAGAGGGAGAAATAGAAGATGGAGGAAGAAAAAAGAAGTTGTAGGATTGAAACAACAACTCAGGGAAGAATGGGAGCTACGCATAAGAGAGAAGGAAGTGCAGCAGGAACAAGAACAGAAGGAGGTGCAACATGCACATATTGATGAAACCATGCCCATACAACTTGTTGACTCATCTGAGCAGCTAGCACAGAGAAGACAGGGTGAGAAGTTGCAAGAGCAGGACTTTATTGAAGATATTGAATAGGTGCTAGAAGATATGGACACGAATATGGTTAAGCTCTACTTAGATTAGGAAATTTACCTAATGCCTCAGAACGAGTAGGCCACCCTATCGAATTCACCAGATTTGGAAGCAGAGTAGTTCCCAAGCGATCAAGGAGACACTGAAATCCTTGAATACAATGTGGAGGTGGAGATGCACAACATATATTTCAATGAGTCACAACACAGAGTTGTGCAGTCATGCAGAGTGCCCACTCCGGATGTCCATGTATCTCCTGTGTAGTTTGAAGAGTGAGTGATTGTGTCTGATGTGTCCAGAAATCCAACTGCATTGGTTGATGCTACCAAAGCATATTCCAAAGCCACCAAATTGAGTGTTATATTCTTGATAGATGAGAACAAGTGCATGGCCAAGGAGTTACAAGAAGCCAAGAAGGGAGAAGAACATGTTACAACATCTGCCAGATAAGACTTGAGGAGAGCAATACTAGATGAGGTATTGTCTCTCGAGAATGTCACGTGGAAGTTGTACTTTAGGCTCATCACCCTGCATAAGTTAGTTGTCCATCTAAATGGTTGGCAGAAGTACTATGCTAGGAGAGCATACATCTTGTCATATCTACACACTGCTCTCGATCACATCCAGTTGTGGAAAATGAGGTACAAGGGATCCCCACTACACTTGCCAAAGATAATGAAGCCAAATGCGATAGTGTTGAAGGCACACATCCAGAGTAAGATCTGGAACTATGAGGAACACCTGTAGCTCATCACTAGTTTATAGGCTTCACATGCAAGAGTGTTCAGGAGCATGGATGTCATTGTGTGCACACATGCGATCCCATCCATTGGCACACTCATCAAGGGAAAGACAAAGAACCAAAGTCTGATTGGATCTAGACATGTACTTTGATCAGTTGTTGCGCATAGCCACCAGCACAAACTGGCAGATGATCAAAGACACTATGCATTAGTATGTTGCTGGTCAAGCCCCACTCAAGACTATGATGTGCATGTTATCTGACAAGTTGGGTAGAGGTGCCAAATTAGTCTACCCAGATGCAATGGAGGCAAGAGTTCAATTTCAGAAGGATGTCACAACAGAGCACACAGACACCATAATAGACTAACAAGCTTGGTATCAATTTGCCACTATCAATCATCATGAGGATATCGAAGAGTTAGTCTTCCCACAACTGTCTGAGTCTTAGTGATGTCTTGGATGGATTACTCAAGCCCATGTTTGTCTCACATGGGTACATGTGTAGATTGTAATGTAAGCATGTTGTTAAATTGAAAGACCAAGTGTCAATAGTAGAATGCAATAATCATCTAGTAGTTGAAGAGTCATGATGGTAGGTGAAGAGTCACAAAGGTGAATGTTAGGAGTCACCCAAACCTTTTCTATTTATAGAACCTCATAACTCATTGTATAGGATTTTGGGAGCCAAGCTTCCTATAGGGATAACTTAGAGAAATCTTGGAGTGTATTGTAAAAAGCCTTGGATTCTCCATAGTTCAGAGCTAGTACATATCTTTGGAGGAACAAGCAACAATGACTATAATGTTCCACTATCGGGGCTAGTGGAATTCATGGTTGTATGTATGATTATATCTTTCACTCTTTTAGTATAACATAGCCAACATGTTTCATGTATATGTTGTTATTGTATTTTGGCTATCGTAGTTACTCTAATGATATAGGTAGTTGTTATTTATGCATGTATGTATGGACTATTCCCTATGTGTTTGTATGAACCTTATCGAATTGTGTTGTTGATATAGCCCATCACTTTGGATCATCAACTATCCTTCTTTACATATTACGATGTATTTCTGCTGAGGTGTTCCCTTTGATGCTGTGTTCAATCACAAGTTTCTAAAGGGCGGACTTGTTGGTGTCCAGGTAGGGGCAACACGCAAGGTATATCCTTTCAAGGAAACACGCAAGGTATATGCAGGGGCAACTGTGTGATCCTTCCAAACCAAGGGTTTGTGTTAAGATTCAAAGCATAAATGCAAGATCAACAACTCACAAAACCACAGAAATACTCATGAACAATAAAGGACTATAACAACACACATAAACTGATAAATCACAAACACATAAAGATGCAACGCCTGATCAGAAGAGCAGGCCCAACTCTCTGATTAGGGCTGCGTTAGCCATGAAAAGAATTAGAACAACAAAATGGATGATATTTTATTAATTGGTAACATAAGTTTACAATGTTGATGGGTGAACCCCCATCCACAGGATCAACCTGCATTTTATACACAAGGAGGGAGATTAACAGTTCTCTCGCAAACATAGCAACTACAGATACAAAGTTATACATTAGTTGGAACAGTATCAACATCAGATGCCTGGAATAGCAGAAAGGCCCAAGAATAGTTCAGGGCATTTGTTCTCCAAGATATGCGACCTCCTGCTAATCGGCCATTGCCAATTCTATTGCAATGCACTAAGTAGAGGGTTCCTATTCTCATGCTGTGGTCAAACACACGTTTAGTATTGCAAATAGATAGACTCCATGCATTTTACTTCATTAATTAGAATATACCAATAGGACAGTAAAGGGGGGAATTACCTTGTGATTTTAACATAATAGCATGGGTAAATAAGTGAAAATATAGCAAAAAAGGGTAACGAAAATAGGTGGAAAGATGGGCGAATTTGGTACCCAACATCTCCCCCCAACCAGCCTACTGCATGTCCTCATGCAGCCCTCCGCTTTTGAAAATCTGGATTCCATAGACTGTATGATAGATGGAGCTGGGCAAGATCATATTCTACAACCATTTCTGTCCCTGGAACTTTAAACCCATCCGAGAGGATGACTTCCTTCCACCAATCCATTGAGACATCATAGGCTGGAGTATATTCATCTGTAGGTAACCAAAAAATAAGGAACTTGAACCGGAGCCCCTTCCATCAGGACACACATGTCTGGACACATGCCACATACCTAGGCACCCTATTAAGTGTACGTGCAAAATTTGGTGCCCTAAAAGGTTCTCTTTCAGGGACGGCTTTTGGTGACATCATCCATCTCCTCTGACAGCGACTGAGGGCCTCTTTCTGAAATGTGGTAAGTTGATTGACACAAATATCAAGACCCCATTTTTGTGTTCTCACCATTCTATCTCTATTTTCCCCAATCCCTAGAAAGGTCCTATGCTTATTAAACATATTGTCTGACCTCTCATGCTTTGCTCTCACTATAAATGGCTTGGTAACCTGATTGGATTCAAAGGTGTTACTAATGTTCTGCCAATGAATTTGGTTAAAAGCATAAGAGGTGAGGGCCCTCAAATGAATGTCCCCCACATACAGGACTAGGTTGAAGTCTCTGTCCATCTGTAGTAAGTACCCATGCAAGTACAATTCACACATCAGATGTTGTGTGGGTACATCATGACTCATCAAAATCTAGAGGAATTGCACATCGTCCTCCATCTCATAGTTGACCTCATTTTTAACACTTTCCATGCAGAATAATAGAAAACGTTCATGCAGAAATAGAGAATAACAAGAATTAGGGGGATGACATGCCATAACTTCTTGCACCAACTTGAACATCTGCTCTTTTTCGGCCTTCAACTCTACCTATTTCTTCTCTAGCTATTCTATATTAAGTTGTTGTTTTGCCTGCCACAATCTCAACACATCCATACACTCCACATATCCAAAAATTGTCATGGAGGCCCTTCCCTCAGTCCTTTTGACTTCATTTTTTGATTGGGCCGTAGTAGACTTCCATGACTAAATTTCAGCCATCAAGGCATACTCCCGATCTTCAAACAATTGCTCAATCAGGTCTGTCTGAGTGTCGGTAGAGGACATGACTATCTAGTATGTTTGGATTTCTACATCAACCCAGATAGTCTTGGCCTTTCTAGCTTGTCGTTTTTGCTTCCTTAACTGTTTCTGCATTTTATTCACCTTCTTCCTTAGCTTCCTCACTTCCATTTTAAGCCGCATGATCTCCTTGCACTGCAGTTGGTACTTCTGTTTCATTTGAAGCCTTCACTGCTCGCACAGCTCTATCCATTCTTGTTTGACCAATATTTCCTCGACCAGAGGCAGATCCCCCAAAACATCTTCTACTGTGTTGACTGGGGAATTCTTCTACCCTAGTTTCTCTTCGCGCTCAACAACCCCCTCGTCTGGTTGTATCGTTGGCTCAATCGTCGGGACCATTTCTCTTGGTCCCTCCTCTTTGCCAACAACAATCTCCTCTTTGTGCAAACGCACTGCAGCTGGCAAAGTGTTGGTGGGACATTCTCCCGCTACTGTGTCTCTTGGAATTCTTTCCAGTTCTCTAGCTTCTAGATTTTCTCTCCTCTGCTCCAGGGCACCCACCACCTGAGTGGCTTCCAATGTGTCATTTTGTGGCCTCTGTAACAAATTCAGAGCCACCCAGAGTACAACATCTTCTTTTTCTCCCCATTGAGAGGAATGAGTTACCCTCACTCCTATTGGAATCAAGGTGGAGAATGGGGACTGGGGTGCATCTTCTACAATTGGCCCCATAGTTGACACTGGTTCTTGTGGTACAGTTTCAACCTCGCACCCTCGCTCTTCTGCTGGATCCTCGATGAGTCCCACAGTTTGCTCAACTCCAGGCCCTTCTGGTCCTTGTCCTTCCTCCTCTCTAAATTCCATGGTGGCAGGGGATCCCTATGGGGTTCCTTCAGTCACCATCTCAACTGGTCCACCCATGCTGGTCTGTTGTGGGTCTGCTGTAGTGTCCTCTTGCTCAGCTGGTTTCACGGTTGAAGCTCGTTCTTGTGGTATAGCCTCATCCGTGGTACTGGCAAACCTCTCTATATCAGCCCCTATGTCTACCACTATCTCCATACTTTCTGCTTGGTCTTGGGGAGCTACCTCATCCCCCAATTCCTCTGTCTCCATTTCCATCTCCTCTAGTTCCTCCTGATCGACATAGTCATCTTCGATAGGGTCTTCCTCCATGGCTTCAGGTTCTTTTGCCCTATGGCTATAGCAGCTACTATTTGTTGCTCCATGGAGTCCTGAAACGCCTCCAATGGAATCGAGATCTGTCCAATGGCGTGCATTATCAGTAGCCGCACCAACCCATGATGCGTAGTGACTTCCAGTACCTGTTGAGCCCCCGTGAGCTGAATGCGCCATTAGATGAAGGCTCCTTAGCAGGAAGTAGAGGACATTTATGGGGAAAGCCTCTACCTGTGGAAATCGCAGATGGGCTAATATGCGGAGGTGATATCTGAAAATTGTGGAGTATCAGCCCTCGCATGTCATATATTTGATGACAAATTTTGCTACTTCTCCCCATGGATATGGTAGCGAATTCTTGTCGTACCCCCTGCCTTTCTACTCTATCGTCTCTCCGGCTTGAAGGAAGGCCTCGGGGAATTTTGGAAGGGGAGTTCTCCTTACAAACCATCATTCCCCAACCTGCGGAATCTCAGTGACCTTCGCAACAATTTCTTCTATTACGGGAATCACTACTCCACGCACTTGCGAGCCTTATTCCCCCAAATTCTGTACGAATTCCACTGTCAATTCTTCATCAAATCCCCTTAACCTGTCAAAATATACATTCCACCCTATGTTTTGAAAGCCCTGCCAAACCTCTCGATTACTCCAGACTACCCTTGTGCTCTCTGGTTCATGACAGATTGATCGACCACGCATCGTTGCGAAGGTGGAAATAGCATGTCGATTGTAGTCGGCTGGCAGGGCAAAGTGATATGTTTCCAAACCATTAGAGGTTGAAATAAAGTCATGGCTGATTTGGGAAAGATGGGACAAACAATACTAGTACGAGCGGGAGTAATGGAAGATCCAGTACTGGTACGTATGGGAGTAATGGCAAATCCAGTACTGGTATGTTCAGATATCATGGAAAGTTAGGGTGGTACAGAGGTGTACTTGGAAAATTAAATGTGGCACGCGGGGAGGATGACCGATATGACCTGGTGGTATGAATCTACATCCCAAGGTCTTTTTTTTTAAATGATTACGGCATACTGCCATCATCATATTCGGTTGAGCGGAATTATGTGCACTAAATGATTTTCATGGTACGCCATCATTTCTTATGACGATTCCCTCCCTAACTTTAATGATGGCCGTCCTTGGCACGTTTATTTGTCCTTTTTGGAATATTTAATTAAATCCATAAAAGGACAGATATGTACCTGCAGACTTACCTGACAGAGTGACAACATAATGTATAGCAGCAGCTTGAGTGGTAGCATAGTGATCAATGGCAAGAGTGAGTAACAGCTGCTCTGAAGTAGCGGAACAGTGAGTAACAGCTGCTCTAAAGTAGCAAAATAGTGAGTAGCAGCAATAGTGAGTAATGGCAGTTTTTTAGAGTAACAGTAGTTACGACAGTTACGGAGTAACAATAGTTACAGAGTAACAACAGCTACGGTGTAATGACAATTGCGAAGTAATGGTAGCTACAATGTAACAACAGTTGCGGAGTAATAGCAGCTATAGTATAACGACAGTTGCAGAGTAACGGTAGCTATGGTGTAATGGTAGTTGTGGAGTAACAACAACTATGGTGTAACGACAGTTGAAGAGTAATGGCAGCTATAGTGTAACGGAAGTTGCAGTGTAACGGAAATTTCGGAGTAACAGCAGCTACGGTTTAAGGGCAGTTGTTATAGACATTTTTGTGCCTTACAGCTTTGAGCATGAAATGTCCATAATCCAAGGGATCCAAAGTCCCTAAAGATGTTGTTACAACTCCTAAAGAAACAAGGTCAACCAATGACAGCTTCTCCCAGAAGTTCTCCACCAAAAACCACTCAGAACTAGTCAAATCAGGATCAATTCAGAAGCTCCACTAGCTGCCTGAGTTGCAAAGCACCCAAATACACTGGCTAGGTGCGTTGCAACACACTTGAATGCACTACCCAGGTGCGTTGAGTGGGAAATGACAAGTGGCAGAGTCATTCAACGAGGTGGAAAGACCATGGAAGCTTCCAGAATCTTCTCCAATGACACTTGCCTCACTGAATTCAACCAAGTGATGAGTAAGAGGCTCTTAGTCTCCAAGTGGAAGAAAGAACTGACAGAGAGAAGCCACAAGTCAAAACATAAGCTGACTCATCCTCTCTGCTTACATCTATATATGGATCCCTCATCCCAGAGATCCAGAGGCTGGAATTTGGTACTTTGCAGAGAATTGCTGTTGGTTTGAGATTGAGATTAGTACATTGGGTGATTTATGCTTTGTTGGAGGAGAGGAAGGGATTCCTTTGCTGGGAGGTAGATGCTGGATCAGGACTCACTTGGTTGTATCTCCTCTTGGACTTTCTTATCATATCAATAAAATTATTTGAGTTTCTCCTACATGCTGTGTATCAATGATGTTTTGTTATATTTGCATGTTTAGCTTAATCTGATCCTGAGCTGTTTATGAATGTATATCGATATCTTCGTGTAGTTTCTCTCTCTTGTGATCTTGCAGGAATTCGGTGAAGCTGGGCCGGTAAGGGAGCAGGGAGCTGGGAGCTATTGGAGAGAGGAGCGATTGGATCAACAAACTAGCGAAAGACACAGGTTAGTTGCATCTTTCCTCTTCATTTACATTTCATAAAGAAGAATACTCAAGTAGTTTTCCTTGTTTGTTGCTAAGGCACTATCACACCTTAGAGTGGGATAGGGGTGTTCTGAATAGATACTTTTCCCAACAACAAATTGGCGACTCCACTGGGGAACGTATCTAGTTAGTTTATTTGTGTTTCTATTGTTGTTCTTCTCATAAACTCAGGAGTGCTGAATCGAACTGCATTTGCCATTTACAAATGCAAAGTAGAGATCTGCTACTCTAGTCCATTCACTGGGCCTGTTTATGATCTGAACAACTGATCCACAAATGCTCTAACAGCCCTTTGTGATAGCTCTTAGTCCTCCTTTAAATCATCCTTCTAATTGTACCTTATTGATAGCTTTTATCCAGCCAAAAACCTCAGATCAAACTGCAAACCGTGACCCAGAACCCGGAGACAATTCTCGTTTCTGCTTCAACGCAGGTTCTGTGAAGAGACTCTGCATTTCAACGCAGGTCCCGAGAGGGCTACCTGCGCTGCAATTCAGTTTCTCTGTGCAACAAGTGCGCTGATCAGCCTTTTCCCTGTGCAGCTGTGGTTCTTTGCATCCTTGTGTTCAGTTTTATCTCTGTTTTTTGCAGCCTGTTATCAGTGTGTGTACCTATCTGAAAACCCCTTTTCTCTGCCTTAATTCCGCCTCAGTTGTATAAAAGAAACTGTATTTGTTTTTGTGTATTTGTTACATCATTTGCAGTTTCCCATTACAAAAGTAAACTAGTCATACTGTCACCCTTAGATCTAGACCTGTCGTAAGTGTCATTTTGATCTTAGGAGTAAATTTGTTTGCTGTTGACAGTTGATTGCGCTTTTAATTTTGTCTTTTGGTTTGAATTTGTGAATTTCTAGTGTCGAAACAAGTGTTTAATTCAAAATCATAAAGTGTCGTAATCGTCTTTTTG